>CM062819.1:726254021-727712354 GCA_031772625.1 Pinus tabuliformis
GCAATGTAGCTGATCTAGCAAATCGCTACTTACTTAATCATGCTTACACTTTCCTTCAGTAGGCAGAAAAAAACAAAAAATAGGCCACTCCCATGTATCCACTGAACATGTGCTCATGATCCACAAATACAAGAAAATCCATCTTCCCTACATACTATAGAAAAATAGTTTAAGTATTCTTTAAAATATGAAATTTTACGTTGTCTTGAAATCCCATAAAAATACAACTACCTTAACTACCTACGTTTTGTTTTGATCTGAAAGAGTAGTTGGTTGTTGATCCATACGAAGGCATAGGGAAGTATGACTTTTTGCTACCGAGTGTCTTTTGTAACTTCCTTAAGCATGAGAAACTATAATTCTATCTTTGGAATATTGTCTATCTCAGACTCGTACTCTTCCAATTCATAGTCTAAATCATCCTTGACCAGAAAACATTCATGAAGATTATTAAACATGCCAATCCCATCCTCTTCATGAAGGACAATAGTCCCTATTAGCTGATCTCCTTGCAGGAAATTTACATCACAAATTGGCTTACTCACAACAACTTCTTGTATATTTTTATCAGTCTCATGTCTGTCATCTCTTTTTTTGCTAAAGCAAGAGTCGTGCCTTCTATTTAATTGAATCAGAAAAACAAATTACATAAATTACAACAGTCCCATTGGAAATGTGGGCCAAAGAAATGACTATCTGCTTAAAGCCTAGGGCTCCGAGCTAAAGGCTTAAAAAATGAGCCAAGGGCCCAAAACCAAAGCTAAGATACCCTCGAAATACAAACAAACCCTCGGCCATTCGATCCACCCTCAGAGATCTGACAGACGAGGCGCATATCAGGGTGAAAACAAGCAAACACTTTAAAACTAAAAATGGACCTGATGAGGAAATAGGAACCACTCTACAAGGATTTTGGGTCCGAATGGGGGGATAACCCTCGAGCATGTAGTCCACCCAAAATCCACCGATTCCCACCATGAAGCGAAACAAGCATGGAAGGTAACACCTCATTTGGACCTGCAAACTTTTCCTTGACCATGAATTCTCCTCACAGATCCAATGGCTGAGGATAATATCACATGACCTAAAAGCATGGAGAATAACCGTGCGATAAATGATTTGGACCCACCAACGTGCATGCCTAATCTTGACCATGGATTCACATTGCTTGATCCTACAGCTGAGGATCATATTGCATGAGCCAAAAGCACCGAAAATTACCTCGCGATGAGGGCAGTATTCACTCCCCTCCCTTTGCCATGTGTTTTGTTGGATATTGGAATCGTTCCCAACTCTGAAATACTTCTTTCAGCTTGAGGGACCTGTGAAAAACTAGAAACCACCCCAGAGTGGTATTGCCACCATAGAAAGTAATGCAGGGCTTTTGAGTCTACCGAGAAGGCTTGGACTCCGACCCCACACACCATCCCATATCCTTGGGTGCATGAACGAAAAGAAGATGAAAATCCATCCGTTCAGCCATCCATCCAAGAAACATCGACTACTGAGCAACTTCCACCTGAGACTTTTGGGTTTACGCTTACCTGGGTTGAGGAGGCAGACAGAGACCTGCATCCGGAAAATGACCTCACTACTAAAATAACACTTCATAAAGAATCCAAATCAACTAGACCCTATCTCTGTGGCTCTGTTTCTAAAAATCATTCTTTCCTCATCCACCTAGTCGTAACAATGCTCACTTAAATTTGTTCTGAGGCATCTCTTGCCAACTCAGCTTGAGCTTGCTTTTGGTGTAGACCACCCCTTCATTGGCTAGAATGTCCACCAATTTATTTTCCATCCTTCACACATGAGTAAAACTCATGGTACGTAAGCAGAGGAGGTGAAACTAAATCATTTGAAAGACCTGAAGCAGTCTCTAGTGTTTTGAGGCCTTTTTCGGTTCCGTGCCACAACAGATTCTCTTGACCAAGTTAATGATTAACTTAGTTTCAGCTTCAATTATTATATTTTGGACATTATCCTGTTTTAGGAATTCTAAACATTGCTCAAGTGCCATTAATTCCACCATATTGTCAGTAGCTCTTCCCAAATCAAAATGGAAAATAAAAAGGATGCAGCCATTTTCATCCCTTAAAAGACCTCCAAAACCAACGATACGGGTTGCCTTTTGAGGCCACATCAATGTTGTATTTCAAAAAACACTGAGGGGGAGGATGCCAGTAACCCTGCTTATTGTCCAATTTTATTACCTTCCTATCCAAGCCCTGTGGTATAAGCCCTTGCATACCCAACTGAAGAAGTATCTTCCTTTTAGCTTCTGAAGGTGGATTCTTTGGGGAAGTTCGCACTAAAGTACCTACTGTCTCCTTAAGTTGTCTTAAGATCTACTAAAAAATGCATTGGGAGGAAATTTTTTCATTTTTGAAGATTTTGTTGTTCCTTTCATTCCAAACATTCCATATTATGAAGCTTGGCATTAATGTCCAAGCTAAGCGAAGAAATTCGTAATCAGAGAAGTTGTGTCTCCAGTTATTTAGGGTATTGATAATGCTTCCTTTGTCCCTATCTGTCTGTTGGAAAATTGTGGCAAAAGTATCCCACAACCTAGAGGTGAAAATGTAATTATTGAGAAGGTGCTCCATTGTTTCCTCTTGGACTTCACAGAGCTGGCATCTAGAGGGTCCCAGAACACCCCTCTTCCGAATGTTTTCCCCAAGTCAGAATTTTCTTATGATGTACCAGCCACATAAAGAGTTTGATCTTCATCCATCCTTGATGCCTCCATAGGTTCTGCCAAACCCTGTCTGGTACATTGGAGTCTAGCTCAAGGATTATGCGCTTTGCCTCCTTAATTGAAGGTACCTTCATTAATTTTCCACCATTTCAGTTGGTCATGCCCCTATGAAACTAAAATTTTCCTTTGGTCCAACATTGTCAGAAGTGCCTCAGCTTTTGCTTTCAATGGGTTATCATCCCTATAGTCTATATTCTTCTAGGTTCTCCATTTTCCTTCACTATTGGTTTGGTCCTAAAAATCTTTACCGTAAGTAACCCTTTGGTATCAGTTTCTTTCTTGAAGTCCAGAAAGTCCTCTCTTAATAGTGTAGGTAATTGTTTTCATTTATCCTCCCAAAACAAAGCAAGATCTCCCTCTCTGGTTTCCCAGAAGCTATTTTTTTGTATTAATCCTTTGTTCTCCCAGGCCTTATTCCAGATGTGGGAGCCTTTTATGATGCCAGTCATCCTTATGTGATCATTATCTTGCCAATAGCTAGCGTATTTTTCTTTCCAAATACTAGTCCACTGAGCCTTTGGATCTTTTACCCAGCGCCACCATAATGTTTCCCCTAAAACTTTGCTTATAACTTCCAAATCATCCAATCGATGACCCCCATGGTTTTTAGGTTTGCAAACCTTATCCCAAGCTTCCAAGGCCCATTTCTTTCTCTCCTTACCCTTCCCCAAATAAAGTCCCTTTGAATTCTTCTAAATTGTTGCAACACTCCTTTTGGAGCTGGAAGGGCTAATAGCATGAAGATGGGGATTGATTGAAGTACAAATTTTGTAAGCACCAACTCACTAGCCAAGTTTAAATATTTAATAGTCCATTTCCTGATTTTATCCTGCACCTTATTAAGCATTGGCTCCCAAATGCTCTTATGCAAAGGTTTATCAATTAGAGGAACTCCAAAGTATTTGGAAGGAAGGACATCCCTTTGAAAGCCCAAAAATCTAGAGATATTTCTTTGAATAGCAATATTAGTATTAAATAAAAAATTCTTAGATTTGGAGAGATTAACTTCCATACCTGTAGCCATGGAAAAGTCATGCAGAATTTGTTTATAAGCTAGTGCTTCTTTGACCATGGGGATTCCCTGTAGCATAGTATCATCAACAAATTGTCGATGGGTCAAAGCCTGTCCAGTCTCAGAAAGTTGGAGAGCCTTGATGTTACCAACTTCTTTCGCATGCTTGATAGACCGACCAAGTCCTTCCATCATGAGGATGAATAGAAAGGGAGAGAGTGGATCTCCTTACCTGAGGCCTCTTGAAGGAGTGAAAGTCTTGGAAGAGAACCATTAACCATAATTGAAAGCTAGAAGGAGTTACCAGGGCCATAAATGATCTTACCCAGTTGTGATCAAATCCAAAGGCTAGAAGGACCTTCCTGATATAGGTCCTATTCAACTTATCATAAGCTTTGGCTAGGTCCAATTTCATAATCATTCTGGCCTTCCTATTGCTTAATAATGAATGCACCACCTCATGCACTTGAATGATGTTACTGAGAATTTGTCTGCCCTCCACATAACTGGATTTCTCCACAGAAACTAGAGTAGGAAGAAGGGGTTTGAGTCTATTAGCAACAACTTTGGATATTATCTTGTACACCACATTGCACAAAGCTATGGGTCTAAACCTATCTAAAGTCTAAGCATTGTCTTGTCTGGGGATCAAGGAGATGAAGGAAGTATTGAGAACCTTCAAAATGGTTCTATTCATCTTGGAATCCTCCACTACATTCAGAATATCTTGTTTAACAATCTTCCAACAAGCTTTAAAGAAACCACATTGAAACCATCAGGGCATGGTGGTTTACCATTCTGCATTTCTTTGATGACCTCACTACCCTCCTCTTCAGTCACTGGCCTATTAAAATTGAAATTATCCTCTTTTGTTACAAGCCTAGGTATATGCCTAGTTAAGTCTCTGATAGAATGATCTCTGTCTAAAATGGTTTCCTTTGATATACCTCGAAAGGGCTGAACTAACACAATTTCTATATCTTCATGGGAATTAAGGAGATGACCTCCCTCATCCTTGATCAAAGAGATCCTATTATGAGATCTGTTCGCCATGGTGGATCTATGGAAAAATATAGTGTTTTTCTCCCCTTCTTTTAGCCATTGAACTCTAGATTTTTGTCTCCAAAATATTTCCTCTTGTTTACATAAATTCTCCCAGCCTTGATGATATTTGGAAACTTGATCATTTTTTACTCTAACAAATCCATCTGTGATAAGGGCTTGATTGAGTTCCTGCATTTTATCTTCAACAATTTTTTTCACTTCAAAAATATTTCCAAATTCATTCTTCTTCCAGTCTTTAAGTCTGAGCTTGATATTCTTTAGTCTTTTGTGTAGTAGAAACATTCTTGTACCCTGAATATGCAGATGTTCTATCCACCATTTTGCAATGTTGCTGATGAAATCTGGGGGGTGAGCCAGATATTCTCAAATCTAAAAGGTTTGTTCTTGGGGTACCAATGCCCCGAACCTCAAGTTGTACAGGCCAATGGTCCGAGCCTCCAAAGGGAGAATTATCACTATCATTTTCCTTGTTAGTGAGCACAAGGTCTTCTGAGATTATGAATCTGTCTAATTTTGAGGCTACTTGAGACTCTCCTCCTCTTTTATTGTTCCAAGTAAAAAGGCCATTACTCATATTAGTGTCATCTAGCTTCATATTATCTATAAAATTTTGAAAATGCCATAGAGTATTTACTTAAAGTTCTAGTTCCCCCTTTTTTCTCTGAAAGTGATTTGATCAAGTTGAAGTCCCCACCCATGATCCATGGTACTCCTGCAAGAGAATCTAGAAACCTAAGTTTATCATCCAGTCTTTGGAGGCCATAAACATTCGTGGCCAGATAAGTCTCCCTATCTCCCACAGGCTGAATAACCACTGATAAATAATTCCTAGATGCCCCAGCATCTATTATGCCAATCTTCTGGGGGTTCTAAGGAGTGAGTATGCCTCCTACTGTATTATTTGCTTTGACTTATAGAAACTCAAATTTATTGAGCCATTTGCTGTGAATTTCTTTTATTTTTGAATGGAACATTTATTTTCCTGGATGAAGATCATATTCAGAGCTTCTTGTTTCATTCTATTGCAAAGTATTCCTTGTTTTCTTTTACTACATAGACCTATGATATTCCAAGATGTGAATTTCCGTATTAATGATTTGTAAAGGAGTAGCTGGTTAGGTCTTTCATCTTACCTGAATCTATCATTAGCTTTCCACATTCCATCAATAACTCATTCTACTTTTTTCTGCCTCTTTTCTTTCCTGGGTTTCTAGGAGCTAATCCTCATGTGGTTTTCATAGTTTTCACACCTTCGTTGCCCTGCCTTTCATTGTTTCTTTGCCTTTCTAGCCCTTTAGCCTGTGTTTTCCATAAGAACAACTGTTGTACTCTGTTGAACTCTTCTTGAGGTAGTGAGTCTACCCCTCCCATGGTCCCTTGTTTCAAGGACCCTTCTAGATCTAGGTGTTCTCTATCAAGAATCTCCTACCATTCATGATCCTCCATTCCTATCTCACTCAGGGTCATTTCTTGGTCCATTTCCAGTTCTACATCGGACAACATACTCTTTCTATTATTATTAATATCCTATGTTTTTTCACTATCTTCTTCTTTCTCCTTCTCCCCTGGGCTTCCTTCCATTACCTAGTCTACCTTTGTTAGCTCTTCCTCTTCTTCAAGTACTTGGAACCTATTTAGACTGGCCTATTGCCCTTCTGTTTGATGTTTTTGGCACCCTTTTGCCCCCTTTTCCTCTATAACCCACTTTGTGAAAGTTTTTAGAATATTTCACTGTGGTAGCTTTAATTTTGTTCTCTATTTTGCTAAGAGGGTAGTCTCTAAATAGGTTCCCGTGCTCATGGCACTGGCAACATCCGAAAGGAATATGTTCATAATCTACTATTTGCACCCATTCTTCATCAAAAACTTCCAATATGACCTCATCTGGTAGAGCTCCTGAGAGATCCATCTCCACACATATACGTGGGAATAAAGAATATTTTCCCCTTCTGGTGGCCTCAGAAGCTTTGACAAATCACCATAATTTGTTTCCTATGGAAGATAATGATTCCATTTGCCAGTAATCAAGAGGTAGGGAGTAGAGTCTTGCTCAGATCAGGACCAAAGTGAAAGTCTCTCGCTCTGGGACAAAATTCATCATCCACGGCTACATGTAGAGGCCTACTACTGCATAGAATTAGGGCCCTCCTTCAAACACCCTATCTTTGTCGTCAATATTTATAAATACCACAGTGAAGAAACCCTTTGACCAAAGATGTAGGTCTATGCTTCCTTTAGGTTTCTAGTGGTATTTAATCCATGCTTGTAGTGCCTTTTCAGTGGGCCATAATCCCATGAATTTACAAATGATAGCATAGGTTCGTGTGTGGTCCCTGTGCGCCTATAGAGCAGGTTCATTTAAAACTACTCTAGGTGTAACCTTAGCCCTGGGTTTACATGGCCCCTTTTGCACTTTGTTTTCTACTCTCCTGTTTCTTGTCTTCTTCCTCATTTTCTTTTGTTTGATTATCCTCCCTTATATTGGTTAAATCTTGATCCTCTTCCATGTTCCTTTTCCCTTCTCCTGAAGGACCTTTGGCTATTTCTATTGGTTTCTTACCTCGACTTGCCACGGCCTACCTATAGGAGGTAGTGGAGCTCCCCCCTTTGTGCCCTTCCATGGAGTTCAACACTTGTAGAAGCTTGAAACCCTAGCTCTTGGATCCTAGTTTCTTGTTTTGTTGTCTCATGACTTTCATCATTTAAACCCATATTTTCATTTTAAATAATGGAAGAAATTTCACTCACACATTCTTGATTGTGTGAACACTACAAACCTACCTTAACTTGGGCTGTGACATTGATTTTCAGGAGCTCATCTATTTAATCATCAGACAGAGGAAAACACTAAGTTTTATAGAAATCAACATTGGCTTGGTGATTTTCATTTTCAAGATCAAGAATAGGCCTTTCTCTATTTTGGTCTGAGTCTATTTCATCCAAGGAGGAAACAAATGATTCTTGTTGGAAGAAAAATCATAAAGGGCCTCTAATATCTCTTCTTCCATACATTCTTCATCCTGATACAAATTTTCAAAAAAATTAATGAAATTTTTAGAAATCTCACAACATCTATCCATCATTGATGAGGGAAAATGGTAGCTTTGATAATGTTGAAAGAAAATTGAATGAAAATCCTTTAGAGAATATAAACTTCCACATGGTAGAATCTCATACCATTTCTCCACTATTTCCTCCAAGGTAGCCATGAATATATTCATTGGACAATCTTCAGTAAACTTATTCTTTAATCTGTGAATATGAAAAATGAAATTTTACCGAATGAAAACTAGCAACTTCTTCATCCTAGCCTTTAAATTTCGGTAGCCCCGTTTGCCAATATACATAAGGAATATGGTTTGAAAAACCAGGAATATGAGATCGATTGATATGAGCATAAATTCAAGCAGTTAAATCCATCTTGAAAACAATTCATTCACTAAGAAGTTCTTCAAACTATTGGATTTTGAACAATGGAGTCGCCATGAAAATTCTAAACTTTTGGATTCTTCGACACTGGAGTCACTAGGTGAAAGGTGCACAACCTTTCTTGCATTTGATGGTTTTTCATCATCTGCAATCAGATCTGATACTTTTCATTCTTTCCCAGGGAATATATGATGTTGTGTGCCCCGACAACGACACCAAAATGTTATCCTCCACAATATCCCAAGGCTGAGAAAAGAGATTGAAGGATGTAACCTCAGAAGACTTAGGGTTCAGTAGCTAGCCCTGCCAAACCAGAGAGGGATCTCCCTATAAAGATCACAGACAAGTATGACTGGAATGGCAAAAATATATTAGGAAAGGTAATTTTAGTTCTAGGGTTTTAAATATTTTAGGGTTGTCCTCGATCAAGAGTGGAAATGAAGGAACTAGGTCAAAATATCAATGGTTTCAGTTGCAAGAGATATAAGGGAGAAAGGTAGGTATGCCTTTGTGATACTTTTGTGTCTTTTAGATGTAGTGTAGGGTGAAAAATAAAATATTCAAAATGGGCATGACAAGCATTACTTCATTTATCAGAATACTAAGTACACCAAAATGATATTCCTAACCAAAAAAAATCTTAATTAAAATAATTCAACATAAATCATTTAGGAAAATCACTGCAGAAGGTATGGAAAAGAGGATTATATATCATTCATATAAAACTATAACAGACAAAAAAAATTATCAGAAACTCAACAAACATAAATTCTTGAATAATAAGTTCTGCAATTGTCCTTTGATTTCCTATAAAAAGTGATGAAATACAAGCTATAAGAGTTCCACTCTTTGATGTCCAACCCTTTCTCTAACTTAGATTGGGTTACATATAGATAAAAATATCAGTTTCCCCCTCTCAAGAGTTGAATCCAACATTCAAGGAACTACTTACAAGAATATCCCCATCCATACCTAAGACTAGGAAGGTTATAAACAACTCCCAATTTGGTGCAAAACTGATTCATTTGACCATAAGAACATATACAGACATGAATCTACTTAATTTTCACTTTGAAAACAAATATTACACCTCAATTCATCATCACAACCCTCTAAAATAGAAAACTACATCAGAAAAACTCGAACTGGATTGAGAAAACTAAGAAAAATGAGTTTCGGGCTAAAACGTAGCGAATTGCCTGAAAAGGTAGCATGCTTGGAGAGAACATAGCATTATGTGTGTAAGTGATTTTTGGAGAGTTTACTGAGCTCCAAATCAAGATCTGAAAAATGCTGGAGATATCTCTGCATGTCTATTATACCATAGAATCTTTAAGAACTGAAAAAGACTACTTCTAGACCTCCAAAAAGCATTTCTCTGATAGCTACTCCAAAAACATAGTGTGCCTCTCAAAAACATGACAGAATGGTGTTTTTTGGGTACCCTTTTTATTTTTTCACCTAGCAAAAGGTTCTAACATGGATCTCCAGTTACATAAATTTATGTGTAGGTCATAAGGAATCCAAAAATGTAAAAATTTTATGATTTGGAGGCCTCTAGAAAAAGCGTAGCATGGGACCCACTACCTTTTTTGCCCAAAATTTGTGTAAAGTTTTGAAAAATCTTCAAAAATTCCAAAATTTGTAATTGTTTGGAATTTCGAAATATGGAGCTTCACCTACCAAAACATAGCATGGAGGTTGTGGGAGGTTTGGACCACTGAAATGATGAAGAAAAATATGAAGGAAGATGGGAATAGCTTAAACTAACCTATTAATCAGCTGATGAAGCCTTTACTAGCCCCAGAAAACACCCGCAGATGAAATCCATGCTTCTGGGAGTGAAAACATAGCAGACTATAGAGAATGCCTTTTGAAGCTACAATTCGGTGCTAAACATGATTGTATGACCTTTCCTGATGTGTTAGTTCTAAATTCCAATGGAATGAGCAATTGAAATGCGTGTATGGTCTTTATAAGAGTAAATTTCACCTTTTATATATGTCATGGCATGACATCATCCTCCATTTTGAAACCAAAGTGATGTATTTTGAAATAATAATTTTATAAGTTGAAGTAGTACGTTTACCTTTATTTCATATGCCTCCTAATATGCTAACTCCCTTATGTTTGGACTCAAGACCATAAACATGGTCTTTTTTAAGCTTAAAACTGACATAATGATGACAATTACAATTGCTGACCTTGACCAAGATCTATATGATTATCTGACTAATACATGACCTGTAACACTTGAAAAATTACATGACCATGATGAATAATGATAAGAATGAATGTTGAAGGGAGTATCACTGACCTAGACATAACAACCAATTATGAAAGATTTTTATTTCAATACCTACTAAAACCATAAAAAACTTCACCTAGGACCCTAACAAAAGCTTTGAAAGAGAACATTTGATCATTGGTGATTAGGAGAACTAATAGACAATAACATTAGATCCATTTGGGTATGGAAGCTCCTTTAGGAGGTGTCAAGAACAACATATACAAAGTAGCCTGATCCATTGGGAATGGAGTCAAAAACAAAAAGACCAAACTCAAAACTCAAAATTGACTGACAAATTGAACAAACCATCGAGATCTTAGGTCCTTCACCTCAGGCCTGTTGAAACTGCCCACTTTCTTAGGATATATATATATATATATATATATATATATATATATATATATATATATATATATATATATATATATATATATATATATATATATATATATATATATATATATATATATATATATATATGCAATCAACTGAAATGATCTTTCTAGTGTAACGAATGCAGCAAATATCTACTTACTTGAATCATGCTCACACTTTCCTTGAGTCGGAAGAAAAAGAAAAGAAAACCAGGCAACTCCAAGTATCCACTTAAAATGTATCCACTTGAAAATGATGACGACAAGCATGAATGCATTTATGAGAATACTAAGTACACAAAATGATATTCCTAACCAAAACAGAGCATAATTAAAATAATTCTACTTAAAACCTTTTAGGAAAATCATTGAAGAAGGAAGATATGGAAACAAGACTTATATATATTTCATATAAAACTATAATAGAGATAAAACATCATAAACTCACAACACAATAATTCCTAAATAATATCTGCAACTGTCCTTTCATTTCCTGTAAAAAGTGATGAAATACAAGCTACAAGAGTTCCACTCTCTGATGTCCAACCCTTTCTCTAACATAGATTGGGTTACATATAGATAAAAATATTGGTTTCCCCTCTTAGTTGTTGAATCCAACATTCAAGTAACTTCTTAGAAGAGTATCACCAACCATACCTATGACTAGGGAGGTTAGAAACTAACTCTCAATTTGGTGCAAAACTGATTCATTTGACCATAAGAACCTATACAAGCATGAATATACTTAATTTTTACTTTGAAAAACATAATTACACCTCAATGCATCATTACAACCCCTAAAATGACAAATTACATCAGCAAACATTGAACTAGATTGAGCAAATTGAGAAAAATGAGTTCCAGGAAAAAACGTAGGGAATTGCCTGAAAACATAGCGTATGTGGAGAAAACGTAGTTTGTTTCTTGTAAGTGACTTTTGGAGGGGTTCCTGAGCTCCAACTCAAGATACAAATATTGATGGAGTGATCTTTGGTTATCTACTATGTAGAGCTATAAAAAGGGTCTCTTTCACCTCTAATTACCTCACATTAATATGTCAATCCGGGAGTGTTTTTATCTCAAAGAGTGTCTTAGTCTGAGGCTATCATTTTCCAGAGTAATTCTAGTAGTATAGTGTTCAGAAATACAAGAGTAAACGGATGCTTGTCTACAACTTAACTACTTCAAAAGAGTAAATCACACACTCGAAAGACTAAGTAGCTTATCAGTCAAGGGTTCAGTAGCGATAACCCATCCCTTTGGAAACTGATGGAAAAGGAGATCAGAGAACAGATCATGGATCTGGGAGCCAGAAAGTAGATGCCAAGGCTCACTACAGCCTTAGATTGTCTCTCACACCAAAATAACAAATGCCAGTAAATGGAACGGCAGATAAGAAAATGGGACAACAAATAAGGAATCGAATAGCAAGTCTGTAATGCAACAACAATTCTTAAATGGAACAACAACTATGAAATAGAACACCAACAAAGTCTCACAAGCAGTAACAAGCTTAATCTATCAAATCAAATGCATTAATAATAATCAAACAGAAATCTTTCACTCTTAAGGCAGATCGAACAACACCGATTACCGATAAACTATGGAACTGCGCTCGAAAACCATATATGCACACAACAAACTTAAATAGTAATCTGATCTAAGCATCAATCTCAGATAGAAGGAATACAACTACGTTTTAGAATAGAACAACATTGTTCATCAATTCAACAATCATAAAGAGCATAACTCCCAAGATGAATTCTGTAACGTGTATGAGCAGGTGCACAACACAAAAGCTCTGTAATCGAATAGTAACAGTATTCTATCAAGATTAGTAAGATTCGATCAACTCTAAAAGAACAGTAATATGATGCAGAGTCAATACAATAGTTCTGTCTGTGGAAACCTTAATGAATTAAACATAACAGAGCATGTGATGTAAACTTATAAAACACATCAGATTATCGAATAACGATGATAAGAAAACCACGCAGAAGCCAAATCGTAATGATACAGGAGCAAGTGTCCTCCAGGGCCGGGCCCTTAGCCTCCAGGGGTACACTGCTTTAGGTTAATCCAGACCCAGAGATGAAGTATTCACCAAGTTTGTATTAATGCATGAAGTGAAATTACAGTAAACCAGTTCTTATCGAGACTCCATGATCAAAGTTTTGATCTTAACAGAGATTACATAAAAACATAATCATGTCTAACTCTCTCGAGCTAACAGTGTTGTCCCTTTTTATAAGGGTGATGGCGGAGATGTCTTAGTACAAAAATAGATAAAACAACGATCCCTCAAGATCAAGGATCCTAATGGATTCGCCGAACCGTTAATCCTTAATCATTTCTTTTCTCTCTTGCGCTGAGCTGGTATCTCCACCTCCTTTTCAGGGTTGATTCGCTTTGATTTGCTTTGCCTTGTTTGCATTCGGTCTCCCGTCAAAGGGACATTAGTTATCTTGTCCTTGTCCTTTCCTTTGGAACAAAAACTTCTCGTTTTCACTCCTTCCTGCATAAGGAAATGACAATTTTCAGCGTTTTAGTCTTGCATATTAAACTCACGTGTTTTGTTATAATTCTTTATAATTTTCCAAGTTCATGATGCAAAAAGGTTTGCATGTTCTATTGAAAAGATACTGAAATGAACATCAAAAACATACCTTTCTTAGTACTCCACACACCCCCCTGCTTACCATGTTTCATGCCCTCATGAAAACGTTGTAGTTGACATGCAAGGTAATGAGAGAATAGGCTAGAGATGGAATCTCATGCGGAGGCCTATAGCCATGATGAGTAACTAGGTAGTCAAAGAAATGGCCTGTCTGACCCTCGGGCATCTCATACAGGGCTTGGTATCCGGGTGCAGGGTGCCAAAAAATTGGACTCCGGAACCTATATCCTAACCATGATGGCGCTGCCCTCAAAATTATTTCACCATAAAGGTGCTAACTGTTGGCAGAGAATTTAAAATTCTCATACTTAAACGGTTCCCTAAGCTGGATATTCGGATTAGAGATTTGATATCGAAATTTAGCTACATCAATGGCAAGGTCTTTGATAGAAAGAAAGTATTCTAATCCTTATCGAATGAGTCCCTCATGCATGGATCCTAATGTTTCAATTACACCGGAGTCTTCATGAGGTTTCTATGTGCTTTCCACAACTGTACTGGGTTCCTAGGCTCAGCCCTTACCCACAAATCTACGCCATTTTCTTTCCTCTGGAAAGTATTATAGGCTTTAAGCCATTTAATCTGATTAACCCCAAATGAGATGAATGCCTACAATTGGATGTCCCCACAAAAGGGCCAGGGTTCAGCTCAGTCTCCTAGTCTAATACAAGGTTATGTAAATAGAGCTCACACAACAACCTCTGGACTTTTACCCCGTAGTGCTTACAACAGTCTATAAAATCATTGACAGTGTTAATTTGTATGGGAGCACCTGCTTTAGCAGCTTTTATTTTTAATTGCAAATACCATTCCAGTAGAAATAGGGCATAATTTTTGGCAGGGGCTCTACATGCTAAGACGTCATTGTATAAAGAACACAAAGTATCCATCTGCTTGATAACAATATCTAGCCTACGAGTTACCTTTGCAACTTTCTCTTGTTCCTTCAGCCAACCTTCAAAAGCCTGGCTTTTGGATTGATTGACGTTCCTAAGTTGCTATTGTAGCTCTTCATACTTTTCGCGAGGGACCGTTTGCTCTCTAAGTTTTTCTGCTTCTTGCTGAGCTTGCTTCAACCCCTTTCGCAGGGTTACTGTTTTTGGATCTCTTCTCCATGCAGCAGTGGAGGCCGGGTGTTTTACCTAAACTTTCCTATTGCGTTGCTTTAAGTTCATAACCCTTATCACTCCTGAAAGTGGTGCCTCCGTCTGAATTTCCTTATCACAGGTCATCATATCATCCATTTCTATTTTAACGTGAATATCAGTCTGTTATTGTTCCTTTTCAAATGGAACAAGAGTCTGTTCCTCAGCATCATTTGGAACATAGCTGGGTTTTCGACAGGGTTTTGAACAACAGGACGAATTCTGATCCTCCGCCCCTTTGCCTTGCAGGGTTTTTGCTGGAGTGGTCACCTTTTCCCTTCCTGAAGTCAGTTTTACCTTCTGCCTTGATTTCAGGATCCTAATCTGCTGGTGAAGCTAGAGTATTATGTTCAATAATCTCTGCTGTTCCTTTCATAGTTCTTTGATTTCCAAGATTTCCTTAGAATGAACAGTAGGTTGTTCACTGTGGCCTGGACTGTGACTAGTCCCCGGATCTTCCTTCTAGGGCGTTTCTTCATTTTTCTGCTCTGGTTGTTCTGGGGCAGGAACCCTAACTGGTTCTGTCATTTCTTGGGCAACTTCTCTTTCTGCCCCCGCTTCCTCCAGAATTTCTTCGGGTGTTTTCTGATTAGGAACAGATTGTTCCTATTCAGTATCTTCTATCGTCTCTTTGTCATGAACAAGCAGATTCTCTTCTTCTGCCTCCTTTGCATGTGGTTCTTTGGGTGTATTTTCCTCCTGGGGTTTGTCATGGAGGTCTGATGGACTGGAAGGTTGGCCATATTCACCCATATTGGCCAAGACTTCGGCCAATTCATCTTCTCCCACTGGGTCCTGCAATGGGCTACCTTCCTGCTGTTCCATTTCCTCCTCCTGCTCGGATTGCTCGGCTTCTGTTTCAGAATGCTCGGCTCCTTCTTCATTTTCTTCTTCGGATTGCTCGGCCTCCTCTTCAGATTGCTCGACCTCTTCTTCTGGCCGTGAGGGTTGCTCATCTTCAGTTTCTACTGGCCAACTGGTGTTTCCCTAGCGCTTCTCCAGCCTCCCTCATATTTCATGCTAACCGGAACCTATTCCTGCGTTTTTCTGGCTATTCAGGTGTACCCATGGCATGTTTATGCTTTGTCGATTCATTGCGTTTTTCTGGACGCTCGGATGTACTGGTGGCATTTTCTGTTTTACTAATTCTCTGCTTTTTTCTGGACGCTCTGGTGTACTGGTGGCATTCTTACATTTTTGGGATGGTGTTGTCAACCCCCCATCTATCATGGAAATTAGTTATTCCCAGCTGCTCTGTTGCAGGGTGAGGCTATGACTGACAATTAACCGAATCAACCCATGATCACTAACAATTGACTCTACATGCTGTGCCTTTTTTATGCTCCGTGCAATGTCATGAAGTAACGAATTCAAAAGTGTAGGTATATTTACAAAGCATTTCTGCTTTAGAACAGCTAAGAGTTTAAGATGTCATGGTCTTACCACGTCTTTTCTACCCTTGCAGGTGATGTAGCTTTGAACAATCCTTGCCAATTCTGCCCAGGGCTCTCCTAGCATTGCTGGCAGAACTCCCTTTCCTTTGATTGCTAGGATTTGGCCCTTGTCCTGGAAGACTTCTATAATCTTCTGCAATATCTCCTTTTCTAACGTCCATACAGGTCTGGTGGCTGGTAGTCCTGAGACTTCTGCAATTATGTCATCAGTGACTGTTATATGTCTCCCCCTCATTGTGGAGTAATCCTCTTGCAAATTCTGCAGGAATTCAATTGCCACTATCTCGTTAGACTCCTGCAAGCGGTTGAGATAAGTCAGCCACCCTGCTCTTGCCAGGATTTCCCAGGCAGCAGCGGAGACTGTCAACACCTGCGGTTCCCTCCGGATCGATCTTCCTCCCATGGTTTCACTGTAAATTCTCAATGGAACGACAGTTGTTCATGCTGTTTGAAACACAAAGAGGCTAATAGACGCAAGACTTGTTCAATAAATAGAGTATACCATAAAAATGGATTATGAACAGCAATTCGTGCAAAAATAAAAATAGCATGTCGTTAAGCCATGCCATACCCTAGTACACAACTTTCCCGAATAGAAAGTTGACACGTAATCCAGGGAATAATGAGGTTAACCTCCCCCCACAATGTGATAGGCTGTCCTAGCCGTCAAATAAATGAGCAGTGCCCACTCTAAAATAGAGTCATAAAGGAACACCATATAGAAATATGCCATGTTTACAAAAACAGCGAATTACCGAAATCGAGGCGTAGAGTTGGATCACTTATTACGTAAGAGGCTGTTGTGATATGATGCGAGGCTGGGAGGATAGGACATCTGTTATACTTTCTAAATCTCCTGCGGTCATTGTCAATTACTCTGCCATGATTGGTGATAATAGATTTACATGCGCTATATAATTTGGGAAATGATATATGATTAATTAGTAAGGTGTAAGAAACAAAAGGGTGTTAATAACTCACCTATTGGTGTAAATAATGTGACTTTGATACCATTAATAGTGCTCTGCTGCCGACAGGTGTCCATAACCTTGGCAGAATTGTTTATTTCACCCATGGAACCGTGATCCTTTGTGTATACTTAGGGAATGTAATGTCAAAATGTAGGCCATTATGTTGGCTTGGTGACCAGTTAACCATAATGCTATTCACGAGGAAGGAGCGAAAAGTGGGCAGGCCGGCTCATGATGAGACCTCCTGTTCCAAGGGTTGTTTATTTGATATACCTTTTGGACCATATCCCTGGTGTGGTGGCCATAGTGGGAATGCCACTTTGCTTTCATCCTCATGATCATGGTAGGCTGGCTCTTGATGAGACCCCCTATCCTGCATTTGACAACTTATAAATCATGTTTATTTTTTTTCTTTCTTTTTTATAAACTACCTTCCCTTATTTATACACAAGGGGTGGTTCAACACTCCTTAAGAGTAGGAATGGTGGAAGAAGTCTTAACATCTCAATAGGAAGATATAAACCCTTTTATCTTATTCCTAAATAATAATCAAAGAGGATTAAAAAGGGTCGTCATGATGAAGATGAACAATCATAGCAGAATTAGTAGAACAATGAAAACAAAAGATGATAAATAAGTGTGTCCTTCCTTTTGTCCTCTTACCAATGCAGAGCCTTATAAAGATAGCGATTTATAATTAGTTGATTTCAGTATGTTTATGTTTTGTATCCATTGCATAAGTGCATATCTGTATTCTAAAATACTTGAAAGAACAAGAGCAATAAGCATCCTTAATTTAGATCAGCAAAAGGGACAAGCTATTTCATAAGGAGAGCAAAAGCATGCAAGTGGTGTTCCTTTTGGAAAAGGGGCCAAAAAGAGACCTTAAATAGCAGAAAATGCAAATGTCATTCCTTTGAAAAAGGAACAGTAGAACACACAGATGTTGTTCCTTTGGAAAAGGAACAACAAAACATTCCAATGCCGTTCCTTTGAAAAAGGAACAACAGAATCAAAAATGTTGTTCCTTTGGAAAAGGAACAGCAAACACATGAAAATGCCGTTCCTTTTGAAAAAGGAACAACAGTAACTAAAAATGTTGTTCCTTTGAAAAAGGAACAACAAAAGACGCAAGAAATGTCGTTCCTTTGGAAAAGGAACAACAAAAATAAAAAATGTTGTTCCTTTGGAAAAGGAACAACAAAACATGCAAAAATGTCGTTCCTTTGGAAAAGGAACAACAAAAATCAAACATGTTGTTCCTTTGGAAAAGGAACAGCAAAAATCGAACATGTTGTTCCTTTGGAAAAGGAACAACAAAACACACATATATGTCGTTCCTTTGAAAAAGGAACAACAGAAATCGAAATGTTGTTCCTTTAGAAAAGGAACAACAGAACAGGCAAATGTCGTTCCTTTGGAAAAGGAACAGTGAAAAAATCAAGAATGTTGTTCCTTTAGAAAAGGAACAACAGAACAAGCAAATGTCATTCCTTTGGAAAAGGAACAGTGAAAAAATCAAGAATGTTGTTCCTTTGGAAAAGGAACAACAGAAACACACAAATGCCATTCCTTTGGAAAAGGAATGGCAAAAATCGAAAATGTTGTTCCTTTGGAAAAGGAACAGCAAAACACACAAAAATAAAGAAAAAGATCCTAATTACAACGAGATGACGGCTGATCCAACGGAATTTTCTCTTTTTGAAAAAGGAATAGCCAGAAGAAAATGTTGTTCTTTTGAAAAAGGAACAGCAAAAATGACAGCAAAACATTAATTCAAAAATATGTACAAAAATGATTAAAAAAAAAGAACTTATGTACAGACTGTAAAAAGAAATGAATCCCTTAATGAATTACAGGTGAGGAAGACTTCTCTTCCTCCCCCAGAATCTCCATATCAGAGTCTCGGCGTAGCTGCTGGCAAAAGGACTCCCGAGTGAGTGGTTTGTGATAGAGGCGAACTCGGTGGCCATTTGCCTTGAAGGCATATCCAGAACCATCAATAGTGATTAGAGTAAGGGTCCCATTGTCATGTACCTTCTGGATTTCGTATGGTCCCAACCAACGAGTCTAGAGTTTCCCAGGGAAGTCCTGAAACCTGGAGTCGTACAATAGAGCCGAGTCTCCCTTGTGGAAGACTTTATTTTTAATGATAGCATCATGCCATTTAGCGCACTATTGTTGGATCAGGGCAGTATTTTGAAGTGCATAGAGCCTAATTTTGTCCAACTCATTGATCTGCCGCAATCGATTAATCTGTGCCTCGCTTAGATCTAAGCCAACTTCCTGTGTTGTTCGTAATGTTTGGATTTCGAATTCTATGGGGAAAATGGGTTGTTTTCCAAACACTAATTGATAAGGTGAGCAACCAGTGGTGCTTCTCCATGTTGTTCTGTAAGCCCAGAGTGCCTCAGGTAGTCTGGAAACCCAATCATGTCTATGTGACGCAATGGTTTTCATTAGAATTGCTTCTATTATTTTATTGCTACTTTCTACCTGAAGTAGTGATTTTATGTGGACATGATAGTTGTTGAGTGTTGCAACTATTTTATTCCCAGCAAACTGTGGTCCACCCTCTATAATTATTTCTCTTGGAAGGCCATAACATACAAATAGATGGAACAAGAATTGTATGATAGAGTCCTCTGTAGCTCTAGGCAATGCTTCTGCTTCAACCCACTTGGTGACATATTCTGTTGCCACCAAAATATATGTTTTTTGGTTTGATGATGGGTTGATAGGTCCAACGAAATCAAGAGCCCATCACTGGAATGGTTCAATGACTAACTGTGGTTTCAGAGGCATCTCATCAGACTGACCAGGGTGTCCTGCTCACTGGCAACTGTCACAGGCTTGGACAAATTTCTTTGCATCTTTGAAAATCGTGGGCCAATAATACCCTGTCTGCAGCACTTTATGTCCAGTTCTGCGCTCAGCGAAATGTCCACCACATGGCCCATCATGACAGGCTTTTAAAATGTCAAAGATTTCATCTTCTCGAACGCATCTCCTGATATGCATGTCTGCTCCTATGTGAAACAAATAGCCCCCAATCCACGAGAATTGAGCACTCTTCCGAACAATCTTTTTCTGCTCATTAGGGGTTAGTCGTTTTGGTAGTTTGCCTACTGCTAGGTAATTAGCAGCATCAGCATACCAGGGTTTTTGAACAGCAATAACAAACATATGTTCATCCGGAAATTGATCCTCAATTGCTGCTGCATCGATTGGCTTTGGTATTCTTGAGAGAAAATCGGCTACAGGGTTTTCTTTGCCAGGATGATCCTTGATTGTGATATCAAATTCCTGCAATAAAATGAGCCATCTAGTTATTCTGCCATTTGTGATAGGCTTATTTGCTAAATATTTTATGGCAGAATGATCTGTATACAAGATAACAGGATATCCAGTAATGTAATGCCTAAACTTATTGATAGCATGTATTATAGCTAGGAATTATTTTTTAGTAAT
Source organism: Pinus tabuliformis (assembly GCA_031772625.1). Lineage (NCBI taxonomy): Eukaryota > Viridiplantae > Streptophyta > Pinopsida > Pinales > Pinaceae > Pinus > Pinus tabuliformis. Next base: position 726,274,668 of record CM062819.1, read on the forward strand.
AGTGTAATTTAATTTAGCAAGGAATAAATTTTTGTTGATGTAATAAATAGCATATGGTTTTTTATCCTCTTCCTTCCCAAGGACTGCTCCAATGGCTATATCTGAGGCATCAGATGATATCTGGAATGGCAAATCCTAGTTTGGCCCTTGAAGGACTGGGGCTATGCATACAAGCTTCTTCAGATCCTTGAAAGCACATTCACATTTTTCTGTCCAAAGAAAATCAACGTTACCAGTTAGTGCATATAGAGGTGCAGCAATGTGCGAATAATGTTCTATAAATTGCCTATAATAACCAGAAAATCCAAGAAAATTGCGTACCTCTATTTGAGTAGTAGGAGTGGGAATAAGAAAAAGTATTTGGATTTTGGCCGGGTCTACTTGAATGCCAGCTGCTGAAATATAGTGTCCTAGGATAAGTCCTTCAGTCATCATCATATAACATTTTTCGTGACTTAAGCAAAGCCTGGTAGCAATGCAGTGTTGTAGGACTTTTTCTAGGGTGTCCAATGCTGGATCAAAATCATCTCCATATGGTGTAAAGTCATCCATGTATACTTCAAGTCTGTCATTTATTAAATCTGCAAAAATGCTAAGGATAACCCTTTGGAATGTGGCAGGAGCATTGCATAAGCCAAAAGGTAGAACTCGGTAGGAAAATGTTCCCTAAGGACAAGTAAAAGTAGTTTTGTCTTGGTCTTCGTGGGAAATCTGAATATGATTGTATCCACTAAAGCCATCCAGGAAAGAAAAGAATTTCTTTCCTGCTAAAGTATCTAATACTTGGTCTATGAATGGGAGAGGAAAGTGGTCTTTTTGTGTTGCTTTATTTAGCTCCCTGTAGTCCATACAGATTCTCCTCCATTTCCCATTCTTTTTGATACCACCACAAGCGGAGAGACCCATTTACTATCAGAGATAGGATAGATAAAATTGACATCTAAAAGTTTTTGAAGTTCAGCTTTTACCACATCTTTTAGATAACGATTGGGTCTCCTTTGAGGTTGATGAACAGGTCTAGCATCATTTTCTATATAAATGTGGTGCGTACATATTTGGGGGTCAAGTCGTTTCATAACAGGGTAATCCCATGCAAATGCTTCTTTATATTTTGTTAACAAATGGATGAGCTTCATTTCTTGTTCAGGTGTGAGGTTGGCATTAATATTTAAGGTTTTTCCCGGTTCAATTTCCACAATTTTACTATTTGCAATAGAAGTAACAGGTATTGTTTGATCATGCGTATCTTTCATAGGATCTTCTTCTAATTCATTATCAAATGTTGCTTCTATCATGTGACACTGTGTGCAGGATCTAGATTCAGTTTGACTAATGAAATTATTAATGGCATCATCTTCTGTTTGGTCTTTAAAATCAAGTGCCTCTTGTATAGTTAATGGAGATCTAATGTTATCAGTAAGGTATGATACAGGGTGCTTGTTAGTTTTGATTATTGTGACACTTGGCTGCGCTGGAGGATATAGAACTGAATTATTGATATTTGGTCCTTTGGTTATGGTCATATTTCCTTACCGGCAGCCAGTGTAAGCATCGGCAGTGGCAAGCCAAGGTCTACCTAAAATCAGCGGGTGTCCGTGAAGTCGGGTTTTGGGATTTATTATCAGGAAATCAGTTGGATATTCCCAGGAATCAACAGAGACCATGACATCATGTAGAGTACCCTCCGGCCTAACCACAAATCGATCAGCTAATTCTAGCAAGGTAGAGGTGGGTTCTACAGATGTAATGCCCAAATTCTGGCAAGTAGTCATTGTTAAGATATTAATTGCAGCTCCTAGATCAACTAAGGCATTAGACAGGGTCTGACCATAAATTTGGACAGTTACAATTGGATTTCCCGGGTCTTCATATTTAATGGGTGTTTCTTTCCCTGATAGTAAGTCAGATAAAGTACCGACTACTTGGACTCTTGGATTATTTGTCATATTCCTCGGTTTCTTTATGCACAATTCTTTGATAGTTTTTGGGTATATGGGGATGTATTGAATGGCTTGGAGGAATGGAATTTTTATGTAAAGATTTTGTAATTCTCCCAGAATGTCAAAATCAGGGTATTGTATAGGTCGAGGTATGACTAATCGTTCTGGGAATGGAGGAGAGGATTTGGTTGCTGGATTATGAGTTATTGTTTATTCACATCCTCTTGTTGTGACAGATGTTCTCTGGGTAACTGATCTTCAATCTGTACTATCTTATCTCCCTCGGTTTCAATAATATGCCCAGATCTTAACTGAAGATCATCACACTCCTTTAGATCGGCTCCTATTTCTGGTGATTCTATAATTTGGAGAGATTGGACCGGTCTGTTATTTGGATTGGGGTTGGGTTGGGCTAGAGTTGCGGTCTCATATTAGACTGGGGGTTTTGTTGTAAGGCTGACAGTGTAGGTTGAGGGAGCGGAGTAGTTCCTACTGGCTGATGCATCGGTCTCTGCCAGTTTGTCTGCCAGGCTAAACTTTGTGAAGTAGGGGGAGTCCATTGTGGAGGATATGGGCTACCTTGCCAATATGGTGGAGTATAAGGAAAATTCAGCGAACTAGATTGGCTTGCCTGATTCAGCCACGGGTTTGAAGGAGGAAATGACTGTAGTGACCAGTTTGGAAACGGGGGTTGGGACTGACTTTGCCACATACTATATTGTTGAGCATTGTACTGTGGAGGCTGAAAAGAAGAAGTTGGGTCTGGAAACATACCAGATTGCCTCAGCTGCCACTGACGACGCTGGTTGATCAAATACACTGATTGTGGTTCTTCTTCTACTTCCTTATATACGCTTTCAATCCAGGAAGTGAGGGGCAGCTCTCCATAAGGTGATCTTTTGTACAAATGGCGCATGTTTGGATTGTATCCAGTGGACACTCCTTGTGGCTATGTTTTTTTCTACATCAGGGGTAGAAGATTGCTAGATTCTGTTCTGCCTCCATTTGCTTCTGTTTGGCCTACATAATATCAAGTTGTGTAGTTAGTGTCCCTAGAATATCAATTTTAAAATTTTCCAATAAATTTCCAATTTCTACATGTGTTACTCCTTCTGTCGAAATTTTATTATCTCTTACAAACCGATCATGTTCTACCGGTTTTACTCTTGTGCTGCCTCTCGAGCTCCTGATACATAAATCAATAATGTAAGCAAAATTTTCTTGATAAATATCCCCTTTTCCCATGATGTTTAATGTTTCGATCCATTGTTCCTTCATGCCCCTTATCAATGCTGCTTTTAACACATTATCAGGTAAAGGTAGTGGTGCATAAGGAGATCTTTGTAGATTTTACTGGAAACGTTCCACATACTCCTCTAATGTTTCATTCGGTCTAGCTGTCATCTGGAATATTTCGTCCTTCAGTTCTCTAGACCTGCAATGATCCTGATATTTTTTTAGGAAAGATTCTTTCATTTGATCCCAGTTATTTATAACCCCACCACCTAATCCCATAAACCATCTTAAAGCAACGCCTTTTAATGTAGAGGGAAATAATTTCAGTTTCTGGGGGTTGGTGGTGTAATCATATCCCCTGCACAACACATCAAATTCAAATAAAAATTCATCCGGATCTTCTGATGTGATACCGTGAAATGCAGGGATATGTTGAAGAGGGATTTCTTTCATAGGTGCATTTGCTACAGAATCCACTATAGGGTATTGTAATGTAGAGGTTTGAGTGTTTGGCTGATTTTGGGCCATAGGGTCGAATATATGCCAATAACCTTCTGGGATATCTAGGAGGGTATTCCTAGGTTGAGAGGGAATGGCTTTGACAGGAATAGTTTTAATAGCACTTCCTCTATCTGGGATAATGAGAATGCCTGATGCCTGAGGAGATTGATTTTCTTCAACAATGATTTTTGCAGCACTTCCCTTGTCTGGGTTGTTTAATGGCTGAGTTGTTCCAATAGGAGATCTTGGTTCCTCAGTTTCCCCTGTTTCTCCTTCTCCTTCATAAAGATTGCTGAAATTCCCTTCCTGCAATAGTTTTGGAGTATAATTTTCAATTTCTTGAAAGTCCTCCTCTTCAGTTTGACTATGCACCTCAGCAAAGGTTAGAGATGGTGATCCTGTGGTCTGAAGGGAACTAGTAGGCTGTTTAGAAATGATTTTCTTGTGTCCTACTGATGGTTGCGATTATGCTTTCTTGTAGATTTCGTCTATGAAGGTCGTTCGACCAAGGGTCACCGGCCCCTTAGCTTTTTCTGGCTTGGGTAGTGGTTTGGTATTTTTTTCTGGTTTTTTCTGCTTAGTCATGCACTCAAATGAACTAATAAATTCTATTCAAACAAAGCAACAACAAATCTGTTAGGAAATCGGACAGAGGAGCAGGGCTTTTACATGCTCTGTACGTAAGTTCTTACCTTCCGTTTTTAAAATCCAACTCTTCCCTAGCAGGTTCGTACACTACTCTGAAAAAAGGACAAATGGCTACACTCTTTCCCCAGCGATGGCACCAAAATGTAGAGCTATAAAAAGGGTCTCTTTCACCTCTAATTACCTCACATTAATATGTCAATCTGAGAGCATTTTTTATTTCAAAGAGTGTCTCAGTCTGAGGCTGTCATTTTCCAGAGTAATGCTAGTAGTAGAGTGTTCAGAAATACAAGAGTAAACGGATGCTTGTCTACAACTTAACTACTCCAAAAGAGTAAATCACACACTCGAAAGACTGAATAGCTTATCAGTCAAGGGTTCAATAGCGATAACCCATCCCTTTGGAAACTGATGGAAAAGGAGATCAGAGAACAGGTCATGGATCTGGGAGCCAGATAGTAGATGACAAGGCTCACTACAGCCTTAGATCGTCTCCCACACCAAAATAACAAATGCTAGTAAATGGAATGGCAGATAAGAAAATGGGACAGCAAATAAGGAATCGAACAACAAGTCTCTAATGGAACAACAATTCTTAAATGGAACAAAAACTATGAAATAGAACAGAAACTAAGTCTCACAAGCAGTAACAAGCTTAATCTATCAAATCAATTGCATTAATCATAATCAAACGGAAATCTTTCACTCTTAAGGTAGATCGAACAACACACACCAATGGAACAACATCGATTACCGATAAACTATGGAACAACGCTTGAAAACCATATATGCACGTAGCACACTTAAATAGTAATCTGATCTAAGCATCAATCTTAGTTAGAAGGAATACGACTGCGTTTCAGAATAGAACATCATTGTTCATCAATTCAACAATCGCAAAGAACATAACTCCCAAGATGAATTCTATAACGTGTATGAATAGGTGCACAGCACAAAAGCTCTGTAATGGAATAGTAACAGTATTCTATCAAGACCAGTAAGATTCAATCAGCTCTTAAAAGAACAGTAATATGATGCAGATTCAATACAATAGTTCTGTCTGTGGAAACCTTAATGAATTAAACATAATAGAGCATGTGATGTAAACTTATAAAACACATCATATTACCGAATAACGATGATAAAAAAACCACGTAGAAGCCAAATCGTAATGATACAGGAGCAAGTGTCCTCTAGGGTGGGGCCCTTAGCCTCTAGGGGTACACCGCTTTAGGTTAATCCAGACTCAGAGATGAAGTAATCACCAAGTTTGTATTAATGCATGAAGCAAAATTACAGTAAACCAGTTCTTATCGAGACTCGATGATCAAAGTTTTGATCTTAACAGAAATTACATAAAAACATAATCATGTCTAACTCTCTTGAGCTAACAGTGTTGTCCCTTTTTATAAGGGTGACGACGGAGATGTCTAAGTACAAAAACAGATAAAACAACGATCCCTCATGATCAAGGATCCTGAGGGATTCGCCAAACCATTAATCCTTAATCATTTCTTTTCTCTCCTACGCTGAGCTAGTATCTCCACCTCCTTTTCAGGGCCAGTTCGCTTTGATTTGCTTTGCCTTGTTTGCATTCGGTCTCCCATCAAAGGGACAACAATTATCTTGTCCTTATCCTTTCCTTTAGAACGGAAACTTCTCGTTTTCACTCCTTCTTGCATAAGGAAATTAAAATTGTCAACGTTTTAGTCTTGCATATTAAACTCACATGTTTTGTTATAATTCTTTATCGTTTTCCACGTTCATGATGCAAAAAGGTTTGCAAGTTCTACTAAAAAGATATTGAAATGATCATCAAAAACATACCTTTTTTAGTACTCCACATACTACACCATATAATCTTCAAGAAGTGAAAAAAAACTACTTCTAGACCTCCAAAAATGATTTATCCCACAACTACTCCAAAAACGTAGCGTGCCTATGAAAAACATGGTAGAAAGGTGTTTTTTGGTACTTTTTGGCTTTTTGACCTAGCAAAAGCCACTGACATGGATCTAGGGTTACATAACTTTAATGTGTAGGTCCTAATGAATCTAAAATTGCAAAATTTGCGTGATTTGGAGGCCTCTCGCAAAAACGTAGCGTGGGACATGCTACTGTTTCTACCCAAAAACTATGTTTCCAAAATGCCCAAAGTCTTCAAAAAAATCCCAAATTTGTTCAAAGTGTTTGAAATTTGTTTCTTACAGCTTGGTAGTGTTTCTTCAACCTATGAGTGAAGCCTCAACCAACAACTCAAGCTTGTCCACCTTGTTTTGTTGAATTAAGGTTTCCCAAGAGATGTTCATTTGTTCAAGATCATGTAGAACAATGATTTTAATTAAAGCATGGTAGTATAGAATAGTTTGGTGATCACCCTTTCTGTTTTTCACTTTCTTTACCATCTTAAGTAATTTTTTGTAGAGGTAGAAAGGTAGGTTGGGAGGCTTTACACTGGTGAAGTGCATCCCTCACATGTAAAATATCTCATAATGAACTTCATTAATGGAGAAATTTTTTCAAGCGATAGACCAAAAGGAAAAACACTCTTGGGATCCTCTTTATTCTGATTTTTTATGAAAGCTCTATAGTTTAGAATGTCCAAATTTGAGTGTTTGAACCATTTTTCTCCACTATTTGGTATCCTTGTAGTTGTAGCTATGTCCTTAGTTGCAATGATAAAGCTGAACCATGTAATGTTGACCTTATCAATCCTAAGGTGTGTGGCAAAAAAATTGGTTAACTTCGTAGGATATCCTACTTGTTGAATTTTCTCACAAAAAAATAAACAAGCCAGCTTTTGGAAATGTTGTCTAGAATATGTCGAAGACCTCAATTATTTGGTGTCAAGTGGCTGAAACCTTGAAATATAACCTCCTTTGTTGTACGCATTATTTTCTCCCTCCATCATTCACAATTGCAAAGAAAAAACCCCAACCACAGAGATGTGAAAGAAACATTTTTTAGAGAGAGTCCGGAATTGGGATTAGTATATTTAGGTGAGGTAATGAAGGGGTTAGGGAAGAGATATGTAGGTAAGAATTTGGGAGGTAGGGAGATGTGTTAGGAAGTTTAAGGAGGTGAAAAATGATGAAAACAATGAAGGGATTGTTGTAGGGAATTTGACCAAAATCCTAACCTTAAAACTACCAAAATTGTAGTGTGGAGACTAGGGTTAGGCGTAAGGGTTAAGAAAATGTGTGAGGAAGGGTAATGAAGGGTGTGGGGAGTGTATTTGGGTATGAGGAAGGGTAGGATAGTTAAGGTACTAAGTAATTGTTTGCAATTTCGAAATATGGAGCTTCACCCACCAAAATGTAGTGTGGAGAGTGTGGGAGGTTTGGACCACTGAAACAATGAAAATAAAATATGAAAGAAGATGGAAATAGCTTGAACTAACCTGTAAATCAATTGATGAAACCTTTACTAGCCCCAAAAAACCCTTGCAGATGAAATCCTTGCTTCTAGGAATTAAAACATAGCAGATGGTAGAAAACACCTTATGAAGCTACAATTCGGTGCTAAACGTGATTGGATGACCTTTGCTAATGTATTAGTGAATTCTAATGGAATGAGAAATAGAAATGCTTGTATGTTCTTTATAAGAGAAAATTTCACCTTTTGTATATGTCATGGCATGACATCATCCTCCATTTTGAGACCAAATTGATGTGTTTTGTAGTAATAATTTTACAAGTTGAAGTAGTACCTTTACCTTTATTTAATATGCCTCCTAAGATGCTAACTCCCTTATGTGTGTACTCAAGGCCATAAACATGGTCTTTTTTAAGATTAAAACTTACATAATGATGACAATTATAAGTGATGACCTATACCAAGACCTATATGATTATTTGGATGGTCAATGACCTATAACAATTAAAAAATGACATGACCATGATGAATAATGATAACCATGAATGCTGAAGGGAGTAGCATTGAGCTAGACACACCAAGCAATGATCAAAGTTTTCTATTTGAAGACCTATTGAAACCATAAAAAACTCTAGGACCCTAAGAAAAACTTTGAAAGAGAACATTTGATCACTAGTGACTGGTAGGACTTATATACACTAACATTGGATCCGGCTTGTGATGACATCTCCTTTAGGAGGTATCAAGAACATTCTAGATGAACTATATTGATCCATTGGGCATGGATTCAAAAGAAAAAAGACCAAACTCAAAACTGAAACCTGACTGACAAATTGAACTGACTTACCTCTAAAACTAACTACTAACTGAACGTACTTATGGTAGCAGACCATCAAGATCTTAGGGCCTTCAACTCGGGCTTCAAATCCTGATGATAACTGCCCACCTGCTAAATATATATATATATATAATATATATATATATATATATATATATATATATATATATATATATATATATATATATATATATATATATATATATATATATATATATATATATATATATATATATATAATCATGTGAAATGATCCCTCCAATGTAACCAATCTAGGAAATGGCTACTTACTTGAATCCTTCTCACACTTTCCTTGAGCAGGAAGAAAAGCAAAAACTAGGCAACTCCATGTATCCATTGAAAATGTGCTTATGATCCATAAATACAAGAAAATCCATATTCATTGTTTACTGTAGAAAAATAATGTAAGGATCCTTAAAAATTTGAAATGTTACACTGTCTTGAAATACAACAAAAATACAAGTACTCCTTTCATTTTGGTATGAAAGAATACTTGGTTGTTGATCCATATGAAGGCATAGGGAAGTATGACTTTTTGCTACGTGAGTGTTGGCTGTAAATTCCTCAAGCATACGAAACTCTAATTATCTCTTTGCCATACTATTTATCTTAGACTCATACTCTTCTAATTCATAGTCTAAATCGTCCTTGACTAGAAAACATTCTTGAACATTATTAAACTTGCCAACCCTATCCTCTTCATGAAAGAAAACAAACGTTGTTAGCTTATCTCCTTGCAGGAAATTTACATCACAAATTGGGTTACTCACAACAACTTCTTGTATATTTTCATGAGTGTCATGACTGTCATCATTTAAACCCAACTTTTCATTTTCAATAATGGAAGAAATTATACTTACACATTCTTGATTGTGTGAACACTACAAACCTACCTTAACTTGGGCTGTAACATTGCTTTTGAGGAGATGATCTATTTAATATTTAGACAGAGGAGAACCATGAGTTTCATAGAAATCAAAGTTTGGCTTGGTGATTTTCATTTTCAAGATTAGGAATATGCCTTTCTCTATTTTGATCCCAGTCCGTTTCATTAAAGGAGGAAACTTTTGATTCTTGTTGGGAGGAAAAATCATAAAGGGCTTCTAATAGCTCTCCTTCCATACAATCTTCAACCTCATACAAATTTTCAAAAAAATTAAATATTCTTTTAAAAATCTCACAACATCTTCAATCTTTGATAAGGAAAAATTGTAGCTTTGATAATGTTGAAATAAATCTAAATGAAAATCCTTTAGAGAATACAAACTAGTAGAAGGTAGACTCTCATATCATTTCCTTGCTATTTCATCCAAGGTAGCCATGAATATATTCATCAGACAATCTTTAGGAAACTTAGTCTTTAATCTATCAATAGGAAAATGAAATTCTACCAAATCCAAACTAGTATCTTCTCCATCGTGTCTATTAAACTTTGGTAGCCCTGTTTACAAATCTATACAAGGAATACAGTTTAGAAAAGTAGGAATATGAGATCAATTCATAGGAGAATACACTTGAGTAGTTGAATCCATCTTGAAAAAATTAATTCACCAAGAAGTTATTCAAACTACCAGTTTTTCAACAATGGAATCGCCATGAAAATTCTAAACCTTTGGATTCTTCGACATTGGAATTGCCAGGTGAAAGATGCAAAACCTTTCTTATTTCTGGTCATTGTTCACCATCAATAATAAGATCTGATCCTTGTCATTCTTTCATAGGGAAATATGATCTTGTGTTCCCTAACAACGACGTAAAAAATGTTATCTTGCACATTATCCCAAGGTTGAGAAAACAGATTGAAGGAGGTAACCTCTGACTAGTTAGGGTTCAGTAGCTACCCTGCCAAACCAGATAGGGCTCTCTCCATAAATATCATAGCGAAATATGATTGGAGTGGGAAAAAGATATTATGCTTGGTATGTTTAGCTCTAGTGTTTTGAATATTTTATGGTTTTTCTGAATCAGGAGTGAAAATCAAGGAACTAGGTCAAAAGAACAAAGGTTTCAGTTGCAAGGGATATAACGAAGCAATGTAGGTATGCATTTGTGATACTTTGGGGTTTTGTCAATGTAGTGTAGGGTAAAAAACAAAATATTCAAAATGAGAAGGGCAAGCATGAATTCATTTATCAGAAGACTAAGTACACAAAATGATATTCCTAACCAAAACAGAGCTTAATTAAAAGAATATTGGTTAAAACCTCTAAGGAAAATCACCGAAGGAGGAAGATATGGAAAATAGACTTATATATCATTCATATAAAACTATAATAGAGATAAAAAACTAATCACAAATTCACAAAATAAGAATTCTTGAATAATAGCTACAAGTCTCTTTTGATTTCCTGTAAAAAGTGATGAAATACAAGCTACAAGAGTTCCACTCTCTAATGTCCATCCATTTCTCTAGCTTATATTTGCTTAGATATAGATAAAAATATCAATTTCTCCCTCTTAGGGGTCAAATCCAACATTCAAGTAACTTCTTACAAAAATATCTCCAACAATACCTAAGACTAGGGAGATTAGAAACCCACTCCCAATTTGGTGCAAAACTAATTCATTTGACCATAAGGACCTATACAAGCATGAATCTACTTAATTTTTATAATTACACCCCAATGCATCATCCCAACCCCTAAAATGATAAAATACATCATCAAAAGTCAAACTGGACTAAGCAAACTAAGAAAAATGAGTTCCGGGCAAAAATGTAGTGAATAGCCTCAAAATGTAGTGTGCCTAGAGAAACGTGGCATTCTTCTTGTAAGCCACTTTTGGAGGGGTTCCTGAGCTCCAAATCAAGATCTGGAAAACGTTGAAGATATATTTTCCTATCTACTACACCATAGAATCTTCAAGCACTAAAAAATACTTCTTTTAGGCCTCCAAAAACAGTTATTGCCACAACTACTCAAAAAACATAGTGTGCCTCTGAAAAACATGGCAGAAAGGTGTTTTTTGGTACTTTTTTTACTCTTTTACCTAGAAAAAGTTGCTGACATGGATCACCAGTTACATAAATTTAATGTGCAGGTCACTAGGAATCTAAAAATGATTTTTTTTTTGTGATTTGGAGGCCTTCAACAAAAACGTAGCTTGGGAAATTCTACTTTTTCTACCCAAAAACTGTGTAAAATTTCCAAAATTTGTTAAAAGTGTTTGAAATTTTTTCCTTAGATCTAGGTAATGATTCTTCAAGCTATGAGTGAATCCTCAATCAACAACTCAATATTGGCCCCCTTGTTTTCTTGAATTATTGTTCCCCAAGAGATGTTCATCTATTCAAGCTGGTGTAGAACAATGATTTTAATTAAAGCATGGTGGTAGAGACTAGATTTTTAATCACCCTTTCTATTTTGCACCTTATTTTCCATCTTAACTAAATTTCTGTAGAGATAGTGAGGTAGGTTGAGAGCCTTTATAGCGGTGAAGTGCATTAATAAATTGCTATGATACTTGTACACTGTTGAAAGCCTGGCTTCAGATATAAAATATTCATAATGAACTTCATCAATGGAGAAAATTTTTCAGGGAACAGTCCAAAAGAAAAACACTCATGGGAGCCTCTTTATACTATTTGTTTGTGAAAGCTCTATAGTTTAGAATGTCCAAATTTGAGTGTTTGAACAATTTTACTCCACTATTTGGTGTCCCTCTAGTTGTAGCCATGGCCTTAGTTGAAATGATGAACTTAAGCCCTGCACTGTTGACCTTATCACTCCTAAGGTTTGTGGAAAAAATACTGGTTAACATGGCATGATATCCTACTTGTTGAAATTGCTCACAAAACCCTAAACAACACACCTTCTGGAAACACTGTCTAGAAAATGTTGAAGACCCAAATTCTTTGGTGTCAAGTGGCTCAAACCTTGAAACCTAACCTCATTTGTTGTATGGCTTGTTTCCTCCTTCCATTGTTGACAATTGCAAACCAAAAACCCCAACCATAGAGATGCGAAAACATAGCTTTGTAGAGGTAGCGGGGAATTGGGATTAGTATATTTAGGTGAGGGAATGAAGGGGTTAGGGAAGAGATATTTGGGTAAGAAATATAAGGGAGGTAGGGAGATATGTTAGGAAGTTTAGTTAGGTGATGAAAATAGTGAAGGGATTTTTGTACGGAATTTAAACACGATCCTAACCGTAAGACTGCCAAAAATGTCATGTGGATAGTAGGGTTAGAGCAACAAGTGAAGAAGGGTAATCAAGGTTGTGGAGAGTGTATGTGGGTATGAGGAAGGGTAGGATATGTAAGGAACTAACTAATTGTTTGCAATTTCAAAATATGGAGCTTCACCCACCAAGACGCAGTGTGCAGACCATGGGAGGTTTGGACCACTGAAAAGATGAAAGACAATGGAAATAGATTCAACTAACCTGTCAATTAATTGATGAAACCTTTAATAACCCCAGAAAACCCCTATAGATGAAATCCTTTGTTCTGTGATTGAAAGTGTAGCAAATTATAGAAAAAACCTTTTGAAGCTACAATTCAGTGTTGTACATGATTAGATGACCTTTGTTGATGTGTTTGTGTGAAATTCCAATGGAATGACCAATAGAAATGATTGTATGGTCTTTATAAGAGTAAATTTCACCTTTTGTATATGTCATGGCATGATATCATCATCCATTTTGAAACCAAAGTGATGTGTTTTGCACTAATAATTTTATAAGTTGAAATAGTACCTTTACCTTTATTTCACATGCCTCCTAAGACATTAACTCCCTTATGTGTGGACTGAAGACCATTAACATGGCCTTTTTTAAGCTTAAGACTGTCATAATGATGACAATTACAAGTGATGACCTAGAAAAAGACCTATATGATTACTTGACTGATACATGACCTATACCACTTGAAAAATGACATGACCATGATGAATAATGATAACCATGAATGCTGAAGGGAGTAGCACTAACCTAAACACACCAACCAATGATCAAAGTTTTTTATTTGAATACCTACTGGAACCATAGAAAACTTGACCCAGGACCCTAACAAAAACTATGAAAGAGAAAATTTTATCAATGGCGACAAGAAGGACTGACAGACACTAACAATGGCTCCATTTGGGGATGGCATCTCCTTTACGAGGTATCAACAACATCATAGACCAAGTAGCCTCATCCATTGGGCATGGATTCAAAAACAAAAAGACTAAACTCAAAATGGAAAATTGGCTGAGAAACTAAACTGCCTTAACTCTAAAACTGACTATTGACTGAACTTACTTATGGTAGAAAACCATCGAGATCTTAGAGTCTTCACCTCGGGCTTCAAATCCTGATGATAACCTCCCACCTACTGAAGATATATATACAATCAGGTGAAATGATCCCTCCAATATAACTAATCTAGCAAGTGCTACTCACATGAATCCCTCTCACACTTTCCTTGAGCAAGAAAGAAAAAAAAATCAGGCAAGTCCATGTATCCACTGAAAATGTGTTCATGATCAATAAATACAAGAAAATAAAACTTCCCTATTAACTGTAGAAAAATAGTGTAAGGATCCTTAAAAATATAAAATGTTACCATTTCATGAAATGTAGAAACAATATAATTACTCCTATCATTTTGATCTAAAAGAAGACTTGGTTGTTGATCCATAAGAAGGCATAGGGAACTATGACTTTCTGCTCCCTGAGTGTTAGCTGTAAATTCCTCAAGCACGAAAAACTCTGATTCTATCTCTTGCATACTATCTATCTTAGACTCATACTCTTTGAATTCATAGTCTAAATTGTCCCTAAACATAAAACATTCTTGATGATTATTAAACATGCCAACCCTATCCTCTTCATGAAAGAAAACAGTGCCTGTTAGCTGATCTCCACAAATTGGCTTACTCACAACAACATCCTGTATTGTTTCAATAGTGACATTGTCATCATTTAAACCCAGATTTTCATTTTCAATAATGGAAGAAATTTCACTCACAAATTCTTCACTGTGTGGACACTACAAACCTGCCTCAACTCTAGCAGTAACGTGGGGTTTTAGGAGCTGATCTATTTCATGTTTAGACAGAGGAGAACACTGATTTTTATAGAAGTCAACATTGTCTTGGTGATTTTCTTTTGCAAGATCAATAATATGCCTTTCTCTATTTTGATCCCAGTGTGCTTCATCCAAGGAGGAAACTATTGATTCTTTTTGGGAGGAAAAATAATAAAGGGATTCTAATATCTCTTCTTCCATCCATTCTTCATCCTCATACAAATTTTCAAAAAATTTAATGAAATTTTTAGAAATCTCACAATATCTATCCATCATTGATAAGGAAAAATTACAGCTTTGATAATGTTGGAAGAAAACTGAATGGAATTCATTTAGAGAATATAAACGAGCAGATTATAGACTCTCATGCCATTTCCTCACTATTTCCGCGAAGGTAGCCATGAAGAATTTCATGAGACAATATATAGGAAACTTAGTTTTAATATGTGATTATGAAAATGAAGTTTTACCAAATGCAAACTCACATCTTCTCCATTGTGAACTTTAAACTTTGACAGTCTTGTTTGCCAATATATACAATGAATATGGTTTGGAAAACCGAGAATATCAGTTGGATTCATAGGAGCATATCTTCGAGTAGTTGATTCCACCTTGAAAACAATTAAATCAAGAAGAAGTTCTTCAAACTATTGGTTTTTTAACAATGGAGTTGCCATGAAAATTCTAAACCTTTGGATTCTTCAACATTGGAGTGGCTAGGCGAAAGATGCACAACCTTTATTGTGTTTGATCATTGTTCACCATCATCAATCATATCTGATCGTTATCATTCTTTCCTCGGGAAGATATTATCTTGCATTCCCTAGCAATGACACAAAAATTTTATCATCCATAATATACCAAGGATGAGAAAGGAGATTGAAGGAGATAACCTCAGACCACTTAAGGTTCAGCAGTTAGCCCTAAAAATCTAGTGAGGGCTCTCTCTATAAATATCACAGCCAAATATGACTGGAGTAGGAGAAATATATTTTGGTAGGTATGTTCAGCTCTAGGGTTTTAAATATTTTAGGGTTTTGTTGCATGAGGAGTAAAAATCATGGAACTAGGTCGAAAGATCAAAGGTTTCATTTGAAAGAGAGATCAACGAGCAAGTTAGGTGTGCCTTGGTTCCAAGATTTGAAGACCTAATTGTCCTCGAAATTCAAAAATGAAAGATCTTGGTGCTACAAACTATATTTTGGGCACAGAAATTAAAAGAAATTGGGCAAAGAGGAAGCTTTGTTTAAGCTAGAGGAAGTATGTCGAGACAATATTGCAGAGGTTAAATATGCAGGATAATAAACTGGTGAAGGTTGCTATTCCTTAGGTGTAAAGTTATCTGTTGAACAGTGTCCCAAGACACAAGAAGAGGAAGAGGACATGTCCCATGTTCCATATGCAAGTGCAGTCAATAGCCTGATGTGTGCGATGGTTTGTACTGGAATAGACATTGCACATGCAGTGGGAGTATTGAGTAGGTTTATGTCAAAAACAGGGAAGGAGCATTTGACAACAGTGAAGTTGGTTTTCAAGTATTTGTGTGGCACTAGTGATTATGGTTTTTTCTACAAAAGAAGACCAGGATTGGACAACTTTTTGGATATTCGTGGCTTTTTTGATGTATACTTGGTCGGAGAACTAGATAAGAGAAGATCTACAAGTGGGTTTGTGTTTAACCTATTTGGAGGTGCAGTCAGTTGAATGAGTAAGAACCAATCTGTAGTGGCACTATCAACTACAGAGGCATAATACATGGTAGCCACTCATGTAAGCAAGGAAGAAATTTGGTTGCAGAGATTGTGTTCAAGTACGATGTTAGTACATGGATCTATAGGGATAGACTATGACAACCAAAGTGAAATTTTCTTGGCAAAGAACCCTACTTATCATCCAATGACAAAGCAAATTGATGTTCGTTATCACTTTTTGAGCGATATAATAGAAGAAAAAAAGGTTTTGCTGGTAAAGGTGGACACTTTGAAGAATACTGCAGATGCATTGACAAAATCTGTGAGCTCTGAGAAGTTCTCTTGTTGTAGAGAAACAATGGTTGTTGCAGGGCTAGATAAATGAATAAGCTCTCTTGTGGCCCCATGTGGAAAGAAAAAAACAAGTAGGAGAATGTTGGGTTGCGTTATATTCTTTCCACGACTAGCCTATATAGTTAACTGGGGGTTAGAGGGGGAGCAGAGACCCCGCTTTGTTGCGCCAATTGCAAAGCAAGGCGGTCACGGGGGGGCGGCAACCCACTCTGTCCAGGGGGTTTAAGGGGGGCGAGTAGCCCCCCTCTATGGGGTTTGGGTGGACCTGCCTATGGTTTTATGGATGGTTTTTGCACATGGTTTGGCACGCGATGGTTTTTGGTCCGTGATTTTCAACGCGATGGTTTTCGGTCCGTGGTTTTGGACATGATGATTTTCGTTCCATGTTATTGGATGCTTCGGCATGTATAAATATGTATCGCAACATTGAGAGGAACATAACGAAAAATCAGGATGCTAGTCCTAGTTTTAGGATCCAGGGGAAAATGTCTATGTATATGTGTTTTATGTGTTATGCTCTCACATTGTTTATTTTTTGTTCTTAGAATTTATCTGCAAGTAATTTATGTACGGGGTAAAAACCTACACAAATTGCTTCAAAGATTCATTAAAAATAATTTATGAAGTGGAAACTACTTTTCGAAAAATTCAGATAAATAAAATTACTTTCACTATAAAACTCATTAAATTTCAATTTCTTTTAAAAATGTTTTGTGAATGAAAAAAAAAATATTTACTTGTATCAATAATTAATTAGTTTATAAAAATAAAGTAGGAGGATGTTTACGACTTAGTTTTTAGTGTACTCATTTGTCACAAGTAGAGAAACTACTGCGAGCAAGCGTTTATAGCCACAACAGGGTTACCTTTTAACCAACAACAATCGAGTGTCCCATCATTATTAGTGCAATAATTAGAGGTAGGTTTTTTATTGTTTTCTTTTCTTCTGTTTTTTGATGCTAAAAATCCATTTTCCTAGTTTGGTGGCCAGATAAGGACAATGAGATTTACTAATAATAATTAAAACTGAACACGTTGGCTCATGATGAGACCCCTTACCTTACAATTAAAAATCATAAGCCATTACCTTGATTTAGTGTTCAATGTGGTAATGTCAGTTTAATTGGTTCCCTATGAACATGGTAAGGAGGCTCGTGATGAGACCTCTTATCTTTTTAGATTTATTATATTTTAGAATTACACTCTAAAAAATTCCCTTTTTCATGCATGGGGAGGATCATTGACTCCTTAAGAGTTTTGGATGACAAATTCGAGTTGAAAGTGCTTAGTCGTAAGACAATCTTTACTTTTTAAGGACAACCTTTTTGACTGAAAATAAAGTAAAAGGTTATAATTTTTTCAATGTTTTTTTTTAAAGGTTTCACAACTTAATGAAAAATTTCGGAGTTCTATAATTTTTATCTAGTTTTCAATTTTGGTAACCACTTCTTAAAAAATTCCTTCCTTCAAAATGAAAAAATGAAAAATAAATTCAAGATATATTTGAAAATTCAATAGAGTACTATTTAACATTTTTTATTAATAGAATTTGTAAAAGGAAAATAAATTTCAATGAGATATACAATCGAGGTGATCTTTTACAGATTTTTCTTATTATATTTATTATATTTTTTTTATATTTTTTCTTTTAAGAAAAGAATTTCTTTAAGATTCACCCATTTACATGAAGAGAATCTCTCTTTCCTGATAAATTTGAAGTATAAATGTAGATGGGCTTAACTGTTTAACAACCTAAAATGGACCAAACCATAATTTCTCAAACCTTTTCCTTTGTGTGCTTTATCCAACTTGAGAACTAGATCTCCAACTTGGAAAGATCTTTGTGTGATCGAATTTTCACCAAAAGAAGCTTTCACCATATGTTGATTTTTGGTGTGTGTGAGTTTGGCCTTTCCCCTTTCTCCTTGTAGTTTTAGGAATTGTGAATTTCCTAATTGCGAGGAAGAAGAAGGTGTTTCTTCAATAAATTGAACTAGGGCTAATATAGGAAGAGATAAATGTGATGGAATGATTGATTCCTTCCCATAGAATAGTTTAAATGGAGAAGTTCCTATAGAGGCTTTCTGAGTTATCCTATCAGCCCATAGAGAAAATATCAAAGCTTTGTGCTAGCTTCTTTGATTTTGATCAACGTTTCTTTTGATTCTTCTAAGGAGATTTTTATTAGTGGATTCTGCAAAACCATTTCCCTAGGGAGAGAATTTAGCAAAATATTTGATTTTAAGACCTCTCTTAATTTCAAATTCAATCATACTGGTACTCGAAAAATAAGATGCATTATCAAATATAAGTGCAGAAGGAAAACAAAATCTTGTAATGATAATTGATCAATAAATTCAATAACAGATTCAGAATTGACTACCTTTAGTGGAATTGCTTCCACCCACTTACTAAGGTAATCTGTAGTAGTTAGAATATATCTATGTTGTTTAGAAGAATTAGGAATGATCTCACCTATGATAGTAGTCCGCATTGTTGGAATGGTTGTTCTATGTTGACTAGTTGCAGAGGCGAGGCTAGTTTTTGTTGTCTTCCAAAAGAAATTTGGCATGTTTTTCATTTCCTTCCATATGCATGGGTATCTTTGGAGAGATTGGGCTAGTAGTATCCATCATGTAAGATTTTGTGTGCACTAGTATCTCCTCCAAAGTGTCCACCTGCTGGTCCATTGTGAATTTCATGTAAAACTATTTGTGCTGCATACTTTTGAAGGTATCTTAACAATATGGAATCATAGTTTCTCCTAAATAACATGTTATCAATAATCTCATGAGAACTTGATTTTAATTGTAAATCTCTTTTTCTTTTATGATTGAGTTTAGGAGGAGCATATCCATTTTTGAAATAAAAAATAAATCAGTGTATTGGGACTCAACATCAATTACATTTACCTTAGAAATTTGTTCGTTGTTACCTGTGTCCCCTTCAGCTGGTATGTTGGATTCCCCTATAAGAAGCTTGCAGAAACCTTGAGGTCTAACAATTTTGAATGGTTTAATTTCAATATCGTACTCCTCCATAGTTGTTACCCAAATTTCTCTCTTTTCTCCTAATTCTTTCTGCATTAGTAATTGTCTCACTGCTAGGAATGGGAATATTACTTTCGTGTTTGTTTTAAAAGGAAAGGTCTAAAATTATTTACAGATTTATATATAGAAAATTCTTGTTTTTCTACTTCTGAATAATTCAATTCAACACCCTGTAAATTTGAACTCAAAAAAGAGATGGGTGTTACATTTTCTGATTATTAATTTGTGGCAAAACAACTGTGTAAGATGTTGAGGAAGCAAAGGTATATAAGATGAAATGATCAGATAAATTCAGAGCATTTAAAGAAGGAGCATTGATAATCGCCTGTTTGATTAAATCAAATGTTTTCTTTTCATGATGACCCCATTTAAAGACTGTATCTTTCTTAATCATTTGTTGTAATGGCAAAATAATTTGTGAGAAATTAGGGACAAAATTAATCTGTCCAAAAAAGGTTGCATGTTTTTTTTATTATATGGTGGAGAAATTTCTGAAATTTATTTTATTCTATCAGGGTCAATTAAATTCCATTTTTTGAGACAATGAATCCTAAAAGTTTCCCTTCATTATGAGCAAAAAAAGACTTTTTTGGATTTAATGAAATCCCATATTTTCTATATCATTCAAAATTTTGTCTTAAGTCCTGAAAATGATTACTTTTGTTCTCTGAATAAACAGTAATGTCATCCAGATAAATAACAATCGTTTTGTTTAACATACCTTTGAAATCTATACCCATGACTCATTGGAAAGTGGCCACTGCATTTATTAAACCAGATGGAATTTTTTGGTAGCCATAAGTTCTCCATTTAGTGTTGAAAGTAGTCTTTAGTATATCATTTGGATGGACCATGATTTGATTTTATCTTGAGAAGCCATCAAGGAAAAACATAATTTTTGAGCTAGTAGTTGAGCGTAAAATCTATTCCATAGTGGCTAGCGAGAAATTGTCCTTTTGAATGGTGTTATTGAGATTCCTAAAATTTATATAAATGTATATATCATTGTTTTTCTTCCTAACATGTACGATGTTCAAAACCCATCTTGAATTCGTCATAGGAAAAATGATTTTAGCTTTTAGGAGTTTATTCAATTCCATTTCTAATTGTTTTTCTAATTTCAGATGAATTTTCGTTAATTTTTGTTGCACAAGTTTATCATTATACGTCATCATAATTGTGTGTTGAATGATGGAGGTGTCAAATGTTTTGAGATATTCATAACTCCAAGAAAATACATCCTTATATTTTTTAAACAAATGAATGAAGGATAGTCTTTCTTCAGACAAGAGACCAAGCCCTAAATTGATGTTCCAAGGTTTAAGATTTATCCCAAGTTTTATTAAATCGAATCTCAAAGTTGAACTCTATAGTCTTGAATTAGTAACTCTTTTAAATATGTCTTCTAAATCATAGCGATCCTCAAGTTTAACTACAAATTTAGGTATGGGATTATCATCGATTTTCCATTTTAATTATCATTGCGTTCATCCTCATCAATTATTTGGTCATCATATGATTTTTATAAATTTAAGAAGCTTACGATGTCTTCATCATCATTAAGTACCTGCCAATTGGTGATATTATAAGGAATGGATGGTCTAAAGATTAGCTCTACAAAAAATCTGATGGGACTGTAATCCTTGAATGGGATCAGTTTTGATGCAACATTAGCAAGAAGGTTAGAGCTAGCATTATGAATCCTAGGAATAACAAAAATGTTAAATGATAAAATATGTGAAGTGAGAGATTGAACCAAGGATTGATAATGGTTCAAGTGTGTAGAGATACAATGCATAATGTTTCTTACTTGTTCAAATACAATTTCGAAATCTGCAAAAGATTGAAGGTTTTTAATGTCAAGGCTAATTTCTTTGTAAATACCTTGGACCAATGACTCATATTATGCAATATTATATGTTCATTCGAATTCCAATCTACAAGTCATCATTGTCTTCACACCTTCAGGATTAATCAATATGCAACATGCTCGTGCACCATCACTTGATTTCGACCCATCAAAATACAATGTCGAGAATAAAGAATTAACTAATGGTTTTTCTATCATATTTACACATTTGGAAAAGTCTGCCTGTGAAAAAATTCGAATTTGAGAAGTTACAAAATCACACTCAAATATTTACGTTTGTGCCTTAAAATTCTCAAAAAATGATTTAGTAGAGTAGTTTCCAAGAATGTTGATATTAAATGGTACTACCTCATTTTCACCTTCGAAATTTGTTACCAAATATTTTGTGTGTTTTTCTTGTTTGTTTCTAATTTGATTCGGATTTCCATTAAATGGGAGCAGTAAGTGAGACCAATCAATGGAAAAATAATCATCTAGTTTTTCTTAGCAATCTCTACTAGGAACTAAATCATATAAATCTAAGATATCAACAACTAGTATATCAATTAGTTGACAAACTTCAGGATTGAAAAATAAACTAATAAGAACTGAATTCATTTCTCCTATGAATTTGACTTTTGTCTTATCGAGTTGCACAATGTGAACTATAGTTTTCTGGGGTAACATGTTTAGTTTCAGACAAACTGAATACGACATGAGATTGGAAGAAACCCTTGAATCTACCAAGAAATTATATACATTTTTATTAAATATTTTAAAAGTCAAAAGAAAATGAGGGGTATGTGAATTAGACTTATCACCTATCAGAATAGAATGAGAGGAATCGAATAATGAATGACTAGTAGGTTTACTCATTCCGTTAGAACCTTTGCATACCAAAGCAGCAGAAAGAGGAAAAGAAGGTACTACTTTCAATTATTTCAGCAAAAATGTATGCCATTGTTTGAGTTTAGTGAGTTCTGTTATCACTCAGGTTGTTCCCCAAAGTTGTAATAAATGGAATACGGCCAAGGTAACCACAGACCAATCTTTTAGATACAGATTCTAGCCAATCTACATCCAGAGAGGGCTCTCTCTTTATAATTTAGCTTTGTTTTAAATTATGTTAGGCTAGTTATGAAGTACAAGGGTTTTGTTTAGAGTTTGGTTGGAGGAATGGAGATTCAATAGAACAGTGCGGTAAAACTGAAGAGTTTCAATCCATTGGGCATGATGGAGTCAAAGGAAGATAGCTTCTTGGATTAGGTTTCTTTAACAGAGGAGGTATCACAAAGCAAGGTACTCAAATACAAAACAATTTATAGGCTAGAATCCGATGGAATGGAGTCAATGTGTAAAGGGAAATTAAGAATCCTTCATCATGTTGACAGAGGGAAAATGGCTAAGTACTGTTAAGGAGCAGTTAAGAATTCCTTAGCAAATATTTAAGATGAACGAATCAAGGGAAACAAGAGTAATTAAGAATTCACTATTTATTCTAATTCTGAAGAAAACATTGATAATAACAGAGACTGAACACAGAGTGCAATCAAGAAAATTTTGAGTTATTCTTATTCTCTATTTTTCAGATCATGAAACATAGATGATAAAACATAGAAACTGTAAAACACAAGTTAGAAGGGATTTATTTATCCATAAGATGATTCAAGAATTCTGTAGCATGGTCCTTAGCAGCAATTCCTCATTCAGTAAGCCAGAAAAAAATGGTTCCAACAACCTTTTATTCCAAAAGAAACTTCAGAATTACAGCAAAGTCTGAGAATGCTTCCCAATCAACCAACAAGCCCCTAATACTTCATCTAGGGGGGTCTTTATACAAAAAACATCAAAATATCTTACATAATATCTAATAGAAATAATATTTGGTTATCATTAATGCATTTTACAAAGATAGAGACAGATAGTCTCGAAAACAAGGGAACAATAAATTGATGTCATAAATTTGACATTGTGCTAGCTGTTCCGTCTTTATGAGAATTACTGGAGGTAGGTGCTGCAAGTTGGTTCCCAGCTGTTTTCCCCTAATACTCTATGCTATTTATTCTATCTTGGATAGACTTTCTTTAACTTTGATGTGATGCGCTTTGACCTGCATGACTGTGATTCATTTCTGTTCTGCGCATTATAGTAAATGGTCCAAAATTTTGCATTGATAAAAGATAAATTTATAGGATTTCTAACATACTTTGCCACCACTCTGGTCCTGTTAATTTATGTCTCTGCAGCTTCCTCAAATTTTCGTCAATTTCTGTGTACCTGAAGAAATTAGGTGGGATGGTGAACAGATGCTTCACCTCGTGCTCTATGTAGAACAAATTTTCTAGGCTGCCATAGAGGGACTGACTAGATGGAAGTGCTTTTTCTCTTGAAGTACTTGATGATGTATTAACTTGATTGATAGCATATGTATTCAATTTATAAACATAGTCCTTGTGTTTCATCAGACGATCATTATTTCCTAAAGGACTTGGCAAACCTTTTTCATGCAAGACTGTAAATTTTTCTGTGAAAGAATCAATCTCTACATGCATGTCTTGGCATCTTCTATCCAAATTTTGCATTAGAGTGCTCATGGTTAGAACTCTCTTGATGTCTAGAATGGTGCCTGTTCTGTCCCTAATTTCCAGTGCTTCCAGTTCTTCATTGGTCTTGGTATTCAAAAAATGTATTAGCATGTTAGCTTGCTCAGGCACCTGTCCCAATAAAGCTCTTGTTTTCTGAATTTCTACTTGGGCCACTCTTATCAAATCAATCTGTTCATAAATGGTTTGTATAGACCTCCACACATCACTAAGGGATTAATGATGTTGGTCCACAAAATTCCTCTAATTTCTGCCAGAGTCTTATCCAGAGAGAGATCCTTTTCTAAGGCTCTTACCTTGTTCTCCAATGCTTTGATCTCCCTTGTTTTCTCTACCACATTCATCTTGGATTTATCATAACTCTGTTCAACTTTTTCCAATTTTTCTTTTACTTGCTCCAGCTCAGGCACTTGGAGTTTCAATTCCTCCACGAATTTTATTAATTGCTCTGTAGTCATATCTATACTACTGCCTGGTGTTGTTGTTGTTGATGTCGCTCCTATGATGACTTCTGTTGTTGATGCTGGGACAGTGGGAGGCAATGATGTTATAAGTGTGGAAGGGGCAGTAGTGATTGTTGGAGCTACTTCAGGTGGCTGGGAGGTCGACTCTCACTGATTTTCTTGTAGAGCGTTCTCCAATGCCTACTCTATCTCACTCAATCTCTCATTCAGTCTCATCAGCAGGTCCATCATGTCCTCTTCAGATGTCTACTACACAACATCTGCAGTCTGTGGATGCATAGAAGGAGGCATTTTGAGCTGTTTTTTGAGAGCAACAATTTCCTCTTCTTCCTTTTTCATTAGTGCCTTTATACCTTTGGCATATTTAGGATCATGTCCCAGTTCAATGATGATGTCCTCCAAGGATTTTATCATGTTGTCCTTTACTAGAGAAGAAGCTTTCTTTAAATCCAACTGAGCTGAGGTATTATTCAAGGAGTTTTGTAATTTATGAGCTAGCATAGCTTTATCAACAAGCGTGGAATATATCATCTCTCCAGTCTATTTGTGTAGTTGAATTTGGTCTATTCGATGAATGTCTTTGGCCAAGACCTCCATATTTGTCTTGATGTAGTCAGCTGCTGATTGTGGTTGCTGCACCTTGGGCTTGAAATAACTCATGATCATTTTTCCCACCTTAATGTTATAGGCAGACATCAATCTTTGATGTTTTGTGGGGGCCATCTTAAGATATTGATTGTAAATCTGCAACCTCAGTGGATCATTTCTAGCCTTTATCTCTATGAATGTTATTTTGATGTCAGAGGTCTACTTACTTGGTGGCCTAGTGAATGAAACTTCCAAACTATGCTGCCTTTCTAGCTCCTGCCTATGTGAGCTAGTTGATGTCTCTATCATTGGGGAGGTCTGTTGGCTGGTTACCCTCTCCCCTCTTAGACTTTCTATTGTTTCTTCAATGATTTCTTCTTCAGATAGAGGATTCAGTCCCTGCCTTTTTGCACCTGGCTATTCTGCAGGTCCACTAATGGGCGTGGCCTCTTCTCTGTCTCCTTTCTTGCCTTTTTCCTCATTTAGAGGAGTTTGTAATGCAGGAACCTCTGCTGCTTTGGTCTAGACTGGAGGAATTTACCCTTGCTGATCAGTCATTGCTTGCTGCTCCGTGCCTGCCACTTCCTTGACTTTAGTAGACCCTATACCTGGCACACTGGTTTCTTGTACAGGTTGTTATGAAGTTCCAGCAGAGGATGTACTCACTCCGGTTTGCTGAGGCAGCTTGAAAGATACCTGTCCAAAAGAGTCCAGGTCAAGGTCTTTCCAAGATATTTCATAGCTTGTTCCATCATTTCTTGCTGAGTAAGTTCTTCTATTAATGTACCCTCTACCGACTCATCCTGATTAGCAAATTGTTCAATTTCAGGGATCCTATGATGTTTGTAAGCTGACAGCCTGTTTCTTACTTTTCCATCACTTATAAAGCTATTTTGGTCATATGGCATCCACCAGAAACTTTTCCTCAATTTAAGGTCTTCCCCCAATATCTTATCAACATCCTCCCATGCCTCCCTCTTGTTAATAATAAAAGGGCCTAATTGGTTTCTTATCCTCAGCTGAAGCTTTATTTTACATTGCAAAAGTGAGTTAAATCTGCATTGATAAGTTGCCTAAAATACTCCAGTGCAAATAGTCTCACGGGCACATATTTGGGCAGCTTGTAAGGGCACAGTTCACAGCCATATATCCTTATTTTAGTGTGATTCTGGTAGAGGTACCAGTCACCTATTCTGTAGTTTTTCGAGAGCTGTAAAATCTTCTTTATATCCCTAGAGAGCCTAGGAGGAGGAGCTCCTATTAGTAGAGTGGAGGCTGGATGTATAAACTAGTCAATGAATTCATAGTAGGTATAAGGGGATTCACAAACCTTGTGGAAGACCGAGCTCAAAAAGATCACAGACCTCCTCTCTCCTTTGGAATCCAATTTCCTGATGGGAAATGAAAAGTTGTCTATCTGATAATATAGCAGAAGATGATATATGAAAGAGGTGTACTTGAAGACTCCTTCTCTTTCCAGATTTATGAATTGCTCATTGATTTTATTGGCAATGAAATAGGCATAATCATATTTAACAGCAGGGGGCTGTCCTGGAGTAAACATTGACAACACAAAAAGATGGTCTCATCAATAAATTTACTAGTTTTGAATCCCAATATAAAGGATATCATGTCAAGAACAAGCTTTCCAGTTTCAGTGAACCAGGCATGTACATAGGGAGGTGGTCCTTGAGGCTGGCAACCTGGCTTCATAAATAATTTAGCAATCTAGGTTATTTCGGAACTATGCAATTGAGAGCCTTACTCAAGCAAAATCCCATGGGAAGAGGAGCAAGGGGCTGAGCTGGATGGAAGTGTAACATCTCATTGATAGATTCAGCAGTTATGTAGAAAAGAACAGTTTGTGATGGAGTCATAATTTCTTTACTAACAGGGTCATAGTTTGCACATCAATAGTGGATAATATCTGCGAACACATTGACTGAGGGAAGGTAATACCTAGGGATATTAGATCCCCATATTCCAAGGATATCAGAGTTACTCATATGACTATTCCTAATTCAGCAAAATGCCTGGAGATGGTTCATATCACCAGATAATTCTTTAATTTGAAAATCTCTGTCAGCCAAGGGTAACCAATCTTGGTCTTTATGAGATGTATTGAGGGGTGCGACATTGAGGGCCACAGGGGCTTCCATGTTTGTTTGTTGTGTTCTCAAACTGGAGGTCAAGTTTCTGTGGGAGAATGGGAAAAACAACAGTTCTGGGTGTCTTTTTCTGAGAGTTATAGATGGAATTTACTTGAATTTGGCCTTGTTGGGTAAAATTCACAGAGGAAAAATGAGATTGCAGGTTCGGGAAGTGAAAACGAGGTAAATACCTGTTTTTTAGAGGCGACGAGTGCAATTGTAGGTTGACCGACGAGCTGCGGAGCAGGATGCTAGACCCTTTTTGGCCGGGTGGCAGACTGTATGCTTGAGTAGTTGCTTGTACGTAGTTTGCATGAAACGGTTTCACAGAGAAAAATGAATGAGAACTGGTGAAAATGACAGTTTCTTGACTTTTTAAAAAAATTTGGCTTTCGCGAGGCTTTTTGGCGCTTTTTGGTTGGATGACGTCATCGGGATGTGACGTTTTGTTGTGATGCAGGGGTACGAGATGCTGACTCGGCAATGACGTGGTGGTGACATAAGCAGGCAGGTTCAACAGGAGGGCGGTAAGCAGTGTTGGCCTGCACCGCTTATCGGCTCAAGTGGTTTTGCTGGGGAGGGCCGTGACATGGCGAGAGGTGGACGTGTGTCCCCGGTACGGTGGAAATACCACCGTCCCCTTGAGAGTTAACGATCGAGTGGAACATGTTGGGTTGTGTTATATTCTTTCCACGACTAACCTACGTAGTTAAACAGGGGGTTAGAGGGGGGCGGTAGCCCCCCTTCGTTGCGCAGCGGGGGGGCGGCAGGCCCCCCCTGTCCGGGGGGTTTGAGGGGGGCGGGTAGCCCCCTCTACGGGGTCCGGGGCAGCGCCCCGGGAAAATTTTTTTTGGACCCTATATTAGGTTGGGCGAACCTACCTATGGTTTTGTGCATGATTTTCGCACATGGTATTGGACGCGATGGTTTTTCGGTCCATGGTATTGGATGCTTCGGCATGTATAAATATGTATTGTACATTGAAAGGAACATAATGAAAAATCAAGCTGGTAGTCCCGGTTTTGGGATCCAGGGAAAAATCTCTGTGCATATGTGTTTTATGGGTTATGCTCTCGCATTGTTTATTTTCTTTGTTTAAGAATTCGTATGCAGGTAACCTCTGTACAGGGTTAAAACCTACATTTGGTATCAGAGCTGTTTTGGCTTCAAGGGGACGCCTTTGTTGCTGAGGGGTTTCGCTCGGGCCTGTGGTAGACCTTGTTCAGTGGGAGATCTGCGAGATCGATTCTGGTGGTGAAAGAAGATGGCGAGCAGTGGAAAGATCGAGATTGCGAAGTTCAATGGTCAGAGTTTTGAGTTGTGGAAACTCAAGATGGAGGATCTGTTGGTCGATAAAGATCAGTGGATCGCGGTAGATACGGGTACTAAACCATCGGGAGTGACCGATGAAGAATGGAAGAAATTGGATCGGAAGGCAAAGAGCACAATACGATTGTGTGTCTCAGATTCAGTATTGCTGAATGTATCAGGGGAAGCTACGACAAAGGCTTTGTGGGTCAAGTTAGGGACTTTGTACCAATCTAAGTCTCTGGTGAATAAACTGTTCCTGCGGAAAATGCTGTATAACCTGAGGATGAAAGATGGAGACTCGATGACAGAGCATCTGAATGCATTTAATACTGTGGTAAGTCAATTATTATCTGTTGATATTAAAATTTCAGATGAAGATAAGTGCATCAGTCTATTGTGTTCTCTACCAGATTTGTGGGATAGTCTGGTTATTGCAATAGGTAGCAATGCAACTGCTTTGCAGTTTGATGAAATAGTCTCAGCCTTGCTGACGGAGGAGATGAGACGGAAGAATATGGACAACCAGAATGGTGATGCCTTGTCTGTACGAGGACGGTCCCAGAACAGAAACAAAAATAAGTCATCGAGTGGGAGATCTAAATCTCCAGGAAAACCTACAAAGGTGGTGTGCTGGAAATGCGGAAAGGAAGGGCACTTCAGAAGGGATTGTAAATCTAAAGCTCCCGATAAAGGAAAGGGATCTGATGATGCTCCTTCTGCAGAGGCGAAAACCACCTCAGATGAAGGTGGGGATGTGTACTTGGCTTCTTCAAGTACACATGTAGATCATGAGGCATGGTTGATTGACTCAGGTGCATCCTTTCACTTCACTCCCCATAGAGAGTGGTTCTGCGAGTATGAGAAATACGATGGTGGTGATGTCTTCTTAGGAGATGATAGGAAGGCTAGAATCATTGGTCGGGGAAAAGTAAAGTTGAAGCTGCAAGGTGGAAGGGTTAGAACACTTCCGGGTGTTCTACATATTCCTGCATTGGCCAGAAATCTGATTTCTGTAAGCAAGTTGAATGATGCAGCTGCAAAGACGGTGTTCAAGAAAGATACCTGCAAGATGGTTCGAGGAGCACTGATATTGATGCGGGGAGTTCGGATTGGAACTCTGTACAAGCTGCAAGGTAGCACTGTTGTTGATGGGTGCAATAGTTCTATGGTTCCTGAAAATGGAGTAGAAAATCTAGTGGTCTCTGGAGAGAAGACCATGTTGTGGCATCAAAGGCTTGGACATATTGGAGAAAAGGGCCTTCGAATACTTCATCGTAAAGGTATGGTAGAAGGTATGAATGATAGCTCTCTGGATTTTGATTTCTATGAAAATTGTGTGTATGGGAAACAGAATCGAGTGAGTTTCGCCTCTGGTGGTAAGAGGACGAAACAGATATTAGAGCTTGTGCACAATGATGTGTTTGGACCTGTGAAGGTTCCATCACTGGGTAAGTCTGTGTACTATGTATCATTCATAGATGACTTCTCAAGGAATACATGGATATATTTCCTTAAGAATAAATCTGAAGTCTTTGACAGGTTTAAAGAATTTAAGGCTCTGGTGGAAAATCAGACAGAGAAGAAGATAAAGGTGCTGAGGAGAGATAATGGTGGAGAATTTTGCAGCAAGGAATTTGAAGAATTTTGTAAGAAGTGTGGTATAGCACGGCAGAAGACTACTCCATATACACCTCAACAAAATGGAGTCGCAGAAAGAATGAACAAGACATTGATGGAAAGGGCAAGAAGCATGCTCAGTGGTGTCAGGTTAGGATAGGAATTCTGGGCAGAGGCGGTGGATACTGCACGTTACCTGATCAACAGATCACCCTCATCAGCGTTGGAGGATAAGACTCCACAAGAAGTATGGACTGGTAAGAAACCCTCTCTTTCACATCTGAGGGTATTTGGATGTGATGCATATGTACATGTTCCAAAGGAGAAACGAACCAAGTTGGATAGTAAATCTGAAAAGTGCATCTTTATTGGGTATAAGGATGGTTTAAAGGGTTATAAGCTTTGGAACCCAGTCACACGGAAGGTTGTGTACAGCCGAGATGTGGTGTTCAGAGAGGTAAAAGATGTTATTCAACATGAAGTCCAACCAAAGGAACCTGAGAAGATAGAGTTTGAGCCAAAGGAGGAAGAATCGGACTCTGTAGCAGAGGAGGAATCAGAAGATGAAGAGCCACAAACTCCGGCTGTGAGAAGATCAGGTCGAGAAAGAAGGCAGCCAGAAAGGTATAGTCCATCTGGTTTCAGTTCAAATTTTGCTTTGTCTGTTACTGATGATGATCCCAGAACTGTGAAGGAAGCAATGGATTCAGAGGATGGAAAACTCTCGAAAGAGGCCATGGTTGATGAAATGGCATCTTTGCACAAAAATGAGGCTTGGGATCTAGTAGAGTTGCTGGCTGGAAGGAAACCCATTGGCAGCAAATGGGTGTTCAAGAAGAAGACTAATGAAGAAGGAAAGGTGGAGAAATACAAAGCTCGGTTGGTAGCAAAAGGCTATTCCCAGGTGCCAGGAATTGATTTTGGTGATATTTTTTCTCCTGTTGCCAAGGTAGCTTCTATTATATTACTTTTATCTGTTGCCGTTGCTTTTGATTTTGAGGTAGAACAGATGGATGTGAAGACAACATTTCTTCACGGGGATTTGGAAGAGGAAATCTTCATGAGGCAACCTGAAGGCTTTGCGGTGAAGGGTAAGAAAGAACTGGTACGCAAGTTGAAGAAGTCTCTATATGGGTTAAAACAATCACCAAGGATGTGGTATCAGAAATTTGATACATTTATACGGGGACTTGGCTTCACCAGAAGCAAAGCAGATCATTGTGTGTATTTTAAATTAATTGGTGACCGTGTTATTTATCTGGTCTTGTATGTGGATGATATGTTGCTGGATGGAAATGACAAAGAAATTATCCAGGATTTGAAGACCCAATTGTCCTCCAAATTTGACATGAAAGATCTTGGTGCTGCAAACTATATTTTGGGCATGGAAATTAAAAGAGATCGGGCAAAGAGGAAGCTCTGGTTAAACCAGAGGAAGTATGTCGAGACAATACTGCAGAGGTTTAATATGCAGGATAGTAAACTGGTGAAGGTTCCTATTCCTGTAGGTGTGAGGTTATCTGCTGAACAGTGTCCGAAGACACAAGAAGAGGAAGAGGACATGTCCCGTGTTCCATATGCAAGTGCAGTCGGTAGCCTGATGTATGCAATGGTCTGTACTAGACCAGACATTGCACATGCAGTGGGAGTATTAAGCAAGTTTATGTCAAAACCTGGGAAGGAGCACTGGACAGCAGTGAAGCGGGTTTTCAGGTATTTGCGTGGCACTAGTGATTATGGTTTGTGCTACCAAGGAAGACCAGGATTGGACAGAGTGTTGGATATTCATGGTTTTGTTGATGCAGACTGGGCTGGAGATCTGGATCAGAGAATATCTACAAGTGGGTATGTGTTTAACCTATTTGGAGGTGCAGTCAGTTGGATGAGTAAGAAACAATCTGTAGTGGCACTATCAACTACAGAGGCAGAATACATGGCAGCCACTCATGCAAGCAAGGAAGCAGTTTGGTTGCAGAGATTGTGTTCAAGTATGGGGTTAGTACAGGGAGCTATAAGAATAGACTGTGACAGCCAAAGTGCAATTTTCTTGGCAAAGAACCCTGCTTATCATTCAAAGACAAAGAACATTGATGTTCAGTATCACTTTGTGAGGGATATGATAGAAGAAAAAAAGGTGTTGCTGGTAAAGGTGGACACTTTGAAGAATAATGCAGATGCATTGAAAAAATCTGTGAGCTCTGAGAAGTTCTCTTGGTGTAGAGAAACAATGGGTGTTTCAGGGGTGGAAAAATGACTAAGCTCTCGTGTGGCCCCCTGTGGAAAGAAAACAACAAGTGGGAGATTGTTGGGTTGTGTTATATTCTTTCCACGACTAACCTACGTAGTTAAACGGGGGGTTAGAGGGGGGTGGTAGCCCCCCTTCGTTGCGCCGATTGTGCAGCGCGGGGGTCGCAGGGGGGCGGCAGCCCCCCCTGCCTGGGGGGTTTGAGGGGGGCGGGTAGCCCCCCTCTACGGGGTCGGGGGCAGCGCCCCGGGAAAAAAAATTTTGGACCCTATATTAGGTTGGGCGAACCTACCTATGGTTTTGTGCATGATTTTCGCACATGGTATTGGACGCGATGGTTTTTCGGTCCATGGTATTGGATGCTTCGGCATGTATAAATATGTATTGTAACATTGAAAGGAACATAATGAAAAATCAAGCTGGTAGTCCCGGTTTTGGATCCAGGGAAAAATCTCTGTGCATATGTGTTTTATGGGTTATGCTCTCGCATTGTTTATTTTCTTTGTTTAAGAATTCGTATGCAGGTAATTTCTGTACAGGGTTAAAACCTACAGAAAGGGGGGCATGCTATAAGGGTGGACCGTCCAATGGGCGGGCCCGGATCCAATGGTTAGCGACATTGGGATATGGTGGAGGGTTACGGCGCGGGGGCCAATGTAATTAAATCATTGTTTTTAATGTTGTCTGGGCTTGATATGATTGGTGGCTGGGTGATTTGTTAAACAATTAACGTGGGGTTAATTGATTCCAAAACAATGCACAAGGGATGGTTAATATAAGGTTTTGAATAAACCTATAATTCCATTAAACAATGACATATGTCTATAGTTATCCGGAGTTGAAATAATAAAATTTGGGGTTTTTATTATATATAATATGGGAAGGGTATTCATAATAGGGATTTATATAATCTAGGGTTAGAGTTAATATGAGAAATATGTTGAAAAAGAGCGCTAAGTTATGGATTTTAAAACTTAGGCTTAAGGGGACAAGTTTATATGTGATTTTTCACAATCTCCTAAGTAAAAGGGTTTTACTTAGGGTCTTATGAAATGAGATGGAATAATTTGGGGATATTTAATAGATCTCAATATCTCTGGGGGGAATTAGCAAATGATTTGGAGAAAGGATGGGGGGAAGTTAGTCATGCTTCTGCTATAGTACTTATGATAGAAGTAATGTTTAATCATTCTGAGAGACAAAACTTATCACAAGTTTCTTTCTGCAACATCAAAACTACCTACCCAGCCTACAGTACCTATCATTTTTTCTTCTTTTTCCATTGGGTTCACTTGAACTGGCAAACCCTCATTCTCTTCTTTTCTTTTTGCTGCAATTCTATCTAGATCTACCCTTATCACATCCAAGGGCTCAGGTTTAACCGTTGGGCTCCTTTTCTTCTCTACCTAACAACTTATCTGCCAAGATTGAACAGTTTGGATAGATTTTATTCTCTATCACTAAAACAAGAAATTAAGACATGAACTAGCCAATATTAAGATGTTTGGCTATTCATTAATTGTAGCGTAAAGTTCAACAAACTGGACATGAAACTTTTATTTACAGAGCATGAAATAGTAGTGGCATTTGAACTTGCACACTTTGCTGGTCCTTTTTCCTTTAGGTTTCATTTCTTTCATTTTTCTTTTGACAATTTCATTCTTTTTACCCTTTGATTTTTCTTTTTGGGTATACCCTCTTTTCATTTTTTTTATTTTTTGATCTCTTCAAAATATGGAAAACCTTTGCAGCAAGGAAAGGATGAACATATTAGCGATTTTTAACAAGTCAATCATGAAATATGACACCTATTGGTATAGGAGCATAACACTGGCTCCACTTGGGGATGGCTTTTCTTGGTGAAAAGTTAAGAACAGCAGGTCAAATGGCCTTATTTACAACTCTTGCTACATTCTAAAACCTCCCTTTGCTGTAAGTAAACAAAACTGTATAGAGGACCATGTAAAATATACACATCTCTCATGAGATGATTCAAACAATTACACCTTTTTTTTGGATAGTTTGTCTGAATGTTTGCTATATTTTTAGCTCCCAATTCTTATACAATTTTCTAATAAACTAAAAAATGAGGTAACACAAAAAGGTGGCAAAGTTATGGGTTGACTGTCCCTCAAAATTTTCATCACATTCCTTCCTATTCTTATTGTTGTAATAAACTGCAGAAACTAAACATCCTTATGTACAAGTCAAAGATAGGATCTGTCAACAAGCTAGAACAAAATAGTATTTGAACATCCAACCATTAACTGGTCCTTCTTCTGCTTCTGTACCATCCAGGCTTTTTTAAAAAGTAGGTACTATTTCCCTGTGAGGCCTAAATAATAAAAGGTCCCTTCCATAGGAAGTCAAACTTCCCATGTTTTCCTTTATCTTCTCTTCTGGAGTCCCATTTCAGAACTTTGTCTCCTATGAAAAAAACCTCTGCCTTAGTCCTCTTATGAAATATCTTCTTGAGCTTTTCTTGTAGAACTTGAGATCTTTGATATACCTCTTCTCTGGTCTGCTGCACATGTATAGTCATATTTATCCTTCTTTAAATGTCATTGGGCTTTGCTTGAACTTCTTGCAATAATTTCATTACAGGTACCCTTAGAGATGAAGGAAATACAGCCTCCATACCATAGACAAACTCTTAGGGACTAATTCCAATAGATCTCTTGGTAGTTAATCTGTCTGCCCATAGTGCATTCATAAGCTTCTTATGCCAATTTTTCTTGTTTTCTTCAAATACTTTCTTAATAATATTGATTGGGCTTTTATTGGATGACTCAGCTAGACCATTACCTTGAGGGTAATATGTTGTGGAATGACCTAAGGTAATGTGAAACTTGTGACAGAAACTTATCATTTTCTTGGATTTGAAAGCAACAGCATTACCAGTTATAATTTTCTCAGGGCAGCCAAATTTTGACAGGATGTTGGCCTCTAAAAATTGCATGATCACTGAACCATTGGCTTGTCTACAAGGTATGGCTTCTATCCACTTGGTGAAATAGTCTGTGGTAGTTAGGATCCATTTATGTTGGCCAGAAGAGGGGGGATGAATTTCCCTAATGAAGTCTAAACCCCATTGTTGGAATGGTCTTTCAGTGGAAATTGGTTTAAGGGGTAGAGGCAAAAGTTTTCTCTTGCCTTAAAAGATTTTACATTTATGGTAAGCAGTGACGAACTTTTTGACATCAGCAAACAATGTGGGCTAGTAAAATCTAGCCCTTAGGATTTTATCATCAGTTCATTTCCAGTACAAATGTCCACCACAGTCCCCTACATGAAATTCTTTGAGTACCTTGTCATCTTCATATTTTATTAGACAATTTAATAGAACACCTTCATGATTTTTCCAAAAAAGAGCATCATCTAAAATACAAAACTTTGAAGCTTTAATTTTTATAAACCTTTTCTTTATTTTGGATAACCCTGGACGAGCATGCAAGTTTAATAATACATAACATATATCAGCATACCAAGGTGATTCTAGGAAGGCCTGGCTGATTTGTGGAGTCTCCAACTCCTGTTCATTATCCAGTTCATTGATATCCAGGGGTTGGAAATTAGTTTCAGTCATGAGCTTAGCCAATCTTGTCCTTTTATAAGCTTTGTAGGTTTTATTTCAATATCATACTCTAATATAGTAGCAATACATTTACCTCTTTTGCCTTCAATCCCCTCTTGGGTTAGGATATCTTTGACAACAGTGCTTGGCACATAGGCTATTATATGAGAGTATAATATGTAGACTCTGAAATCTTTGATGGCTTTCACAAGTGCATAAGCCTGTTTTTCCATGATTGGGTATTTTAGTGGTGCATCCCTCAGTGCTTTACTAAAAAAGGCTATGGGTTTTCAACATCGTTGATCATCTTTCTGTAGTAAAACAACACCAATAGTGTGTTCTAATGCAAATGAGAAGATTATGAAGTCTCTGTCAAATTTTGGGCTTGTAAGGACTGGTGTTTTGGTTAAAGCTATTTTGATTTCTTCAAATGCTTGTTTGGCTTCTAATGTCCATTTGACCTTGGAATCTTTTTTCAGCATATTATTCAACAATCTAATTAATTCAACCAAGTTAGGTATGAATCTTCTTATAAAAATTATTTTCCCTAGGAAAGCTTGAAGTTCTTTGACATTTATGGGATGGGGAATTTGTAAAATGGCTTCTATTCAGTCAGGGTCAATTTTAATGCCATCTTTTGAGATTATGTGGCCCAACAGTTTGCCCTCCTCTAGGCCAAATAATGACTTCTTTGGATTTAGTGATATACCATATTTTTTGCATGTTAAAAATACTTGTCTCAGATGATCTAAGTGTTGCTAATCTGATTTGGAAAACACAGTAAGATCATCAAGGTATATGACTAGAAAATCGTGAATTTCCTTAGCGAAAGATATGTACATTGCACGTTGAAAGGTTGCCCGTGCATTCTTAAGTCCAAATGGCATTTTCACATATTTGAAAGCTCCCAATGGGGTTGTGAAAGAAGTTTTTTCCTAATCGTCAGGGTGAACTAAAATCTGGTTGAAGCCTGAGAACCCATCCAGCAATGAAATTCTAGAGCCACCTACTACCCTTTGTAAAATGTGGTCCATCTTAGGTAAGGGATAGCAGTCTTTCAAAGAAACCTTATTCAGATTCCCTAAATCCACACACAGTCTGACTTCTCCTATTTTCTTCCTAGTGGGCACTAAATTAGAGACCCATTCTAAAAATTTGATAGGTGCAATTATCCCAACTTCATACAATCTTTTGACTTCTTTTTCAATTAAAAGGAGTAGTACAGGGTTGACCCTTCTGAGTTTTTTCTAGAAAGGTTTCTGATTTTGTTTGAGGGGTATTGTGTGTTGGATAACAAAAGTATCGTAAGATTTGAGATCTTCATAGCTCCAGGCAAAAACATCCTGGAATTCCTTGAAGAGTTCAACATATTTAAGCTTTTGGTCAGGAGGAAAAGTTTTGGATAGTTTTATCATCTTGGGATTTTCTCCAGTTCCTATGTTACAGTCCTCAATCTCTGCATTTAGAGGCTGCATTTTGGGTTTACTTGGAATTTCATTAGAATCAAAGATATCTTCCAGAGGAGTTAATCCTATGGGCAAATAATTGTCCTTTAAATCAATAACTTCAGATTCTCCTCCAATAGTTTCATCAATGTTTATTTCTTTAAGCTCTTGCAACTACTGCTTGGTAAATTCCGTTGGGTGCAGTAATTGAGTTGCAGTTTCAATTGAAATTTGTGTTTCAATCTTATCTATTTGTTCAACCTCTCCAACAGTGTTTGTGTCTATAGTAATGCTGGAAAATTCTTCTTTTAAGGTCAAGAACTTATTAATCTGAGTGTCGCTGTCAAATACTTGCCAGTTTTTTGCACTGTGTGGTACAGTTTGCCTATGTTTAATCTCAACTGTAAACTGATGATTGGGCTCCAATGGTAGTTTACAAGTGTTGAAAATGTTGCCAAATTCTGAGCATGCAAATTGTGTTTCCTTGGAATTTTGGCAAGCTGAGTTTCCAGAAAGGTATTGAGTATTTCAATCGCTGCTCCTCTATAAGATCTCAATCTGAGATCATTTGTGAGGAAGTTCCCTTTTATTTTTTGAATGACTAAATCAGAGTCTCCTAATACTGATACCCTGGTGGCCCCTAAGGTTTTGATCAATTTAAGTCCTAGCAAGAGAGCTTCATATTCAGACATATTATTGGTACATCTAAAATTCAACCTATAAGCATGTCCTTTAGCATGATCATTTTCTAGATTATGTACCCAAATTCCTGTTCCTGCTCCTATTTTATTAACTAATCCATCAAATTCTAAATACCAAAGGATCTCATGTTCGTAGTTAGTATCAGGAGTCTTGGAAATTTGTTTACTAGGGGAATCTGGATTTTTAGTTTCATCTAGTTTCCCTTGAGTGTCTCTTATATCAATTATTTCAGAAATTTCTTGGGTTTTAGTACTAGGTCTTTCGTATATGTTTTTTTCTTGTTCAAGTGCTAAAACCCTGACATCAGTTGAAAGGTAATTTTCAGTATTGTATAGGATGAAAGAGTCCGTGTGAGAATGCATGGAATAGATGGGAAACCTCTTGGGTTTCTCCTGGGTGCTTGACAATGTATTTCATTAATGTCTCTTGGTATAATCTCTTTGGTTGACCAAATACTGAAATGGTAGCATAAGACATGTCCAATTGTAAAGATCTTTGGAGCTTTGCACCCCAAGATCTAGACAACAACATGCCATATTTTGGTGGAATATCAGCAACCACTACATCCATTAAAATTGCCTTGCCAGGGTATTGAACTAATGATAGACATAAATCTTTGATCAATCCTGGACATCTAACTTGGCTTGAATCAAAAGAGAACAATTCTTTGTATGGCCTGGTAATATCTAGGTCCAACTTGTCCATCACATATTTAGGCATTAAATTATGAGAGGCACCAGAATCAAACATTGCATTATGAAGTATTTTATCGTGAATGTTCAGACTTACATAGAAAGAAGGAAGCCCTCTATCTACTGATTTACCATTTACCTCAGGGCCAAAAATTAATTTTGGTTGATCATCAAGGACATTTACTGCATCTCTGTTTTCTGAAATCTAAAGTGATCTGCTGATTTGTTCTCTATAGAAATCATGCTTAACCAATTCTGACAGTGGAATGGCTATCTTTAACTTGCCTATTTCGATCTCAAGGTTGAAAGATTTTTCAGTTTGAATTTTTGCATTTTAGGCAGCAAGGTTTTCTTTTTCTGTTGTATTTTCTGTGTTCTTCTCTTTTGCAGGAACATTGTTATGGGCCGAAGATTCTTCGATCTCGATTTCTAAAGGTTATCCCATAGATTCTTTGGGAGGAATGGAAGTTGAAGATTGTTTAGTAGGTTGTTGATTATCTAAAACATCTTCAACTGTTGGGTTTTTTGGGTTAGGAATTGTTTTAGGAGGGGTTTGTATAGGAGGGTTCTTGATTTTAGCTTTACTAGATTGCTTAGTATCCTTCTGCTTATTGTTTTTAGGAACATCTATCCTTCTTCTCCTCAGATTATATTGCTTGTGGACTTCATAGATGGCTGTGTCATATCCCTCCCTAAAATCAATTGATTCACCTGACTGGATTTGGAATTGATTAAGAGTATGAGCTTCTTGGTCTTCTTGGGTCAAGAAAATTTGTTGTTCAATATTGAGACCCATTAAGTTGATTTGAGTATCTTCTATTGGTTCATTGGAAGTTGAAGCTTCAGCATAGTTTCCTTGGAATGGAGGTCTAATGTTTTGGTTAAGGCCAACCTTTCCAGTGTTAGAGTTCTGGTTTTTTCTAAAGTTTGGATTTCTCCCAGTATTGCTCGATTGACCATCCCAAGGGGATTTCCTCTCAATTGTTTCTACTCTATCACCAAGTCTGTCCATTCCTTTGATGATAGCATCTAATTTTTGTTCAAAGGTGGAAGGTTCTTCTTTGATGGGTATCCTCCTTTCAGCTCTAGCTCGAGCTCATTTAGAAATCAGGTTGGCCTCAACACTGACAGTTATACTCTGCATGTCTTCTAAGCTTCGAGGAGCACTTTCTCTAAGCTGATATGCCATATCAAAGTCAAATGCATCAATGAATTTGATCAAGGCCAAGTCTAGTGGAGGTCTCAGATTCTGAGGAATAGCATTGTATACATTATTAAACTTGGTACAATAATCTTGAACAGTTTCTTATGGGCCTCTTTTCAAGTTTTCATATTCTAATAAAATGTGTAGGGGATCCCTCTTCGTTTCCCATATATTCAAGAAGGTCTGATAAAGAGCCTCTGGATCATTGATATTATTTGCAGGGACTGCTCTAAACCAGGTTCTAACATCTCCAGTTAAGCTTTGGACAAAGACTTTCATTCTTACATCATCAACATCAATTTCATAGTTTTCAAAATAATCAGTCATTTTCTTGGTATGTTGTTGATTTGTGTAAGTGCCAGTACCATCAAAATAGGTGATTTTTCTTTGATAATCTTGAGGCATAGCCCCTGGATTTGCAAGTAATTGCAGAGGAGCATATCACTTTGCTATGTTAGCAGAGATAAGTGTAACAGTTGGAAGAGCAGGGATACCAGTTGAAATATATGTTGTATATGGAGGAGTGGAAAAGATGGTTTGAAGTGTTGATGGTGAACTAGGAGAAGCAACAGTAATGGCAGAAAGGATTGGTGCTTTTCTAGAAGTAAGCTCGGATTGGATAGGGTTCTGCTGATACATGTCAAGGGGTGAACTAGCAGAATGTTCTTGACTCTGTTGGCTTCTAAGGTTCTTAATAATTAGATTAGGATTTTCAAAGATAGGTGGGGGATTTGGATCAGGATTTGATCTGGTGTAACGAATCTTCTTCTTTGGAGCCAGCTTCTGAATATATTTTTTGGTTTTTCTTGAAATATTTGAAGGATACAACTTTAACAGTGTCTTGTAGGAAGTTTTTAGATGAGGGGATTATGAACTTTCCTAAAGATCTATTGAAATAAGGAACTGATCAGGTATTTGGGACAACTATTTAATACATAAACTAGATTGGAGATAGACTGAAGCAGCGTTTATTTACTCCTGTAATTGCATAGAAAAAGTAGTTTCAAAGGCTCCCTAGCTAGCTTCAGGCTCCATCTATAGCTTAAGAAATAAACAACAGTAACAAAAAACTATTCTAATCCCCAGCTGAGTCGCCAATAATGTTATCACTCAGGTTGTTCCCCAAAGTCTGAGAATGCTTCCCAATCAACCAACCAACCCCTAGTGGTTCATCTAGGGGGGTCTTTACACAAAAACATCAAAATATCTTACATACTATCTGATAGAAATAATATCTGGTGATCATTAATGCATTTTACAAAGATAGAGACAGATAGTCTTGAAAACCGGGGAACAATAAATTAATGTAATAAATTTGACGTTGTCCTGGTTTTTTTGTCTTTATGAGAAGTACTAGAGGTAGGTTCTACAAGTCGGTTCCCAGCTGTTTTCTGCTGATACTTTGTGCTAGTTATTCTGTCTTGGCCAGACTTTCTTTAGCTCTGATGTGATGCACTTTGACCTACATGACTGTGATTCATTTTTGTTTTGCGCATTATAGTAGATGGTCCAAAATTTTGCATTGATCAAAGATAAATTTATAGGATTTCTAACATACTTTGCCACCACTCTGGACATGGTAATTTATGTCTTTGCAGATTCCTCAAAGTTTTGTCAGTTTCTATGTACCTGAAAAAATTAGGTGGGATGGTGAACAGATGCTTCACCTCGTGCTCTATGTAGAACAAATTTTCCAGATTGTCATAGAGGGACTGGCCAGATGGAAGTGCTTTTTCTCCTGAAGTACTTGATGATGTATTAACTTGATTCACAACATATGTATTCAATTTATATACATAGTCCTTGTGTTTCATCAGATGATCATTATTTCCCAAAGGACTTGGCAAACCTTTTTGATGCAGGACTGTAAATTTTTCTGTGAAAGAATCAATCTCTACCTGAATGTCTTAGCATCTTCTATCCAAATTTTGCATTAGAGTTCTCATGGTTAGAACTATCTTGATGTCTAGAATGGTGTTCCATTCTATCCCTAATTTCCAGTGCTTCCAGTTCTTCACTGGTCTTGGTATTCAAAAAATGTATTAGCCTATTAGCTTGTTGAGGCATCTGTGCCAATAAGGCTCTTGTTTTCTGCATTTCCACTTGGGCCACTCTTATCAAATCAATTTGTTCATAAATGGTTTGGATAGACCTCCACACATCATTAAGGGATTGAGTTATGTTGTTCCACAAAATTCCTCTGATTTCTACCAGAGGCTTATCCAGAGAGAGATCCTTTTCTAAGGCTCTTACCTTGTTCTCCAATGCTTTGATCTCCCTTGTTTTCTCTGCCACATTCATCTTGGATTTATCATAAACTTTGTTCAAATTTTGATAATTTTTCTTTTACTTGCTTCAGCTCAGACACTTGGAGTTTCAATTCCTCCATGGATTTTATTAATTACTCTATAGTCATAGCTATAATGCTGCCTGGTGTTATTGTTGTTGATGTCGCTCCTGTGATGACTTCTGTTGTTGATGCTGGGACAGTGGGAGGAAATGTTGTTATAAGTTTGGAAGGGGTAGTAGTGACTGTTGGAGCTACTTCAGGTGGCTAGGAGGCCAACTCTTCCTGCTTTTTTTGTAGAGATTTCTCCAATGCCTGCTTTGTCTCACTCAATCTCTCATTCAGTCTCATGAGCAGGTCCATCATGTCCTCTTCAAATTTATGTTGCTCAACATCTGCAGTCCGTGGATGCATATAAGGAAGCATTTTGAGCTATTTTCTGAGGGCAACAATGTCCTCTTCTTTCTTTTTCATTAATGCCTTTATGCCTTTAGCATCTTTGGGATCATGTCCCAGTTGAATGATGATGTCCTCCAACGATTTTATCCTATTGTCCTTTGCTAGAGAAGAAGCTTTCTCTAAATCCAACTGAGTTGAGGTATTATTCAAGGAGTTTTGTAATTTACAAGCTAGCATAGCTTTATCAGCAAGCGTGGATTATACCATCTCTCTAGTCTATCTGTGCAGCTCAATCTGGTTTATTGGATGAATGTCTTTGGCCAAGACCTCCAGATTTGTCCTGATGTAGTCAGCTGCTGATTGTGGTTGCTGCACCTTGGGCTTGAAATAACTCATGATCATTTTTCCCTCCTTAGTGTCATAGGCAGACATCAATCTTTGTTGTTTTGTAGGGGCCATATTAAGATATTGATTGTAAATTTGCAGCATCAGTGGATCATTTCTATCCTTTATCTCTGCGAATGTTCTTTTGATGTCAGAGGTCTGCTTACTTGGTGGCCTAGTGGATGAAACTTCCACAC
Source organism: Pinus tabuliformis (assembly GCA_031772625.1). Classification (NCBI taxonomy): domain Eukaryota; kingdom Viridiplantae; phylum Streptophyta; class Pinopsida; order Pinales; family Pinaceae; genus Pinus; species Pinus tabuliformis. The sequence continues at coordinate 726,318,040 of CM062819.1, forward strand.
TATGCTGCCTTTCTAGCTCCTGCCTATGTGAGCTAGTTGATGTCTCTATTACTGGGGAGGTCTATTGGCTCGTTACCCTCTCCCCGCTTAGGCTTTCTATTGTTTCTTCAATGATTTTCTCTTCAGATAGAGGATTCAGTCTTTCCCTTTTTGCACTCGGCTGTTCTGCAGGTCCACTGATGGGTGTGGACTCTTCTCTGTCTCTTTTCTTTCCTTTTTTCTCATTTAGAGGAGTCTGTAATGTGGAATCTCTGCTGCTTTGGTCTGGCCTGGAGGAATTTTCCCCTGCTGATTAGTCATTGCTTGCTGCTCCGTGCCTGTCACTTCCTTGCCTTTAGCAGACCTAGTACCTAGCACATTGGTTTTTTGTACAGGTTGCTGTGAAGTTCCTGTAGAGGATGTACCCACTCCGTTTTTCTGAGGTAGCTTGAAAGATACATGTCCAAAAGAGTCCAGGTCAAGGGTCTTTACAAGATCTTTCATAGCTTGTTCAATCATTTCATGTTGAGTAAGTTCTTCTATTAATGTACCCTTTACGCACTCATCTTGATTAGCAAATTGTTCAATTTTAGGGATCTTATGATGTTTGTAAGCTGACAACCTCTTTCTTACTTTTCTGCCACTTATAAAGCTATTTGGGTCATATGGCACCCACCAGAAACTTTTCTTCAATTTAAGGTCTTCCCCAAATATCTTATCAGCATCTTCCCATGCCTACCTCTTGTTAATGATAAAAGGGCCTAATTGGTTTCTTATCCTTAGTTGAGCCTTATTCTTTACATTGCAAAAGTGAGTTAAATCTGCATTCTAAGTTTCCTGAAATACTCCAGTGCAAATAGTCTCATGGGCAGATATTTGGGCAGCTTGTAAGGGCACAGTTCACAGCCATATATCCTGATTTCAGTGTGATTCTGGTAGAGGTACCATGTTACAGGGAAAAGTGTCTATATAGAACTGCTCTATCCCACTAAGGTGTGACAGCTGCCTTAGCAACAAACAGAGAAAAACTACTTTCGTTTTTCCTTTATGAACTATAGATAGAGAGGAATAGAAAGACCAACCTCTGTCTTGCGCTAATCTCCTGATTTGATTCCTCTCTTCTTTGATAGTCTTTAGCTACCTGCTCCCTTGCATGCCCAGCTTCACAAAGTCCCTGTAAGATCACAGTAGCATAGCACTATACAAAGACATGGATCTATAACCATAAACAATCTAGGATCAGATGTAAATTGACCATACAAATGTAGCAAACATCAATTACACAAGAGCATGGAGGAAAACTTGAATAGCTTTTATTGATAAACAAGAAAGAGCCAAGAGGAGTTACAACCAGTTGTTCTAACCCAGCATCAACCTCCCAGCAAGGAAGCCCCTCTTCACCTCAAGAAAAGCTTAGATCACCCAACAATCTGATGTTTGTCTCAAGAAACCAACAGCAATTCCTTACAATATGCAAAATTCCAGCCTCTGGATCTCTGAGATGAGGGATCCATATATAGATATCTGTAATGGATATGAGTCAGCTTATGATTTGATTAGTGTCTTCCCTCTGATAGTTCTTGCTTCCACTTGGATATTGATGATCTCTTACTCATCCTTGGTCGAATTCAGAGAGGCAAGTGTCACAGGAGAAGATTTTGGAAGCTTCCATTGCCTCTCCACCTCACGGAATGACACTGCCATTTGTCATTTCTCACCCATCACACCCCATTGAAAGGATTTTTGAAATGCAATGCACCCACACAGTGTATTTAGGTGAGATGCAACGCACGTGGCTAGTGGAGCAGCTGAAATGATCCTGTTTTGACCAATTCTGAGCAGTGTTTCATGGACAACTTCTGGGAGAAGCTGTAATCTGTTGACCTTGTTCCTTTAGGGGTTAGAACAACACTTTTAGGGAATTAGGAGCCCTTGGTTTATGGACATTTCATGCTTGGGGTTGTAGTGCCCAAAAATGTCTATAACATACTAGTCACCTATTCTGTAGTTTTTGGAGAGCTGTAAAATCTTCTTTATATCCCTAGAGAGCCTAGGAGGAGGAGCTCCTATTAGTAGAGTGGAAGCTGGATGTATAAACCAGTCAATGAATTCACAATAGGTATAAGGAGATTCACAAACATTGTCGAAGATAGAGGTCCGAAAGATCACAGAACTCCTCTCTCCTTTGGAATCCAATTTCTTGATGGGAAATGAAAAGCTTTTTGTCTGATAATATATGAGAAGGTGATATATGAAAGAGGTGTACTGAAGACTCCTTATCTTTCTAGATTTATGAATTGCTCATTGATTTTATTGGCAATGAAAGAGGCATAATCATATTTGACAGCAGGGGGTTGTCCTGGAGTAAACATTGACAACATAACAAAGATGGTCTCATCAACAAATTCACTAGTTTTGAATCCCAATATAAAGGATATCATGTCAAGAACAAGCTTGCTAGTTTTAGTGAACCAAGCATGTACATAGGTAGGTGGGCCTTGAGGCTGGCAATCTGGCTTCATAAATAATTTAGCAATCTGGGTTATTTCTGAACTGGGCAACTGAGAGCCTTGCTTAAGAAAAAATCCCATGGAAAGAGGAGCAAGGGGATGAGCTGGATGGAAGTGTAACATCTCATCGATAGATTCAGTAGTTATGTAGAAAATAATAGTTTGTGATGGAGTCATAACTGCTTTACTAACAGGGTCATAGTTTGCACAACAATGGTGGATAATATCTGGGAACACATTGACTGAGGGAAGGTAATACCTAGGGAGATTAGATTCCCATATTCCAAGGATATCAGAGTTACTCAGATGACTATTCCTAATTCGGAAAAATGCCTGGAGATAGTTCATATCACCAGATAATTATTTAATTTGAAAATCTATGTCAACCAAGGGTAACTAATCCTCGCCTTTATGAGGTGCATTGAGCGGTGCGACATTGAGGTCCATAGGGGTTTCCATGTTTGTTTGCTGTGTTCTCAAATTGGAGGTCAAGTTTCTGTGGGAGAATGGGCAAAACGACAGTTATGGGTGTCTTTTTCTGAGAGTTATAGATGGAATTTACTTGAATTTGGCGTTGTTGGGTAAAATTCATAGAGGAAAAATGAGATTGCAGGTTTGGGAAGTGAAAACGAGGTAAATACCTGTTGTTTAGAGGTGACCGGTGCAATTGCAGGTTAACCGATGAGCTGCGGAGCAGGATGCTGGACCCTGTTTGGCCGGGTGGCAGACTGTATGCTTAAGAAGTTGCTTGGACGTAGTTTGCATGAAACAATTTCACAGAGAAAAATGAATGATAATGGACAAAATGACACTTTCTCGACTTTTTAACAAAATTTGGCTTTCGCGGGGCTTTTTGGTGCTTTTTGGTCGGATGACATCATCAGGGTGTGACGTTTTGTCGTGACGCGGGGTACGGGATGCTGACTCGTTAGTGACGTGGCGGTAACGTCAGCAGGCGAGGTTAGTGGGAGGGCGGTAAGCGGTGTTGGCCCACACCGCTTATCGGCTCAAGCGGTTTTGGTGGGGAGGGCTGTGAGCATGGCGAGAGGTGGACGCGTGTCCCCAGTATGGCGGCAATACCGCCGACCCCCCGAGAGTTAATGGTCGGGCAAAAGGGGGGGCACAATATAAGCATGGACCATCCAATGGGCGGGCCCGGATCCAATGGTTGGTGGCATCGGGATATAGCGAAGGGTTACAGCGCAGGGGCCCATGTAATTAAATCATCATTTTTAATTTTTTTCAGGCTTGATATGATTGGTGGCAGGGTGATTTGTTAATCAATTAACGCAGGGTTAATTGATTCCAAAACAATGTGCGGGGGATGGTTATTATAAGGTTTTGAATAAACCTATAATTCCATTAAAGAATGACATATGGCTATAGCTAGCTGGGGTGGAAATAATAAAATTTGGGGTTTTTATTATATATAATAGGGGAAGGGTATTCAGGATAGGGATTTATATAATCTAGGGTTAGAGTTCATATGAGAAATATGTTGAAAAAGAGCGCTAAGTTATGGAGTTTAAAACTTAGGCTTAAGGGGACAAGTTTATATGTGATTTTACATAATCTCCTAAGTAAAAGGGTTTTACTTAGGGTTTTATGAAATGAGATGGAATAATTTGGGGATATTGAGCAGATCTCAATATCTCTAGGGGGAATTAGCAAATGATTTCGAGAAAGGATGGGAGGAAGTTAGTCATGCCTCTACTATAGTACTTGTGATAGAAGTAACGTTTAATCATTCTGAGAGACAAAACTTATCACAAGTTTCTTTCTACAACATCAAAACTACCTACCCAACTTGTAGTACCTATCATTTTTTCTTCTTTTTCCATTGGTTGCACTTGAACTGGAAAACCCTCATTCTCTTATTTTCTTTTTTCTGCAATTCTATCTAGATCTACCCTTATCACATCCAAGGGCTCAGGTTTAACCATTGAGCTCCTTTGCTTCTCTACCTAACTACTTATCTGCCAAGATGAACAGTTTGGACAGATTTTATTCTCTATCACTAAAACAAGAAATTAAAACATGAACTAGCCAATATTAATCTGTTTGGCTATTCATTAATTGCAGTGTAAAGTTCAACAAACTCCACATCAAACTTTTATTTACAGAACATGAAATAGTAGTGGCATTTGGACTTGCACACTTTCCTAGTCCTTTTTCCTTTTGGGTTCATTTCTTTCAATGTTTCTTTTGACCATTTCATTCTTTTTACCCTTTAATCTTTATTTTAGGGTATTTCCTCTTTTCATTTTTTTATTTTTTGATCTCTTCAAAATATGGAAAACCTTTGCAGTAAGGAAAGGATGAACATATTAGGGATTTTTAACCAGTCAATCATGAAATATGACACCTATTGGTATAGGAGCATAAAAAGTTCATGAATGGAAATGTTTGATTTTATTTTCTTTTTATCCCCAACTATATTGTACTCAATGGTATCTGAAACTACTAAGGTTCTAGATGAATATGGAGAATTGCATGAAGACGAAATTAATTGGGGGGAAGTAGAAGTGGATTTTTTAACATCAACATTATCTTTGGTAGTGGGAAGTTTAAGTTGTATAGGATCAATTGGACCTTCACTTATTGTGTCAATAGGTAACGCTTTATATTCAATTTTTTTTGGCATTATTGAAGTGGAAATTCGAATGGAAATATGCCAAGTTTTTCGCTTCGGTAGTGAGTCAAAACACTAGTTTTGTGAAAAATAGAAGTTATAGTTCCTTCAGAAATTTCGAATGATTCAAAATTTTCTACTGAAATGGAGACATCTTCCAATTTCTTTATCAAAGTTGTGATTTTTAGTGATTATGGAGTATAATCTGTAGGGATTACCTCAGGAAGGATTCTAGGAGACTTGGGAGGTGATTGTACATCTCTTGATCTAAAAGTAGGAGATTTTAGAGGTGATATGGAAGTTGTAGGATTTTTGGAGGGGAAATGACTCTTGGAATGGCCTTTATTTTTGGATTGGAATTAATTTCCATTCATAGTATGTAGGCCCTCCTTCTAGCACCTCAAAATTTGTTGCATAAACTGGGGAAAACCACTTGGTCTTGACGTTAAGACAACTCCTTTTCCATTTAGGTAGTGACTCTGACTCGGGATAATGGGACCACTTTTGCAATGAAAGGTGATTGAATGAATGTGTAATGCTTATAGTGGATTAAAATAGATGGATTTGCAACAATGAATCAAATGGAAAACATATGCATTAATATACTCTATAACCTTGGAAGTTTAACATTTATCTAGATGTGATCTATAATGGTTTTCCTTAGTAAATGACAATATAGATTGCTCAAACAACAATGGAAATGGAAATATTTCAATATGATTATTTTGATTAAATAGTTAATCAAAATAATGTGCATAACTCATATCACATTTAGAATATCAAAGAAAATTACTTAACATGTATTTAAAAATATCAATGGCATCATGATCATAAATTAATACAAGTAACATTATACTTCAAATACCATGTAATAAGTAATCTCAAAAGATAAATTCATTATTTATTTATGAACAAAATAGAGGTACAAAGACAGAAATACCAGATGCACGTTTCTCATCTCATAAAAGAAATAGTAGTAGTTTAGTCCTTCTCATAAAGATGATTTCAAAAGTACATAAATGCAACTTCTCAAAATTCCTTATGAAAATTATTAAAACAATGTTCTAGTCATTCTATTGAGAAAAGTATGAAAGCACAATAGTGCGAACTTTCGTAAGCCTTTCTTCATAAAATTCATGACCTTAACTTCATATAGAAATTAAGATTAAATAGTAGAAAAACAACTGAATGTAGTGTGCAGAGCGTTGAGGGAATTTAAACAGATCCCTTCCATAACGCTTAAAGAAAAATATTTTTTGGTAGAAATTTCTGAAAGTGATTTGATGTCTTCATAGCTTTTATTTGTTCCATCAAATTATCTAGATGCTTGTCCATGTGTTTGAACTCAACTATAGCTTATCAACACAATTTTCCTATTATGTTCTGAACATGAACATGGAAAACAAGAATCAATATGTGAAAATTAAATGGAAGTGATAAGCGAGTTTCATTTGAAACAAATCATGTTTTCTAGGAAATCAGAAAAATATGTAAAGTGTAATAATTCTCGAACACAAACATCATGGAAAGGAATGTAGAGTGTGGTCTATGATAACAAGGATTGAATTCACAGTCTTGTCGCAAATTGTAAAACACAGAGATATAAAAATTGTAATACTCGATAATATCACAATCGCAGTTATCAAGTGGAAGACTATAATAAGTGGCCAAAAGACTTGCGATTCATGATATGCGAGATGGCATGAGGATGATGTCACTATGAAATAGCATATCCATTTGGAAAGATGATGTAGTAGATGGCATTACAGATGATATCGAAGTGGAAATGGTCTTATCACAGATCGCAAAATAGACACTGACAAAAAGGGAAGGTTTAGCGATTTTTTCAGAGGGGGTTCAAACGGATAAGTTGTTTGTGAAGAGGGGAGTCCTAAAGAATAAATGAGTGACATGTGGATATAGGGTTGGACAGAAAAACCACTTTTCAGACCCACCCTTTGAGAGACTTAAAATTTAGTGTAGGTGGGTTTGAAATCTTCTCTGTCGTTGATCTCGGCAGATTAGATCTAAGCCATTTTGATTAAATAGCAAGAAAGACCAGATCACAATCACTTTTAGACCAAGGATAGAACTTAGCATAATCACAATCTCTTTTTAGGTTGAGAGTACTCCAAACAAAATATAAAGGGGGCCTTCTCAAATCATATTGCAATCAACGTTCGAAGCAGGGGAGGAATGTCTTAAGTTCCATGGCTTTTGGTATTGTGCAAACGTGGGGGATGTATGAAATGGAATTTATAATCCTATCATGTCTGGGCTAATTGCATATCACAATTGGTATGAGTCAGGTGTATGAAATTAATCTTATTTGGATCTTTTGTGGTAACCGCGACGTAGGGAATTTATGAATTGGCATGTAAAATACTATCGGGTTTGGGCTTTATCGCATATCGCAATCAGTGGCACAGGCATCGAACGTATGGAACTTGTGATTGTGTAGGCATGGGTTTTTATCAACTGGGGTGTATGACTCCATCACGCTCAATCTATCACAATCACAAGAGATAGGTAATGGGACATGGGCAATGGTTCTTGTGATTACAAGGACGTGGGATTTTAATGAAGTGAATCTTACGATCCTGTTGGGTCCAATATCATATCGCAATCGCGAACAGAATTATCGAAGGGGTTTTACCTTATTGTATTATTAATTTTCAATGCGGGGAGTGGTAAAGAATGAAACTCTGATTATTTTGATTTTTTATTTAATTTACCCATGTTTTAATACTTAAGGCTTTAAAGGCTCATGTGTGATGTGGGTCTCGGGGCTACTTAAAATTTTATTTTTTTTTATAATAAAGGTTTCATAATTGTGTTTTAATTAAAAAACCTAAGTATTAAGCTTTGATTATAGGATTTTATTAATATTTTTTATGTTGATTTTCTATTTTATTTTTTTATTTTCTTTCTTAAATAAAAAATCACAGGATTTTTTAAAACTAAGGGTCCCTATTTTAATATAATAAATTTAATAGGAAATTTATAATATATTAAAATGGGATTTCTTGAACAGTACAACACTTTCCTCAAAATTTCATGCATAACACTGTTTTTGCACTAATGGTCTCTATTGCAGCAACGTTCCCCACAAGCTTTATTGTTCGCCTGTTTTAATGATTCCTACATTTTTATTAATTGCATGCATCACCATTCACTAATATATGCACCATACTTATCTCATGCATTCATATCTGCTCGTTTAAAATTTTCCCTTGGGAAGATTTGGGTTTCCTTGACTCAGATGTAGCTTTTCCTCGCATGCACTACACATTTCTAAATCTCAATGCTCTCCCTTGGCTACTGGAATTATGTATAGTTTTCGAGTGACTAACTCCTATTGCACACTGTGTAGTTCCAGGAGTCAGTCTCGAAGTCTTTCCCACTAGGATTGTGCAATACGTAGTCCCAGCCAGAATCAAGCTAGACTGAACTATGCATTGTTCAGTTCTAGCCCTCAGTAAGCTACACTGGACTATGCATGGTGAATTTCTAGTCAACGTAACCTCTCACTGGTAGTTAGGAATGAAAAATGCACAAATCTAGCTGATAGTCCCTCACCTCTAAATGTCAAAACTACACAATCTTGCCGAACAATTTTCTGTTTTGTTGCATGATCAGTCCTTGAAGTGACTTTTTATTTTAAGCTGACATTTGCATGCAATGAGTGTCCTCTCTATCTCCAAGTAACACAGTTGTTGAGTAGCTTTTCATTAGTACATGCAACATGGTTTCTAAGAGAGATGGATCAAAGGATATTGTAGAGAGTAGCACTGGAGATGTAGTTGAACATGTATCAATGAAATTTCCAATCTATCGAGACACATAGTTGTTCGTAGAGAAGGACATGTAGATAACATGGCAGGAAATAAAGGAAATATTTGCAGGTAGCTTCAAGGAAGATACAGAAGATTAACATGTCTATGTCAACATCAACAAGTTATTCTTCTATAGGGTTGCATGCACGTACCCCCCCGCCCATGTGCAGATATAATTCATTGGATTGTCTCACATACCAATCCCATGATGATGAAATTGAGTAGTGCTAGTGGAACACAACTTGCTACCTTTAGGATGGAAAATAGTCAAAACATGTATCACTTGCCATAGTTGGTGAACCGCGTGGATGCACTCTTTTATACTCCTAACAACAATGTGAACACTAGAGACATCATGAAGCGTTGGTTAAAGGTGCCCTCAAATTTCAGGTCAACATGCAATGAGGTGTACAAGAATAACTCACTCAAGAAGGCCTACCAACTCTTGATCGTCTTTGCATGCCACTTTTATAGTAAATAGAACATGAGATCCTTCACCAGAATTGGGTGGTTATGTTGGATCAACTGGAAAATGAAAGGAGGCCATCCAATTGATCAGACATGTTGCCTGTTCAGTGGAAAGTGCTTGTGTCTAATGCCCAAAATACACCAAGGGGACAACGAGATTCTGTATTTCTTCATACCTACTTGATTCAATCTTTTCCCAACAATAGTTTCCTGGCATAAGTTGGACATGGACACCATCATATGATGCTATGAACATTTATTGTAAGTTGCTCTTCAATTGCATCTACCGAGGATTCATGTTGAGGCTATCTCACCACTTAATTAGCTCGGTTTACAAGATGATGTTTGAATGAGATCCACTTTGCATGTACCAAGAAGCCACAGATAAGTTGGTCATCCAAGTGGTTTCATATCACATCTTCACATGTTTATCAATAGGAATGCATAGGGTGAAGAAGGCACCATGTCCTACTCTTCCTTTATGGATTGGATTCTATGAGATCCAGAGCTTGAAGGATGTGGATTTTGAGGCCAAGGACTTGAAGAAGTTTGAGTTTGGCACCAACAGTTGCAATTCGTATAATGCCCACTTTATATGCAAGAACCATTGCACGAAGGTGTATTATCCATAGATCCACGGGGCATGTCATTAGCCAAAGGAAGACCCTTGGAGGTATTGATACAACTCCTCTAGGCTTAATGAACAGGTAAGAATGGGTATAGAAAGGAAAGTAGCACTATAGGTAGTAGCACCACAAGAAGAAACAACAACAACATAAATGAGCATCAAAACGACGCATGATAAAGGCAAGAGGAAGATAGTTGAGACCCCAGATGCCGAGAACATCTACAAGTTCAATGAATATCCTCTTGTTGAGAAAGTAGCTTTGGAAATAGAGGAGAAGAGGTGAAAACATGAAAGGATAGTATAATGGAGGAAGAGAGAGAACCAAAGGTAGGAAGATGCAAAGCGGAAGATGCAGGAAGTAGAAGAGAAGATGAAAGAAGAGAAGGAGCTCAGGAGAAGAGAAATGGAAGAGAAGGATAAACAATAACATGAGGAAAGGCAAGGCATAATGAAAGAGTAAATTGTGCCTACACATGTTGAGGAGTTAGAGTAACCAACAAATGAAGAAGAGGGTGACCACGTGCAGGTTCAATAACTTTCTTAGCAGATTGAGTAACTGATTGAAGCAATGGTCATGGAGATTGAGCAAGAGCCACAAGACCAAGATAGAGATCACATGTCGAGAGCATCCTAGGTTGCCCCACAGTCTCCACCACCTCCAGAATTAGAACCAGTCTTGAGTGATTAAGGAGGGGTTGTTGTTCTTGATGATGATTCGATGATGGGTTTGTAAAATACGTCAATTAATTAGTGAGATCAAAGGATTGTACAGGCACAAATAAATCAAATGCCAGAAAATCACACATCAATTGTGCACATAGAGGAAAGGGTGATTGTGTCATATGTTAGAAGACATCCAACTTCCATGGGTGACGCTTCTAAGGTTTATGTAGAAGCCATGAGATCAATGATAAATTTCTTGATAATAGAGAATGATTAGATGGAAAAGGACTTAGAAGACGTTAGGTAGAGAATGAAACAATCTGCAAGATCCGCTATGGAAGAAATGAGGAAAGTGATCCTTTCTAAAATACCAGCTCTTGAGACCACCATGCGAACACTGTATGGAGGAGTTGTCACCATGCACAAGGTGGTTGTCCATTTATACAGTTTTCAGTAGAAGTGCATGAAGATGTCCTTAACTCTCAAAGACATCCATGCTACTATTATGCATGTACAAGAATGGACAATGAGGTATAAGGGAGCCCAAATTTACTTGCAAAATATAATGAATCTGCATGAAGACCTAGAAAAAGCACAAATTCAGATGTTAATTTGGAACTATGAGCATCTCCCTCCACTCATCACCAGCATTGAGGCTTCCTATGCATGATTTCTCAAGAGTCTAGATGTCATAGTGAGGACACACACGATTCCTTCTATCGAAACCCTCACTCAAGCCATAAAGAAGAACATAGTCCTGTTGTAGGTTGACAGGTACATAGATCAGCTGATGCGAGAGGCCATAACCAATGACTTGCAGATGAGCATATAAAAAATGAAGACCTACATCTTTGGTCCGAACAAACTCAAAAAAATGTTGCCCATGATTCAAGATGAGATGGATAGATCTTTCAGAAACATATATCCAGAATACATGGAGGCAAGAGTTTGTTTCGAGAAAGACATGACCAAATAGTACGTAGAGAGAATAATGCAATACCAAGCTTGGTATCAGTTCATCACTAAAGACCATCAGGAGGATGTTTCCTAGTTGGTATTTCCCCAAGACCTCGAGTGATGATGTTTGTCTTGTTAGACTGGCTGAAGCCTATTTTGTCCCACATGGGTATATGTGGAAATAGTATTATTATTTGTAAAAATATTGTAAGTGAAATTCCAAGTGTTACTAGTGGAATGTGAACAGTCACTATGTAATGTGAAGAGTCATGAGGGTAGTTAAAGAGTCAAAGGGGAATGTCAAGGGTCGCCCCACCCTTCGTTATATATAGAACCTTATAACTCATAATAGAGGCTTTTGGGGGACATGATTTTGGTTAGGTATTTCTTCAATATGTTTTTCTGCAAATCATCCATAGATATTCCCTTTGGCAGACCTAGATAAGAAAATCCAGATATTAGTTCAAAAATAAGAAATAAACACTTAAATTAAAATTGCCTCTATGATGGTATTTCATCCTGACATCTTCCTATAGGTATCACCATCTTACATGGATTTTGACACATCTCCTATAGATATTCATTGTCAAGGGTCTTCATCATTTTTAGACTCCTATCAGAGTCCTCATATCTTTCTAGGGGATATTCCAATCAACTCTTCTTGGTCTCAGATGTCGAATACCTTCTACCTTTGTTGCATATTTTCATGATCTCTTCCTTTATTTTTACACACTTCATTCCCATGAGCTTTCAATCAGGGTTCCCCAATTGTAGTCATCTACCTTATGATTCATATGAGGACATATTATGTTGATTTCATCTAGTGCGACTTTATGCTTTGCTAAAATATTTTGGAGGAGGAGATCCATTCTTATTTTTATCATGTTTCTGAATATGGAAATAGTAATCCATATTATCTGCAACCATATGACATGGATTTCATAATATCTCGTGTAAACATAAATACCTTATCCTTCCTTTCGGTCATCCAGAATTTCTGTAGCAACTTTATTTGAACAAAGAAACTTTATCATTTAGACTTGATTTCATGTTATGTCATCATACCATCATCCCTTGAAGCCTACGAGTTTGAATTCCTCGTGAAACATTTGCTTCCTTTCTAGATCAGCGAATCCTTTGATGAGTATTGCATGAGAGATATTTCCTTATTTATTATTTTATGATGGTCCCAATCGATCATGACCTATGGTTCTTTCTATAAGTATCACTTGAGGTTCCAATTAGGTTTCCTAATAGCTTCTTATTCTTTGTAAACAATAGAATTTATTGCAGGCATCCTTTCTTCTTCCCATGTCAAGATCCCTTACTTCTAATGCTTCCATCACAATGTTATTTTCTAATCTAGTGCATCCTATCTTATTTACATTGCTTCCTATCCATAAATTACAGGTGGAAAGTGCCTTCTAGTGAAGAAGATCATGTGAGTCATAGTAGAGATCTCTTACGTCTTCCTTATTAAGCTTCTTTGTCTTAGCCTCTTTTACTTCCACAATAATATGGGTTTCTTCCCTATCCCTCTTGTCCCTCTTATGTTTAGGACAATCTTTTCGATAGTTCCCAAGTTTCTAGCAATCATAGCATCATACCTTAGCAATGTTCTTACTTTTATTTTTGTCACTAGTTGATCCCTTCCATATGATCTTTTGTCACTTTATTTCTTCAACCTATCTTATTATGCCTTGTAGAGAGACCATGGTTTGATGAATGGGATAACTTCCTCTTCATTAGTAGATATAAGATTACCTTGTTCATAAGTCAATGCATTTAGAATAATGAATATCATTTCTTTCTCAGATACCATCTCTCCCAGATCTTGTGATTGACCTTTTATCTGATATTATTTTGAAAGACACGATGATATCTCTTCATCTCTTGACAAATTCAATTTATATAGATCATATGTAATTTATATGGTATTTTCTATCGTGGTTTCAGAGAAATGTTCTACCATCTTATCATATATTTCTTTAGATGTCTCCAGCTCAGCCACATTGGAAGGGGGAGGATCTTAGATAGATTACCCGAGTATCTTTTGAGCCTTTAGATCCCTTTCCATCTATTCATATAGTGCTTGTTCTTTGGACGTCTTGGAGACCTTTGAATGGACATCATCAGTGACTTTATTTACTTTGAGGAGTATTTCTACCCTTATTTTCCATTCAAGGAATTTTGATATCACAACCAGCTTATGGTTCTCCTTGAAACATGAAGTCACTATCACTAGATTAGATTATAAGAAAAAGGTATTTAGTTGTGAATATCGAATCTTCAACTTAATGAAGAACTTTATTATCCTTTTTAGAAGATTCTTACTTTGACGAAAGAAGATTGCCTTCTTTAGGATGATCTTTTTCCAAATAAGATCATTGCGTCAATAAAGACAAGATTCAATTTTGACCTAATCTTCCTTAGATTTGAATATCTTACAGTCCTTTGGTGATGATTGAGTGATGATCTCCGAAGTGCTTCTACGGTTTCATTATTTTTTCCTGCTTCCTTCTAGAAGCTAATTTCAAGACTCTTGCTAGAGTATATTTCTTCGATCTAGGGTTTTGGTAGATATTGATTTTTTTCTTCTTGTTTTTTGAATTTATTTGATCCTTCTTTGAAGCCCTATTCTCATGTGTTTACTTTCTTTGAATTCCCTTCTTGACTTCAACACCTAAGCTCTTATACCATGTTGAGAAATCTAGGGCATTCAAAGTTAAAAGATTTCTCTATTTGATAATTGCTTGTGGTGCACTTTTAATTCTTAACTTATAGTATTTTCTTTGTTATGTTATTATTGTGTTCTTTTCATCAATAAAATTACCAATATGCAAAATAAAATACAAGTGACGTAGTATGTAGGCTTCTCAGCAAGGGCCAAAACATCTCACCTCCTTAGAGGAAAATCTGATAAAAATTCTTCTTCTAGAAACTCAATTGATGAGGCCATGACAATGACCCTTGACTCTAGTATCCTCCCGAGAAGTTTTTCACTAACCTTCATGCTCGCCTCTTCCCTTTCTCAACTTTCATCTTGATCTAAAATTTCTCTCCTCGGCTCCTTCTAGAGAAACTTGGTCTCTATCCTTTGCACTCATCCTTGGCTACCCTACAGAATCTTGGTCTCTATACTTTCAATATTCTCCTCTAGAGAAACTCGGTCTCTATACCTATATCTTAGTCACCGAGAAGAATGCTTTCTTTGTTCCGAAAAAGAAGCTCTCCTTCACTTACCCAGAAGAAACCTCTCCTTTGCTTTCCTAGAAGAAATCTCTCCTTCACTTTCCTAAAAGAAATCTCTCCTTTTCTTTCCATGAAGAGAATACTTCGCTATACTCAGAAGAGTCTCTTGTTCGTTATGCCCAAAATAATCCTTCGTTGTTAACATAGAAGATCCCTCCTTCGCTGCCCGAGAATAAACCTCCTTAGCACTTCTCTTCGTAGCCTCTTTCTTGGCACTTCTCTTGATCGAATGCAAGTTGAGTTTCTTGCTTCGAAGTGAGCATAACTGTGGCTATATATACACCTATCCTCATGTCCTTTATATTGACATGATCACTAGAGGTTCTAGCATATTCTTCCATCGTTGTAGGCTCACTTGAAGAGGCTAAGTGACAAGGTCTTGGAGGATGCTTTACATAGACAAGTTTGACTCTATACAAAGTGTAACATGACTTCATTACATTACAATGAATCTACCATTTTATGACTAGATGAAAAATAATTCCAAAGACTCTCAATGGGAGTCTTGACTCAAAAGAAAAAATCTCTCACTCATGAAACCCATGATTCAAGAATTACTATATTTTATTTTTCTTCATTACATATCACTACATAAAATCATAATTACATGTCATTATGAAGACTGAACCTAGTTATACTTTTCAACATGGCGCTCTCATATGTGGAAACCATCATGGATAGAGATAGTAGGATCAATTACACATGCATAACTAGTATACTATTGGTCCCTTATCAACACTTTGACAAGTGAAATTTATTCCAAAGGAAACCTGATAATAATGTATATGAATATAAGTGTTGCACTCATGATATACACTCTAAGAGTTAAGGAGTTATGCACTGCTTTAGTAATGTAAGTGGTAAATAATTGTATGGAGAAAAAAGAGGTAAGGCATATAGTTACAAAAATAAATAGGGCATCAAATTATATAAGTGTATATAGAAAGTGGCAAAAGAACATGGCTTTATAATTATGAAGAGCATTCTTGGTTTAATAATGGAGAAAAATGGGTCTTAGGTCTTGGTACACTAGGACATTGCATTTACTCGATTCCAAAACTTGAACAAAGGTACCAAGAAAAGATGAAAATGTATTATAATAAGTAGTGCATGATTTGTTAACCCAAGGGGTAACCCAATACAATGATAGATTATGTAATTATGAAACATATTTACCTCATGATGATGATAATAATAATAATAATAATAATAATAATAATAATAATAATTATTATTATTATTATTATTATTATTATTATTATTATTAAATATTTTTCATAAGATGGGAAAGATGTTACAAGGCATTAGAAGAAGGAGAATTTGTAATTTCTCTCAAAACTTTTGTCTCTCTTTCTCTTCGTGTAATGACTTCATGACATATCATTGATGTGATGGTGTCTTTATGATGCATTGTTCTATTTGTTGATATGCTGCAAATGGTTATGAATTATTGTTGTATAAGCTATTTTGTAAGGAAATGTTGTGAAACTATAAATTAAAAAAAAAAAATTGTTTAAGGAACCCATAATTGACCAATAATAGTCTATTTAGTGGACTTTAATCGACAACATTATTGGAGTAAACAAGTCACTCAATTCTTAGGAGCTGCTAGCATTAGCCTTTGTGTGTTTAACTACAATAAGCTTTTGTGTGTTTAATTACCATGAATCATAGTGTTAGATAATTATTATTTTTTAATCTATTCTTTTAAACCCATATAAAACAATATCCTAAATGAAATAAAATTGCATCTCTTAAATATTTTTAACATCATATTTATTTAGATGATTTTAATATATATCTATATATATTAAATTGGTCAGTTTAATATATAAATGGTGGATGATTTTAATATATATCTATATAGATTAAAATTTCCAGTTTCTGATATATAAGTGGTCTAGCATTCTCATAGTAATATAAAACTTGGAAAAGAATAAAAAATGCAAATTTATTATTTGAATGAAACTTAAATTATTTATAAAATTAATCAGGAAAAAAATAAAAAAATAAAAAATAAAAAAATAAAAATAAAAATTAATAACTAAAATATTATTATTTTTCATTAAACATTTTAAAAGATTATACAAAATATGTTATAATTAACCATAAAAATTTGTTTTATTATATAAAAAAAATGTGTAATTGCAATAATATTTACTACTAACAATAACTTAGTCACAGCGAACTGAAAATATAAATAAATAATAATAATAATAATAATTAAAATACTATAATTTTTTTAGAAAGTTTTCGATTCCGAAAAATATACTATAAATGTAGATGTGTTAGATTCGACAAATTATTTCATCCTGCTTTTAACGTTATATTAGGGATTGTTTTCTTGGTCTCCTTGTAAGTCACATGGGTGAAGCCTGGGCAGACCGAAGTTCAAATCTCATTGAGTACAATGATCTGCTGTGGTGGCAGTTAGAGGGGCGGATTCCCCTTTCCCATGAGTCTGCTCTGGCTAAAATCATAGAAACTTAGTATACCCAACTTGCAGTTGATTGGTTATGCTGTTGGTGTTATAGTGGCAGCAATGAGGCTTTATCCTGGGTCTCCCATAGATTAGGCCTGGTAGTTACCCATTCACCATGTGGTTGAAAAAAAAACAGTTATAATCTGGGTTCTCTGTACATAATTTTCAGAAATGATAAATTGGGAATGACAGTTATAATCTGGGTTCTCTGTACATAATTTTCAGAAATGATAAATTGGGAATGCCAGTAGGTAAACGTTTAGTATGGAATTGTATTGTATTGTATTTTGATATATTCAGGCTAACCACATCCAACAGAACGCAAGGAATATGTTTGCAAGTTTAAATATATTATTTAATAAAACATCATTGGCTACCTATCCTGTGGAACGAAACTGAGCACTCAAATTAGGTAACTTCAACAAACCAAGGATCCAGTATGCTCCACTCGACTGTATTTGCTTCATATAATTAACTACCATAACAATAAACAACGATCCAGTATGCTTGACTGCATTTGCTTCATATAATTAACTACCGTAACAATAAACAACGGCAATCTAAGAGTGTGAATTAAGATGAGAAAATGGTGTCACTACATAATCTTTCTCACGTGCTTTCCTCTTAATTCGTTCTCTTTTTTCTACCTATACCACCAAGAACTCGTGCAAATGGACGATTCATTATCCTCACGGTTCGGATATTCGTCCTCGTTTTCATACATGACGCTGGAGAAGGCAACCCACAAAGAAACAAAAACCTCGTCCTCTTATTTGTTCATACTCCTCAGATTACTAGTTGATACGAAACACGATTCACTAACCCCATTCTCCTGTTTCTTGTCCTCGTTTTCACCTGACGTAGAAAAAAAAAGCACCCAGCGGGTAACCAAGTGCATTATTCTGAGCAAAAATTGTGGTACTGAAGTTTTCCCGGGAGCTTGGTGGAGCCAGGAGATCAGATTCATTAATCTCGAACATTGTGAAAACTAACATGCGGGTATCCGCTCTGGGAGGTTCATAGTCAACCACATCAATCTGCCGCGATCCTAATATCGCAGCACAGAGAAACAAACATATTCCGGACGGTTAACAAACACATTTGATGTAGGATAAATGTCATGGTCAAAGAAAGAAACGCAACCATCATACCTACAACATTCTGGGTAATGCAGATGCAACCCACAACAAACCTGCACAACGTAGCGATTAACACCGTTATTATGAAATTAGTTAATGGATTCCCTGTGCCATTTTAATAGAAACCTGTTCTGAGTTCAGGCGGATTATAACATACCAGTGCAGGTACTCGCCTCCAGGAGCCTCAGGATCCGTCATCATCTGATTACGGTTTTACGAAATAATTAGTAAATAATGAATTTCAGTTTGACGAAATACAAATGAATAGATTAATATTCGGGGACATCTTGATTAAATTAGGAATTAAACTTACGCATGCTACTAATTTCGGGTTTCTGAAGAGTAGTGGTATCCTAAGATCAGCATAATAGATTTCAAACCGAGTAGGAGGGTGTTGCAGTTGAGCAGAGGTTACTCCATAACCTATGTTGATTCGTGTATCGTCGAAGACTAGAACGAACATCACACGAGGATTGAAATCCCGGAGAACATGTCCGATAACTCCCGACTCGATCAGCCTCCGCCTTACGTACTCCATTCTTTTGCGCAACACAAATCAGAAGGATCCGAAATGAAAAAGAAAAAGAATGAACACCGCGTCTGAAAGCTCTGCAGCGGAAGATCCGAAATCAAGAAAAATGAAAGAAAAAAATGGACCGGACTCCCCCAGCGTTACCCCTTTTAAAGGTGGGGAAAATGGGACCCACGAAGAAAAGTTAAGCGCCCTTTTTAAAGGCGGGCAAAATGGGTCCCAGGAAGAAAAGTTAGTCCATGTTTGTGACATAGCCGAGAAGTAGATTTGTTTACTCAAGTATAATAATCAATAAACAAATTCTTATGTTAATAAATTAAAATATTTAGAAATAGATATTAAACTAAGAAATATTAGTTTTATATATTAAAAACAAATTAAAGCTCAAAAAGTAAATTAATTTTAATGGCCACCCTTTTCCAAACCCTGCACGTATTTTCATCTTAATTTTATTGTGTATACCTTAAGTGTTTAGCTAATCTATAAGTTGATAGAGAGACCTATAATAACAAATGAAAATCTAGAGTCCATTTCGAGTTTGGTTATAGATGGTCACTCTAGGAATAACTTTATGATGCAATTCAGAATATTTTAATTTGGTTATAGATGGATGTTTTAGTAATAAATTTGTTAATCAATTTGAGAATGTAAAGATTAGCACAGTCAGAATTATTTAATATATGTTAATAATTCTGTATAAAATACATGTGTAATAATATTAATAAATATGATTGATCTCTCTAAAAGTTTGATCTGTAATTAAGACATATATAATCATAATTTATTTGTAATTTTTCGTTGTTTAAGTTGCATTTTTAAATGTATAAAATGGATTTACTGTCATCAAATTTTACTTGGACATAAAATAGTGACATTGCTTAAAATGATTTAAACATTAAAAAAATATTTTTTTCATATATATATATATATATATATATATATATATAGGCTTAATGGTCAAGAGCATGTGTTTCTTCCTAAGGGGTCACACTTCAAAACTAGAGGGGGATAGAGGATGTATGCCTTAGTAGACTTAGTGGTCAAAAGGTGGGTTACTTGTCCCACAAACAACGCCCATATTTCATTGTAAAAGAAAAGCATCTTGACTTAATGATTTCAAATCATTTAAAATTTTAAATTAAAATAATTAATATCTTTATATATTATATAATATTAATATAAAAATTAATAACCTAATAGAAATAGAAAACCATATCATTATGTTTCTAAAATACTGTTGGTAATTAAAAATATAAAATAATGTTGTTAATTAGAAATAAAATATAAAGTTGGTAATTGACATTATTAATAATAATACTATTTCTTAAGATGGACGGAATACTATTAATATAATAAAAGATAAAAACAATATAAATTTAAAAAGTAAAAGTTTAATATAATTACATGAAAGTAATTTTGGAAAATAAAAATAAAAACAATAGAAATACAAACAACTAAGAGAAAGTATAAGCATAGAAAAAAGTAAATGCATCGAAGAGAACATAATTTTCCACGTCAACAACAATTGTTGTGAACCACTAACAAGCATTCACTATAGTTAACAAAGGACGGTTCTAGCAATCTTTGTGGCAATGTGAAAAAAAATGAGATGAAATTGTAAACATTACAGGACCAATGGAAACAACGCAAGTTTTAGTAACATTGAAGGAAATAACACTAACAATAACAACACATTCCACAACAAAATTCAAGTCTCAACACTCGACTACAACATAATTATTTGATAGTGGCCTCCTCCAAAACACACTTGGAAAAGGCAACACCAATTCAAATCAATATGATAATGATCACGATACTTTATTCGTTCAAGTTAGTCCCTTATCGTTTCGTCCTTGATTCTCTTTGGTGTAAATGATATAAAGTTTGAATATTTGATTTCATTCCACTCAAAACACAGATATGCTCATCGAAAAAATTAGCATCAAAGCCATGTCTTCTATCAAATCTTGCGTGAACAAAGGTAACAAAACTAATGATTTTTGTAATAGAATTAACTGCTTTGATGTAATAATTAGCATCATTCTTCTCCATATATGTGAATCGTTGACAACAAGATATAATTTAAATCACTATATTCAAAGAAAAAAAATTAATAGAAACAAAACTATTGATTTATGATTTTGTTTATTTCATATTCAAACACAAATATAAAAGAAATAAATATAGTTCAAGCAATCAAACAACAATTTCTCTGAAATAGTCAATTTACTTACTTCAGTAACCAACAATTGTGCTAAAATCAACAAAGAAGAAAACAAAGAACTTATGAAGATGCATACAAATAATTGCAAAATGTAATAAAATATAAAGAGGTAATCTTCTTTTTTCTTAAACACATGCATACAAATAATTGGAATCAAGAAGAAAAAGTACAAAAAAAATCATGAATAGTAAATTGTATTCAAGATAAATACCCCAAAAATTATATTGAATTTTATCACTCCTCTTTCTTTCTGAGTGTAACATATGCACTATCTTTCATTTTTTCATAACGTTTAAAAGAAAAAGGTAGTGAAATCCACAAAGAATCTATTGATTGCACTCTTGATATAGTTGTAAATGTTATACAGTGCCTCTCTCTGTGTCCAATATCTACAATGGATCATTACACAGTCATCCCCTGTGATTTTCGTATTGTCAACGCCCACGGCATTTCCCAAGGAATTTGCCTCATATTCCCCCTAGGAATAGGGGGAATCGATACAAGAATTAGAGAATCCTGATAAAATGGAACACCACAATACTTTTCAAACATAATTGTAATAGATTGTGGAAGTTGTGGTGGCTTTGAACGAAGCGCAAAGAAAATATTTTCAATATATCCAAGTGCACCATTAACTAGACCAACTTCAACCCACAAATTACAGATTAATGTCATGCACTCTCCCAAACATAGAATTACTTCACACTTGAACATATCCTAATAACTATCACTTATTTTTGTTCTTCTACTCCTTTCTGCAATACATCTTGCAATAGGACAATTTAATGCTTTAAGCATTTTTTGAATGTGCAAATTCACAAGATTATTCATCGCAAATAAGTGAATAGAAGAATAAAAAAAAATCACTTCTTGTCAATCCAAGAAACTATCAACACAATTCATAAGACCATCCCAATTAGTAAAACAAGGCTCTGCATTTCTAATGTTGGTTAAAAGATTGTGAAAAGGTGCTTGTCTCAGATCATGTCCTTGTTGCCTATAAATTTTGTTGAGAGCCACTATAATGTTGAAGCTTTCTCACATAAATTTTGCAATTGTTATATGTGCATACATAGGTTTATCCTTAATAGGAGTCATCTGAGCAAGGTTACCCACAAGAATGATGGACTTACCACCAAAAGGACAATCCCTATTTTTAGGAAAGGCTTCAGGCAAATGATAATCTATTTTTATCAATAGCCTTGGACCTATAACGCTCCTCTTATCAATCAATATATATGAAATGTGCCTCATTTCTTCTTGGAGCACTACCAAAGCCTGCCCACATAGTGGCTTCATATCTTTTATAGGAATTTTGAAAGCAAAATGTATTGTTTTCCCACGTATGTTAAAAAAAACAATACCAGTTGGAGCAAGCATTTACATAGGACCTTTTCCACTTGTTGTTGCACTATAAATAGCCTGAAAAACACACCAAATGAGAGAAGACTTCCTTGTTCCAACAATAGCTAGAATAATCATTTTCAAAGCACCATCATTTTCACGATTAGCAAAGTGTCGAAAAATAATGTCAAAAGAAGCTAGATATTTTAAGATAGAGACGAAGGCGACAAATATGTGTCCCTAAGGAACCCAACATTAAAAACACTTGCATATTTTGCACATTTAACATAATTTACCCCTTCTTCTAAGAAATCATTTGAGACCATCATTTCCTACCAATTATAATAAAAATAAAAGTCCCTTCTACCAAGATTATCAAGGTATGAAATGTTTACACAACTTGGAGCAACTAATTTCGGAAAAACCAGCCACTCTTGAAAATATTTATCAACATTTTCTTCCTGTATTAGTGGCTTCACATCCCCTTCATCACCTTCATTTGGAAAAGGGCCTCGATAAACATGCCAACTACGATATCTCCAATTCACCTAACTCTCAAAAATACTTTCAATAGACAACCTAATATTTGAATCAACATCACAAAACAACTTCTACGAAAGAAATTCACTCCAAGAAAACATTTCAAACTCTTCTGACCCATCATCAGGAACAACATAAAATTGTGGCCAAACATGAATGATAGCATGCTTATCACGTGGCTTACATTTCTCCTGCCTATGCTTCTTACAAAAAATCCATAATATTGTTGTTTCTATCAATCATAAATGTTCCAAAAAAATAGTTCGAGTTTGATTAACCTGAATGAAATCTTTTCCACACAAAAATTCATTAGAATGTAGCAAAACCCTTTGGTACACTTTCTTACCAACATTCAAGGAGAAACATTTATGACTACAGATAACAAGAGGCAAATTTAGCAACAAATGGAACGTCTCTTAAGCTCCAACATCATGCTCAACAAGCATCTCAACAAGGAACTTTTATATGCAGATAATATAGGAGCCTTAGGCCCACTCCCATCAGCAACTCTAGTCAACATTTCGTGATCAATTTAAGATCTTCTCTCTTCGTTTGAAGCATATTTCACAATATACTTCAAAACTTGATGTTGAGAAAGAATTGGTTGACAATAAACATTTTCTTGCCACATTGTTAAAACATCAACATTGTGAACATTTGAACAGTTTTCATTTCGTGTTGGTTCATACTTTTTTCTCCCTTTTTCATGCACTGTCAATGTTGACTCCGCACGAACCTCCCATGGAGCATGATAGTGAAATGAAAGAACAAAATCTTTTTTACATAAACAAGAATCAACATTGCATTTTGTATGCCTTTGCACACAACTAACTAAGTGCTCATAATTTTCTTCACGATTGGTATAAAAAATTATTGGGTGTTAAAAAGACGTGGATCATCATTTAAAGTTTGAGGGATCATGACATTTCGATGATGCATGTCATGCAGATTCCATGCTATAACAATTTCTCAAAGTACCACTTTTTTACACCAACAATAGTCACATTGGACCAATATAATGTTTCCATATCTGGTGCTTTATGCAACCAAAAAAAGCATGGATGTGGGTGAAACCTCTATGTTACTAGTTGTTCCTAAAAACATTTAAAACATGAAGTTAACATATAATAAGAAATCATAACAACATACATTTTCCTTCAATTAATTATAAAATTATCGAAAAGGAATAACAACAAACCTATAGCGAAATTTTCTAGCACCAAGATATATCTGCAAGACTATGTCATTGAAGATATTGAATCTTTGGTGCATGTATGTAGCAATTATCTCTAGATACCAAATAAAATTTGGAATCTTTCTCACATGCTCACTTTGTCGATGACAATCTCTGGTTGAAGGCATAACACTATGAAAATCAAGTCACTTTGTGTCACCCACACTCAATGTAAAAAACAAAGTAGGGCAACCCAACTTGTTGATCATATCGGTTAATTTAGAATGACACTTTTTCCGATAAGCTCTCATAACCCTAAGACAAGATCCAAAATGAATTCATTTTTTAGCCACCTTATTATTTGGCAAATCATAAAGTTGTTGACACAACTCCTCAACGGTTGCAAGTACATGTTCATGCATATTTTTCTTGAAAAAAATGAATTTGTTCCCTGACTACGATGCCGCATACTCATAGTCAACAAGAAGTATCAAAATGAAGGATGGCTTCCAAATATTTGATCGTAAAACTTCAATACATTCAAACCATATTCATGGATCTCAACATCACAAATTTGAGAAAGAAACCAACCAACATCACCTTTAGGGAACAAAGTGGGGAACTTCATATCTAGAAGTCCTTCAGTATTATATTCATGAATGGGAGATTTACCAATCACTTCCCAATCTATTGGTTCAATAGATGTTTTATTTGCATTCTCAATAAATATTTTGTTTATTGATCAACCTCCTGAGATTCAATGGGCAAGCGACAAAATAAAAGATTACAAGTGACAATGCAATCAATTAGCCTCATCTGTTTCAATCTATGCATCCATGCTAGGTATATCATCAACATGACTATCAACATATTGTAACTTGCTAGAAATGTCAGTAAGTCTTTCCAGGAAAGAAGCAACTGAACCCATGTCAATTTGGACGTCATTGTAGTACTTTTCCATTTGAATTTTATAACGCAATGCATCCATCACACTTTGTCTTTTCACAAAGAAATAATAGTATTTAGACTGAAGACCTTGCCTTCTTAGAATAAAAAATCAAGTTCTTCAACAGGTCGTGGAAGCTTCTTTGCAATTCAAAAAATATATCGTGGAAAACATATCGTGTGGCTGTTATATTTATATTTACGACAATGAGAATGTGTCACCTATAATATTGGATTTATCGTGCTATTAACATCTCTTCAACTTGTGTCAAAAAACTTAGAACCTTAGGTTGGTCACCTAGATCCATGTTGTTAAAATGAGAAAAGTGATGAGCAACTTTATCATACTTACATATTTTAGAAATCGGCCCCTTGTGAAATCTCACAACTTGTATACCAACATAACATTCATTACATACATCACACATATGCACAATAGACAAACTATTAACCCACGACCAGAATTTTTTATTCACATCAAACATTTTTTCACTGAAATGATAGGGAACATTTTCATTTTCACTATGAAACACCATTCTAGCTTGGCGATGATGTGAAACAACTAGTGGAACTAGAGTAGTAGTTTTATCATTTCTTTCCATAAAATAATGGAAAATTATTCTGTTATAACTCTGATACCACTTGTTATGGATCTAATATGAAAATATAAGACAATGCAAATAAACCCAGAAATAATAAGATAGAAATACATAGAAATGATTCTTTATTGATTAAAACCTTAAGGTATGGCAACACCATACATTCACTCCTTAAGGAAGGAGAGAACTCCACAAGCGATGTGCATGTTCATACAATATTCCTTCACATCTCTCAATGGGGAGTCTCTATATAGGCCTCATACATACAATACCATGGGTCAATACCATGGTTCCCTCAATACCATCTATCTAATATCATTGGCCCATTACATTATTACTAACTACTTGTGGTCCCTTACATGATATGGGTTAACCACCTTATTTATTACTATGGCCCATCCCATTATTACATTATTCGCTTGGGTACCTCCCTTTGTACCCCATATTATCCCCCCTAGGTACACTACATTCCACCCCGCTTAACATGTTTCATCCCTGAAACATGGGAAGAACACAAATAATAATATCTACTCAAAAGAGTAGTCCACTGGTACCATGTACATGCATCTAGCCATCCAAGATAAAGGTGAACCCTCGATCCCGTTGGTACCTCGCTCACTTGATATGGAAGCTAACCTTGGAAACTCTTCTGTGTTGATGTGTAGTAGGCGGATCTTCGCTCCTCTCTATTTGTCATGTGGGGGTTGTTTTTCTTGTGGCTAATTCGTTGCCATCTTGTTGGTTGTTTTCTTGCAGGGTGATGTGGGTGGTGATATGCTGAAGTGTTAGCCAACGATGTATCTTTCTTTAATTCACCACCTAATGGAGCCTGATTGGTATCTGGTACATGTTGTGGTTCCTGCTGTTGTTTCTTTTCTTCCAATATTACTTCAACCACTGAGTCCTCCTCTGATGTATCAATACCTGTAACCTTTTTTGCTTCAAACTCTATTTATGTTTAATTGTCAATCATTAAAGGTTCATCATCTGATGTGTAAGTGTCATTAGAGCTTTTTGCTTTTGCCTCCATAGTCTCTGCTTGGGTCTTAATGGAAATATCCTACAATGCAATTTTCTTCTTTTTATACCAAAGCTTCAGAAATTTCTTCTACACATTAATATTGACAATACCCATAGATTCCATCCAAGGATATCCTAAAACAACATCCATGTTATCCACATTTGAAGTGTCAAAATCACAATGCAACACATACTTATCCATTGAAAGCCTCAAATCTTTATAACTTGCACATCCTCATCATTAACCTGCGTGTTTTCAACGTGTTTTGCTGGCACTTGTAATTTTTTTGCCAAGTTGGCATTTATGAGATTTTGCTTACAACTCGGATTTATAGACAGAATGATTTTCTCCTTCTGAATCAATCCATGAACCTGCAATAAGGATATACTAGTAGGAAATAACCCCACATGTGTTCCCCTTATCTTGCTTTCTAGCGTGAGACCATTTGTCCAAAAGGAGATTTTCAGATTCTTTATCCGAAAGTTCAGACAACTGCATTTTGTAAAGTGATTTCCACCATCTGTAAGCCTCATATTGGAAACCAAGTGATAATAAAATTTTCCATTGTTTCCCATATGTGATCTTTTGATTCTGTACGAATTTTCAATAGTAGGGCTATCATATTTTCCTGTAAAAAACATCTTGCTAGACAACGCGAAAAAAAATCACTTACTTGGCGAAAATTTAAAGTGGCCACAATTTAGTCAATATTGCTCAGAATCCCTATTATGACCTTTTTTTGGAAATGGAACAACCATTCTGCATCTTCTCATGTTGTGGAAATCTCGATCTAGGCACTAGAATTTCCTATTCATGTTGCCACTATCCTGCCACCAAAAAAATTTGCTGAAAAAATAGTTGATTTTAAATCAGCAATATCTCCCTCATCCGAACTTCGATTCAACTGATTTCTTTTTGAATTTGGGTATTTTTTCACAAATAATATAGATATGAAATTATATTCTGTAGATTTTGCACCAGAACGTATAGATTTGCGCTGCAATCTCGCTGCCCCAAAAAGTGTCTGTAATAGCATTGGTTTTTAAATCAGTGAGATCTCCCTCATCGAGACTGTGATTCGGCCAATTTTTTTTTCAAACTGAGTATTTTGTCACCAAAAACCCAGATCTACAATTAGATTCCTCTAATTTTTCCCCAAAACATCATATTTGATCTACAATTTCGTCGCCCTAAAAAATATCTACAACGCCACTGATTTTTAGATCAGTGATATCTCCTTCATCCAGACTCTAATTCGGCCAATTTGTTTTTTGAACTTGGGTATTTTTTCACAAAGAATCCAGATCTAGAATTAGGTTTTGCAGATTTTTCCCCAAAATGCATAGATATGATCTACAAACTCGCTGCCCCAGAAAGTTCCTGCAAAAAATAATAAAACAAATTCTCCATTTTTGCCCAAGAAAGTGCTCAGATTCCACTTGTTATAGCTCTGATACCACTTGTTATAGCTTTGATACCACTTGTTATGTCTCTGATATGCAAATATAAGACAATGCAAATAAACCCAGAAATAATAAGATAGAAATAGATAGAAATGGTTCTTTATTGATTAAAACCATTAAGGTAGGGCAACACCATACATTCACTCCTTAAGGAAGGAGAGCACTCCACAAGCCATATTCCGGTTCATAAAATATTCCTTCACATCTCTCAATGGAGAGTCCCTAGCCTCTATATAGGCCTCATACATACAATACCATGGGTTAATACCATGGTTCCCTCAATATCATCTATCTAATACCATGGGCCCATTACATTATTACTAACTACTTGTGGTCCCTTACATGATATGGGTTAACCACCTTATATATTACTATGGCCCGTCCCATTATTACAATATTCCATTGGGTACCTCCTTTTGTACCCCATATTATCCCCCCTAGGTATACTACATATTCTTCTACATTCATTCCACTTGACCAAATTCTACTTGGAAGAAAGAAAATAACCTTTGTAAGAGCGAAATATGTACAAAACAAATAAAACTTGTTAATGAAACAAAAACAATTTACATTTTCTTCATTGTTGCATCATACATGTGTAGGCTGTGGAACTCATATTTCTTGCATTACTTGCAAATTTGTTTGTTGGCCACTATTCACTTCAACAGAATTCAGTGAAAAAAAATCAAGAAAGAAATTTGTAAAATAATATGAAATAACATTGAAAACCACTAAACATTTAAAAATAAATATGCGTTAAGAACCTCTCCTTCGCTAAGAGGAGAGATATTGTCACATTCTTTGGCTTCAAAAATATTCTCTGTAGAGCTGTGTCAAAACATATTGTTTCCAACTTTTCCAACAGACTAACCCAAATCATCAAACATTCTAGCATGAATATTACTATCACCAAAAAAATCATATGGGACAGCTTCCTCCCAGGAATCAAATTCCCTATCTTCCATTATAACATCTTTGGTACCATTTCGAGAGCCCCCAAGGCTCTCATCTCTATCAAGGGTCCCTATGTAAAAACAATATTCCAAAACATACAACATATCAAAAGATATATGGAATCAACAACAGATAAAACAAACATGAAAACAAAATGTTCTTACATACAGATGAAAGTTTATAAGCTTACAATTATTCAAACAATACATTTCATCATTTCGTTAAGTTTGACAAGTTTTTTGTCAACCCTCACATTCATGAAGAAATAAAGGTTTACTGCTTCTAAATCTATTTGTCGGTTAGTAATCATTTGGACACTATTTTGAAAAAACAATAAGGGAAAAAATAAAACAGTAAAATGTTCAAATGGAGATGAAAAAGATGCAAAAGGAAAAGAAATGAACTCCATACATTATTGGAACAAACACATTACATATTGAATTAGCAAGGGTAGCTATATTAAAAATATAGTTGCTACCAGGAAAGGCCTGACCCTCTTCACTGACACAATCTCCCAAATTTTCAACCATTTGAGGAAATTATTTATTTCTACAATTCTCATTGACTCTAGAAACTACATTTCTTTCATTGTTTTCACAAAAAATACCAGTGTTGTTCATATGAAGACCCTCTTTTGAAACACAATATTTTGAAAAAAGACAAAAGTTAGTAAAAATTCAAAAATATAAGTGTCTTCAGATGATAAACATCAAGCGAAATGACCATCAAAACAAAATTTTCACTACAGAAAACCACTACTATTTTCACACTTACGATTTAAACCTCCTCCTTCTTCATCATTTTCTAAATTTGTTTTCTTTTATTGATATGCTACTATTCTCCATGCTTTAATGACTTCCTTATTCCGCTGATACCACTCTCGTTGGTATTCATTTGATCATTGTCATGTACTAGTAGAGTGAGGTCTTTTTGCACCACTCTTGCTTTTTATTTCACTCAACATCTCTATGATAGATTAAAATTCAGTTCAAAAGTCATTTCACAATTATGTTTGACACTAATACGTACTCCTCAATCTTGAAATAGCTAAAAACTAACAAAATTATAGAAATAAATATTTGAGAAATTATGTTTCCCATGAGAAATTTGGAACACATGGAAATATCTTCCCCTTACACATCATTGATACAAAGACAAGTTCTAGAAATTAAAACAAAGAAATATAAACTGCATTCAAAATTTACCATACACATGTCGTCAATGTAACTTCAAAATGTAGATTATAATGATGTTAAAAAAAGATTTAAAAACATACTCAAGGTCTTCTACATTATACAAAACAAGCATGTTCAAGTTTGAAACACTAACTCAATACGTACACACATAGTGTAGCTATGTGAAGAATACAATCTGCATTTCGAATAATCGAAAATACATTTCATTTTGAATGACATAATCAAAATCATTCACCATTTGTAGATAGCAGCATGAGGTTATGTCCTTAATATATTTTCAAAATGTGAATTACAATGATGTTCAAAAAGATATTTAAAAAAATTAAGCATACATGTGGTCTTCAGTAATATACCAAAAAAAGCATGTTCATGGCTCAAACGCTAAATGAATACAGCCATAGAAAGTGGAGGTATCTCAACAATATAATCTGCAACAAATCAATGAAAAGATATTTCCATTTTTCAATCACATCATCAAAATTTGCAAATGTTTGTAGATGGAATCAGGATGCTTCAAGCATAAACAATCCATCAATAATATCTCTTTTCCACAATCCACTCAATAAATCATACAACTTTAACTTCAGTCAAGACCAATTGAGCATAAGGACTTTTTCTCCAACTATGCACAAAGGAAGGTAACCTGCATATTTACTATTTATATCCAAAGAGATAGATTCAAGAAACAACCATCTATGTCCCCAATCATATTCAAAATATTCCAAACTTTTCTCTTTCGATAGTCAACCAATTTAAAAAATCTCTATCTCTTCAAGTGACCAAATAGATGTGTGACCATTATTAACAACACAAATAAGTTGATTCTTGTATAAACCTAATGATGAACATTGTATGTTGATCATAGGAACAAATGAATAACCCAATTATTTTTGTCCAATTCCAATAGGTAGATAGTCTAACAATAATTAGGTTTGTTCGTTTATCCTATAAAACGTTTCTTTAAAGAAGATAGCCTCCTTTGCTGGAGTTACACCACTGTATGGAAGCTCCATTCTTTTCCAAACATTGTCAACACTACTACAAATGAGAAAATGTGAGTCCATGTTTCCACAAAAATGTTTCATAAACACCCATTCGTAGTTTCCTGGACTCTATTTTTGAAATCAGGAGAAGAATCCCCGATCCCCAACAATAAGAAATCCAACATTTCTAAATGTCTTCGTAAAAAGGTTGACAATGAAATAATTTTTTGTATGCAAATGATTTCCATGTGTGTTGAACAGAATCATTGATCTTAATGTACATTCAATTCTGTATGCAGAATGAAGAAAAGGAAACACCATAGTAGACAAGAGACCACTATTGTTAAGGTATGATGCAAGGAAGAAAGGATTGGCAAAACAAGAGGAGAAAGAAACAAATCTAATTTTTTCTCACAACATCGATCACAAGCCACAAGGAAAAGTGGGTTTTCCGAAACAAGACAACATTGTCTACAAACCAACTTAAATTTCATCAAGACCAACAAAGGAAGCCAATGAAACAGAAGCTCAATAATCTCAAAGGGGATAAATTTCCAAATAGTAGGATCCATACCAAAAGCAACAACCTTTGCTGGCAACAAAGGAAAACTTCCCTTGTGTACTATAAAGAAAAAAATAAAAACATATTAATCACAATAACAACAACATTCATTCATTATTATAATGTGAAAATTGATTAGGAAAACAATCCATTTTTGTCATTACTTGGTTCCTATATACTTCAATATTAGACTAAATAAATGAAATAGTAAAACTTGAAACTCCATAATTATTCAAATTTATAACCACCTTATAAGAACCATCTTTTCAAATATTTCCTCAAAAATGGGCAAGTTGAAAGTTTTCAAAATTTGATAAATTTGATTCCCTAAACACTTAATAAATATATTTTGTTAAATAAATTCAAATTAATATTCAATAGATACAAAATTAAAATAGTTATATACATATAGCTACTTATAAATTACTAACTAATTATTTTATATATTTTTTAAATAATAATAAAAGGTTAACTCACATTCACAAATAAAAGCAAACAATCATTGTCTTTATTATGCATTAACAACTAAACTATAATATAATTTTTCACTTTTCAAATATATGATAATCACCCTCATTATTAATCAAATTATTACTATAGTCCCCTCTTAATAAAAAAAAACAGTTATATAAAGCATTTTAATAAATATGTAGTGATTCTATATTGCTAAAAAAATTAGCTTCTTATTTGGTCTAGAGTGGTTAACCTATTATAATTACACATGATTATTGATTATCCTCCTCTATCAACCAGAAATTTTAACTTTACAAAAAAGTTATTAGACAAAAGTATGAACATGGTTTTTCATTAAAGGTATGTATCCTTAGGTCAATATAAAGCAAAATGGATCAGTGACATAGGCCTTTGGTGGTGTATGTAAATGAATAATTAGCAACCCATGCACTGCATTTATTCTATAATATTTCATATCACTTTCGCTTAAATTTTTTGTTGAATTGACATTGATCCATGTAATATGTGCTGTTAAATCAAATTTCGGCATGACAAAACTTTTGGCTAAATAAATTTGTCTTTATTATTCTTTCCCCAAACATATACGTCAAGTTTGACTTGAAAATTTATAAATAAATTTAATGTTTTGCAGTACCATTCCACGTTAATATATCAGCGAAATTTTAAATGATGAGAAGGCTTGTGATTAGAAGGGTAACCATGAAAGCCAATAGACTCTAACTTTCTTGAAATTAAAATTGCACTTCCACCCCTCAACTTTTCATGTTACAATGGAATTATTTAAAATATGAAAAGTGAACAAAATAAAAATTTCATTTCCTTAAATTCAACTTGTACTTTCACCTATTATTTTAATGTTCTAATGGAGTTTCTTAAATATTAAAAGGGAAAAAAATAAATATTTCATTGCAGCCCATAGCAATCTATTAAAAAGGAATATCCGTTAGAAAATGAGTATTTGTAAATAATATGGATAAAATGATAATACACATGAAAATATAAATATAGATAATATTATTTTGTCAGTAAAAGCTCTTATGCATGCAAGATATCGGTAATTCTTATTTCCGCCACAGTTTTTTAATTAATGCTTTGATATGGAGGCGCGATAGGGAAATATAACGCGAGAAAAAAAACTGGAAGAGAAAAAAACAGTCTCCCGTTATATTTCCCTATTGCGCCCCAAACATTAATAAAAAACTGTGGCAGAAATAGAAATCGCCCAAAATATCATATAAATAATGTTTCTTTCGCGTACAAAACACATACGCATGCATGTTTAAAATATTTTTGAATTTAATAAACCACATCCAAAAATTCATTCACTGCTTTATTCGTTTACTTTAATTTATAATTATTTTTATATTTTAAAATGATATAACAATTATCATTTCAATATCTTATGAGATTAAGGCAACGAATAAAGCATATTACTATAAGAAAGGGTGTTGAATTGAAATACGCTGAGGAAAGAAAATATAATTTGACAATGGTCAAGATTAAACATTCGCATCCTCGGAATTTTCAATTATTTTGCAGCCGTAACGAATCTGGTTAAAGTTGCTAAGCTTCAGGACGGCGTAATGTTGAAAACATGGTTATTTGAATTGACTTAGGGGAGTGGGCAAGTTTATGAAGGGTCAGAATTGTTATCATTTAAACTTAAATTTCCTGCCGGTGCCTTACCTTACCATAGACGGTAAACCCACAATCTGTGTTCATGAAACATTCTCGAATAGAAATTTTGACGTGCTAGATGTTGGTTGCTTGGTTGAGGGTCAACATTCACCATTGGATCGCAGGGCTAGGAATCGCATGATCACGGTTCGCGAATGGTTTGTTAGGGTAACGAAACCCTACACCCTCCATACTCATGGAAGCTCACTCCACACTCCCGGCAGCTGTTTTTCTCAAGGTTCCCGCAGTGCTGAGCTCTGCAGTTTGGCAAACTTCGCTCGCTAGCACCTTCAACCATGGATAAGCCTCTCGTGCAACTTACCATAGATGGTAAACCCACACCGTTCACGAAACATTATCGAATCGAAAGTTTCACCTGCTAGATGTAGGTTGGTTGGTTGAGGGTCAACATTCACCCTTGGGTCGCAGGGCTAGTCATCACACTGTCACAGTTCACTGGGGGTTTGTTAATGTAGGGAAACATTACTCCCTCCACACTCCCGTCAACTCACTCTATGCTACTGGCAACTCATTTTCTCTAGATTCCCACGGTGCTGAGCTATGTAGTTTTGGAAACATCCGCTCGCTCACGCCTTTGACCATGGATAAACCTCTGCTGCAAGTAAGCTTGGCTGTCAGAAATTATGGCACAATTCATTTTTTTTCTTTTATGTTGGAGAGGTTTACAATTTTCTTACCGAGGGTAACAATTGGTCATGCAACCCTCCTTGAAGTTCAACATTTACCTCTTAATCGAGATATCACATGCTCGCTACCCATCACAGTCCGCAGTAATGGGCTTATTGTGTTCTCGATTCTATCATTCGGAGTTAATGTGGTTGAGGGCCTCGCGTTTTGGATGGTTGCGCATCAGGTCTCTAATACGTTTTGACATGTAACTTAGTATACGTTCACAGATATTTTCCCTCTTACGCTCCTTGAGGTTCAACATTTACCTCTTAATTGAGAGCTCACGTGCTCGGTACCCCTCACAGTCCGTAGTAATGGGATTACTATGTTCTCGATTCTATCATTCGAAGTTAACGGGGTCAAGGGCCTCCCATGTTACATGGTTGCACATCACGTATTGTATCTAATACGTTTTGGCACGTAACTTCGTATACAGTCATAGACATTTTCCCTCTTGCATCGATTTTCTTATCATCTTACGGAGGTTTTTATTTTTTCATTCAATATCTTAACATTTTATAGAGGTTTTCCCTTTTGCATTCAATTTCTTAACACTTTACAGTGTCGTTCTCTTTGTAATTTATGGAAGGGAGGATAGTAACTCAACGGGGAAAGTAAATGGATAGTGTTCCTTCCATTCTGGACGCTCTTGAGTGAAACCCTTTGGTCAAGTTACTTCCAGTCGCTGTCCCAACAAGCCTTTGGTTGCAGTTCTCATGTTACCCAAGTAATAATTGATGCCCATACTCAATTTAGCCTCAACATTGTATTAAATTTCAGTCTAGTTACTACGAATCTTAGGGTTCAATTCTCATGGTCGAGAATGTTATTTTTCTTGTACACCATGTCCCCAAAAGGATGGACTTCCTCCCTATAGGACCCAATTCGCTGATTTTGTTTGTAATTTAAGTTTATGGGTTGCTACACCGCAAACCCTTATATGGTTTTGAATCTACTACAATTTTGTGTGTTAACAAGAATTTCTTTGATATTAAAATTTAGTTTTGTATTTCCATAGGAAGCAATACGTATGGAAATACCTGTATTCAGAGGTTTGTTCTTAATTCAACACTTTGTGTTTGGAAAAAGACTGTAAGTTTCTATTTATAAATGTTTTACTCGTACAACTTGGATTGTAGTCTCTTTGTTTACCTATGGTGATATCACCTGATAGTTAATGCTATAATTTGGATTTAGTTTACTGTTATTATTTAGAATACTTGTTATAATGAGTACGGTCATAATCCCTGTATTCTAACGGTTTCTTCCTAATTTTCGCACTTTGAGTTCGGGAAAATACTGTAAGTTTTCTTTCATGAAATGTTTTACTTGTACAACTTGGATTGCAATCTCTTTGTTTACCTATGGAAATATCACCTCATAGTTAATACTATCATTTCGATTTAGTTTATTGTGATTATTTACCCTACTTTTTATAATGAGTATGATCGTCATGCTTCTTGTATTGCATTTACAATTACAGTAACACTATTATAGTGACCGTTTAGTATTGGTTCTATGAATTTTACCTTGTTATTACTCTTCTAGTTTAATTCTAAATTTACAGGACCTGGAAAATTCACCATAAATTTAATACATAGTTCACAGCTTAACACTGAAATAAATAGGGTGGCCTTAACAGCGACTTTTAATTCTACTAGTTATGTTTACACAATTTGTTTCCATCTTTACTGGAAAATTGGGATTTTTATTTAATGGTCCCTCACTGAAATTCTTATTTTTCTTTAATGATTCATCATTCGAATTCTAATTTTTATTTAATGATTCCTCACTGGAATTCTGATTTTTATTCTTTAGCCCAGCATGTCCTTTTGACAGTTTTTTTTAAACAAAAGACTTAATTACTTCTGCAATCCTGCTAGTGTATTTAGAGTATATATGCAGCAGTGTTGTTGAACACAAATTTTTTAATTCGATCGGAATAAGGGAAACTCCCACGGATTATGCTCCTTATTAAATCACTACCAACCACCCTACATGTAGTTTATTCATTATACCTAGAGGTTTCAATATATTTAACCTATTAATTATAATCATCCAAGATCGGTAATCCCCTTTCAACTCAGAGAGTCGGGTTACTGTGTTTTATTTTTGACATCTGGGTGTCAAATGTTGGAATTTAATTCCAACTGCAACAATGAACAGCTGCACAGGAATCTGATTTGCAGTAAATGTTAAAGGTGTTCGGTGCAGCAAAGTCGCCTTTGATATTTTTGCACATAAATATGCATTAAAGCTTCAGTTGATTTCCCCTGCAGACAGCCGACTTGATTTTGATAAAGGCATCACCGCCTTGCTGCAATAAATTCAGTGATAAACATTAGAAGATATTTTGTAATAGTTTATTGTTTTAATCAGATATTTTTCAGCATATAAATACCGCACAACAGTTCTGTTTTAATGTTAGAATGTTAGAAGAAGCAGCAGCAGCAGCTGAAGAATCACGCAGAGCAGAGGAAAGCACGCAGCAGGGTGAAGAGGAAGAAGAATAATTTCAGAAGAGTGAAATGCACAGCAGTGCAGAAATTTGAATGTAATTTGTTTTTTATGTTCATCTGTGTGGAACAGAATCGTTCCTTAGTGAATTTCTGAAGTAGATGTTCATCAATAGAAGTTTTGAAATTCCCTCTGTATGAGGAAGACAAATCTGTAACAGTTAGTTTATTTTGATAAATACAAGTTAAATTTTTCTTGTTGCTGTTATACCGTCACCGTTGCTGAAACACGACGATCAGCGTTGCTGAAACACGTCGTAACTCAAAAATTACCTGACGTCAAAATTACGTTGCTGAAACACCGTTGCTGAAACACCTGTTTCAGCAACTGACAAAATTTCCTGTTGCTGAAACACCTGTTTCAGCAACTGAAAAAAAACTGTGTTGCTGAAACACAGTTTCCAGCAAGCGAATTTTTCTGTTTTTCTGTGTAAAAACAGAGTGCGATTTTTGTCTGTTTGTTATGGGATTTATCAGAAAATTCCAACATGGTATCAGAGCTAGTCTAGGCACTCAGTGAGTCAAAAACAGAGATTGTTTTTCACTGTAGGAGCTGTAAGAAGTTTGTTGAGCAGATTTTTCAGCAGAGAAAGTTTTTGCTTGTTTTTTAAAAATACAGTCAGTATCTTTTCTTTACCAGTACAGGTTAAGATGGCAGATACTGGAACAGGTTTGACAAATCCCCAACTGCCTCAGTTTAATGGGAAAAATTACAGTTATTGGTCCATAACAATGAAAGCATTGTTTGCTTCTCAAGGAATATGGGAGCTGGTTGAAACAGGTTATGCTGAACCTGCAGATGCAACAGCACTGGCTGCTTTGACAGCAGCAGAAAGAGACCAATTGAAGGGTGACAGAAAGAAGGATGCCAAAGCCCTCTTTTTCCTCTTCCAATCAGTACATGAAAGTGTTTTTCCGCGGATTGCAGCAGCAAAAAAGTCCAAAGAGGCATGGGATATTCTCCAAACTGTCTATCAAGGCATGGAGAAGGTGAAGACTGCAAAGTTGCAGATGTTGAGGAGAGACTTTGAAAATCTCAGCATGAAGGAATCTGATACAATAGATTCATTCTTCACTCAGGTTATTGGATTGATAACCCAGATAAGATCTCATGGTGAGATTCTTGAAGATAGAAGGGTTGTAGAGAAAATCTTGAGATGTTTACCCTCAAGGTTTGAATCTATTGTGGTGGCAATAGAAGAAACAAAAGATCTCTCACAGTTCACGGTAGATGAGCTGAGTGCTTCTCTATTGTCTCATGAACACAGACTGAGTAGAGGAACAGATTTCTCTTTTGAGCAAGCATTCAAGACTCAGATGTCTTTTGGCCAAAGAAGAGGTAGAGGCAGAGCAAATTACAGAGGTCGTGGAAGAAGCCAAAACAGAGGCAGAAATTATCCAGCTAGCACAAGCGGAAGGAGCTGCAATCAGAACCAAGCTGAAGGTTCAAGCAAACAGCAAGCTCATGGACAAAGGTATGACAAATCCCAAGTCCAATGTCATTATTGTAAAAAATTTGGACACTATGCCAATGAATGCAAGAAAAAACAAAATGACATGAACAATAGGCAGAATGTTAATTTTGCAAATGAAGAAGATAAGAACCCAAAGAATGTGCTGTTAACATGTAACATAGCACAAGACAAACAAGATGATTTTTGGTTCTTAGACTCAGGTTGTAGTAATCACATGACTGGAAATATTGAAATGTTTGCCAATCTGGATGAAAATGTGAAATCTGAGGTAACAACAGGGACTGATGATAAGATAACTGTCAAGGGTAAGGGCAGTGTCAATATTCGAGCAAAAAATGGAGAACAGATGACTGTGCAAGCTGTATACTATGTACCTGGTCTGAAATGTAATCTTTTGAGCATTGGACAGCTCATGAACAAAGGTTACAACGTGTTCTTCAAAGATGATTTGTGTACTATCAGAGACATACCTCCAAGTAAGAAGATCATTGCACAGGTGCAGATGACCAGCAATAGAGTGTTTCCTCTCAAACTTAGGGCAGATTTGAAGGAAGGCAGAACTATTGCGGCTGTAACACAAGAAGTCTTTCAAGAACAGGTGAAAGATGTGAATTGGTTGTGGCATTTGAGATTTGGACATCTCAATTTCGGAGGCCTGAATCTGTTGCACAGAAAGGGCATGGTAAAGGGATTGCCGTTGATTGAGAAACCGGACAGCCTTTGTGAAGGCTGCATCTTGGGCAAGCAACATAAGGAAAGCTTTCCAGCAGGAAAGAGTATAAGGGCAAAAGCACCCTTGGAAATAGTTCACTCTGATGTGTGTGGACCGATGCAAATACCATCATTTGCTGGAAATAGATATGTTTTAACTTTTATTGATGATTACACCAGAAAGACATGGGTGTATATGCTGAAACAGAAGAGTGAAGTGTTTGAGAAATTCCGCCACTTCAAAACTCTTGTTGAAAAGCAGAGTGGGCATTATATCAAAGTGCTCAAAACAGATAGAGGAGGAGAGTACATCTCCCAAGAATTTCTGCGTTTTTGCAGAGAAAATGGCATACAAAAGCAGTTCACAGCAAGGTATACACCTCAGCAAAACGGTGTTGCTGAAAGAAAGAATAGGACCATTCTTGACATGGTCAGAAGTATGCTGAAGGCAAAACATTTGCCGTATGAGTATTGGGCAGAAGCTGTTACTTGCGCAGTTTACATCTTGAATAGATGCCCAACTAAAGCTGTTATGAACAGAATACCAGAAGAGGCATGGAGTGGTCAAAAGCAAACTGTCACTCACATGAGAGTATTCGGTTGTGTGGCATATGCACATGTACCGGATCAGCTAAGGAAAAAGCTTGATAGTAAGGGGGAGAAGTGTGTCTTTATTGGCTATTGTGATGAGTCAAAAGCATACAAACTCTATAATCCATCCACCAAGAAGTTAATAGTAAGCAGAGATGTGCAGTTCATTGAAGATGAAGCTTGGGATGGAAGCTTGGATAAAACAGTGAATGTGAAGACAATAGTGTCTCATGAAGAAGAAGAGGAAGGGACAGCAGCAAATAATCCTTCCTTGGTGGCTCCTCCTACACCACAGCAAGTACAACAAACCACACCACAAGCTGGAATCCGAACAGCCTTGAGAAGTCAAGGAAGAACAGTTGCTGTTACACCACAAACAGCAACTGCTGAAACAGCACAGGGATCAAATACACCCTCAAGTTCGGATGGAACTCCAAGCACACCAAGAAGACCAAGATTCAGAAATCTGAGTGAGATTTATGAACAAGGAGAGGTAAGTAACAATACTGGTCTGAATTCATTATTCGCTTTGTATTGTCATATTGATGACCCAATCCATTTTGAAGATGCTGTAAATGAAGATAAATGGATTGAAGCAATGAATGAAGAAATTGGTGCAATAGAGAAGAGTAAAACATGGGAGTTAGTGGATCTCCCTAAAGGCAAAGATGCCATTGGAGTTAAGTGGGTTTATAAGACCAAGAGTAATGCCGAAGGTAAGATTGACAGGCACAAAGCAAGGCTTGTTGTGAAAGGCTACAAGCAGCAACAAGGCAGAGACTATGATGAAACCTTTGCACCAGTAGCAAGGATGGAAACAGTCAGAACAGTGTTGTCTATTGCAGCACAACACAAATGGAAGATTTATCAGATGGATGTTAAATCTGCATTCCTGAATGGAGTGTTAAAAGAAGAGGTTTATGTTGATCAACCTCCGGGCTATGAAGTTGAAGGACAAGAGCATAAAGTTTGTAAACTGAAGAAGGCTCTTTATGGGCTGAAGCAAGCTCCAAGAGCATGGTATAGCAGAATTGATGCTTATCTGATTGAGAATGGGTTTGATAAGTGTGATGGTGAACCCACACTCTACATAAAGCAGAATGACGGTAAGATTATTATTGTTGTTTTATATGTAGATGATCTGATTTTTACTAGCAATGATGCTTCTCTCATTGCTGATTTTAAAGCAGTCATGAAGAGTGAATTTGAAATGACTGACTTAGGCTTCTTAAGATATTTTCTTGGAATTGAAGTAGACCAAAGTGAAAATGGTGTTTTCATTTCTCAAGATAAATATGTAGAAGCTGTTTTGAAGAGATTTAACATGCAGAACAGCAAGGCTGCTGTGACTCCAACAGTAGTGGGGCTGAAATTAACCAAAGAAGACAGCAGCAAATATTTTGATCCAAAATTGTACAAGAGCATAGTTGGCAGCCTTATGTACTTGACTGCAACTAGGCCGGACATTATGCACGCTGTGAGTTTAATCTCCAGATTTATGGAAAGACCGAAAGAGACTCATTGGCAGGCAGCCAAGAGAATTCTAAGGTATGTGAATGGAACGAAGGGGTTTGGTATTTTATACTCCTCTTCTGAAAGTTTCATGTTGACAGGTTACACTGACAGTGACTGGGCTGGAAGTGTTGATGATAGGAAAAGCACATCGGGATATGTGTTTCATATGGGATCGGGAGCCATCTCATGGGCTTCCAAGAAGCAACCAGTTGTGGCTTTATCAACAGCAGAGGCAGAGTATGTGGCAGCAACAGCAGCAACATGCCAAGCAGTATGGCTGAGAAGAGTTCTCAAAGATTTGTGTCATGAACAAGAAAATGGCACAACCATTTACTGTGACAATAGCTCAGCAATAGCATTGTCTAAAAACTCTGTTTTTCATAAAAGAACAAAGCACATAGACACCAAATATCACTTCATACGTGAATTGGTTAACAATGGTGAGATTGTTTTGCAGCACTGCAGAACAGAGGATCAGCTTGCAGACATCTTGACAAAACCATTAGCAAAGAAAGGTTTTGATCATTTCAGAAAATGTCTGGGTATGCAGCAGTTGAAATTAAGGGGGAGTGTTGGAATTTAATTCCAACTGCAACAATGAACAGCTGCACAGGAATCTGATTTGCAGTAAATGTTAAAGGTGTTCGGTGCAGCAAAGTCGCCTTTGATATTTTTGCACATAAATATGCATTAAAGCTTCAGCTGATTTCCCCTGCAGACAGCCGACTTGATTTTGATAAAGGCATCACCGCCTTGCTGCAATAAATTCAGTGATAAACATTAGAAGATATTTTGTAATAGTTTATTGTTTTAATCAGATATTTTTCAGCATATAAATACCGCACAACAGTTCTGTTTTAATGTTAGAATGTTAGAAGAAGCAGCAGCAGCAGCTGAAGAATCACGCAGAGCAGAGGAAAGCACGCAGCAGGGTGAAGAGGAAGAAGAATAATTTCAGAAGAGTGAAATGCACAGCAGTGCAGAAATTTGAATGTAATTTGTTTTTTATGTTCATCTGTGTGGAACAGAATCGTTCCTTAGTGAATTTCTGAAGTAGATGTTCAGCAATAGAAGTTTTGAAATTCCCTCTGTATGAGGAAGACAAATCTGTAACAGTTAGTTTATTTTGATAAATACAAGTTAAATTTTTCTTGTTGCTGTTATACCGTCACCGTTGCTGAAACACGACGATCAGCGTTGCTGAAACACGTCGTAACTCAAAAATTACCTGACGTCAAAATTACGTTGCTGAAACACCGTTGCTGAAACACCTGTTTCAGCAACTGACAAAATTTCCTGTTGCTGAAACACCGTTGCTGAAACACCTGTTTCAGCAACTGAAAAAAAACTGTGTTGCTGAAACACAGTTTCCAGCAAGCGAATTTTTCTGTTTTTCTGTGTAAAAACAGAGTGCGATTTTTGTCTGTTTGTTATGGGATTTATCAGAAAATTCCAACATCAAATGCCCCCACCATAGAGTTATCAGGATACTGTATTCCTTGCGCAGTAATTATGACATGAGTTATCAGGATACTGTATTCCTTGCGCAGTAATTATGACATGAGTTATCAGGATACTGTATTCCTTGCGCAGTAATTATGACATGAATACATATGGTATTAATAAATTTACCTGGGTTGATATATAGCCGAGCTTACTTTATTTTGGATTAGGAAAGGTCAAATATAGCGACTTAAGCCTTTCCCTAGTGGGTTTGCATGGACTTTGGAGGCAAGGCTTGGCGTTCCCTTTCCCTAGTAGGTTTGCATGGACTTTGGAGGCAAGGCTTGGGGTTACCTTTCGGTATTTACATTGTATAACTTTTCTTATATTTTTTCTTCACGATTATTCCCAAGAGAACTAGTCTTAAAATAATCTTGGGTTACAGGTAGGCGCTCTTAATTCCTTTGGTCAACTTGACAAGCTTGGTGAACCAACTCGCTCGCAGCCATACCATGTTTTTAGATGTCTCCTTCTTCCTTTAAAAAATAACATGATTTCTTTATATGCTTCGTGAGCATTACCTATCCATGTAGAGTCGACAATATATATGTCTTTGTAGTTTTCATAACAATATTAATGTATGTGGGAGTTACCTTAACTCCTTTCCACTGTAATATTTTCTTCCTAATTTTGCGGGCTTCCTTACCCATCAATGTTTAAGGAAATACACTTGTTTTATGAAATTCGACTTTTTTCGTTAGTGGGTGGAACATTTGTGTCTTTCCTAATGTAATTGTTCACCTAAAATTTTGATTTAAAAGAATTCTCCTTTAATAAATCCATATATACATGTGACTCTCTTTCGTCATCTTTTATTTGTTCAGCTTGTTAAAAATATTACAATATTTTCCACTGCCCAATAGGGTAGCGACCATACGTTTGTGGGGTTTCTTTCTAGCCATATTACAATATTTTCCACTGCCCAATAGGGTAGCGACCATAGGTTTGTGGGTTTTTTTTAAGCCATACAACATTACCTACCTCTCCTCGATTAAACTTCGATTATTCATGGACAATTTTTGGAATTTTCCCTCATGAAATTAACCGCACGTCGTGTAGAGTTTCGTTATGAAGTCTTGCTCTTCCTCAGTAACTTACTTCCCAACCCATGACATAAGAATTCTCTTTTTACTTTCTGCACATGGATGCAGTTTGCTCTACCCTGTGTCTAACCTCACACTCAATGTCTTCTACAATAACTTACTTCCCAACCTAGCACCTAAGAATTCTCTCCCTAATTTTTTTTACAGATGCAGTCAAACCTAGGCTGGCCTT
Organism: Pinus tabuliformis; assembly: GCA_031772625.1. NCBI lineage: Eukaryota > Viridiplantae > Streptophyta > Pinopsida > Pinales > Pinaceae > Pinus > Pinus tabuliformis. The sequence goes on from CM062819.1 coordinate 726,362,550, forward strand.
AACCTAAGACTGACCATCTTCGTCCAAAACATTCCCTATATGATATAATACAGCAGTTAGCATGTTATATATTATTTTTAATAAAAAAAAAGATATTTTTCAAGTATTCAACTATCTATGGATCAAAGCTTTTATATTTCACCAACTCGTTTTATATGTTCGCATATTTTCTCTTCATCAAATCCATTATCAATAATTAAAAAAGCCAACCAACCCTCTTTCACCAAAAGTTCACATATTTACACCTATCAACAAAAAAAATCTATTGAGGGAATTTTATTTGCCCTATGTTAAAAGTTGACATGCTGGATCATTCTTTCATACAACCACGGTAACATCATACAAATAAATCACTCAAGCATCTAATAATGGAAGTGGAATTTGTATTTTCTTCAATCTAAATATGTATTCAGTAATAGAAAATAAAAATTAAGACAACTTACCATTTATTATACTTATGTTCTTAACTAATTATGGTTATATTTGTTCACTATTATTTTCACATTTTGATTGGATTTGATTCAAATGATTATTTGTAAATTTATATTTATTCTTTTCCCATGGAAAAATTTATAATTTCATCAATAAGAAAAAAATTACATTTTGTAGATGCATATGCATATTCTGATATTTCTATTGATAAATAACTGTTTCCAAAGAATCATCAAAGCCCACTACCAGAATCCACGCAGGGTGGTAGTAGCCCAAATAGAGTCTGAGAGAAGAGTCCAAAATAAAACAAAAGAACAACATTGTAAATATTATCTTAATCCACGCAGGGAGATAATACCAAAAACATGTACTGTGCCAATCATATAAATGGCCGCATATCAGTTCATAAACAACAAAAGAAATATGTACAATAATATGAAATCAGAATCCAATGATTAGTCCAAAATGTCCATAAAAGGCCTGTGATAGTACTGGTAGAGATCTCCATCAATCTGTTCACTGATCAGCCAGATGCCCTGCTCCCGGATCGCGCCTTCTTTGGAAAGACGGTCAGCCTCTGAGTTCCGCTCCATGTAGATATGATTACATGAAAAATAGTCAAAATTGGATATCAATCTTAAAGCTTCATCAAGTATGTGTCTCAATGAGAAAGACTAGCAAGAAGAACTTTTATTCAACCAGTCGCAAAGACTCTTAGAGTCACCAAACAGTTGTAATGCATGGCAGTTCTTCTCCAAAGCAAAGCGAATGATATAAAAAGCTGCTGAAAGTTCTGCGAAGTTATTTGTTCCCCTTCTTAAACCCATAGACAGGCTGTAAGAGTGCCTCTCAGATATGTGTAGGATAGCACCCCCACCACAGCCGTCTTCTTGTGCAGCCCCATCAAAATATGCCCAGGGTCTGTTGGGGTCAATCTGTTCCTGAGAGATGATTCGTGTGTTACGGGGGTGGGTCATCAGGGATAAGGTCATAATCCGCTTTGATCATGGCTGCAATGATAGTCCACCTAGGGGGGGTATTTTGGAATATTAAAAGATTGCGAGCTATCCAGATAGCCCAACAAAACAACAAGGGGAGGTTTCTTAATTTGTGGGGCATGACAGAGGAAAACCAAAGGTTCCAGGCATCAACCAGAGAGCCCGGTTGCCAGTTACAATTTGTGGGTACAACTGCTGTCACAAGATTCCATAAATTGCGAACAACATGGCAGTTCAAGAATATGTGGGAAGCAGATTCACCATCCTTGTTGCAAAAATGACACCAGTGAGGGCCATAGAAAGATCGCTTCATCAGGTTATCCCCTGTGGGGATTTTATTTCTTAGGATGCACCACATTAATACTCTGGATCTAGGAGGTGCCTTAAGCTTCCAGAGGTGTTTCCACCACTGATGAAGGACCTGGGGCTTTCGCGAATCCGCCAGAACAATGTAACCCTCCTTTGGTGTATATCTCCCTAATTTTGCCAGAGCCCAGATAATCTCGTCATCACCATCTGTAATTTGGATATGAGCCTCCAGGAGGGCCTGTGTATAGTCCCTCCAGATTTGCTGCCAAGGAGGAGGAATGTTGAGATGAAGATCAATTTTCCAAGCCTGTTGAAGGAAAGAGGAGTTGAGCTCATCTGCAATATGAGAAAGGTGTGTAACATTTTTCTCCCTTAGGTGCGCTAAGAGATCCGGAGGTAATCTATGCATGTTCCCACAACCAATCCATGGGTCTATCCCAATGCGCACTCTGTTCCCCGAATGGATCCACCAAGTAATGCCAGAGCGGATGGGATCCAAAGCTTTCAGGACAACCTTCCATATTATAGAAATACCAGTATAGAGTCTAACCGGTCTTCAGATCTAATCCAGTACTTGAGCAGGGGTGATATATTTCGAGTAGGCCACCCTTGTCCACAAACTATCCGAAGCTACCAATTGCCATCCTAGCTTCGCTGCCAGAGCTGAGGAAAAATCATCAAGATTTTTGAGTCCCCAGCCTCCCCATTTTTTTGGAAGTGTGAGTGCATCCCACTTTTCCCATGCATATATTCTTCCAGGTTGATTACCCCTCCATAAGAATCTGCAGCAGAGATTTTGTATCCTCGACAAAATGCCTCGAGGAATCTAGGCCAGAGACATCCAATACACCGGGGTCGCTTCCAAGACACTCTTGATGAGTGTCAATCGGCCTGCACGAGATAAGAATCTTAAGTACCATATGCTGAGCCTTTTCTCGAGCTTTGCAATGAGCCAAGTCCAATCCGCTATCTTGTATCCTATTGGCTTTAACTTGTAACCCAAATATTTCAGCCCCTCTTCCAGTTCAATCTGTGTAAAGTGGAATCTATGGAGAGCATAATGAATTTCATGCTGTGAGCAGGTTGTGGCCGTCAAAGTAGATTTTCCATCATTAATGATCATCCCTGTGGCCTTCTGAAATAAGGAAAAAATATCTCTGATCGATGTCAAATCCCCAACGCTTCCATTGAGAAATACGAGCACGTCATCCACAAACAGTAGGTGTGTAAGCGTGCAATCATCCGTTATCTTAATACCAATGAGTCTTCCTCTCCTATGTTCTTCCGTAATTATCTGATCGAGCCCTTCCATGATCAGGAGAAAAAGCAGTGGTGAGAGAGGACACCCCTCACGCAAACCTCGAGCCGAGGTGAAGAATGGGGTTGCACTCCCATTGACCAGTACATTGAAAGGAATGTTAGTGATGCATCCCATAATCCACTTAATGAAAGAGAAAGGGAAACCAAGGTGGGTTAGAAGCATTCTCAGGTATAACCAATTCACCCTGTCAAAAGCTTTAGATAAATCCACCTTCATTATCATACCTTTGCCTTTTTTGTAGTGGAGAGAGTGTAATACTTCCTGTGCAGTCCCAATCGCCTCATGGATTTTCCTGTCCTTCAGGAATGCAAATTGTTCAAGAAGGATGTGCTTTGATAAGATTGGCTTCAATCTGTTTGCTATAATTTTAGCTATTATCTTGTACAAACAGTTACAAAGTGAAATGGGACGGAATTCATCAAAAGTGACAGATTATCTGTCTTTGGAATTAGGGCAATGAAAGTGGAGGTAATGGCCGCTTCCAAGCGTCCCGAAGCCCTTGACTCCTCCACAACACTAAGAAGATCTGGACCAATCAACTCAAAAAATTCCAAATAAAATTCAATGGACCAACCATCAGGTCCTGGGCTTTTGTCTTTGCTGAACCATTTTAAAGTGGCCTCCAGCTCCCCCAAAGTGACCTCTTGCACCAAATCCTCCTCATCCTCTTGCTCCACATATCTAGGGAAAAGCTGAGCAACTCTGATAATTTCTGCTAAATTAGTCTCCCTGGGGTCACTGTAGGCATTTTTAAAGTGTGAGTTGCAAGTGAGGCGAGCTGAGGGAAAGTGTTTGCTGATCTTCCCTGATCATCCTACATTTGCCAAATGGTGTTTATAGCTTTCCTCCCATTAGCAAACTTTTGATAAAATTTTGTATTAGCATCCCCCTCCTGTATCCAGATGGCCCTGCTCCTCAATCTCCATTTGTCTTCCCTTTCTTTGAGGATATTACCACGGGCTGAGTAGAGGGATGTGATGTTGTTCTTGTGCTCCTCTGATCTATATAGACCTCCCAGCTCATTTTCAAAAACCTCCAGTTCAATCTCAATCTGTCTCAGCGCTTGATCATCCTGAATTCTTTTTTGATGGGCCCAGATTTTGGACATATTTTTCAGCTCTGCTAGATTGCGGATAAACCCAGCCGTGGCTGAACCTCTAACCCCTGGTGGGTTTGTTTTCCAGAAGTCAGTGACCATGCTGATGTATGATGCATCCTTAAGCCAGGTTGAACTGAATTTGAAAGGTCCCTTCGGTCTGTCTCTTCCACTTTCCATTTCCATATAAATAGGTAGGTGATCTGAGAGCCCACCTGTATATATATATATATATATATATATATATATATATATATATATATATATATATATATGTTACCTAATATTATTATTAAATAATAATATCAAAATAACAATACTAAATTTTCATAATAATAATATCAATATAATAAATAATATCAATTATTTTAAGATACAATTTTCCATTATAATGAGAAAGTGATTTCTTGAGAAAATTGTGTTACAAAGAGTTAAAACATCTCACATTTTACCTGAACACATCACCCATCATCAAAGACATGAAACAATAAAACACTGGTGAAGAGAAAGAAACACCCAACTTTTATATATAATGGTATTGCTAAAAATCATGTGAGGAAAAAAATATTAATAAAATAAGAAAACAAAGAAAATAATGTTACTTTGATTAATAAAATATAATAATAATAATAATAGTAATAATAATTAATAGTTTATTATTAATAATATTAATAACATAATGACAATAATTGCCGATAGTAAAGTTATTAAAAATTATTTGAAAAACAAAATTCTTTATTAATAATAAAAATATTATTAAAATAACTAAAATTTATTAATAATACATTCTGAAATAAGAATTATTAATATTTTAATATAATTAATGAAATTTAATAGTATTATTACGATAACAATATATTATTATTATTATTTCAAAATAAAGGAAATTATTATATTCATGTTGGTTGATATCAAGTAGGTATGAATATTAAATTGAATGTTAATATTAATGTAAAATAACTAATAAGATATTTTATTAATTCTCATCATTTTAATTACAGTTTTTCATCTTTTTAGACGCTTAAATACATTAAAAAAAGAAAGAGAAAAATATTTATTTTAACTCTCATTTTTATTCATGCATTTAAAAACAAGTCTTGCATTTGAAGTTGCATTCCTTCGTTGGAAGTTGCATTCTTTTCCATTACATTTGGCAGAATAAAGTTCATAAGGAATTTTTATTCATGCATTTAAAAACAAGTCTTGCATTTGGAGTTGCATTCCTTCGTTGGAAGTTGCATTCTTTTCCATTACATTTGGCAGAATAAAGTTCATAAGGAATTTTTAGAAATAAGGTTCATAAGGAATTTTTAGATTAAAATCACGAGACATAATTTACATGTTTTTCCTAAATTACATTATTTAAATGATGTGGAAGTTTTAAGATTAACATCAAGAAACGGAGATTACATGTTTTTCCCAAATTACATTCTTCAAATGATGTTTTGCATAGAAAAAAATTATGTTGTTTATATTTCATTTTGATAGTTTCATAAGTGGATTAGTTAGATAAAGTTTCCATATTTTATAAATTGGATTTTTTTTTGAGTTTTTAAGAATAACTATTTTTGTTTTTATGATTTATTATGATTTCATGGTTATACCATAGTTGTCAAGTTAACTTTTATTAGCTATGATGCCCATGTTAACTATGATTGTCCATATTAACAATAAGTGAAAATAGTTAACATACGTTAGTGTATAATTTAATATATAATTAAAACAATAATGTGTAGAATAATATATTATTAATTGTGATTAGTCTTATATGAAGCTCTTATTAATGTTATATATATGAAAATCAAATATTAATAAATTATTAAATATTAAATATTAATATATTGATTATGTACTAAGTATGTATTGATGAATTAATGTTTTAATTTATTAATAAAATCAGTAATAATTTAATTTATAAATTGTTAAATTAAATGTTGATGTTAAATTGAATATTATTAATAATATTATTAACAAAATTATTAATAAGATGAGTTATGATGTAAAATATTATCATTATTATATTCATAATATGTTTATATTATAACTTATATTATAATTAATGTATTTATGTAACAATATTGATGTTATCATTGTTATCATTATTATTATCGTCAAAGAAATTTAGCTTAAATGGTATGGTTCATGATTTGTGTTTAAAGCAGTGTTGATCGAAGCCTTTATATTTATGTTGACCCTTATAAATTTTTTAAAATATTGGTTCTAATAGGTGAAATTGTGGTACTCATTTCTATGAAGTTACTCATTATACCTAGTTATGCATAGTGAAATGTAATCATTACTCTTCAAAAGATTTTTTTTTTAATAATTAAACTATATAAAAAATATTACATTATTATATGTGGAAATTATTTATCATAAAACAATTAAGATTTTCCAATAAATTAATGCATTAACCCTTTCGTATATCTCTTTAATGTTTAATAAATGGATATGCATACATGATGATAACTATATAACAAATGGATGTTTGAAAAAAACCAAAATTCATTGTCAATTTTCAGTTTGGTCATGGATTGACAGTCGATGAATAATTTTTCCAAGCAATTTGAGAATATAGGGATTAGGACAATCAGATTAAATAAATGAGATTAATATATGTTGATAGTTATATATCAAATACATGTGAAATCACAATAATAAATATGATACTATATCCATAATTATTAGATGTATGGTAGACATTTAATATTAGGTTTTAAATATTGGGTATTAATATTACAGTTTTAGTATTTGGTTTTGTTATTAGGGTTTTGATTTTGAGTTTTAGTATTGGGGTTTCAGTATTAGGGTTTTAGGATAGGGTTATAATATTGGATTTTATTATTGAGTTTTAATGTTAGGGTTTTAATATAAGTAATAACATGTAAGTACTCAACTAAGTGAGTGAGGTTGAATTAACATTGAAACCCAACTATCAAACCCCAATATTAATATTATTTGTTTGACATGTTTGACTAATTTGGCTCACTATGTTTGAATATGCACATTAATCAATAATATTAAAGGAAATTATGTTTTAGCATTAAATATTTTTTATTATAAACACATTAATGCATTGTCAACTACATTAATAAATGTTGTTGACTAGTTTTATAACGTTACATTATGGGATTGGATAACTTGAATTGTAATGTAACATTTATACAACATTTGTCACATTACAATGCTAGATAGTTTGTTTTATCATTTTTAAGTCACAACATTTCCTTCAGAATGTGACGTTAGCTTCATTTTGAAATTAGTTCATTTGTGAGAATGTGATGATAGCTTTTTTCATCAAAGTGTCAAAGAATTGACCTTCATAAAAATATTAGCCATGGTTAGCCATGTTGAGCATGGGTTGACTGTAGTTTTCAAAATTTTATTATGGTCACCATGGTTGATCAAGGATGACCATGATTAAAAATGGTTGACGTAGGATGCCCATAGCTAAACATGACCAACGGTGGTTGACGACCGCTGACCATGTTGACTAGAGTCATCAATTGTTAACAATGGTTGACCATCATGTTGATAGTTAAATATAGTTAATCATAGTTAATAATAGTCAACCATGAATATCATAGTTGATGATGGTTGATTATGGTGAGACTTGGCTAACCATGTGTGAAGGTTATTAAACATAATCTACCATGTGAAAAGGATGGTAAATGGTTATTAGAATATGGTTGATTATAGATGTCCACGCACTATTTAAACATCACTCACCATATTTTTACTATTAATGTGTAATACACCTACCTTATATGCTTTGGTAAAAATCATATAATTACATGAGTGAAAATACTATTACCATTTCCACCCAGAATAATTAGAAGTTAAAAATAGATCTTGATAATCACTTTATTTTCTTTATTCAAAGTATGGGTGTACCATTACTTGAATATGTACTAATATTGTGGTTTGAGTAAATATTTTTATTCCTTGATGGGATTGAGAATCATGTTATAAATATTGCATGACTTTCAATTGCAAAAGCTAGAAGCTAAACCATTTTGCAATAGGTTCTTTTTTACATTACATGACATAAGGGAAAACAACCCGATCTAAGGGTATGGGTGGACCATTACTTGAAAATGTATGTATTACTTGATGGGATTGAGAATCATTTTATAAATATTGCAGGACTTTTAATTGCAAAAGCTAGGAGTTAAACTATTTTGCAATACGTTCTGTTTTACATTACAAGACATAAGGGAAAACAATCCTATCTAAGAAAGGACTCGCTCCGCAAAGACCAGTAGCTGACAAATGAGAGGAAGTTTGGTTGTATCTCAATGGTCTGTTCCAACATCTCTTTGTTTCTTTATCTACCAAGTAAGTTTCTCATTCATCTGGTGTCGTCATGCATAAAGATGGGGCACGTGACTAAGTGTATAAAGCTCTCTTTTCCTTGTTATTTTTCGATGCTTGTGGTTGTCACTAGATAGCTTGCATAGATCTTGTTATTTCTTACTATGGGCGGTGACCTTCTTGGAAGGATTCCATGGATTCTAGTGCCCAAATGAATACGTTTTGGTGGTTTTAAGTTTTTTATAATTATAATTCACATAAATGTTCAATATTACTAGTATGGTTATTGCATAATTATACACTTAGTTCAGTCACGAAAAACGACCTATGCCTGGGCTAAAACCCTCCTTCAAGGAAGGAGATTGAGATCCATATAATAATCTCGACCTTTAATCTAGGTGTATCTCATTATTTATACTTTTTTTCGAGGTTGATGGTAAATGAGTTTAGTTTATTATTCCTTATAATGGGCACGTTTCTTAACCAATATTTTGATCCCATAGTTGACAACTAGTATGTCATTTTTCTTGAGGTTAAGACTGTGTGCTCATATGCACAAGATTAATATATATTATGCATGGTTTCTTTTGGAAAATATATGAATTGCATGCATGAAATAATAGTTAATATTCACTTTATGTATTCAAAGAAAATATTTATTTTCATGCGTCAAAGAGCAGCTACCATGAATTATTTTAATGTATGAGTTTTCTTTTGCAAAATAATATCAGTCGATGTGTACAAATAAATCGCTACAATGTTGATTTTTTGGAAAGAGTATGTGTTACACATAAACTTGGAATGCTAGCTATTATGTGAGTTTTTGGTAAAGGAATAATCGTTACTTCATGAAGAGGTCATGTTTCTTCTTACATGAAAATATTAATTGCTTCTTGGGAAAAGCGTATGTTGATTTATATACGTTATTTTTTGAAAATAATAAGTGATTATGATAAAAATATTGGGAAGTCATTTAGCAAATAATGAATGTTGTAAAAGACCTTTTGTAAAGAAACATGTATTTTATGTTATGCGCCATTATATTTTTTTGGAAAGAAACTTTCTTTTGCATGCACATTAGGTTGAATTTTTTTGCATGTAAAAAATAGAACTATTATGTGGATATTTCACGAAAATAAGTAAGTTATATGAATGCACTAATATAGAAATATAACATTTGGTATTTCTTGAGATGAAATTTGTTATCTTCATCCACAAAATAGAAATACTATGTTTGATTTTTATTGAAAGTAAATATGTTTTTGCTTGTATGAAAAATAGAAATATTGTGTTTATTTCTTGAAAGAAAATATAATTTTTGCACCCACGAAAAGTACAAATATGATGTTGGATTCTTTGAAAATAAATATGCATGGAAAGAATATAATTATTGTGTTAGACCTTGTGAAGAAAAACATGAATTTTTTGTTAGGAAACCACCTTAGAAAAAAGATAGAAAATATAGATCAACGCCTTAGAATCCAGCCTCTTCAAGGGGGAAACCTCCTTTACATTACCAAAATGAACAATTCTTAGATGATACAAATTACTAAAGTTCCCTTCTATATATAGAAGTCTAAGGGGTCACGACACAATCAAGCTGATATAACAGTAACAACATAAGGGCACAAAAATAACAATAGTGGGTTTGTATGGGGCATACTAATAACAATATGGAGACAATAGGGGCACAATAGTATGAATAAGGGATACAATGACAATAATAATTAGGGACTCACTAGTATTATAGGGGCATAACATGCCCCTTTCCTTCCGAAAAGTATGTCCTCAATGCTTGAGTAGTTCTAGATGCTTTTGTATAAAATTCTCATCCTCCCATGTGGAATTTTCAGCGGATAAGTTATTCCACTTGATGAGATACTCTGAAATTGATCAATTTCATAGCTATCGAGTTCTTTTCTTTGTGACTGCTTCCGGTTCCAATATGATTTTTCCTTCCTCATCAAGTTCTGGCAATATTGTTTCAACTGGGAGCTTGTCACCTATAACCTTCTTTAAACATGAAACATGGAAAACTGGGTGCACTCGGGAAGTTGCAAGAAGCTCCAATTTTTACACCATAGTACCAATCTTTTGCAACACCTTGTACGAACCATAATATTTTGATGAAAATTTATTATCCTTCTTAGCTTTCTTGAGGGACAGTTTTTTATATGGTTGTCACTGTAGGAATACCCTTTCACCTACAACAAAACTTATTTCACTATGATGTTGATTTGTTTGTTGTTTCATTCTATTCTGTACCAATGTGAGATTATCCTTTAAGACTTGGAGAACCTGTTGTTGATGCTCGTTGTGATTTTCCACTAATTGAACCTTAGAATTTTCTCTTGAATATGATGTCATAGATGGTGGATGATATCCATAAAGTGCCATAAATGGGGTCATTTTTGCTGCAGTATGGAAGGAAGTGCTATACCACCATTCAACCAAAGGAAACCATTTGACCCATTGTGTCTATTTATCAGATACAAAGCAATGAATATATCCTTCAAAAAAATTGTTTACTATCTCTGTTTTCCCATCATATTGAGGATGATAAGATGAGCTATGAGCTAACTGAGTATCGAGACAAGAAAATAATTTTGTCCAAAAATTTCCAATGAAAATGGGATCTCTGTCGCTTACAATAATATTTGCGTTTCCATGTAGATTTTAAATTGTTTCAATAAATGTAGTAGAAAATGTAATGGATTTAAATAGATGTGATAATGCACAAAAGTGTGCATACTTGGTAAGTCTGTCAACTACCACCATGATGGCACTCTTTCTTTCGGACTTGGGTAAACCTGTGATAAAATCCATTGAAACCTGCTCCCAACGCTAGCTTGGAATTGGTGTCTTAATTGTTTCAACTTTATTTTGTTGGCAAACCAAACATTCTACCACAAAATTTTGAATATTTGATTTAAGGCCATCCCAAAAAAATTCCTTCTTAATCCCATGGTAATTTTCTAAAAATCCTTAGTTCCCTCCTAAGGGAGAAGTGTGCAATTCCATAAGAATCTTTTGTTTGAGTTGGGAATTCTTACATAGTTATAAGCGATCTTTCTACCATAACGAATCATTTTTCCAGCTAAATGTATCAGATGTATTGGGATCTTGTTGTAGCTTTTGAATGAGTTCCCACACTTCTTCATCATTCTTCCATTCCTCCCTTTCTTCATTTATCCAATCTGGTTGGATAATATAAATGGCCACAAAAATACTTCCATATGCTCATCCTTTCTTGGCAATGCATCTACCACAACATTTTACTTCCGGTTTTTGCAGATGATTTCAAAGTCATAACCCAACATCTTTCTGATCCATTTTTGTTGCTCTTTAGAGGATAATCTTCGTTCTGAAAGTATTTAAGACTATCATAATCCGTTTTTTCCTTGAAGTGTCTTCCCATTAGGTAGGGCCCCCATTTCTTAAGTGCATGTAGTGTTGCCAACATTTCCATCTCACAAATAGCTTTGTGTAAATACTTTCCCTTGATTGGATGACTTTCGAAAGCAATGGGTCTTTCATATTGCATTAAAACAACACCAATTCCATTTCTTGGAGTAACACATTCCACAATAAAGGTTTTTGTGAAGTTCGATGTAGCTAAGACCGGTGCTTGGCACATTGCCTCTTTAAGATGTTTGAAGGCCTTTGTTGCCTCTGGAGTCCATGAAAATACATCTTTCTTCAATAATGTTGTTAGAGGTGCTACTATTCTCCCATAATTCTTAACAAACTTGTGATAATACCCTGTCAACCCAATAAATCCTCGTAGATGCTTTATGGATGTGGGGATTTTCCATTCCTTAATGGCTTTAATTTTGCTAGGGTATACCTTAACACCTTCATAAGATACAATATGACCCAGATATTCCACCTCTTGTACTCGAAAGAAACATTTGGAGCTTTTTGCATATAATTGTTTCTCCTCGAATTGTTTGAGCACCGTGTCAACATGTTCAACATGATCCTCCTAGGACTTGTTGTAGATTAGTATATCATCAAAAAATACTAACACAAATTTTCTAAGGAAGGGTTTTAAAGTTGAATTCATCAAACCTTGAAATGTAGAAGGTGCATTGGTAAGGGAAAAAGGCATGACCAAAAATTCATAATGACCCTCATGAGTTCTAAATGTTGTTTTTCAAATGTCTTCAATCTTCATTCTGATTTATGATATCTTGAATGAAGATCCAACTTGACAAAGTAAATTGATCCATGCAATTCATCCAATAATTCATCAATGACAGGAGTGGGAAATTTACCTTTAATAGTGAGTTTGTTGAACTCCCTATAATCTGGACACATGCACCATGATCCATCCTTCTTGTGCACCAATACTACTGGAGCAGAGAAAGAAATTTGACTAGGTTGAATTATACCAACCTGTAGCATTTCTATAGCCATACGTTCAATTTCACTCTTTTAGGCATAGGGATATATGTACGGCCTGATGTTTGAAGGAACACTTCCTAGAATCAAATGAATAGCATGATCATCGTCGTGAATAGGTGGGAGACCTTTGGGAGTCTCAAATACCTTGGAATGATTGTCTAAGACTTTTTGAAGATCTATAGAAATAGATGATTTCGATGTGAGAACCTCTAGAAAGCACCATTGTGCAATTACACATCGTTATTCCTTCTTTAGAAGCTTTATCATACCATTGGAGTTGATTATCATTCCCAGTTTCCTTGCAATACCCCTTAATTCAACTTCCTTTCCTTCAGCAAAAAATTTCATGAAAATTTCATGAAAATTAAAATCTATTGTACCTAAGGATTGTAGCCGTTGGATTCCTAGTACAATGCCACCACCACCCATTGGAAAGGAAAGTACTAGGCTATTCAATACATATTCTCCCATGGATAGCTTGATATTATGGCACTTTCGAGAGCAATTTATGGTTCCTCTGCTTGCAACCATCACTTGACACTTTGGTGCTAGATATAGGAAGCAATTCAATTCCCTTACTGTTGTACAATGAACAAAATTATGGGTACTTCCCGAATCGATCAACGCATTACCTTTTTCTTCTTGATATGTCCTTCTACCTTGGTAGTTTGAGGAGTGGTAATTCTAGCCAATGCATTACAAGATATGGTTGGACTCATTTCTTCTTTATCTAGGGTTTGTTCCTGGAGTATATCTTCTTCTTTTGACATTTCTTGTTCTTTTTCTTCCTCCTCTTCACAATCTATGTAGAATAATTTCTTCTCAACACATTTATGACCTTTAGTGTATTTTCTATCACAACTATAACAAATCCATTTTACTCTTTTTCTTCCAATTATTATGATGTCAACCTTGTAGGTTGTTGAAGGATAGGGGCAACAAAACTTCCATATTTATAGTTGTGAGTGGTAGGCTTCCCGTTTTCCATAATTTTTCTTTCCATTTTTCATGCTAACCTGAATGCCTTCTCCCATGAATCAAGTTCCCAAAGGGAAACCTCATGTTGGATATTATCCTTTAAAGTCCCTATGAACACATCAATTCTATGCTCCTCTGGAATATGTTTTACCTTTATGTTCAATTTTTGGAAGTCCTCAATGTGCACCATCATTGAACCCTTTTGTTTGAGATTTATCAATTGACTAAAAAAGGTGTTTCTTTTTGTATCCTCATAATGTGCTATCATTTCTTCCGTAAAAATTACCCAAGTGACAATTGTTTATGAGAGAAAATCCATCGTTACCATACAAACTGATGTGGTTGCAAATATAAAGTTGCAATACGTACCTTTTGTGTGTTTTTCACATTATGGAGATCGAAAAATTGCTCCATCTGTAGTATCCATGTTCTGGGATCCTTGCCATCAAACTTCCTAATATTGATTTTTGGAACATGGTGGGTTTTCATTCTGACATTAGAGTCTAAGAAATCATGACTAACATTTATTTGTTCTCATCATGAGTTTCCTTTGCTACACTTTCAACATTAGTGACCATTTCTTGTAGTAACTTATTGAAATTTATCTTCAATTCTTCCATCTTATCATCCATGCCATTCATCTTAGCATCCATGCCATCCATCTTAGCTTCCACGCCATCCATATTAACTTGTATGCCATTCATATTAGCTTCTACGCCATTCATCTTGGCTTCATTTACCTTTATTGAGAGTAAAATTTGTTGTACTTGGTCTTGTAATTTCGATATATCATGTTGCATTTCTTCCTCTTCTTCAAGAGTCATGTTAGAGCTTTCAGGTTGCTTACTAGGTGTTACCATTTTCTTTCTTCGAGGCATTAATTAATGCTAATAATTCTTTACTATTCCCTTTGAATTCCTTTAAACAAATTTTTCAAACCATTCTTATGCAAAATTTAAAAAAAAACTACACAACTTTTTTTCAAATTATAAGAGCTTAATATCGAATCTGTTGTATCTCTGTAACTATGGATCTCAAATATCTAAAATCGCATCTTGCAGTAGCCCCTTAAGTGCTGTTTCTAACCTTGCAAGTCTAATCAATATTCGATTCTCTAAGGAAGAGTTATGCCAAATCTTCCACAGTGACCTGATTATAGACTAGTTCAGTAGAGCGAACTTGTATGATGTGCCACATGTCACTATTTTGACCTTAGTAATTGAAACTTATACACAGAAAACTACAGGCCATCCTCTTTCTGTAACTTCTGATGAAAGCTCAATCTGATACTCCAAACAAAAGTTATGACAATTTTTTGCAACTCACCTATTTGGAATGTAATTCGGGAGTCTGCAAAAACCTTAACTTCCTCAAAACATATCTCCACAAATATAACGGGACAAGCTCTGAAATTCAGATCTGAAGTGCAGAATGATTTCAGATCAAATAGTTTTTTTTTTAGCTTTTGAAACATCGCAAAAAAAAAAGGTTATAGCGAAAATTCCATGATGTCCTGTTTGGACCAACGAAACCCTAGAATCCAAAGCTCGCATACCAAATGTTAGGAAGCCATCTCACAAAAGGATAGAAAAGATATATCAACGCCTTAGAATTAAGACTCTTCGAGGGGGAACCTCCTTTACATTACACAAATGAGAAATTCTTGGATGATACAAATGACTAAACCTCCCTTCTATATATAGGAGTCTATGTGGTCACAATATAATCAAGCCAATATAACAATAATAACACAAGGGAACAAAAATAACAATAGTGGGTTTCTATGGGGCATACTAATGACAATATGGGGAAAATAGCGGCACAATAATAATAATAAGGGATACAATGACAATAGTAATGGGGAAATCACTAGTATTGTAAGGGCCTAACATTTTCATATAGAAAAGAATAATTATTATGTTATACCATAGAAAGGAAAACAAGTAATTTCATGCAATAAATGTGTTAGCTTTCCTTTGGAAAAATATATATATCCACACACAAGAAATAATGACTAACACAGTAGTTTAATCTTAGAACAAATCATGTATTTGAGTGTATAATAGACTTTGTAAATAGTAATATCTTGGGAGAGATGATTTTGGAAAAGGGAATTTCATTTGCATAAATAATAATACTATATATTATGTTAGCCTTCTCTTAGAAAGGAATATGCATTTGAATGCATAATACTAGTAATAATATTATCTATTGTATTGGAAAGATTAATTAGATACATTTAGAAAGAAGAAGATGAGGGGCTAAATTTATTTGAATAATTTTTTTATCTAATTACATGCATGGAAAGGAAAGCTAAGTTGCTAGTATCCTTTAAATAAAAATGGATTTTTATAGTGGGTTTCCTTTGGAAAGGAACCTGTGCTTGTGCGAGAGGGATCATAGTAAGTTGGTATTCATCTTGACATGATTTGATAAATATTTTCTTATAATTAATGCATGAGAAATGGTGTTAGAATAAACATGTTGTGATATTATATTTACATGACATGTATGCATATCAGTAGATGTTGAACAATCACTATTAGCTAATAAGTATTGGTTGATTAATACTTTATGTAATCAACATATCCACGTATATTGATGATGGTAATGGTAGGAAAGGATGGTGACCTGTGGAAAGGACAAATTATGTTTAACATGGTGGCAAGTAAAGAATTAATGGTCCATGGAGATGAGTGCAAGCTACAAGATGGTCCACTAATGGAACAACTAGGTGACAAAGATATAAGAATTGAAGACTTATGGATAAATGATATCATGATGATTGTTGTAGATTTTAGCTAGATATTTTATATTTAAATGATACTTCCTTGTAAGGTTTTATGACAATGGTTAATGGATGGAATCCCTTATAATCCATTGAGTGAGGAGTGAACACCCTCATGAGCGTTTAATAATAAAATTGAACATTTGCTAGTTTTCACCCTAGAATGTTTCCATGGTATATCAACGTCTAATGATGAAGTTGACTGTTGTTCTATTTCTAAGATGTGGATTCCCTACATGAGTTGATTTTTATAATATAAAGTATGTTCTTAAGTAATATAGAAAAAGGAATCATGAAAGTGATGCAAGGTTACATTAGAAAGTTTATGTTAATATGATACAATAGTGCTTGTTAATGGTTATATAACTTACTATTACATTACTAGAATTACTCTATGTAATGATGAATATTTTGTCCAATGGTTAATGAGGAATAAGGAATAGTAATTTGGATAGTTACATGTTGGTTAATTGTGTAAAACTTTCTAACTCCATGCATTTCCATGCGAGGTTATGAGGGATGTTACAAGTGCTATTAGAACTCAAGATTGTAGCACTAGTGACTTGGGGAACTTTTAAGCACATAATAAAAATCAAGGCATGTTACTAGTGGGCGTCGACTTAAGTATGCATCTAGTAATATACATATTGATATATGTAGTAGACTAATTCTGTCATGAGATGTGTGATTCATGTTTATAACTGCATTAAAGAGTAGTAAGTAATAAATTATACTACCCAAATTTGTTCACGACATTTGAAACTTGATGAGGATAAAAGACAATAAATCCTCCATTACACCTATGAAAAATCATAAACACTCACTAAGGAAAGTGAGAATCAACTACCAACCTTTTCGAATATGAAAATATTAATGATACATTTAATGAGCATGACTAAAGTTACATTGTATTACTTATAATAAGTGAATGCATGAATGTAAAATATGGGGAATGTCCTTAAAGTGGACGATAGATGTTTTTAAAAGAACATTGGAAGAATCACTTTAGATGCTAAAAAAGGACAATGAGTCGAGTACTGAGACTTGATTATAATAACTAATTGTTGATTGAGTCTTGTCATGGTTGCATTAAGATGGTTGGTCGCAATGATTAGTTAGTGTTGCATGACTAACTATTAAAAATTATATACATGAATTGGATTTTATTTAAGCTTATTGCGGGTTGTAAAGAAGTGATTACAGTAGTTACTTCATGTATAGGTTTGTTGTTGACAATACACAATGTGAATTGGAAATGTTTGGATTGTTACCCTAATTGTTATTGACATTTACACATTAATGAATATTTGTATATACTTTTATGCATAATAGTGTTTTATGCATAAAACTAAAATGGTTCTGAAAATGAATACTCATATGTTGAATTGATATCTATGACTAATGTTGCTAATGAGATTCAGTAGGAGTATCTTAATGGAAACATGGAAACCTATGAAGGTAAAACATTGCAATACCAATTGCAAACATAAATGAGAAAGTATAGTGTCATTATATGCATGATTATGTTATTTCGAAAATGAAAATGTATATCACCTATATGTGAGATATGTTTCCTACAAATCTAGATATTGTGGACCCATGTTGTATGAATGCATGATGTGCATAAATGCTTCTTTATTTTAAATTATAATGTGCATATGGTTTACTATGTAAAATAATGAGGAGAAGAGTGATAAAAGATAAGTTCAAATTTTAGACAGTCGTAGACAGTTGTGAAAGGACAGGAGGCCTTAGGTTGATAGAGGTTTTCTACCTAGAGGGTTTGATGATTCTTTCCTTCTTGTAGTTCCTCTCCCTATAGATAAGATGATCTCAATAATGGAAACAATTTATCCAATGTGGTAATAAGTGAAAAATCCTAAGACAAGTCTACTGATTTGGACCCTGTTGGAGGAGGCCCAAAATTCCTCATTGAAGGGACACCGAAAGAGGAATAGGAAATACACTTCTAAGAGGAATCCTATATTAGACTCCATGTGGTCATTGGTATTCTAGAGTTTACTAGCCACTAGAATTCCAAGCTAGACCTAGTAAGGTCTTTGTCAAAGAACTATCTAAATGTGAAAATGGCTCGATCGGGTTGTGGAAACTAGTTTGCAATGGTTAGGAGGAGCATTCATTCACTATTGTAGTTCTCATAGAAGAAAGAAATAACTAATGAGTTATGTGTTGTGTGAAAAATAAGTTTTCTATACAATAGTGTACGAATTTTATGTACATCTTGATAGGAAAGAAGCCTATTGTTTGATAAGGAATTACTGGAAGTGTAATTATTTTATTGTATTACCAATCTTGAAAACATAATAGTAGGGGCTAAGATAATATGCACTTGGTGCATTTATTGATTATTTTGATGATTAGAGAGTTAGGTGCTCCTTGAGTAATTTTAGAAGTACTCACAGTGTGCACTTGGCGTAGTGATTTATCATTTTTATGTTTACATAGTTGTTTCTCTCTCAGTACTTGTGCATGTACTATGGCTAAACTATCACGTGAAATTGCATGAATAATTCATCCTTAAGACTATTTAATTTGATTGAAAATATTGTGACTAATATGATTATGTTGGATTTGTTAGTCATACATTATAGGGTGCTTGAAATAAAGTGTCGATGGGTCGTCGAACCATTCTTTAAGTGTTTATGTAAAATTTACCATGACATCCTAAAGTAATTGATAAGTAATGGTAATTTGGTATAAAAACTTTGTTTTTATTTTGTGAAATTGAGTAATGGCTAAGTGAAGGAAATTAAAACTTACATTTTTTGTTTTTATCTTTTAGTCACAAAATGCTTGCGTGCAATCCTGAGATGCTCATAATCCACTGTCTGCGGCTGTGAATGTCCTCCCTCCTCCATTTCTGCTACTATTTTGATAACAATAGCTCAGGTTGGTTAGGGAAGGGCAGAGCTGAAGGTAATCTCCTCCTCCTCCAACTATGATCATCTCAGGTTTGTTTCCCCATTGAAGCGGATGAATGGACCTCGAATCAGAATTTTCTTTAAACGTTGGCGGAATTTCCACATATGAAACAGGGGTAACATTCTGCAGCCTTGAAGAATGCCTAGAAGGTGCAAGGCTCCAAACAGGCCTACTCTCTGGAAGTGCACGGAATGGCCTTTGGCACTTTGCAGAAAGCTGCTTAGATAGGCTTTGGCATAGATTAGGCAAACCCAACCTGAGCTATTGTTATCAAAATAGCAGTAGAAATGGATGAGGGAGGACATTCACAGTCAATCAAAATAGCCTGTGCTTGCTAGCCAAACCACTTACTTAGCGGATATCCACTGTCTACTCATACCCCTAAGCATAAAGTAGGGATCATACTGCTAGTGAATGCTTGGGGTATATGTATGCTCTAGGCTTTGACTGGCACTGACTAGCTGCACTGAGTGAATAATATAGTTTCATAGGAATATAGACAGACTTTCAGTATTATAGTCATAGTAACTAGTCTCTATAAAGTAATGACAAGTGGATTATCTATTTGATTACCTTGATATAAAGATGAATAGAGTAGATAGATTCTTGATAGAGTGGACGAATTCTTCTTTCAAGCTAGCGATCTATTAACTCGACTTTCACTATAACGAAAAGTAATCCTTAAGAACCTCATACTAACCCAACGTGTTCCTAACATATAAAAGCCCTCCACTACAGCCTATCACGTCACCCTCGCCCACTACGACCTATAACTTCTCATAATGAGGCCCTAGATAGAGCCTATTACTGACTTACTACTTTGACATACTTACTCATCACTTCCTATTTCTATGACAAGCTCAAAACGATTCCTATGTTATGATGACTTACTATACTGACTTAGAAATGACAAGGGACTGATCAGATCAGTCAAAAGGTGGTCTATATCTAGAGGAACAATATCTTTGTCCAATCTAGGTCTTGTTGTGGAACTATGGCTATTATGTATGCAAAGGGATATCTTCATAGGACTAATAAAGAACAGCCAATATAGAGATCCTAACCACTGTTATGTTGGCTTTTGACGCAGAGAGATATTGACCTTTTGAGACACATCATTAGGAGCAGGATTGACCAGTTGGGTTCACACAGCATTAGGAAGAGAATGATCCCTTGCTTTTCAATCAGATACAGGAACCAACTACACCTCTTGAACTATGGTTCCAGGTTCTATCTTTAGGAATCAAGCTTCTGAATAATTTCAAACAAAATGAAGTGATAATGAAATGAGCATGCTTGTACCCATTTAATTTTCATTCTAAAGATGCCAAGAGTCTTGTGGAAGTTATAGCTAGATCCTTAGAGGTGATGAGAGTGACCGATTGGCTTGTTCAAGGTTGGAAAGTGTTATAGATCATGTGTGAACCACTCAATTTACAAGCATAGGGGCTTTACTTACTAGTATTGATACATGCAAGCACATTATTGAATCCCACTAGTGCAAAGAATGTGATGGTAGGAAGAATTAGTGCAAAGGATGAGCTTTCAAGTATTTCCAAATAATGATCGAAAGGCCGATTTTATCTTGTGCCTTGTCTCTTGAACCTCAATTGTCGGTTGGCTTGCCGCTCGAGTCCCGAGTATTTACTATTGAATAACACATGCATCAGACTAATTGCTATGACTTGCATCCAACTAATCACTATGACTAATCGCATAGAGCAAGTTCCTATCCCCCGGAGGGTATAGCAAGAAATGACTATTTCAATCATTGAGTTACTGTTACTAATCATTGTTGAATTCAACACTTGACACACTTCCTCAATTTACCACTTTCAAGATTCTTACACACAGTTCTATCTCCTTCAAATGCCAATTGACACACACTTGATATCCTTCATTTACCTCGTAAGCTGGTTTAGGTGTTTATAAACACTATATATATAGGAACTTTACTTTGAATTATGATTTAGGTACTCTCATTAGTATGAGTAGCAAGGATTTGTAGGTATTCTTAGTCAATATATAGGAGCTGGTTTCTATCAAGTAGGATATAGAATTAGTTGGTGTAGCCAAGCAAGCCGGAGACAACTCAAGTCTGCTCCCTACTTTTGTACTTTCACATTGGGCAACCTAGCTTTTTAGCTGCTGGAAGAGAATTTATCAACTTTAGTAATGAATAATCTTAGCAAACCCTAGACTATATAGTCAGAGCCTGAGCAAGAGCCCGAGCCCGAGCCAATGAGTAATAGAGTCAAGCGCCAGTATCCCAGAAGAGAAGAGCCTGCGAGTTGAGGGGGGGATTACTTTGAGCGTAGCGAACTGCCCTCTCGGGGCAGTAAGGTTCGCCTTCCTCAATAAGTCTAATCAATCAATCAATAAATCTATTATCTCCAATAGATAGTTCAACCACCCCGGCCAGTACCAAATCTATCCTATCCAGTAGATCTAGTTTCACCCACCCCACCCAGACAGTAAAGAAAGTCCCTTCAATTTATCCTATCCAGTAGATAGTTTTACCCACCCCAAAAAGCCAGCCCAAATCAATCTCAATATCTGGGCAAGGAGAAAGACAGCCCTATGAACATAGCCAGGAAAGGACTTCGACTAACCTGGTCAATGTACGATTGGTTGGGTACCTGCGTATGTATCACGTCTGGAGGAGGTTTTTATCAATCAAAATCTCCATCCAGTAGTTTCACCTGTTACCTTTCATAATTCCTCCAATCAAGAAAGAAACTGGTAGGTAAGGCTTCATCTCATTTACCCATATCCTTAGTCCAAGGAAGTGATCGCCTAATCTAAGTACTACCTATCCCAATCCTAGTCGCCAGTTGCTGGTCAATTCCTAATACTCCCCGCCAGTCTCAACCCAATATTCCTTTCCAGTTGCCGATGGAAGTTGCTAGTCCCAGTCGCCGGTCAATTCCCAATCTCCTGGCAAGGTGAGCATATGAAGGAGGGGCCACCAATCAAATCACAATATCTCTTGCCCAGGTGATTTAAGGGAGGGGTTGCCCACTAGTGAAATCAATATATCCCCAGCTCAATGATTGGTAAGGTTTCTTTGTAAGGTTGAACCTTATTTTCCTAGTTCCAAGAAGTCCTGATTCCTGCTATTAAGAGAGAACCACTTGAGAGCAGTTGGGGATAACGGACCATATCAAGTAGTTTCTGAATTCCATTGAGGAGGTAAGGCCTAATAATGACTCCTTTCTTTCTGAGGTAAGTGTTATACCAACTACCCGATTGAGGAGGTTAGTCTTTGAGCTACTCCCTGATTTCTGAGGTAAGTGTTAGAACGACTCCCTGATGGATGAGGTAAGTTCTGATAATGACTTCTTGATCGGTAAGGTTGAAACTCTTTCATTCTCAATTTGGGTCTTTCTTTTTATATGTAATTACGTAGATAATCTAAGTGCCAGATGCTTTCCTTGCCCTATGAAGGACAAGACCTACCCACTTTAAGGATGACCGTACCCACTCATTCAGACAGGTGAGTGACAAGCCCCTGAAAGGCCATTTCCGTTCATTTGATCGCCACTTTAGACACATGTTAGGGATCTGTATCCATAGAATCTCATTTCATTCATAATAGAATCTAAGAAAGGGATGTTGATCACTTCCTCTAACTAAGAGGTGTATAGGTTAGAGAGTAGAGCTAGAAGTTGAATAGCTTGAATAGAATTGAATGGCTAGAATGAAGGGTATGCTTTCACTCTTTCCTATCCATTGGATCTATCAGTTCTGTTGGCATAATGCATGGAGAAGTTGTGCACCTCACACTTCATCTTCATATCTTGATCCCTCACTCACACTCTCGGGATGGGGGATTTCACGTATATAGACTTGCCTGTACTTCTTCAGTCTGTCTTTCATGGATGGAACTGAAAGCGGATTGGGTAATCTAATGTGACTAGGGAATGCAGATTTCATGGAATGGGGTATCTGGGCAAGTGACGGTGGACTAGGCGTACTGAATACGAACAAACTTATAGGTAGGTGTCTGCGAGGCGTGGCTGCGGGCGGATTGGGGATACGAGAATGCGAGAATGGTGGGCGGGATGCGTGCGAATTGAACCAACTATGGATCCTTCCTTCTCTCTTTAGTATCGATCCATCCATCCATTGGCCCATCTCTGAGTATCTGTTTCCGTCCGGTGTACCACCCATCTCTCACGAGGTATCCAGTGTCTCAGCTATGCGGAAGCTTACTCCCCCGGGTATCGAGCGGTAGCGTTACTCATCCGGTCCGGTATCGAGCGGTCTCGTTCCTCATGGGGGCGTATGCGGTAGTGGTCATCATCATGAGGGCGTATGTAGCGGGGCGTATGGATAGCGGGGCATATAATCGAGCGGTAGCGATCATCATGGGCGCATGGAGCGTGATCATCATCATGGATCGAGTGCTAGCGGTACTCATCCATCATCGAGATCATCGTATCGACTCATTTGTGTAACCAAACTATACAGCTGTTGTTCTCAGGTTCGCGGATATCATGTTTGTCCTCCTGGTACTTGTCCAGGAGCTGGGGGGTGGCCCCAAATACAGGACTGTTGGTTCTGGCTGCGAACTTCTTCCTTACAATGGAGAAGATATTACGAAAAATACATAGAAGAATATATGTCATTACGCTTTAGCGTCGTATGGGATCGTAGCTCGAATCATCGATCCGTAATATCCAAATATATATCTCATTATATATGTAATTATGCATTTCTTCCAGTCATGATGCTAACGCAGGCTCGACCATCAGGCCCGGTAGGGACTCACTATTCATATGGTGAGGATGCGCAAGCAGGCTCGACCACTATTTACCCACCCACCCCAATCCCCGAGGCCCGGTAGGACCCGTTAGGACCCGGTAGGGGGCTCGACTAAAAGGCCCGTTAGGGTGAGCTTGCCGAACTCTCGACTATAAGGCTGCCTGAGATCTATTATATATGTAATTACGCTTTAGCAAGAAATGCTTCTATTATATATGTAATTACACTTTGACTTATTCTATCTCTAGTAGGTGAAAGCACTTTTGGTAATATAAAGAATTACCAGCGATAGCCTTTCACTTCATTATTGATTTGATATTTCAATAATAGAAAATAGAAAGAATGACCAACGGATATGGCTAACTAAGATTGAAACAGATCCGCTTCCCCCTAACATTAGACGCCCCAAGGATAGGCCCCACCATGCTCATAAGTAATGCGCGTCACGTCCTACTAAGAGTCTAACACCTTAGTAAGTATAGTACTTGTATACGAAGCTTTCAACCTTCGATTCACACTAAAAAGCGATTAGAAAAGCCCTCCCTGTCCCTTATCAATCTGTCCTCTCTCCTGCTCCATCTCCCATGCCCATGTTAGGCCCCCCTCGACTGGTGACAACCCATTGAGCCATAAGCTAGCTCTTCTATTACTGCATCCACTTGGGAATCTAGACTTAGAAAACTCCATATCCTCCAGTCGTGGAGCCCATTATAGAGCCTACTCCTATAGCAACTGGTGGATACCCTACTTTCCCCCTTGGAGAGCTTGGCTGAGAGAGCAACGGGAAGCAAGGCCTTGGGGTGAGTAAAGCAATGCGATTCTCGATGGATACCTTTGGTTTTTAGGACAGTGAAAGCAGCAGCAGATCCTCCAGTATAGATAGAAGCATAAGTATAGGTACCAAAGGCAGAGCCTGTTCGAAAGTCTTTTGACCCTGTTCAAGCAGCAGTTGAACCAGCAGAGGTTAAGGTATAGGACACAGAAGCATAGGTAATGGTAGCAGCAGTTGATCTTGATCCGGTTCCGAAACCAAGAGCATTCCTGATCGAGATTAATAACCACCAATGGAGGAGGCATCTGAGCAACAGGACACCGTATCATATTAACGGGGCATCGTATTGTATATAGATAGATATGCCTCTGCCTCTGCCTAGTTGGTGCTTCTCAATCTTTATCTAGCACTGGATCCAGAGCGTTAATTACTGCCCTCACCTCTTGTCCTGAAGCTGCCCTTGCCTTTGTCATTGATGCCGAGTATCAATATATATGGAGAAACCATTGCCTCTGTCCCAACAAGCTATGTCTTTGCCTTAGCTGCCTTTGGTTCTGCCTTTGATGCTTGTGTTCACTCGTATACTGTCGGGTCAACTACTGGATCACTAGCTAAGTCCACTATTGGAAGTTATTAGCGTATGGAACTGCTCCTGCTGGGTAGGGGTATCGGTCTAGAAAGACAGAATCTCCATCTCGATCTATAAATGGAAGGGATAGCTTTGGCTCTGCAATTTGATATGGAAGGGGATCTTCAATGGTCACTATATCCGCATATGGCTATGGAACTAGAACTGGAACTGCTCAATTTCGATCTGAATCTAGGCGAGGTAATGGCTCTCGATCTCCAACTGGAGCACCTAGAAGGGATGCTAGGGGTAAACTCAATCAACTGGAATAGAATCTGGGGCTATAGCAAGGTGGTTGATCAATGGGTGAAATAGAAAACGCAATTTCCGGGGGTGCTCTCTTTGCTTCTTATTCTGACACGCTGGCCGCTGGGCTATTAGTGGTTCTGTTGCTTTTGCTTCTCGATCAACTCAATCTACTTCTGGGGTCTCGATCTCTAATTGGGTGGGACTAGTCAGGATGCTGGGCGATATAGTGAAGGTCCCGGAGGGGCTTGCGCTTCTGAGGGCAAGGAAATACTCGCTAAACGGGCTCTGTTCCGGCAATTAGTTGTCTCGATCTCGATTGCGAACTGGCTCTGAATCAAGCGCTTCTTCCGATTCATCGACTAGCATTGGCTCCCGGGTGGTCCTATATCTCAATATCGATCTGCGGGATCTGCTCCAACTCCTGCCCATGCCTTTGTTGCTTCATATTGTTACAGGGAAAAGTGTCTACTCATAATTGCTTATCCCACTAAGGTGTGACAACTGCCTTAGAAAAAAATAGAGTAAAGCTACTTTCGTTTTTTCTTTATGAAGTATAGATAGAGAGGAACAAAGAAGACCAACCTCTGTCTTGCACTAATCTCCTGATTCGATTCCTCTCTTATTTGATAGTCTTTCGCCACTTGTTCCCTTGCACCCCAACTTCACAGAGTACTTGTAAGATCATAGTAGCATAACACTATACAAAGACATGGATCTATAATCATAAACAATCTAGGATCAGATGTAAATTGACCATACAAATGCAGCAAACATGAATGACACAAAAGTATGGAGGAAAACTTGAATAGATTTTATTGATAAACAAGAAAAAAGCCAAGAGGAGTTACAACTAGTTGTTCTGACCCAGCATCAACCTCTCAGCAAGGAAGCCCCTCTTCACCTCATACAAAGCTTATATCACCCAACAATCTGATGTTTGTCTCAAGAAACCAATAGCAATTCCTTACAATATGCAAAATTCCAGCCTCTGGATCTCTGGGATGAGGGATCCATATACAGACATCTGTAAGGGAGATGAGTCAGCTTGTGATTTGATTAGTGTCTTCTCTCTGATAGTTCTTGCTTCCACTTGGATATTGATGGTCTCTTACTCATCCTTGGTCGAACTCAGAGAGGCAAGTGTCATGGAGAAGTTTCTGGAAGCTTCTATTGCCTCTCCACCTTGTGGAATGACACTGCCATTTGTCATTTCTCGCCCATCGCACCCCATAGAAGGGATTTTTGAAATGCAACGCACCCACACAATGTATTTAGGTGAGATGCAACGCACTTGGCCTGTGGAGCAGTTTAAATGATCCTATTTTTCCGATTCTGAGCAATTTTTCATGGAGAATTTCTGGGAGAAGCTGTAATCTGCTGACCTTGTTCCTTTAGGGGTTAGAAAAACACTTTTAGGGACTTAGGAGCCCTTGGTTTATGGACATTTCATGCTTGGGGTTGTAGTGCCCAAAAATGTCTATAATATTTGCCCCCTAAAGCATGAGGTCGTTAATCTTTTGATGTCGGGTGAAATGCTTTATTATGAGGATCCAAAGTTCTTTCAAGCTGGGAGGAGACCTGTAATAAGATACAATACAATACATTATCTTCATAATTTTTTCATGATCTAGCTGAGGCGGGCATTCCCATGCTCAGCTTTATAAATTCATTTTCATGTACATAAGACAGACAATCGTCTGAGTGTAGACTGATGATTCTGATAGAGCCATCATCCCTTTGATTGGATGATTATCTGTGCAACAATGATGTACATCTGATGTCTTTATTTTCATAAATATATATTGTAGCCTAGATGGATGAAACTAGATCTGGGGTCTTCAATCTCATTCGATCTTCACTCGAAGTACAAGTCTATCCATGTGAGAGATGTTCTGAAGTCGAACATGGAAAGACATCGCTTGATTACCAGCCAATAATATAAGCTTTTAACAAGCGCGAGAGGAATCACCGATAATGATAATGACCCTCAAGGTACTATAGCACGATTCACATGGTGTGAATAAAGGACTTGGCGTCGAACACCACGCAAAATCTTTCGGTCAAAGGTCATTGATGTAAACCTGTCGCCGGAAGTGAGAAACTTGCCATTGAGGCATGCAAGCTTCAAAGTATTGAATGGGGTGTTCCTAGATCAACTTCTTGGACAATGAGCTGATGTCGACAAGAAGTGATCCATCACAGGAAGGACTTAATGAATCCCACATCAATGACACAGAACGGAGAAAATGATTTTAATGGAGGTGAAAATGATCTGGTGATATAAGGTTCAGGGTGGCGGTCATGAAAGAATGGAGTATAAATGTATTATAGTGGGTGAGACACAGGTGAATTCTTTGAATGACTTCTCTTGAACATATTGGCGACAATGACGTGATGGATTGGTAGCATTAACCCCAAATGTGGATGGTATGATAGGACCATGGTGATGTGACCGGTGAATAAAACAACCCAACCCGACTTGGATGCGGAGTGAAAGTGTCATGTTCAAGAGCGACTTGCTACCAACAAACTTTCTTCAAGTTCTTCCCAATTTTTCCCCAGTCATTGCTGACCAGTACCTCTTTATTTTTATCAAGCTCGAGGAGGATAACATATGCTTGTTCTATAATTTTCCCTTCAGGCAAACCCATCGCTATGTTTTAACAAACCTAGCGATAGTGAAACTCATTCTCGTCTATAGACAAGTTTGTCGCTATTAAGTTTTAACGAGTTTAACGACAAAGATAACTCGATCCCTTTCAATTTTAGAGAGTCTGAAAAGGAACGTAAAGGTAACTCCAAAATTCCTTTTTCGTCATCTAATCCCTTAAGTCTGAAAAAGTATACAACAATACAAAAGGGATGAATTTTTGATACTTTTAACGAGCCGAACAAAACAAGCGCTCGATCTTTTTGTGTAATAATCCCTCAGGTCCAAAAAGATTAAAATCTAAAGGAGGGATAGCAATTCTGGTCCCTTTAACGAGCTGGAGAGGCCAATGGCTCGGAAATATTTTCATATTTTATGAGTCAGTTGAAAAGAGCTTAAAGGAGACTCGTCTTTTGAGGAACAAGTGATAAAATGGGTAGCAACTGATTCCAGGTAAGGTTTGGAATTTTCCAATCATGGCAGTGTTACAAGGACGGCTAGTGAGATCACTCTTCGCAGCTGTTTCTCAAAATGGGTAAACAATCAAATGGAGGTGAATGATCGGCCAATGCAAAAGTGGAGGTGACGGTGCAAACACGACCAAGGCTTTAACGGCTGAAGTACTACATTCACGATGGTTATTTACCGAGAATTAGTTCATTTTTTAATGATCTTAAACGCGGGGGGAAACATTTCCTCATGGCTTATGTTTATTTTCTAACGAGCTTGAACTATGTGCTAAAACTGCTCGATTAATCCAGTCGCATGATAAGAATGTCTCATATATAAAAACGACAACTTTTAGAGTTTTTCCCCACATCCTTTCTTTATGAAAGTTAGGAAACGACCAATCCTACAGTTTAAAGGGTTAGAGGACCTACAAATTTAAAAAATAAATAGTCTCTCTTCACTTGCATGCAAAAAGGTTTGCATGCACCCAGGTATAAAGAAGAGTTTCAAGGTTACCTCTTCTTCTTTCCATTAAAACATTTGTTTTACTAGGAGAGGGCTACCTCTTACAGGTTACCAAAGATTGTTCTATTTACAGCGTAAACAAAACACTTCTTCGGCAATGTTTATCAAAATAAACAAAGGTGAGTGGAAATGCTTGCCAACCCACATAACTTTGACAAGAGAATCTTATTCCAGAATAACCCCCTCTTCCAATCACGGACAGGAGTACATACTAGTCATATTCTCTCGCGGAAACCTACCCTATACCCAAAGTTTTCCTGCCGAAGCAGGGCAGGATGCATGCCCCATGGGTTTCAGTCGTGTCCCCCGAATTACTCGCGCTCATTGGGTGGACGGACTAGAGGTTGAGACATTTCTTGCATGAAAAGACCATTCAAGGATGGTATATGACTATTTGCTATGCGTGCACCGGGGAATGAAAGCTAGTCTACGAGCTTGACCACTCTTCCTTCGTGTGGAAAACACATTACTCTAAAGAGTGAGGCGACAATCGCTCCCATGCAATAAATATAGTCTCGTCCAAGGAGTAGATTATAATCCAGGGGTCCTTGAACTACCATTACGTTCATTTGAACGGTTTTCCCCCTC
This sequence comes from Pinus tabuliformis, assembly GCA_031772625.1. Taxonomy (NCBI): domain Eukaryota; kingdom Viridiplantae; phylum Streptophyta; class Pinopsida; order Pinales; family Pinaceae; genus Pinus; species Pinus tabuliformis. The sequence continues at coordinate 726,392,765 of CM062819.1, forward strand.
AATGTTATGGGCACGTCGGGAAGGATCCCTAACGGTCGACTGGTTCCTTTATCAAAGCCTGTTAGATTTCTCATCTCAGTCAAAAGCGATGGCAAACCAAGCGCTTTCCAAGCAGTCGAGGAAAGGATACTCACAGAATCCCCTTCATCTATGATGGTACCATCCATAACCATTCTATATATTTGAACAATAATTCAGAATGGTACACTAGGTGGTAAACGGGGTCTGCCTAGTTGATTCCAATCAAAGGAGACAACTAGGTTGCTTGGAGGTGGGACCAAATAGATGGCCGGGTATGAATCTGACGAACTTCCTTCCTGTGGTAAAGGAACGAGTAAATTTCCCCCATGTTCATTGGATTCTGTGCTTACGAAAAGAATTTGGATGGTGTCATCCTTGTTCTCTTCGGTGACTGTATCATCTGAAGAAGGAACCTCTGAAGTCAAGACCGGGTCAACTGCTGCCTCTACCTTTTGACTTTCGTCGGGTATGGGTTCAGATGGTTTGTCTTCAACGATAGATGCTTTAGCTGACCACCTGAGCAGGCTAGCCGGATTTTCAACTAGTGACGGACTCGGCAAGAGTTTTTTATATCCAGGAGGAAGTTGTAATGGTGAAACCAGACGATCGTCCAAAACTCTTTTGGCCTCGTCTAAGAAGGGACAATGGTGGACGACATGATCGCCTTCGCACAGTTTACAAGGAAATCTATATTTTCCTTTTTGTCCTGGGGCTTCACTTTCACTAGTCGACGATGTGTTTTCAACATGATCATAAGAGGTTGACGACACCGGGTTGTGTAAACGAGGAGACCAGTCCCTTAAGATTCGAGGGATGTAAGGACAATCTCTATGATAGTGGTCTCCTTTGCAAATGACACATGGCGATTTAGGCCTGGTCAGTGCAGTGTGTGGATTTTCGCTAGACGACGCTCGTTTGCCCCCATTCGCTTTTGGCTCCTTCTTCTTCTTCTCTTTCTTTTTCTTTTCCTTCTTCTTCTCAGGTACTTGACTTTTTTCTTTACCAACCCCATCAAGCGAAGAGGAAGGAGGAGAAGAAGAATTAGAGGAAGTAGAAGCTTGGTGGGTAACTCTGGACTCGTCTAGTTGCTGACTCGATTGTTCAGGAATTGCGGTGTTCTGAATGACAGAGGTTGAGAAGAGCCATACAGGCAAGCCGATTGTCAGTCCTAGAAATGACAATGTGGCCATATGGGGTGCACCAACATCTCCCCAAGAGGAGAAGGGACTAGGATTTCCTACAAGGGGAATTCCTTGGTTGGTGGATTCCATTTTCTCAACCCAAGATCAACGTAAGAAAGGGTAATGAATATCCGTTTAAAATAAATTTTAGACGCTTTGACAAAACTTGTTTTTTAAATTTTTAAGAGTCGAGAAAAAACAAAAGATGACTCTAGTCTCCTTCGATTTTTAATGAGCCTGAAGTGACAAGTGCTCAGATGGACCTTTTTTGTTAAAGAGTCTAAAAAGGAATGAAAGGGACTGCTCTGGAAATCTAGGTAGAGGGATTACCAAACCAATCGCAAAACTGCAGAATACCTTTTACGGTACGGCAATCAATCTTCCCGAATGTTGTGTTTAGTGCATTGCGATCAATAGGGCGGCAGACACGGCTTCCTATGGATAAAGGATTAAGCCTATTGTGGTCTCCCAAAATATACTCGACGGTACATGGGAGCACAAGTCTGTACTGGAACTTATCGTCTCAAAGTGGAGGAATCACCTAACCATCAGTGAGAATAACAGTTACCAGGATTTACGACGCCAGAATACGTCTCTAGCCTAGACTTCTAAATGTTGTGTGTTAAGTTCCAAAGCGTTGTTAGATTCATTGAATTTATTTTACAGTTGATCTTGTTTATGAAGTTTTCCTTTCAGGTTCACCATGAGATGTAGATGTAATTCCTAAAATGCAATCTAATATGATAAATAATCTTTTTATCTTCTTTGTGCAATGAAAATCCTAGCTAATAAGGAAAGAAAGACATAATTCTTTCACAAAGAGCAAAGAGCACACTCTAAATGCACTTTCCTAAATCAAACCAATCAGACTATCTAAATGAAAATGCACATGCATGTATTTTTTTTCGACTTTCTTAGTATATGAATGATAAGAAGAAAGCTGATGCACAAATATGAATTTCTTTTCAAGCGACAAATATCAACAAGTCTCTTTTCGAAATCAAATATGGAGACGATCACAACACCTTACGATTTTGAAATGAATACTTGTTTTAACACTAGAAAAATTACAAATTCAGACCAAAAACAATAGTAACAGGATAATCGACTATCAACAACAATCAAACTCTTTCCTACAATTGAAATCAACACTTGCGACAGTTTCAAATCAAAGGACGACAATACGATTACGCTAGTTTTGCAAAGGAGAACTGAAAATGACTCAACAAACACACAAAAACATTTACAGTTCTTTTGTACAAAGGAGGCGGAATAACAACAAGGAAAAGGGGTTTCAAATAGACATATACTGATCACAGGCAGCAAAATTCAGGAATAGAACTGGAAAGAATGAATCACAGAAACCAAAACTGCACAAAGCCTAGTCTGATCAGCGCACCTGTAACACGGGGAATTTGAAATGCAGCGCACCTTCTACACTCGGGAAGTGCACTGAATTTCAGATTCTCATAACAGTACCTGCGCTGGGCCAGAAATGAGACTTTGCTTGGGTTTCGGGTCACATTTTGCAGTTCAGTTCATTGGTTTTGGCTGAGCAAAAGGTAATCAGTAATTCAACAATCAGGGGTAGATCTAAAGAGGATCTAAGAGCTATCACAAGGGGCAATCAGAGAGTTTGTGAATGAGTTGTTTAAATCATAAACAGATCCCATAGATGGACTGAAGTAGCATTTATATACTTTGCATTTGCTATGGCAAATGCAGTTCGAATGCTACCTATAAGTTTATGAAATAGACAACAAGGAAGATAAACAAACAAACTAATTCTTCCCCAGTGGAGTCGCCATTTTGTTACAGGGAAAAGTGTCTACTCAGAACTGCTTATCCCACTAAGGTGTGACAGCTGCCTTAGAAACAAACAGAGTAAAGCTACTTTCGTTTTTCCTTTATGAAGTATAGATAGAGAGGAACAAAGAAGACCAACCTCTGTCTTGCGCTAATCTCCTAATTCGATTCCTCTCTTCTTTGATAGTCTTTCGCCACTTGTTCCCTTCCACGCCCAACTTCACAAGGTACCTGTAAGATCACAATAGCATAACACTATACAAAGACATGGATCTATAATCATAAAAAATCTAGGATCAGATGTAAATTGACCATACAAATGCAACAAACATGAATGACACAAAAGTATGGAGGAAAACTTGAATAGCTTTTATTTATAAACAAGAAAAAATCCAAGAGGAGTTACAACCAGTTGTTCTGACCCAACATCAACCTCTCAGCAAGGAAGCCCCTCTTCACCTCATACAAAGCTTAGATCACCCAACAATCTGATGTTTGTCTCAAGAAACCAACAACAATTCCTTACAATATGCAAAATTCCAGCCTCTGGATCTCTGGGATGAGGGATCCATATATAGATATCTGTAAGGGAGATGATTCAGCTTGTGATTTGATTAGTGTCTTCTCTCTGATAGTTCTTTCTTCCACTCGGATATTGATGGTCTCTTACTCATCCTTGGTCGAATTCAGAGAGGCAAGTGTCACAGGAGAAGTTTCTGGAAGCTTCCATTGGCTCTCCACCTTGCGGAATGACACTGCCATTTGTAATTTCTCACCCATCGCACCCCATAGAAGGGCTTTTTGAAATGCAATGCACCCACACAGTGTATTTAGGTGAGATGCAACGTACTTAGCCTATGTAGCAGCGGAAATGATCCTGTTTTGACCAGTTCTGAGCAGTTTTTCACGAAGAATTTCTGGGAGAAGCTGTAATCTTCTGACCTTGTTCCTTTAGGGGTTAGAACAACACTTTTAGGGACTTAGGAGCCCTTGGTTTATGGAAATTTCATGCTTGGGGTTGTAGTGCCCAAAAATGTCTATAACACATATGCCTCTAGTTCAAGATCAACCGCTTGATATGCCCTTATAGGTGGTGCTTTTGCCCGGTTAGCTATACCCGCGCATGGACTTCAGGGAAAGATGTGAAAGCTGTTTCTTACTCCCAATGCTGCTTTAACTGCTTACCCACCTATGCTCCTTTTTCATCAACTACTGGCCCTGGAGCTGTATCTGGAACTAGCAAGGATGCTGGCTCCACTGCTCGATGTTTCAATTCACTAGGCTCTGCAACCTTTGTCTTTGGCTATGTCTATAATGCCTCTGCTGGTGGTTATGTGTCCAAATCATTAGTGCAGTTTCAATAGCCTAGCCTGCCTGGATACCTCCTTGCCTAGTGGAAGCTGTTGTCTGTGGCAGACTCTAATGCAACGGTCAAGGCTGGAAGGGCTTCGGAAAAGGTATAAGCACCACTAGCAGTCGTTTAAGCATCAAAGCCAACACCTCGATCATTTCCAGACACAGATTGAGATGGAGATTGAATTCCAGGCAAGCCTTGGACTACTAATTAACATATCGCTCTCCATAATCGTTCAAGACTGCGCTGCCAGACACAGATGCGGATGAAGTTAGAGATAAAGATCCAGAGGCAGCCGTTCTTGAGTCTAGGGCATCCCTTCTTTTTTGGTAGCTTGTTTGAGTCATATCCAGTCCAAGCTTCAGTTGATCCGGTTCAAGAAGCAGATCTGGTTGGAGATCGAAATCGATACCTAGCAGCAGAGATAGAGACAACTATAGCAACAAAGCAAGCACTAGAACCAATTGAAGTTTCTCTGCCTTCACGCGTTGATTCATTTTACCAAGCAACATCTAAGCCCGAAGCAGGAGCAGGAAAGTCATCTGACCAAGTTTCTCCCATTGGATTCAGTTGAAACATGACCTAGCAATAGAGCCATAGGCCGAGGTAAAGACAAGGGTAGGAGCACCAATCGCAGGTGAATATGTACTTGGAACTAGATATGGAACCACACGAAGGTCCGAATAAATAGCTCAGTAGGTTTACTTATGAATTCCGGCAGGACCCCGCTCAAAAGCCACTTAATTCATTCTAGTATGCCCATGCGAAGGTGATAGTTTGGCTGTTGGAAGTAGCTCCTTGTATGGCTGGTTCATATGCTTCTAAAACCCCTGCCTTTTTCCTAGTCCTTGACTCGGAGAGCATGGCTTACTTTGTTCTATATACCTTGATGTTGCTTTGACCATCTCTCGCTGCTTGGTCAACAGAATCTGGATTTGGATCTCAATCTCCTACTGCTAAGTGAATAAAAAGGTTCCGGCACGGGGTATCTTACATATGATATTATGGGAACTAGAAGGGAAGCTATGACGGGAAGGGATGTTGGGAAAGATGCAGGTTCTGATGGTGGTGGATAAGTTGGATCGACTGACTCTTGACCGGTAGCTAAATTGACTGGATCAAATGCATCTACCTCTACCTCTGTCTCTGCATATTTATGTAGAGACAGTAATTGACATAAGATCTTAGCATACGTGTAGTGACAACCCATTCATTTATATGTATATCCGCTAAGTAAGTCGTTTCGCTGGCAGGCACAGGCTATTTTGACTAACTGTGAATGTCCTCCCTCCTCCATTTCTGCTTCTATTTTGATAACAATAGCTCAGGATGGTCAGGGAACGACAGAGCTGAAGGTAATCTCCTCCTCCTGCAACTATGATCATCTCAGGTTTGTTTCCCCATTGAAGTGGATGAATGGACCTCGAATTGGAATTTTCTTTAAACGTTGGTAGAATTTCCACATATGAAACAGGGGTAACATTATACAGCCTTGAAGAATGCCTAGAAGGTGCAGGGCTCCAAACAGGTCTACTCTCTGGAATTGCACGGAATGGCCTTTGGTGCTTCACGGAAAGTCGCTTGCATAGGCTTTGGCATAGATTAGGCAAACCTAGCTGCTCCATTCGCTTCTTGTTCTCCTCTATGCGTGCATTCCTGAGATGCTCATAATCCACTGTCTGCGGCTATGAATGTCCTCCCTCCTCCATTTCTGCTGCTATTTTGATAACAATAGATAGGTTGGTCAAGGAAGGGAAAAGCTAAAGGTAATGTCCTCCTCCTCCAGCTATGATCATCTCAGGTTTGTTTCCCCATTGAAGCGGACGAATGGGCCTCGAATCAGAATTTTTTTTAAACGTTGGCATAATTTCCACATATGAAACAGGGGTAACATTCTGCAGCCTTGAAGAACGCCTAGAAGGTGCAGGGCTCCAAACAGGCCCACTCTCTGGAATTGCACGGAATGGCCTTTGGCGCTTTGCAGAAAGCCGCTTGGATAGGATTTGCAATAGATTAGGCAAACCTAGCTGCTCCATTTGCTTCTTGTTCTCCTCTATGCGTGCATTCCTGAGATGGTCATAATCCACTGTCTATGGCTGTGAATGTCCTCCACTCACTGACCCAAGCATAGGAGGTTATATTAGCATGATGCTTCCCAACGCCGCAACGAACCAACCATGGGTATTGTATTGCATTATACAAAGAATCGATACGAGAGAGTTATCGGGTTAATCCGAACCGGGTAGGCAGCCGAGATTCACATGTACGTGCAAAGAGGGGAATAAATCCTCGATCCTCTCCCTATCGAGCGAGTACCTAAAGGTCCTCGAGGGGTGGCGGGGGGAAGCTTGAGCCTACCTATCCCCCCGCCGCCCGATGGAACGGGAGCAGTTGGTTCCATCGGCCGACAGCAGTGGCTTCTGTACGTGATCGTAGTATATCACGTCGTCTCGCGGCGACCCTGCCTATCTGCATCGAATAGTACCTATCTATCTATGCACTATGTTCCGGTTCACTGATAAGGAAAGGAGAGTTTGGGGTCTACGATGGTTCAGGTATGATCCTTCTGGCTGGGGAGATACATGCCAACTATGGGGGTTACATTATGTCCAAAATGTATGTCGCCCGCCCCCCCCCCTACCTATTTATAAGGCGTAACGTCTTGAAAGCCGGGTTCGTTACCCAACCCACCGCAGATACTACCATCGATCGGAGCGGAACAACCAGAGGAAAAAGTGGAGCTAGAAAGCCGTATGATAGGTGGTAACTATCTCGTACGGTTCGGGGGGTAATCGGCGCACTCTGATCAGTGGGGAATATCTCACTCCATCGAACATACAGGGAATTGGAGGTAGCATTCCACCGATGTTAAGCCATGGACCGGTTCCTCCAGCCCCTTCTCCATGTGTCGGTTTTCTATATGACCGGCATAAGACTCGACCTGCTAAATATTATGGAGGTTCAGTAAGCACCATGCCGAATCCCCCTACCATTTTTTTTTCTTCCACTTTAGCCAATATGAGTTTACCTGGTACTAGCAGCTTTATCGGGGAATTTCCCATCTTAGTAGGAGCTTTCCAAATCAATAGCTTAGTAGCCACATTAGCAGCGCTTGGGATGATTCTAGGCGCAGCGTATTCCCCTTGGCTATATAATCGTGTGGTTCTTGGAAATTTAAAACCCAATTTCCCCCATAAATTCTCCGATCCAAATGGAAGAGAAGTTCCGATATTTCTACCTTTTCTCGTTGGAGGGGCGACCGTCCGTTGAACTACCGAATAAATGTATGATGAAAGTGATCACGACATTGTAGGTGCTCGCGATGGGACGGATGCAACTTACCTCATCAACAATGGGTGACATAGCCCGTTGCAAAAGTCCCCCGGAAAAGGGAAAGGACGGGGGGAAGGCGACCTCGTGTCTCCGAAGGACAGTTGAGTGACTCATGAATGCTGCCGGGTCGGACGAGCCAATAACTCGGACGCGTTCGGTCAGTTTTTTGAGCAATAGCAAGAAATAGTATCGCAGCGTCATCCTCACCATGATATGGACTCCAAGTTTCTATGGCAGGCAGAAGAGGACCGGCAGGGGCTCGACCATAAGGACCTTTAGGTGCTCGACCATAAGGGAGAGGGAGAGGAGTTTCCAACTTCAATATGATGATGAAAATGCGCCAGCCGCCGATGCCGGAAGCACGACTGGGGTCTCCGCTCGGCACTACTGGTCCGAGATCTTACATAAGTAACGTAAGCATGAGAGTTTTTGGTAGTACCGGTGAACCAGGTGGCCGCAGGGAATCTGGGACGGAGGACTCGTAGTATCTAGCTAGATAGCGAAACACCCGTAATGAATAGGGGCTTACTCTGGCTCGCACCTTATTGAACGATGAACCTGTTTAGAAACCTTTGTCTTTGCCTATGTCTATAATTCCTCTGCTGGTGGTTATGCGTCCAAATTATTAGTGTAGTTTCAATAGCCTAGCTTGCCTGGATACCTCCTTGCCCAGTGGAAGCTGTTGTCTGTGGCAGACTCTAATGCAACGGTCAAGGCTCGAAGGGGTTTGGAAAAGTTATAAGAACCACTAGCAGTTGTTTAAGCATCAAAGCCAGCACCTCGATCATTTTCAGAAATATATTGAGATGGAGATTGAATTCCAGGCAAGCCTTGGACTACTAATTAACATATCGCTCTCCATAACCATTCAAGACTGCACTGCCAGACACAGTTTCGGATGAAGTTAGAGATAAAGGTCCAGAGGTAGCCGTTCTCGAGTCCAGGGCATCCCTTCTTTTTTGGTAGCTTGTTTGAGTCATATCCAGTCCAAGCTTCAGTTGATCCGGTTCAAGAGGCAGATCTGGTTGGAGATCAAAATCGATACCTAGCAGCAAAGATAGAGACAGTTATAGCAACAAAGCAAGCACTAGAAACAATTGAAGTTTCTCCGCCTTCACCTGATGATTCATTTTACCAAGCAGCATCTAAGCCTGGAGCAGGAGCGAGAAAGGAATTTGACCAAGTTTCTCCCATTGGATTCAGTTGAAACATAACCTAGAAATAGAGCCATAGGCTGAGGTAAAGACAAGGGTAGTAGCACCAATCACAGGTGAATATGTACTTGGAACTAGATATGGAACCATGCGAAGGTCTGAATAAATAGCTCGGTAGGTTTACTTATGGATTCCGGCAAGACCCCGCTCAAAAGTCACTTAATTCATTCTGGTATGCCCATGCGAAGGTGATAGTTTGGTTGTTGGAAGTAGCTCCTTGTATGGCTGGTTCATATGCTTCTGAAACCCCTGCCTTGTTCCTAGTCCTTGACTTGGAGAGCATGGCTTACTTTGTTCTATATACCTTGATGTTGCTTTGACCATCTCTCGCTGCTTGGTCAATAGAATTTGGATTTGGATCTCAATATCCTACTGCTAAGTGAATAAAAAGGTTCCTGCATGGGGTATCTTACATACGTTATTATGGGAACTAGAAGGGAATCTATGACGGGAAGGGATGGTGGTCAAGATGCAGGTTTTGATGGTGGTGGATAAGCTGGATCGACTGACTCTTGACCGGCAGCTAAATCGACTGGATCAAATGCATCTACCTCTACCTCTCTCTCTGCATATTTATGTAGCTGTAAACCCATACCCATAACCCACCAGCGAGCCAGATATCTGTATATAGAGATCGAGATCCAGTTTCTAATCCAGTACCAGTATATCCTATTTCAGATCCTCCAGCAGCAGCATTCCTTCCAGTAGCATATCCAGTAGCTAAGGGAGAAAAGTCAGCATCCTGCATCGATTCCAAAACAGACAAGAAGACATCGGTGAACAGACAGACGAAAGACAAAATATCCACCACTTGTATCGAGTGGATCGACAGCATCAACTAGCGGCTCTCGGCAAAGATCTACGGCGATGATGTTATCCCGTGTATCAGCTAGCGGTAGTAGTAATCGGTACCTACCTCGCATGCTGGCCTTCCTTCCCAAAGAGTTTGTAGATATGATTGACTTTGACCGCTTACAGTTCAATCTCTCTATCTGGGTAGACGCACTCACTCACGCTCTTAGGTAAGAGAGAATGAGCTATAGATTCCATTCAACCTGATCCTTCCCACCCGATTGGATAGATGTAATTATAGCCGCTTTGGCCCTTCCTTTCGAAAGAAACAGTAGGTAGATCCACCCGGTAAATAAAAGGATAGATCGGGCAGGCTACCTTTCATTCACATACTCAATGGGTTGGCCCTCTACATGTATGGGTACTGCGAATTCACCCATGTCGGCATCGGTTGAGGAGAATCATTTCGACGTTCTTCAACACACACCGGCCGAGACGAAAATGGTTGGGTGCACGGGAAGTGCAGAAGGCCTTTTATGCTCTACCAAAGGTCCCGGAGGGGCTTGCGCTTCTGAGGGCAAGGAAGTTCAGCAAAGCTTCCGGCGTGACTTGAGCCGGCTGATTGGTTCTCGGACCGGAGATTGGTTTCCCAATGATTAGTTTTGGGGTGTCGCTAGATGAGTTATATCGGGTTGGTTAGCAAAGGCCGCTAATGATTGATCCCTGCTATTGAAGGATTATCTCTTATGCAAATGGATAGCCAGATAGGTGAAGAGAAATAGGGATTTGTGGAAGAGAAGCAACTCCTAATACGTGATTGAAAGGCAAAGAGTGGGAGCTGATTCACCATCAACATTCCAACCAAGCCAAGGCTGGCTAAAGCGCTTATATCATTTCGTACTTGACTTAAGGAACGAATATAATAGGGAGAAATCCGCTTGACTACCCTTTAGAAGATGCAAAAACAGATCCAGTCCCTGAAAATTGAACTCCGTAATAGAAATTGAAATCTCCCTTGCACTAGGAAGCGCAAGCCCCTCTGGGACCTTGCCGAATCACATCCACTGCTGGGAAGGCGGCAAGAAAGAAATATAGTAGGTGTGTAACAGGTGAAACAACCTTCCTCCTTGCTGTTGATCGATGTACCTGCCCATCTGTATGGGGAGAGGAGTGAGTGAGATCCCCCCAGATAATGGCTCTGGGCCCGTTCTTCGACTGGCAAGAGAATAGCTAGATACAAAGTAACAAGCTTGGAAGTGAGGATAGGAACTATGGAATGTGGGGAACAAATTATCGGTGTTGGAATGAAAGGAAAATGGCATATATAATACGAAAACAAAGGACGATCTTGAACCAATAGACCCAGTATTAAGGCTAAGGGATAAAGTATAATTCAAAGTATTGGGCAACTAAAATATATGCGGGCGTGCAGAAAATGCATAATTACATATATAATGTGCCAGCGCCTAACTTCCCACATCAGAAGCCCTGATATCACTAACCAAAGAACCTATCCGAATGGAAGGGTGCATGAGTAAAAGTTCGACATCGGGTACTCAAACCAACCGACTGACTGTGAGGGGTGAAATATCTCTCCTCCCCCAGCTTAGTAAAAGTGGCATGATCGATGAAATCGCCCAAGAGCAGTGGATAAAGCAATTGGATTCATTTGCTTGTAAGTGATAACCTTCTAACATAGACTAGTCCAACCAATGACTGACTTACATAGGTATAAAACCTGTCATAAACGATTGGATTATGTAAGGAGTGAAGCCGCTTGTCCCTCCGGGGGCAAGGTAATTAATCGTCACAACCAGAGAAGCGCCAATCGAAAGTGTGGAGTATCTGACCTGATTGACCCCTACCAGTTCTATTGGCCCGCCGGTGAAAGCCGGAAGCTTGGCGGATCCAACGCCAATGAGAATCACCTTTAGACAAAGAAAAGGGTCTGATTGGGAAAGATTTCCCATCCAATTGACACAACGGGGGACGCAAACCCTTCTTCTAAGAGACTGGCCACTGTGCGTTACCAGTTCGATAGAAAAGGGCGAGTGAGAAACCTACCAGATGATGGCTCTGGGACCGTCTTTCGGCTGGCGGTAGAATAGCTAGATACATAGAAACAATCTCTTAAGTGAGGAAGTTACCCAAGGTAAGCGGGGTACAACCTATCGAGGGGAGAGTGGCTATAGGCAAGAAGTACCACATATACTTAGATCAAATGCCAACCAACCTTCCATCCCGTAGGATAACGCGAACCAGAAGTCCCTCTGAATGAAAGAGAGCGTGAATTTCAGTCCGACATCAGGGCATCCCAACCTACCAAAATATGTGAGGCAAGAAATCTCCTTCATTAGAGAGAAAGTTGTAAACTGATTGATGCAATCACCCAAAGGTAGTGGGCGAGCAATTGGCGTGCACATGCTCGTAAGTGATAGTAATCCTAATTTTTCCTTGAATAGGACCACAATAAGTGAATAGCTAATCGAGAGGGTGGATGACTAATTGCCCCCAACTTCTTATTATTCTTTTGAGGATAACCAATCGAGACCCGTTCAGCTTTCTCTTTATTGAAACCCAGAGCCTATTGGCCGAGGATCTCATATTAATGAACACACACTCGATATCAAGATTTACAAGGAGTGAAGCTGCTTGTCCCTCCGGGGGCAAGGTTTACATCACTTCTGAGACTGGTCTCGTTTATAAGAGTGGTATTGCTTATTCGGTGAACGGAGTCAAAACCTGGTCGACAATGAGATTAGGGCGCTGCCTTTCTGCCCCGCCGTGGAGCTTTACCCTCTCAATCCCACCCTTTGTGGGGAATTTTTCCCTCTCCCTCTCCTTCCCTGGTTAGGTATGGCGGGTATTTGTACACCATCCAGCTGCGGTGCCGAGTCCATTCCAGGTATCTGGATATCTGGTAGAGTTGTCCCTCTTTCAATTTAGGGAAGGCTCCATGCAGTTTCTAATAAAGTTCCTTTGGGCCAGGGGGATTAGTTCTTTTGATACCCGCATGGTAGTGGATTTCACCCACCTTGGACTTGATTTCAGCCGTGAGAAATAAGGAGGCATTAGGAAGAAAGTGCTTCATTTTTTAAGGTATTCTAGTTTGGGTTAACTCCTTCGGCTTGAGGATGGGTCCTAATACTATATGAAAAATGCCACCCGTTAGGTGAATTCTATGGTTCAGATACTTCCATCCGACCTGACATAAGGAGAGGACCAGAGGACTGACTCCGAAGGTGCGGGTGGGTCAAGCGCTCTTTAAGACCGGCCACCATCGACTCGGTCGAGGTTACAAGGTTGACGAGAGGGACCTTCTCTGTTCTCTCTGGGCCATTGATGTGGGACTACTTCTTATCTTGGGTATGTCTGTTGGGGGTCTGTCTATTGAACGGGGTAAGGTGTTTGAATGGGTATCCGGTGACAATAGCCTGTGCGTACCAACCAAACCACTTACTTAGTGGATATCAACTGGTTCGTCGCTTTCAGAGACTGCCCGCTGCTTAAACTGACACTGAGTAAGGCACTGATCCAACCTTCTCTTTCATTTATAGGTGGACCTTACCTTGGTGTGGGAGCAAGCATATCTCTCCTCAACCTCGTAACCTCGGTCGAGTCTCTAACGAGCCTTTTCTCGAGCAAGCACTTTGTACCTTATCAGAGGTAAGGACCACAAACCCCATTGTCTGTAGATACAAAAAAAGCTCGATCATTGAATAAGCGTCATGCTTCAAAGGGGTATTAAGTGCCTCTGTCATGTCTTCCCAAGAATGCAATGTGGCCTTATGTGTTGCCCACCATCTCGCAGGGGTTTCTGCAAAAGTGACATCCAGCGCTGCAATCCTTTGCTCTGGGATGATCTGTTCTACCACTTGTTCCACAAATTCAGGCGTTTCAATCGTGCCGTCAAACTTCGATGGGTCTTTCAACTCTGTGTCAATCCACCTGCATGTTCGCAGCACCACACACCATCATGTGGACTGCTCATATTCTACACTCTGCCACTAATTGCTTGTAGATTTCGAGTATGTTGTGTAAGACAAAATGCCGTGCCAAATTCAGTCTCCATCGACCATTGGGGTTATGTACTCCTCCCCCTGCGGTGAGGTTATACAACTGATCTAGGGCACCTTCATCTCAAATTTATTCAACTGGTTCCACAAAGTGCTCGCCTAAGGATGGATCCAGAGGTTGAATGACTCTGCAAACTGATTTCTCAAAGGACATCCGTCACTGCTTTAGATTCATAATAGTTTGTTTCATTATTTCATGCCCAATCGATCCTGAGTAGCGTAGGGTAGGGATCCTTGTCATCTAGAATCTCGATGACCTAAAAATGCAGGTATTGACCCCAAAAAGACAAACCTGAAACTATTCCAGCCTATCGATTGGAAAGATACACGACTAGTTGGCCAACCGCAGCTGGATTGGTGAGTAGACCACACCTATCCATCCCATGAACTCTCAGTATTTCTTAGGCAATATGTTCAAATTTGATCCTAGGTCGAGCATTACATCCTGCACCTCATATCCTCCAATTAGCGTGTTCAACCTTAATTCTTTCCATGGCCTCTTTCTCTACACTCGGTGTATATGTCTATCTAACTTCTCTGCGGGTTAACCCTGCAACCACACAAGTATCCCCTTGAGATTGGTCATAGCTTGGTCATCCTTCAAAATCTATCGCATTGTCTTCATCCATCCCTGTACTTCATCTTCAACGAACTGCGCTGGCAGGCTGGCAATGAAAAGAGTACAATGAAGGGACTCTCAGCAATGATTGGTGGGCATCTGATGACCGAGTGAAAATAGGATAAGTAAAGGTAGAAGCGCCTCGTCCGGGATCCCTTCCAGTTCTCGATCGAACAACAAAGACAAAGACACAGGTAGCAGCAGGAATGATAGAAGAAAAGGACACAGAGACATAGGTGGCAGAGGCAATAATAGAGGTAGCAGACCCATTTGCAGTAGTAGAGACAAAGGCAGGAGCAGTTTACTGATGGAAGGCAAATGACCTTAAAGCTATTGGAGGTAGTGGTGGAAGAGTTGGGACGAGAAAGAATTCAGCGGGCTATGGGGCCGGAATGGATATCGTGCGAGGTAGCTTAGAAACTGGATCAATGGAAACAGGATATGGATCTCGATCCGTTGCTTCAGCTTCCTCTCCTGTTGTTGGTCCAACTGGCTGTCCAATTGGCTCTTGAACAAGCTATATAAATGAATGGGCTGTCACTACACGTATGCTAATATCATAAGCCTAGAACATACATATACCCCTATATGTACAAATTAGGCAAACCCAGCTACTATCCGCTAAGGACAACAATGATATCTGCTAAGTAACTGGTTTGGCTGGCAGGCACAGGCTATTTTGACTAACTGTGAGTGTCCTCCCTCCAACATTTCTTCTGCTATTTTGATAACAATAGCTCAGGTTGGTCAGGGAAGGGTAGAGCTAAAGGTAATCTCCTCCTCCTCCAGCTATGATCATCTCAGGTTTTTTTCCCCGTTGAGGCGGACAAATGGACCTCGAATCGGAATTTTCTTTAAAAGTTAGCAGAACTTCCACATATGAAATAGGGGTAACATTCTGCAGCCTTTGAAGAATGCCTAGAAGGTGCAGGGATCCAAATAGGCATGCTTTCTGAAATTGCACGGAATGGCCTTTGGCGCTTTGCAGAAAGCTGCTTGGATAGGCTTTGGCATATATTAGGAAAACCCAACTTCTCCATTCGCTTCTTGTTCTCCTCTATGCGTCCGTTCCTGAGATGCTCATAATCCACCGTTTGCGGCTACGAATGTCCTCCCTCCATTTCTGCTGCTATTTTGATAACAATAGCTCAGGTTGTTCAGGGAAGGGCAGAGTTGAAGGTAATCTCCTCCTCCTTCTGCTATGATCATCTCAGGTTTGTTTCCCTGTTGAAGCAAACAAATGGACCTCGAATCGGAATTTTCTTTAAACGTTGGCGGAATTTCCACATATGAAACAGGGGTAACATTCTGCAGCCTTGAAGAACACCTAGAAGGTGCAGGGCTCCAAACAGGCCTACTCTATGGAATTGCATGGAATGGCCTTTGGCGCTTTGTAGAAAGCCGCTTGGATAGGCTTTTGCATAGATTAGGCAAACCCAGCTTCTCCATTCGCTTCTTGTTCTCCTCTATGTGTGCATTCTTGAGATGATCATAATCCACTGTCTGCTACTGTGAATGTCCTCCCTCCTCCATTTCTGCTGCTATTTTGATAACAATAGCTCATGTTGGTCAGGGAAGGGCAGAGCTGAAGGTAATCTCCTCCTCCTCCTGCTATGATCATCTCAGATTTGTTTCCCTGTTGAAGCGGACAAATGGACCTCGAATCAGAATTTTCTTTAAACGTTGGCGGAATTTCCACATATGAAATAGGGGTAAGATTTTGCAGCCTTGAAGAACGCCTAGAAGGTGTAGGGCTCCAAAGAGGCGTACTGTCTAGAATTGCACGGAATGGCATTTGGCGCTTTGCAGAAAGCTTCTTGGATAGGCTTTGGCATAGATTAGGCAAACCCAGCTGCTCCATTCGCTTCTTATTCTTCTCTATGCGTGCATTCCTGAGATTCTCATAATCCAATGTCTGCAGCTGTGAATGTCCTCACTCCTCCATTTCAGCCATAGAAAATTTTAGGGGCGAATGTTTGCCCTTTGGCAAAATTAAGGGGTTTTAAATTTTTAGTGGGCGAATATTTTGTATCATAGCACATTTTTATGAATCACCTCAAATAGCCCACCTTATTTTAAGGGAGAGGGTAAAAAAGGTAAATTTAGCCCTTGAAATTAGGAGTGACAACCTTCCATTTGCCCATTTTCAAGAATAGGTTTTATTTAAGTGAATCCTATGAGCCAAAGGTCCAAATAACATATTTATAAAAAGGGTATGGTAAATTAATAAAAATATAAATAAATGAGAGGTTGTAAGAAGAGCTTCGACGTAAATCACATAAAGGGAGATCTTTGTCGACGCATTTCGAGCCAGCAAGTGTGGCTCATCGTCAGGACAAGTTGAAGAAACAGATCCAGCTTTGCAAGTTAAATAGTCTGAGCAGGGCCTCCAACACCTATCTAGATCAACGGCTAGATTTGACCAAGGGACAGTCAAAAAGTCAAATGGATCCATTTGACTTTTTGACTGTCCCTTGGTCAAATCTAGCCGTTGATCTAGATAGGTGGTGGAGGCCCTGCTCAGACTATTAAACTTGCAAAGTTGGATCTGTTTCTTCAACTTGTCCTAAGGATGAGCCACACTTGGTGGCTGGAAACGCGTCGACAAAGATCTCTCTTTATGTGATTTACGCCGAAGCTCTTCTTACAACTATTATGGATCACCGAAGTCTCAATTTAACAAATGAGAGGTATGGTAAATAAATAAAACATTTTTTATATTTACTCCATAAGTCACCTTATATAATGCAAGGGTGTAAACAAATAAAAATATAAGTAAAGTGGAGGTATGGTAAATAAATAAAAATATAAATAAACTAGACACAAGGTAAATAAATAAAACCCCTTCTTATATTTAGTCCATAATCCCCATTCTATTTATGAAGGCTCAAGAAAGAGGTTTTATTTAAGTGAGTCCTATTGGCCAAATACCATATTTGTAAAAGAGGTATGGTAAATTAATAAAAATATAAATAAAGGAGATGTATGGTAAAAAATAAAACATTTTTTTATATTTACTCCATAAGTCACCTTATATTTACAAACACTCAAAAAATGTGTTATATTTGGGTGAAACCTATGGGAAAAAAAATGGCACATGGTATTGACCCATGGTATTCACCAAAATGGCACATGGTATTGACCCATGGTATTCACCTAGAATGTAGCCTATTTAAATGGGGGAATTAAACCAGCATAGATCCATCTTTACTCTGGATCTACGAGAGGTATCAAATATCATGATATGAAAACTAGCATAGAGTGAAAAAATATTTGATCCAATCAAGAGTGAAAATGGATGTTGTAATTTAATGTATGTTAAACATTTTAGCTTGGTTAAAATAAAAAATAAAACAAAAATCAACTATTAATTTTATTATTTTTTTATAAATTACTAATAGTGATTTTTAAGCTCCAGGTTTATGATAACCCATGGTATTGACCCATGGTAATACCATGGTATTCATGTGAGCATAAACTATTTAAAGGGGAAGTTCTATCATCTTAGATCTATCTTAATTCTGGGTCTACCAAGTGTTGAGAGGGATAAATAGATTTAATCCCCCTAAGAGTGGTAGATGTGGAGTTAAGATGGACATAGGTTGGTTTTTATGATAATGAAGATATTAAATAGACTTAGGAAATTATATTGTAAAAACGACTTAAGGTGAATGGTTAAAGCATAGAAATTGGAAAAGTATATTTGTATACTTCTATTTTAAAAACAAATCTAGGGCAAAAAGGAATGGATTGATTGCACTAGTCATCCTTCTATAACTTTCCAACATATGCTGGAGTAAACAGATTGTAATTTGGGTAATTTTTCTAATTGCAAATAGGAACATACTTGTGTATTTGTAGGGTGGTTACGAGGTCCCTAGAAGTGATTAATTTGAGTATTTCTTGGTTTGATATATAGTATTAGGTTTTTTCTCATGATTTCTGTGAATGGCACGGGTGAATTTTATCCTACACCCACTAGGTTATTGATATGTAATTTCGGGAATTTTGATTTCAAAATATATTTTAAAGAAATACAATGATTTCATTTGTGTATTCAATAAACACAAGATTTTATAATTGAGTGAAATATTCACAATGCTTGGTGAGAGATTCACCAAAAAATTATATATACATAACATATTATTGATAAAACCGCCTTCCATTTTTCCTATATATGTAATTTCGGTAATTTTGATTTCAAAATATATTTTAAAGAAATGCAATGATTTCATTTGTGTATTCATTAAACACAAGATTTTATAATTGAGTAAAATATTCGCCATGCTTGGTGAGAGATTCACCAAAAAATTATATATACATATCATATTATTGATAAAATCGCCTTCCATTTTTCCTATATACCATGGAGATTCGCCCATTTATTATACATGTAAATTTGGGGGGGTTCTTAAAATTTTCCCTGATTTCTGTTGCTATTTTGATAACAATAGCTCAGGTTGGTCATGGAAGGGCAGAGATGAAGGTAATCTCCTCCTCCTCCAGCTATGATCATCTCAGGTTTGTTTCCCTATTGAAGCGGACGAATGGACCTCGAATTGGAATTTTCTTTAAACGTTGGTGGAATTTCCACATACAAAACAGGGGTAACATTCTGCAGCCTTGAAGAATGCCTAGAAGGTGCAGGGCTCCAAATAGGCCTACTCTCTGGAATTGCACGGAATGGCCTTTCGCGCTTTGCAGAAAGCCGCTTGGATAGGCTTTGGTATAGATTAGGCAAACCCAACTGCTCCATCCGCTTCTTGTTCTCCTCTATGCGTGCATTCCTGAGATGCTCATAATCAACTGTCTGCGGCGGCGAATGTCTTCCCTCCTCCATTTCTGCTCCTATTTTGATAACAATAGCTCAGGTTGGTCAGAGAAGGCAGAGTTGAAGGTAATCTCCTCATCCTCGCGCTATGCTCATCTCAGGTTTGTTTCCCCGTTGAAGCAGACGAATGGACCTCGAATCAGAATTTTCTTTAAACATTGGCGGAATTTCCACATATGAAACAGGGGTAACATTCTGCAGCCTTGAAGAACGCCCAGAAGGTGCAGGGCTCCAAACAGGCCTACTCTCTAGAATTTCATGGAATGGCCATTGGCGCTTTTCAGAAAGCCTCTTGGATAGGCTTTGGCATAGATTAGGCAAACCCAGTTGCTCCATTCGCTTCATGTTCTCATCTATGTGTGCATTCCTGAGATGCTCATAATCCACTGTCTGCGGCTGTGAATTTCCTCCCTCGTCCATTTCTGCTACTATTTTGATAACAATAGCTTAGGTTGGTCAAGGAAGGGCAGAGTTGAAGGTAATCTCCTTCTCCTCCAACTATGATCATTTCAGGTTTGCTTCCCCGTTGAAGCAGATGAATGGACCTCGAATCGAAATTTTCTTTAAATGTTGGCGGAATTTCCACATATGAAACAGGGGTAACATTCTGCAGCCTTGAAGAATGCCTAGAAGGTGCAGGGCTCCAAACAGGCCTCCTCTCTGGAATTGCACGGATGGCCTTTGGCGCTTTGCAGAAAACCACTTGGATAGGCTTTGGCATAGATTAGGCAAACCCTGCTGCTCCATTCGCTTCTTGTTCTCCTCTATGCGTGCATTCCTGAGATGCTCATAATCCACTGTTTGCGGTTGTGAATGTTCTCCCTCCTCCATTTCTGCTGCTATTTTGATAACAATAGCTCAGGTTGGTCATGGAAGGGCAGAGCTGAAGGTAATCTCCTCTTCCTGCAGCTATGATCATCTCAGGTTTGTTTCCTCGTTGAAGTGGGCAAATGGACCTCGAATTGGAATTTTCTTTAAACGTTGGCAGAATTTCCACATATGAAACAGGGGTAACATTCTGCAGCCTTGAAGAATGCCTAGAAGGTGTAGGGCTCCAAACAGGCCTAATCTCTAGAATTGCATGGAATGGCCTTTGGCTCTTTGAAAAAGGCCGCTTGGATAGGCTTTGGCATAGATTAGGCAAACCCACCTGCTCCATTCGCTTCTTGTTCTCCTCTATGCGTGCATTCTTGATATGCTCATAATCCACTGTCTGCGACTGTGAATGTACTCCCTCCTCCATTTTTGCTGCTATTTTGATAACAATAGCTCAGGTTGGTCAGGGAAGGGCAGAGCTGAAGGTAATCTCCTCCTCCTCCAGCTATGATCATCTCAGGTTTGTTTCCCCCTTGAAGCGGACGAATGGACCTCGAATCATGATTTTCTTTAAACGTTGGCGGAATTTCCACATATGAAACAGGGGAAACATTCTTCAGCCTTGAAGAACGCCTAGAAGGTGCAGGGCTCCAAAAAGGCCTACTCTATGGAATTGCATGGAATGGCCTTTGGAGCTTTGCAGAAAGCCACTTGGATAGGCTTTTGCATAGATTAGACAAACCCAACTGCTCCATTCGCTTCTTGTTGTCCTCTATGCATCCATTCCTGAGATGCTCATAATCAAGTGTCTGCAGCTGTGAATGTCCTCCCGCTCCATTTCTGCTGCTATTTTGATACCAATAGCTCAGGTTGGTCAGGGAAGGGCAGAGCTGAAGGTAATATCCTCCTCCTCTACCTATGATCATCTCAGGTTTGTTTCCCCGTTGAAGCGGATGAATGGAGCTCAAATCGGAATTTTCTTTAAACATTGGCGGGATTTCCACATATGAAATAGGGATAACAGTCTGCAGCCTTGAAGAAGGCCTTGAAGGTGAAGGGCTCCAAACAGGCCTACTCTCTGGAATTTCATGGAATGGACTTTGGCGCTTTGCAGAAAGCCACTTGGATAGGCTTTGGCATAGATTAGGCAAACCTAGATGCTCCATTCGCTTCTTGTTCTCCTCTATGCATGCATTCCTGAGATGCTCATAATCCACTGTCTGCGGCTATGAATGTCCTCCTTCCACCATTTCCATTGCTATTTTGATAAAAATAGCTCAGGTTGTTCAAGGAAGGGCAGAGCTGAAGGTAATCTCCTCCTCCTCCAGCTATGATCATCACAAGTTTGTTTCCCCGTTGAAAGAGATGAATGGACCTCCAATAGGAATTTTCTTTAAACGTTGGCGAAATTTCCACATATGAAATAGGGGTAACATTCTGCAGCCTTGAAAAACGCCTAGAAGGTGTAGGGCTTAAAAGGGGCCTATTCCCTGGAATTGCACGGAATGGCCTTTGGTGCTTTGCAGAAAGCCGCTTGGATAGGCTTTGGCAGAGATTAGGCAAACCCAACTGCTCCATTCGCTTCTTGCTCTCCTCGGTGCATGCATTCCTGAGATGCTCATAATCCAATGTCTGTGGCTGTGAATGTCCTCCCTCCTCAATTTCTACTGCTATTTTGATAACAGTATCTCAGTTTGGTCAGGGAAGGGCAGAGCTAAAGGTAATCTCCTAATCCTCCAGCTATGATCATCTCAGGTTTGTTTCGCCATTTAAGTGGAAGAATGGACCTCGAATCGGAATTTTCTTTAAAGGTTGCCAGAATTTCCACGTATGAAACAAGGGTAACATTCTGCAGCCTTGAAGAACATCTAGAAGGTGCAGGGCTCCAAACAGGTCTACACTCTAGATTTGCACGGAATGGCCTTTGGCGCTTTGCAGAAATCCGCTTGGAGAGGCTTTGACATAGATTAGGCAAACCTAGCTGCTCCATTCGCTTCTTGTTCTCCTGTATGATTTCATTCCTGAGATGCTCATAATCCACTGTGTGCTGCCGTGAATGTCCTCCCTCCTCCATTTCTGCTGCTATTTTGATAACAATAGCTCAGTTTGGTCAGGGAAGGACAGAGCTAAAGGAAATTCCTCCTCCTCCGGCTATGATCATCTCAGGTTTGTTTCCCCGTTGAAGCGGACGAATGGACCTCGAATCGGAATTTTCCTTAAACGTTTTGGCAGAATTTCCACATATGAAACAGGGTAACATTCTGCAGCCTTGAAGAACGCCTAGAAGGTGCAAGGCTCCAAACAGGCCTACTGTCTGGAATTGCATGGAATTGCGTTTGGCGCTTTGTAGAAAGCCGCTTGGATAGCCTTTGGCATAGATTAGGCAAACCCAGCTGCTCCATTCGCTTCTTGTTCCCCTCAATGCATGCATTCCTGAGATGCTCATAATCCACTGTCTACGGCTGTGAATGTCCTCCCTCCTCCATTTCTGCTGCTATTTTGATAACAATAGCTCAGGTTGGTCAGGGAAGGGCAGAGCTGAAGGTAATCTCCTCCTTCTCTAGCTATGATCATCTCAGGTTTGTTTCCCCGTTAAAGCAGATGAATGGACCTTGAATCGGAATTTTCTTTAAACGCTGGCGCAATTTCCATATATGAAACAGGGGTAACATTCTGCAGCCTTGAAGAATTCCTAGAAGGTGTAGAGCTCCAAATAGGCCCACTCTAAGGAATTGCACAGAATGGCCTTTGGCGCTTTGCAGAAAGATGCTTGGATAGGCTTTGGCATAAGTTAGGCAAACCCAGTTGCTTCATTCGCTTCTTCTTCTCCTATATGCGTGCATTCCTGAGATGCTCATAATCCACTGCCTGTGGCTGTGAATGTCCTCCCTCCTCCATTTCTGCTGCTATTTTGATAACAATAGCTCAGGTTGATCAGGGAAGGGCAGAGCTGAAGGTAATGTCCGCCTCCTCCAGCTATGATCATCTCAAGTTTGTTTCCTGGTTGAAGCGGAGGAATGGACCTCGAATCAGAATTTTCTTTAAACGTTGGCGGAATTTCCACATATGAAACAGGGGTAACATTCTGCAGCCTTGAAGAATGCCTAGAAGGTGCACGGCTCCAAACAAGCCTACTCTCTGGAATTGCACGGAATGTCCTTTGGCACTTTGCAGAAATCCGCTTGGATAAGCTTTAGCATAGATTAGGCAAACGCAGCTGCTCCATTCGCTTCTTGTTCTCCTCTATGCGTGCATTCCTGAGATTCTCATAATCCACTTTCTACGGTTGTGAATGTCGTCCCTCCTCCATTTCTGCTGTTATTTTGATAACAATAGCCCAGGTTGGTCAGGCAAGGGCAGAGCTAAAGGTAATCTCCTCCTCCTCCCACTATGATCATCTCAAGTTTGTTTCCCCATTGAAGTGGACGAATGGACCTTGAATCGGAATTTCCACAATATGAAACAGGGGTAACATTCTGCAGCCTTGAAGAATGCCTAGAAAGTGCAAGGCTCCAAACAGGCCTCCTCTCTGGAATTGCATGGAATGGCCTTTGGCGCTTTGCAGAAAGCCATTTTTATAGGCTTTGGCATAGATTAGGCAAACCCTGCTGCTCCATTCGCTTCTTGTTCTCCTCTATGCGTGCATTCCTGAGATGCTCATAATCCACTGTTTGCGGTTGTGAATGTCCTCCCTCCTCCATTTCTGCTGCTATTTTGATAACAATAGCTCAGGTTGGTCAGGGAAGGGCAGAGCTTAAGGTAATCTCCTCTTCCTGCAGCTATGATCATCTCATGTTTGTTTCCTCGTTGAAGTGGGCGAATGGACCTCGAATTGGAATTTTCTTTAAACGTTGGCAGAATTTTCACATATGAAACAGGGGTAACATTCTGCAGCCTTGAAGAATGCCTAGAAGGTGCAGGGCTCCAAACAGGCCTAATCTCTGGAATTGCATGGAATGGCCTTTGGCTCTTTGCAAAAGGCCGCTTGGATAGGCTTTGGCATAGATTAGGAAAACCCACCTGCTCCATTCGCTTCTTGTTCTTTTCTATGCGTGCATTCTTGATATGCTCATAATCCACTGTCTGCGGCTATGAATGTCCTCTCTCCTCCATTTCTGCTGCTATTTTGATAACAATAGCTCAGGTTGATCAGGGAATGGCAGAGCTGAAGGTAATCTCCTCCTCCTCTAGCTATGATCATCTCAGGTTTGTTTCCCCCTTGAAGAGGACGAATGGACCTCGAATCATAATTTTCTTTTAACGTTGGGGAATTTCCACATATGAAACAGGGAAACATTCTTCAGCCTTGAAGAACGCCTAGAAGGTGCAGGGCTCCAAAAAGGCCTACTCTATGGAATTGCATGGAATGGCCTTTGGAGCTTTGCAGAAAGCCACCTGGATAGGCTTTTGCATAGATTAGACAAACCCAACTGCTCCATTCGCTTCTTGTTGTCCTCTATGCATGCATTCCTGAGATGCTCATAATCCAGTGTCTGCAGCTGTGAATGTCCTCCCACTCCATTTCTGCTGCTATTTTGATACCAATAGCTCAGGTTGGTTAGGGAAGGGCAGAGCTGAAGGTAATATCCTCCTCCTCCAGCTATGATCATCTAAGGTTTGTTTCCCCGTTGAAGCGGATGAATGGACCTCAAATAGAAATTTTCTTTAAACATTGGTGGGATTTCCACATATGAAACAGGGATAACAGTCTGCAGCCTTGAAGAACACCTAGAAGGTGTAGGGCTCCAAACAGGCCTACTCTCTGGAATTTCATGGAATGGACTTTGGCGCTTTGCAGAAAGCCACTTGGATAGGCTTTGGCATAGATTAGGAAAACCTAGATGCTCCATTCGCTTCTTGTTCTCCTCTATGCGTGAATTCCTGAGATGCTCATAATCCACTGTCTGCGGCTGTGAATGTCCTCCTTCTACCATTTCCATTGCTATTTTGATAACAATAGCTCAGGTTGTTCAGGGAAGGGCAGAGCTGAAGGTAATCTCCTCCTCCTCCAGCTATGATCATCACAAGTTTGTTTCCTCGTTGAAGGAGACGAATGGACCTCGAATAGGAATTTTCTTTAAACGTTGGCGAAATTTCCACATATGAAATAGGGGTAACATTCTGCAGCCTTGAAAAACGCCTAGAAGGTGTAGGGCTTCAAAGGGGCCTATTCCCTGGAATTTCACGGAATGACCTTTGGTGCTTTGCAGAAAGCCGCTTGGATAGGCTTTGGCATAGATTAGGCAAACCCAACTGCTCCGTTCGCTTCTTGCTCTCCTCGGTGCATGCATTCCTGAGATGCTCATAATCCAATGTCTGTGGCTGTGAATGTCCTCCCTCCTCCATTTCTGCTGCTATTTTTATTAAAATAGCTCAAGTTGGTAAGGGAAGGGCAGAGATGAAGGTAATCTCCTCCTCCTCCAGCTATGATCATCTCAGGTTTGTTTCCCCGTTAAAGTGGACGAATGGAACTCGAATCGGAATTTTCTTTAAACGTTGGCGGAATTTCCACATATGAAATAGGGGTAACATTATGTAGCCTTGAAGAATGCCTAGAGGGTGCAGGGCTCCAAACAGGCCTACTGTCTGGAATTGCACGGAATGGCCTTTGGCGCTTTGTAGAAAGCCGCTTGGATAGGCTTTGGCATAGATTAGGAAAACCCAGCTACTCCATTCACTTCTTGTTCTCCTCTATTCGTGCATTCTTGAGATGCTCATAATCCACTGTCCGCGGCAGTGAAGGTCCTCCCTCCTCCATGTTTGCTGCTATTTTGATAACAATAGCTAATTTTGGTCAGGGTAGGGCAGAGCTGAAGGTAATCTCTTCCTCCCCCAGCGATGATCATCTCAGGTTTGTTTCCCCGTTGATGCAGACGAATGGACCTCGAATCGGAATTTTCTTTAAACGTTGGCGGAATTTCCACATATGAAACAGGGGTAACATTCTGCAGCCTTGAAGAATGCCTAGAAGGTGCAGGGCTCCAAACAGGCCTACTCTCTGGAATTGCACGGAATGGCCTTTGGGACTTTGCAGAAAGCTGCTTGGATAGGCTTTGGCATAGATTAGGCAAACCCAACTCCTCCATCTGCTTCTTGTTCTCCTCTATGAGTGCATTCCTGAGATGCTCATAATCCACTGTCTGCGGCTGTGAATGTCCTCCCTCCTCCATTTCTGCTGCTATTTTGATAACAATAGCTCGGGTTCGTTAGGGAAGGGATGAGCTGAAGGTATTCTCCTCCTCCTCCGGCTATGATCATCTCAGGTTTGTTTCCCCGTTGAAGCAGACGAATGGACCTCGAATAAGAATTTTCTTTAAACGTTGGCGGAATTTCCACATATGAAATAGGGGTAACATTCTGCATCCTTAAAGAACGCCTAGAAGGTGTAGGGCTCCAAACAGGCCTACTCTCTGGAACTGCACGAAATGGCCTTTGGCGTTTTTCAGGAAGCCACTTGGATAGGCTTTGGCATAGATTAGGCAAACCTAGATGCTCCATTCACTTCTTGTTCTCCTCTATAGGTGGATTCCTGAGATGCTCATAATCCACTATCTGCGGCTGTGAATGTCCTCCCTCCTCCATTTCTGCTGCTATTTTGATAACAATAGCTCAGGTTGGTCACAGAAGGGCAGAGCTGAAGGTAATCTCCTCCTCCTCCAGATATGATCATCTCAGGTTTGTTTCCCCATTGAAGCAGACGAATGGACCTTGAATCGAAGTTTTATTTAAACGTTGGTGGAATTTCCACATATGAAACATGGGTAACATTTTGAAACCATGAAGAACGCCTAGAAGCTACAGGGCTCCAAACAGGCCTACTCTATGGAATTGCACAAAATGGCCTTTGGCGTTTTGCAGAAAGCTGCTTGGATAGGCTTTGGCATAGATTAGTCAAACCCAGCTGCTCCATTCGCTTCTTGTTCTCCTCTATGTGTGTATTCCTGAGATGCTCATAATCCACTGTCTGCGGCTGTGAATGTCGTCCCTCCTCCATTTCTGTTGCTATTTTGATAACAAAAGCTTAGGCGGGTTAGGGAAGGGCAGAGCTGAAGGTAATCTCCTCCTCCTCCAGCTATGATCATCTCTGGTTTGTTTCCCCGTTGAAGCGGACGAATGGACCTCGAATCGGAATTTTCTTTAAACGTATGCAGAATTTCGACATATGAAACAGGGGTAACATTCTGAAGCCTTGAAGAAGGCCAGGAAAGTGCAGGGCTCCAAACAGGCCTACTCTCTGGAATTGCACGAAATGGCCTTTAGCGCTTTGCAGAAAGCCACTTGGATTGGCTTTGGCATTGATTAGGCAAACCTAGCTGCTCCATTCGCTTCTTGTTCTCCTCTATACGTGCATTCTTGAGATGCTCATAATCTACGGTCTGCGGTTGTGAATGTCCTCCCTCCATTTCTGTTGCTATTTTGATAACAATAGCTCAGTTTGGTCAGGGAAGGGCAGAGCTGAAGGTAATCTCCTCCTCCTCCAACTATGATCATCTAAGGTTTGTTTCCCTATTGAAGTAGACGAATGGACCTCGAGTCGGAATTTTCTTTAAACGTTGGTGCAATTTCAACATATGAAACAGGGGTAACATTCTGCAACCTTGAAGAACGCCTAGAAGGTGCAGGGCTCCAAACAGGCCTACTCTTTGGAATTGCACAGACTGGCCTTTGGCACTTTGCAGAAAGCCACTTTGATAGGCTTTGGCATAGATTAGGCAAACCCCGCTGCTCAATTCGCTTCTTGTGCTCCTCTATGCGTGAATTCCTGAGATACTTATAATCCATTGTCTGCGGCTGTGAATGTCCTCCCTCCTCCATTTCTGTTGCTATTTTGATAACAATAGCTCAGGTTGGTCAGGGAAGGGTAGAGCTGAAGGTAATCTCCTCCTCATCCGCTATGATCATCTCAGGTTTTTTTCCCCGTTGAAGCAGACGAATGGATCTCGAATCGGAATTTTCTTTAGATGTTGGTGGAATTTCCACATATGAAACAGGGGTAATATTCTGCAGCCTTGAAGAATGCCTAGAAGGTGCAGGGCTCCAAATAGGCCTACTCTCTGGAATTGCAAGGAATCACCTTTGGCGATTTGTAGAAAGCCGTTTGGATAGGTTTTGGCATAGATTAGGCAATCCCAGCTGCTCCATTTGCTTCTTGTTCTCCTCTATGCATGCATTTGTGAGATGCTCATAATCCACTATCTGCGGCTGTGAATGTCCTCCCTCCTCAATTTCTACTGCTATTTTGATAACAATATCTCAGTTTGGTCAGGGAAGAGCAGAGCTAAAGGTAATCTCCTAATCCTCCAGCTATGATCATCTCAGGTTTGTTTCGCCATTTAAGTGGACGAATGGACCTCGAATCGAAATTTTCTTTAAAAGTTGCCAGAATTTCCACGTAAGAAATAGGGGTAACATTCTGCAGCCTTGAAGAACATCTAGAAGGTGCAGGGCTCCAAACAGGTCTACACTCTAGATTTGCACGGAATGGCCTTTGGCGCTTTGCAGAAATCCGCTTGGAGAGGCTTTGACATAGATTAGGCAAACCTAGCTGCTCCATTCGCTTCTTGTTCTCCTCTATGCTTGCATTCCTGAGATGCTCATAATCCACTGTGTGCTGCCGTGAATGTCCTCCCTCCTCCATTTCTACTGCTATTTTGATAACAATAGCTCAGTTTGGTCATGGAAGGACAGAGCTAAAGGAAATCTCCTCCTCCTCCAGCTATGATCATCTCAGGTTTGTTTCCCCGTTGAAGCAGACGAATGGACCTCGAATCGGAATTTTCCTTAAACGTTTTGGCAGAATTTCCACATATGAAACAGGGGTAACATTCTGCAGCCTTGAAGAACGCCTAGAAGGTGCAAGGCTCCAAACAGGCCTACTATCTGGAATTGCATGGAATTGCGTTTGGCGCTTTGCAGAAAGCCCCTTGGATAGGCTTTGGCATAGATTAGGCAAACCCAGCTGCTCCATTCGCTTCTTGTTCCCCTCAATGCATGCATTCCTAAGATGCTCATAATCCACTGTCTACGGCTGTGAATGTCCTCCCTCCTCCATTTTTTCTGCTATTTTGATAACAATAGCTCAGGTTGGTGAGGGAAGGGCAGAGCTGAAGGTAATCTCCTCCTTCTCTAGCTATGATCATCTCAGGTTTGTTTCCCCGTTAAAGCAGATGAATGGACCTTGAATCAGAATTTTCTTTAAACCTTGGCGCAATTTCCATATATGAAACAGGGGTAACATTATGCAGCCTTGAAGAATTCCTAGAAGGTGCAGGGCTCCAAATAGGCCTACTCTATGGAATTGCACAGAATGGCCTTTGGCGCTTTGCAGAAAGACGCTTGGATAGGCTTTGGCATAAATTAGGCAAACCCAGCTGCTCCATTCACTTCTTCTTCTCCTATATGCGTGCATTCCTGAGATGCTCATAATCCACTGCCTGTGGCTGTGAATGTGCTCCCTCCTCCATTTCCGCTGCTATTTTGATAACAATAGCTCAGGTTGATCAGGGAAGGGCAGAGCTGAAGGTAATGTCCGCCTCCTCCAACTATGATCATCTCAAGTTTTTTTCCCGGTTGAAGCGGAGGAATGGAGCTCGAATCAGAATTTTCTTTAAACGTTGGCGGAATTTCCACATATGAAACAGGGGTAACATTCTGTAGCCTTGAAGAATGCCTAGAAGGTGCAGGGCTCCAAACAAGCCTACTCTCTGGAATTTCACGGAATGTCCTTTGGCACTTTACAGAAATCCGCTTGGATAAGCTTTGGCATAGATTAGGCAAACCCAGCTGCTCCATTCGCTTTTTGTTCTCCTCTATGTGTGCATTCCTGAGATTCTCATAATCCACTTTCTACGGTTGTGAATGTCATCCCTCCTCCATTTCTGCTGTTATTTTGATAGCAATAGCCCAAGTTCGTCAGGCAAGGGAAGAGCTAAAGGTAATCTTCTCCTCCTCCCGCTGTGATCATCTCAAGTTTGTTTCCCCATTGAAGTGGACGAATGGACCTCGAATCGGAATTTTCTTTAAACGCTCGCGGAATTTCCACATATGAAACAGAGGTAACATTCTGTAGCCTTGAAAAACGCCTAGAAGGTGCAAGTCTCCAAACAGGGTTACTCTCTGGAATTGCTCGGAATGGCCTTTGGTGCTTTGCAGAAAGCTGCTTGGATAGGCTTTGGCATAGATTAGGCAAACCCAGCTCCTCCATTCGCTTCTTTTTCTCCTTTATGCGTGCATTCCTGAGATGCTCATAATCCACTCTCTCCGGCTTTGAATGTCCTACCTCCTCCGTTTCTGCTGCTATTTTGATAACAATAGCTCAGGTTTGTCACGGAAGGGCAGAGCTGAAGGTAATCTCCTCCTCCTCTAGCTATGATCATCTCAGGTTTGTTTCCCCGTTGAAGTGGATGAATGGACCTCGAATCGGAATTTTCTTTAAACGTTGGCGGAATTTCCACATATGAAACAGGGGTAACATTCTGCAGCCTTGAAGAACGCCTAGAAGGTGCAGGGCTCCAAACAGGGCTACTCTCTAGAATTGCAGGGAATGACCTTTGGTGCTTTACAGAAAGCTGCTTGGATAGGCTTTGGCGTAGATTAGGCAAACCCAGCTGCTCCATTCACTTCTTGTTCTCCTCTATGCATGCATTCCTGAGATGCTCATAATCCACTGTCTGCAGCTGTGAATTTCCTCCCTCCTACATTTCTGCTGTTATTTTATTAACAATAGCTCAGGATGATCGGGGAAGGGCAGAGCTAAAGGTAATCTCCTCCTCCTCCAGCGATGATCATCTCAGGTTTGTTTCCCGGTTGATGCAGAAGAATGGACCTCGAATCAAAATTTTCTTTAAACGTTGGCGGAATTTCCACATATGAAATAGGGGTAAGATTCTGCAGCCTTGAAGAACACCTAGAAGGTGCAGGGCTCCAAATAGGCCTACTCTTTGGAATTGCACGGAATGGACTTTGGTGCTTTGCAGAAAGACTCTTGGACAGGCTTTGGCATAGATTAGGCAAACCCAGCTGCTCCATTCGCTTCTTGTTCTCCTATATGCGTGCATTCCTCGGATGCTCATAATCCACTCTCTACGGCTGTGAATGTCCTCCATCCTCTATTTCTGCTGCTATTTTGATAAAAATAGCTCAGGTTGGTCAGGGAAGGGCAGAGCTGAAGGTAATCTCGTCCTCCTCCAGCTATGATCATCTCAGGTTTGTTTCCTGGTTGAAGCGGACATATGGACCTCGAATCAGAATTTTCTTTAAACGTTGGTGGAATTTCCATATATGAAACTGGGGTAACATTCTGGAGCTTTGAAGAACGCCTAGAAGGTGCAGGGCTCCAAACAAGCCTACTCTCTGGAATTGCATGGAATGACCTTTGGTGCTTTGCAGAAAGCCGCTTGGATAGGCTTTGGCATAGATTAGGCAAACGCACCTGCTCCATTCACTTCTTGTTCTCCTCTATGCGTGCACTCCTGAGATGCTCATAATCCACTGTTTGCGGCTGTGAATGTCGTCCCTCCTCCATTTCTGCTGCTATTTTGATAACAATAGCTCAGGTTGGTCAGGGAAGGGCGGAGCTCAAGGTAATCTCCTCCTCCTCCAGCTATGATCATCTCATGTTTGCTTCCCCGTTGCAGCCGACGAATGGACCTCGAATCGGAATTTTCTTTAAACTTTGGCGGAATTTCCACATATGAAACAGGGGTAACATTCTACAGCCTTGAAGAACGCCTAGAAGGTGCAAGGATCCAAACAGGCCTACTCTCTCGAATTGCATAGAATGGCCTTTGGCGCATTGTAGAAAGCCACTTGGATAGGATTTGGCATAGATTAGGCAAACCCTGCTACTCCATTCGCTTCTTGTTCTCCTCTATGCGTGCATTGCTAAGATGCTCATAATCCACAATCTGCGGCTATGAATCTCATCCCTCCTCCATTTCTACTGTTATTTTGATAACAATAGCTCAGGTTGGTCGGGGAAGGGTAGAGCTGAAGGTAAACTCCTCCTCATGTAGCTATGATCATCTCAGGTTTGTTTCCCCTTTGAAGCGAACGAATGGACCTTCTGCAGGGGTAACATTCTGCAGCTTTGGAGAATGCCTAGAAGGTGTAGGGCTCCAAACAGGACTACTCTCTGGAATTACACGGAATGCCCTTGGCACTTTGCAGAAAGTCGCTTGAATAGGCTTTGGGATAGATTAGGCAAACCCAGCTGCTCCATTCACATCTTGTTCTCCTCTATGCGTGCATTCCTGAGATGCTAATAATCCACTCTCTACGGCTGCGAATGTCCTCCCTCCTCCATTTCTGCTACTATTTTGATAACAATAGCTCAAGTTGGTCAGGGAAGGGCAGAGCTGAAGGTAATCTCCTCCTCCTCCAGTTATGATCATCTCAAGCTTGTTTCCCCGTTAAAGCAGACGAATGGACCTTGAATTGTAATTTTCTTTAAACGTTGCTAGAATTTCCACATATGAAACAGGGTTAACATTCTGCAGCCTCGAAGAACGCCTAGAAGGTGCAGGTGTTATAGACATTTTTGTGCCTTACAGCATGAAGCGTGAAATTTCAATAATCTAAGGGATCCAAAGTCCCTAAACATGTTGTTCCTACCCCTAGAGGAACAAGGTCAGCAAACCACAACACTGAATATCAGTTCTCCACCTGAAAACACTCAAAAACAAGTTAATTCTGGATCATGTCAACTGCTCCACTGAGCATCTGTATTGAATGTCAACTGCTCCAGTGTGTACCTGCGCTGAATATCAACTGCAAAGAAGGCTACCTGCGCTGGGCGAGTTTGGCCAAGTGGCACAGTCATTCCTCAAGGTGTCAATGCCCAGGAAGCTTCCAAAATGACACTTGGATCAGAGAATTCGCCTAGTGATGAGTAAGAGGGTCTAGATCTCCAAGTGGAAGCAAGAACCTCCAAGTGGACTCAAGAACTGAAGAATAACTGAAGTGGGAGAGGACACTAGTCAGCTCCATGCCAAGCTCAAGCTGACTCATCCTTTCTCCAAAACTCCTATATATAGAGCTCTCTCATGAGGTCTAGGGAGGCTGGAATCTTGTGAGTGTAAGGAAGTGCTGTTGGTTTGAGTATAGAACTATTGGGTGATTTGCTTGAAGGAGGTGAAGAGGAGATTTCTTTCTGCTGGGAGGTGATACTGGATTGGGCCTTTTATGGTTGTATTACTTCCTGAACTTTACTTCTTCCATTAATAAAGCATTTGAGGTTCTTCTATATGCATGTGTCTCAATGGTGTATTGTTATACTTGTGTATTTGATTTATTCTAATCCTTGAATCAATTATGAATGTATGCTTCTTGTAGTTTCCCTCTCTTGTTATTTTGCAGGATCTTGGTGTAGCTGGGCCAGTGAAAGAGCAAGGAGCTGGGAGCAAGCAGAAAAGAGAGAAGATTGGATCAATCATTAGCGGAAGACATCAGTTAGTGGATCTCTTCCTCCTCTCTCTTACATCTCATAAAGAAGTAATCTCGAATAGCTTTGCTTTGATTGTTGCTGAGGTACTATCACCCTTAGAGTGGGATAGGGTCATTCCGTATTGGATACTTTTCCCAACAACAAATTGGCGACTCCGCTGGGGATCGTATCTTGTTGGTTGTTTGTGTTTTTGCTATTCATTTCATAAACACAGGGAGTACCGAATCGAACTGCATTTGGAGCTTTCAAATGCAAAGTAGAAGGCAGCTACTCTAGCTCAGTTTCTGGGCATGTTTATGATTTGAAGAGCTGATCCACAAGGACTCTGAATAGCTCTTAGTGATAGATTTTCATCCTCCTTTTCATCCCTTAGTGTGTACTTCATTGATAGCTTCTGATTTGGCCAAAAACTGTGAATTTTTGAGCAATCTGTGACCCGGAAACTGAGAAAAACGAAAGTTTGAATCTTCATTGCAGACACTGTGAAGGCAGTCTGCATTTCAGCACAGATCCCGAAGGGGCTACCTGCGCTGAATGTCAAACTGACAGTGTACCACCTGCGCTGAACCAGTTTTGCCTAGTGCTACTGGGTTTCCCTCCTGTTTATTGCCCTGTTTTCACCCTTGTTTTTGTTGCCTGTTATCAGTCAATGTACCTATCTGAAACCAACTTTCCTTGCCACTATTCCGCCTCGGTTGTATAAAGAAACTGTGTTTGTTCTTTGTGTATTTCTTATATCATTTGCAGTTTCCCGTAACAAAAGTGAACTAGTCTCGCTGTGGCCTCTTAGATCTAGACCTGTGATAAGTGTCGTTTTGATCTTAAGAGTTAGTTTATTTGTTGTTCATAGCTGATTGAGCTTTTTCTTTCGTCATATGGTTTGAATTTATATATTTCTAGTGTCGAAACAAGTAAATATTAAGGTGTCTTTTGATTTTGGACAAGCTTGTTTGCTTTCACTTGAAATTGAATTCAAAATTATACAACAACTTTCTTTTTGTATTACATCAACATTAAGAAAGAGAAAAGAAATACCTGCATTGTGCATGTACATTTTGACAGTTTTGCATGTTGATTTAGGAAAAAGTGCATTAGTGTGTGCTCTATGATCTGTGTCAAAAGATGATGTCTTTCTTTTCCCTCAGTAGTTAAGATTTTCAAAGTTGAAAGATTGAAAAGCTTGCTTATCATCTTAGACTGCATTTAGGAGTGTTACTATACATCTCGTGGTGATCCATAAAGGAAAATTGCTAAACAAGATCAACCTTAAAATAAATTGAATTTACATAACAACGCATTGAAACATAACGCAAACACATAGAGGTCTAAGCTAGAGACGTGTTCCGGCGTCGTTAAACGTGATATCTTAGCGTTGAGTGGTTGGGTGATTCCTCCACGGTGAAGCGATAAGTATCAATACGGACTTGTGCTCCCACGTACCGTCGCGTATATATTGGGAGACCCCTATAGGAACAAAGCCTTTATCCATAGGAAGCCGTGTCGGCCTCCCTATTGATCGCAATGCAGTGAACACAGCATTCACGAAGATCGACCACTCGTACCGTAAAACGTATTCTGTGGTTTTGCAAAAAGTTTGGCACACCCTCTGCCTAGAACTCCAGAGCAGTTTCTTTTGGCCTTTTTCAAACTCTATAACTGAAAAAGTCCATCCAAGCATTTGTCACTTCGGGCTCGTTAAAACATCAAAGGAGACTAGAGTCATCTTTAGCTTTTTCTCGACTCTTAAAAAGTGAAAAAACAAGTTGTGTCTAAAGCGTCGTTATAAAATTTATTTTAAACGGAACATAATCACCTCCTATTCCTGCGTTGATCTGTAGGTTGAGAACATGGAACGCCCCAACCAAGGAATTCCACATGATGGAAATCCTAGTCCTTTCTCCTCTTGGGGAGAAGTTGGTGCGCCCCACATGGCCACATTGTCGCTTCCAGGATTGACAATTGGCCTACCTATTTGGCTATTCTCAACCAATGTAGTTCAGAACACCATGGTTCCTGAACAGTCGAGTCAACAGTTAGACCAGTCTAGAGCTGCCCACCAGCCTTCTACTTCCTATAACTCTTCCTCCAATCCTTCATCTTCACAAGGTAAAGCCGGCAAAAGCCAAGCTCCCATGGAGAAGAAGGAGAAGAAGAAGAGAGAGAAGAAGAAGAAGGAGCCTAAGGCGACTGGGGGCAAGCAAAAGACATCTAACAAAAATCCACACACAGCACAGACCGGGCCTAAATCGCCATGTGTCATATGTAGAGGAGACCACTTCCATAGAGATTGTCCCCGTATTCCCCGGATACTAAGGGACTGGTCCCCTCGGTTGCACAGTTCGGGAGCATCAACCTCTGATAGTCATGTTGAATGCTTACCGTCAACTAGCGAAAGTGAAGGTTCAAGACAAAGAAGGGGAGCAAGATCCCCCTGCAGACTGTGTGAAGGCGATCATGCCATCCACCGTTGTCCCTTCTTAGACGAAGCGAAGAGAGTTTTGGAAGATCGCCCGGTTTCACCGTTGAGACTTCCTCCTGGACACAAAAAACTCGTGCCAAGTCCTTCGTTGGTTGAGAATACAACTGGCCCGCTGAAGTGGTCAGCTGAAGCATCAGTCATTGAAAATGAACCTACTGAATCCAGACCAGACGAAAGTCTAAAGGTCGAAACGGCAGTTGACCCGGTTCCGCCTTCGGAGGTTTCATCTTCAAATGACACCGTCAATGAAGATTCATCTTCAAATGACACCCTCACTGAAGAGAATAAGGATGACACCATCCAGATTCTTTTCATCAACACCGACTCTGATGAGAATCAGGGCAATGCGCCCATTCCTTTATCGCAGGAAGGAACATCGTCAAGGTCATATCCGGCCGTGTATTCGGTCCCACCACCAAGCAACCTGGTTGTATCCTTTGATTGGAACCAACTAGGCAGACCCCGGTTGCCAGCCAGTGTACCATTCAGAATCATAGTCCAAATTTATAGAATGGTAATGGCTGGAACTATCATTGATGAAGGGGCATCTGTGAGTATCCTTTCCTCTATTGCTTGGAAAGCACTGGGTTCCCCGGAGCTTTTGCCTGAGATAAGAAATCTCTCGGGTTTTGATAAAGGAACCAGTCGACCATTAGGGATCCTCCCCAATGTGCCTGTTACATTGAAAGGGAAGACCGTTGAAATGAACGTGATGGTCGTTCAAGGACCCTTGGATTATAACCTACTCCTTGGACGAGACTATATATATTGCATGGGAGCTATAGTCTCCTCACTCTTTAGAGTAATGTGTTTTCCACACGAAGGAAGAATGGTCAAGCTCGTAGACCAACTTTCATTTCCGGGATCACGCATCGCAAATAGTCACATACCAACCCTCAATGGTCTATTCACTCAAGAAATGTCTCCACCCCCAGTCCTCCTTCCCGATGAGTGCGAGTGATTCGGAAAGATGGGACTGGAACCCAGGGGGCATGCATCCTGGTCTGCTTTGGGCAGAGGAAACCTTGGGTATAAGGCAGAATTTCCGCGAAAGAATATGACTAGTCCGTACCCCGTCAGTGGATGGAAGAGGGGTTGTTCTAGAATAGGATTCTTTTGTTAAGGTTACTTGTTTGACAAAGGTCATTCACCATTGTCTACTTCGGTAGACAGTGCCGAGGAGATGTTTTCGTTTGATGGTGTTAACAAAACAATCTTTGGGTAACCAGAAAGAGGCAAGCCTCACCCTTTAAAACAAATGTTTTAATGGATAAGTAGGGGCAGCCTTGAAATTTTACTTTATACCTGGGGGCATACAAACCTTTTGGAGTGCAAGCAAGGGACGACTATTTATTTTTTAAATTTTTAGGTCCTCCCTTTAAACCTGTAGGTCTAACCCTTTAAACTCGTAGGATTAGCCGTTTCCAAACTTGCATAAAGAAAGGATGAGAAGGAGCATAGCTTCGTGAGATAAAGCTCCATAAAAAATAGCTATCTCACAGGAGACATTCTTATCTTATGACTGGTATATCGAGCAGTTTTACCGCGGAATTTATGCTCGTTAAAAAATAGAAAAGCGAGATCCGAGCAGTTTTAGCACATAGTTCATGCTCGTTAAAAAATAAACATAAGATTGAGCAATAGTTTCCTCCAGAGTTTAAGCTCATTAAAAAATGAACCTATTCCGGTAAATAACCATTGTGATCATAAATTTATTAGCCATAAAAGCCTTGGTCGTGTTTTGCACCTGCCACCTCCATTTCATTTGGCCGATCGTTCACCTCCATATGATTGTTTACCTATTTTGAGGAACAGCTGCGAAGAGTGATTTCGCCTAGCCATCCTTGTGACACTGCCGTGATTGGAAAATTCCAACCTGTACCTGGAATCTGCTGCTATCCCTGTTTATCACTCGTTCCTCAAAAGACGAGTCTTCTTTGAGCTCTTTTCAACTGACTCGTAAAATATGAAAAGTTTGCCGAGTTTTGGCCTTCCAGCTCGTTAAAGTGACCGGAAGAGCTATCCCTCCTCTAGATTTTAATCTTTTTGGACCTGAGGGATTATTACACAAAAAGGTCGAGCACTTGTTTTATTCGGCTCGTTAAAGTTATCAAAAACTCATCCCTTATGTATTGTTTTATACTTTTTCGGACTTAAGGGATTAGATGATGAAAAAGGAATTTTGGAGTTGACTTTCTGTACCTTTTCAGACTCTCTAAAAATGAAAAGGACCGAGTTTTCCTTGTCGTTAGACTCGTTAAAATGATTAAATAGCGACAAACTTGTCTTTAGACGAGAACGAGTTTCCCTATCGCTAGGCTCGTTAAAACATAGCGATGGGCTTGCCCGAAGGGCAGGTTATAGAACAAGCATATGTTATCCTCCTCAAGCTTGACAAAAATAAAGAGGTACTGGTCAGAAATGACTGCGGAAAAATTGGGAGAACCTCAAAGCTTTAATGGTAGCAAGTCGCTCTTGAACATGACACTTTTCCTCCGCATCACATCGGTTGGGTTGTTTCATTCACCGGTCTCATCACCATGGTCTTCGCCAAACCATCCACATTTGGGGTAATGCTACCGATCCATCACATCAGTGTCGTTATATGTTCAAGAGATGTTGTTCAGGAAGAGTCAACCGTGTCCCATCCACTGCCATACATTATCCTTCATCCACCCATGATCGCCACCCTGAATCATATGTCACAGATTGTTTTCACCTCCACTAAAATCATTAGCTCCGTTCCGTGTCACTGATGTGGGATTCATTAAGGCCCTCCTTTGACGGATCGCTTCTTGTCGACTTCAGCTCATTATCCAAGAAGTTGATCTAGGAACAACCCCCTCAGTACTTTGAAGCTTGCATGCCTCAATGGCAAGTTTCTCACTTCCGGCGACACATCAATGACCTTCGACCAGAAGATTTTGCGTGGTGTTCGATGCCAAGTCCTATATTCACACCACGTGAATTGTACTGCAGTACCTTGAGGGTCATTATCATTATCGGTGATTCCTCTCGCGCTTGTTAACGGTTTACATCATTGACCGGTAATCAAGCGATGTCTTTCCATGTTCGACTTTAGCGCAATTCTCACATGGATCGACTTGTACTTAGAGTGAAGATCGAACGAGTTTGAAGACCCCGGATCTAGTTTCATCCATCCGGGCTGCGATATATATTTAGGAAACATAAAGACATTTGACATGTACATCATTGCAGCAGATGATCATCCTACTCAAAGGATGATAATTTCAGCAGAGAATTATCAGTCTACCATCAGACGATCGTCTGTTCTATGTACCAAAATGAATTTGTAAAGCTGAGCATGGGAATGCCCGCCTCAGCTAGATCATGAAAGCAGAATGAAAAATAATGTATTGTATTGTATTTTATTACAGGTCACCTCTCAGCGATTGAATGAACTTCGGATCCTCCTGATAAAGCATTTCACCCGATAAACGACCTCATACTTTAGGGGGCAACTGTTATAGACATTTTTGTGCCTTACAGCATGAAGCATGAAATTTCAATAATCTAAGGGATCCAAAGTCCCTAAACATGTTGTTCCTACCCCTAGAGGAACAAGGTCAGCAAACCACAACACTGAATATCAGTTCTCCACCTGAAAACACTCAAAAACAAGCTAATTCTGGATCATGTCAACTGCTCCACTGAGCATCTGTGCTGAATGTCAACTGCTCCACTGTGTACCTGCGCTGAATGTCAACTGCAAAGAAGGCTACCTGCGCTGGGCGAGTTTGGCCAAGTGGCACAGTCATTCCTCAAGGTGTCAATGCCCAGGAAGCTTTCAAAATGACACTTGGATCAGAGAATTCGCCTAGTGATGAGTAAGAGGGTCTAGATCTCCAAGTGGAAGCAAGAACCTCCAAGTGGACTCAAGAACTGAAGAATAACTGAAGTGGGAGAGGACACTAGTCAGCTCCATGCCAAGCTCAAGCTGACTCATCCTTTCTCCAAAACTCCTATATATAGAGCTCTCTCATGAGGTCTAGGGAGGCTGGAATCTTGTGAGTGTAAGGAAGTGCTGTTGGTTTGAGTATAGAACTATTGGGTGATTTGCTTGAAGGAGGTGAAGAGGAGATTTCTTTCTGCTGGGAGGTGATACTGGATTGGGCCTTTTATGGTTGTGTTACTTCCTGAACTTTACTTCTTCCATTAATAAAGCATTTGAGGTTCTTCTATATGCATGTGTCTCAATGGTGTATTGTTATACTTGTGTATTTGATTTATTCTAATCCTTGAATCAATTATGAATGTATGCTTCTTGTAGTTTCCCTCTCTTGTTATTTTGCAGGATCTTGGTGTAGCTGGGCCAGTGAAAGAGCAAGGAGCTGGGAGCAAGCAGCAAAGAGAGAAGATTGGATCAATCATTAGCGGAAGACATCGGTTAGTGTATCTCTTCCTCCTCTCTCTTACATCTCATAAAGAAGTAATCTCGAATAGCTTTGCTTTGATTGTTGCTGAGGTACTATCACCCTTAGAGTGGGATAGGGTCATTCCGTATTGGATAATTTTCCCAACAACAGCAGGGCTCCAAACAGGCCTACTCTCTGGAAGTGCACGGAATGGCCTTTGGTGCTTTGTAGAAAGCCACTTGGATAGGCTTTGGCATAGATTAGGCAAACCCAGCTGCTCCATTCGATTCTTGTTCCCCTCTATGCGTGCACTCCTAAGATGCTCATAATCCACTGTCTGTGGCTGTGAATGTCCTCCCTCCTCCATTTCTGTTGTTATTCTGATAACAATAGATCAGGTTGGTTAGGGAAGGGCAGAGCTGAAGGTAATCTCCTCCTCCTCCAGCTATGATCATCTCAGGTTTGTTTCCCCACTGAAGCAGACGAATGGACCTCGAATGGGAATTTTCTTTAAATGTTGGTGGAATTTCCACATATGAAATAGGGGTAACATTTTGCAGCCTTGAAGAATTCCTAGAAGGTGCAGGGTTCCAAACAGGCCTACTCTCTGGAATTGCACGGAATTGCCTTCATCGATTTGCAGAAAGCCTCTTGGATAGGCTTTGGCATATATTATGCAAACCCAGCTGCTCCATTTGCTTCTTGTTCTCCTTTGTGCGTGTATTCCTGAGATGCTCATAATCTACTGTCTGCGGCTGTGAATGTCCTCCCTCCTCCATTTATGATGCTATTTTGATAACAATAGCTCATGTTGGTTAGGGAAGGGCACAGCTGAAGGTATTCTCCTCGTCCTCCAGCTATGATTATCTCAGGTTTGTTTCCCCTTTGAAGCAGACAAATAGACCTCGAATCAGAATTTCCTTTAAACGTTGGAGGAATTTCCACATATGAAACAGGGGTAATATTTTGCAGCCTTGAAGAAAGCCTAGAAAGTGCAGGGCTTCAAATAGGCCTACTCTCTAGAATTGCACGAAATGGCCTTTGGCGCTTTGCAGAAAGCCGCTTGGATAGGCTTTGGCATAGATTAGGCAAACCCGGTTCTCCATTCGCTTCTTGTTCTCCTCTATGCGTGCATTCCTAAGATGCTCATAATCTATAGTCTGCGGCTGTGAATGTCCTCCCTCTTCCATTTATGCTTCTATTTTGGTAACAATAGCTCAGGTTGGTCAGGGAAGGGCAGAGTTGAAGGTAATCTCCTCCTCATCTAGCTATGATCATTTCAGGTTTGTTTCCCCATTGAAGCGGACGAATGGACCTCGAATTGGAATTTTCTTTAAACCTTGGTGGAATTTCCACATATGAA
Source organism: Pinus tabuliformis (assembly GCA_031772625.1). NCBI lineage: Eukaryota > Viridiplantae > Streptophyta > Pinopsida > Pinales > Pinaceae > Pinus > Pinus tabuliformis. The sequence goes on from CM062819.1 coordinate 726,434,470, forward strand.
ATAGGGGTAACATTTATGCAGCCTTGAAGAACACCTAGAAGGTGCAGGGCTCTAAACAGGACTACTCTCTTGAATTGCACGGAATGGCCTTTGGCGCTTTACAAAAAGCCGCTTGGATAGGCTTTGGCATAGATTAGGCAAACCCAGCTGCTCCATTCGCATCTTGTTCTCCTCTATGCGTGCATTCTTGAGATGCTCATAATCCACTGTCTGCGGCTGTGAATTTCCTCCTGGACCTCAAGCTTGTAGAATGCTGCTTGGATAGGCTTGTTTCCCAGTTGAAGCAGACGAATGGACCTCAAATCGGAATTTTCTTTAAACGTTGGCAGAATTTCCACATATGAAACAGGGGTAACATTCTACAGCCTTGAATAACGCGTAGAAGGTGCAGGGCTCCAAACAGGCCTACTCTCTGGAATTGCATGGAATGGCCTTTGGCGCTTTGTAGAAAGCTGCTTGGATAGGCTTTGGCATAGATTACGTAAACCCAACTGCTCCATTCGCTTCTTGTTCCCCTCTATGCGTGCAATCCTGAGATGCTCATAATCCACTCTCTGCGGTTGTGAATGTTCTCTCTCCTCCATTTATGCTGCTATTTTGATAACAATATCTCAGGTTGGTCAGGGAAGGGTAGAGCTGAAGGTAATCTCCTCCTCATCCTGCTATGATCACCTTAGGTTTGTTTCCCCATTGAAGCGGAAGAATGGACCTCGAATGGGAATTTTCTTTAAACGTTGGTGGAATTTCCACATATGAAATAGGGGTAGCATTTTGCAGCCTTTAAGAACGCTTAGAAGGTGCAGGGCTCCAAACAGGCCTACTCTCTGGAATTGCACGGAATGGCCTTTGGAACTTTGTAGAAAGCCTCTTGGATAGGCTTTGGCATAGATTAGGCAAACCCAACTGTTACACAAAAATTACATCACATTGATTATTTGTAGTCAGTTTGGGTCTATCATCACTTGTACTGTCCTCCTAAGAAAGTATCAGACCTGAGCTCTTCAAATCAAGCTTTGGAAATGAGAGAAAGACATTAAAAATCAATGTAACTCTGGTTCCGCACTTTCTCTCATAGTCACCTGCGGTCCCGCACTTTCTGTGTACAAAAACTACGGACCTGCCCACTTTGTCCCTAACGGTGTAGGTGCGGACCCCTGTGAAAGTCAAAAGGCACAAGTTTTATCTTGAAAAACTCACTTTGGGTTAATTGTAGAGGTTTCTAGAAGGAACTTTGACGTGGATTGTTCGCTCTGAGGTGGTTCATGCATCCCAAAAGAGAAGGAGTTAATCCCTTGATGAGAGGAGCTATCCCTTTGAAGGAGGGCTTTATCCATTTGAAGGAGGACCTAGTAACCTCCCTCCATTGCACTATAAATACAGGCATTGCGCTGGTTGCTGGGGAGGTTAGAAGCTGAACATTTTTTAGGGTAAATACTGGTGAAATCAAGACTTCATAGTTGAGATTAAAAGGAGAGATCACACATCTTTTTGGCTTCATTGGGAGTGAGTGAAACTTGTCAAAGTAGAGGAGACTTCTTGCTGGACCCTGGGAGGAGCTTGTACAACGTCAAGGCAAAGGTTGTAAAGTTCTTCTTCTTTTGAATTAATACAATCAAACTCATTTTTCTCAACAAGTATCTTATGTTATTTGTTACATGGACTCCTTGAATTTCATGTTAAATATGTTCTATGCAATTGGCTTTTCAGGTGCTATTTAATTTGTTTGCCTTGTTTGTGTTTGAAGATTTGTGAAAAGGAGCTCACTTGGATCAAAGGAGCGAGGGCATCCACAAGCTTGCGTTGGACCTAAGGTAGGCCCTAAAAACACTTGTTTGCTATTTGTTTATCAAAGCATATTTAGAGAAAGATAGTGTCTGGTTGGTTTGCTTGTCATTAGGTCTTCTTTAGATTCTAGGAAGGTCTATCTTGTCTGCAAGATCGACTTATTCCGTGCGACAAAATGGTGACTCCGCTGGGGACATGATTGTTTTCCTTGTTTTTACTTTGACCTGAGAAACTCTATTTTTGTTTCTGTTTTTGGCTTGTTAGGTGTAAAAGTGGGTAGAGTTTGTAGATCCAGGGTTATTTTTTGTTTTTCATAGCTTTAGGAGAGGACCGCACCCTAGCCGTTTGACACAGTGCGTAGTTACCTGCACCTTGGCTTTTAGCACAGAGCGAGACCGCACCTGTGCCAACTGTGGGCCTGCGGACCCTGTCAAAATTTTGAAAACCCTAAGATTTCCTCTGTTAGTCAGCTTAGTTTGTCTTTAGAAATTGTTATCCACTGCCCAGACCTGCATATAACTTGTCAAAAGCTTTCCTTGGATTGATTTCGTTAGTGTTAGGGTTTTAGGTGAAATTCCTAGGAGTTTTGCTTGTTGGGTTTGTTTTAATTTTTGTTGTGTAGTGGCTCTGAGCTTAGAAGCTATAGGGACTTCAGATCACCTTAGTGTCTACCAGCTTTCTTATGAGTCTAACCATTTATGAAATTTCCCCTTGTTTGAGGAATCCGATTTGAGTTTTCTCTTTACAAAACTTCGAAAATCTTGTATTTTAAAGTTTGGATTTTCATTTTCAAAAAGAAAACAAAATTGGTTGTTCTTGACTTATTTGTGATTCTGCATAAATTGGTCCTTAGCTTACATCTAGCTAAGTAAAACATCCTTAAAAAAGACTTTTAGTAGGCTTTGACTTCAAATAGGTTTTTATAATTTGTAGATCTCAAAGTTAGTCATTTTCATTAGTTTTGAGTGTTTTATAAAAAATATAAAAAAAATCTCTTTTGAAAAAAGTTTGTTTTTTGTAGTGTTTGAGTGCCTTGAAACGAAAAAGGGAAATTTTTGTGAAATAACTAGTTGTCTCGTTTTGAGTGCTTTGGAAAGGAAAAGCTCTTCTTTTAATTTATTTAATTGAGAAATATTTGTGTTTACAAAGTATTCGCATTCTCATCTCAACTGGGAAACTTAGTTTAGAAGTTCATCGAAGAGAAAAAGATTGTTTATATTATCTTAGGTGCATTTTTAGTGATTTTGAGTCAAGTCTTCACACCACGAGTTTCATCTCCGCACCTTTGGACTTAAACAAAAACCACTAAAATTAACGCTTAAAGTAAAATCCACCTAGTAACATTTTTATTTCTAGGGCTCTGATACACCAACTTAGCTTAGGCTAGTGTCTTGGATTAGGAGAGTAATTAACTCTCCAAGACAGTAGAAACAAACAAGTAGCTGCATCTTGTGGTAGGGAATAAATCCAATTGTTGCATTTATACTCTGGGAAAGCTCCTCTTAAAGGAGAAGCACGAGATTGTGTCCGAACTAGTGTGGGAATCAATCCTTCCTCATTGGGAACGACACCAGATATTCACGTATTAAAAATGGTAAACCTCAGATTAACCATTGTCGAGGAGCCTGGGGTCACTTGTTGGTAAACCTTGGATTATGTCAAGGAGCCTTCAAGGGGATTGAGCTTGCTACTCTGCCCTTGCGTGTGTATCGGATCGTACACTGTTCCCTCAGGTGTATTTGTCTCAGTTGGTAACCTTAGTGGCCATATTCTTTAGGACTCTTCCTAAGGTGACAGTGGTGGGAAGATCCCACTGTACCTGGAGCAGACGTTGGCTAGACTCACTTGGATTTTCTGAAGGGTTCACTTCACTCGAGATGGTTAAGTGGAGGAACTTGTGCTAGTCTATTCATTAAGCAGGTTGTTGGGGTAACTGTTCCAACCGCCATTTCTATATTGAACTCTGCAACGTTGGATTTCATCACCAACTAGTGCTTTCAGTCCAGAAAGTTACTGTTTGTGTGTGTTTGATCTCCTAGATTATTTAGGCGTGTGATTCAAATTTGTTTGGTTCTTTAGAGACTTTAGGTGCTTTTCATTGAGATTTTACTTTGTTTGCGTGTGAAGTAGTTAAAAGTTTTCAACTGTGGATGAATTACCAAGACAGTCCCATAGACTTCGGGGCCAGTCTCCTGAGTTTGTAAACGTGGCTGAGTTATTGAGGAAGTCCCGTAGACTTCGGGGCCAACCTCCTGAGGAAGTCCCAAGCCAACTTGAAGGCTTAAAAGTCCTCGTAACTCCTAGAGATAGTACAGTTGGGTGACCTGAGGAAGGAGAATCTTCTTTGATAGTACATCCTGATTTTCAACCGTTAGTAGCAGATTATAATCCACAGCCAGTGTCTGTCTCTGAAATCACTGGTAGCTTTTCATATACTAGTGATATAGGTGAAGAACCCAAAATATCCGAGCCTGAAAGTGAATTTGCTACTACTCCGACGTCGAGGTTTGTTTCTCCAACTTCTAGTGGTCTTGGTTCACCTAGGGTAGAAAGAGTAATCACACAAGATCTTCCTTTTGGACTTATTGTTATTGAAGAACTTGCTCCGGAAGAAGAAGTAGGCATCCCTATCCCTGAAAATCAACCTGTTATCGAACTAAGGGAGTGTGAATCAATTTTTTACAGTCCACCTAGGAGTAGTTCTTGGTATCTTTCTTTGACTAATTTTCTAGAAAATTTAGGGTTAAGTTTTTCACCACCTCGTGCTCCTTATCACCCAACACCTAGAGGTTTTTATACTCCCGTCAATATGGCAAGACAGTCATCCATGTTTACTCAATAGCCCGAATCTTTTTTGTATGGTGGTCCTTCTATTCCCTCCGTGTATCAGTCACTTTCTGGTACTTTTTCGGGAGCATATCCTCAACCCATTGAACAAGGGTTATTAACTGGAAAAAATGGTACTAAGTGGTTGAGCGTAGAAGACATTCTTATGATGTCAGGTTCTATTCCCAATCCTCAACCTCAAAGTGGCCAGGTACCGCCTAGGGGACAACCTTAATTAACGCCTGGGGGGCAACCTCAAGGTACACAATTTGCATCTTGGGGGCAACCTCAAGGACAATACATACCTATGGGATAGTGCGTTCCTCAAGGTCAACCCCAGACTCAATATGTGCCGCAAGGTCAACCCTAGTATCAATTTATACCTCAAGGTCAACCCCAGTATCAGTATGTGCCTCAAGGGTATCAACCCCAAGGTCAATACTCGAACCAAGGTTTCCAACCACCCCAAGGTCAAACGTTTGTTCAAGGAACGAGAAATGTACCTTTCAATTATCAATCCTACCCTCAACCTGGTTATGGTCCTCAGTATTCTCAACCAGTTATGGGCCAGTACCCGAGAATGAATATGGTGTGGGATCCATCACAAACCCAACAGGTGTTGCAGCCAAGTGTACAGTTGTCATCTCAAACTGGACAACCCTTAGTTTTTGGTACACCCCAGCAACCAGTCCAGTCTAACATTGAAACCTCTGTACCTTCGGTAGTTTCTCAGCCTCGGCCTAGTACACCTCATACTCCGCCTCAAACGACTGCTACAACTGCCGCAACATCTGTTCAATCTACCCCACCTACTTCTGGAGTATCGACAGCTCCGATTTCTATTGTTCCTGTATCTACTCCTTAGACATCTTTACCACCGTTTGGATCTACGATTCAAAATTTGGTTCAGATGCCTACAGGACAACCTGGTTTAAGTGCAGTTGTCACAAGTCAACCACAATTCACCTATCAACCGTACCAGGGACAGTACCAATTCGTTCTTGCTGTGCAGCAGCTAGTCTATCAGTATCAACCGTATTCTCAACAACCCCAGTACGGTCCGGTTAATCCTGGTTTTTCGGGAGGATACAACATCCCGAACGCGATTCCTATTCCTAGTTATCCTAGATATCCTCCTCCTATGGCTAGTCTCATGACCCAGAGTTTTAGGGACCCTAATCGGCAGTTACCATTTATCGCAACTTTGGACTTACCTGACTTGTCACGCCTAACCAACGATCCCATCAATTATCTTCCGTTTTGGCCACCAATGCTGAATAAGTTGCCCAGTGACATTCCCAAGTTCGAAGGTAAATCAGGAGAGGACCCGTCGAGCCATGTGATGACTTACCACCTCTGGTGTGCGTCTAACTCCATTACAGATGATTCAATCCGTCTTAGAATTTTCCAGCGCACTCTAATTGGTCTCACGACCAACTGGTACATTGAGTTACCATGAGGAACTTTTTATAATTTTAGTCAGTTAGCTACCTCGTTTTTAACTCACTTTCAGTTGCTAGTCCGATATGACAATGGCACGGAATTGTTAACTTTGCTAAAACAATCAACATCCACTTACATTTCAGATCATATTCATGAGTGGAGACGTCGACGTCGTTTAGTGAAGGTATTTATTCCTGATCAAATCTTGGCTGAGTGGTTTGTAAAACCTTTGTTGCCAAAGATCACTGAAGATGATGCTAAAGCCAAAGTTGTTAGTGAGGAGCAAGTAATTGCTCAAGCACAGTACCTTGACTTGGTCTATACTCAGTCGGGTATGTTACATGAAAAAATCCCCGATCTTCCCAAGCAAAATCAAATCACTGCAGCTCCTTCGGGATCTCAAGCTGCCGATGGTATGATTGGCATGTTTATAACTAAAAGTAACAAGAAGTCTTCCAAGAATTCTTCTCCCATTATAACCTTGCCTGATTCCCCAACAGGAGATTCTTCTGCAGAGATTTCCGCTGATATTCAGGTTGTAGAGCCATCTACAGCCAAATCAAAATCTGGTGGGAAGAAGAAAGGAAAGAAGAAGAATAAAACGGACAAAAGTTCAAAGGAGAAACCTGAAAAGGTGGAATCCAATGATGAAAAGCGCAAACCTTGTTATCCTTGTCTCATTTGTGACGATGAACATTTTATAAGAGATTTCCCTCATCGTACAGAGGTTGCGAAGATTGTCAAAGGTTCCCAAACTCTTATTGTTTTGAAGGATCCTTTTCCGGCTCAAGACAGTAAGATGATAGGTTCATCCTCGAGTGCCAATGAAGAACCCATACTGATGATGTCCCATGTTAGGATTGCGACTCCATCGCAAGATTATGGTAGTAAAAGTCTTGTTGATGGTAAAGAAGCAAAATCTTCTCACTCTAATCCATCAACCTCAACTCCCGGTTCCGATCCACTACAGATCGAGAAACCTAATCCAGAATTGGTAATCAAACCGCCTGCGAAGGGTATACTTCGAATGTCAGCTTTCAATCCACATGCGAGAGTGGCTCAGAATTATAACATTGTTGAGGATTTAGCTGTTTCACCCTCAGCAATGTCGGCTTTGGAAGTGCTGCAATCATGCCTAGCACAGTGTAAATTAATTTTGTCGGCTATAGGAGCTGTTGATGTTCAGGACCCAAACCTAATAATTTTCAATCTAGAAAATAGTACACCGTGTTTGCCTCATCAAATGGTTTTCCAGATTCCAGTGATAGTAAAAACAAGCCTATTCATCAGACTGTAATTGATGAGGGAGCCTCAACGTGTATTATGTCGATACAGTGTTGGAGATCGCTTGGTTCTCCTTCGCTAAATCAATCCCCGACAATTCTAAAGGCCTTTGATGGCTGTGGGTTTCATTCTTTTTGCATTCTACAGGATTTGCCTATAGGGGTCGAAGGAAAAACTGTTAGTCTAGATGTGGAGGCGGTTGATGCCCCTCTAGATTACAACCTTCTCTTGGGTCAAAGTTGGTCTTACGCTATGACAGCGGTCGTTTCATCGGTCATTCAAGTAATAAATTTTCCACACAATGGAAAGGTCGTAACAATAGACCAACTGGCTTACTTTTCATTTGACCCAGCCTCTTCGGAGAGTATTTATCATGTTGGTAAAATGACTATCCCATATAAGGATGTTGGAGTAGGATTAGTTAAATATGCCGGCTTACTGGGAACTTTTTCTTTTCCTCCAATCAACGCATCATCTTCATTTGCAACCATTCATATGATTACATCAGACACCATTATTTATGATGATCCTTGGATCATCCCTTCCGAATCTGAGATAGACTCATTTGGTAATTCCATGCCTTTGAGTCCATATGAAATTGCCTATGAAGCCATGCAGTCTTTTGCCGACCCGTTTAAAACCGAAAATGACTTAACGAATGTGGTCAGTGAGGAATCACTTTTCACATCAACCTCGGATTTAACTACATTTTCTGAACTTGTTCACTCTGATGAGAAAATTCGTGAAATCCTATGTGTAGATGATTTACCATGGGAATATCTCCATCATAGATCTTCGTTTCTACCTGAGGATGATCGTTTTGAAAATGATTTCTCATCAATTTTTACAACTGAATACGTCAAGGAACCTCAGAATCCAATGAAACATCCCCATTCAGAGTTAAATTTGGGAAACATCTCTCGAACTATTCCTATTGACTTTTCGGTTAATCCCGGAATTGTTGAGAACATTCATATAGGTGCCTCGTGTACAGATGACGAAATTCAATTATATAAGGCCCTATTTCAAGAATTCCGTGACGTGTTTGCCTGGTCCTATGAGGAAATGCCAAGAATTGATCCCCCGATTGTTGTCCATGAAATCAAGACTTACCCGGACGCTAAACCCATCCGGCAACATTTGCGTCAGATTCACCCACGAAAAGCTGCTGCAATTAGAGCAGAAATTGAAAAACTGTTGAAAGTAGGTTTCATTTATATGATCCCGTTAACGGATTGGGTATCGAATATTGTTTCGGTTAACAAAAAGTAGGGAACATTAAGAATATGCATCGATTATAGGGACATTAATCGAGCCTATCCAAAAGACAATTACCCAACTCCCTATATCGATCAAATCATTGATGATTGTGTCGACAGCGAAATATTCTCCTTTATGGACGGTTTTTCCGGATACAATCAAATCAACATTCTACCTGGCGATCAACCAAAAATGGCTTTCATTTGTCCATGGGGGACATTTTCTTATTGCAAATTACCTTTTGGGCTTAAGAATGCTGGAGCAACTTTTCAAGGGGCGATGTCTTATGCGTTTCATGAAATCAAGCACATTGTGTAACCTTATCTCGATGACTTGCCTACTCATTCATTACATCGAGCTGATCACCTCGTCCATTTACGAGCAATCTTTATGAGGAGTAGGCATTATCGTATTCGGTTGAACCCACACAAATGTGTCTTCTGTATAGAAACGGGTCGATTGCTAGGGTTTGTAGTTTCGAAAGCCGGCATTTGCGTTGATCCCTCAAAGGTCGAAGCTATCATCAAATTTCCTCCTCCTTCGAGTCTTCGCCAACTCCAAAGTTTGTAGGGGAAAGCAAACTTTTTATGACGATTCATTCCTAACTACGCCGAGGTTACAAAGGGTTTTACGTGGTTGTTGAAATAGAATACTCCATTCTATTGGGATGAGATAGCTCAGAAATCTTTTGATGCACTCAAACACGTGTTGACCCATGCACCGTTGTTGCATCCTCCCAACTACAACCAGGATTACTTCTTGTATCTCGTCGCTTCTCACTCCACCATTGGAATGGTCTTAGTTCAGGAAGATGAATCAGGAACTGAACATGTGATATATTACCTTAGTCAAACATTAAATCCAATTGAGCTAAAATACTCACATGTGGAGAAATTGGCATTGGCAGTTGTTCAAGCTGTCCAACGTTTTCGTCACTACATTCTACTACGTAAAACTATAGTAATTTCCGATTGCAACCCTATGATCTACATTTTGACCAAGAAATTGCTAGGGGGCAAGTACTCTAAATGGATCGTTATCCTGCAAGAGTTCAACTTGGAATTTGAGAAATCCAAGTCTAAGAAATCTTTAGTTTTGCAGAGTTAATGTGTGACTTCCCACGTGCTGCCACAGAAACTGTGGCGAAGGAGCCCATTGCGAATGAATCCTTGTTTCTAATCAGCACTTTAGATCTGTGGTATGGGGATATCATCGTTTATCTCCAGACCCAATCCTTTCGGCCAAAAATTTCAAGGTCAGAACGTCGAAAAATTCGATTCCAGTACCAACAATTCAGGATTATTGGAGATACTCTTTATCGCCGTGGGGTGGATTCTGTTTTTCAACGTTGCTTAACTCACGAGGAAGCTGAAAGGGTTTTAAATAACTGTCACTCTGGAGCGTGTGGTGGTCATATGTCTGGGTTTGCCACAACCGAAAAGATATTGCACGCTGGCTACTTTTGACCGTCTTTATTTAAATATTGTATTACGACGGTCCGAAAATGCCACAACTGCCATATTTTTTATCGTAATATGCGTGCTCCACCTGCTCCTCTCCACCCTATAATTGTCGCTGGCCCTTTTGCCAAATGGGGTATCGATTTTATTACATGTAACCCTCACTCTGCTGGGGGGCATGCGTATTTCATCCTTGCGGTAGATTATTTTACTAAGTGGGCCAAGTCAATGCCTACATTCAAGGCAGACAGCAAGACAGTTGCAATTTTCGTGTTCAATCACATAATTGCTAGGTTTGGTGTCCCACAAGCGATAATCACTGATCATAGGCATCATTTTAGAAACGTTATTATGACCAAACTTACAGGCCAGCTTGGTTTACGTCACGATAGTTCAACCCCTTATTATCCACAAGCGAATGGTCTGGTTGAGTCCATCAACAAAGTTTTAGTTATCATGATCCGACGAATCATTGGGATTCATCGGTTCAATTGGCACAACATGTTATTTTCAGTGCTTTGGGTGTACCGATCTTCAATAAAAACATCAACAAGGTTCACTCCTTTCCAACTAGTCTATGGTTTGGAAGCCGTGTTACCCATTGAATGCGAAATACCGTCACTGCAAATGGCCATCGAGTTACTTCCAGCCACTTCCAAGGAGGAAAAGAGTTTGTTATACTTGGCTCAATTATATGAGAATCGACGTGATGTTGCATTGGCGATCGAGACTCACGCAAAACGAATGAAAGCTCAGTATGATCGAAATGTGACCCCTCGAAATTTTTCGGAATGAGATCTAGTCTTAGTTTATGATCAAGCTAATGATAAATTAGGCACTGGAAAATTCATTCCTATGTGGCATGGTCCCTATGTTGTCAAGCGAAAGCTAGCCCAAGGGGCTTATGAATTTGTAGACTTTGATGGGGACTCTTTGGGTAAACCTAGAAATGGCCTTTACTTGAAGAGGTATTATGCTTAAAAGAATGGGTATGGAGATTTAGTTAGGATAGTTTTCTATTTCTAGCTGGTGTGTTTTAGTTTAAACAGTGTGCTTAGCTTAGAGAGTGTTTTTTTCGTCATTATTCCTTCTTATCTTGGTTTTACTCTTGATATCACAGATGTCGATGCCTCTCCAAACATACATTGGTTTCTCTAATGGTGCTTGTCTTATTTTATGATCAAGCTAATGATAAATTAGGTGCTGGAAAATTCGTTCCTGTGTGGCATGGTCCCTATGTTGCCAAGCAAAAGCTAGCCAAAGGGGCTTATGAATTAGTAGACTTTGATGGGGACTCTTTGGGTAAACCTAGAAATGGCCTTTACTTGAAGAGGTATTATGCTTTAAAGAATGGGTATGGAGATTTAGTTAGGATAGTTTTCTCTTTCTAGCTGGTGTGTTTTAGATTAAACAGTGTGCTTAGCTTAGAGAGTGTTTTTTTCGTCATTATTCCTGCTTACCTTGGTTTTACTCTTGATATCGCAGATGTCAATGCCTCTCCAAACATACATTGGTTTCTCTGATGGTGCTTATCGTAATACATGGAACATCTCTTCCGCAGCTTGGGTTATCTATTCGCCCTTTGACGAGTTAGTATCTCTGCATGGGGTAAGCCTCGGTCAAACAACGAACAACATTGCCGAGTATAGTGAAGTGATTGAGTTATTATCTGAATCTATTTCATTTGGGATTCAAAGTTTGATAGTGAGGTTAGATTCTGAACTCGTTGTATTACAGCTTAATAGAGTGTATGCCATTAGAAATCTAGTGTTATTAAGATTATTTTTGAGAGTGCGTCTCTAGGAACATGAATTTGATTATATTGAATATCAGTATATTCCAAGGTCTTTAAATACATTAGCAGATGCAATTGCTTCTCAAATGTTAAATAGACATTTGTAATAATCATACATGTAAATTTAAAACCATTCCATAACATGATTTACAAGATAAGCCGGTAATAGTATATATATATATATATATATATATATATAGGAGTGTGTCAAAAATACATCGTCCTCGATCATAGGTTGAAAAACACCTTATGATCGGCAAAAATGATAAGTACGAAAAACAAAAATGTCACATGTGCCCACAATAGGCGATCATCCTATCACTGGTGATGATATCTATAAAAAACCACTGCACGGGCCACCTTGTAAAGGAACCTCCTAAAAGGTCTCGGGACTCCAATCACATAGCACTGAAGTCGACGAGGAATGTCGTCTATAGTGGTCTCAGGAATATCTCCTGTCAAGCGCTCAAGATGACCCTCCAACTCGGCCAAAACCTCTGCTGATTCGTCCTGTGGGGCTGGCGCGGGTGCAACTAGTTGCCTCCTCTCGTAAGGCCGGAGAGCGGCTGGTCGCTGTGGACCCACATCTTCATTTGAAATTTTTACTATCAGTTTTGAGACGATGAAAAAATAACAAAAAATTAAAATAGGAAAAATGTTGAAAAGGATTTTACCTGACTCGTCCCACTGCTCTCCTGGTGGAAGAACCATGTCTGGGTCACCAAAAAAATCTATCCCAGCATAATGGAAGTCCTGAATGGAAAAGACCTGGTTTTCTAGCCATTGGAAATACTCAGGTTTGAATCGAGCAACCTCTATCCTCTCGTCCGGGTGATGGATTATGACTGCGACCCATCGCATCAGTTTGGGCTCTCGAGGAAGCCCAGCTCCAACAGTAAGGTGCTGTGGGATCAGAATAGGAACCCTCTCCAGGCTAAAACTCAAAACCAAAGCCCCATAACCAAAGGTCTTTAGTTGTCCATTTTTGGCCCTAGTCAGTTGGCCTTTCAGATTGGCCAACACGTCATCGCACCAGTTGAAGATGGTGACTCGAAAGAAATCAACTACCATACGCATCTGGGATCCGGTGGCAATATGTAATGCGGCAGCTCCGCAAAGTCTGGTGACATTGAACGCAATCACCATGAGATGAGGATGGGATATGGTCTTTATGTCTATCCCTTTGTCTCTAGCCTGGCTGTTGCAGTACTCTAGCCTGAGGCTATCGACAGACTAGCCACCTGGCCTAGCCCCAAACAGAGTCAAGTCTTCGCCTCTCTTAGGAAAACCAGTCAAGAAATATATGTCCGTCGGCTCGATTTCGAGCTGGTGGCCACCAATGAAGAAGCACTGGTCCTGTATGCTCCATCTGTCAACCAGCCACAGTAAGAAATCCACCTAAGCCCTCATGCCAGGAATGGCCCAGTATTTGTAAAATCCGCACGCCCTCAAAGCATTGAGTGAAGGCTGATGATTCCATGCGGCGGCATCCACGTCCTCACGCTCTCGTTCATGCCAATCTAGCATGATGTACTCTCTGCATCAAGCATAAAAACAAATTAAAATGCTAGAAAATATTTTGTGTGGTCCATTTTTGAGAATTTTTGGGTTCAAAACCCTTGCAGCGGGGACCGCACCCTCCAGGTTAGACACAATGCGTGGGACCGCACTTTTTCTACACGGAAGGTGCAGACCCCAAGTTTTTTCCCAATGGAGAAAAAGTCGGGGTCCGCAGGCCCGCAATGGTAAACCTGCGGGCCCATGCGCGTGGGTATTGCGCCTAAAAACCCTCCCAAAAATGAAATAAATGACTAAAACAAAAAATTAAATGGTTAAAAATGAAGAGTGGGATGATGTGGATTACCTGGAGAAGAGGACGTTTGATTCCGACGGTTGGATTTTCCGCAATCTTCATAGGAAGTTTTCTGAGCAAAAGCACTATTTTCTCACCCAAACTCAAACGGTAAAAATGAATTGACAGAGGCCCTTTTTATAAGTTTTTTGAGTAAATAAATTGCAAATTTGTTTATGTTTCACTTTGAAAAGGTATTTTGCGACATTTTTATCCATTTCAAACAGGTATGGGTAATGTTTGTGTTCTTATGCAGAGTAAAGGATTATTCAGTCGAAATCTATCATTTTCGACGAAAAAACATGTAGAGTCATATTTAAGCTCTTTTCTGACTCCTAAAACATGAAAAGATTACCGAGTGTTTCTTTTAAACTCGTTAAAATGGAATTAAAAGATGGTCCACTTAGAGCTCTTTTCCGACCGTAAAAAACATGAAAAGATTGCTGGATTTCTGTCGTTTCAAATTCGATATCAGTCATAAAACGATGTGTCATTGATCGCTTTTTTACTTTTTCGGGTCAAAGGCACTAATGACGAAAAGTACTCCTTGGTTGTAAAAGATCAAGCGATTCTCTCAAGTATTATTTTATACTTTTTCGGGCTTGGGAGACACAAATTTACGTAAAAGGTCAACCCTGGAGTCTTCTTAAGTTTCTTCAAACTCTCTAAAATTGAAAAACGCTGAGTTTCTCCTATACTGGCTCGTTAAAATTTCACAGTAAAGGACCTATTCAATTACAAACGGGAACGAACCACTCCTTCGTAGGGTTCGAATTTAAACTAAGTTGGACTCATCTGAAGGATGAGCTTATAATCAAGCAAATGTTATCCTCCTCAAGCTTGTCGAAAATAAAGAGGTACTTGCCAGAAATGGTGGGGGAAAAGAGAGAAAAATGAGCCTATTTGTCATACTTTGTAACCACTCTTGAACACGACACTCTCATTCACCTGGGTTGGGAAATCCTTTGCCTAACAGTTGATCAAACCTCATTGAAAGTCTTCAGCTGGTTTCTGGGTATTAACTTTGGGTCAATCGTCAGCAAGCCATCTATCGTGTCATTATGTGTTCAAGAGGTCACTGCCAATAAGCCATTCATCTCCAAAATAGCTGTCATCCATCTTGACCATCCCTGAGTCAGTCCTTGCAACTAAATTTCTTCAACTTGATCTATGATTTCGTGTTCTGGGCTTGCCTATGATGGATCGCTTTCTATCGACATCGACTCATTATCTAGAAAGATGATCCATGAATCATCAGTACCTTGAAGTTTGCATGCCTCAATGGCAAGTTTCTCGCCTTTGACAACATTTTACATCATTGAATTTCGATCAAAGGATTCAGTGACATGTTCGACATCAACACATTTATTTGCATCTCATGGATTCTACTGGGTACTTTGAGAGCCATTGACATCATTGGTGGCTTCTCTCACACTTGTTAATAGTTTACATCATTGACTGGTAATCAAGTGGTTTCTACCATGTTCGACATCAACACATTCATTCGCATGGATAGAATCGTACTATTTCGGGAAAGTAGAAATGAAGACCCTGGATCTAGTTTCCACAATCCAGGCTGCGATGAATTTTGTATTCATTATATAATGGACTATTCATAAACAGATGGTTGCGTCCATACTGTGTCCACATGGGTCTATACTTGTGATGTTTTACATGACCATTCCTGTATCAGAGCAGTAGTTAGTTTTTCTAGACAGTTTTGATCTAAGTATGGGAATGCCTATCTCAGCGATGATATGATCTCATATATATATCTTGCATTGAATGTTTTTACAGGTTCCAACCAGGTTCTCCAAAAGATGATCCTCGAAATGATAAAGTACTTCACTCTTCCTAAATGATAAGAAATCCTCATCTACTACAGACTTCGCACTTTAGCGGGCAATCTGTTACACAAAAATATCATCACCTTAATTATTTGCAGTCAGTATGGGTCTATCATCACTTGTACTGTCCTCCTAAGCAAGTCTCAGACCTCAACTCTTCAAATCAAGCTTTGGAAATGAGAGAAAGACATTAAAAATCAATGTAACTCTGGCTCCACACTTTCTCTCATGGTCACCTGCGGTCCCGCACCTTTTGTGTACAAAAACTGCGGACCTGCCCACTTTATCCCTAATGGTGTAGGTGCGGACCCCTGTGAAAGTCAAAAGACGCAAGTTTTATCTTAAAAAACTCACTTTGGGTTAATTCTAGAGGTTTCTAGAAGGAATTTTGACCTGGATTGTTCGCTCTGAGGTGGTTCATGCATCCCAAAAGAGAAGGAGCTAATCCCTTGATGAGAGGAGCTATCCCTTTGAAGGAGGGCTTTATCCCTTTGAAGGAGGACCTAGTAACCTCCCTCCATTGCACTAAAAATACAAGCATTGGGCTAGTTGTTGGGGAGGTTAGAAGCTGAACATTTTTGAGGGTAAATGATGGTGAAATCATGACTTCCTAGTTGAGCTTAAGAGGAGAGATCACACATCTTTTTGGCTTCATTGGGGAGTGAGTGAAACTTGTCAAAGTAGAGGAGACTTCTTGCTGGACCCTGGGAGGAGCTTGTACAACGTCAAGGCAAAGGTTTTAAAGTTCTTCTTCTTTTGAATTAATACAATCAAACTAATTTTTCTCAACAAGTATCTTATCTTATTTGTTACATGGAGTCCTTGACTTTCATGTTAAATATGTTTTATGCAATTGGCTTTTTAGGTGCTATTTAATTTTCTTGCCTTGTTTGTGTTTGCAGATTCGCGAAAAGGAGCTCACTTGGATCAAAGGAGTGAGGGCATCCACAAGCTTGTGTTGGACCTAAGGTAGGCCCTAAAAACACTTGTTTGCTATTTGTTTATCAAAGCATATTTAGAGAAAGATAGTGTCTGGTTGGTTTGCTTATCATTAGGTCTTCTTTAGATTCTAGGAAGGTCTATCTTGTCCGCAAGATCGACTTATTCCGTGCGACACCAGCTACTCCATTCGCTTCTTGTTTTCTTCTATGTGTGCATTCCTAAGATGGTCATAATCCACTGTCTGCGGAAGTGAATGTCCTCCCTCCTCCATTTCTGCTGATATTTTGATAACAATAGCTCAAGTTGGTCAGGGAAGGGCAAGGCTGAAAGTAATCTCCTTCTCCTCCAGCTATGATCATCTCAGGTTTGTTTCCCCATTGAAGTGGACGAATGGACCTTGAATCGGAATTTTATTTAAATGTTGACGGAATTTCCACATATGAAACAGGTGTAACATTCTGCAGCCTTGAAGAACGCCTAGAAGGTGCAGGGATCTAAACAGACCTACTCTCTGGAATTGCACTGAAATGCCTTTAGCACTTTTGCAGAAAGCCGCTTGGATAAGCATTGGCATAGATTAGGCAAATCCAACTGCTCCATTTGCTTCTTGTTCTCTTCTTCGTGCATTCCTGAGATGCTCATAATCCACTGTCTGCGGCTGTGAATGTCCTCCCTCCTCCATTTCTGCTGCTATTTTGATAACAATAGCACAATTTGGTCAGGGAAGGGCAGAGCTGAAGGTAATCTCCTCCTCCTCCAGCTATGATCATCTCAGGTTTGTTTCCCCATTGAAGCGGAGGAATGGACCTCGAATGGGAATTTTGTTTAAACGTTAGCGGAATTTCCACATATGAATCAGGGGTAACATTTTGCAGCCTTGAAGAACGCGTAGAAGGTGCAGGGCTCAGAATAGGCCTACTCTCAGGAATTGCATGGAATGGCCTTTGGCGCTTTGCAGAAAGCCGCTTGGATAGGCTTTGGAATAGATTAGGAAAACCTAGCTGGTTCATTTTCTTCTTGTTCTCCTTTATGCGTGCATTCCTGAGATGCTCATAATCCACTGTCTGCGGCTGTGAATGTCCTCCCTCCTCCATTTCTGCTGCTATTTTGATAACAATCGATCAAGTTGGTCAAGGAAGAAAAGAGCTGAAGGTAATCTCCTCCTCTTCTAGCTATGATCATCTCAGGTTTGTTTCCCTGTTGAAGCGGACAAATGGACCTCGAATCAGAATTTTCTTTAAACGTTGGCGGAATTTCCACATATGAAACAGGGGTAACATTCTACAACCTTGAAGAAAGCCTAGAAGGTGCAGGGCTCCAACCAGCCCTATTCTCTGGAATTGCACAGAATGGCCTTTGGCTCTTTGCAGAAAGCCGCTTGGATAGGCTTTGGCATAGATTAGGAAAACCCAGCTGCTCTATTCGCTTCTTGTTCTCATCAAGGTGTGCATTCATGAGATGCTCATAATCCACTGTCTGTGGCTGTGAATGTCCTCCCTCCACCATTTCTGCTGCTATTTTGATAGCAATAGCTCAGGTTGGTCAGGGAAGGGCAGAGCTGAAGGTGATCTCCTCTTTCTCCAGCTATGATCATCACTGGTTTGTTTCCCCGTTGAAGTGGACGAATGGACCTCGAATTGGAATTTTCTTTAAATGTTGGCGGAATTTCCACATATGAAACAGCGGTAACATTCTGCAGCCTTGAAGAATTCCTAGAAGGTGCAGGGCTCCAAAGAGGCCTACTCTCTGGAATTGCATGGAATGGCCTTTGGCGCTTTGTAGAAAGCCGCTTGGATAGGCTTTGGCATAAATTAGGCAAACCCAGCTGCTCCATTCGCTTCTTGTTCTCTTTTATGCTTGCATTATTGAGATGCTCATAATCCGCTGTCTGCGGCTGTGAATGTCCTCCCTCCTCCATTTCTGTTGCTATTTTGATAACAATAGCTCAGGATGGTCAGGGAAGGGTAGAGTTGAAGAAAATCTCCTCCTCCTCCAGCTATGATCATCTCAGGTTTGTTTCCCCGTTGAAGCGGACGAATGGAACTCGAATCGGAATTTTGTTTAAATGTTGGCAGAATTTCCACATATGAAATAGGTGTAACATTCTGCAGCCTTCAAGAACGCCTAGAAGGTGCAGGGCTACAAATAGTCCTACTCTCTGGAATTGCACGGAATGGCCTTTGGCGCTTTGCAGAAAGACGCTTGGATAGGCTTTGGCATAGATTAGGCAAACCCAACTGCTCCATTCGCTCCTTGTTCTCCTCTATGCGTGCATTTCTGAGATGGTCATAATCCACTATCTGTGGCTGTGAATGTCCTCCCTCCTCCATTTCTGCTGTTATTTTGATAACAATATCTCAGGCTGGTCATGGAAGGGTAGAGCTGAAGGTAATCTCCTCCTCCTCCAGCTATGATCATCTTAGGTTTGTTTCCCCGTTGAAGCAGACGAATAGACCTCGAATCATAATTTTCTTTAAACGTTGGGAGAATTTCCACATATGAAACAGGGGTAAGATTCTACAGCCTTGAAGAACGCCTAGAAGGTGCAGGGCTCCAAATAGGCCTACTCTCTGGAATTGCACGGAATGGCCTTTGGCACTTTACAGAATGACACTTGGATAGGCTTTGGCATAGATTAGGCAAACCCAGCTGCTCCGTTCGCTTCCTGTTCTCTTTTATGCATGCATTCTTGAGATGCTCATAATCCCCTGTCTGCGGCTGTGAATGTCGTCCCTCCTCCATTTCTGCTCCTATTTTGATAACAATAGCTCAGGTTGGTCATGGAAGGGCAGAGCTGAAGGTAATCTCCTCATCCTCTAGTTATGATCATCTCAGGTTTGTTTTCCCGTTGAAGTAGACGAATGGACCTCGAATCAAAATTTTCTTTAAACGTTGGAGGAATTTCCACATATGAAACAGGGGTAACATTCTGCAGCCTTGAGGAATGCCTAGAAGGTTCAGGGCTCCAAACAGGCCTACTCTCTGGAATTGCACGGAATGGCCTTTGGCGCTTTGCAGAAAGCCGCTTGGATAGGCTTTGCAATAGATTAGGCAAACCCAGCTGCTGCATTTGCTTCTTGTTCTCCTCTATGCTTGCATTCCTGAGATGATCATAACCCACTGTCTGGAGTTGTGAATGTCCTCCGTCCTCCATTTCTGCTGTTATTTTGATAACAATAGCTCAGGTTGGTCAGGTAAGGGTAGAGCTGAAGGTAATCTACTCCTCCAGCTATGATCATCTCATGTTTGTTTCCCCATTGAAGCGGACGAATGGACCTCGAATCAAAATTATCTTTAAATGTTGGTGAAATTTCCACATATGAAACAGGGGTAACATTCTGCAGCCTTGAAGAATGCTTGGAAGGTGCATGGCTCCAAATAGGCCTACTCTCTGGAATTGCACGGAATGGCCTTTAGCACTCTGAAGAAAACCGCTTGGATAGGCTTTGGCATAGATTAGGCAAACCAAACTGCTCCATTCGCTTCTTGTTCTCCTTTATGCATGGATTCCTGAGATGCTCATAATCCACTATCTACGGCTGTGAATGTCCTCCCTCCTCCATTTTTTTGCTATTTTGATAACAATAGCTCAGTTTGGTCAGGGAAGGGCATAGCTGAAGGTAATCTCCTCCTCCTCCAGCTATGATCATCTCAGAATTATTTCCCCGTTGAAGCGGACGAATGGACCTCGAATTGGAATTTTCTTTAAACGTTGGCGAACTTTCCACATATGAAACAGGAGTAACATTCTATAACCTTGAAGAACACGTAGAAGGTGCTAGGCTCCAAACAGGCCTACTCTCTGGAATTGCACGTAATGGCCTTTGGTGCTTTGTAGAAAGCCGCTTGGATAGGCTTTCGCATAGATTAGGCAAACCCAGCTGCACCATTCGCTTCTTGTTCTCCTTTATAAGTGCATTCCTGAGATGCTCATAATCCACTGTCTGCGGCTGTGAATGTTCTCCCTCGTCCATTTTTGCTACTATTTTGATAACAATAGCTCAAGTTGGTTAGGGAAGGGCAGATCTGAAGGTAATCTCCTCCTCCTCCAGCTATGATCATCTCAGGTTTGTTTCACCATTGAAGCGGACGAATGGACCTCGAATCGGAATTTTCTTTAAACGTTGGCGGAATTTCAAGATATGAAACAGGTTTAAAATTATGTAGCCTTGAAGAATGCCTAGAAGGTGCAGGGCGCCAAACATGAATACTCTCTGGAATTGCACGGAACGGCCTTTGGCACTTTGCAAAAAGCCACTTGGATAGGCTTTGGCATAGATTAGGCAAACCCAACTGCTGCATTCGCTTCTTGTTCTCCTCTATGCGTGCATTCCTGAGATGCTCATAATCCACTCTCTGCGGCTATAAATGTCCTCCCTCCTCCATTTCTGCATCTATTTTGATAACAATAGCTCAGGTTGGTCAGGGAAGGGCAGAGCTGAAGGTAATCTCCTCCTCCTCAACCTATGATCATCTCAGAATTATTTCCCCATTGAAGCAGACGAATGGACCTCAAATCGGAATTTTCTTTAAACATTGGCGGAATTTCCACATATGAAACTGGGGTAGCATTCTGCAGTCTTGAAGAACACCTAGAAGGTGCAGGGCTCCAAACAGGCCTACTCTCTGTAATTTCACGAAATGGCCTTCGGCACTTTGCAGAAAGCCGCTTGGATAGGCTTTGGCGTAGATTAGCCAAACCCAACTACTACATTCGCTTCTTGTTCCCCTCTATGCGTGCATTCCTAAGATGCTCATAATCCACTGTCTGCGTCTGTGAATGTCCTCGCTCCTCCATTTCTGCTGCTTTTTTGATAACAATAGTTCAAGTTTGTCAGGGAAGGGCAGAGCTGAAGGTAATCTCCTCCTCATCCAGCTATGATAATCTCAGGTTTGTTTCCCAGTTGAAGCGGAAAAATGAACCTCGAATCGAAATTTTCTTTAAAGGTTGGCGGAATTTCCACATATGAAGCAAGGATAACATTCTGCAGGCTTGAAGAATGCCTAGAAGGTGCAGGGCTCCAAACAGTCCTACCCTGTGGAATTGCACGGAATGGCCTTGGGCGATTTGTAGAAATTTGCTTGGATAGGTTTTTGCATAGATTAGGCAAACACAACTGCTCCATTCGCTTCTTGTTCTCCTCTATGCGTGGATTCGTGAGATGCTCATAATCCACTGTCTATGGCTGTGAATGTCCTCCCTCCTCAATTTCTGCTGCTACTTTGATAACAATAGCTCAGGTTGGTTAGGGAAGGGAAGAGCTGAAGGTAATCTCCTCCTCCTCTAGCAATGATCATCTCAGAATTATTTCCCTGTTGAAGCGGACGAATGGACCTCGAATTGGGATTTTCTTTAAATGTTGGCGGAATTTCCACATATGAAACAGGGGTAACATTCTACAGCCTTGAAGAACGAGTAGAAGGTACAGGGTTCGAAACAGGCCTACTCTCTGGAATTTCACGGAATGGCCTTTAGCGCTTTGCAAAACGCCGCTTGGATAGGCTTTGGCATAGATTAGGCAAACCTAGTTGCTCCATTCGCTTCTTGTTCTCCTCTATGCATGCATTCCTGAGATGCTCACAATCCACTATCTGCGGCTGTGAATGTTCTCCCTCCTCCATTTCTGCTGCTATTTTGATAACAATAGCTCAGGTTGGTCAGGGAAGGGCAGAGCTGAAGGTAATCTCCTCCTCCTCCAGCTATGATCATCTCAGGTTTGTTTCCCCGTTGAAGTGGACGAATAGACCTCGAATCAGAATATTCTTTAAACATTGGAGGAATTTCCACATATGAAACAGGGGTAACATTCTGCAGCCTTGAAGAATGCCTAGAAGGTTCAGGGCTTCAAACAGGCCTACTCTCTGGAATTGCACAGAATGGCCTTTGGCGCTTTGTAGAAAGTTGCTCTGATAGGCTTTGGCATAGATTAGGCAAACCCAGTTGCTTCATTCGCTTCTTGTTCTCCTCTATGCTTGCATTCCTGAGATGCTCATAATCCACTGTCTGCGGTTGTGAATATCCTTCGTCCTCCATTTCTGCTGTTATTTTGATAACAATAGCTCAAGTTGGTCAGGGAAGGGCAGAGCTGAAGGTAATCTCCTCCTCCTCCAGCTATGATCATCTCATGTTTGTTTCCCCATTGAAGCGGACGAATGGACCTCGAATGAAAATTATCTTTAAACTTTGGTGAAATTTCCACATATGAAATAGGGGTAACATTCTGCAGCCTTGAAGAATGCTTTGAAGGTGCATGGCTCCAAATAGGCCTACTCTCTGGAATTGCACGGAATGGCCTTTGGTGCTCTGAAGAAGGCTGCTTGGATAGGCTTTGGCATAGATTAGGCAAACCCAACTGCTCCATTCGCTTCTTGTTATCATCTATGCATGGATTCCTGAGATGCTCATAATCCACTGTCTGCGGCTGTGAATGTCATCCCTCCTCCATTTTTGTTTCTATTTTGATAACAATAGCTCAGTGTGGTCAGGGAAGGGCATAGCTGAAGGTAATCTCATCCTCCTCCAGCTATGATCATCTTAGAATCATTTCCCCGTTGAAGTGGAAAAATGGACCTCGAATTGGAATTTTCTTTAAACGTTGGCAGACTTTCCACATATGAAACAGGGGTAACATTCTACAGCCTTGAAGAACACGTAGAAGGTGCTGGGCTCCAAACAGGCCTAGTCTCTGGAATTGCACGGAATGGCCTTTGGTGCTTTGCAGAAAGCCGCTTGGATAAGCTTTGGCATAGATTAGGCAAACCCAGCTGCTCCATTCGCTTCTTGTTCTCTATGCGTGCATTCCTGAGATGCTCATAATCCACTGTCTGCGGCTGTGAATGTTCTCCCTCCTCCATTTCTGCTGCTATTTTGATAACAATAGCTTAAGTTGGTCAGGGAAGGGCAGAGCTGAAGGTAATCTCCTCCTCCTCCAGCTATGATCATATCAGGTTTGTTTCGCCATTGAAACGGACGAATGGACCTCGAATCAGAATTTTCTTTAAACGTTGGCGGAATTTCCAGATATGAAACAGGTTTAAAATTCTGTAGCCTTGAAGAATGCCTAGAAGGTGCAGGGCTCCAAACATGACTACTCTCTGGAATTGCATGGAATGGCCTTTGGCACTTTGCAGAAAGCCACTTGGATAGGCATTGGCATAGATTAGGCAAACCCAGTTGCTCCATTCGCTTCTTGTTCTCCTCTATGCGTGCATTCCTGAGATGCTCATAATCCACTCTCTGCGGCTATGAATGTCCTCCCTCCTCCATTTCTGCTGCTATTTTGATAACAATAGCTCAGGTTGGTTAGGGAAGGGCAGAACTGAAGGTAATCTCCTCCTCCTGCAGCTATGATCATGTCAAAATTATTTCCCCATTGAAGCAGACAAATGGACCTCAAATCGGAATTTTCTTTAAACATTGGCGGAATTTCCACATATGAAACTAGGGTAGCATTCTGCAGTCTTGAAGAACGCCTAGAAGGTGCAGGGATCCAAACTGGAATACTCTCTATAATTGCATGAAATGGCCTTTGGCGCTTTGCAGAAAGCCGCTTCGATAGGCTTTGGCGTAGATTAGCCAAACCCAGCTGCTACATTCGCTTCTTGTTCCCCTATATGCGTGCATTCCTAAGATGCTCGTAATCCACTGTCTGCGGCTGTGAATGTCCTCCCTCCTCCATTTTTGCTGCTATTTTGATAACAATAGTTCAAGTTTGTCAGGGAAGGGGAGAGCTGAAGGTAATCTCCTCCTTCTCCAGCTATGATCATCTCAGGTTTGTTTCCCCGTTGAAGCGGACGAATGGACCTCAAATGGGAATTTTCTTTAAACATTGGCGAAATTTCCACATATGAAACAGGGGTAACATTCTGCAACCTTGAAGAACTCTTAGAAGGTGCAGGGCTCCAAACAGGCCTACTTTCTGGAATTTCACGGAATGGCCTTTGGCGCTTTACAGAAAGCCACTTGGGTACGCTTTGGCATAGATTAGCCAAACCCAGCTACTACATTCGCTTCTTGTTCCCGTCTATGCGTGCATTCCTAAGATGCTCATAATCCACTGTCTGCGGCTGTGAATGTCCTCCCTCCTCCATTTCTGCTGCTATTTTGATAAAAATAGTTCAAGTTTGTCAGGGAAGGGCAGAGATGAAGGTAATCTCCTCCTCCTCCAACTATGATCATCTGAGGTTTGTTTCCCCGTTGAAGCGGACAAATGGACCTCGAATCAGAATTTTCTTTAAAGGTTGGCGAAATTTCCACATATGAAACATGGATAACATTATGCGGCCTTGAAGAACACCTAGAAGGTGCAGGGCTCCAAACAGGCCTACTCTGTGGAATTGCACGGAATGGCCTTGGGCGATTTGCAAAAATCCGCTTGGATAGGCTTTGGCATAGATTAGGCAAACACAACTACTCCATTCGCTTCTTGTTCTCCTCTATGTGTGGATTCGTGAGATGCTCATAATCCACTGTCTGCGGCTATGAATGTCCTCCCTCCTCAATTTCTGCTGCTACTTTGATAACAATAGCTCAGGTTGGTCAGGGAAGGGCAGAGCTGAAGGTAATCTCCTCCTCCTCCAGCAATGATCATCTCAGAATTATTTCCCCGTTGAAGCAGATCAATGGACCTCGAATTGGGATTTTCTTTAAATGTTGGCGGAATTTCCACATATGAAAAAGGGGTAACATTCTGCAACCTTGAAGAACAAGTAGAAGGTGCACGGCTCGAAACAGGCCTACTCTCTGGAATTGCACGGAATGGACTTTAGCGCTTTGTAGAATGCCGCTTGGATAGGCTTTGGCATAGATTAAGCAAACCCAGCTGCTCCATTCGCTTCTTTTTCTCCCCTATGCGTGCATTCCTTAGATGCTCATAATCCACTGTCTGCGGCTATGAATGTTCTCCCTCCTCCATTTCTGCTGCTATTCTGATGACAATAGCTCAGGTTGGTCAAGGAACAGCAGAGCTGAAGGTAATCTCCTCCTCCTGCAGCTATGATCATCTCAGGTTTGTTTCCCGGTTGAAGCGGACGAATGGACCTCGAATCGGAATTTTGTTTAAACGTTGGCATAATTTCCACGTATGAAAGAGGTGTAACATTCCGCAGCCTTGAAGAATTCCTAGAAGGTGCAGGGCTACAAACAGGCCTACTCTCTGGAATTGCACGGAATGGCCTTTGGCACTTTGCAGAAGGCCGCTTGGATATTGCTTTGGAATAGATTAGGCAAACCTAGCTGCTCCATTCGCTTATTGTTCTCCCCTATGTGTGCATTCGTGAGATGCTCATAATCCACTGTCTACGGCTACGAATGTCCTCCCTCCTCCATTTCTGTTGCTATTTTGATAACGATAGCTTAGTTTGGTCAGAGAAGGGAAGAGCTAAAGGTAATCTCCTCCTCCTCCAGCTATGATCATCTCAGGTTTGTTTCCCCGTTGAAGCGGACGAATAGACCTCGAATCGTAATTTTCTTTAAACATTGGTGGAATTTTCACATATGAAACAGGGGTAACATTCTACAGCCTTGAAGAACGCCTAGAAGGTGCAGGGCTCCAAACACGCCTACTCTCTGGAATTGCACGGAATGGCCTTTGGCGCTTTGCAGAAAACCGCTTAGATAGGCTTTGGCCTAGATTAGGCAAACCCAGCTGCAAAATTCACTTGTTGTTCTCCTCTATAGGTGGATTCTTGAGATGCTCATAATCCACTATCTGCAGTTGTGAATGTCCTCCCTCCTACATTTCTGCTACTATTTTGATATGAATAGCTCAGGTTGGATAGGGAAGGGCAGAGTTGAAGGTAATCTCCTCCTCCTCCAGCTGTGATCATCTCAGGTTTGTTTCCCCGTTGAAGCGGACTAATGGACCTCGAATCAGAATTTTGTTTAAACGTTGGCAGAATTTCCACATATGAAACAGGGGTAAAATTCTGTAGCCTTGAAGAACGCCTAGAAGGCAGAGGTCTCCAAACAGGACTACTTTATGGAATTGCACGGAATGGCCTTTGGGGCTTTGCAGAAAGCCGCTTGAATAGGCTTTGGCATAGATTAGGCAAACCCAGCTGCTCTATTCGCTTCTTGTTCTCCTCTATGCGTGCATTCCTGAGATGCTCATAATCCACTGTCTACGGATGTGAATGTTCTCCCTCCTCCATTTCTACTGCTATTTTGATAACAATAGCTCAGGCTGGTCAGGGAAGGGCAGAGCTGAAGGTAATCTCCTGCTCCTCTAGCTATGATCATCTAAGGTTTGTTTCCCCGTTGAAGCAGACGAATAGATCTCGAATCATAATTTCCTTTAAACGTTGGAGGAATTTCCACATATGAAACAGGGGTAACTTTGTGCAGCCTTGAAGAATGCCTAGAAGGTTCAGGGCTCCAAATAGGCCTACTCTCTAGAATTGCACAAAATGGCCTTCGGCGCTTTGCAGAAAGTCGCTTGGATAGGCTTTTGGCATATATTAGGCAAACCCAACTGCTCCATTCGCTTCTTGTTGTCCTCTATGCGTGCATTCCTGAGATGCTCATAATCCACTGTCTGTGGCTGTGAATGTCCTCCCTCCATTTCTGTTGTTGTTTTGATAACAATAGCTCAGGTTGCTCAGGGAAGGACAGAGCTGCAAGTAATCTCCTAATCCTCCAGCTATGATCATCTCAGGTTTATTTCCCCGTTGAAGCGGACGAATGGACCTCGAATCAGAATTTTCTTTGAACGTTTGCGGAATTTCCACATATGAAACAGGGGTAACATTTTGCAGCCTTCAAGAATGCCTAGAAGGTACAGGGCTCCAAAGAGGCCTACTCTCTGAAATTTCATGGAATGGCCTTTGGCACTTTGCAGAAAGCTGCTTGGATGGTCTTTGGCATAGATTAGGCAAAACCAGCTGCTCCATTCACTTCTTGTTCTCCTCTATGCGTGGATTCCTGAGATGCTCATAATCCACTCTCTGCGCTGTGAATGTCCTCCCTCCTCCATTTCTACTACTATTTTGATAACAATAGCTCAGGTTGGACAGGGAAGGGCTGAGCTGAAGGTAATCTCCTCCTCCTCCAACTATGATCATCTAAAGTTTGTTTCCCCGTTGAAGCGGATGAATGGACCTCGAATCGAAATTTTCTTTAAACGTTGGCGGAATTTCCATATACGAAACAGGGGTAACATTCTGCAGCCTTGAAGAACGCCTAGAAGATGCAGGGCTCCAAACAGGCCTACTCTCTGGAATTGCACGGAATGGCCTTTTGCGCTTTGTAGAAAGCCGCATTGATAGGTTTTGGCATAGATTAGGAAAACCCAACTTCTCCATTCGCTTCTTATTCTCCTATATGCGTGCATTCCTCAGATGCTCATAATCCACTGTCTGCGGCTGTGAATGTCCTCCCTCCTCCATTTCTGCTGCTATTTTGATAACAATAGCTCAGGTTGGTTAGGGAAGGGAAGAGCTGAAGGTAATCTCCTCCTCCTCCAGCTATATTTATCTTAAGCTTGTTTCCCCATTGAAGCGGACGAATGGACCTCAAATCGGTATTTTCTTTAATCGTTGGCGGAATTTCCACATATGAAACAGGGGTAACATTATGGAGCCTTGAAGAACGCCTAGAAGGTGGAGGGCTCCAAACAGGCCTACTCTCTGGAATTGCACGGAATGGCCTTTGGCGCTTTGCAGAAAGCCGCTTGGATAGGCTTTGGCATAGATTAGGAAAACCCAGCTGCACCATTCGCTTCCTGTTCTCCTCTATGCGTGCATTCCTGAGATACTCATAATCCACTGTCTGCGGCTGTGAATGTCCTCCCTCCTCCATTTCTGCTACTGTTTTGATAACAATAGATCAGGTTGGTCAGGGAAGGGCAGAGTTGAAGCTAATCTCCTCCTCCTCCAGCTATGATCATCTCAGGTTTGTTTCCCCGTTGAAGCGGACGAATAGACCTCGAGTGGGAATTTTATTTAAACGTTGGAGGAATTTCCACATATGAAACAGGGGTAACATTTTGCATCCTTGAAGAACGGCTAGATGGTGCAGGGCTCCAAATAGGCCTACTCTCTGGAATTGCACAGAATGGCCTTTGGCGCTTTGTAGCTGCTTGGATAGGCTTTGGAATAGATTAGCAAAACCCAGATGCTCCATTCGCTCCTTGTTCTCCTTGATGCTTGCATTTCTGAGATGCTCATAATCCACTGTCTGCGGCTGTGAATGTCCTACCTCCTCCATTTCTGCTGCTCTTTTGATAACAATAGCTCAGGGTGGTCAAGGAATGGCAGAGATGAAGGTAATCTCCTCTTCCTCTTTGACATAGATTAGGCAAACCCAACTGCTCCGTTCACTTCTTGTTCTCCTTTATGCGTGCATTCTTGAGATGCTCATAATCCACTATCTGCGGCTATGAATGTCCTCCCTCCTCCATTTGTGCTGCTATTTTTATAACAATAGCTCAGGTTGGTTAGGGAAGGGCAGAGCTCAAGGTAATATCCTCCTCATCCAGCTATGATCATGTGAGGTTTGTTTCCCTGTTGAAGTGGACGAATCGACCTCGAATCAGAATTTTCCTTAAACGTTGGCAGAATTTCCACGTATGAAAGAGGGTTAACATCTTGCAGCCTTGAAGAACGCCTAGAAGGTGCAGGGCTCCAAACAAGCCTACTCTCTGGAACTGCACGGAATGGACTTTGGCACTTTGCAGAAAGCCAATTGGATAGTCTTTGGCATAGATTGGGCAAACCCAGCTACTCCATTCGCTTCTTGTTCTCCTCTATGCGTGCATTCTTGACATGCTCATAATCCACTGTCTGCAGCTGTGAATGTCCTCCCTCCTCCATTTCTGCTGCTATTTTGATAACAATAGATCAGGTTGGTCAAGGAAGGGCAGAGTTGAAGGTAATCTCCTCCTCCTCCATCTGTAATCATCTCAGGTTTGTTTCCCCGTTGAAGCGGACGAGTTGACCTCGAATCAGAATTTTCTTTAAACGTTGGCGGAATTTCCACATATGAAACAGGGGTAACATTATGCAGCCTTGAAGAAGGCCTAGAAGGTGTAGGGATCCAAACAGGCCTACTCTATGGAATTGCACGGAATGGCGTTTGGCCCCTTGCAGAAAGTCGCTTGGATAGGCTTTGGCATAGATTAGGCAAACCTAGCTGCTCCATTCGCTTCTTGTTTCCCTCTATGCGTGCATTCCTTAGATGCTCATATTCCACTATCTGCGGCTGTGAATGTTCTCTCTCCTCCATTTCTGCTGCTATTTTGATGACAATAGATCAGGTTGGTCAAGGAAGGACAGAGCTGAAGATAATCTCCTCCTCCTGCAGCTATGATCATCTAAAGTTTGTTTCCCCATTGAAGCAGACGAATGGACCTCGAATGGGAATTTTCTTTAAACATTGGCAGAATTTCCACATATGAAACAGGGGTAACATTCTGCAGCCTTGAAGAACGTCTAGAAGGTGTAGGGCTCCAAACACGCCTACTCTCTGGAATTGCACGGAATGGCCTTTGGCGCTTTGCAGAAAGCCTCTTTGATAGGCTTTGGAATAGATTAGGCAAACCCAGCTGCTCCATTCGCTTCTTGTTCTCCTCTATGCGTGCATTCCTGAGATGCTCATAATCCTCTGTCTGTGGATGTGAATGTCCTCCCTCCTCCATTCCTGCTGCTATTTTGATAACAATAGGTCAAGTTGGTTAGGGAGGGGCAGAGATGATGGTAATCTCCTCCTTTTCCAGCTATCATCATCTCAGGTTTGTTTCCCCGTTGAAGCAGACGAATGGACCTTGAATCGGAATTTTCTTTAAGCATTGGCAGAATTTCCACATATGAAACAGGGCTAACATTCTGCAGCCTTGAAGAACACCTAGAAGATGCAGGGCTCCAAACAGAACTACTCTCTGGAATTGCACAGAATGGCCTTTGGCGCTTTGAAGAAAGTTGCTTGGATAGGCTTTGGCATAGATTAGGAAAGCCCAGCAGCTCCATTCGCTTCTTGTTCTCCTATATGCGTGCATTCCTGAGATGCTCATAATCAACTGTCTGCGGCCGTGAATGTCCTCCCTCCTCCATTTCTGATGCTATTTTCATAACAAAATCTCAGGTTGGTCAGGGAAGGGTAGAGCTGAAGGTAATCTCTTCATACTCCAGCTATGATTATCTCAGTTTTGTTTCCCCGTTGAAGTGGACGAATGGACCTTGAATCTTAATTTTCTTTAAACGTTGGCGGAATTTCCACATATGAAATAGGGGTAACATATTGCATCCTTGAAGAACGCCTAGAAGGTGTAGGGCTCCAAACAGGCCTACTCTCTGGAATTGCACGGAATGGCCTTTGGCGCTTTGCAGAAAGTCGCTTGGATAGTCTTTGGCATAGATTAGGCAAACCTATCTGCTCCATTCGCTTCTTGTTCTCCTCTATGCGTGCATTCCTGAGATGCTCATAATCCACTGTCTGCGGCTGTGAATGTCCTCCCTCCTCCATTTCTGCTGCTATTTTGATAACAATAGCTCAGTTTGGTCAGGGAAGGGCAGAGCTAAAGGTAATCTCCTCCTCCTCTAGCTATGATCAGTTTAGGTTTCTTTCCCCGTTGAAGCAGACGAATGGACCTCGAATCAGGATTTTCTTTAAACGTTGGTGGAATTTCCACATATGAAACAGGGGTAACATTCTGCAGCCTTGAAGAACGCCTAAAAGGTGCAGGGCTTTGCATAGGCTTTGACATAGATTAGGCAAACCCAACTTCTCCGTTCACTTCTTGTTCTCCTTTATGCGTGCATTCTTGAGATGTTCATAATCCACTATCTACGACTGTGAATGTCCTCCCTCCTCCATTTCTACTGCTATTTTTATAACAATAGCTCAGGTGGGTCAGGGAAGGGCAGAGCTGAAGGTAATCTCCTCCTCCTCCAGCTATGATCATGTCAAGTTTGTTTCCCTATTGAAGCGGACGAATCGACCTCGAATCGAAATTTTCCTTAAACGTTGGCGAAATTTCCATGTATGAAAGAGGGTTAACATTCTGCAGCCTTGAAGAACGCCTAGAAGGTGCAGGGCTCCAAACAGGCCTACTCTCGGGAATTGCACGGAATGGCCTTTGGCGCTTTGCAGAAAGCCAATTGGATAGGCTTTGGCATAGATTGGGCAAACCCAACTGCTCCATTCGCTTCTTGTTCTCCTCTACGCGTGCATTCCAGAGATGCTCATAATCCACTATCTGCAGCTATGAATGTCCTCCCTCCTCCATTTCTGCTGCTATTTTGATAACAATAGCTTAGGTTGGTCAGGGAAGGGTAGAGCTTAAGGTAATCTCCTCCTCCTCAAGCTATGATCATCTCATGTTTGTTTCCCCGTTGAAGCGGAAGAATTGACCTCGAATCGGAATTTTCTTTAAACGTTGGCAGAATTTCAACATATGAAACAGGGGTAACATTCTGCAGCCTCGAAGAAGGCCTAGAAGGTGCATGGCTCCAAACAGGCCTACTCTTTGGAATTGCACCGAATGGCGTTTGGCGGTTTGCAGAAAGCCGATTGGATAAGCTTTGGCATATATTAGGCAAACCCAGCTGCTCCATTCGCTTCTTGTTCCCCTCTATGCATGCATTCCTGAGATGCTCATAATCCACGGTCTGCGGCTGTGAATGTGAATGTCCTCCCTCCTCCATTTCTACTGCTATTTTGATAACAATAGCTCAGGTTGGTCAGGGAAGGGCAGAGCTGAAGGTAATCTCCTCCTCCCCTAGCTATGATCATCTCAGGTTTTTTTCCCCGTTGAAGCGGACGAATGGACCTCGAATCAGAATTTTCTTTAAAGGTTGGTGGAATTTCCACATATGAAACAGGGGTAACATTCTGCAGCCTTGAAGAATGCCTAGAAGGTGCAGGGGTCTAAAGAGGCGTACTCTCTGGAATTGCACGGAATGGCCTTTGGCACGTTGCAGAAAGCTGCTTGGATAGGATTTGGCATAGATTAGGCAAACCCACCTGCTCCTTTCGCTTCTTGTTCTCCTTTATGCGTGCATTCCTAAGATGCTCATAATCCACTGTCTGTGGCTGCGAATGTCCTCCGTCCTCCATTTCTGCTGCTATTTTTATAACAATAGCTCAGATTGGTTAGGGAAGGGCAGAGCTGAAGGTAATCTCCTCCTCCTCCAGCTATGATCATCTCAGGTTTGTTTCCCTGCTGAAGCGGACGAATGGACCTCAAATCGGAATTTTCTTTAAATGTTGGCGGAATTTCCACATATGAAACAGGGGTAACATTCTGCAGCCTTGAAGAACTCCTAGAAGGTGTAGGGCTCCAAGCAGGCCTACTCTCTGGAATTGCATGGAATGGCCTTTGGCGCTTTGCAGAAAGCCGCTTGGATAGGCTTTGGAATTGATTAGGCAAACCCAGTTGCTCCATTCGCTTCCTGTTCTCCTCTATGCGTGCATTTTTGAGATGCTCATAATCCACTGTCTGCGGCTGTGAATGTCCTCCCTCCTCCATTTCTGCTGCTATTTTGATAACAATAGCTCAGGCTGGTCAGGGAAGGGCAGAGATGAAGGTAATCTCCTCCTCCTCCAGCTATGATCATCTCAGTTTTGTTTCCCCGTTGAAGCGGACGAATGGACCTCGAATGGGAATTTTCTTTAAACGTTGGCGAAATTTCCACATATGAAATAGGGGTAACATTCTGCAGCCTTGAAGAATGCCTAGAAGGTGCAGGGCTCCAAACAGGCCTACTCTCTGGAATTGCACGGAATGGCCTTTGGCGCTTTGTAGAAAGCCGCTTGGATAGGCTTTGGCATAGATTAGGAAAACCCATCAGCTCCATTCGCTTCTTGTTCTCCTCGATTTTTGCATTCCTGAGATGCTCATAATCCAATGTCTGCGGCTGTGAATGTCCTCCCTCCTCCATTTCCGCTGCTATTTTGATAACAATAGATCAGTTTGGTCAGGGAAGGGCAGAGATGAAGGTAATCTTCTCTTCCTCCATCTATGATCATCTCAGGTTCGTTTCCCCGTTGAATCGGACGAATGGGCCTCGAATTAGAAGTTTTTTTAAACGTTGGCGAAATTTCCACATATGAAACAGGGGTAACATTCTGTAGCCTTGAAGAATGCCTAGAGGGTGCAGGGTTCCAAAGAGGCCTACTCTCTGGAATTGTACGGAATGGCCTTTGGCACTTTGCAGAATGCCGCTTGGATAGGCTTTGGCCTAGATTAGGCAAACTCGGCTGCTCCATTCGCTTCTTGTTCTCCTTTATGCATGCATTCTTGAGATGCTCATAATCCACTGTCTGCGGCTGTGAATGTCCTCCCTCCTCCATTTGTGCTGCTATTTTGATAACAATAGCTCAGGTTGGTCAGGGAAGGGCAGAGATGAAGGTAATCTCCTCCTCCTCCAACTATGATCATCTCAGGTTTGTTTCCCCGTTGAACAAGACGAATGGACCTCGAATCAGAATTTTCTTTAAATGTTGGCAGAATTTCCACGTATGAAAGAGGGGTAAGATTCTGCAGCCTTGAAGAACGAATAGAAGTTGCAGGGCTCCAAACATGCCTACTCTCTGGAATTGCACCGAATGGCCTTTAGTGCTTTGCAGAAAGTTGCTTGGATAGGCTTTGGCATAGATTAGGCAAACCCAACTGCTCCATTCGCTTCTTGTTCTCCTCTATGCGTGGATTCCTGAGATACTCATAATCCACTATCTGCGGCTGTGAATGTCCTCCCTCCTCCATTTATGCTGCTTTTTGATAACAATAGCTCAGGTTGGTCAAGGAAGGGTAGAGCTGAAGGTAATCTCCTCCTCCTCCAGCTATGATCATCTCAGGTTTGTTTCCCCGTTGAAGCAGACGAATGGACCTCGAATCAGAATTTTCTTTAAACGTTGGCGGAATTTCCACATATGAAATAGGGGTAACATTCTGCAGCCTTAAAGAACACCTAGAAGGTACAGGGATCCAAATAGGTCTACTCTCTGGAATTGCACGGAATGGCCTTTGGCAACAATTGATTAAACGTTAATTTTTTTTCCTATGAGTATTTATAGGAAACAAAATCGCTAATTTTGAAGAGAATGTATCCTTTTAGGATTGTTCACATTGTTATATGAATATGGGGTGGAGTATGTAATATTATTACCTGAGAATTTTCGGTCAAACTCATATAACTACACGAGTAGAAATATTATTATTGTTTCCACCAAGAACTGTTAGAATTTAAAATGCATTCTTCATAACCACTTTGTTTTCTTTATTTCAGGTATGGGTGGACCATTACTTCAATATGTACTAATACTGTAGTTGTCAATAAATATTGTTATTCCTTGGCGGGATTGAGACTCATGAAAAAATACTTCATACTTTCCAATTGCATAATGGGCATGAGAATTCAATTTCATATTGAATTCTCGAGGTGGTTAGCCAATGGAATTCCATTATGGACCTAGTATGGTCTCTGTTAAAGAACTTCCCAAATGTGAAAATGGCTCAATCTAGTTGTGGAAAACAATTCCCATTATTTGGGAGGAGCATTCTTTTTCCAATGTGGCTCTCATAGCAACACAAATTAAGTTACTAATCATATATGCCTTGTGTTAAGAATAATTTGTATACTATTATGTAATAATTTTACATCCATATTGATAGGAACAAAGTCTACTTCTTGATTAGGAATTATTACAAGTGTAATTCCTTTATTATATTACCAATATTGTGAATTTCGTAGAAGGGGCTAAGACACTATGGACTTGGTGAAGTTATTAATTATTTTAATGATTCGAGAGCTAGGTGTTCCCTAAGTAATTTTAGAGCTACTGAAAGTGTGCACTTGGTGAAGTGACTTATCAGGTGATTAGAGCGTTGATTCTCTCCAAGTACTCATGGAAATATTATGGCGAAAATATCACTTGACATTGCATGAATTCTTAATACTTAAAATTATTTCATTTCATTGAAAATATTGTGACTAATATGATTATGTTGTATTTGTTAGTCATACATTACAAAGTTCTTTCCATAAAGTG
Source organism: Pinus tabuliformis (assembly GCA_031772625.1). Lineage (NCBI taxonomy): Eukaryota > Viridiplantae > Streptophyta > Pinopsida > Pinales > Pinaceae > Pinus > Pinus tabuliformis. The sequence goes on from CM062819.1 coordinate 726,469,949, forward strand.
GTTATGGGTCATCGAACCATTATTACATTTTTTGTGTAAAAATGACCATGACTTCCTACAGTAATTGGTAAGTAAAGATAAGTTGGTATAGAGACTTTGTTTTTATTTTCTGAAATTGAATAATGGCTATGTGAACAAAAGTAAAACTTGCATGTTTAATTTTTGCAATTAGAAGATGCTTATGCAATTGGTAAAACAATATCGTTTTTCCTATGAAAATATCTAGAAAATAAAATCCCTCAATTTGAAGAGGACGTATCCCTTTTCGATCGTTTACATTGTTATAGCATGAGTAAAAGTTAAAGTTCCAATGAGATATGAACGCCAAGGATAGTTTTCTCTTTAATGGGGGAAGTATGTAATACTCCTACCTTAGAAACTTTGATAAAACTCATATAACTACATGAGTATAAATATTATTACCATTTCCACCAAGGAAAATTAGAAGTTAAAATGAGTTCTTGATAACCACTTTGTTTTCTTTATTCACATTATGGATGGACCATTACTTCAATATGTACTAATACTATGGTTCTCAATAAATATTGCTTTTCCTTGATGGGATTGAGGCTCTTTTCATGAAGATTGCATGCTTTCCAATTGCAGAAGATAGGAGTTGAACTGTCCTGTAGTACATTATGTTTTACATTATAAGATAGAAGGGAAAACAACCCTATTCGAGAAATAACTTGCTCAGTAGAGACAAATAGTCGATGCCTAAGAGGAAGTGTGGTTGGATATCAAAGGCTTGTTCCAACCTCTATGTCTTTCTTTACCTACCTGGTAAGCTTCTCAGTCCTTTGTTGATGTCATCCATAAATATGGGGCATGTGGGCAAGTCTATCAAGCTCCGTTTTCCTTGTTTTTTTTGGATTCCTGTGGTTGTGGCTAGATGACCTATGTATAGCTTGTTATTTTTCACTGTTGGCAGTGACCTTAGCAGAAGGATTCCATGGATTGTCATGTGAAAATCAATAGTTTTGGGTGGTTTCTTTTAAATTGGTTTATAATTATAATTCACATAAAGTTGCAATATTACAAGTATGGGTATTGCATAATGATACTCTCACTTAGTTAGGTCATGGAAAAAGACACATGCCTTTGGATAAACACCTCCTTCAAGGGACTAGATTGAGATCCATATAATAATCTTAGCCTTTAATCTAGGTGTATCTCATTATTTACAGTTTGTTTTGAGGTTAATGGTACATGAGTATACTTTATTATTATTTATAATGGGCATGTAGTTTGACTAATATTTTGAGCACATAGTTATCAAATAGTATGATGATTTTATTGGGGTTAAGATTGTGTCCTTATATGCGCAAGATTATATCTATTTTCAATATTTAATTTGAAAAATATATACATTCCATGCATGAAATAATAGCTAATATGACTTTGATTTATTGAAAGGAAATATTTATTTTTATGTGTGAAAGTGGATCTACCATGCATTATTTCCGTGTATGCATTTTCTTTTGGAAAATAATATCAGTTGAGGTGTAAAAAGCAATAGTTATGATGTTGATTTATTGGAAAGAGTTTGTGTTACACACACACACACGAAATGTTAGCTATTATTTTAGTATTTGGGAAGAGAATAATTTTTACTCTTGGAAGAGTTCATCTTTCTGATTACATGAAAATATTAATTACTTCTTTGGAGAAGATTATGTTGTTTTATAAATGTTGTTCTTTATTGAAAACAATAAGTGATTATGATAATTTCCTTGGAAATCATGCAGTAAATAATTAATTTGGTAAAATGTCAAATGAAAAGAAACATGTAATTGCATGTTCTGTGGCATTAGATTTTCTTAGAAGGAAACATTCTTTTTCATGCATATTGGGTTGACTTTCTTTGCATGCACAAAACAAAACTATTATGTTGATATTTATAGAAAAGAAGTAATTTATTTGAATGCAGACAAAAATAATTATTAAGGTTTATGTTTTTCAAGAGGAAATAACTTATTTGCATGCACAAAATATAAATATTATGTTTGATATTTCTTGAAAATAAAAATGTTATTTGCTTGCATGAAAAATAGAAATATTTTGTTGATCTCTTGAAAGGAAATATGATGTTCACACCCATGAAAAGTACAACTATGATATTGGATTGTTTGAAGAGAAATATTCATAGAAGGAATATAATTCTTGTGTTATAATTTGCGAAGAGAAATATGAATTTACGTACATAAAATGAAAATTATTATGTTAAACCTACAAAAAGAAAACAAGTAATTGCATGCAATTAATGTGTTAGCTTACCTTTCGAAAAATATATATATCCACACACAAGAAATAATAACTAACACAATAATTTTCTTTTAGAAGAAAGCATGTATTTGGGTGTACAATAGATTTTGTAAATATATCTATCTTGGGAAAAATGCTTTTGGAAAAGGGACTTTCATTTACATGATTGATAATAGCATCTATTATGTTAGATTTTTCTTAGAAGGGAAAATGTTTTTGCATGCATAATAGTATGAATAATAATATCTATTGTATTGGAAATATTACTTAGATACATGCACAAAGAAGAAGCTATGGGGCTAATTTTATTTCAATAAGTTTTTATCTAACTACATGCACGGAAAGCAAATCTGAGTTTCCAGTATCCTTGAAATGAAAATGGATGGTTGGAGAGGTTTTTCTTTGGAAAGGAACATGTGCCTATGCAACAAGGATAATAATAAGGTGGTATTTACTTTGACATTCTTTGATAATTATATTATTATAATTAATGCATGAGAAATGTTGTTAGAAGAAGCATGTTGTGATATTATAGTTACATCTCGTGTATGCACCTGAGTAGATGTTGAAGAATCACTATTAAAGAATGATTATTGGTTGATTAATACTTTATGTAATAATGATATCTATTGGGTTGTGTTATATCATTCCACCACTAGCACGAGTAGTTAAACTTCGGTGGGGGAGAAGGGGGCACAGATCACCCCCTTCATTGTGTCAGGCGCATCGGGAGGGTCACAAGTGGCAGCGGTAGCCCCCCCGTGGAGGGGTTTCAGGGGGGCAGTAGCCACCTTTATGAGGTCTCGGGTAGTGCCTCGGGGAAATTTTTTTTGGACCCTATATTAGGTGGGCAAACCTACCTATGGTTTTGTGCATGGATTTCACATATGGTTTTGGGCGCAATGGTTTTCGCTCCATGTTATTTTATAGATCCGGTAAAGGGAACTACGGTTATGTTCTAATCCAGGGTTAATGGATTGGGGTTTATGGATGCTTCGACATGTATATATATGTATTCTAACATTCAAAGGAAAATAATGAAAAACCAATCTAGTAGTCCCAGTTTTCGAATCTAGGGGAAATATATGTGCATATTTGTTTTATGTGTTATGCTCTCACAATTGTTGCTTTTCTATTCTTAGAATTTGTATGTAGGTAATTTATGTACGGGGTTAAAAACTACAATATCAATATATTTTGCAACAACAACGACAAGAAAGGATGGAGACTTGTGCAAATGATAGTTTATGTTTAACATGGTGGTGAGTAAAGAATTAATGGTCCATGAAGATGGGTGCAAGTTGTAGGATGGTCTAGTAGTGGAACAACCGGGTCACAAAGATATAAATATTGAAGATTTTTGGGTAGATGAAATTGATGGTTGTAATAGCTTTTAGATTAATATTTTTTATTTAATTGATATTTAATTATAATATTTTATGACAATGGTTAACGAAAGGAATCCCTTATAAACCATTGAGTGAGGGGTGAAAACGCTCACGGGCTTTTAATAATAAAGTTAAATGTTTGTTGGTTTTCACCCTAGGAGGTCTCGACGGTGTATCGATGTCTAATGATGTGGTTGCCTACTATGCTACTTATATGATGTGTATTCCTTGCATGAGTTGATGTTTACAATATAAGGTATGTGTTTAACTAATCTAGTTAAAGGAATCATGAAAATGATGCAAGGTTAGATCAAAAAGTTTATCTTAATATTCTACAACAGTGATTGTTAATGGTTATGTAACTTACTATTCAACTACTAAAATTACTCTATGTAAATATGAATATTTTATCATATAGTTAATGATGAATCTATAATAGTAATTTGTATAGCTTCCTCTGGGTAAATTGTGTAAATTTTTCTAATTCCATGCATTTTAATTCTAGGTTATTGGGGGATGTTACATGATCACTATGGTTCTCGATTGTTTAACTATTATTAACCATTATTAACTATACATGTCCATGTTGACTATATTTAAATGTTATTGCCTATTTTTAGACAATGAACAACTATGATTAACAAGTGTACGATAATGGTTAATCTTGATTGACTATGGTTGAATATTGTTTGGCATGAGTGACAATCATTTTATCATGTTTTGACTATGATTTCCATTGTTTGACCATGTTTAACTATAGTTGAATATTATTGACTATATTTTATAATAATTTTAATATAATTTGATCATGAATGACCAGAAGCATTCATGGCCATCCATTTTCGTCCGCTATAGTTAAGTATTGTTCACTATGGTTGACTATAGGTTACTTACATATAAACTATCATACCCTTGGTAACTAGAGTTCACCATGGTAGTCAAGTTGACTATTAATGACTATGATGCCCATATTGACTATGGTTGACCATGTCAACAATAGGAAACCATATTTAACATTTTTTAATGTATAATATAATGTATAATTAAGAAACTATAAATGTATATATTAATATATTATTAATGTGCGATTAATGTTGTATTAAACACCTCTTAATACTATTTAAATGTTATAGTAAAGTTATCAACATATTATTAATGTTCTACGCATATATATATATATATATATATATATATATATATATATATATATATATATATATATATATATATAATGTGAGAATTAGATATGAATAGTCTATTAAACATTAAATACTAATATATTTGTTATGTATTAAAATTGTACTAATAAACTAATTATTGGTTAATTAAACATTTAATTTATTAAATAAATTAATAATATATTAAAAAATAATAATATTTTACTTTATAAATTTATAAGAGAAATGTTAACATCCACATTGTTGTTACATTAAAATTAATATTAGTATAATAATGTATTAATTATAGTTCTTAATGTATAACTTAATATTTTTTTCTAAGTTAAGTTAATCTATTGATATATAACAAAAATGTATAGAGAGGACTAAGACTCAGCTGCGTTTAACATAGGGATGTAACCCAGCCCACACTTCCACATATTCTCGACTTTACACCTGTTGTCGGACTTTATGACGTGGTGGATTTGGTTGTTACTTTCGGTGGTTGTATAAAATATGGTCAGTAGATATTTGTTTGGCAACTGGGAGTGAGTTAATGTTGCATTCATTGTTTACCTGCGATCCTCGAGCCTGGTTCCCTCCATTTGATCTTTGGCCAAAACGCTTTGGCTTCCCGGTCATTCGCGATTGTTTTGTTCTACTGTGAGGTTTCTTTTAGGGTTCGTTGGTTACATTGTATGGTTCTTGCTCTGGCGAATATGGAAATCTCTAGTTTTCCTCTGGGTGTGGCTATGAGTGAATGTCGACCTTCCAAACTTGGTTGTGTGATTGCCTATGGATTTCTCCTATGGCTCGAGTCTATTCTAGCTCTGGAGGTGTGTTCGCTCGAACTCTTTTCACATGCTAAGCTCCTTGGTCTCGTCCTGTAATTCTTCTATGGCTTGGTTTTAGAATCTGGACTCTTGTCCAATAATCTCCCCTTGCTATTGTTTTATTTCCTCTGCTATTGTTATTGTTGCCTCTGCTATTATTATTGTTGCCTCGAGTCTCTGTTCAGTGTGTGAAATGGTTTAACTTATGACATCTTTGAATTCAGGTAACAAGATAATGAACTTCCATGGCTCTAAACAGGTAAATGATCCTCTCCCTTATTCAATTTGGCCTTCTTCTGGCATTGAGAGTGAGCAGAAATGCTCCTTCTGTCTCAGCTCTGTCGATTTGTCAATGGCTCTGCTCCATGAACTTCTTGGTCCGGCATACTCGGGTAATTTATAGAACCCTCCTGTTTCTATTTTTTCTTCAACTTTATGTTTCACCATACAGATGTATTGACTGTGCTATGTTTGTATGTATAGGTCAATGGCTCGACCTGGGTACACAGGTTCCTTCTGGGTTGGGTCTCCCAAATGTGGCAACCCTCTGCTGGTAGGCTCTAGTTCCTAAGTCCGTCAATGCGCTATCGGGGTCTTTAATTTTCTGGAGGGTTTGTAGCTCGTTGTTCTGCCTTCATGTGTGGTCTAAATCCCTTTTGAAAATGAACTTCAATCTGGTTTTAGTCTTTGTGCTGGTTGGATGTTCGTTCAGTTTATGGATGTTCATTGTTACCAAACCCTAGGCTAGGGTTTGTCCACTCTGTGGACTCAGCACTTGTTTCTATTTATAAAAGCATGTAATACATTTATATTTCTCAGTAAATAGTAGTGGGAACAATTTTTTTTATATTTGTTTTATTAATGAAAATTATGAAGAATTGTTTGAAAGTACCTCGCTATGGTTTGTTTTCTTCGGCACTCTGTTTTCGGTTCTTTATCCTCTCGGTTGTCCTGTTGTATTTCATTGTATTGACTGTGGCTCAATTCATTTGTTCTTCACTCTATTTTTGGACATATGCATGAATTCGATGTTGCTTGCTGTTTGACAAGAACACAAGGAAACACGAACTTACAGTGGTTGTTCTCTATCTGTTAGCATTAATATTAACAATTCAATGATGAAAATACAATGGTACAGTAAATAGGCAATGATACAGTTGGAAAATTTGGAAATATGATCTGTTTCTGCTTTTTTTCTTTATTATGAAATTGTTGAACCTTTCTCTTGTCTTACATTACTGCTTTTATACATTTTTTGTTATAGTTAATTGTAACTTCCATTGCTTTCAGTTGCACAGAAATGATATGGTTGTGTAACTACATTTCGGTTGACATTACAAGATCTTTATTCAGATAGTTTTTGTCTTTTCCTCTTCCAGTTGACAGATCAATTTTTAAACTATTGTTTATTACTGTTTGGACCATAACAACCCTAACCGACCATTTAACTTTGACTAACATAGCAAGTAAAAGTAAAATAAAATATAGTCCTATCTCATGACCCGATAAACTAATCATAAAAAACAATCCAAATACTCAAACAACCTTCCAAACTGGTAGAGACTTCACCCAGTCATGGTGAGCTGGATGCTCCTACATCAGGCTCCAAGGGAAAAAAGAAATCATGGCTTTGGTCCATGAGCTTCTCGACTAGAGACCCTGTTTGTTCAATTTGCCTGGCATCAAGCCACGAATTGTCCTCAATAGGATGGTTCTTCCACTTGACCAGGTATTGCACATACTCCTTCTGCCAAGTTCGTTTAACCACATGATTCTTGAGAATGCTTTCGATCTCGGGAGGTTGAACGTAAGGCATCTGTCTCTTCCAAGCTTCTCCTTCATCCTGGGTATTCCATGTAGGTCCCGTGGTTCTATCTTCTCCCTTCTCCTCTGGGTCAGCCGTATACGGAAATAGGTATGCTACATTAAAGATAAGTGAAATGCCTATTCTAGGTGGCAACTGTATCTCGTAGGCATTCGCCAAAAACTTCTAAAGGACTTCAGAAGGCCCTATCTTTTCATACTTTAGTTTATTGTACGTACCTTTAGGGAAGTGTTCTTTGCGCAAATGCATGAGGACTTCATCCCCCACTTCAAAATGTACTTCCCTTCTCTTCAAATCTACTTGCTGTTTATACTTTAAGTTGCTGTCCTACAATTTAATTTTTACTTGTTCATGCAAAATATCTCATCGTGTTAGAAAAATCTTCTCCATTTGCGCCTTTCCTTTCCTATAGTCCAGTGTCCCATAGTTCATGCACTCCGCGAGGATGCATGACGTACAGGATCTGAAATGGGTTGAAACCTGTGCTGCGATTAGGCGAGTCATTATAAGCGAACTATGCCTGTGCAAGTGCTCGATCCTACATCTGTGAATTCTCTTCGACCAAGCTTCGTAACAGGTTTCCCAGACTCCTATTTACAACCTCTGTTTGCCGGTCGGTTTGCGGGTCATATGTAGAACTGTAGCTTAGCTGTGTGTCCATTTTTTCCATAAGGTACGCCAAAAGTGTGCCGTGAAATTCACATCCCTGTTCAAAGGGATAGATTTTGGAAATCCATGTAACCTAACAATCTCATTGAAAAACAAGTGGGCCACATGGGTGGCATCATTGGTTTTTCTACAAGGAATAAAATGTGTCGTTTTTGAGAATCTGTCCACTACTCCCATTACCAAATGGTATCCTCGCTGTAATCTTAGGTAGACCTAAGACGAATTCCAAGTTGATTGAGTCCCATGGTCTACCTGAAATAGGTAATGGTGTGTACAGTCCTGTGTTTTGACTGTGACCCTTTGCTAACTAGCACACTTTGCATTTGGCCACGAATCGTTGTACATCTCTCTACATCTTTGGCCAAAAGTAGAAATGACTGAGCTGCTCGAGTGTCTTGTCCATGCCAAAATGTTCGGCCAAACCTCCACTATGCTTCTCTCGAATGATATTCTCCCTCATCGAGTAGTTAGGTAGGCACAGCTGCCCTCCCTTAAACAACAACTTCTCCTGTAGATTGTAGTCCAACCAAGGGTTGTTATCTCTCACTAAGGGATTTTGACATGCCTCATAGGCCTCTTTAAAATCTGTATCTGTCTGGTATAGGTCCTGTAAGTGCTCAAAACCTAGCACCTGCACAGCGCTTTCCTGCAGAAGTAGAGCTTTCCTACTTAGCTCATTGCTACCTTATTTGCTTGCTCGCTAATATGTTTCAATACGAAATTGAAACTCTCCAAATACTCCACCCATTTGGCGTGTTTGCGGTTCAGCTTGTGCTGCTGCATTACATACTATAGTGCAGAATTATCTGAAAATAACACAAATTCATTTCCCAATAGATAATGCCTCTAGTGTTTTAATGTCATATAACAACATAGAACTCCTTATCATATGATGAATATTTTTGTTGACTCTCATTCAGCTTCTCGCTGAAAAATGCTACAGGCTCATCCTCCTGACTGAGTACAGCTCCTATTGCTGTCCCTCTAGCATCATAGCGAACCTGAAATAACTTCTTGAAATCTGGTAATGTTAGAATCGGCCTCCCAGTGATCTTCCTCTTTAACAACTGGAAACTTCTCTCTGCTACCTCTGTCCATCGAAAAGGTTGGTTGGCCTTTGTAATGGTTTCCAACATAGGAGCACAAATTTTGCTAAAATTCTTTATGAATTTCCTATAAAAACTCACCAATCCGTGAAAGCTACGTACCTCAAATAAATGTTTTAGAGATGGCCAATTCACTATCACTGCCACCTTCTCCGAATCCATCTTCAGTTCATTCTCTGCTATTACAAACCGCAAATAAATCAATTCCTTCTGCAGAAAAGTACATTTCTTCAAATTTATTAGCAGTTTATTTTGATGTAATATCTCCAACACCTTATGCACATGTTGAAGGTGTTCTTCCCTTGTCCTGCTGAAAATAAGTATGTCATCCAAATATACTATCACAAACTTCCCAATGTACTCCTTCAACATCTCATTCATTAACCTCATGAATGTACTGGGTGCATTGCTCAGCCCAAATGTCATGACCAGCCATTCGTACAACCCCTCATTCATCTTAAAGGTTGTCTTCCATTCGCCCCCCTCTCGTATCTGAATCTGATGGTACCCGCTCTTCAAGTCTATCTTAGAGAAATAAGATGCCCTGCTTAAAGAATCCATCATATCATCCATCCATGGTAGTGGAAACCTATACCAGATGGTGATTTTATTGATGGCCCTTAAGTCGGTGCACATCTGCCACTCTCCTCCCTTCTTGGGGGCGAGGACCGTTGGAACAGCACAAGGGCTTAAGCTTTCCCTTATCAATCCCTTGTCCAACAGCTCTTGCACCTGCTTCCTAATTTCTTCATTATCTTTGGGGCTCATTTGGTATGCTACTTTGTTTAGCAAACTCGCTCTGGGTATGAAGTCAATATGATGACTCATGCTCTGTTTGGGGGGTAATTTTTCTAGTAAGTCATCTACAACTATGTCTGTAAATTCCTACAACATTTGTTGGATTTCCATAGGTAAATCTGATACCTCTGTATGCAACAATACTGTCCTTGCTTTCTTTACAACTGCATAACCTATCTCACTGTCCTCAACCTGTTTTAGGAATTGTTTTCCACTAACCAACAACTTTCTTGGTTCACTAATATCTGTTGTCCCTTCTTCCTTGATGGGCACAAGCGTATGCTTGATTCCATCCTTAACAAATTTACAACAGTTTGTCACTCCATCGTGTACCACTTTCCTGTCATACTGCCAAGCAGTATGTGACATACATCCATCAGCATGATGTCACAAATGACTTTGTTGTTATATCTGTCTATTTGAAACTCTACCTCGCTCTTTTCATCTAATAGCAACTGATGGCCTTTTTACAGCCATGAAACTCTGTAAGGATTAGGATGCTTCAAGCATTTCAACTCCAATTTTTCCACCATCTCTGTGGACACAAAATTATCAGTACTACCGCTGTCAATAATTAACTTACAACACTTACCTCGTGACTTACAAATTGTTCTAAGAAAACCCTTCTGCTGTGTCTATTTGGTGACCTCCTTAACTAGTTTCAACAACACGTTATGCAGCACCAGAGCTTCCCATGTCTCTGGAGCATTTTCTGCTTCTTGGGGAGGTGCCGCTACTTCCTTTGGTTGTGCCAAATATGCACCCCGTTGTCCATCTTGATCTGCTTTGGGACATTCAAATGATCAGTGTCCCCATTTATGACACCCATAACACTGATAACAATCCCCTCTACCTCGCCCACATCCCCTACCTCGCTGGGATGACCTACCGCCTTTCGCGCTATCACCTCTGTCTACTGATCCTGAAGCTTTGGAACTGCTACCCTCCTCGTTGCTATTAGCAGTCCAGCCTCTGCCATATGACCGACCTTTCCCCCTGTTGGCTCCTTTTCCTCTCCAGGCATTCTGCCTTCTGGTAATTTTCTCCTCAGCCTTCATCGCACTCTGATATGCTTCCTTAGTGTTGTTTGGAGACAAAATGTTGATTTCATCCAAAATATCTAACCTTAGCCCATTAACATACCTGACTGTTCTTTCTCTTGTATCCTTTATATATCCGGCTCGCAAATTCACTCGATAGAACTCCTCCGTGTACTCCCTTACCATCAATCCTTTATGTTTCAGATTTTGCACCTACCTATGCAATGCAATCTGATAGTTCCTCAGCAGAAATTTGCCTTTTAACTTGGCCACCATCCTTGACCAGGTTTTAATCGGCGCCTTGTTCAATCTTTTCCTCTCGTTCTAGACACTATCCCACCATAGGGCTACGTGTCCTTTCAATTTCGTCGCAGAAAACTTAACTCTGCAATATTCAATGACTTCCTCACACTCAAAATACTTATCCATCTCACTGATCCAATCCAATAAAACTTCGACAGATAGGCTTCCGTTGCAAGTCAACAGTTTTGGCTTGGGTTTACTACTTGCTACTCAGATCTCAACAATCTCACTTCTGCAGACTCACCTTCTGGTCCATCTGCTGCTACTTTAGTTTCCTCTTCACTTTCATCACCTATTTTTGGATCTCTTCATCTACCTGCCTCTACTGCCTCCAAACGGGCAGCAAGAACTCTAATCTCCTCTCACAATCCTTCCTCTGCCAATCTTCAAACACCTCTGCCATGACCCCACCTTCCTCTCTCCATTTCTCCTACTAACATAAACAATTGCTCTGATACCACACTGATGTAAACTAGTCCACATTGGCCCACACTTCCATGTATTCTCAGCTTTACACCTATTGTTGGACTTTATGACGTGGTAGATTTGGTTGTTATTTTCGGTGGTTGTATGCAATATTGTTAGTAGACATTTGTTTGGCAACTAGGAGTGAGTTAATGTTGCATTCAATGTTTACCTACGATCCTCGGGCTTGGTTCCCTTTATTTGATCTTTGGCCAAAACTCTTTGGCTTCCCGGTCATTTGCAATTGTTCTGTTCTACTGTGAGGTTTTTGCAAGGGTTTGTTGGTTATACTATATGGTTCTTGCTCTGGCGAATATGGCAATCTCTGGATTTCCTATGGGTGCAGCTGTGAGTGAATGCCGACCTTCCAAACATGGTTATGTGATTGCCTGTGGATTTCTCCTGTGGTTCGAGTTTGTTCTGGCTCTGGAGGTGTGCTCACTCGAACTCTTTTCACATGGTAAGCTCCTTGGTCTCGTCCTGTCGTTCTTCTATGGTTTGGTTTTAGAATCTAGTCTCTCGTCTGATAATCGCCCCTTGCTATTGTTTTATTGCCTCTGCTATTGTTATTGTTGCCTCTGCTATTATTATTGTTGCCTCTGGTCTCTGTTCGGTGTGTGAAATGGTTTAACTTCTGACGTCTTTGAATTCAGGTAACAAGATAATGGACTTCCACGGCTCTAAATAGGTAAATGATCCTCTCCCTAATTCAATTTGGCCTTCTTCTAGCATTGACACTGACCACAAATGCTCCTTCTGTCTCAGCTCTGTCGATTTGTCAACGGCTCTGCTCCATGAACTTCTTGGTCCGGCTTACTCGGGTAATTTATAGAACCATCCTGCTTCTACTTTTGCTTCGACTTCAAGTTTCACCATACAGATCTATTGACTGTGCTCTGTTTGTATGTACAAGTCAATGGCTCGACTTGGGTACGTGGGTTTCTTCTAGGTTCGGCCTCCCAAATGTGGAAACCCTCTGCCGGTAGGCTCTGGTTCTTAAGTCCATCAATGCATTGTCAGGGTCTTTAATTTTCTGTAGGGTTTGTAGCTCATCATTCTGCCTTCGTGTGTGGTCTAAATCCCTTTTGAAAATGAACTTCAATCTGGTTTTAGTCTCTGTGCTGGTTGGCTGTTCATTCAGTTTATGGATGTTCACTGTTGCCAAACCCTAGGCTAGGGTTTGTCCACTTTGTGGACTCTGCACTTGTTTCTATTTATAAACGCATACAATACATTTATATTTCTCGGTCAACAGTAGTGGGAAAAGAATTTTTTTATATATGTTTTACTTATGAAATTTATGAAGAATTGTTCAAAAGTACATGGCTATGGTTTTTTTTCTCCAGCACTCTATTTCCGATTCTCTATCCTCTCAGTCGTCTTGCTATATTTCACCGTTCTGACTATGGCTCAATTTGTTTGTTCTTCGTTCTATTTTTGGACATATGCATGAATTTGATGTTGCTTGTCGTTCGACAAGAACACAAGGAAACACAACCTTACAGTGGTCGTTCTCTGTCTGTTAGCATTATTATTAACAATTCAATAAATGAAATACAATGGTACAGTAAATAGGCAATGATACAGGTGGACAGTTTGGAAATATGATTTGTTTCTACTTTTTTTCTTTATTATGAAATTTCTGAACCTTCCTCTTGTCTTACATTGGTACTTTTATACATTTTTGGTTACAGTTAATTGGAACTTTCATTGCTTTCAGTTGAACACAAATGATATGGTTGTGTAACTACAGTTTAGTTGACATTACAAGATCTTTATTTAGACAGTTTTTGTCTTTTCCTCTTTAAGTTGACAGATCAATTTTTAAACTACTCTTTATTACTGTTTGGACCATAACAACCCTAACTGACCATTTAACTTTGACTAACATAGAAACTAAAAGTAAAATAAAATAAAATCCTATCTCATGACCTGATAAACTAATCATAAAAAAATAATCCAAATACTCAAACAACCTTCCAACCTGGAAGAGACTTCTCCCGGTCATGGTGAGCTGGATGCTCCTACATCACATAGTGTTTCAGAATATATCTAGATTTCCCCAACATTGGGGAAACCAGTCTAACAAAACAGAAAACCAGAAAGGGTATCAGTCCTTGAGACCAGAAACATATAAAAAAAGCCAGTGAAGTTTTACCATGAAAAAAGATCCAAACAAAAGACTATATTCCAGCAGAAACTAACATAATAAAAAGACCAGACAAAAGACACTTGGCAACCATGTCATACTATTTGAATTCATTCGGGAGGGTTTCCTCAACAATTGGGCACGCCCAGTCATCTGCCTCCTCCGTCGACACTCTGCCATGAGGCCCACCTCCGTCGCCATGTGGTTCATCTGCCAGATGGGCATTGCCATGCCTGCTAGTCACCACCTATAGAGCTAACCCATCATAACTGATTCCATCCGGGGAGCACGTGGCTGCAGAGCTACCACCCTAAGCATGCTGACTGCCACCAACATTCTTGCCATGTAGAGAAAAATTACCTTCGTCCAGCAAGTTCTTTCCTATGTCTCTGCCATTACTACGTCTGGGAGCTTCCTCTTGCCGCAAGTCAAAATTTTCCACCTGAGAAGCAGGCTGCTCATTGTCTTCTGTGAAAAGGATGGAGATTGTAGCAGTAATTACTGGCCTGTTCAGGGTGCTACAAAATCTAAATTGGGTTGAGTGGGGAGCATGATGAAGGGGCAAAGGAAAACTAGCAGAGTGAACTGCAAAATCACCGTGATTTGCCCCTGAAGACCAAGCATGACCCCATCCACTTCGTGTACTAGGATATCTGGCCGAACCATATCTCTAGGGATGATGCAGTTCAGGGGAGGGAGAGGAGGTTGCAGGCTCAGGGTGCGGATCAGTCTGAGGGCGGGAACTGCCTCCCCGAGTTCCGCCTCTTCGACTTCGCATGTGATGTCACACCATGTTGGAATTTCTGGCTAAGTGATCAGAGGGAGCTATGACAGAAGGAGCGATGACAGAGGGAGCGCTGACAGAGGGATTGTGAGGGGGAGCAGGGTCAGGCTGGGCAATGGTTAGATAGCAGAAACTGGAATGGGAATGGTGATGCCCATTTCCAAAATCAACGCAACAAACTAACCAGCAGTGACACCCAGTTACTGTGCGGGAGATGGGTTCAGAAGCTTGGAGCGGGCAGTTGCAGTGGAGAAGGGGAGAAGGAGAGACAATGAGCCAAGGGGGATCCATGTCCGAATAGTTAAGAGCTTTTTTTCGATATGGGCCTGCATTAAATGTCACCTGCAGTGTGTCAAGTGAGCGGCTCAGGGTGGTATAGGGAGAGGCACCATCAGCCAAGTGGCCCATCCTGTCGCCTCCGTTCTTCATTATTTCCATAAATTCACTACGTGTCACTCGCATCCGAGTAATGTATAGTTTAATATTAATATTAATAGTAAATCTTATTATTAATGAATATTACATTAATGTTAATACTCACTTGAATGTTGTTAATATTAATAATAATAATAATATTATATTGAATAGTTTCGGTATATATATATCTATATATATATATATATATATATATATATATATATATATATATATATATATATATATATATATATATATATATATATATATATATATATATATATATATATATATATTTATATATATATCTAACAAAAACATTAATTTGAAGTTAGAGCATTATATATCCATCTTAATGAAATATCTAGAAAGAGTTGCGAGGGATCAAATTCTTGAGGTGTAAACATCTTTGGCAGTGAATAAAATGTTTGTACCTAGACATATTTGATCCCTCTAAAATCTTGGTAATTAAGTAATTAACACACACATGTATAAACCACATGTGATTTTTCATTGTTTAAGTTACATTTTTGAATGTATGAAACCGATTCAATATCTTCAAAATTTATTTGGGTATTGTAAGAACCTCTAAATTAAAACATGGAACTAATTAGATCAATTATCTGATTTACAATCAACACACCTCTCTTCAACTAATTAGCATAAAATTTTTAAGAAATAGCAGCAAAATCAACTTACCTGTAACAATGATATTCCTTACTTGTAATTTCAGAATTGAACATCATTTGAATCGTGATAACTGCAACAAAGCTTTAGGGAATCCTTGTCTCAATACATTTTTCTCCCAAGAGAATGGATGACGAAATGATCTCTCATCTTCCTCATATTCAATTAAATAGACCAACCATTGGAAGGGGAACCTCATGCACACATTCCATGTGTCAACATGCAAATTTTATTTTAAGTTTTACTTAACTTAGATATTATCTTAATTTATTTCTTTCTTATTTGATCCATTTTTACTTTTGATAACTTTACTTATTTTTATTGTTTTTATAGTTCTCTTAGTTAACTCTTTCTTATTTTATTTTATTTTCATTTTTGTTAACTATACATATTTTACTATTTTATATTTTACTATATATATATATATATATATATATATATATATATATATATATATATATATATATATATATAGCTTTACTATTTTATTTATTTGTTATTATTATATTTCTTCATTATTTATTATCTATTTACTATTATTATCTTTTGTTTACTGTTTATTATTTACTTGCTTATTATTATTATTATTATTATTATTGGACATTACATACTCCCCCTCTTTAGGGAACTTCGTCTTGAAGTTAAATTAAATCATTTAACATTTCATTTATTTAGTTATTTATTGCTTCAAGTTTTCCCTACACCCTCTACTCAACTAGAATAGCCAGTAGGCATCGAATTTTTTCTCAAGACCCGAGAAATCTCAAGGAATCTATGTCTTTTTACCACTTTTGAAACTAGGCATAAACCTCATCAGTTTGTATCCTTGTCTAAGGCTGGCCCCAAGGCTCGCACCTGACTCAGACCTCATCTACCCCAAGGCAGGCATCCAATACGAGGCTCAATGACTCTGGGCATCTTGCAAGGTTGTCCCACTCTCTCCACACCTATTAAGGTGCACAACCACATGAAGTGCTTACACTCCCACTAGACTTTGGCATCCCAACCCAACACTAGGCACCTAGCCTACAATATCAAGCACCTGGCCTCCTGAAGATGGTCCCACAGCCCTTCAAGATCTATCCATCAAGAGTTATACAAGACAAAATAACCACTAGCATATCTAGTGTTTATTTTGTATGTCCCCAACCCATATGGTGTTACATATTCTCCCTTGCAGGTATGGGCTCCTACAAGATCATCAAATAAATAGACCCTCTCAGCCCATTTGTGGATTTCATGTCCATCACCACATCTCAACGTACATCCAATACATTAGCAATAACGATAGTATCATAAAAAATAATCCATATGTCAAATATTGCATGTAAACATAACATCATTGTTATTACAACATTCTAAAGAGTAAAGAACAACATTCTCTTGCATGTCCTAAAATCTCCATGAGATTACCACATGATTTACATCATAAAATACACTCATAGGTCATAGCATCAACTTATTTTCATTAATGATATATCATTACATCACATAATAAATGAACCAGATGTCAATTTACATCATATCATAACATCATGACCCCTATGCATATCATATCCATCATGAGCATTTAACATCATTATCATAACAAATAAATAAATAAGCAGCACATATACATCATTAACCTCTCATCATAACTATGTACATTTACCACATACCATCACACCATGAAACATCATCACAACATTATACTTCAACATTTATATGTTGACATAACAATAACTAGAACTGTAACCTCATACATATTACCATAGTGTATCAATACAATTTTAAACAATATGACTAACCTCATACATAGTACCATAGTGTATCAATAAAATTTTAAATAATATGACTAATTTTCTACATGAATGTTAATTACAAAATTCCAACCACCCACAAAATCATATTTTAAATTAAGAATATATTCATGCAAAAGCAAAAATAATGCAAGAAAATTGATACACTTCAACTTTTCTTTTTAGAGTAATAACCACTATTAAACTTTCAACCTTTCACTTTTGCAATAACCATGATTAAACTTTGACTTATGACTTGTTATACTTAGACTTAATTCTTAATATGTTTTAGAATGATTAAACTCATTAAATTAACCCTTACCAACTAACTTGAATTTACTTAAAATTATTCAACCATAATACAACCTTTTCTTAAACATTTATATTTCACCACCACTTCATTTATGGCTTCCAACCAATATTCATTAATAGCTAATCTAAATACATAAAAATATAATTAAAATCTAACCCTCCAAAAAAAACTAATTCAATTAAATTCCAATTATATTCAAAAATCAATATATGTAAACAAATGTTATTTATTACCCCATATATTAATCTTATAACAATTTACTCCATGCCACTTATTAATTCATAAACAAAATTATTGATATATTATTCTCACACATACATGGTGTCAAACTCCTTGGTTAACAAAATAAAAGAATCACGGAAAATGACAACAAATTTTAGAAATTTATAAAGTAATCTAGTGATACTTTTTTATTTTTTTTGGTTGATAAGAGTCAATCTCTAACAACTTTATGATCGTTTCATTACAGTGTAGAGAAGAATAAGATTAAGGAGAAAATCGAACAAAAACAATAGAGTTGGAATTGAATTGTTGTGTGTGTAAAAGTCATGGTTTTGTTGAGTATGTTTTTTTATGTTCACTTGATTAGGCATTAGAAGTACTCTGGACTTTGAATCCAGCGACCTGGGTTCAAAGCCCAGTAGTATCTTTCTTTAATGTTGACGTTTCCTTAGCCTCAACGACATTTAATGTTGACGTTTCCTTAGCCGCATCAGATTTTGGAAAACCTGCAGTGAAGGCATTTCGATTTCTTTTCCTACCTCTAAAATGGTTACGAGGCAAAAGATTCCCTGGCCTCACCATACGTCTGGTGAAAACCATAATCTTTCCTCTATAAGAAGTGGTCTTCCCCTGATCTTGGCGGTTTTCTGGTTTTCAAGATTCCGGCCTGTTCGCAACTTAGGGTTTGAGCAGCTATACAGTTAGAAGTTGCTTCTGTTATTGTCAGTGGTTTTGTGTCTATCAGAAGCTCGAGCTTTGGAGAATGCCTCCGTTGGCCAGCTTTGGATCAGTGGTTTGAAGGGTTGTTTGGAAGGAAGCGGTATTCCAGGGTTTCTGGTTTCTTCGGAGTTGGAGGACGGTCGTTAGCGTTTCGTTTGAAATTGGATTTTTCAATACATGCATAAAAACTATTTAGTTTAAAAAAGTTATTTAAAATATGTATATTAATAATTATTAATAATTCAGAAAATATATATACCAATAAAGTAAATATAAAAAAAATTGGAAATTTTTGGGTGCGTTGAACGTTTATACATAACTATGGCTCAAGTATTATAATATATTTAGAACATGTAGGGATGTAATGATATTAAGATGTCATGCAGGTAAGTTAATGGTATTATAATGTATTTTGAATATCCATGGATGTAATGATATTAAGATTATAATGCATATAATAAGTAGGTAAAGTTTATAGGTTTTTTTTTTTTTTTTAAATTAAAATTGACATGTATATATAATTACATGCAAACAAGAAGTGCCTCAAGTGATCTATAATAATAAAGAAAGTTTATTCACTTTCTAAAGGTTATTTATTCAATAATTTGCGAAAATTAAAGTTTTTTTTTTTCCAATTTATTTTATTAAATTTTTCTCTATTGTTATAATCACTATCAAGTGTGTTTTTTTTCCACTTTTATCTAGAGGTCACAAAGAGTCGAAATTCACTCTGATACCATTAGATTAATAAGAAATAGGAGCAAAATCAACTTACCTGTAGCGATGATATTCCTTGTAATTTTGGAGTTAATTTTGGAGTTGAACCATATTTGAATCCTTTCTCATCTTCCACGTCCTCTATTACATAGACCAAACATTAAAAGGTGAACTGCAAGCACACATTCCATGTGTCCTTCCACTTAATTTTGGAGTTGAACGATATTTGAATCCTTTCTCATCTTCCACGTTCTCTATTACATAGACCAAACATTAGAAGGTGAACTGCAAGCACACATTCCATGTGTCAACAAGCATTACTAGTAATTTCGGAGTTGAATGTTATTTGAATCTTTTCCCATCTTCCACATGATCTATTAAATAGACCAAACATCAGAACGTGAACCACATGCACACATTCCATGTGTCATCATGCAACTTTTATTTTATGTTTACCTTTTATTTTAAGTTTTACTTAAGTTAAATTTTATTTTAATTTATTTTTCTTATTTATCCATTTTATTTTTGATAACTTTATTTATTTTTAATATTTTTATAGTTATCTAAGTTAACTCTTTCTTATTTTATTTTACCTTTTGTTAATTTTTTTATTCTTACTATCATATATCTATATATATATATATATATATATATATAGACCTATTGAGAACTTTACTATTTTATTTATTCCTTATTATTATATCTCTTCATTATTTATTATCTATTTACTGTTATTATCTTTTCTTTAATGTTTATTATTTATTTGCTTATATTTCAATATTATATTTATTATTATTATTATTAGTAGTATTATGGGACATTATAGGTATAAAGTAGTCACACTCCTTAAAATGTCTTGCCTATAAAAATAAAATAAAAAAATCAATTCCTTTACTTAATGTATATATAGTTTTTTTCCTTTTGTACATCAAAATATTTTATTTATGGTTGAGAGAAAAATATATTTACCACTTCTCGTTAGGATGACCATTCAACGTGAGATTGTTGATTTTTATAATATTTTTAATTAAATAAGACAAACAAATATATTAATTTCTTTCCTTTTGTATACGTGGGTGAAGTATTTTATTTATATTTGAGAGTGTGAGTGAAATAATTTTACCACTTGTCCTTATCATGACGAGTAAAAAGAATATTATCAATATTTTAAAATAATTTCAATCAAACAAATATATTTATTTTTTTATTACATATATATATATATATATAATTTATAAAAAACACATATCAACTCGATATATATATATATATATATATATATATATATAAAACACATATCAACTCGAAATTATAATGTACCAAATTAGATGTCCCTAAAAACACCCTCTTAGCTTAATAACTATAAACCATTTAAAAAATTAAATTAAAATAATATATATATATATATATATATATATATATATATATATAAATCACTCCAAGTACATATTCCTAATTGAATTGTATTAACAATTACCTACCATCGTTAGAAAAACATAGTTATCCCTCGATTCTTCGCAACGATATATTAGAATGGTTGAGTAACCATTATTTGCAATTCTTAAGAAAAACCCATTGAAGATTTCGCTTTCACTAAACACCTTTTCCGATTTAATATCAATTATGTATCATCCCTCAAGCACAAATCAATTGAGAAAATGTGATTTGCCATATGTTAAAAAGGAAAGTTGACAGGGTGGATCATTCTTTCATACTGCCATTGTAACATCATACAAATTAGTCACTCAACCATATAATAGTGGAAGTGGAGTTTGAATTTCCTTCTTTCACATTGTAAATATGATAAAATAAAGTTTAAAATTATGTATGGGGTAATAGAAAATCAGAGTTAAGGAAAATTACTGTTTATTATGCTTACATTTGCAACTTTTTATGTTTATACTTGCATTATCTTCTCAATTTGATTGGATCCGATTCAAAGTTTTATTGGTAAATTAATATTTTTTGAACTTTTGAAAACTTTTTATCACTTAAATGCTATTACTAAATAATAATTAATAATTATCGATAATAATAATAAAATCAGAATTTTAAATAATATTAATTATTTTAGAATATAGATTTCTGTATTTATAATTTATAATGAGAAAGTTGTGTTTGATATTTCATATAAATACTTTATTTTCTCTTTTTTATATCTTGCTGAATCGACAATGGCGCTGTGGTATCATACTCGCGTTACACGGGGTCGAATCCCACCGGCTGCCACTATAATAGTTAGGAGGAACTGCCCAACGCGCAAGGAATGGCCCCTCAGGGTAAGACAAGACTTGAACCCGTGACCTGCACAGCGGAAGGAACGACTTAGCAGACCGCTCGCTGACCACCAAACCAAACCCCTGCGGGCCATGTGAACACTTTATTCATTATCGAGGACATCAAGAAAAAATATGGGTGAAGAGAAAGAGAGATTAAACTTTTATATGTAATGGAAGTACTAAGAGAGACTTTAGGAAAAAAACATCAGTAAAAAGGAAAAATAAAGGAAATAATGTTATTTTAATTAATAAGGTATTATAATGATAATAGTAATTAACAATGTATTATTAATAGTATTAATAGTATGATAATAATAATTAATAATAATAAGGTAATTAAGAATTATTTGAAAAGCCATTTTTTTTGTAAGTGGAGGTGGTGTCTTTCTATTTCTGTTGGGTGTGGAGCCTGATTATCTTCTATATTCAAAGGTATCGCCACGTAGGACCCCAGTTCGAAATGGGGGCGACAACACCGCCCGTAAAATATTCGCTGCAGGGGGGATCTAGGGCGGTGGCGGCTGCGACCTTTGGACCCCCCCCTGGCGGGGGGTTTCGGGGGCAGCGTCCCTGAAGCTAAAAACAGCTGTAAAATTGCCTTGTAAAAGTATAGTAATTTCTAGTCAATCTGGGTCGTTCATTAGGCGGATGATCTGACGGTAGAACTTATGTTTAGTTTAGGGTTTTTTTCCCTAGAAGGCAACCCCTCTCTTCGTATGAGGGTATTGTATTTGAGGCTGTGTGATAGATGTCTATTCTGTGAGCGAAAAACAGAGAGGTGAGACTGTGAGAGAAAATAGAGGATATTACAGCGGATTTGTTGTAGGTTGTGTCTCTTCATTTTGATGGATAATAAAAAGGAAGGACTGGCTGTTCGGGGTGGACATAGCCCAAACTGGGTGAACCACGTATATCTGTGTCTCTCTTGTTTTGTGCGTTTTCTGTGTTTATATTTCTGCAATATTTTATGTGTTCCATTGCTCCGTAATATATAATTTTCTAACAATTTCTTCAAAATCAAGCATGTAAATACATAATGAGCATCCATACCTAGATGGTCTCAACCTACCCATAGAAAAACTATGTTTTTTGGCCATCTGGTTGAGTTATAATGAGTCTAAATTTTAAATTGTCTAAGAGATTCCTCCAATGATACATACACAAAATTATCTTGATAACCTCTATGATATATCCTTCTAATCCAAAAAACAAAAAAATATGATACATCTAGAAAGCTCTATTCATGAGAAGAATTTATTGAGGTAGGGTCCCTCGTGCTAGTTCTTGGTTGCTCTGTTGGTGGCAGACATGGGATGTGTCTCTTGATGCAAGACAACTTGGTGTTTTTTTGTTGGATTTGATGTTGGATCAACTAGAATTCATTCTGTATAGTGACCAACTCCTCCTTAACTTCTCGGTTTCATTTTAGTGGAAGCATCAAGGCCTTAGCTAGCAAGGCTTTCAATAACTAGTACACATGTAAAGTTTGTATGAATAATGTACTACGACCCCAAATACAACCCGGGTCTACAATAATGGCTTCCCATTTAGATCACAAATATTTCTTAGTAGGATCCATATCTACTCTAATTCCTTTTACGAACCCTCTCATCGTCACTTAGGCTTGATATTGTGTGCCTGATCAATAAGCATTAGCACCATCACTGCTCATTCTCGAAGTTTTTCACCGACCTGTGACCCTGCTGGGACTGGAGTGGGCCATGCCTCATCCCCTCCCTCTACCAACACATGACCTAGGACTATTGTGGGAGTGAGTCATACTATTTTCTTTCCATTGGTTATGAATTGTGTACAAGTGCATTGTAAGGTTAGGTTCCTTGATAATAGTTCGTACAAGAGTGGAACCCGAGGGCTTCAAACATTGGCTATAGGTATTCCCGCGTTTGGATAGCGTTAACTCCCAAGTATCCGTGATATCTACCAAGAATCCATGGAGAACCAAAATTTTAATAAGAAAAAACCAAATTTTTTCCATATGTTAAAGAACTAAGATGAGGATAGCCCACCCCAACCCTCGTTGGTAGTTTTTATTCTTATCATGGTCGTTAATTTTCCAAGAAGGTCATTTCCCTTAAACCCTTTTAGTCTTTAACTAAATTACATTGACCGTTAATGTTTAAACATATATGGAACCTCCACCCCATCTCAATATTTTACTTTAATAGAAAGAAGATGTGAATTACTCACCCCTAATCAAAAAAGGAATCAATATAATTCACCTCCACACCTGTGGCCCAAGAGTGGAAACTAGGTGGTTCCAGAATTTCTCCAAGCCCCAAAGGTGGGTTGAATATAAAAAATCGATATTAGAGTCGAAAATAACCCCTTGAGAACTAGTTTGATAGAGTCTACCCTTGAATTGAAAGATAACATGAATGAGACAAGAATATTTGATGACAAGACAACCCCATAAACTCGATAATCAAACAAAGAAACCACCATAATGCATTGAGATTTTCTTCTTGCAGAGACAAGTAAACATATACATAATGTAAGTTTCAATATTGACTAGAATATACCTTCAAGAGTCGAGGCTAATCCACTCAAGCTTGCTTACCTAGGTCAGGGATAGAAGCTCCCTTTCACCTCTTCCCTTCACCTTGACCTTCTCCCATGTGTTCCACTTGAGAACCTAGAAAATTATGTCCAGGTCTCTTAATATGTCTTCAATTTTAAGGCAATCCCTCATCTCATGCAGTGAATTCCCCTTCAACCACCTTCACTATGTATACTTTCTCTTGCATGTTTTGTGCATGTTTCTTCATATGTTAGGGTGGACATGCCACCCCTTTTCCTTAATCATTCCCTTAACCATTACTATAGCCTGAATACCATGGTGGTTGTATGCTTAGCTCACATCCTGATTCAAAGATCTATACTCTATACTTATCCCATGTCTTGGTCCTTCCTATATTCTTGCACAATAATGGTGCCAAGAGCTTGAAGGTCATTATGAAGTCGTAGTGGTAGCCGGGTGGATTCCCAGGGTCTTCATGTGTTGTGGTAGCCCCAATTTATAAAGATATTTGTCAGTTTATTACCTTCCCTTTTGACATGGAATGGGCTGAGGTAGTCAAAACATTGGAGAATAAGTTCTATGCATTGGACCAATTTTCAAATTCTCTATCTACATGCCAACTTATCACTCTTGATTCCCTTACATAGCTTTATGACTATTTCTACTACCAACTGTGAGTCACTTTCAATCACTATTTTTCCATATCCCTCCTGATTTACTAATACAAGGCATATTTATAGGGCATTGAACACTTCGTTATTGTTAGTAATCAGGCCAGTTTCTAAAACATAGATAAATCTCACTATGTTCTGCTAATTCTATAAGAAGCCACCAAAACTAGCTTCACTCGGATTTTCTTCAGAACCACTGTCAAATATCAATTTATTGAAACCTTCCAAAGGGTGGAAATTTTTGGTTGGGGCTTGGATGGGGGGAAACAAGAGGCTTTTAGGAAGAGAGAGCCATAATTTTGGGTTTTAAGTTCAAACGATGCATGATTCATGCTTCATGGGGAGCAACCTTCCAATCATCAGGGTGCCATCTATGTGCAAGAATCATTTCCGTGATGTTCTCCTCATTGAAAATTTTATTCTTAAATATTCTTCTATTGTGTTGTTTCTAGACTGCTGGTAGGAGAAATCATGTTGATAGACTGCATGCCTTATTAATCCTACACTTAAGAAGATTCCCTTTATCCATATGTCTATGGTTTCCATAATACTTGTTTGATCTTTGTTTGAGTGTTTGAAGACTCGAGTTAAACTGGTCCACATCTTTTCATTAAAGTGGCATGAATTTAGTAATTTTTTTGCATCATCTCCTTGTTTTCCATATAAAATACAATGTGAAGGTACATGGAAGACTCATTTTTGAAATTGGTCCCAAGTAAGAAAATATTTATGTTAAAGCATCGATAAAAATTTGGATATTTTCGACCAAAAATTAATTTTCCATATCTTATTCAATAGTGATGATATCTTCTCCAAGGGATCTTCAGCAACTATATGACAGGAATCTTTTTCTATAAACATTCCCTTGGTAGAATACCCACATCATAAAAAATTTTATCCCTCCTGATTGGCAATTTTTTGGGTGCAAAGTTCTCTTTCCATAAGTTGGCATTGTTTCAAGTTTGGGAGTTCTCCCAATCATCCTTTTCCTTCCATTTTCTCAAAATGGGGATTGTTTTGGAAGGCTTTCTAGTAATTTTCACTATAGTGTAGTTTTTATTTAAGGCATAGAGGAATATTTACCCCATAACTTTCCTAATTTATAACTTTTCTCTTTAATGTGAGGTATCCTACCAAAAGAGAGTTGTTTTCGCATTCTATATTTCCCAAAATGTGTGGCTTCTAATGACATCCTTATTTCTATTAGAAAACTTTTAGGTGGTAGAGCTAATAGGCGTGGCATTCTGCCTTAACTTTCCCACTTGGGAGATAGCTGTGTCATATTTCGTATTCCAAATTTCTTTCCATATGTTTGATACTCCCAATAACCATCTCCACCACAACTTCATGCTCAACAATCTATTTAATATTTTTCGATCTCTTAATCCTATCCCGCCTGATAGGTTGGGCTTGATCAGTCTTTTCTATGCTACGAGGGTCTACTTCTTAGAGTTTTTATCTCCACTCTAGATGAACATCTTGAAGATATCAGTCATCATTTTAAAAACCTTCATGGGGGTTGCTATATATGAGAGTTGATAAATTGGTATTAACTAGAGTAGTACTTTCAGGAGGACCACTCTCCCAACTTGATTGAGAGATCAGAATTCCCAACTCAGAGTTTGTTTGAGATATTTTGAAGAGTCTCGTTCTAGCAAGAATACTTGAGGGAATTTCATGAGAGGATAATGCTAAGGTACTAGGTTGAGAGAGAACCAATCTGGAATCCAATACCATGGGAAATGTGGACCTAAATTAGGATTAGCTTTTTGAAAAAAATGATGCATTTATTATTGTTCATCATTATGGCATGGGCTTGCATGAAATCATGAAGGATGCCCCTAAATATTTTAACTTCTTGGAGAGATACCTTAAAAAATAGCATGATGTCATCAACGAACTAATTGTGTGTGAGGTCCATATCTTCTACTCACAGTCAGAGACCGTTAATTAGAGCTTAGTTGTTTCCTTGAGGAAGTAGGCAAGGAATTTAGTTACAAGGATAAATAAAAAGTGAGATAATGGGTTTCCCTAACACGGGCCTTTGAAAGGATGAAAAGGGGTAGAGAGAGAACCATTAAGGAATATGGGAAAGGACAAAGAAGAGATGAGGGCTAAAATCCACCAGATCCATCTCAAACCAAATCTGAAAGATTTAAGGATTCCAGATATGTAAGACCAATTGAGGTGATCATAATCAATGGACATATTAATTTTTACCATTATTCCAGGGATTTTATATTTTTTTAGAGTGTGGACCACTTCTTGAGAGGTGATGATACCATCTAGAATTTGGCACCCTTTCACAAATCTCATTTGTTCTAGAAAAATCAATATGGGGAGGAGGGGTTTGAGTTGTTTCACTATAATGGTGGTAATGATTTTGATAAGTGATATTACATAAGGAAATTAGTATGAAACCACTAGGTTCATTCGAGTGATTTGACTTAGGAATGAGAGCAAGAAAGGCTGAGTTTAGACCATGACTTACCTTCTGGACTCTGTGAGATTCCACAATGACTTCTTACAATTTAGGGTCAATAATATGATAGGTATTCTGGTACAGTTTTGTAGTATAGTCATCGAGACCTCGATATTTATTCTTTTTCATACCCTTCACTACCTCCTCTACTTTTTGCAGGGACACTTCCTACATCAACACCATGTTTTGGTCCCTTCTTAGAATATTTGGTATGTAACTCGTGATTCGATTTATAGTCTCTATTTTATCCTCCTCTGTCTCCATGAGAAGGTTTTGGAAATGGTTTACCAGTTCCAATTCCAGCTCTTCATGTTGGCTTATACAGTCGCCTTTTTCATTTTTTAGGGAGAAAATACGATTCTGCAACCAATGTCTTAGCATTGATTTATGGAAATATTTCATATTCCTTCCTTCCTCTCTGAGCCATTGAACCCTCAATTTTTATTTCCAAAGGACCCCCTCTTGCTTCCATTTCTCCTCAAGTTGACCAAGGATCTAACCTTCCTATTTCTGCAACTCTCCTGAACTTCTTGAGATGTTCATTTGTTGTTATATGTGTTTCCTTTTTCCTTAGAGGAGATGATGATATGACAAAATATTTCCAAATTCCTTCTTGTTTCAAGATTTTATTTCATGTTTGAAAGTTTTGAGTTTAATTTGGAATATTTTAATTTATATCCTTCCCTATGCTACAACATTTTTCCACCATCCTTCTACTTTACTAACAAGGGAGCGGTCTCTTAGCAAAAAATCCTTGAATTTGAATGGTCAATTTCTCATATCTATTTCTAACTCTAGTTCTAGTGTTAATGGAAAATGATCACATCCTAGACTAGGAAGACTCGAAGCCTGAATATAAATTTCATTACTTACCAATTGAACCGAAGCTTACAATTTGTGCAAGATTGATGAAACTTAATAATTACCTCCCCACTATTTGTTCCAAGTAAAAAATACATTTTTAGTTTGGATAACTATCACTCTAGGATTTGTAATCAAATATCTAAACATCTTTGCTTTCAGGTCCATACACCCGACTTCTCCCTTTTTATCATCTATTGATGTAATAAGGTTAAATTCATCACCAATTTACCAGAGCTCATCTTCTCTAATCTGTCTTGAATTTGTTATGGCATATTAGTCACCATGGACAAGGCTGTTGTCCATTTATACGGTTTTTAGTAGAAGTGAGCAAAGATGGACTGAACTCTCAAAGACATCCATGCTACTATTACACATGTACAAGAATGGAAAATGACATACAGGAGAGCCCAACTTTACTTGCACAAGATAATGAAGCCACAGGAAGACCTAGACAAAGCAAAGATTCAAATGTCCATCCAGAACTATGAGCAGCTCGCTCTACTCATCACCCACATTGAGGATTCCTATGCATAGTTGTTCAAGATTCTGGATGTCATAGAGAGGACACACATAATACCTTCTATCAGAACACTTGCTCAATCCATGAAGAAGAACCAAGTGTTGCTGGAGGTTCACAGGTTGTTGTAGTAGCTACAACCACCCTCCAAAATTTTTGTCTACACCAATTTCAGAGCCTCCCTTGAAGAGTTTCACTTGATGACTTCACACACTCAGTTTCACTCCGTGAGCTCATGTGAGTCTTTACACTTTCTTGCTTGTTCATTTCATTCAAGTCTCTGCATGTTTATTTCCAGGTCATGTTTGTGACCATGTTTTGTTTTTGCTCAAAGTCTTTGCTTCGTATGTTCTTGTTGTGTTCGCTATGAAAGCCTCTATCGCACTCACACGTAAAGTCACATTCACTACTGCATAAGCATCATCTTGATAAATGAACAATCAATCATGAGTCTCACACTTGTCACTTACACCATTGATCAGTCATGTTGAACATGTGTTCCTAGATGGTTTGGTCATTTTGTCATCAAGTCATGTGAGTATGTTTTTGTATGATAACCTATGCATAATTAGATTGTTCACACACAACCATTTTTTTTGACATTCGGATGACCAATCTCTCCTTTAATAACTTAACCATCACCCTGCCATCGACTTGATTGATTGTCAACCAAAACAACGTAGAAGCACCAAGCTAGTCTTTTTAAGTTATACTATGTGTGAGCATTTCAATTAACTCTCATGCTAGCCACCTGGTTAGTCGAACCTGACAGTCACCCTAAGAGTGACTCCCCTCAATGATTGTGCAGAGGCCACTGACCTGACCCAGTCAACTGACTAAGGAAATTGAGTTAGGAAATTGCGTAGACATGTCGGACAGACACCAAGTTCTTGTCCCAGTCTCCCTCAGAAAATTAGACATTTTTCCCAGTTAGTTATCCCAATAGTTGACCAACTGTCACCTTAGAAATTATGCAGTGTTCATGAGTAGGCATTCTGCTTCCCATCAATCAGCTTAACTTAGAAATTGTGCAGAGATGATCAGCAGGTTGGCTTCTTAGGCTCAGTGCAATTTTCCTTGCGAGCAGCCCCTAACAGTAGACTGCCAATTCCGTCAAGGAATTGCACAATTTCCGCTACCAGTGACTCTAGTAGCCCATTGGAAGTTCCCTTTAGGAATTGCACAATTTTTCCTGTTCATTCTAAAGAATGTGCAGAGCATGCCTGCCTTGCCTTCCAGGAGCCTAGACCATCCCTCCCAAAATTATCTCAAATTTACCTCCCAACCGAGCCAAACCTCGGAGACATTCACTGTCGCCTCAGATTGCCTGTCTCCATCACTGAGTGACTCTTATGTATTTTTCATCAGTAGTTTTTGGAGCCATAATCCCGCTTCACAAAGTTGATTCCTCTCCAAGTCACCTACATTTCAAATGATCATCTATCATGGTAGGCTAGGAGGTTTTGGATTTGATATTATCTCATAATGAGTGACTAGAAGTACAGGTACACCAACAAACATGGCAAGATAATGAATGGGATGAATGAAGGGAGCACATGCAGAATGACAAGTTCACCAAAAAATGAAAAAATGTGATGTGCATGCACCGTCGCAAAAAATGAGACTATCAAGCCTTCCAGCATGAAATCAAGGACCAACATGTTAAGGCTTCATTAAGTGAACCAAGGACCATCGAAGACTCTACACACTTCACGATGCAAAGGTGAAGATATGATACACCATGAAGACATCCATCACCTAGCAACACTATGGCAGTAGCACAAATGCACCAGCATTGTCATGTTAAGTCATGTCGAGTGACATCATGAGTCATCTCACCCACATCTCCACTATGGGCTTGTTGTCAACTAATGTCATGTAATGTGGAAGTCCAACAAACCCACTTTTTGAACAAAGAGTCATGTAAGTCGAAAAGTGATGCAAGTCAAATGGTAATGAGGGTAGTTGAACAACCACAAGGGTCATTTTCACCCTTGGCTATAACTACCCCCTCAATTGTAGATGTAGAGGACTTTTCACCTCAAGTCCTCCCACATAGCCAAGAGAGTCTGTGATCTCTTCTTTGAGAAGTAATGGCTCCAATGAAACACAATCAGGTACCCATAAAGTGCCATAAATGGGGTCATTTTTGTTGTTGTATGAAAGGAAGTGTTATACCACCATTCAGCCAGAGGCAACCATTTGACCCATTGTGTCTGTTTATCAGATACAAAGCAATGAAGATATCCTTCCAAACATTTTTTTACTATCTCAGTTTTCCCATCAGATTGAGGATGATAAGATGAGCTATGAGCTAACTGAGTACCAAGACAAGAAAATAATTCTGTCCAAAACTTTCCAGTGAAAATGGAATCTCTATCAGTTACAATAATATTTGGGTTTCCATGTAGCTTTTGAATTGTTTCCATAAATGCACTAGAAACTGTACTGGCTCTAAATGGATGTGCTAATGCACAAAAGTGTGCATACTTGGTAAGTCTGTCAACTACCACCATGATGACACTCTTTCCCTCAAACTTGGGTAAACCTGTGATAAAATCCATTGATACCTCCTCCCAACGTTGGCTTGGAATGGATAAAGGTTGTAATAGAGATGTATGGTGTAATGATGTGTCTTGGAACATTCACTTAATTCAGAAGCCTACTAACATGCCAACATGTTTTCACACATGTATTGTATCTATTGTAAGACTGATCTTTAACAATTTTAATGCATGTTTCTTTAACCCGTGTTCTACATCTGAACTATTTCATTTGTTGTAATGAATAATCTATGAATTGAAATGTGTTGTATATGTTGTTAACACTATCTCGTCCATGTAGACTACTCTCCCAGACATCAGACAGAGCTTTCACATGAAGTTTGTTGTAACAAATGTTACACTCGTTCAGATTAATCCGTGAGTGTTGTACATGTTATCTTACCTTATATGTTGTGACTGCCTTGTCCATGTGGATTGCTACACCATAAATTGTGCAGGTCCTATTGTGTTGTGTGTTCCTAGCAGTGTTGTGATTGCTCCCAATCAGCCTAAAACTCACTCTCACTCTTTCCGTCGACAATGAAAGAACCATTGACACAATTGGCACTTACACTCACTAGGCACACAAACCTCACTTCTCAAGGGCAAAGCAAACCACTCTCCTGTGCTGATAGGAAAGAGCTGAGGCAAATCCTTAAGACAATGGCAACTAAACCATCATACCAGATGGGGCTCTCACACCAAATGGTGTGAGGTCTAGTTGGGACTTCATATCGGGGTGATCCCTTAAATGTTAGTGAGTCTAGCACCGCCAAAATTTCTGGTGTTAGAAGGAGGGAAGCCACTTGTACATGGTTGAAATTCCCCTCACACTCACTCATCAATCATTTGGTCAAGGCAGTAAGTCGAACTCCCTCTGACATGACTCTACAGTTGCCTACTCCTCACCTCCTAGAATTGAACATGAGATTTCATATCAACACCTTCACTACATCTCTCTTGTTAGTCGACAGTTTGAGAAAGAAATCGAACTGATTCCAGGCATACAACATCTTCCACACACATCTAGGAAGCCAAAATCCACTCCCACAGGTATTTTTGTATCATCGATGGAAGAAGTAGTCCTTGGCATGCTTGAAGGTATAGAGGAAGCTATTGAAGATGAAGAGGGACCACCAATATTCCTTGAAGATGAATAAGGCACTCTTGTGATCTTAGGATTGAACTGCGATATAGGAGGTAGAGGGGAAGGGAGCAGAGGAGGCGGAGGCGAAGATGAACCAACAGACTCAGATCCAGAACCATCAGATTCTGAAGGAGAGGAGGAAGATAAAGAAGACGAAGAGATGGATGAGACAAATCTTGAATAAATGACTCAAGGACCATTGTTTATCCCGGCTGTTTTGCATAAGATGTCAAAGAAAGTGTAGAGAATGAACATCAAGCTCAAACCTGATAAGGCGATGAAGTCAGAAGACCACTTACAAAACTTCTACCTACAGCTACAGACCCTTGAGGTACGTTATGATGACATAACATGTAGACTATTCCCATGTACCTTGGATGGTCCCGTAGCCACTTGGTACCATAGCCTTCCACCCAACTCCATAAAAAACTGGGGTTCTTTCAAATGTATGTTCCTTGAAAAGTTTGTTGATGACAAGGCCCCAACCATGTTGCTCAAGGAATTTGGAAGCCTCGGGATGGAGGGAAAATATAAAGTGAAAGACTTCAATATTAGGTTTATGTGTATTTTGAACAAATTTATAGCACACACTAAACCTTACGAATCCATCACTATTGACTATTATATGTCTGCACTGCCAACCACCATTGCACTGTTCATCAAGCGAGTTACGAAGCCAACAGTCTTTTAAGGCTGCGTAGAGGCTATTTTTGTTGAAATTGACTTGCACGCAATTGGAGTCATCAAGGGTGATGAATCAACAAAAGAATCAAAGGATGTGAGCAGAAATCCCCAAGTAATGATGAGCAAGGGTAGATAAAAGGAAGCAACTGATACTAAGACCCTCACTAAGCTTATCAAGAACTTGACCACCGAAATTTCTAAACTCAAGCAATGGAAAATGGACACATTCACAAGTAGCCATCATCTAAGACAGAGATAGGCAAGTAGTTCATCAACTCACTCATCAAGCAACAACTGGTTCGCTTCCAAATTTGCATAAAAGCCTGTGTTTCAACTTGATCAGTGCACTGATCCTAATTTCTGTTCATTCCATGAAGAATTCCACCCCGAGAGCTCTTGTTTATATTGGAGGTGAGTCATTACCTCTATCTGGAGTCATACACTCGATACGAAAGGTGATATGCAGGAGTAGTCAGAGGACATTGATGATATAAAAGAGGTTGCACATGATGAAGCACTATGTTTTTAGCATGTGGTTAACACGTAGAAGTGCTCACAAGTAATCTCAAAGACAAACACTGAGAAGCAGCCCCAAAACAAAAATGATTGTTATAATCTTAGGAGTAAAGGGGCTCCCCCTACACTTGGGGAAATGTAAGATAAAATGAGACAACTAATAAAGAAGGCTGACCCACTGGTTGTCACAAAGAAAAAAACACAAAGCATGTCTGGGAAGACAGCGGCGGATAAGATTACATCCATGAGAAGCAAGTTGCAGAACACTCTATCGAACAGCACGAACATCCATTCCACCCCGGGCACCTCGGTGAGTCTACCACATTTGGACTAGAACATAGTTGATGAAATGAAGAAAACTTGAAAGAAAAATAGTTTGTTTGTGTTAGCCAAAGTCTAGAGTCAGCGAGATATCTTGCTACGTGAATTGGGACAAACAACAGTAGAAAACACAACGTCTACCAACAAGGGAGCATGCACACCTCTTGGATCAGTATATACTATTCTTAATACACTTTGGATGGAAGAAGCCAAATTAGGTTGCCCCCCACTCCTGCTTTCATTTGAAGTTTTCAACTACAATGTTGACAACTGCTTGGTTGATTTTGGTGCAGAAGCCAACATCATGCCACTCTCCATTGCTAAGAAGATCAATGCATGATGGATCGAAACATCCGTAACAATCATCCAATTTCATAGAACCTCAGTACCAGCCATTGGTGAAATTCGAGACGATCATCTGACTATCCCATGACAGTTGAGTCCAGCAATGTATCAACATAGTTTTTGTGGACATACCAAAAGCATATGGCCTACTACTCAGCAGAGACTGGTCCAGGAAGCTAGATGAATATTGTGCTACAAACTAGTCTCACATGTGGCTTCCATACAAGAGCAGATGCATCGAAATCTGGGTGTTGTAAAAGAGGTATATGAAACACAATGTCACTCCCCTTAATGGCGAGAATGAACCATTGGCATTCGCAGAACTCATGTTTGGCAACTACCTCTTGGAAAAGACATTGGAGTTTTATCCTACATGGCCAGCTCCAACCTCATCAGATAAGGAGCACAGACTCATTCCTCACCCAACTGATGATAATGAAACTTGTACAATTTGTTTTTTCAATAGTAGTAGTAGTAGCAGCAATACCAGCACACAAAATGGTCCATATACAAGAAGTTGTGGGACATGAGTCTTGACAAATTAGGAACACATGATGGCTCAAGGACCAAGTGTATCTCAATCATCCAAAATAATGAATAATGCATTCCTTCGAGCCTTTTGAAGTTTGAAGGCACAAACAATGATGCTGAGTATGAAGCACTCATGCTGAACACACAAAAGACCAACACTATAAATGAATAAAGAAACTTGGGAACCTACCATGATCCAAAGACAACCAATTTCAGTACCAGCTACACACTACAACAATGAAAAATCGTTGATTGCTTGATCGAACAGTACCGAGATGGTTCTGCAGGAGTAGATGATGACTTGAGTACACACTACACATGAGAAATCCAATGTGAGATTCCAGGGAAAGGAGGAGACAAGACATTGTAGTAAAGAACATATAACACATACATGTTTTTTACAGTCCATTCACCGAAAATATTGAGTAACATTTTAAGTGTTTGGATTACTTGTAAAGTCTGTCATTATAGCTAGTTTTGTAATTTAAATCCTTCACATACGAAACCAGGGAAAATTCACTTACGCATTTACTTCATGGACTTGAACCCCTCTCGAAATAAAAACAACTACCTCGTGCCATCATCCAAGCCCATGTTACACACAACACCTGAAATAGTGGTGTTATATTCACTTGAAGGTCTTCTGGAATGCCACTGGGTTCCAATAGTGAAGCCTGATGGACTTGCACTAGTCTACGAGAGGATTGGCCCACACACGTATCATTTGCAACCACTGGGAAGGAGGATTGACAACCTTCCTACCAATGGCCAAGATCTCAAACATTATTTTCAATAGGTCAGACTGCGCCTATGCCATGTACATAGCCTTCTTGCTGCATTTTGTTTCGTTTGGTTTGTTTCGATCTTATTCTCTTTGCTTTTTCTTTGTTTGATTTTTCTTACTATTTCTTTTCTCGTTCGTTTTGTTTGTTTTATATATTATTATTTTTTTCTCTAGAAATAACTGCTGCCAACTACTATGTCCTCAATTTTGAATAGATTATGTGGGTGAAATTTGAGGAAACCTGTGAGACTACAGCACTTGGCCATTCTTGTGCTTGCCTTCTTTGTTCTTGGTTGTAAATTTTGGTTGTGAAGTCCTGACGAAAAATACGAACCATCTGCAAGGGAAATTCCATGCATGTACTTAACCTTTTCCTCTATGTGTTCAAGATCATCCAACTAGTAGAAATGGAGAAGGGGAAAATCTAAACAAGAAAACCTATGTCAGAGGTCTTACATTCTTCTCTAAAGGAACAACCTCTTCTACTCTCAATAAGTCGACATCCCTCTTCTGCCCCAAAAATAAATAAGTTCCTATGCATAACCCTCTTGAAAAATACAATGGAGAAAGAAGAGACATGCTTCTACACAGAGAGCTGAAGCATGCAACTCCACCAGGGTATGGACAAGGCTTGCTACCATTGGAGAAATGTATGTGTTCCTATGTGACTTTGTCAGGTTACTGTCCAGGCCTAATAGTAGTAGAGAAACACTAGAGAGGAAAACTTAAACTCTAAAAATATTCTACTCAAGACCAAACTACCCTTCCTGGATTCGAAACATTGAGATCAAAGCTAAAATTTTGATTGTGTTTAACTAAGTGGCAAAGGGTGGACCATGTATGCCCATGGGGTAAGTCGAGAAACTGAACTAACCCACAAAATGATTCAATAGTCCCCAAAATACCAAAGCCTTGTGCTAGCAATGAACTGAAACAAAGAAGCTCGAGTTATACCAGTCTGTCGCCAAGTGTTGTAGCAACTACAACCACCCTCCAAAATTTTGTCCTGCACCAATTTCAGACTCTCCCTTGAAGTGTTTCACTTGATTACTAGAAACATGTGGGTTCACTCTGTGAGCTCGCATGAGTCTTTACATCCACCTTGTGTGTTCATTGTGTTCAAGTCTCTGCATGCTGATGTCTAAGTCATGCTTGCAATGATCTTCTACTTATGCTCAAAATCTTCACTTCATATCTGCTTGTTTTGTTCACTATGGAAGCATCTGTCACACTCACACACAGAGTCACATTCACTATTACACAATCATTGTCTAGATAAAAGAACGATTAATCACAAGTGTCGCACTCGTCAGTTACACTGTCGATCAATCATGTTGAACATGTGTGTCTGGATGGTTTGGTCATTTTGTCTTCAAGTCATGCAAGTGTGTGTTCGAATGATCACTTATGCATATTTTGATTGCTCACACACTAGCCATATTTTCTGAAGTTATTACAGCTAGACACCCATCTAACAGTTAGACCATCACCCTGCCATCGACTCGATCAACTGTCAACCAGAACAGTACAGAAGCACCAAGATAGTCTTTTCAAGCTGGACTACCCGCATGAAATTCAATCAACTCTCATGTTGGCCATCGAGATAGATGGACACGACAGCCACCCGAGGATTGACTCCCCTCAAAAATTTCATAGAGGTCACTAACCTCACCCACTCAGCTGACTAAGGAAATTGCGTAGATAGGCTGGATAGACACCAAGTGCTTGTTGATATTACCCCAGAAAATTGTGCAGATTTCCCAGTTAGTCATCCTGACAATTGACCAATTGTTCACCTCAGAAATTGTGCAGTGTTCATGAGCAAGGCTTCCAGTGCCCATTAGTCAGTCGGGCTCAGAAATTGCACATAGATGATCAACACATTGGTCTCCTAGTCTCGGTGCAGTTTTCCTTGCCAGTAGCCCCTAGCAATAGACTACCAATTCCCTCTAGGAATTGTGTAGTTTTTGCTGCAAGTGACTCCAATAGCCAACTGGCAGTTCCCTCTAGGAATTGCATACTTTTTGCTGCTAGTGACCTTGCAAACAACTAGAGTTCCCTCTAAGAATTGTGCATTTTTTGCTGCCAGTCTCCTGGGCATTTCCCCCAACAAACTGCACAATCCTTTCTTGTTGACCCTTTATGTAGCCCTGCTCGTTCCTCTGGAAAATTGCACAAATATGGTTGTCCAGCCACGCTGCCCATTCATTCTGAAAAATTCCCAAAACATTCCTTCCTTGACATCTAGCAAGCCTTACTATCCCTCCCAAAATTTGTACAATTTTTCCTCCCAGCTAAGCCAGATCTAGCAGACAGTCACTATTACCTCAGATTGCCTGTCTCCATCACTCAGTGACTCTTGCGTAGTTTTCATCAGCTGTGCCCAGAACCATCATCCCACTTCACAACTTTGTCACCTCTCGTGGTTAGCTGCATCCGAAATGATCATGTGTCATGGTAGACTATGAGGTTTTGGATTTGATGTCATCTCGTCGTGAGTGACTGTAGGTACATGTACAACAACAAACATGGAAATATGATGAATGGGATGAACGAAGGGATCACATGCAGAATGACAATTTCACCAACAAATGAATGAATGAAGCATGTGAAGTGGATGAATGTGATGAACATGCACCTTCGCGAACACATGAGCCTATCAAGCATTCTAGCATATAAGCAAGGAACAACATGCTAAAGATTCGTAAAGCGAACCAAGGACCTTTGAAGACTTTGCACAATTCACCATGCAAAGGTGGAGCTATGATACACCATGAAGACATCCATCACCCAACAACACTATGGCTCGACATGTAGTCCAACAGTAGCACAAATGAACAAGCATTGTCATGTCAAGTCATGTCGAGTCATGTCATCAGTCATGTCACCCACATATCTACTATGGGCTTGCTGTCAATCAATGTGATGCAACGTGGAAGTCCAAGAGACCAGCTTGTTGAACAAAGAGTCATGTAAATTGAGAAGTCATGGAAGTCAAACAATCATGATGGTACTTGAATAGCCACAAGGGTCAGTTTCAACATTGGCTATAAATACCCCGTCATTTTTACATGTAAAGGAATTTTCACCTCAGTTCCTCCCACATAGCCAAGAAATTTTTTAATCTTTCCTTTGGAGAGTAAGTAGTGGCTCCAATGCCCCGCCCTCGAGTTTAGTGATGTATGGGGTAACGATGTGTCTTGGAACTTTCACTTAATTCAGAAGCCTGCTAATAGGCCAACACATTTTCACACATGTATTGTATCTATTATAA
Organism: Pinus tabuliformis; assembly: GCA_031772625.1. NCBI lineage: Eukaryota > Viridiplantae > Streptophyta > Pinopsida > Pinales > Pinaceae > Pinus > Pinus tabuliformis. Next base: position 726,509,082 of record CM062819.1, read on the forward strand.
AACTGATCTTTAACACCTGTAATGCATGTTGCTTTAACCTGTGTTCTACGTCTTAACTGTTTCATTTGTTGTATTGCATAATCTGTTAATGGAAATTTCCTTGTATATGTTGTTAACACTATCTCACCCATGTAGACTACTCTCCCAGACATCAGACAAACCTTTCACATGAATCTCTTTGTAACAATCGTTGCACTCATTCAGAGTGAACCATGAGTGATGTACGTGTTATCTTACCTTGTACATTGTCATAACCACATCCGTGTGGAGTGCTCCACTAGAATCTGTGCATGTCCTATTGTGTTGTGTGTTCCTAGCAGTGTTGGGACTGCTCCCAATCGACCTGGAAATCAATCTCACCCTCTCCCTTGACAGTGAAAGAACCATTGACACAACTAACACTTACACTCACCAGGCATGTGAACCTCACTTCTCGAAGACAAAGCGAACCACTCTCCTGTGTTGACAAGCAAGGGTTGAGGCAAATCCTTAAGACAATGGAAATTGGGCCATCATACCAGGTGGGACTCCCACACCAAACACTGTGAGGTCTATTTGGGACTTTATGCAGGGGTGATCCCTTTAATGTTTGCAGGTCCAGCACCGTTAATAGAGGTACATAGAGAAGTTGACGCGAGAGGCCACAAGTGATGACTTGCAGTAGATCATAGAAAAAATACAGAAGTACATAAATGGTCCAATCCCACTTAGGACAATGTTACACATTCTTCAAGATGATACACATGAAAGTTTCAGAAACATATACCCAAAAGCCATGGAGGCAAGAGTATATTTCGAGAAAGAAATCACCAAATAGTATGCAGGCACAATAGCGTAGTACCGAGCTTGGTATTAGCTCATAATCAAACACCATGAGGAGGATGTTTCCTAGTTGGTCTTTCCCCAAGACCCCGAGTGATGATGTTTGTCTTGTTAGGCTGACTCAAGCCTATTTTGTCCTACATGAATATATGTGGAAATTGTATTATTATTTGTAAAAATATTGTAATTGAAATTCCAGGTGTCATTAGTGTTATGTGAACAGTCATTATGTAATGTGAAGAGTCATGAGGATAGTCAAAGAGTCAAAGGGGAATGTCAAGGGTCTCCCCACCCTTTATTATATATAGAACGGTCTTATAACTCATAGTAGAGGCTTTTGGGAGCCAATATTTTTGTTAGGCATTGATTCAATATGGTTTTCCTAGAAGTCATCCATATGTATTCCCTTTGGCAACCCTACATAAGCCCATCCATATATTAGTTCAAAAATAAGAAATAAACACTTAAATTAGAATTACCTTTGTGATGGTCTTTCGTCATGACATCTTCTTGTAGGTATCAACATCCTACATGGATGTTGACACATCTCCTATACATGTTCATTGTCAAGGGTCTCCATCATTTGCATACTCCTATCAAAGTCCCCATATCCTTTTGGGAGATATCTTAGTCAATTCTTCTTTGTCTCAGATGTTGAATAGCTTCTACCTTTGTTACATATTTTCATGATCTCTTTCTTTCTTTTCACATACTCCATTCCCATGAGCTTTTAATCAAGTTTCCTCAATTGCAGTGAGTTGCCTCATGATTCATATGAGAACATATTATTTTGATTTCATCTAGTGTGATTTTATACTTTGTTGCAATTTTTTGGACGAGGAGATCCCTTCTTCTTTTTATAATGTTTCCCAATATGGAAATAGTAACCCATATTATTTGCAACCATATGACATGGATTTCATAATATCCTATGTAAGCATACATACCTCATCATTCCTTTCGGTTATATAGAATTTTTGTAGAAACTTGATTTGAGCAAAGGAAATTTATGATTTAGAGCTGCTTTCCTATTATGCCATCATGCCATCACCCCTTGAATCCTACGAGTTTCAATTCCTCATGAAACTGTTGCTTCCTTTCTAGATCGGTGAATCCTTTTATGATCATTCCATCATAGATGTTTCCTTATTGATTATGTATGATGATCCCAATCGATGATGACCTCTTCTTCTTTCTATAAGTATCACTTGAAATTCCAATGAGGTTTCCTAAGAGCTTCTTATTATTTGTAAGCAATAGAATTTATTACAAAAATCCTTTCCACTTCCCATATCAAGAGCCCTTACTTCTATAGCTTCCATCATGATTTTATTTTCTAATTTGATGCATTCTATCTTATTTACATTGCCACCTATCTATAAATTATAGGTGGAAAGTACCTTCCAGTTAAGAAGACCATCTCATTCATAGTAGAGATCTCTTACTCCTTCCTTATTAAGCTTTGTTGTCTTAGGTTGTTTCACTTCCATAATAATATGGGTTTCTTCCCTATCCGTCTTCTCCTTCTTATGTTTAGGACAATATTTTCGATACTGCCCAAGTTTCTGGCATCCATAACATCTTACCCTAGCCATGTTCTTCCTTTTCTTTTTTCCATTAATTTATCCCTTCCATACATGATCTTTTGTCACTTTATCTCTACAACATTGTAACCTGCCTCCAAGGCCTACTCAAAAAGATAGCTCCTAACTCCATAAATTTTTAAAATTCCCTTTAGATAAAATTTAGGTTCCATGGTCCATACTCCTAATACTACTATTGAGTCACGTCCAGTAAAGCACCTTATACTATAAACACATTATTTCATGCCCTTTTTAAAACAATCTCATAAACTTAAACCATAACTTGGAAAGGAGGAATCATAACATGCAATCATCAATAATTCTGGGAAATGCATGGTATAGATACCCTAAACCAATGGATATATAGTTAGAACTTAATCCCTAACTGTTTTGCATGCACCTATATCTCATGCCAATAACTGTCTCAAACACTATATATATATATATATATATATATATATATATATATATATATATATATATATATATATATATATATATATATCTATATGTATATATACATATACATATACATATACATATACATATACATATACATATACATATACATATATATATATATATATATATATATATATATATATATATATAGATAGATAGATATAGATATAGCCTCATACAAGTAACATTAACATAAATATTTTTCACATATATATTTATGCATCAAGACTATAGTATATTTCAATGATTCCTTATTACTAATGCATAGCCCAGATAATTGAAATCCGAGACTTGATAATATCAAGTGCTAGAATTGATCTTCATGTATCATATTAACACATAAGCCAAAGTGGGGCAGCATATCTATTACTGTATCAATTTCACCTAATATTTCCCTCTACTAACTTCAACTTGGACTACATTAACAAGTCATAATTACCCTATTCATGCATAAAATTATCTCGTAAGAGCCACTAACTCAGATATTTTCAACATAACATATGACTAACTCATAACAAGTTAGTGCTGGTAATTATACTACACAAGGGTTTCATGGAGAGTCGATCATGAGTGGGCTAGCTCCTTGGCACTAGCACTAACACCTACCCACTATGATTCCACCACTATCATGGATACATTAAGAGTCACATGCATAAGACTAGAATTACTATCATACATACATATAACATCACATCTATATAACTAAACCAAATGATTTAATGACATAAAGGGTAAGAGACCAACACACAAAACATCCCACGCATTTGAAACCAACTAAAGGATCACTTGGAGAGCTGAGCACCACCACCCAACCATGAATCACCAATGATTCCCCCCAAGCCAAGGTTCTTTCCATGGATTAGCTTCCTCCAATTGATCTATCCCATGGGTATTTAATACCTTCTTTCATGATATAGTTTCCATTAGCAGCATCCCATGTTTATGGATTTGTATCCACTTAACTATGCCTTTCTTGAAAAATATCGCCTTTATCTCGCACGAGGAGTTTCGTCATAAAATATTTCCTTTATCTCCCGTAAATATATTATGTTTTTTCTTGATTGATATTTATCTCCAATCCATCCAACTTATCTACAATCACATCTAGAAGCTTATCATGAAATATTTATTCCTATCCCATTCCTCAATGGGTTGGGCAACAAGCTCATCTCTTTTCGTCTCGCTTTTCCAAGTGATAAATTTATTAACTATTTAATAATGTATTTTCTTTTCATTTTACACATCACACCTAGATTTCCTCATATTAGGTTTATAATAGTCTAACACACAAGGGAGGGGTGTTACAAACGTGTCTTCTTCTTCCTTGTAGAGAGACCATAGTTCGAGGAATGCGATAATTTACTCTTCCTTAGTAGATATAAGGTTATTGTTCATCAGCAAATGCATTTAGAATAACAAAGATCATTTCTTTCTTAGATACCATCTCTCCCAGATCCTGTGACTGACCTTTTATTTGAGATTCTTTCGAAAGACACGACTATATCACTTCGTCCTTTGACAACTTCAATTTATATAGATCATATCTGAGTTATATGGTCTTTTCTATCATTATTTTAGAGAAATGTTCTATCAGCTTATGATATATTTCTTTAACTGTCTCCAGCTCGGCTACATTGGAAAGGAGAGGATCTTGGATAGATTCCTTGAGAATATTTTGAGCCTTTAGATCACTTTCCATGTATTCAGATAATGCTTGTTCTTTGGATGGCTTGGAGACCGTTGAATGGACATGATCAATGATGTCATTTCTTTTGAGGAGTATGTCTATCCTTATTTTCCATTCAAGGAAATCTGATATCCCAACCAGCTTATGGTTCTCCTTGAAACATGAAGTCATTATCACTAGATTAGATTATAAGAAAAAGGTACTTACTTGTGAAGATCAAATCTTTAACTTGTTGATGAACTTGATGATCCTTTTAAGAAGGTTCTTAATTTAACTAAGGAAGATTGCCTTCTTTAGGATGATCTTTTTCCAAATGATATCATTACTTCAATAATGAGAAGATTGCCTTTCGATCTAACCTTCCTTAGATTTGAAGATCTTCCAATCCTTTGGTGATGTATGATTGATGATCTCGTAAGTGCTTCTAGGGTTTCTGTCTTTCTTCCTGCTTCCTTCTTGAGGATAATTTGAAGACTCTTGCTAGAGTATAGTTTGATCTACGGTTTTGGTAGATCTTGATTTATTGCTTGTTGTTATTTGAATGTATTTGATTCTTCTCTAAAGCTCGATTCTTTTGATTCTACTTGCTTTGAATACCCCTTCTTGAATTCAACACCTAAGCTCTTATACCATTTTTAGAAATCTAGGGCATTCAGAGTTAAAAGGTTTCTCTGCTTCATAATTTCTGGTGATGCACTTTCACTTCTTAGCTTATAGCATTTTCTTTGTTATGTTATTATTGTGTTCTTTTCATCAAGAAAATTACCAATATTCAAAATAAAATACAAGTGACACAATATGTATCTTCTCAACGAGGGCCAAAACCTCTCACCTCTTGAGAGGAAAATCTTATATAAATTCTTCTTCTAGAAACTCAATTTATGAGACCATGACAAAGACCCTTGACTCTAGTATCATCCTGAGAACCTTGTCACTAACCTACATGTTCAGCCACTTCCCTTTCTCAACTTTCATCTTGATCTCAAACTTCTTTCCTCAACTCCTTCTAGATAAACTCATTCTCTATCCTTCACACTGCTCCTTAGCTTCCATAGAGAATTGTGGTCTCTACGCTTTCACTCGTCTCCTCTAGAGAAAATCGGTCTATATATCTCTATCTCAGTCACCAAGAAGAATTCTTTCTTTTCTGCCAAAGAAGAAGTTCTCCTTCGTTTTCCCAAAAGAAACATCTCCTTCTCTTTCCTAGAAGAAACATCTCCTTCACCTTCCTAGAAGAAACCTCTCCTTTGCTTTCCCTGAAGAAATTATTCTTTGCTATACTCAGAAGAGTCTCTTCTTCATTATGCCAAAATTAATCCTTCTTCGTTGACCTGGAAGAACGCTCCTTCACTGCCTGAGAAGTAACCTCCTGGGAATTTCTCTTCATAGTCTCTTTCTTGGCACTTCCCTTGATCAAATGCAAGTTGAGTTGATTGCTTCTAAGTGAGGCAGAGTGTGGCTATATACACCTATCGTCATTTCCTTTAGGCCAACATGATCACTAGAGGTTAGCCCGACTTCCTCTAGCATGTTCTTCCATCGTTGTAGGCTCACTTTAAGAGCATAAGTGACAAGGTGTTGGAGGATACTTTACATAGACAAGTTTGACTCTATACAAAGTGTAACATGAATTCATTACATGGCAATGACTATAACATTTTATTCTTGGATGAAAAATAATTCGAAAGACTCTCAATGGGAGTCTTGACTCCAATACAAAATCTCTTGCTCATGAAACCCATGTTGCAAGAATTACAATATTTTGTTCTCTTCTCTACATATCATTATGTAAGATCACAATTACATGTCATTATAAAGGCCAAACCTAGTTACACATTTTAACATGATTCTTTACTATGTGGAAACCATCATGGATAGAGGCAATAGGATCAATTACACATGCATAACTAGTATACTATTGGTGCCTTACCAACACTTTGGTGAGTGAAAAGTATTCCAAAGGAAACCTCATAATAGTGTCTATTAATATAAGTGTTGCACTCATGATATGCATAACCCTATGAGTTAAGGAGTTATGCACTAGTTTAATAATGCAAGTGGTAAATAATGGTATGGAGAAAAAGAGGTAAGGCATATAGTTACAAAAATAAATAGGGCATCAAATTATATAAGTGTATATGTATATAGATTTATATATAGAAAGTGGCAAAAGGAACATAGAAATATAATTATGAAGAGCATTCTTGGATTTAATAATTCAGAAAAAAGGGGCCTTAGGTCTTGCTACACTAGGACATTGCATTGATTCCATTCCAAAACTTGAACAAAGGTACCAAGAATAGATGAAAATATATTGTGATAAGTAATGCAAGATTTGTTAACCCAAGGTGTGACCCTACACAATGATAGATTATGTAATTGTGAAATATATTTACCTTATAATAGTAATAATAATTAAATATTTTTCATAAGATGGGAAGGATGTTACAAAGCATTAGAAGGAGAATTTGTGGTTTCCGTGAAATCGTGTGTCTTTCTTTCCCTTGATCTAATGACTTCATGATGTATCATTGATGTGATGGTGGTTTTATGATGCATTGTTCTATTTGTTGATATGCTGCAAATGATTATGGATTATTGTTGTATAAGCTATTTTGTAAAGGAACGTTGTGAAACTGCAAATTTTTAAAAAAATTATGTTTAAAGAACCCATAATTGACTAGTAATGGTCCATTTAATGGACACCATTATTAAAGCAAACAAGTCACTCAAATTTGTAGGAGCTGCTAGCATGAGCTTTTGTGTGTTTAACTACCATAAATCACAATGTTAAATAATTATTATTTTTAAATCTATTCTTTTAAACCCATATAAAACAATATCTTAAATGAAACAAAATTACATTTCTTAAATATTTTTAAAATCATATTTTGCTAAATGATTTTAATATTATATATATATATATTAAATTTGTCATTTTAATATAGAAGTAGTAGATGATTTTAATATATATCTATATACATTAAATTTACGAGTTTCTAATATATAAGTGGTTTAACGTTCTCATAGTAATTTAAAACTTGTAAAAGTAAAAAAATACAAATTTACTATTACACTAAAATTTAAATTATTTACAAAATTAATCAGAAAATATAAACAAAATAAAAAGAATTTAATAATTTAAATACTATTATTTTTTCATTAAACATTTTGGATTACACGAAATATATTACAGGTTAACAATAAAATTTGTTTTACTTTATAAAAGAAATAAATTGTAATTGCAATAATATGTAGCTACTAACATTGGCTTAGTGAGGGCCAACTGAAAATATAAAAAGAAAAAACAAAAACAAAAAAAATTAAATACTGTAACTTTTTCGATTACACAAAATATATTATAAATGGAAATGTGTTAGCAATCCTATATAAAAAAAATTGTAAATGCAATAACATGCAGCTACTAGCAATGGCTTAGTCACGGCCGACCGAAAATTCCCATTTTAAGGTTGAATGTTTGAAAAATTACTTCATCCTCCTACGTTATATGAGGGTTTGTTTTCCTGGTCTCCCTGCAATTTACTCGGCAAATATCTTGGTATTTCGATTCGTATCAGTTGTAATCTGGGGCAATTCTTTGTACATAACTTTCACAAATGATAAATTGGGAAGGGAAAGTACGTAAACGTTTAGTATGGAATTCTGTTGTATTGTATGTTGATATATTCAGGCTAACTACATCCAATGAAACGCAAGAAATATATTTCCTAGTTTAAATATATTATTTAATAAAACGTCATTGGATACATAGCCTGTGGAACGAAACTGAGCGCTCACATTAGGTAACTGCAACAAACCAAGGATCCAGTATGCTCCACTCGACTGTATTTGCTTCATATAATTAACTCTACCGATATCACGGAGAACTCGTGATTCATTATCCCCACGGTTCGGATATTCGTCCTGGTCTTCATACATGACGCTGGAAAAGGCAACACCCAAAGAAACAAAAATTCTCCTCCTCTTACAAGTCGATACGAAACACGATTCACTAACCCCATTCTCCTCTTTCTTCTCCTCCTTTTCACCTGACGTAGAAAAAAGAAGCACCCAGCGGGCAACCAAGTGCATTATTCTCAGCAAAAATTGTGGTGCTGAAGTTTTCCCGGGACTCTGGTGAACCCATGAGACGAGATTCATTAATCTTGAACATTGTGAAAACTAACATGCGCGTACCCGCTCTGGGAGGTTCATAGGCAACCACATTTAACTGCGGCAATCCTAATATTGCAGCACAGAGAAACGAACATATTCCTGACGGTGAACAAACACGTTTGATGTATCGATAAATTTCATGGTCAAAGAAAGAAACCCAACCATCATACCTGCAACATTCTGGGTACTGCACATGAAACCCACAAAAAACCTGCACAACGTAGCGATTAACACCATTATTATGAAATTAGTTAATGGATTACTTGTGCCATTTTATTCGAAATCTGTTATGAGTTCAGGCGGATTATAACATACCAGTGCAGGTACTCGCCTCCAGGAGCGTCAGGATCCGTGATCATCTGATTACGGTTTTACGAAATAATTAGTAAGTAATGAATTTCAGCTTGGCGAAATAGAGGTGAATAGATTATTATTCGGGGACATCTTGATTAAATTAGGAATTAAACTTACGCATGCTACTAAAATCGGTTCTCTGAGGAGTAGTTGTATCTTAATATCGTAATAGTTTTCACACCGAGTAGGATGGTGTTGCAGTTGACCAGAGGTTACTTCATCGCCTATGTTGATTCGTGTATCGCCGAAGAGTAGAATGAACCTCACACGAGGATTGAAATCCTGTAGAACGTGTCCGATAACTCCCGACTCGATCAGCCTCCGCCTTACGTACTCCATTCTTTTGCGCAACACAAACCCGAAGGATCGATCCCAAATGAAAAAGATAAAGAATGAACACCGCCTCTGAAAGCTCTGCAGCCGAAGATCCGAAATCAAGAAAAATGAATGAAAAAATGGACAGGACTTCCCAGCCCTACCCTCTTGAAAGGTAGGGAAAATGGGACCCACGAAGAAAAGTTAAGCATCCTTTTTAAAGGCGGGCAAATGGGTCCCAGGAAGAAAAGTTAGTCCATGTCTGTGACATAGCTGAGAAGTAGAGCCAAGAAGTATAATAATAAATAAACAAATTCTTACGTTTATAAATTGAAATATTAAAAAATAGATATTAAACTAAAGAAATATTAGTTTTATATATTAAAAACAAATTAAAGCTCAACAAGTATTAAAGATACTCCGATCAAAGTAAATTAATTTTAATTTAAGTATGGGGGATTTACGCAGTGCATTATATTAGATCATTTTTGGGATTCAACTGCGTTAAGTAAGTCATTCAAACGTATGACCATTTCCATGAGAGGTAGTCGTAACTGACTAATTTCTCATGATTTTTGAATAGTTCACTTAGCACTCATTGCATTGGGTGATGCTCACAGGGGTGAAGAAGTGGGATTGAAACTAGTGAAATGTGGAGAACGAATCACATAGCATCAATCATCACTTTCGGGGCTTGCACCGGGTAACCAGGACTTCCCAGGAGGTCACCCATCCCAGAACTCCTCTGGCTCAAGCCAGAGGAGTTCTGGGATGGGTGACCTCCTGGGAAGTCCTGGTTACCGGGTGCAAGCCCCGGAAGTGATGATTGATGCTATGTGATTCGTTCTCCACATTTCACTAGTTTCAATCCCACTTCTTCACCCCTGTGAGCATCACCCGATGCAATGAGTGCTAAGTGAACTATTCAAAAATCATGAGAAATTAGTCAGTTACGACTACCTCTCATGGAAATGGTCATACGTTTGAATGACTTACTTAACGCAGTTGAATCCCAAAAATGATCTAATTTTAATTGTCACCATTTTGCAAACCGTTACATATTTTCATAATTTTTTTGTGTATATCTTTAGCGTTTAGCTAATCTATAAGTTGATATATAGACCTATAATAACAAATCAAAATTTACAGTCCATTTCGAGTTTGGTTATAGATGGACACTCTAGGAATAACTTTATGATGCAGTGTGAGAATCTTTTAATTTGGTTATAGATGGATTCATTAGTAATAATTTTGTTAATCAATTTGAGAATGTAAAGATTAGCAAAATCATATTAAATAATTTTTATTAATATAAATTTTTTAATACATGTTGATAGGGATATATAAAAGGCATGTGTAATCATATCAATAAATATGATTGATCTCTTGAAAAGTTGGATCTGTAATTAAGACATATATATGTATACATCACCTGTAATTTTACTTGGACATAAAAGAGTGACATTGCTTAAAATGATTTAAACATAAAAAAATATTTTTTTCAATTGATTTATATAATGTATATATTGATACATATTAGTATATTGGTGGGCCTAATGGTGAAGAGCACGTGTTTCCTCCTAAAATGTCACATGTTCAAAAGGAGAGGGGAGTAGAGTATGTATACTTTCTTGGACTTAGTGGTCAGAGGTGAGTCTCTTGTCCTACAAACAATTCCCATATTACATTGTAAAAAAAGCCTCTTGACTTAATGATTTCAAATAATTTAAAAATTAAAATTAAAATAAATAATATCTTTATATATTATATAGTATTAATATAAGAATTAATATCCTAAATAGAAATAGAAAACCATATCATTAACCAATGCGAAAGGTTTCTAAAATAATGTTCATAATTAAAAATATAAAATAATGTTGTTAATAAAAAATAAAATATAATGTTGGTAATTGACATTATTAATAATAATACAAAAAATTATGTTATTGAGATAAACCTCTCTTAGAACGACAGCGGTGGGAGGAGCGGAGCTAGGGTTTATGCATCTACGCAGCTGGTCCAAGCCTGGAATTCCACAGATTCAGACTGGCAGCATTGTTTCAAAAGGGACAACTGCTGTCGGACTGGATGGACGCAGAGGGGTCCAGTGGGACCCCAACTTTTAAGCAGATTGTTCTGCAGAAACAGCTACAGAAAATGAAAGAAAGAGTTAGAATCGAAGGTCTGAACAGCTCAATGCATAGCAGCAGGAAAAACAAGGAAAAAAGAGCAATGAGGTCTGACAAGACAGACAATACCTCAGAAGACAGGGATAAAGAGAAGCAACACCGTGCAAACACTCCAGACAAAACTGTTGCCAAGTCACAGCCCTCAGAAAATGAGGAGGAACAACCAACAAAAGTCAAAGAACCAAAAAACAAAAGTATAATCCAACCGGAGAAGGAGGGGGAGGCCAGCGCGATCCCCAACAGACCCCATGTGACCAGAAATGCATGTAAGCCAAAGAAAGAAGATGACCTACGGGTGACAATCATCAACCCTGAAATCCAGGCCTACAGGGAACACATGGTTGAACATGCCATCATTTGTAAATTCATGGGAATCTGGCCATCTGAGAGGACTTTGTGCCAATGGATAAGACAGCAGTGGAAGCCAAAAGGAGATGTGCAGTTACATCTGGGAGCCAAAGGCTTTTTTACAGTCGTCTTTACAAGTCTAGAAGACAAGGATAGAGTTTTTGAAGGCGGCCCGTATTTCCTAGCAGCAGCAGGCTTATACATGAGACCTTGGAAGCCAAACTTCGTCCCGGAGAAGGAGTCCTTCACTCAAGTGCCAGTATGGATTAGACTTTTTTCTCTCCCAATCGATTATTGGGGTTTGAATGCCCTAAAGCAAATAGGGGACAAGCTCGGCACCTTTGTTAAAGCATCGGAGGCCACTATACAGAAAATATACACAACCTATGCTAGAATCTGTGTAGAACTGGACGTATCAGGCGCTCTACATGAAGGTGTATGGCTCAAGTAGAGAGATGAGGAATACTATCAGGCTTTAGACTATGAGCAGATACCTTTTAGGTGTCAGAAATGCCATGAGCATGGACATCTGGTAAGGGACTGTCCTTTGAACAGAAAGGAGGCAGAAGAAGAGAAAACACAAAATAACAAAGACAAGAATAACTTCACCAAACCAAAGAATAGGCAGCGTGCCAACAGGAGAAGGAACACTAAAGGAAACACAGAAAGAAACTACTTCAGTAACCCATTTGAGATCCTAGACCTGGAGACTGACTCGGAGGAGAAGCAGAACATACCCAATGTGGAGGCAGGGCAAGAAGGACAGGAAGAACCCTCAGGAGAAGGAACGGCGGAAGGAGCTTTCACTGATGAAATCCACATGCAGGACAGAACAGCAGAGACGGAAGAAGAAACAGAGATGTTAACAAGTGAAGCAGGGAGTGAGGACTTGGAGCTAGAAGAAACCCTAGCTTTGGAAGGGATGGACCTAACCGCGCTTGTAGAAAGCTGGAAAGCCAAAGGGATTGAAGCAGTACCGGAGGAAGAAATCAGGAAGGTCAATGACCTCTTTATAGCGAGGCAGAAAGCTATAATGGAAAAACAGAAGAGAAAGTTAGGCATAATCAAAGGAAGCACACCATACTACAAAACAATACTGGGAAGAACCTCAGGCTCGAGGCACAAACGCCGCAGAGGACGCAAGACAAGTATGGAACACCTGAAGGAGCTCGGAGAGATGCTGATCAACGCTGGTAAGATAAGGCAGCTGAGTGATTACCCGTCCTTCCAACCAACTGTTTAAATATGAAGATAGTCTCATGGAACGCAAGAGGGATAAGCAGCCAGGCCAAACAGAGGATTTTGAAGAGGCAGATGGAAAAATACAACCCGGAAATGCTGTTTCTTCAAGAAACCAAGTGCAACAGTGCTCTCATAGAGAAGCTACGAGTTAAGTTAGGAAGAAATTTTGAGGTTTAGAGATCGAGAGAAGAGGGTGAGAAGGAGGCTTAGCAACCTTCTGGGACACAAGAAGATACCAGATTGTAACAGCCGAAGCTAGCAAAAACTACCTGGCACTGGAAGTGCAGCCTACAGGTAACTCTTCATCTTTTATTTGCATCAATATCTATAGTCCTCAGAAATTAGAAGATAAGATCAGTTTCCTAGCATCTTTAACCAAAATCATAGATAGGAACCATGATGCTAAATTCATATTGGGGGGAGACTTCAATATGATAACCTCCCTCCTGGAGAAAAAAGGAGGCCTCAGGAAACTTCATAGGGATGGGGAGGCCTTCATAAGTTTCATAGAGAATGAAGGATTGGTTGATGTATATCCCAAGAGTGGCGAATACACATGGAACAACAGAAGGGGGGGCGAAAGGATCATTTCCTCTAGACTGGATCGCTTTTTAGTATCGGAAAGCCTAATTTTAGATGGGACGGTAGTTGAATCAAATATCCTCCCTAGTGGGGGGTCGGATCACTGGCCGATCTCACTAGCTGTTGAGCTTCAGGGTACCCCTAGAAACAAACCCTTCAGGTTTGAAAATTTCTGGATAGAACACCTAACCTTCCTCAATATGGTGGAAAAATGGTGGTCAGAGCCCTCAAATGAGGAAGGATCCAAGATGTATATTCTCCAACAGAAATTAAAACACATCAAAATGAAATTGAAGGATTGGAACAAAAGCGTTTTCGGAAATATATTTCAGGAGAAGGCCATCATCGAGAATAAGTTGGAACATATTCACAAGGATGGTGCGGCAGGACATAGAGATGAGGAAACCAACAAACAAGAAAACGAACTAACTCAACAATGGCACAACAGATGCAAGCAGGAAGAATCTTTGTGGAAGCAGAAATCTAGAATCCTATGGCTGAAGGAAGGGGAGCAAAATACCAGGTTCTTCCACAGATCAGCCATGGACTATAGAAGTGCCAACAAAATCCTGGAACTAAAAAACAGTGAGGGTGATCTCCTCAAAAACCACAGTGAGATATCAGCCTCCCTTTCAGACCACTTCAGCCTCATAGCGCAAGAACCAGGGATTAAAAGAGAGGAAGCCATCAAAGAGATAACCAATGTTATACCTAAAACAATCACAGAGGATCAGAACTGGGCCCTAAGAAGAACAATCACAATGGAAGAAGTCGAGGAGGTAGTCAGAAGTATGCCCAACGATAAAGCTCCGGGACCGGATGGTTTTACCATTAACTTTTACAAAGCCTGCTGGAACATTGTTAAGCAAGACATATGGGAGATTGTGGAAGATTCAAGACGTTCCAAAACTATCCTCAAATCTCTAAACTCCACCTTCATCTCTCTTGTCCCCAAAGTGGAGGAGGCTAACACTCCAGAAAAATTCAGACCCATCGCACTCTGTAATGTAATCTATAAAATCATATCAAAAGTCATAGCTAACAGGCTGAAGGCAATCCTCCCTGGCATCATCTCGCAAGAACAATCTGGCTATGTGGAGGGCAGGCAAATTCTAGACAATATTTTGCTTGCGCAGGAGATGATTCATTCTCTGCATTCAAGGAAAGAAGCCGGAGTGCTCATACAGTTAGATCTTTCCAAAGCTTATGACAAGGTAAGCTGGTCCTACTTGGAAGCAGTGTTAGAAGCTTTTGGTTCTAGCAGACAATGGATCAAATGGGTTCTAGCCCTCATTAAAACGCCTAGATATTCCATCCTTGTGAATGGTGTTCCCTCTACTCCCTTCTGCCCTACCAGAGGCATCAGACAGGGGGACCCCTTGTCCCCCTTCCTGTTTGTCATTCTTATGGAGGACCTAAGCAGATTAATAGCCAGGAAAAAAGCAGAATGTCAAATTAGAGGTCTGCAGCCCATCAGAGCTTGTCCAGCCACAACTCATCAATAGTTTGTGGACGACACCATGTTGCATGGAACCTCGACAGTAAAAGAAGCCTTGGCCTATAGAGACATCCTCAATCTGTTCAGCAAAGCCTCGTGCATGGAGATTAATTTCTCCAAATCTACCATATTCTTCTTCAACACGCATCTTGCTATCCAATCTCATCTTTCTAGGCTACTGGGGTTTAAAATTGGCTCCTTACCCTCAAGATACCTTGGTGCCCCCCTGACTCTAAAACCGTGGCAAAAGATCCATTGGGAGAAAGTCCTCGCCAGTATGGAAAGGAAATGCAAACATTGGACCAACAGGGCTCTGAATTTTGCAGGTAGATTAGTTCTAACAAAAGCGGTTTTGCAGGCCATCCCTCAGTATATGTTATCTATTCTTCCTGCTTCGAAGGGAATCTTAAATCAAATAAGAATCATCCAGCGCTCCTTCTTATGGAGTGGAAGCAGCAAGAAGAAAAAGTGGTCTCTGGTAGCCTGGCAGAAATTGCGCAGACCCAAGGACAGGGGGGGTCTGAATTTGGTTGATCCCCTAACAGTAAACAAAGTCTGTGGAGCCAAAGTATGGTGGAAGTGGATCTCGGATACGAGCCTACCTTGGGCCATACATTGGAAGGAGAAGTACATGCCGAACAGCAACAATCAAGACCTAGTACGAATGCAGAACACCATCAATGGATCATCGATATGGAGTCACGCCCAAGCCAACAGAAGCATTGTTCAAGACTACAGCTTCTGGGAGATACGAAATGGCACTCAGGCACTCTTCTGGGAGGATGCCTGACAGCAGTCTCCAAAACTAGACTCCCCTCAACTACTTCCCCTAAAGCAATATCATCAAAATGAGGGCAGACTCAAAGTGAATCATTATTGGAACCCTAACAGTGAAGACCCGGATTGGAGGGAATGGATGGTTTTCAACTCCACCCACAATGAGAACATTCAGAAACCATTCAAGATCTGAATCAACAAATCTTAAAAAGGAAAATTCGAGTTGCTGATGAAAATTACAAGCTCAGATGGGGTCCTAAAGGCAACGAGAATTTTTCCCCGAAAGAAGCCAGGAGCATCATAGAGGGGGAAGAATAGCCAGATACAATGCCCTGGGCCAACAAGGTTTGGGATAGCCTTCAATGGCCGAAAATCATAACATTCCTATGGCTACTTCTGCAGAAGAGAACTCTAACTTTGGAGAACTTACTGAAAAAAGGGTTCAGTGGACCCTCCAGATATCCCATGTGTTTGAAGGAGGAGGAAACAATGAACCATCTTTTTAACTCCTGTGATTGGGCAACCCAGCTTTGGCACTGGATGGAAAGCATTCTTGGAGCTACTGATCGAAATAGGGACTCCATTCAAGAGACTATTACCAACTGGAGGAGAAACTTTTCTAGAATTAGAAGAGTGGAAAGCATCTGGAAAGCTGCCCCAGGCTTTATAGTTTGGACAATATGGAAAGAGCGAAATCGGAGAATTTTCAACGAGGAAGTCAGAAACATAGAATTCGCAAAAGAATCCATAACAATCAACATCAAACAGCTCATACAGGCAAAATGCAAGGCATAAGCGAATGAAAAACCCACGATTCAGGACTTACACATTTTAAAGGTTTTTCAATTGGAGGCCTCTAGCAATCCACCTTCTGAAGGAAATTTACATCAACCTTCATCGCAAATCCTCAGATGGAAGTGCCCTCCAGAGGGCGGCTTGAAATTGAATTTTGATGGGGCGTCGCGGGGAAACCCAGGCAAAGCAGGTATCGGAGGTGCCTTTCGCAATCAAGATGGGGAAATTGTCCATATCTATTGCAGAGAGCTGGGTGAAAGTACGAATAACGAAGCAGAGTTCGCGGCGCTGGAGCAAGGCTTAAAAATTCTAAGAACCTTCCAGCGAGGTAATGCAATTGTAGAGGGGGATTCACTCTTGGCCATCACGGCGGCTAAACGCCTTCAAGCAGGAACAAGCATTAGCAAGGCCACCAAGCACTGGAGGCTATCCAAGGCTACGGAAAGCATAGCGGAGCTAATCGCAGGGATGAGAGGCATAGTCTTCCAGACCGTAAGGAGAAAGGCGAATGGATTGGCTGATTTTTTGGCTAACTATGGGGCTGACAACCCGAACAATGTAATGGACAGGTTTTGGCAGGAGATCGCTTGCCCGCTCATCAAGACAACATGCGCACAGTTGGCAGAACAAGACTTACTCCAGGCCAGCCCATAATAGCTGGTGACGACATCAAGCCACGGTGCCGGAATGTGGAGATAACCGGGAATAGATATAAGGACATACCAAACAACAGAATGATAGGACGTCTCAGTCGGTGGAGATGCACGAGATAGTGAAAGGGTATTGTGTAAGCTGGGAGGTGCACGAAGCGTTAGTCATGGATGTGGAAGGATGCCGATGCGCTGCTGCAAATCGGGACCTTCAGGAGGCGAAGGGAGGTTATGAAACCCGAACAGCAGCCAGAAACAAACGGAAAATCGCTGACTTGGAGGCAAAAGCCAAGCAGGAGGAAGCAGGGCGAACGGAGGAGGAAATAGCAGAGGAGGTGAATTGGCTGAAGGACCCGGGAACCCCCTCGAAAAGGGCCACTCAGTTTATCAGAACAAAGGCGGAGAGCTGGCGCACCAAAACTCTCATCGCCAAGGCTTTGGAGTCGATTGAAAAGGAGAAGCAGCACATTGTGACTGAGGTAAACCTCACGGAGGCTCAAATGGCTAAAATTATTGACTATAACAGCTCATTGGATGGCCGTATCTCCACTGTGCATGAGGCGGTTCAGATAGTTAATAGGAAGCTGACTCTGCTCATAAGGATTCTGAGAGACACGGTTAATTCAGCTCCCCTGAATCCGCAGCCGGCTACTACTGAGGCGCAGGAAACCGAGTCCATTGCTGTCATGCAAGCGAAGGTGGACCGTCATGTTCGTGAAATAGGGATGGACACCATAAGCCAGATGGGCAAATATATCTAGGGCAGTACTTTTGTTGCTCTCTTCGGCTTTCTCTCTGTTTCGGATATAGTCTTTCTATGTTGCTGTCTTATTCTGTAATGTGTCGGTATTTTAGGTTTTAAGGAACTTGCTAAGTTTGGGCCACCCTGCGCGGTGGCCTTTTTGCAGTTTCTTTTTGTCTGAACTTTTGAGCAGGTGATTTGCTTCAGACTTTTGTTCATCCCTGCTTTCGATCTGCTGCTTCATATTTTTTTTTGTACTATATTTTGTTCCATAATATAAAATTCTGACTTACAAAAAAAAAAAGACATTGTTAATAATAATACTAAATATTATTATTTAGAATACTATTAATATTCAGAATATAGCTTGAGTGGGCTAGTGGTTAAGAGCATGTGTTTGCTCCTAAGAGGTCACAAGTTCGAAACCAGAGGGGGGTAGAGTATGTATGCCTTCGTAGACTTAGTAGTCAAATCACTGCGTAGAGGTGGGTCCCTTATCCCACAAACAAGGGGGTCCTATACGCCAATTTGGTGTCTGGCTTGGCTGTGACCTTAAAAAAATGGATAATTTTCCACATCAACAACAATTGTTGTGAATCACTAACAAGCATTGATGATAGTTAAGAAAGGACGATTCTGACAATCTCGATAGCAATGCGAAAAAAAATGAGATGAAATTGTAAACATTACAGGACCAATGGAAACAATGCAACATTTAGTAACATTGAAATAAATAACAATAACAATAACAACACATTCCACAACAAAATGCAAGTCTCAACACTCGATTACAACATAATTCCCTTATCCCACAAACAAGGGGGTCAACATACACCAATTTGGTGTCTGGCTTGGCTGTGACCTTAATAAAAGGATATTATTACTATTATTATTTAATAAAATCCACCTCTTATCCCACAAACAAGAGGGTCTCATACACCAATTTGGTGTCTGGCTTGGTTGTGACCTTAAAAAATGAATATTATTACTATTACTTTTTAATAAAATAAAACAATATAAATAAAAGTTTAAAAAAATTAAAGTTTAATATAATTGCATGAAAACAATCTTAGAAAATAAAAAAAAACCAATATAAATACAAATAATTAAGAGTAAGTATAAGTATAGGAAAAAGTAAATGTATTGAAGTGAACATAATTTTCCACATCAACAACAATTGTTGTGAATCACTAACAAGCATTGATGATAGTTAAGAAAGGACGATTCTGACAATCTTGATAGCAATGCAAAAAAAATGAGATGAAATTGTAAACATTACAGGACCAATGGAAACAATGGAACATTTAGTAACATTGAAATAAATAACAATAACAATAACAATAACAACACATTCCACAACAAAATTCAAGTCTCAACACTAGATTACAACATAATTATTTGATAGTAGCCTCCTCCAAAACCCACTCAGAGAAGTGGAAAAGGTTAAAATCAACAGGATAATGATCATGACACTTCATTCTTTCAAGCTAGTCCCTTCTCACTTTTCGTCCCTGATTCCCTTTGGTGCAAATGGTATAAAATTTGAAGACATGATTTCATTACACTAAAAACACGGATATTATCATTGAAAAAATTAGGATGGAAGCCATGTATTCTATCAAATCTTGTGCGAATAAAGGTAACAAAACTAATGCTTTTCGTAATAGAATTAATCTCTTTGGTGTAATAATTACCATCACTATTCTCCATATCTGTGAATCCTTGACAAAAAGATACAATTAAAATTAGTACATTCAAAGAAAACAAATTAATAGAAATAAAACTATTGATTTATGATTTTGGTTATTTCATATTCAAACATAAATATATTTTAATTTATTTATTTATCTATTAACGAACATTTATTATTATTATTTATTTTTGTATTTTATTAATTTTTTCGTAACTAATTTTTATATACTATTATTTTTAATTTATAATTGATTTATTTATTAACAAATATATATTATCATTGTTTATTTTCTTATTTGTATTATTATTTTGTTATTTTTTTCGTAACTAATTTATATATATTATTTTTAATTTTATATAAATTGTAATTAACGAAGATATATTATTATTATTATTATGTATTTATTTGCTTATTTTTATTATTATTATTTATTTTATTTTTTAATTTAGCTATCATTTTACATTTACCCTATTTATATTTTATACAAAAGTTAGGTTTTCGATTTAACTACTTCCCATTTAATTAAAATGATAATAATAATAATATTTTATTCCATAACAATTTAAATGATACTAATAATAATATTTTATTCCATAATGATAAAGAATTTCTTAACAATAACAAGGATTTTGATAACAATGAGGTTTTGAATGTCGACCCGGTTATTCCTCCCCCTTCTTCGCGGAATAATAAGGTTGTTAACCTATCTAGTTTTTCTTTCTCCCCTTCTGCTTTTAGCCTTTTAAGCAAGGGTTTAAACTTTGCCATCGCCCCTAGAAGCATCCTAGTGGAGGACATTATTTGCGATGTGGAATACGGGATTAGAGATCTTTCGAATAATATCAAGGAAACTATTAGGTAGGATTGTGCTGTCGTCCCTAGAAAGGCTAAGCCCCCTCCGAAGAACCCCAACAGTATGGAATTCTCTGCCCTTAAGTCCTTAAATCAGAACGAAGATATTGTTGTTCTGAAGGCTGACAAAGGAGGGGCTACGGTCATCCTTAACAAGGATGATTACCGAAAGAAGATGTTAGATCATCTTCACAATAGTGGCAGTTATAAAAAACTACCCAAGAACCCTCTGAAGAAGATTTCTGGGACTGTGGCTCTCGTCATCAAGTCTAGTAACTCGGTGAGTTCCCTGGACCACAAACTCATTGAGAGTAGTCCCATTACTCCTAGGATCTATGGGTTACCTAAGATACACAAGGAAGGGGCCCCTCTGAGGCCCATCGTCAACACCATTGGTGGTCCAACCTACCTTCTTGCCAAGTTCATTGCCCTTAAACTTAAGCCCCTAGTAGGTTGCACTGAGTCCTTCGTTAAAGACTCTGCTTCCTTCATTAAGGAGCTTAAGGATATCAGGCTTGCTCCTGAGGACATTCTTGTCAGCTTTGATGTGGTCTCTATTTATACTTGCATCCCTATAAAGGAGGCCTTGGAAGTGATCTATCACCTAACAAATCCTGATACCGCCCATCTGGTTGAGATCTGCGTCACTTCCACTTTCCTCTGTTTCGAGGGTGAGTTCTTTGAACAAACTTGTGGTGTTGCCATGGGCTCCCCCCTTTCCCCGATTGTTGGGAATCTTTTTATGGAAGATTTTGAAGCCAAAGGTTTACCCTCGGCTCATCTCCTTACCAATATTTGGAAAAGGTATGTGGATGATACTAATGTCATCTGGTCCCATGGCCAAAAGGAGCTGGATCACTTCTTCAATCACCTCAACAGTCAGTCCTCTGCCATTAAGTTCACAATGGAGAAAGAGGTCAATGGTAGCCTCCCTTTCCTAGATATTCTTATTTCTAAGAATAAGGATGGCTTTCTCTCCCACTCGGTGTTCCGGAAGAAAACGCATATTGAGCATTATCTTCATGTCGATTCCCATCATTTCCTTGCTCAGAAGATGGGTGTCCTTAACACCCTCGCCACTCGTGCCCTCAGGATTTCTGATAATGAGAGCTTTGATAAGGAGAGATCCCATCTCCTTGATGTCTTCGTTGAGAATGGATATAGTAGGCGCCTAGGTCAAAAATCTTTCCTTAAAGCATCTAGAAATGCAGTTATGAGGAAAGAACCTAAGGAGCGCCGACTAGGTGTCCATCTTCCCTATGTCCAAGGAACCACGGACAAGATTGCTCAGATCCTTAAGAGGTATGATATTCCCTCTTCATTTAGACCCCTCATCACAATTCATAATTCCCTCCGATTGTTAAAAGATCCCGTTAACCCCAAGGACATGAAGGGTTTCTACTTGATCCCTTGTTCTTGTGGGACACCCTACATCAGGGAAACAGGGCGCTCCATCCATCAGAGGATCAATGAACATGCAGCTGACCTAAGACATGGGAGAACCAAGTCTTCAGCGTTAGCAGAACATGTGGCTAATACCAAGCATCAGGTTTGTATTGAGGAGGCTAAGGTTGTTGCCAAAATTTCCCAGTTCCATCATCGTAAACTCAGGGAAGCTATTGAGATCGAAAGAAGGCCTAACAATCTCAATAGAGATGACGGCTGGAAGATCAATAGATGCTGGATCCCTGCCCTTTCATCTTAGTCTTGCCCCTCCCCCCCCTCTTTCATCTTTTTCGCTTTTGTCGTTCCCCTTGGAGCCTTCCTATCTCCTAGGGTTTATCCTTCTTGCTCTGGACTCTGTCCGGTCCTTCTCCTTTTATTTTGAGTCGCTCCTTTTCCCTGATTGATATTGGTATTTATAATCATAACAATATTTATTTACTTATTATTATTATTATTATTATTATTATTATTATAATAATATATATATATATATATATATATATATATATATATATTAATTAATATATATTTTAATTTATTGATTTAATGATCTATTAACAAATATAAATTACTATTATTATTATATATTTATTTGCTTATTTTTATTTTGAGTCGTTCCTTTTTCCCTGATTATTATCGGTATTTATAATCCTAACAAATTTTTTTACTTATTTTTATTATTATTATTATTTATTTATTTCATTATTATTAGTTTTTTTCGTAACTAATTTATATATTATTATTATTATTATTATTATTATTATTATTTATTTTTGTATTTTATTAATTTTTTCGTAACTAATTTTTATATATTATTATTTTTAATTTATAATTGATTTATTTATTAAGAAATATATATTATCATTGCTTTTTTTCTTATTATTATTATTATTATTATTATTTTGTTATTTCTTTCGTAAGTAATTTATATATATAATTTTTAATTATATATATATTTTGATTAACGAAGATATATTATTATTATTATTATGTATTTATTTGCTTATTTTTATTATTATTATTATTTATTTATTTATTTGTTTTATTTAAATATCATCTTACATTTACCCTATTTATATTTTATACAAAAGTTAGGTCTTCAATTTAACTAATTCCCATTTAATTAAAAATTTTAATTATTAAATTAAACATTTTTAACTAATTAATAACATAAACACCTTCTAAAATTATTTCATTTATATAATTATATATTTATATATAGGTATGGTCATCTTCCTTTTAATGATCAATTTGACTTTTTGAATGTTCCTAAGTCAAAGCTAGTCGTTGATCTAGATAGCTGTTGGAGGCCCTGCTCATACTATTTAACATGCAAAGGTGGATCTATTTCTTCAACTTGTCCTGGCGATGAGCCATACTTGTTGGTTCGAAATGCGTCGACCAAGGTCTTTCTATATGTGATTTACGCCGAAGCTCTTCTTATAACTGTTATGGATCACAGAAGTCTCAATTCAAAAAGATAAAAAGATTCAAAAGAACGAGAGAAAAAATGCAAATAACTACAGTTCAAGCAATCAAACAAAAATTGCTCTGAAATAGTCAATTTACTTAATTCAGTAATCAACAATTGTACTCAAATCAACAAAGAGGAAAACAAAGAACTTATGAAGGTGCATACAAATAATTTCAAAAACTAATAACAAATAAAGAGATAATATTTTTTTTTCTTAAACACATGCATCCAAATAATTGGAACCAAGAAGAAAAGATACAAAAAAATAATTCATGAATAGTAAATTGTATTCAAGATAAATACCCCAAAAATTATGTTGACTTTAATGACTCCTCCTCTTTCTTTCTAAGTGTAACATATGCACTATACTTCATTTTTACATAACGTTTAAGAGAAAAAGGCAGCGAAATCCGCAAACCATCTATTGATTTCATTCTTGACATAGCTGTAAATGTTAGACCCTGCCTCCCTCTGTCTCCAATATCTATAACGGATCATTATAAAGTCACCCCCTATGATTTTTGTATTGTAAATTCCTAGACCATTTTCAAAGGCATTTACCTCATATTCCCCCTAAGAATAGGCAGAATTGGTACAAGAATTAGAGAATTCTGATAAAATGGAACACCAAAATACTTTTCAAACATAATTGTAACAAATTGTGGCGGCTTTGAACCATGTGCAAAGAAAATATTTTCAATATATCCAAGTGCACCATTAACCAGACCAACTTCGACTCCCAAATTACAAGTTAGCATCATGCACTTTCTTGAACATAGCATTACTTCTAACTCCAACATATCCTCATCACTATTACTTATTTTTGTTCTTCTATTGCTTTCTGCAATACATCTCACAATGGGAGAATTTAATTCTTTAAGCATTTTTTGATTGTGCAAATTGACAAGATGATTTGTCACATATAAGTGAACAGAATAATAAAAAAAAATCATTTCATGTTCATCCAAGCAACTATCAACACGAGTCATAAGACCATCCCAATCATTAAAACAAGGCTCTGTATTTCTAATGTTGGTTAAAAGATTGTGAAAACGTGCTTGTCTCGGATCATCTCTTTCTTGCCTATAAATTTTGTCGAGAGCCACTACAATGTTGAAGCTTTCCCACATAGATTTCCCAAGTGTTGTATGTGCATACACAGGTTTATCCTTAATAGGAGGCAGTTGGGCAAGGTTACCCACAAGAATGATGGACCTACTACCAAAAGGAAAATCCCTATTTTTAGGAAAGGTTTCTTGGAAATGAGAATCTATTTGTATGAATGGCCGTGGAACTATAAAGCTCCTCTCATCAATCAATATATATCAAATGTGCCTCAGTTCTTATTAGAGCACTACCAAATCCTTCCCACATAGTGGCTTCATATCTTTTATGGGAATTTTAAAACCAGAATGTATTGTTTTCACACGTATGTTAAAAAAAACAGTACCAGTTGGAGCAAGCAATAAAAAATGACTTTTTCCATTCGTTGTTGCACTATAAAGATCTTGAAAAATACACCCAATGAGATAAGACTTCCTTGTTCCAACAATACCTAGAATAATCATTTTCAAAGATCCATCATTTTCACCATTAGCAAAGTGCCAAAAAATAATTTCAAAGGAAGCTAGTTATTTTTATGATAGAGAGGAAGTCGAAAAATATGTGTCCCTAACGAACCCACAATTAAAAACCCCTGCATACTATGCATATTTAAAAAAATTGCCCCTTCTTCTAAAAAATCATTTCCTATCAATTATAATCAAAATAAAAGTCCCTTCTGCCAAGATTATCAAGGTATGAAATGTTTACACAACTTGGAGCAACTAATTGAAAAAAAACCTGCCACTCCTCAAAATCTTGACCAACATTTTCTTCCTCTATAAGCAGCTTCACATCCTGTTCATCAACTTCATTTGGTAAAGGGCCTCGATAAACATGCCACCTACGATATCTTAAATTCCCCTAACTCTCAACAATACTTTCAATAGACAACCTAATATCTGAACCAACATCACAAAGCAACTTGTATAAAAGAAATAAGTCCAAGAAAACATTTCAAACTCTTCTAAACCCTCAGCAAGAACAACATAAAACCCTGGCCAAACATGAATGATAGCATGTGTATCACATGGCTTCCATTTCTCATGCGTATGCTTCTTATAAAAAATCCATAGTATTGTTGTTTCTATCAAGCATAAATGTTCCAAAAAAATAGGTCAAATCTGATAAACCTAAATGAAATCGTTTCCACACAAAAATTCATTAAAATGTAGCAAAACCATTTGGTAAACTTTCTTACCAACATTCAAGGAGAAACATGTATGACTACAGACAACAAGAGCCAAACTTAGCAAAAAATGGCACGTCCCTTGAGCTCCAAAATCACGCTCAACAAGCGTCTCTTCAAGGAACCTGTTATATGCAGATAATATAGGAGCCTTAGAACCATTCCCACCAGCAACTCTAGTCAACATTTTGTGATAAATTTAAGATCTTCTCTCTTCATTGGAAACATATTTCGCAATATACATAAAAACTTGATCTTGAGAAATAATTGCTTGACAATCAACATTTCCTTGCGACATTGTTAAAACATCAACATTGTGAACATTTGAACAGTCATCATTTCATGTTGGTTCATACCTTTTTCTCCCTTTTTCATGTACCGACAATGTTGACTCCGCACGAACCTCTCATGGAGCATGATATTGACATGAAATAACAAACCCTTTTTTACGTAAACGAGAATCAACATTGCGTTTTGTATGCCTTTGCACACAAAAAACTAAATGCTTATAATCTTCTTCACGATTTCCATAAAAAAATTGTCGAGTGTTCAAAAGACATGGATCATCTTTTAAAATTTTAGGGATCATGACATTTCGATGATGTGTGTCAAGAAGATTCCATGCTATAACAATTTATCAATGTACCAATTTTTTACACCAACAACAGTCGCATTCGACCAATCTTATGTTTCCATATTTGGTGCTTTAGGCAACCAAAAAAGACCGTGGATGTGGGTGAAACCTCTATGTTGCCAGTCGTACCTAGAAACATTCAAAACATGCAATTAACATATAACAAGAGATCATAACAACATACATTTTCCTTCAAATCATTATAAAATTATCAAAAATGAATAACAACAAACCTATACCAAAAGTGTCTAGCACCAAGATATATTTTCAATACTATGTCATGGAAGATATTGAATCCTTGTTCCATGTACATAACAACTATATCTAGATACCAAATAAAATTTTGAAGCTTTCTAGCATGCTCACTTTGTCAATGACAATCTCGGGTTGGAGTCATAACACTATGCAAATCAGGCCACTTTGTGTGAGTTGCACTCAATGTAAAAAACAAAGTAGGGCAACCCAACTTGTTGATCATATAAGTTATTTCAGAATGAAACTTTTTCCAATAAGCTCTCATACCCCTAAGACAAGATCCAAAATGCATTAATTTGTCAGCCACCTTATTATTTGGCAAATCAAAAAGTTGTTGATGCAACTCCTAAACAGTTGTAGGCACATTTTCATGAATATTTTTCTTCCAAAAATATGAATTTTTTCCTTGACTATGATGTCACATAATAATATTCAGCAAGAGGTATCGAGACCAAGGATGGCTTCCAAATATTTGATCATAAAAGTTCAATAGATTCAAACCATATTCATGCATCTCAACATCAAAAATTTGAGAATGCAACCAATCAACATCAACTTTAGGGAATAAAGTGGGGAACATCATATCTAGAAGTCCTTTAGTATTATATTCATTAATGGGAGATATACCAATATTTTTCCAATCTATCGGTTCAATGGATGTGTTATTTTCATTCTCAATAAGTCTTTTGATTCAATCAAATTCCCAAGATTCATCAGGCAAGCGATAAAATAAAAGATGACAGGTGGCAATGCAATCAATTAGCCCCGCCTATCTCAATCTTTGCATCCATCCTAGGTAATCATCAATAGGACTATCAACATATTATAACCTTCTAGAAACATGAGTAAGTCTTTCCAAAAAAGAAGCAACTGAATCCATGTAAATTTTGACGATGCATCCATGGCACATTGTCTCTTCACATAGCATTCATAGTATTTAGATTGGTGACCTTGCCTTCTTAGAATTAAAAAACCAAGTTCTTCAACATGTTGTGGAAGCCTCTTTGCAATTGAAGAAATATATTGTGGAAAACATATCGTGTGGTAGCTATATTTATATTGACCACAACGAGCATGTGTTACTTGTAATATCGGATTTATCCGTGCTATTAGAATCTCTTCAACTTGTGTCAAAAATCTTAGGACAATAGGCTACTCACCCGGATCCATGTTGTTAAAGAGAGAACATTGATGAGCACCATTCTTATACTTACATCTTTTAGAAATTGACCCCTCATGAAATCTCACAACTTGTATACCAAGATAACATTCATTACATACATGGCACGTATGCACAACAGACAAACTATTAATCCACGACCGAAAGTTTTTGTGCACATCAACCATTTGTTCACTGAAATGATAGGGAACAATTTCATTTTCTCTACGAAACACCATTGTAGCTTGGCAATGATGTGAAACACTAGTGGAACTGGATTAGTAGTTTTATCATTTCTTTCCATAACATAATGGTAAATTATTCTTCTACATTCATTACACCTGACCAAATTCTACTTGAAAGAAAGAAAATAACCTTCGTAAGAACTAAATATGTACAAAACAAATCAAATTTGTTAATGAAACAAAAACAATTTACATTTTCTTCATTGTTGCATCATACATGTGCAAGCTGTGAAATTGATATTTCTTGCATTAGTTGCAAATTTGTTTGTCGATCACTATTCACTTCAATAGAATTCCGCAAAAATAAATCAAGAAAGAAATTTGTAAAACAATATAAATTTAACATTGACAACCACCAAACATTTCAAAATAAATATGCATTAAGCACCTATACTCTGCCAATAGGAAAGTTATCTCAAATTCTTTGGATTCAACAATATTCTCTGTAGAGTTACATCAAAACATATTGGTTCCAACATTTCCAACAAACTGGACAAAATCATCAACCATTCTAGCATGAATATTACTATCACCAAAAAAATCATATGCGACAACTTTTTCCAAGGAATCAGATTCCCTATCTTCCATTATAACATCTCTTGCATCATTTCTATAGCCCCCAAGGTTGTCATCTCTATCAAGGGTCCCTATGTAAAAACAATGTTCCAAAACATACAACGTCTTAGAAGATATATGGAATCAATAACAAAGAAGCCTGAAATGCAAACAACATGTTCTCCTACATACAGATGAGAGTTTCTAAACTTATGATTAGTCAAACAATACATTTCATCATTTCATGAAGTTTGAAAAGTTGGTTTTCAACCCTCACATTCATGAATAAATAAAGGTTTGATTGCTTTTGAATCTATTTTACAGTTAGTAATCATTTCCACATTGTTCTGAAGGAAAAAAAAAAAAAAAAAAAAAAAAGGGGGGGGGGAATAAAAGAGTAAAAGGTTCAAATGGACACACAAAAAAAATGCAAATGACAAAATGAGCTCCCTACATTGTTGCAACAAACACATTATATACATATTTTGCAGGGGTGGCTATATTAAAAATATAGTTTCTACCAGGAAAGGCCTTACCCTCTTCGAACACAATCTCCCAAATTTTCAACCATTTGACGAAATTATTTATTCCTATAGTTCTCATCAAGTCTAAAAACTACATTTCTTTCATTTTTTCACAGGAAATACCATTGTTGTTCATATGAAGACTCTCTTTAGAAGCACAATAGTCTAGTAAAAATTAAAAAATACAAGTTTCTTCAGATGATAAACATCCAAAGAAATGACCAACAAAACAAAATTTTAACTACAAAAAACCACTGCTATTTTCATACTTATGATTTAAACCTCCTCCTTCTTCATTATTTTCTAATGTTGTTTTCTTTTATTGATATGCAACTCTTCTCCCTACTTTAATGACTTCCTTATTCCGTTGATACGACTCTCATTGGTATTCATTTTATCGTTGTAGTGTACCAACAGAGCGAGGTCTTTTCACACCACTCTTGCTTTTTATTACACTTAACATCTCTATTATAAATTTAAATTTAGTTCAAAAGTGATTTGACAACTCCGTTTGATGCTAATACATACTCTTCAACCTTGAAATAGCTAAAAACTAACAAAATTACACAAAATAAATATTTTAGAAATTATGTTTCCCATGAGAAACTTGGAACACATTAAAATATATTCCCCCTACACATATGAACTGCATTAAAAATTTACCATATGTATGTCGTCAATATAAATTCAAAATGTAAATTACAATGATGTTAAAAAAATATTTAAAAACATACACAAGGTCTTCTACATTATGAAAAAAGAAAACATGTTTAATCTTGAAACACTAATTCAATACATAGACACATAATGCAACTATGTAAAGAATACAATCTTCATTTTGAATAATCAAAAATACATTTCTATTTTGAATAACATAATCAAAATCATCAACCATTTGTAGATAGAAGCATGAGGCTATGTCCTTAATATAAATTCAAAATGTGAATCACAACGATGTTCAAATAAACATCTAAAAACATTAAACATACATATGGTCTTCAGTAATATACCAAAAAAAACATGCTCATGCCTCAAACATTAACCAAATACATCCATAGTAAGTGGAGGTATCTCAACAATATAATCTTCATTAGGAATCAACTAAAAAATATTTCCATTTTCAATCACATCATCAAAATCTTCAATTGTTTGTAGATAAAATCATGATGCTTCAAGCATAGAGAAACCATCAACAATCTTTCTTTTGCACAATCCATTCAGTAAATCATGCAACTCTAACTGCAGTCCAGACCAATCGAGCATAAGGATTTTTTCTCCAACTATGCACAAAGGAAGGTAACTTGCACATTTACTATTTATTTCCAAAGAGATAGATCCAAGAAACGACCATGTGTGTCCCAAATCATTTTGAAATTATTCCAAACTTTTCTCTTTCCATAGTCGGCCAACTCAAAAATTCTCTATCTCTTCCAGTGACCAAACAGAATTACGACCATTATTAACAACAAAAATAAGTTGATTCTTGTATAAACCTAATGACGAACATGGTATGTCGATGATGGGAACAAATGAATAACCCCAATTGTTTATGTTCAATTCCATAAGTAGATAGTGTAACAATAAGTAGGGTTATTCGTTTGTCCACCCTCTGTGTTCAGGAAACATTCTCGAATCGAAATTTTCACCTACCAGATGTCAGTTGCTTGGTTAACGGTCAACATTCACCATTGGGTCACAGGGCTAGGCATCACACTGTCACGGTTCATTGTGAGTTTGTTAATGTCAGCCAACAGTACCACCTCCACACTCCTGCAAGCTCACTTTGTACTACGAGCAACTCATTTTCTCTAGATTCCTCCAGTGTCGAGCTATGAAGTTTTCGAAGCATCCCCTCGCTCACGCCATTGACCATGGATAAGCCTCTGCTACAAGTAAGATTGGTTATTAGACATTATGGCACAATTCATTTTTTTTCTTTTATATTGGAGAGGTTTACACTTTTTTTTCGCGAGGGTAACAATTGGTAATGCAACTCTCCTTGAGGTTCAACGTTTACCTCTTAATCGAGATCTCACATGCTCGGTACCCCTCACAGTCTGCAGTAATTGGCTTACTATGTTCTCGATTCTATGATTCGTAGTTAATGGGGTCGAGGGCCTCCCATTTTTTATGGTTGCACATCAGGTTTCTAATACGTTTTGACATGTAACTTGGTATACGTTCCTAGAGATTTTCCCTATTACCCTACTTGAGGTTCAACGTTTACCTCTTACTCAAAAGCTCACGTGCTCGGTACCCCTCACAATAGTAATGGGCTTACTGCGTTCTCAATTCTACCATTCGGAGTTAACGGGGTAGAGGGCCTCCCACTTTTCATGGTTGCACATCACGTATTGTCTCTAATACATTTTGGCATGTAACTTCATATATGTTCATAGATATTACAGAGTTTTTTATTTTTGCATTCAATACCTTAACATTTTATAGAAATTTTCCATTTTGCATTCAACTTGTTAACAATTTATAGCATTGTTTTGTTTGTAATTGATGGAAGGGATAATAGCAAATCATCTCGGGAAGGTAAATGGATAGCGTTCCTTCCCTTGGTTGGGTTACTTCAATTCTATCCCAACAAGTGTTTTGCTTATAGTTCTCATGTTCCCTGGATAATAATTGATGCCCATACTCAGTTTAGCCTCAGCATTGTACTAAATTTCAGTCTTGTTACTACCAAGCTTAAGGCTCAATTCTCATGGTTAAGAATGTTATTTTTCTTGTACACCATGTCCCTAAAGGTATGGACTTCCTCCCTACGGGGCCCAATTTTTTGATTTTGTTTGTAATTTAAGTTTATGGGTTTCTACACCGCAAACTCCTATATGGTTTTGAATCTACTAAAATTTTGTGTGTCAACAAGAATTTCTTCGATATTCAAATTTAGTTTTGTACTTCCATAAGAACGAATACATATGGAATACCTGTTTTCAGAGGTTTGTTCTTAATTTTAGCACTTTGTGTTTGGAAAAATACTGTAAGTTTCTATTTAGAAATGCTTTACTCGTACAACCTGGATTGTAGTCTCTTTGTTTACCTATGGTGATACCACTTGATAGTTAATGCTATATTTGAATTTAGTTTACTATTATTATTTACAGTACTTGTTATAATGAGTACTGTCATAATCCTTGTATTCAAGGGTTTCTTCTTAATTTTCACAATTTGAATTTGGGAAAATACTATATGTTTCTGTTTATGAAATGTTTTACTTGTACAACTTGGATTGCAGCGTCTTTTTTTACCTATGGCAATAGCACCTCATAGTTAATACTATCATTTGGATTTAGTTTACCGTTATTATTTATGGTATTTTTTATAATGATTATGATCGTCATACTTCTTCTATTGCATTTAGAATTACAGTAATAATATTATGGTGAGGTTTTAGTATTGGTTCTATGAATTTTACCCAGTTATTACACTTTTTGTTTCATTCTAAATTTACACGACCTAGAAAATAGACCATAACTTTAATACAAAGTTCACAGTATAATACTGAGATAAATTAGGGTTGCCTTAATAGCTACTTTTAATTCTACTAGTTCTTCTTACACAGTTTTTTCCATACTTCTTTACTGGAAAATTGGGATTTTTATTTAATGGTCCCTCACTGAAATTCTTACTTTTATTTAATGATTCATCGCTGGAATTTTGATTCTTATTTAATGATTCGTCACTGGAATTCTGATTTTTATTCTTTAGCCGAGCATGTCCTTCTGACAGTTTTTTTAAAGAAAATATTTAATTACTTCTGCAATCTTGCTAGTGTATTTAGAGTATATATGCAGTAGTGTTGCTAAACACAATTTTTTTATCTCGATCGGAATAAGGGAGACCAAGATGGACCCTGGTAAACAGGTGGCCTCCGATTAAACTCCCACGGATTATGCTTCTTATTAAATCACTACCAACCACCCTACATGTGGTTTATTCATTCTACCTAGAGGTTTCTATATATTTAAACCTATTAATGATAATCGTCCAAGATCGATATTCCCCTTTGAACTCAGTGAGTCGGGTTATTGTGTTTTATTTTTTACATCTGCGTGTCAAATTCCCCCGCCAGAGAGTTGTCAGGGCGCTGTATTCCTTGTGCAACAAGCATCTAATGTGAAAGTACTTAAGTTATATTACATGTAAATATCTAGTTGTTTTATTTTAATTAGGTATGATTATGACATGAATAGATATGGTATTAATACATTTACCTGGGTTGATAAATGGTCGAGATTACTTTATTTTGGCTTAGGGTTCCCTTTTGGTATCTACACTGTATAGCTTTTTTTTTTTTTTTTCTTAATGATTATTCCCAAGATAATTACTATGAAAATAATCTTGGGTTATAGGTAGGGGCTCTGAATTCCTCCAGTCAACTTGACAAGTTTGGTGAACCAACTCGCTGGTCGTCATAACATGTTTTTTAATGTCTCCTTCCTCCTTCGAAAAATGTCATGATTCCTTTATATTCTCTGTGAGCATTACCTGTTCATGTAGACTCGACAATATATATATTCCCTAGGTTTCATAACAATATTGATGTACGTGGGAGTTACCTTAACTCCTTTCAACTATAATCGTTTCTTCCTATTTTGTGGGCTTCCTTATCTGTCAACTTTTAAGGAAATACATTAGTTTTATCAAATTCGACTTTTATAGTCAGTGGGTGGCACATTTTGGTTTTTCTTAATGTAATTGTTCACCCAAATTTTTGATTTAAAATAATGTTCTTTTAATAAATGAATATATACATGTGTCTCTCTTAGGTCATCTTTTATCTGTTTAACTTGTTAAAAATATTACAATATTTTCGACTGCCGGATAGGATAGCGACCATACATATGTGGGGTTTCTCTCTAGCCATGCGGCATTAGCTACCTCTCCACAATTGAACTTGGATTATTCATGGACATTTTTTGGAATTTTCCCTTATCAAATTAACCAAAGGTCGCATATAATTTTGTTATGCAGTCTTGCTCTTCCTCACTAACTTACCTCCCCGTCCACAACATAAGAATTCTCTCTTTACTTTCTGCACATGCATGCAATTTGGCCTATCCTGGGGCTAGCCTGACACTCAATGCCTTCAAAAGTAACTCACTTCCCAACCTAACAGATAAGAATTATCTCTCTATTTTATGTATACATGTGGTCCAACCTAGACTGGCCTTAACCCAAGACTGACCATCTTTGTCCAAAACATTTCCTATTTTTTAATGATAGAATATATCAATTGGAGTATTTTATATTATTTTTAAGAAAAAACTAGAGTTTTTCTAAATATTTCAATTATTCAACTATTTCTTGATCAAAGCTTCTATATTTCACCAACTCATGTTATATGTTCACATATTCTCTCTTCATCAAATCCATCCATCGATTATCAATAAAAAAAAGTCAACCAACCCTCTTCCACCGAAAGTTCACATATATACACCTATCAATGAAAAGTATATTGAGGAAACTTTATTTGTCATATGTTAAAAGTTGACATGGTGGATCATCCTTTCATACAGCCATGGTCATCATTAAATAAATCACTCAAGCATATAATAATGGAAGTGGAATTTTGAAGTGGAATTTGAATCTGCTTCATGAAAATTATGTATTGGGTAATGGAAAATGAAAACTAAGGAAATTTACCATTTATTATACTTATATCCACAACTAATTATGCTTATATTTGTAGACTATTATTTTCACATTTTGATTGGATTTGATTCAAATGATTATTTATAAATTTATATATTTTTAATCTTTTAATTTTTTACCTAGTATTAAATAATAATATCAAAATAACATTACTAAAAATTCATAATAATAATATAAAAATAATAAATAATATCAATTATTTTAAGATATAATTTTCCATAGTTGTAATTTATAATGAGAAAGTGATTTTTTTAGAAAACTGTGTTACAAAGAGTTAAAATATCTTACATTTTGCTTGAAAACATCACCCATCATCAAAGACATGAAGCAAAAAAAATATTGGTGAAGAGAAAGAGACACCCAACTTTTATATATAATGGTATTGTGGGAAAAAACATTAATAAAAAAATAATGTTGCTTTGATTAATATATTATTATTATTATTATTATTATTAGTTTTTTATTAACAATATTAATAATACGGTGAAAATAATATTTAATACTAAGGTTATTAAAAATTATTTGAAAAATAAAATTATGAAAATATTATTAAAATAATAAAATAAACTAAAATTTGTTAATGATACCTTGTCAAATAATATTTATTACTATTTTAATAAAATTAATAGTATTATTACAATAAAACTATATTATTATTATTATTATTTTAAAATAATAGAAATAATTATATTCATGTTGATAGATATAAAGTAAATATTAATATTAAATTTAATGTGAATATTAATATTAGTGTAAAATAACTAATATGTTATTTTACTAATTCTCACCATTTTAATTACTAATTCTCACCATTTTAATTACCGTTTTTCATCTTTCTACGTGCTTTAAAACATTAAAAAGAAATACAAAAATATTTACTTTAACTCCCGTTTTTATTTATAGATTTAAGAATAAGTCTTGCATTTGAAGTTGCATTCCTTTTAATAGGTCTTGCATTTGAAGTTGCATTCCTTTTAATAGGTCTTGCATTAGAAGTTACATTCTTTTCCATTACATTTGGCAGAATAAGGTTCATCAGGAATTTTTAGATTAAAATCAAGAAACAGAATTTACATGTTTTTCCTAAATTACATTCTTCAAATGGTGTGGAATTTTTAAGATTAAAATCAAGAGACGAAGTTCACACGTTTTTCCCAAATTACATTCTTCAATGATGTTTTTCATAGAAAAACTTTATGTTATTTATATGTCATTTTGATAGTTCCATAAGTGGATTAGTTAGATAGAATTTCCATGTTTTATAATTGGATTTATTTGAGTTTTTAGGAATAAATATCTTTGTTTTTTATGATTAATTATGATTGACTGTGATTTAATGGTCATATATGATTGGCTACAGTTGATCATGATTTCAATATAGTTTAAGTATAGTTAATCATAAGTATCAATAGTAAACCATGGTCATTCACTATGGTGAAATATAGTTCATTATGTTGACAATAGGATATTTAGCTAGATCTTGATACCCTTGGTAACTATTGTTTACTATAGTTGTCAAGTTGAATTTTATTGACTATGATGACCAAGCTAACTATGATTGACCATATTAACTATAAATAAAAATAGTTAACATATGCTAGTGTATAATTTAATATATAATTAAAACATTATAATATGTGTAAACTAATATATTATTAATTGTGATTAGTTATATGGAGCTCTCTTATTAATGTTATATATATATGTAAAAATCAAATATTAATAATGTATTAAATATTAATGTATTGATTATGTACTGAGTATGTATTGTATTAAAAATTTTCCTAAATTAATGTTTTAATTTATTAATAAAATTAGTAATATTTTAATAAATTACTAATATTTTAATTTATAAATTGCTAAATTAAATGTTAATGTTAAATTCAATATTAGTAATAATTTTTTTTAATAAGATGAATTATCATCTAAATTATTATTATTATTATTATATTAATAATATGTTTATATTATAATTAATGTATTTATGTAACAATATTGTTGTTCTCATTGTTATCATTATTATTATCGGCAAAATTTAGCTTAAATGGTATAGTTGATGATTTGTGTCTCAAGGAGTGTTGATTGAAGCTTTCATATTTATGTTGACCCTTATGGAAATTTTAAAATATTGGTTCTATTAGGTGAAATTATGGTACTCATTTCTACAAAGTTAATCGTTATACCTAGTTATGCCTAGTAGAATTTACTCATTACTCTTCCAAAGAAAATTTATTAAAAATATAAAAATAAAAGATGAGAAACTTAAAATAATTAAATTACGTAAAAAATATTACATTATTATATGCAAAAAATACTTATCATTAAAACGATTAATATTTTCCATAAATTAATCCTTTAACCCTTTTGTATATCTCTTTAATGTTTAGTAAATGCATATGCATATATGATGATAACAATGTAACAAATTTATGTTTGGAAAAAAAAATTTCATTGTCAATTTTCAGTTTGGTCATGGATTGACACACTAGAAATAATTTTGCTAAGAAATTTGAGAATATAGGGATTAACATAATCACATTAAATACAATGTGATTTATATATGTCGATATGTATATATAAAATACATGTGCTATTACATTAATAAATATGATACTACATCAATAATTATTAGATGTATGGTAGACATTTAATATTATGATTTTAATATTGGGTATTAATATTAGAGTTTTAATATTTGGTTTTGTTATTAGGGTTTTGATTTTGGGTTTTAGTATTGGGGTTTCAATATTAGGTTTTTAGGATAGGGTTATAATATTGGGTTTTATTATTGTGTTTTAATGTTGGGGTTTTAATATAAGTAAGCATATGTTAAGTATTCAACTAAGTGAGTAAGGTTGAATTAACATTGAAACCCAAGTATCAAACCTCAATATTAATATTCATTTTTTGACATGTTTGATTAATTTGGGTGACTATGTTTGAATATTAACATTAATCAATAATATGAAAGACAATTATGTTTTACCATTAATTTTTTTTTATTCTAAACACAATAATGCATTGTTAGCTACATTAATAAATGTTGTTGACTAGTTTTATAATGTTACATTATGGCATTAGATAAATTGAATTGTAATGTAACATTTATACAACATTTGTCACATTACGATGTTGGATAATTTGTTTTATCATTTTTATGTCACACTGTGACGTTAGCTTCATTTTGAAATTAGTTCATTTGTCAGAATGTGATGATAGATTTTTTTCATCGGAGTGTCAAAGCATTTACCTTGATAACAACATTAGCCATGGTTGGCCATGTTGAGGATGGGTCAACCGTAGTTTTCAAAATTTTATTATGGTGACCATGGTTGTGTTGGGTATATGACCAAAGTCCCACATTGACTAGAAATGGGGAGGATCATGGGTATATAAGGATGGACAAATATCTCCATTGGTATGAGGCCTTTTGGGGTAAAGCCCAAAAACAAATCCATGAGGGCTTAGGCCCAAAGTGGACAATATCATAGAATTGTGGTCAGATATGTGGTGTCCAGAGTCCTAACATTTGGTATCAGAGTTGTTTTGGCTTCAAGGGGATGCCTTTGTTGCTGAGGGGTTTCGCTCGGGCCTGTGGTAGACCCTATTCAGTGGGAGATCTGCGAGATCGATTCTTGTGGTGAAAGAAGATGGCGAGTAGTGGAAAGATAGAGATCGAGAAGTTCAATGGTCAGAGTTTTGAGTTGTGGAAACTCAAGATGGAGGATCTGTTGGTGGATAAAGATCAGTGGATCGTGGTAGATCCAGGTACTAAACCAATGGGAGTGACGATGAAGAATGGAAGAAGTTGGATCGGAAGTCAAAGAGCACAATACGATTGTGTGTCTCAGATTCCGTATTGCTGAATGTATCAGGGGAAGCTACGATGAAGGCTTTGTGGGACAAGTTAGGGACTTTGTACCAATCTAAGTCTCTAATGAATAAACTGTTCCCGTGGAAAAGGCTTTATAACCTGAGGATGAAAGATGGAGACTCGGTGAGAGAGCATCTGAACGCATTTAATATTGTGGTAAGTCAGTTAACGTCTGTTGATATTAAAATTTCAGATGAAGATAAGTGCATCAGTTTATTGTGTTCTCTACCAAATTCATGGGATAGTTTGGTTATTGCAATAGGTAGCAATGCAACTGCTTTGCAGTTTGATGAAATAGTCTCAGCCTTGCTGACGGACGAGATGAGACAGAAAAATATGGAGAGCCAGAATGGTGATGCCTTGTCTATACGAGGATGGTCCTAGAATAGAAACAAAAATAAGTCATCGAGTGGGAGATATAAATCTAGAGGGAGATCTAAATCTCCAGGAAAACCTGTAAAGGGGGTGTGCAGGAAATGTGGTAAGGAAGGCACTTCAAAAGGGACTGTAAATCTAAAGCTTCTGATAAAGGAAAGGGATCTGATGATGCTCCTTCTACAGAGGCAAAAACCTCCTCAGATGAAGGTGGGGATGTGTACTTGGCTTCTTCAAGTACACATGTAGATCATGAGGCATGGTTGATTGACTCAGGTGCATCCTTTCACTTCACTCCCTTTAGAGAGTGGTTCTGCGAGTATGGGAAATATGATGGTGGTGATGTCTTCTTAGGAGATGATAGGAAGGCTAGAATCATTGGTTGCGAAAAAATAAAGTTGAAGTTGCAAGGTGGAAGGGTTAGAACACTTCCGGGTGTGATGCATATTCCTGCATTGGCCAAAAATCAGATTTCTATAGGCATGTTGGATGATGCATGTGTAAAAACAGTGTTCGAGAAGGATACCTGCAAGATGGTTCGGGGAGCACTGGTATTGATGCGGGGAGTTTGGACTGGAACTCTACACAAGCTGAAAGGTAGCACTATTGTTGATGGGTGCAACAGTTCTGTGGTTCCTGAAAGTGGAGCTGAAAATCTAGTGGTCTCTGAAGAGAAGACCATGTTGTGGCATCGAAGGCATGGACATATTGGAGAGAAGGGCCTTCGAATACTTCATGGTAAAGGTATGGTAGAAGGTATGAGTAATAGCTCTCTCGATTTTGATTTCTGTGAAAATTGTGTATATGGGAAGCAGAATCAGGTGAGCTTCCTCTCTGGTGGTAAGAGGGCGAAACAGATATTAGAGTTTGTGCATAGTGATGTGTTTGGACCTGTGAAGGTTCCATCACTGAGTAAGTCTGTGTACTATGTATCATTTATAGATGACTTCTCAAGGAATACATGGATATATTTCCTTAAGAAGAAATTTAAAGTCTTTGACAAGTTTAAAGAATTTAAGGCTCTCGTGGAAAATCAGAAAGAGAAGAAGATAAAGGTGTTGAGGAAAAATAATGGTGGAGAGTTTTGCAACAAGGCATTTGAAGAATTTTGTAAGAAGTGTGGTATAGCATGGCATAAGACTACTCCATATACACCTCAGCAAAATGGAGTCGCAGAAAGAATGAACAAGACGTTGATGGAAAGGGCAAGAAGCATGCTTGGTGGTGCCAGGTTAGGACAAGAATTCTGGGCAGAGGCAGTGGATACTGCATGTTAATTGGTCAACAGGTCACCTTCATCAGCGTTGGAGGATAAGACTCCACAAGAATTGTGGACTGGTAAGAAACCCTCTCTTTCAAATCTGAGGGTATTTGGATGTGATGCATATGTACATGTTCCAAAGGAGAAACGAACCAAGTTGGATAGTAAATCTGAGAAGTGCATCTTTATTTGGTATAAGGATGGTTTAAAGGGTTATAAGCTTTGGAACCCAGTCACACGGAAGGTTGTGTACAGCCGAGATGTGGTGTTCAGAGAGGTAAAAGATGTTATTAAACATGAAGTCCAACCAAAGGAACATGAGAAGATAGAGTTTGAGCTAAAGGAGGAAGAATCAGACTCTACAACAGAGGAGGAATCAGAAGATGAAGAGCCACAAACTCCGGTTGTGAGAAGATCAGTTCAAGAAAGAAGGCAGCCAGAAAGGTATAGTCCTTCTACTTTCTATTCAAATTTTGTTTTGTCTATTACTGGTGATGATCCTAGAACTGTGAAGGAAGTAGTAGATTCAGAGGATGGAAAACTCTAGAAAGAGGCCGTGGTTGATGAAATGGAATCTTTGCACAAAAATGAGGCTTTGGATCTGGTGGAGTTTCCGGCTGGAAGGAAACCCATTGGCAGCAAATGGGTGTTCAAAAAGAAGACAAATGCAGAAGGGAAGGTGGAGAAATACAAAGCTCGGTTGGAAGCAAAAGGTTATTCCCAGGTGCCGGGAATTGATTTTGGTGATATTTTTTCTCCTGTTGCCAAGGTAACTTCTATTAGGTTACTTTTATCTGTTGCTGTTGCTTTTGATTTTGAGGTAGAACAGATGGATGTGAAGACAACATTTCTTCACGGGGATTTGGAAGAGGAAATCTACATGAAGCAACCCGAAGGCTTTGCGATGAAGGGTAAGAAAGAACTGGTATGCAAGTTAAAGAATTATCTGTATGGTTTAAAACAGTCACCAAGGATGTCCCAAGACACAAGAAGAGGAAGAGGACATGTCCCGTGTTCCATATGCGAGTGAAGTCGGTAGCCTGATGTATGCAATGATATGTACTAGACCAAACATTGCACATGCAGTGGGAGTATTGAGCAGGTTTATGTCAAAACCAGGGAAGGAGCACTGGACAACAATGAAGTGGGTTTACAGGTATTTGCGTGGCACTAGTGATTATGGTTTGTGCTACCAAGGAAGACCAGGATTGGACAGAGTGTTGGATATTCATGGCTTTGTTGATGCAGACTAGGCTGGAGATGTGGATCAGAGAAGATCTACAAGTGGGTATGTGTTTAACATATTTAGAGGTGCAGTCAGTTGCATGAGTAAGAAACAATCTGTACTGGCACTATCAACTACAGAGGCAGAATACATGGCAGCCATTCATGCAAGTAAGGAAGCAGTTTGGTTGCAGAGATTGTGTTCAAGTATGGGGTTAGTACAAGGAGCTATAAGAATAGACTGTGACAGCGAAAGTGCAATTTTCTTGACAAAGAACCCTGCTTATCATTCAAAGACAAAGAACATTGATGTTTAGTATCACTTTTTGAGGGATATGATAGAAGACAAAAAGGTATTGCTGGTAAAGGTGGACACTTTGAAGAATACTGCAGATGCATTGACAAAATCTATGAGCTCTGAGAAGTTCTATTGGTGTAGAAAAAAAATGGGCATTTCAGGGCTGGAAAAATGACTAAGCTCTCTTGTGGCTCCCTGTGGAAAGAAAACAACAAGTGGGAGATTGTTGGGTTGTGTTATATTCTTTCCACGACTAACCCACGTAGTGAACCGGGGGGTTAGAGGAGGGGCGGAGCCCCCCCTTCATTGCGCCAATTGCGTAGCGGGGGGGTCACAGGGGGGGCGACAGCCCCCCCTGTCTGGGGGTTTGAGGGGGGTGGGTAGCTCCCCTCTACGGGGTTCGGGCCAGCGCCCTGGGAAATTTTTTTTTTGGACCCTATATTAGGTTGGGCGAACCTACCTATGGTTTTCAGTCCATGGTTTTGGACGCGATAGTTTTCGGTCCATGGTATCGGATGCTTCGGCATGTATAAATATGTATTGTAACATTGAAAGGAATATAATGAAAAATAAGCTGGTAGTCCTGGTTTTGGGATCCAGGGGAAAATCTCTGTGTATATGTGTCTTATGTGTTATGCTCTCGCATTGTTTATTTTTCTGTGATTTAGAATTCTTATGCATGTAATTTCTGTACGGGGTTAAAACCTACATCTGGTATCAGAGCCATGCCCCGAAGTTAGCCAAGTGGATGCATCCTCGGAATGTCGAACGAAGGTGGTGGGCCCCGATAATATCATGATGGGATCCGTGGATGAGCTTGGTTAGACAAGCGGTGTGCTCCAGATTCTTCATGGGTGTGTCCTGGTCCCAACACGGTGAAGAGGAGTTGACCTCGGTTAGAGCAAGCTCTCGAGGGAGGTGGTGCTTCCATGTAAGGCGTTTGCTTCCAACGTATTGGAGCAGAGAATCCTGGTTGGTAGAGAGTGGACGGATGGATAATCGTTTGAGGGGAGGCTCGATGGTCCTTTGTTCGAGGGGAGGATTGTTGGGTATACGACCAAAGTCCCATATTGACTAGAAGTGGGGAGGATCATGGGTATATAAGGATGGAAAAATATCTCCATTGGTATGAGGCCTTTTGGGGTAAAGCCCAAAAACAAATCCATGAGGGCTGAGGCCCAAGGTGGATAATATCATACCATTGTGGAGATATGTGGTGTCGAGAGTCCTAACAGGTTGACCAAGGATGAGCATGATTAAAAATGGTTGACATAGGATTCCCATGTCTAAACATGACCAACCGTGGTTGACGATCGTCGACCTTATTGACTAGAGTCATAAATTGTTAACAATAGTTGACCATGATGATCATAGTTAAATATTGTGAAACATAATTAATAATAGTCAACCATGACTATCATCATTGACGATGGTTGATTATGGTGAGACTTAGCTAACCATGTGTGAAAATTATTAAATATAACTACCATTTGAAAAGGACGATCAATGATTATTAGACAATGGTTGACTGTAGATGTCCACACTCACCCTATTTAAACATCACTCACCATATTTTTATTATTAATGTGTAATACACCTACCTTACAAGCTTCCATAAAGATCATATAATTACATGAGTAGAAATATTACTTCCATTTCAACTAAGAATAATTAGAAGTTAAAATTAGTTCTTGATAATTACTTTATTTTCTTCATTCGGGGTATGGGTGGACCATTACTTGAATATGTACTAATATTTTAGTTCCGAGAAAATATTGTTATTCCTTGATGGCATTGAGAATCATGTTATAAATATTGCATGACTTTCAATTGCAAAATCTAGGAGCTAAAATGTTTTGCAATATGTTGTGTTTTACATTACAAGACATAAGGGAAAACAACCCTATCTAAGAAAGGACTCACTCCGCAAAGGCCAGTAGTTGACAAATGAGAGGAAGTTTGGTTGTATCTGAAGGGTTTCTTCCAACCACTCTTTGTTTCTTTACCCGCCAAGTAAGTTTCTCATTCATCTGATGTCGTCATGCATAAATATGGGGCATGTGACTAAGTGTATAAAGCTCTATTTTCCTTGTTGTTTTTGGATTCTTGTGGTTGTGACTAGATAGCTTGCGTAGATCTTGTTATTTCTTACTATGGCCGTTGACCTTTTTGGAAGGATTCCGTGGATTCTAGTGTGCAAATGAATAAATTTTGGTGGTTTCTTTTAATTTTTTTATAATTATAATTCACATAAATGTTCAATATTACAAGTATGGTTATTGCATAATTATACTCTCACTTAGTTCAGTCACGAAAAATGACATATGCCTGGGCTAAAACCCTCCTTCAAGGAAC
The DNA here is from genome assembly GCA_031772625.1 of Pinus tabuliformis. Lineage (NCBI taxonomy): Eukaryota > Viridiplantae > Streptophyta > Pinopsida > Pinales > Pinaceae > Pinus > Pinus tabuliformis. Next base: position 726,553,485 of record CM062819.1, read on the forward strand.
TCGATTGAGATCTATATAATAATCTCGGCCTTTAATCTAGGTGTATCTCATTATTTATAATTTGTTTCGAGGTTGATGGTAAATGAGTTTATTTTAGTATTCCTTATAATGGGCATGATTCTTAACCAATATTTTGATCCCATAGTTGACAAATAGTATGAAAGTTTTCTTGACGTTAAGATTGTGTGCTTATATGCACAAGATTAATACATATTATGCAAGATTTCTTTTGTAAAATATATGCGATGCATGCATGAAATAATAGTTAATATTCTCTTTATTTATTCAATGAAAATATTTATTTTCATGCGTGAAAGAGTAGCCACGATGAATTATTTTTATGTACGAGTTTTCTTTTGAAAAATAATATCAGTTGAGGTGTACAAATAAATCGCTACAATGCTGATTTCTTGGAAAGAGTATGTTATACACATAAACATGGAATGCTATCTATTATGTGAGTTTTTGGAAAAGGAATAATGGTTACTTCAGGAAGAGGTCATCTTTCTTCTTGGGTCAAAATATTAATTCATTCTTGGGAAAAGAATATGTTGTTTTATATATGTTGTTATTTCTTGGAAATAATAAGTGATTATGATAAATTTTTTGGAAATTATTTAGGAAATAATGAATGTTTTAAAATAACTTTGGAAAAGAAACATGTATTTTATGTTCTCTAGCATTAAATTTTCTTGGAAAGAATTTTTTTTTTGCATGCACATTAGGTTGAATTTCTCTACATGTAAAAAATAAAACTATTGTGTAGATATTTATGGAAAATAAGTAACTTATATGAATACACAAACATACAATTATAACTTTTGGTATTTTTTGAGATGAAATAAGTTATCTTCATTCACAAAATAGAAATAATATGTTTGATTTTTATTGAAAATAAATATGTTTTTTCTTGCACAAAAAATAGAAATTTTTGTCTTTATTTATTGAAAGGAAATATAATCCGTGCACCTATGAAAAGTACAAATATGATGTTGGATTATTTGAAAATAAATATGCATGGAAAGAATATAATTATTGTGTTAGACCTTGTGAAGATAAACACAAATTTTCATATAGAAAAGAATAATTATTATGTTATACCTTGGAAAGTAAAACAAGTAATTTCATGCAATAAATGTGTTAGCTTTACTTCAGAAAAAAAAAAAAAAAAATATATATATATATATATATATATATATATATATATATATATATATATATATATCCACACACAACAAATAATGACTTACACATTAGTTTTATTTTAGAACAAAGCATGTATTTGGGTGTATAATAGATTTTGTAAATACTTCTATATTGGGAAAGACTTTTTTGGAAAAGGGACTAGCATTTTCATGAACAATAATGGTATCTATTATGTTAGCCTTCTCTTAGAAGGGAATATGCATTTGAATGCATAATACTAGCAATAATATTATCTATTGTATTGGAAAGATTAATTACATACATGCAAAAAGAAGAAGCTGAGGGGCTAACTTTCTTTGAATAATTTTTTATCTAATTACATGCACGGAAAACAAGGCTAACTTGCTAGTATCCTTTAAATAAATATGTATGCTTACAGTGGGTTTCCTTTGGAATGGAATGTGTGCTTGTGCGAGAAGGATCATAGTAATGTGGTGTTTATTTTGACATGGTTTGATAAATATTTTCTTATAATTAATGCATGAACATTGGTGTTAGAAGAAGCATGTTGTGATTTTATATTTACATTTCATGTACGCAGATGAGTGGATGTTGAAGAACCACTCTTAAATAATGATTATTGGTTGATTAATACTTTATGCAATCAATATATGCATGTATACTGATGACAGTAATGATAGGAAAGGATGGTGACCTGTGGAAAGGACAAATTATATTTAACATTGTGGCAATTAAAGAGTTAATGGTTCATGGAGATGAGTGAAAGCTACAAGATGGTCCACTAATGGAACAACTACGTGACAAAGTTATAAGGATTGAAGACTTATGGGTAAATGATATCATGATGATTGTCATAGCTTTTAGCTAGATATTTTATATCTAAATGATATTTCCTTGTAAGGTTTTATGACAATGGTTAATGGATGGAATACCTTATAATCCATTCAGTGAGTGGTGAACACCATCATGAGCGTTTAATAATAAAATTGAACATTTGCTAGTTTTCACCCTACAGGGCTTCCATGGTATATCAATGCCTGATGAAGTTGATTGTTGTTCTACTTATAAGATGTGGATTCCCTACATGAGTTGATGTTTATAATATAATTATGTGCTTAAATAATATAGAAATAGGAATCATGAAAATGATGTAAAGTTACATTAGAAAGTTTATGTTAATATGCTACAACAGTAGTTGTTAATGGTTATATAACTTACTATGACATTACTAAAATTACTCTATGTAATGATGAAGATTTTATCCAATGGTTAATGAGGAATCTAGAATTATAATTTGGATAGTTACATGTTGGTTAATTGTCTGAAATTTCCTAACACCATGCATTTCCATGCAAGGTTATCAGAGATGTTACAAGTGCTATCAAAACTAAAGATTGCGGCACTAGTGCCTTGGGGAATTGTTAAGCACATAATAAAATCAATACATGTTACTAGTGGGCATCAACATAGGCATGTGTCTAACAATATACATATTGATATATGTAGTATACTAATTTTGACATGAGATGTGTGATTCATGTTTATAACCACATTGAAGAGTAGTAAGTAATAAATTCTACTACACAACATTGTTCATGACATTTGAGTCCTGATGAGGATAAAAGATAATAAAACCTATGTTACACCTATAAAAAATCATAAACACGCACTAAGGAAAGTGAGAACCAACTACCGACCTTTGCAAATATGGAAATGTTAATGATACATTTAATGAACATGACTAAAGTTACAGTGCACTGCTTATAATAAGTGAATGTATGAATGCAAAATATGCGGAATTTCCTTGAAGTAGATGATAGAGTTTTTTAAAAGAACATTGGAAGAACCCCTTTAGATATTAAAAAATAACAATGAGTCGAGTAGTGAGACTTGATTATAGTAACTAATTCTTGATTGATTGTTGTCATGGTTGCATTAAGATGGTTGGTTGCAATGATTAATTAGTGTTCCATGACTAACTATTAAAAGTTATATACATGAACTAAACTTTACTTAAGCTTATTCTAGGTTGTAAAGAAGTGATTACAGTAGTTACTTCATGTATAGGTGTGTTGGTGATAGTATACTGTGGGAATTAGAAATGTTTCGATTGTTACCCTAACTGTTATTGACATTTACACATTAATGCTTATTTGTATATACTTTTATGCATGATAGCGTTGTACACATAAAACTAAAATGGTTATGAAAATGAATACTTGTTTGAAGAATTGATATTTATGACTAATGTTGATGATGAGATTAAGTAGGAGTAGCTTAATGGAAGCATGGAAACCTGTGAAGGTAAAACATTGCAATATGAATTGTGACCATAAAAGAGAAAGAATAGTGTTATTATATGCAAGATTGTGTTATTTGGAAAATGAAAATGTATACCACCTATATGTTAGTTATGTTTCCTTTAAATCTAGATATTGTGAACCCATGTCGTATGAATGCATGATGTAAAAATGTTTCTTTTGCTTTACCGATAATGTGCATATGGTTTACTATGTAAAATAATGAGCAGAAGAGTGATAAAAGATAAGTTCACATTTCAGACAGTTATGGATAGTTGTGAAAGGATAGGAGGCCTTGGGTTGATGGAGGCTTCCTACCTAGAGGGGTTGATGGTGCTTTATTTCTTGTATTTCCTCTGCCTAGAGATAAGATGATCTTAATAAGTGAAACAATTTGTCCAATATGGTAAGAAGGGAAAAATGCTAAGGCAACTATATTTATTTGGAGCTTGTTGGAGGAGGCCAAAATTCCTCATAGAAGGGACACTGAAAGAGGAATAATAAAGACACTTCCAAGAGGAATCTTATATTAGACCTCATGTGGTCATTGATATTCTGGAGTTGATTGGCCAGTGGAATTCCAAGCTAGACCTGGTATGGTCTCTATCAAAGAACTATCTAAATGTGAAAATGGCTCGATCGGGTTGTGGAAACTAGTTCACAATGGTTTGGAGGAGCACTCATTCACCATTGTCGTTTTCATAGAAGAAAAAATTAACTAGTGAGTTATGTGTTGTGTGAAAAATAATTTTTCTATACAATAGTGTAAGAATTTTATGTACATCTTGATAGGAAAGAAGCCATGTGTTTGATAAGGAATTACTGGAAGTGTAATTATTTTATTATATTACCAATCTTGAAAATGTATTAGTGGGCGCTAAGCGAATATGCACTTGGTGCAAGTATTGATTATTTTGATGATTAAAGAGTTAGGTACTCCCTAAGTAATTTTAGAAGTCCTAGCAGTGTGCACTTGGTGTAGTGATTTATGATTTTTATGGTTACACGGTTGCTTCTCTCTTAGTACTTGTGAAAGTACTATGGCTAAATTATCATGTGACATTGGATGAATAATTCATAGTTAAGAGTATTTCATTTGATTGAGAATATTGTGACCAATATAATTTGTTGGATTTGTTAGTCATACATTATAGGGTGCTTGCAATAAAGTGTTGATGGGCCATCGAACTATTCTTTAAGTTTTTATGTAAAATTGACCATGGCATCCTAGAGTAATTGGTAAGTAATGTAATTTCATATAACGACTTTTTTTTTGTATTGTGAAATTGAATAATGGCTAAATGAAGGAAATTAAAACTTGAACCTTTTCTTCTTCTTCTTCTTCTTCTTCTTTTTTTTTTTTTTTTTTTTTTTTTTTTTCAGTCACAAAATGCTTATGACAATTGATAAAATTCTATTTTTTTCGCCTATGAGTATATATAGGAAAAAAATCCTTCATTTTGAAGAGCATGTATCCTATTAGGATTGTTTACATTGTTAGATCATGAGTAAAAAATAAAGTTCCAGCCAGAGATGAACACTGAGGATGATGTCCTCTTTAAGGGCTGGTGTATGTAATACAATTACCCGAGAAGTTTGGGAAAACCTGATATAAATACATAACTAGAAATATTATTGTCGTTTCCACCAAGAAAAATTAGAAGTTAAAATGTCTTCTTGATAACCACTTTGTTTTATTTATTCCGAGTATGGGTGGACCATTACTTTAATGTGTACTAATACTATAGTTCTCAATAAATATTGTTATTCCTTGATGGGATTGAGACTCATGCACAAATAGTTCATGCTTTCCAATTGCATAATGGGCAGGAGAATTCAATTTCATATTGAATTATTGAGTTGGTTGGCCAGTGGAATTCCGATCTGGACCTGGTATGTTCTCTGTCAAAGAACATCTCGAATGTGAAAATTGCTCAATCTGGTTGTGGAAAATAGTTCCCATTGTTTGGGAGGAGAATTCTTTTTCCAATGTGGTTCTCATAGTAGAAAAAATTAACTAATCAGATATGTCTTGTGCTAGGAATAATTTTTATACTATTGTGTAAGAATTTTATGTACATATTCATAGGAGTGAAGCCTACTACTTGAAGGGAATTACTACAAGTGTAATTCATTTATTATATTACCAATATTGTGAATGTCTTAGAAGGGGATAAGACAATATTCACTTGGTGAAGTTATTAATTATTTTAATGATTAGAGAGCTAGGTTCCCCATGAGTACTTTTAGAAGCACTGACAGTGTGCACTTGGTGAAATGATTTATCAGGTGATTAGAGGGTTGCTTCTCTCCGAGTACTTGTGGAAATATTATGGCAAAAAAATCACTTCTCATTGCATGAATTCATAATACTTAAAATTATTTTGTTTGATTTAAAATCTTGTGACTAATATGATTATGCTGGATTTTTCAGTCATATTATAGAGTTCTTTCCATAAAGTGTTGATGGGTCATCGAAACATTATCCCACCTTTTGCATAAAAATGACCATGACTTCCTAGAGTAATTGGTAAGTAATGATAAGTTGGTATAGAGACTTTGTTTTTATTTTGTGAAATTGAATAATGGCTAAGTGAACAAAAGTAAAACTTGCATATTTTTGTTTCACAATTAAAATATGTTTATGACAATTGGTAAAACAATATTATTTTTCCTATGAATATATCTAGAAAATAAAATCGCTCATTTTGAAATGGATGTATCCCTTTTTGACTATTTATATTGTTATATCATGAGTAAAAGTTAAAGTTCCAGTGAGAGATGAACACCAAGGATAGTTTTATATTTAAGTGGGGGCAGGGGGTATGTAATACACCTACCTTAGAAACTTTGATAAAACTCATATAACTACATGAGTATAAATCTTATTACCATTTCACCAAGAAAAATTAGAAGTTAAAATGAGTTCTTGATAACTGTTTTGCTTTCCTTATTCACGGTATGGATGGACCATTACTACAATATGTACTAATACCGTGCTTCTCAATAAATATTGTTATTTCATGATGGGATTGAAACTCATTTCATGAAGAGTGCATGCTTTCCAATTGACAATGATAGGAGTTGAACTATTTTGTAGTACATTATGTTTTACGTTATAAGATAGAATGGAAAACAACCCTATCCGAGAAATAACTCGCTCCATAGAGACTAGTAGTCAATGAACAAGAGGAAGTGTGGTAGGATCTCAAGGGTTTGTTCTAACCTATATGTCTTTCCTTACCAATCTAGTAAGCTTCTCATTCCCTTGTTGTTGTCGTCCATAAATATGGGCATGTGACTAAGTCTATCAAGCTCTCTTTTCCTTGTTTTGTTTTTTGGATTCCTGTGGTTGCGACTAGATGACCTATGTATAGCTTGTTATTTTTCACTGTGGGTGGTGACCTTTTGGGAAGTATTCCATGGATTCTCATGTAAAAATGAATAATTTTTGGTGGTTTGTTGCAAATTTGTTTATAATTAATCTAGGTGTATCTCACTATTTATAATTTTTTTTGAGGTTGATGGTAAATGAGTTTATCTTATTATTCCTTATATTGGGCATGATTATTAACCAATATTTTGATCCCATAGTTGAGAACTAGTATGACATTTTTCTTGAGGTTAAGATTGTGTGCTTATATGCACAAGATTAATATATATTATGCATGATTTCTTTTGTAAAATATATGCATTGCATGCATGAAATAATAGTTAATATTCTCTTTATTTATTCAAAGAAAATATTTATTTTCATGCGTGAAAGAGTAGCTACGATGAATTATTTTTATGTACGAGTTCTCTTTTAAAAAATAATATCAGCTGAGCTGTACAAATAAATCGCTACAATGTTGATTTCTTGGAAAGAGTATGTTTACACATAAACATGGAATGCTATCTATTATGTGAATTTTTGGAAAAGGAATAATGTTTACTTCAGGAAGAGGTCATCTTTCTTCTTGTGTCAAAATGTTAATTCATTCTTGGGAAAAAATTATGTTGTTTTATATATGTTGTTATTTCTTGGAAATAATAAGTGATTATGATAAATTCTTTGGAAATTATTTAGGAAATAATGAATGTTTTAAAATAACTTTGGAAAAGAAACATGTATTTTATGTTCTCTAGCTTTAAATTTTCTTGGAAAGAAACTTTCCTTTGCATGCACATTAGGTTGAATTTCTTTGCATGTAAAAAATAGAACTATTGTGCAGATATTTATGGAAAATAAGTAACTTATATGAATACACAAACATACAATTATAACTTTTAGTATTTTTTGAGATGAAATAAGTTATCTTCATGCACAAAATAGAAATAATATGTTTTATTTTTATTGAAAACAAATATGTTTTTTCTTGCACGAAAAATAGAAATTTTTTTCTTTATTTACTGAAAGGAAATATAATTTGTGCACCCATGAAAAGTACAAATATGATGTTGAATTATTTAAAAATAAATATGCATAGAGAGAATATAATTATTGTGTTAGACCTTGTGAAGATAAACACAAATTTTTGTATAGAAAAGAATAAATATTATGTTATACCTTGGAAAGTAAAAAAAGTAATTTCATGCAATAAATGTGTTAGCTTTACTTCACAAAGATATATATATATATATATATATATATATATATATATATATATATATATATATATATATATATATATATATCCACACACAACAAATAATTACTAACACATTAGCTTTATTTTAAAACAAAGCATGTATTTGGGTGTATAATAGACTGTGTAAATACTTCTATATTTGGAAAGACGTTTTTGGAAAAGGGACTAGCATTTTCATGAACAATAATGGTATCAATTATGTTAGCCTTCTCTTAGAAGGGAATATGTATTTGAATGCATAATACTAGCAATAATATTATCTATTGTATTGGAAAGATTAATTACATACATGCAAAAAGAAGAAGCTGAGGGGCTAACTTTCTTTGAATAATTTTGTATCTAATTACATGCGCGGAAAACAAGGCTAAGTTTCTAGTATCCTTTAAATAAATATGGATACTTACAGTGGGTTTCCTTTGGAATGGAATGTGTGCTTGTGCGAGAAGGATCATAGTAAGGTGGTGTTTATTTTGACATGGTTTGATAAATATTTTCTTATAATTAATGCATCAACACTGGTGTTAGAAGAAGCATGTTGTGATATTATATTTACATGTCATGTACACAGATGAGTGGATGTTGAAGAACCAATCTTAAATAATGATTATTGGTTCATTAATACTTTACGTAATCAATATATGCATGTATACTGATGACAATAATGGTAGGAAAGGATGGTGACCTGTGGAAAGGACAAATTATATTTAACATTGTGGCAATTAAAGAATTAATGGTTCGTGGAGATGAGTGAAAGCTACAGGATGGTCCACTAATGGAACAACTATGCAACAAAGTTATAAGGATTGAAGACTTATGGGTAAATGATATCATGATGATTGTCATAGCTTTTAGCTAGATATTTTATATCTAAATGATATTTCCTTGTAAGGTTTTATGACAATGGTTAATGGATGGAATAACTTACAATCCATTCAGTGAGTGGTGAACACCATCATGAGCATTTAATAATAAAATTGAACATTTGCTAGTTTTCACCCTACAAGGTTTCCATGGTATATCGATGTCTAATGATGAAGTTGATTGTTGTTCTACTTATAAGATGTGGATTCCCTACATGAGTTGATGTTTACAATATAATTATGTGCTTAACTAATATAGAAACAGGAACCATGAAAATGATGTAAGGTTACATTAGAAAGTTTATGTTAATATGCTACAACAGTAGTTGTTAATGGTTATATAGCTTACTATTACATTACTAAAATTACTCTATGTAATGATGAAGATTTTATCCAATGGTTAACAAGGAATCTGGAATTGTAATTTGGATAGTTACATGTTGGTCAATTCTGTAAAATTTCCTAACTCCATGCAAGGTTATCGGAGATGTTACAAGTGCTATCAAAACTAAAGATTGCAGCACTAGTGCCTTGGGGAATTATTATGCACATAGTAAAATCAAGACATGTTACTAGTGGGCATCAACATAGGCATGTGTCTAACAATATACATATTGATATATGTAGTAGACTAATTTTGACATGAGATGCGTGATTCATGTTTATAACCACATTGAAGAGTAGTAAGTAATAAATTCTACTACACAACTGTGTTCATGACATTTGAGTCCTGATGAGGATAAAAGATAATAAAACCTATGTTACACCTATAAAAAATCATAAACACTCACTATGGAAAGTGAGAACCAATTGTTGACCTTCGCAAATATGAAAATGTTAATGATACATTTAATGAACATGACTAAAGTTACAATGAACTGCTTATAATAAGTGAATGCATGAATGAAAAATATGGGGAATTTCCTTGAAGTAGACGATAGATTTTTTTAAAAGAACATTGGAAGAACCCCTTTAGATATTAAAAAAGAGCAATGAGTCGAGTAGTGAGATTTGATTATAATAACTAATTCTTGATTGATTCTTGTCATGGTTGTATTAAGATGGTTGGTCGCAATGATTAGTTAGTGTTTCATGACTAACTATTAAAAGTTATATACATGAACTGGATTTTTTTTAAGCTTATTCTAGCTTGTAAATAAGTGATTACAGTAGTTACTTCATGTATAGGTGTCTTGGTGATAGTACACTGTGGTAATTGGAAATGTTTGGATTGTTACCCTAACTATTATTGACATTTACACGTTAATGAATATTTGTATATACTTTTATGCATGATAGTGTTTTACGCATAAAACTAAGATGGTTATGAAAATGAGTACTTGTTTGAAGAACTGATATTTATGACTAATGTTGATGATGAGATTAAGTAGGAGTAGCTTAATGGAAACATGGAAACATGTGAAGGTAAAACATTGCAATATGAATTGTGACCATAAAAGAGAAAGTATAGTGTTATTATATGCATGATTGTGTTATTTGGAAAATGAAAATGTATACCACCTATATGTTAGTTATGTTTCCTTTAAATCTAGATATTTTGAACCCATGTTGTATGAATGAATGATGTACATAAATGTTTCTTTTGTTTTAATGATAAGGTGCATATGATTTACTATGTAAAATAATGAGCGAAAGAGTGACAAAAGATAAGTTCACATTTCAGACAGTTGTGAAAGAACAGGAGGCCTTGGGTTGATGGAGGCTTCCTGCCAAGATTTCTTCTCCCTAGATATAAGATGATCTCAATAATGGAAACAATTTGTCCAATATGGCAAGAAGGGAAAAATGCCAAGGCAACTGTATTTATTTGAATCTTGTTGGAGGAGGCCAAAATTCCTCATGGAAGGGACACTGAAAGAGGATCAAGAAAGACACTTCCAAGAGGAATCCTATATTGGACCTCATGTGGTCATTGACATTCTGGAGTTGATTGGCCAGTGGAATTCCAAGCTAGACCTAGTATGGTCTCTATCAAAGAACTACCTAAATGTGAAAAGGGCTCGATTAGGTTGTGGAAACTAGTTCACAATGGTTAGGAGGAGCATTCATTCACCATTGTGGTTTTCATAGAAGAAAAAATTAACTAGTGAGTTATGTGTTGTGTGAAAAATAATTTTTCTATACAATAGTGTAAGAATTTTATGTACATCTTGATAGGAAAGAAGCCATGCATTTGATAAGGAATTACTGGAAGTGTAATTATTTTATTATATTACCAATATTGAAAATGTATTAGCAGGCACTAAGCGAATATGCACTTGGTGCAGTTATTGATTATTTTGATGATTAAAGAGTTAGGTGCTCCCTAAGTAATTTTAGAATTCTTGGCAATGTGCACTTGGTGTAGTGATTTATGATTTTTATGGTTACATGGTTGCTTCTCTCTTAGTACTTGTGAAAGTACTATGGCTAAACTATCATGTGACATTGGATGAATAATTCATAGTTAGGAGTATTTCATTTGATTGAAAATATTGTGACTAATATGATTTGTTGGATTTGTTAGTCATACATTATAGGGTGCTTGCAATAAAGTGTTGATGGGCCATCGAACCATTCTTTAAGTGTTTATGTAAAATTGACCATGGAATCCTAGAGTAATTGGTAAGTAATGTAATTTTGTATAATGAATATTTTTTGTATTGTGAAATTGAATAATGGCTAAATGAAGGAAATTAAAACTTGCATTTTTTTTGTTTTTTTTTGCAGTCACAAAATGCTTATGACAATTGATAAAATGCTATTTTTTTTCCTATGAGTATATATAGGAAAAAAATCCCTCATTTTGAAGAGCATGTATCCTTTTAGGATTGTTTACATTGTTATATCATGAGTAAAAGTTAAAGTTCCAGCCAGAGATGAACACTGAGGATGATGTTCTCTTTAAGGGGTGGTGTACGTAATACAATTACCCGAGAAGCTTGGGTAAAAATCATATAACTACACGAGTAGAAATATTATTGTCGTTTCCACCAAGGACAGTTAGAAGTTAAAATGTGTTCTTGATAACCACTTTGTTTTATTTATTTTGGGTATGGGTCGACCATTACTTCAATATGTACTAATACTATAGTTCTCAATAAATATTGTTATTTCTTGATGGGATTAAGACTCATCCACAAATACTTCATGCTTTCGAATTGCATAATGGGCAGGAGAATTCAATTTCATATTGAATTATTGAGTTGGTTGGCTAGTGGAATTCTGATCTGGACTTGGTATGTTCTCTGTCAAATAACTTCTCGAATGTGAAAATTGCTTGATCTGGTTGTGGAAAATATTTCCCATTGTTTGGGAGGACCATTGTTTTTCCAATGTGGTTCTCATTGCAGCACAAATTAACCAATGAGATATGTCTTTTTCTAGGAATAATTTTTATACTATTGTGTAAGAATTTTATGTACATATTCATAGGAGCGAAGCCTACTACTTTAAGGGAATTACTACTAGTTATTTCCTTTCTTGTATTACAAATATTGTGAATGTCTTAGAAGGGGCTAAGACAATATGCACTTGGTGAAGTTATTAATTATTTTAATGATTAGAGAGCGAGGTGCTCCATGATTACTTTTAGAAGCACTCACATTGTGCACTTGGTGAACTGATTTATCAGGTGATTCGAGGGTTGCTTCTCTCTGAGTACTTGTTGTTATAGCTCCAAATCTCACTCTTATGGTTTGTGATGCTGCACTCATGGCCTAGGGCAACCCCTCCTTCCAGACCTGGTCCTAAAAATTTAAAAAAACAGTGTTTTATTCCCTATACGCGACATTGCCCTGAGTTAAATGCGTGTACACGCGGGTCTGTGTATACCCAACCTGCGTGTATGTATTAAAACACTTAAAAAAATTAATAATTCCTTATTTTCGGGTGGAGATCGCGGGTTTTACCTTCTGATCACCTGTTAGTGCCCGTGGCCCAAGTGTTCCCAACCAACTCCTAACTAAAAAACTACTTTGGAGATGGTATAAAAAGACATCAAAGGGAAGGCCAAAGGGAGAGAGAAAAGAGAGCAAGATTATTATGCTGAGATTTTTCCCTTAGACCAGGTCTGAAGTCCTTGGTGCTTTCTGCACTTCCCCCATATTGCATAGGAAACCCTTGTTTCCATGTGTATTGGTGATCATTCATCCTTTATATCACCATTGAGTAAGACTTGGAAGGAGCTCTTGTTGGAGGCTTGAGGCTGGAACGAATCCGGGAGGAAGCTTTGCTTGCAGCCTGCTGAAGGTGTTCCAGGTGAAATCTTTCCGTTATATGTACTTTACTTGCCTTTATATAAAGAAACACGTCTTGGTTCCCGAAACAATCTTTCTTTATGCTTATGAGATTCTTGTCTTGAATTATTATGCAAGTAGTTACTTAAAGATTTTTATAACTAACTTTATAGCATGAATATGGTTTGTGTATAAGTATTTGTCCATGTACTGTTGTGTTCTTTGATTTGTTCGTTTTACAGGTCAAAGGAGAAGAAGGAAACTCCAAGAAGGGTTTGGACCCTAAAGGCCTTCTCGAACGTAGGACCTTAGGTACGTACCCTAAACATTAGAATTTTCTTACAGAAAGGATAATGGCTGTGTGTGTGTTTCTTTGAATAAGCAATCTTCAGTCTGGTAGAGTCTTAACCCAAAGGACCCTCGGGGCGCTTTCCCCTCAACCAGAATTGGCGACTCCGCTGGGGAACAACACTCTTGTTGTTCCTAGTTTGGGTAGTCTTCAAGCCAATCAAGGCTTAGCCCCTCTGTTTGTTGGCTCTGACTATCTGATCTGTTCTTGAACTCTAAGCTTTTCCAGTTTTTTCAGTCTGTATTTTTTATTTTTTCTTGAAAATCTTCAGATACGCTATTTTCCTAGATTACAGAAGCGTATATACGCAAGTTGTACTAAGTGAACCCGCGTATACGCGAGTTTCCTCAGTTACAGTCGCGTGTACACGCATTCTGCACATCACTGTAGGCGTGTATATTTTATAATTTTCAAGATTTATAATTTTTCTTTTTGTTGAATGTTTGTCTGGTGGTTTGGGTCAGTTTGAAGCAGTCATTTTCCAGTAACAGTCCTCTGTTTAACAGGGGGCATCTTGTTTTGAACTCTCTCTAGTTATAAGGAGTATCAGTCGTGTTTTCGTTGATTGCAAGCGTCATTGTTTTTAACACACAAGATTTCTGGTTAAGAGTCTTGACTGCTCTGTTTTGGCAGAGTAGGAAGATTGGATTCAATCTTTGTGTCCATTTTGTTTCGGTGACCCTTTTGTTTGCTTAACGAAATCATTTTTGTGACCATTTGCTCCTTCGTTTCGGGAAAGTTGTTAATTAACATCTTCTTGAAACTTGTCTTTTGATCTTTGGACTTTCATTGCTGCTTTTGATTGTCAAGAGCGATTTCAAATGCATTTATTTTTGTTGGATTTTCATCATTTGAAAGGTGTGAATTCACAAAAGTGTTTGGTTGCTTATTCACCAATCATTGGTGTCAGTATTTTTGAGAGCCTTCTTTGAAAAAGACTTTTTGGTTTGATTGAAAGAAAATCTTTTGAAAGTTTTGGGTTTCGCTTTCTTGAACTTGCTTTTCATTTGATTTCCTTTTTTGCGAAGTGAAAGTGCTTTGTGTTTATCTTAGAACTTGTTTTTATTGTTTGGACGAAATGATTGGTAACACATCATCTTCTATCTAAGCATTTTAGTGGCAAGACAAATTTGATAAGTGAGCAACTTTCCTTCTTTGTTTTTAGAGTAGTCTTTGAATCTTGCATCCACATATAGTTCTTGCATTAGGATAGATTTGCATCTCTTTTTAGGCATATATAGTTTTGTTAGTTTTTGTGAGTGTGGAGTCTGAAAAGAAAAGTAAAATTAGTTTTTATTAGAAGTACCTTCTGAACCTCATAGGAATTGCTCTTCATCGAAAACAAAAAGTGCATGTGCATGTAGCTAAGTTTTATTAATTTCTTTTGCGTCCATAAAAACACCACAAGTTTCATCTCCATTACCTTGTGACTTAAAGAACAGCCTAATAAAATCAAGCGCTAATTAAAATCCATTAGAACTTTTTGTTTTAGTCAGTTACACCAACAAGTTTAGGATTTTAGGGCCTTGGATTAGGCGAGTGGAGAGTTAACTCTCCAAGGCCACATAAAACGTCAAACATAAGAGTCTGATTAACGAGAGTAAATCCAATAGCGTTAGGAAGACCAGGAAAGCTCCAGATCTGGGAGTTAAGCACGAGGGTCTGTGAAGAAAGGGAAGAGAGATACCCCCTCTCCTACTTGTCCGAACTTACCTCACGACTGTTCCGCCTGGCTTCTGCGACGAGTTGGTACCCATAGTTGCCTCTCCTAGGGATCTACACAGGTGGATGCGGAGGGGAATCCCGTGGCACCTGAGGTTGACGTTGTATCACTCTAAATAGTACTACTAGAGGGCACCCTTGCGAAGCTTGGGGGCTTGCACCGGCGCAGGCTGTTGTTAGGAGGTCAGCGTAACTTCCTCTGATACATTCGCTGATAGAACTGGACCCTCATCATCCTAGACTATCTTCAGAAGGCCCCTTGATTCACTTTCTCGTATTTTGGTGTCTGGTCCTAATCACCCGGAGCGGAAATACTTAGAAGATTGTTTGACTGGCTGTATCTTTAAGGACTTTATAGTGTGTGTTCTATGCTCCTAGTTGGCCTAGCTTTTAATTTTTTGAGTCTTTAGTTAGATCATAACAAAAAATTCAAAGTGGCTGACCGATCTCCAAGACGGTCTCGAAGACTTCGTGGTCTCTCGCCACCAAGTTTAGAGCCTTCTCCTAGAAGGCGCAGAGGCAATACTACCGGTGGGGTTCGTCCCACGCCGGTTGACGCATCGGGGATTGATCCTCCTTTCGGGGACATTAGCGGCCAAGCAAGGCCTGGCATTTCTGAGCAAGAGAGGGACACTCCAGTCCTTTCTCGAGTTCGCTTTCAAGCGGAGAATAACGTAGAGGTAGAAGAACTTTCAGAGTCATTAGTGGCTCCAAATTCTCCACTACCATCTAGTCATCCAGACGTATTGCAATACGTTGGGACTCTGTCACATAGACCATCAAGTCCAGGTTACCCTACGCACTTACCATTCATGACCACTACTGGAAGCATGGCTTCTACGAGTGCTACGACTATGCAAACCCCTACATCGGTGCAAGGGGGAGGAACAATTTCCATCCCCTCCGCTTCCTTGTTTGGATATTTTGCTAGCACATCATTAGTGGTATCTACCTCCATTCCGTCCACGAGTGGAAATGCCCAAACCAATGCTTTTGGTACTGGACTCTTCCCTTTTGGCACCCAATCACAGGGTATTCCATCGGTTCCGTTTAGTGCCGCTACGTCCATGATGGGTGGATCGGCTTCATTCCAAGGTTTTCCTTTCGTAAGTGGTCATATACCACATTCCAACCCAACGGTAGGATCCATGCCTTTTTCTTCTATAGGACAAAGCAACAACCCTTTCCATGGTTGGAATAACCCTGGGGTTAGTAGCGCAGGAGTTGGGAATACATTTAGCGGCCAACAAGGGAATAGGCCGTACTCCACGGTTAGCATGTTTCAAAGTATTCCTCCCCTTGCTTCTGCTTGGAATCCATATAAGGGGTTATCAACTCCTTACCATTCTTTAGGAGGAAACTTTGCGGGTTATGGAGGTTATACGACAGGAGTTGGTCAAACTCCGAATTTTGCTGGACCACAAGGCTTGCCTTTTGGTTCAGCCGGTTCTACTGGTCAGTTTGGGCAGCCTGGTGCCTCCCAAATTCCAGGACAATCTTTTCAGAGCTTAGGGAGTTCTGCCCAGTCTGGGTGGAATCCCCTAGGTCCTCCTAGGCTTCCGTTTCTGGCAACGTTAAACTTGCTAGATCTCACTAAGTTAACGAATGACCCAATCAGGTATAATCCGGCCTGGCCTCCGGCCCCAACCAAACTCCCTTCGTACATTCCAAAATTAAAGGGAAAAGTGGTGAGGACCCGGGCGACCACGTAACCACATTCCATCTGTGGTGCTCATCCAACTCCCTCATCAATGATTCGATTAGGTTGAGACTCTTTCAGCGCACCTTGACTGGTAATGCGGCCAAGTGGTATATAGAGTTGCCAGGGGGCAGCTTTACATCGTTCGCCAACTTAGCCAACATCTTCTTAAATCACTTTGAGTTGCCTGTCCGCTATGACGCCGGAACTGAACTTCTGGCCACCTTTCACCAGGATAAGGCTACTCACATTTCCTATCACATTCAGGAATGGAGACGGAGAAAGAGGCTCATTAAAGCCGAAATTCCTCCGGAATACCATCTCGAGTGGTTTTTCAAGTCTTTACAATCCGAGATCTCCAAGGATGTCTCCATGTCTGGGGTCTATTCTGAGGAGCAAGCCATTTTTAGGGCCCAACAATTAGAATTGATCTACTCTCAGTCTGGGATCCTACAAAAGTACTTGCCAGATGCTCCTAGATCTAAGGTTGATTTAGCTAAGCCGAAGCCAGGCCCGCACGCGGATGGTATCGTTGGGTCAGTAGACACATCTACAGTGAACTTGTTGAATCAATTGCAGTAGTTGTCTTTGCAAACTGCTTCTAACAACCAAGTCACATTGTCTAATCCTCCCGCTTCCCAAACTTCTTTAATTAACGCCGTCCAATCCGATAACCCCAAAGGAAATCAAAGTTCCGATGGGAAAAAGAAAGGATGTGGTAAGAAGAAGAATTTGGATGGGAAGCCCGATGCAAATAAATCCGGTAACAACGCTGGTGTTGGTAAAGGTGAGTCGAGAAAGAAAGTTAAGTTTCCTTGCAAGTTATGTAAAGGATACCATCTAACTCATCTCTGCCCTAGGATTGAAGACGCTCAGCGCTTGTTAGGACAGCAAGGGACTTCTAGTTCACAAGCTGTGTTAACTAACCCGTTTCCCCAAGGGCAGCAACTTCTTGCTGGCGCGAGTTCAAATCCTGGGACCTCCTCAGGGGGCAACCAGGAAGGGGAAAAAGCATCAAATGTTTTTATGATGGGTTCAAACGTCCATGTGACTACTCAGTCACGTGATTATGGTTAAGCCGAAACGTCTAAGGATAAAACTGTTCCAGGAGGTATTGACCTTCATATTGAGCGACCCCCTGTTGAGACTATACTTCGGATACCGAAAGGTTCTGCCAAACGCGTGACGATTAACCCTAATACTAGGGCCGCTCAGAATTACTCCATTGTGGAGGATCTGGCTCAAAGCCCGTGTGCTATGTCCGCTTTAGAGGTTCTCTAGTCGTGTCCGGCTCAGAGAAGTGCTTTACTCTCTACAATTGGAGCATTTGATCCGGCTAACTCTTTAGTGCTCACTTTTGACATGTTAAATGTCAAAAAGCGACTCCCTCATCATATGGCTTTTCAGATAAAGTCTACATACCGGAAAATCAATATTTTTCGCACCGTTATAGATGAAGGAGCTTCCACATGTGTCATGTCGATGTCATGTTGGAAGGCTATTGGTTCACCTTCGGCTGTTCCTTCACCAACTATCTTAACTGCATTTGATGGTCATTCTCACAAGCCGCATGGGATTATCCCGGCCTTTCCTATATGTGTTGGAGGGAAGGTCGTTAATATCGAAGTTGAAGTCATAGATGCTAACCTAGACTATAATCTCCTATTAGGAAGGAACTGGGTATACGAAATGGAAGTCGTCGTATCGACTCTGTTTCGTGTCATTTGCTTTCCTCATGAGGGGAAAATCGTTAAGGTTGATCAATTGGACTATTCTCCAATCGATCCTCAAGCAAGCTCTGACTCTACTGTTCCTTTGGTGGATAACCCTCGCCCGCCGATTGAGAATTTAGGAGTAGGGATGTATTCCTCATTGATGGGTACGTTTGATCTTCCCTCTCCTTTTGCAAAAATCAATGCTATTTCATCATCCAAGGAGTCTCCTCGAGAAGAATTCTTCCGAACTCATCATTTTTCTGACCCTTGGACCTTGCCTTCACCTACAACCACATTAGTTGAAGGACAAGTAAATGGAATGGCGTTTCCTATATCTGCAGCTGAGCATAGATATCAGTCTATCGTAGACTCTGCAGATAACCACTCCACTCCTTTTTCTGAAGAAGAGTTGGATGGTCATGTGGCCCCAGCCTAGAGCCTAGATTCTATCTCTACCTTGGATTGCTTGGATTCAATTTTACCTTCTGAAGAAGCAATCCTTGAAGCAATGATGGGTATAGATCAACCTTGGGAAGACGTACACCATCGTTCGTACTTTCTTCCTCCTTTGCAGGAAGTGGAATCTAGGTTTTCCGAGCTCTGTACTAGTGATGTTGATATGGTGTCGAACCCTTTGGATCCAGCACACATTCGCGCTGAAGGTAATATGTCGGTAATTTCAAAAATGATACCTATCAATATCTCTAAGGACCCTAACATCATTGAGAATATCTTCATCGGAATTGAGTGTTCCCCTGAAGAAATTCAAATCTACACCAACCTCTTTAAAGAATATCGTGATGTATTTGCTTGGTCTTATGAAGAAATGCGTGGCATTGATCCTTCTATAGTTCAACATGAGATCAAGACATATGAAAACGCGAGACCTGTTCATCAAAGACTTTGTCTGGTTAACCCTAGGAAAGCAGCAGCTATCAAAGCTGAAGTCCAGAAGCTGCTAAAGGCGGGTTTTATATACCCTGTTCCTTTGACTGATTGGGTTTCTAATCTAGTCCCCGTAGATAAAAAGCAAGGAACAATCCGTGTATGCATCGATTTTAGGGATCTAAATAAGGCTTGTCCAAAATACAATTACCCCACGCCATTTATTGATCAAATTATTGACGAGTGTGCGGGTAACGAGATTTTTTCCTTCATGGATGGTTTTTTAGGTTATAATCAAATCTCTATCTGTCCTGAGGATCAGCATAAGACAACCTTCATATGTCCCTAGGGTACCTTTGCATATCGAAAGATGCCTTTTGGTCTTAAAAATGTTGGAGCCACGTTTCAGCGGGCCATGTCATACGCTTTCCACGACATCAAACATGTCATCGAGGCATACTTAGATGATCTCGCTGCTCGTTCTCGAAAGAGAACAGATCACCCTAGTCATCTTCGATTAGTCTTTGAGAGATGTCATTTTTATAAAATCCGGTTGAATCCCAACAAGTGCGTTTTCGCGATTACGTCCGGTTGGCTGTTAGGGTTTATTGTATCCAATGAAGGGATTCGGGTTGACCCCTTCAAGGTTGAGGCAATAATTCAGTTGCCTCCCCCGTCTTCACTTCGGCAACTTCAAAGTCTTCAAGGGAAGGCTAACTTCTTAAGACGGTTTATAGCAAATTACGCCGAGATCACTAAAGGGTTCATGCGTCTACTACGGAAAGGAGTTCCATTTATATGGGATGACTTTGCGCAGCGGTCGTTTGATGCTTTGAAAAAAGCATTAGTCTCTGCCCCACTTTTGAGTCCACCGGATTATGGTAGAGACTTCCTTTTATATCTCGCTTCAGCAGAATCAACCATTGGTATGGTTCTAGTTTAGGAGGACGATGCTCTCGCCGAGCACGTCATTTATTATTTGAGCCGAGGCTTAATAGGCCCTGAACTTCGCTATGCTCCGGTTGAGAAGTTGGCCTTGGCAGCTGTCCATGCTGTCCAACGGCTCCGTCATTATATTTTGCTACGTAAAACTTTTGTCTTAGCGGCAGTCAATCCATTTCAATTTGTCCTCAGTAGGCGAGTGATTGGGGGCAAATATAATAGATGGATAGTCATTTTGCAGGAATTCGATCTCGAGTTCTTGTCTGCCAAATCTAAGAAATCCATGGCTTTTGCGGAACTTATCTCGGAGCTACCTTGTGGAGATGATATTGTTTATGAGGAAAGTTTACCCGATGAACATATATTCCTCATCTCTGCACAAGAACCTTGGTATGGAGATATCATTGTTTATCTCCAGACTTCGAAGTGCCCCTCTACTTTCTCCAAGGATGAACGTCGCAAATTACATCACCATGCCAAAAACTATGTTATTGTTGGTGACACATTATATCGTCGAGGGGTTGACTCAATCCTCCGGCGTTGTTTAACCTTAGAGGAAGCAGAGTCCATGCTCAATGATTGCCACAGTGGAGCTTGTGGTGGTCATCTATCAGGGCTTGCTACAACCCAACGCATCTTACATGCCAGCTATTTTTGGCCTTCACTTTTTAAGGACTGTGTGGAAGCGGTCAAACGCTGCCACCCATGTCAAATCTTTACTCGCAAGATGCGTGCGCATCCAGCTCCTCTTTTCCCTGTTGTCACTATCGGTCCCTTTAATAAGTGGGGCATTGACTTTACGACTTGTAATCCGCCTTCAGCGGCGAATCACAAGTACATTATCGTGGCTGTAGACTACTTCACGAAGTGGGCTGAGGCCATGCCTACTTATAAGAACGATAGTGACACGACAGCTTTGTTTCTTTTCAATCAGATCATCTCAAGATTCGGTATCCCAAGGGAGATTGTCACTGACCATGGCAGTCATTTCCAAAATCAACTAATGTCCGAATTGGCTCGTAAATTAGGTTTCCGTCAGGAGCATTCGTCCCCTTATTATCCTCAGGCCAATGGACAGGTCGAGGAAGTCAATAAAACTCTTAAGACGATACCCCAATGGACAATCGATAAAAGTCGGTCCAATTGGCACATTATGTTGTATTCGGCTCTTTGGGCATATCGAACCTCCGTCAAAACGGCTACTGGTTTTACTCCTTTTCAGTTGGTTTATGGGATGGAATCTATCTTTCCGGTCGAATGTGAAATTCCATCTCTTAAGTTGGTTGTTGAGCTTCTTCCTGAGACTTCGAGTCTCGAAGAGCTCCTAGTTCACTTGGAACATCTCGATGAGCAGCGTCGAGATGCTGCCACGATGAATGAGGCCCATAAGAAAAGGGTTAAAACTCAGTATGATAAGTCTGTCCGTCCTCGAGTATTTTCTGAAGGTGACCTTGTCCTGGTCTACAACCAAGATAAGGACACCTTGGGAGCAGGCAAATTCAAGCCTATGTGGTACGGTCCTTTCATCATTAAACGAGTTTTAGAAAAAGGGTCGTATGAATTAATTGACTTTGAAGGGAACAAGCTGGCGGAGCCCCGAAATGGGCTCTACCTAAAGAAGTACTTTGCTTAGTTTAGGCTGGGTAATGACTTCTTTGTACTTTATGTATATATTTATACATATATCGTCGAGCGTTTTCTGATATCAGTGCTTTTTGGTCTGCTGTTGCAGGTGCTGATGGATGATTTGATCTATTTTGGGTTCGCCGATGGTGCTAGTCGACACACTCGGAATCTTGCTTCCGCAGCTTGGGTACTTTATTATCCAACTGGTCAATTGATGGTATCGAGAGGCGTGTGTATCGGTCCTGCTTCAAACAATATGGCCGAGTATACAGCTGTGATCAATTTATTATCCGAGGCAATCTCTTATGGGATCGACTCATTGGTAGTATATCTTGATTCTCAATTGATAGTGTCTCAATTAAATAACATTTATCGCATTAGGGATCCATTATTATATCTCCAATATTTAAGGGTGAGGTTGTTGCAAAGATCATTCATTTACATTAATTATTTACACATTCCAAGATCTCAAAATTGGTTAGCTGATTCTATCACTAATCAAGCATTAGACTGGCATATCAATCATTCATCATCATAAAATCATGCATCAAAAGGTCAAACTGTATATATATATATATATCATAAAGCGCCTCGAGTGTACATATGTGTGTCCAAAAATATACAAAATTGGGACTCAAATGCCCATAATCATGTCAGGCATATCTAACGCCTCGGCTCAGGATGAGCATCTAAATATGTAACTATGGCATTGGCCACGCGCCGAAAGACGCGAACCCAGTCATGTGGCATGCCAACCACATGACGCTGCATATCCGGAGGAAGGTCCTCTATCTCGGCCATCGGTACTCGGCAGCTCAGTCTTGCCAAGTGTCGCTGGACGTTGTTGAGGGTCCGTTCCGTATCGGCAGCCGCCTCTTCGGCTCCTCGGCCACGCCATCCATGCCGCGGGAATCCATCTGGTAGTACGGGCCCGATGTCTGGAACATGATCATCATATTAGTCATTTGAGTCTCACCAAAAATATTTTTCAAAATTTATCATTATATTTGAAAAATCCAAAAAAATCATAAAATCATAAAAAATTCTTACCAATCTTGCCCCATGCTGCGTCTGGTGGTAACACTAGATCAGGATCTCCTCGGAAATCCAGCCAAACATAGGGGTAGTCATCTACGGCGATGATCTGCTGCTCCCACCAGGTAAAGAAGTCATCTTCGAATGCATTCCTTGGGACTTCCCCACCCCCCAGACGTTTCATCAAGTCAGCCCACCGGCCCATGCGTGGATCACATGGACTGCTGATGGCAACTGCTACCCTGGGGCGGAGTGCGGGAACCTTCTCGAAGAAGAAAGTGCACAAGATGGTTCTGAACCCAAAGTTCTTGGTCTGTCCCCTCCTGATAGAAGTGAGTTGTTCCTTCATGTTGGCAAGAAGAGGAGTACACCAGTCAAACACAGTAGTGAGACAGTCCACCACCACGCTCATGGTTACCCGTGACGCCTGATGTAGTGAGGATGATCCGTTCACTCGAGCTATGGTGAACAAGATTATCCTGAGTGACAAACTCGCCACATGTGGGATAGAGATCTGACTCCCAACCTTCCGATGACCCAGGCAGTAAATCTGTACATAGTCATCTACACTGAAGCTATTCCGTGTTCTGCCCCGGGAATGTACTACCTCTCCCCTTCGGGAAAGGCCCATGATAAAATATATATCTTCCAATTCTATCCTGAGTGGCATCTGATCGATAATGAATGCTTCCTCATCGACATCCCAATAGTCAATGAGCCTCTCGAGCAGACGCCTGTTCGCTTTGATATATGGCAATTTGAAGAATTTTAGCAACCCGCATCCCCGTAAGGCCTCTAATGCCTCATCATTGCCCATAACTTTATTATCCATGGCTGAGTGCTCTCTTTCACGCCATGTGAGAGTCATCCTGGAAGAAAAAATCATTTCCATCTGTTAGTTTTGTGTATAAAATTAGTTTGTTGCGCACACGCGGGTTCATCTGTATACAGTCGCCTATAGGGCCGTTGTATACGCGAGTTCTATATTGCCAACCCGCGTGTACGCCGCAAAGGAATTTTTTGCAAAAATCTAACGGTAAAACATCAACTAAAATTCCTAAAAATTATCACAATTAATTGCAAGACAAGTTTGAGGCTTACCTGGAAGTTTTTGGCAAGTTTGAACGGTTGAATTGGTCACAGGGAAGTTTGCTCCTTTTGCTCCACAATTTTTTCTCTCCAAGTGAAATGGTGATAAGGGTAAGTCAAAAATGCCTTTTATAAGTTTCGAAAATGCAAATTTTTTTCAAAATTTTATTTTGTTTGACCTCATGTGACTTTTAACTTGGGAGCTTGGAATGTCGAGTTTGGTTTGTTTTTCAGGACATTTTGGACATTTTTCGACAGTTCGAGACGGTTCCATGACCGCTGACCCATCATGGCAGGTATCGTGTTTTCACTGGCATATAGGTTAGGGACACCATTTTTTCCGTTGCATTATGCATACTAGCCTCCACATGACCGATACATCTGCCGTAGGGTCCACCCCATCGTGTTATGGTTCGTAAGCCATTTTCACTCGCCGATTTTTTAAATCATGACACGATGGTAGAGCCATCCCTTTACATGGGCATCGTAGTTAGCACCTCACTGAAATTTGTTGCCCATGCTGCTTCGTTTTGAGTAGGCTCGGGAGTCCTCTGTAGTCCCGCCATGACTTATGCGTTGAAGACTCATTCCTCTTTACTTCTTCACTTCGTTTTGGCCTTATACCCTAGAGGCTCCTATGTGTGTCGAGTCGTACTTTTGCATTGCATGTTGACCATTTGCACCTTTTGGCCTAGAGCCGGCTTCACTTGGACTCGTGTTTAAGCCAACTTTTGACCATGACGTCTGCAAAATCAACCTTGCGTACCTTTGACTTCTACAACTTGACATGACCTGACCCGTGGAAGGAACATACCTCTGAGTGTCACTGACGAGTTTTCACCTCCCTGCATTGAGCATAGGAACGTTCCTTTCCCAGGAACTAGATCATCTGTTTCACCGACACTCGTTCTTTCCACTGTACCATAGCATTCTTTTATTATTTTTCCGGCTTAACAGAAAAAGACAAAAAAATTAAATATTCCAAAAAAGAGCGGGAACAGGGACATTATTTCCATTTATTGTTGGCAGCTAGAGTCAATCGTGTTGCCCTTGAACAAAGCACTCAAAACAAAGTCTCCTCCGCATGGGTGGGATTTAGTTTGACTTAGGTATGCCATAACCTTGTTATTGAGTCAGTTCTCCCCCGATTGGTTATCTCTTCCAATCATATGGAGGGTTCATTCGTGCCTCCTTCATGGCGAACTTATACAGAGTCATCATATGCTGCCACATAGTCACATTGAGTCGTGCTTTTGTTCAAGGAAAGTTAGCCTGAGTCAGCCTCTCTACGGTGTCTCTTGACTCATTTTTCAGTCGGCCATCCCTGGTTGTCAGTATCATGTCTATCATCACATCAGCTATATTGGTCCTTTACTCGTGCCGGTTTGAGAAGGTCCCCATTGACTTCTTGCTGGCGGGTCTTGTCCTTATCGACGACGACACCTTGCTCTGAGGATAGGCCTAGAGCCGCACCCTGGCCCTATTTTCGTTATTGATAGGTCACCTTGTGCTCAGCATCGATCAGTATCATGGGTCTTTGACTGAGTGGTTTCCCTTGTGTTCGACATCAGCATACATTATCACACATTGGGATTCGTGCAGTACCTTGGTTTCCATTTGACCCTATTGGTGGATACCTCGCCTCTGTGTCGGCTTTCATTATTGGTTAGTTCAGAGGGTTTCTGCCGTGCGCTAGCCACATCTTGTGTACGCCGGAAACGTACTTCGGTTGGGTTACTACATCTTCTTCGTCTGATTCCTTCCACATTATTGGCCTACGGGTTACACTCGCGCTAGATTGATGGAAGATGCCTTAATGCCTTCCTTCTAGCGGATCTTTCCCTATCGACTCCGACTCATTGCTCTGGGGAAAAGATCTAGAGTCCATTTGGCAGTACCTTGGGGTTTGCAGTCATTAGTGGCAGATTCCTCGCTATCGACAGTGGGAAACCATCATTGTCTCCTGATCGATAGATTCTTACAGGTGTTCGACTTCAGCTCATCTATCCACACTTGTTAGATTGTACTGGGTACCTTGACGCTCATTATCATTATCAGTGAGTAGTCTCGCGTTTGTTAACGGTATACATCAATGACCGGTAATCAAACGATTTCTCACGTGGTCGACTTCAGATCATTTATTCCCATGGTGTAGAAATGTACCACGGCGGTCGATGAAGACCTCAGGTTGTATCAACATTCATTGGTTCACTTGACAGTTGCTCCTGTTGCTGCTAGTTGATACCACTCCACCTTATATGTTGCAGTCAGTCATGGCGACATTCTATATGCTGGCACCTGAGTTTGAAGTGTAGTACCATCCTATTCCATCATGTCCACTTGGTACCTTTTGGGATCAGTCTTTGATATCAGTGATCCGTTGCATCTTTCAGCATCATTGACAGTCTTATATGTGATATTCAGACATGTACTTACTCATTATGATCAGATGATCCATTATGTATCTCCCAGTCCTTTATACTTGTGTACTTAGTGGATCTGCTTGTACTTGATATGCGAACATGCTTTACTTTTTCTCAGCATGGGTATGCCCGCCTCAGGCAGTGTTTCTTTCTGATCTCCTTTTGGTGGCTTGACAGGCTGAATTTTGGTGAAGTCCTCCTCGGTTTCTCGACAGAGTTCCTTTCCATGTACTTACATAATATATTTCGGCCATCATGTTCCCCTTTGACCTCATACATTAGGGGTCATCTGTTATATCTCCAAATCTCACTCTTATGGTTTGTGATGCTGCACTCATGGCCTAGGGCAACCCCTCCTTCCAGACCTGGCCCTAAAAATTAAAAAAAACAGTGTTTTATTCCCTATACGCGACATTGCCCTGAGTTAAACGCGTGTACATGCGGGTCTGTGTATACCCAACCCGCGTGTATGTATTAAAACACTTAAAAAAATAAATAATTCCTTATTTTCGGGTGGAGATCGCGGGTTTTACCTGCTGATCACATGTTAGTGCCCGTGGCCCAACTGTTCCCAACCAACTCCTAACTAAAAAACTACTTTGGAGATGGTATAAAAAGACATCAAAGGGAAGGCCAAAGGGAGAGAGAAAAGAGAGCAAGATTATTATGCTGAGATTTTTCCCTTAGACCAGGTCTGATGTCCTTGGTGCTTTCTTCACTTCCCCCATATTGCATAGGAAACCCTTGTTTCCATGTGTATTGGTGATCATTCATCCTTTATATCACCATTGAGTAAGACTTGGAAGGAGCTCTTGCTGGAGGCTTGAGGCTGGAACGAATCCGGGAGGAAGCTTTGCTTGGAGCCTGCTGAAGGTGTTTTAGGTGAAATCTTTCCGTTATATGTACTTTACTTGCCTTTATATAAAGAAACACGTCTTGGTTCCCGAAACAATCTTTCTTTATGCTTATGAGATTCTTGTCTTGAATTATTATGCAAGTGGTTACTTAAAGATTTTTATAACTAACTTTATAGCATGAAGATGGTTTGTGTATAAGTATTTGTCCATGTACTATTGTGTTCTTTGATTTGTTTGTTTTACAGGTCAAAGGAGAAGAAGGGAACTCCAAGAAGGGTTTGGACCCTAAAGGCCTTCTCGAATGTAGGACCTTAGGTATGTACCCTAAACATTAGAATTTGCTTACAGAAAGGATAATGGTTGTGTGTGTGTTTCTTTGAATAAGAAATCTTTAGTCTGGTAGAGTCTTAACCCAAAGGACCCTCGGGGCGCTTTCCCCTCAACCACTTGTGGAAATATTATGGAGAAAATATCACTTGACATTGCATGAATTCATAATACTTAAATTTATTTTGTTTGATTGAAAATCTTCTGACTAATATGATTATGTTGGATTTGTTAGTCATATTACATAGTTCTTTCCATAAAGTGTTGGTGGGTCATCGAAAAATTATCCCATCTTTTGCCTAAAAATGACCATGACTTCCTAGAGTAATTGGTAAGTAATGATAAGTTAGTATAGAGACTTTGTTTTTATTTTGTGAAATTGAATAATGGCTAAGTGAACAAAAGTAAAACTTGCATATTTTTGTTTTATAGTTAGAAGATGTTTATGAAAATTGGTAAAACAATATTATTTTGCCTATGAATGTACCTAGAAAACAAAATCCCTCATTTTGAAAAGGATGTATCCCTTTCCGACTGTTTACATTGTTATATCATGAGTAAAAGTTAAAGTTCCAGTGAGAGATGAACACCAAGGATAGTTTTCTCTTTAATGGGGGAGGTATGTAATACACCTACCTTAGAAACTTTGATAAAACTCCTATAACAACATTATTATAAATATTATTACCATTTCACCAAGAAAAATTAGAAGCTAAAATGAGTTCTTGATAACTGCTTTGTTTTCCTTATTCGCGGTATGGATGGACCAGTACTACAATATGTACTAATACCATGCTTATTAATAAATATCATTATTTCATGATAGGATTGAAACTCATGTCATGAAGATTGCATGCTTTCCAATTGAAAATGATAGGAGTTGAACTATTCTGTAGTACATTATGTTTTACATTATAATATAGAAGAGAAAACAACCCTATCCGAAAAATAACTCGCTCCATAAAGACTAGTATTCAATGAACAAGAGGAAGTGTGGTTGGATCTCAAGGGTTTGTTCTAACCTATATGTCTTTCTTTACCTATCTAGTAAGCTTCTCATTCCTTTGTTGTTGCCGTCCATAAATATGGGGCATGTGACTAAGTCTATCAAGCTATCTTTTCCTTGTCTTCTTTTTTGGATTCCTGTGGTTGTGACTAGATGAGCTATGTATAACTTGTTATTTTTCACTATGGGTGCTGACCTTTTGGGAAGGATTCCATGGATTCTCATGTAAAAATGAATAATTTTTTGTGGTTTCATGTAAATTTGTTTATAATTATAATTCACATAAAGTTGCAATATTACAAGTATGGGTATTACATAATGATACTCTCACTTAGTTACATCATGGAAAAGGACATATGCCTTTGGATAAAAGCCTCCTTCAAGGGACTAGATTGTATATGAGTTTGATGCTACATGTGTTTAGTTTATTATTCTTTATAATTGGCATATAGTTTGACTAATATTTTGAGCACATAGTTAACAACTAGTATGATGGTTTTATTGAGGTTCTGTGGCATGTATTTGCATGTTCTATGGCATTATATTTTCTTAGAAATGAACTTTTTTTCTCATGCATATTGGGTTGACATTCATTTCATGCACAAAATAAAACTATTATGTTGATATTTATGGAAAAGAAGTAAGTTATTTGAATGCACACAAGTATAATTATTAAGTTTTATGTTTTTTGAGAGGAAATAAGTTATTTACATTCACAAAATATAAATATTATGTTTGACCTTTCTTGAAAAGAAATATGTTGTTTGCTTGCACGAAAAATAGAAATATTATGTTGATATCTTGAAAGGAAATATGATGTTCACACCCATGAAAAGTACAACTATAATATTGAATTATTTGAAGAGAAATATTCAAAGAAACAATATAATTCTTATGTTATAATTTGTGAAGAGAAACATGAATTTACCCACTGAAAATGGAAATTATTGTATTAAACCTTCAAAAGGAAAACAAGTAATTGCACGCAATAAATGTGTTAGCTTTCCTTTGGAAAAATATATATATCCACACATAAGAAATAATAACTAACACAATAGTTTCCTTTTAGAACAAAGCATGTATTTGGTTGTACAATAGACTTTGTAAATATATTGATCTTGGAAAAAATTATTTTGCAAAAGGGACATGCATTTGCATGGTTGATAATAGCATCTATTATGTTAGATTTTTGTTGTTAGGGAATATGTTTTTGCATGCATAGTAGTATCAATAATAATGTCTATTGTATTGGAAATATTACTTAGATACATGCACAAAGAAGAAGCTAACGGGCTAACTTTATTTTAATAAGTTTTTATCTAACTACATGCACAAAAAAAAAATCTAAGTTGCTAGTATCCTTGAAATGAAAATGGATGCTTCTGGAGGTTTTTCTTGGGAAATGAACATGTGCTCGTCTGGCATGATAATAATAATGTGGTATTTATTTTGATATTATTTTTTTATAATTAATGCATGAGCAGTGTTGTTAGAGGAAGCATGTTGTGATATTATATTTACATCTCGTGTATGCACATGATTAGATGTTGAAGAATCACTATTAAAGAATGATTATTGGTTGATTAATACTTTATGTAATCATTATGTTTGTTGGGATGTGTTATATCTTTTCAATGACTAGCCGAAGTAATTTAACTGGGGCAGGAGAGGGAGGGGCGGATCACCCCCTTCGTTGTGTCGTGCATAGCGGGAGGGTCACAAGGGGTTTCATGGGGGTGGCAGCCCCCCTCTATAGGGTCCAGGGTAGTGCCTTGGGGAATTTTTTTTTGACCCTATATTAGGTGGGCAAACCTACCTATGGTTTTGTGCATGGATTTCGCACATGGTTTTTGGCACGATGGTTTTTGGTCCATGTCATTTTGTAGAGTAGGTGAAGGGAACTACGGTTATGTTATAATATAGGGTTAATAGATTTGGGTTTATCGATGTTTCGACATGTATATATATGTATTGTAACATTGAAAGGAACATAATGAAAAATCAATTTGTTAGTCTCGATTTTAGATCCATGGGGAAATATTTGTGTATATTTGTTTTATGTGTTATGCTCTCGCAATCATTTATTTTCTATTGTTAGAATTTTTATGTAGGTAATTTATGTACGGGGTTAAAACCTTCAATTTCGTTGTATGTTGAGAAAAAAAATGATAGGGAAGGATGGAGGCTTGTGCAAATGATAGATTATGTTTAACATGGTGGTGAGTAAAGAATTAATGGTCCATGTAGATGAGTGCAAGTTATAGGATGGTCCAGTAATGGAATAACTAGGTCACAAAGATATAAATATTGAAGATTTTTGGGTAAATGATATCATGATGATTGTAATAGCTTTTAGATTAATATTTTTTAGTTAAATTATATTTAATTATAATATTTTATGAAAATACTTAATGGATGGACTCCCTTATAATCCATTGATTGGGGTGAACACCCTCACCGGCATTTAATAATAAAGTTAAATGTTTGTTGGTTTTCATCGTAGGAGATCTCGAGGGTGTATCAGTGTCTAATGATGTGGTTGACTACTATGCCACTTTTATGATGTGTATTCCTTGCATGAGTTGGTGTTTATAATATAAGGTATCTATTTAAAATTTTCTAGCTCATGCATTTTAATGTGAGGTTACTGGGGGATATTACATGATCACTATGGTTCTCAAATTTTTAACTATGATTAACCATTGTTAACTATACCTGTCCGTGTTGACTATATTTAAATGTTATTTCCTATTTTTAGACAATGAACGACTATACGATAATGGTTAATCTTGATTGGCTATGGTTGAAGATTGTTTGACATGAGTGACAATCATTTTACCATGTTTTGACTATGATTTCCATTGTTTGACCATGTTCAACTATAATTGAATATGATTGATTATACTTGATAATAAATTTAATATAAGTTGACCATGGTTGACCAGAAGCATCCATGGTCATCCATTGGCATCCACTATGGTTAATTATAGTTCACTATGATTGGATTGTTACCTACATATAAACCATGATACCCTTGGTAACTAGAGTTCACCATGGTAGTCAAGTTGAATATTGTTGACTATGATATCTATATTGTCTATGGTTGGGCATGTCAACAATAGCAAACCATATTTCGCATTTTTAATGTATAATATATTATATAATTAATAGATTATAAATATGTATATCAATCAATTATTAATATGTTATTATTGTTGTATTAAACAACTCTTAAAGATATTTAAATGTTATACTAAAGCTATCAACGCTATTAGTGTTCTACACATACAAATATATATATAATGTGAGAATTAAATATGAATAATCTATTAAACATTAAATACTAATATATTAGTTATGTATTAACAATTTTATTAATAAACTAATTATTCGTTAATTAACAATTTAATTTATTAATTAAATTATTAATATTTTAAAAAATAATAATATTTTAATTTATAAATTAATAATAAAAATGTTTAACATTTATATTGTTGTTACATTAAAATTAATATTAGCATATTAATGTTGTAATTGTATTTCGTTTAATATTAATATTAATAATTAATTTTATTATTGATAAATATTATATTAATGTTAACATTTACTTGAATTTTGCTAATAATATTAATATAATAATAATAATATTGAATAAATTATTATTTAAAATATTATTATTACATTAATAATATATTTATATTATAGCTAATATAATAATATTATATCTAATAATTTTGGTAAAACTATATATATAAAAATAACAAAAACATTAATTTAGAGTTAACTCCATATTATAATATACCAAATTACAGATATCCTTCATATTACAATGTAAAATGACCCTCCCAACTTAATAATTTTAAACCATTTAAAAACTTAAATTAAAATAATTAATATCTGCATATATTATTATGTAATATTAATATAAAAAAAAAAAATCTAAAACACTCCAAGTACATGTTTCTAATTAAATTGTATTAAGAATTACCTACCATCCTTAGAAAAACCTAGTTATTCCTCGATTCTTGGCAACGGTGTATTCCAATGGTTGCGTAACCATTATTTGCAATTCTTGAAAAGGAACCATTGAAGATTTGGCTTTCACTAAACACCTTTTTCCGATTTAATATCAATTATGTGCCATCGCTCAAGCACAAAACAATTGAGAAAATGTGATTTGCCATATCTTAAAAAGTTAAGCTGACATGGTGGATCATTCTTCCATACCGCGATTTGGATTTCCTTCTTTCACATTGCAAATATGATAAAATAAAGTGTAAAATTATGTATGGGGTAATAGAAAATCAGAACTGAAGAAAATTATTGTTTTTTATGCTTACATTTGCAACTATTTATGCTTATACTTGCCTTATCTTCTCAATGTGATTGGATCCGATTCAAATTAATATTTTTCACTCATTCACTTTGAATTTTTTATTTATTTTTATCACATAAATGCTATTATTAAATAATAAATAATAATTATTTATAATAATAATATCCAAGTAATAAATAATATCAACTATTGTAGAATATAGATTTATGTATTTGTAATTTATACTGAAAAAGCTGTGTTTGATATTTCAGGTAAACACCTTACTCATTATCAAGGACATAAGAAAAAATATAGGTGAAAAGAAAAAGAGACTAAACTTTTATATATAATGAAAGTACTGACAGAGTTTAATGAAAGTACCGAGAGACTTAAGGAAAAATACATTAGTAAAAAGGAAAAATAAAAAAATTTATTTTATTTTAATTAATAAGGTATGATAATGATAATAATAATTAACAATGTATTATTAACACTATTAATAATATGATAATAATAATTAACAATGTATTATTAACACTATTAATAGTATGATAATAATAATTATTAATAATGAAGTAATTAAGAATTATTGAGAAACCATTTTTTTTAAGTGGAGGTGGTGTTTTTCTATTTATTCAAAATCAAGCATGTAAATACATAATGAGCATCCATTCCTATATGGTCTCAACTTGCCGATAGAAAAACTATGTTTGTTGACCATATGATTGACTTATAACAAGTCCAAATTTTAAATTCTCTAAGAGATTCCTCCAATGATACATACACAAAATTATTGTAAAAACCTCTATGATATATCCTTCTACTCCAAAAAAAAAAAAAAAATTACGATACATCTAGAAAGCTCTATTCATGAGAAGAATCTATTCGGGTAGGGTCCCTGGCACTAGTTCTTGGTTTCTTTTTCGGTGGCGGACATGGGATGTGTCTCTTGATGCAAGCTAACTCGGTGTTTTTTTGTTGGATTTGATGTTGGATCAACTAGAGTTCATTATGTATAGTCTGCAATTCCTCCTTAACTTCTCGGTTTCATTTTAGTGGCAGCATCAAGGGCTTAGCTAGCAAGGTTTTCAAGATCGAGTACACATGTAAAGTTTGCATAAATAATGTACTACGGCCCCAAATATAACCCAGGCCTAGGATAATGCCTTCTCATTAAGATAAAAAATATTTATTAGTAGGTTCAATATCTACTCCAATTTTCTTCACGCAGCCTGTGATCGTCGCTTAGGCTTGAGATTGTGCACCTAATCAGTAAGCATTGGCACCATCACTGCTCATTCTTGACGTTTTTCGTCACCCTGTGACCCTGCTAGGACTGGAGTAAGCCATGCCTCATCCCCTCCCTATACCAACACATGACCTAGAAATATTGTGGGAGTGAGTGATATTGTTTTCTTTCCATTTGTTACGAATTCTCTCCAAGTGCATTGCATGGTCCGGCCCTTTGATAACGGTGCGTACTGGAGCACAACCCAAGGGCTCAAAAATTGGCTATAGATATTCCCGCCTTTAGATAGCCTTAACTCCAAAGTACCTACGATATATACCAAGCATCCATGGAGAACCAAAATTTTAGTAAGACAAAACCAGAAATTTTACATATGTTAAAGAACCAAGATGAGGATAACCCACCCCAACCCTCGGTGGTAGTTTTTATTCTCAGCATGGTTGTTAATTTTCCAAGAAGGTCATTTCCCTTAAACCCTTTTAGTCTTTAACTGAATTACATTGACTGTCAAAGTTTAAACATAGAAGGAACCTCTTCCCCATCTCAATATTTTCCTTTAATAGAAAAAAGATGTGAAGCCCTCACCCCTAATTTACAAAGGAATGGGTATAATTCTCCTCCACACTAGTGGCGCAAGAGTGGAAGCTAGGTCATTCTAGAATTTCTCCAACCCCCAAAGGTGGGTTGAATATAAAAAATCGATATGAGAGTTGAAAGAAACCCATTGAGAACTACTTTGGTAGAGCCTACCCCTTAATTGAAAGATAACATGAATGTGCCAAGAATATTTGATGACAAGACAACTCCATAAACCCTATAATTCAACAAAGCAACCACCATAATGCATTGAGATTTCTTGCTTGTAGAGACAAGTAAACATATACGTAATGTAAGTTTCAAGATTGACCAGAATATAGCTTCGAGAGTCGAGGATAATCCACTCGAGTGTGACTACCTAGACTAGGGAGAGAAGCTCCCTTTCACCTCTTCCCTTGATCTCGACCTTCTCCCATGTCGTTCGCTTGAGAGCTTGAAAATTTATTTCCAGGTCCCTTAATATGTCTTCAATTTTAAGGCAATCCCTCATCTCATGCAGTGAATGCCCCTTCAACCACCTTCACTATGTATACCTTCTCTTGCATTTTCTATTCATGTTTCTTCATATGTCGAGGTCGCCATGCCACCCCTTTCCCTTAATGATTCCCTTAACCATTACTATAGCTTGAATACCATGGTGGTCCTATGTTTAGGGCACATCCTAAATCAAGATCTATATGGTATATTTATCCTATGCCTTGGTTTGTCCTAGAGTCTTGCGCAATAATGGTTCCAAGAAGGTCATTATGAAGCTCTAGTGGTATCTGGGTGGATTCCTGAGGTCTTCATATGTTGTGGTAGCCCCAATTTATAAAGATATTTTTAGCTTTATTACCTTCCCTTTTAACATGGGATAGGCTGAGATAGTCAAAACGCTAGAGAAGAAGTTCTAGGCTTTGGACCAATCTGAAAATTCTTTACCTACATGCCAGCTAATCACTCTCGATTCCATTTTATGACTATTTCTACTACCACCCGTGAGTCGCCTTCAATCAATATTTTTCAATATCCCTCTCAATTTACTAATAATAGGCCTATTTCGAGGCCATTGAACTCCTCCTCATTGTTACTAACCAGGTGAGCATCTAAAACATAGATAAATCTCACTATTTTTTGCCAATTCCACAAGAATCCACCAAAACTAGCTTTAACTAGATTTTCTTTAGAACCACCCTCGAATATCAATTTAATGAAACATTCCAAAGGAGTGAAATTGTTGTTTGGTGTTTGGATGGGGGGAACACGAGGCTTCTAGGAAGAGGGAGCAACCATTTCGAGTGTTAGCTTAAAATAATGCATGATTCATTCTTCATGCAGAGCAACCTTCTAGTCATCAGGGTGTCACCTATGTGCAAGAATCATTTCCCTGATGTTCTCCTCATTGAAAATTTTATTCTTAAATATTCTTCTATTGTGTTGTTTCTAGACTAGTGACAAGAGAATTCCTCTTGATGAACTCCATGCCTTATTAACCCTAGAATTAAGAAGATTCACTTTATCCATATGTCTATGGTTTCCATAACACTCATTTGATCTTTGTTTGAGTGTTTAAAGACATAAGTTAAATTTCTCCGCATGTTTTCTTTAAAGTGGCTTGAATTTAGTAATTTTTTTGCATCGTTGCCTTGTTTTCCACATAAAATACAGGGTGAAGGTCCACGGAAGACTCATTTTTGCAATTGGTCCCACGTAAGAATACATTTACGATAAAGCGCCCATAAAAATTGAAATATTTTTGACCAAAAATTATTTTTCAATATTTTATTCAATAGTGATGATATCTTCTCCAAGGGATCTTCCACAACTATATGATAATACTCTTTTACAATAAACATGCACTATGTAGAATATCCCCATCATATGATATTTCATCCCTCCCCATTGGCAATTTTTGGGTGAGAAGTTGTCTTTCGATAACTTGGCAGTGTTTCAAGTTTAGGAGTTCTCCCAATCATTGTTTTCCTTCCATTTTCACGAATGCGGATTGTTTTGGGAGGCTTTCTAGTAATTTTTCACTGTAGTGTAGTTTTTATATAAGGTGTAGAGGAATATTTCCCCCATATCTTTCCTATTGTATAAATTGTCTCTTTGATGTGAGGTATCCTACCAAAAGAGAGTTTATTTCCCATTCTACATTTCCCAAAATGTGTGGCTTCTAATGACGTCCTTATTTCTATTAGCCAAATTCCAGGTGGTAGAGCTAATAGGCATGGCATTCTGCCTTAACTTTCCCACTTGGTAGATAGGTATGTCATATTTCTCAGTCCGCATTTCTTTCCATATGTTTGATCCTCTGACTAACCATCTCCACCACAACTTCACACCCAACACTCTATTTAATATTTTTGGATCTCTTAATCCTAGCCCACCTCATAGCTTGGGATTTATTAGTCCTTTCTAAGCTACAACGGCCTACTTCTTACAGTTTTTTAGCTCCACTCTAGACGAACTTCTTGAAGATATCACTCATCATTTTCAAAACCTTCATGGGGGTCGTTAGGTTTGATTGCTGATAAATTGGTATTGATTGGAGTACTACTTTCAAGAGGACAACTCTTCCAACTTGATTGAGAGCTCAAAATTCCCAACTTAGAGTTTTTTGAAATATTTGAAGAGTCTCCTTCTAGCGAGAAGAAATGATGGAATTGCATGAGAGGATAATGCTAAGGTACTAGGTTGAGGGGGAACCAGCTTGGAATCCAAGACTATGGGAAATGTGGCACTAAATTAGGGCTACGGTTTTCAAAAAGAAAATTATGGATTTATTGTTGTTAATCATTATGGCCTAGGCCTGCATGAAATTGAGAAAGATGTCCTTAAATATTTGAACTTCTTGGATAAACACCTTAAAAAATAGCATGATGTCATCAACGAACTAATTGTGTGTGAGATCCATATCTTCTCCCCATAGTGAGAGACCCTTAACATAGGTGAACTGATTTGTTTCATTGAGGAAGTAGCCAAGGACATCAGTGGTCAAGATAAATAAAAAGGGAGATAATGGGGTTCAGGCCTTTGAAACGATGAAAGGGGGTAGAGGGAGCATCATTCAGGAAGATGGAAAAGGACATAAAAGAGATGAGGGCTAAAATCTACCAGATCCATCTCAAATCAAATATGAAATATTTATGGATTCCATGTATGTAATACCAATTGAGGTGATGATAAGAATTCGACATATTAATTCTTACCATTATTCCAGGGATTTTATATTTTTTCGGAGTGTGGGCCACTTCTTGAGAGATGATGATACCATCTAGAATTTGGCACCCTTCAACAAATCTCATTTGTTCTAGAAAAATCAATATGGGGAGCAGGGGTTTGAGTTGTTTCACTATAATGGTGGTAATGCTTTTAATAAGTGATATTACATAAGGAAATTAGTATGAAACCACTAGGTTCGTCTGAGTTATTTGACTTAGGAATGAAGAAAGAAAGGTTGAGTTTAGAACAGGACTTACCTCTAGCACTCTATGAGATTCCACAGCGACTTCTTACAATTTAGGGTCGATAATAATATAGGTAGTTTGGTAGAATCTTGTACTATAGTCATCAAGACCTCGGTATTTATTCTTTTTATACCATTCACTACCTACTCTACCTTTTGTAGGGACACTGCCTGCATCAAAGCAATGTTTTGGTCCCTTCTTACAATATTTGGTATGTAACTCGTGATTTGTTTTTCAATCTCTGTTTTAGCCTCCTCTGACTCCAAAAGAAGGTTTTGGAAATGGTTTACCAGTTCCAACTCCATCTCTTCATGTTAGGTTATACAGACACCTTTTGCATTTTATAGGTGAAAATATGATTCTGCTACCAACATCTTAGCATTGCTCTATGAAAATATTCCATATTACTTCCTTTCTATTTGAGCCATTAAACCCTCAATTTTTATTTCCAAAGGATATCCTCTTGCTTCTGTCTCTCCACAAGTTGACTCAGGATCTAACCTTCTTATTTTTCCAACTATCCTCAACTTCCTGAGTTAATTATTTGTTGTTATATATGTTTCCTTTTTCCCTAGAGGATTTGTTGATATGACATAATATTGCCAAATTCCTTCTTGTTTCAAGATTTTAATTCATGTTTGATGGCTTTGAGTTTAAGTTAGAGGATTTTAATTTAGATCATTCCCTATACTATGAATTTTTCCACCAGCCTTCTACTTTACTAATAAGGGAGTAGTCTCTTAGCCAAAAATCCTTGAATTTGAATGGTCGATTTCTCAGATCTATTTCTAACTCCTTTTTAGTTTTAATGGGAAACGATCACAACCTAGACTAGAAAGACTCGAACCCTCAATATAAATATCTTTCCTTACCAATCGAACTAAATCTAACAATTTGTGCAGGATTGATGCAGCTTAATGATTACCTCCCCACTATTTGTTCCAATTAGGAAATCCATTTTTAGTTTGGATATCTATCAGGCAAGGATTTGTAATCAAGTATCTAAACATCTCTAATTTTAGGTCCATATTCCTTAATCCTCCCTTTTTCTCATCTATTAATTTAATAAGGTTAAATTCATCACTAGTTTAGCATAGCTCATCCTCTCTGATCTATATTTAATTTCTTATGTTTTGCAAGAATCCTAACTTTTCACCAAGAATGTGAGGTCCATAAACAATTGTAAGAAGTAGTCATTCACAAGTTCCTATATCCCTAAAGTGACCTACAAGGGGATGAGGAGGACTTACTGAATCTATAAATTTTTCTTCTCTAGGATAATGTATTATTTCAAGGCCTCCAGCACTACCTTTGGCATGCAAAGGAACAAATTCATAGTTAATCTCATACAGACTAATAATTTCTTCGATTCTATCTTTAGTCACTTATGTCTCTTGAATCATCATTATTATTTGGCATTCTTACATTAGTTTTATTTTAAGTATCATTAATTTCCTTGGATATTGAGGCCCCTTGCGTTCCAGGTTGTAATCCTCATTATTGGGATTTATTGAGACGGTTGAATAATTCTAAAAGTGGCATCTCCTATCCTGAATTTATTATCATATCTCCCACCATCTAAATTGATTCATGCAGTTTCTTTTGTCATTTTATTTTCCCTAAATTCTAGGTCATTTCACATTCTTACCTTGTGCTTGCCATGATATTCATCACTCTTAAGTGGCCATCTTTCTCCCTCAATCTCTGGGCTTGAAATTTTTGGAACATATCTCGATATGACCTATTTTGATCCTCTTTGATGAAGCTGTCATCCAGATTTTGCCATTCTTGCAATGAATTTTTTAGTACCATTTCCTCGATACTTAGTCACTCTGTTGTGGCTTGACTTCCATTATCTATTGGTCTTTGATGCCCTCATATTTCTCTTGATCTTTTTGTTCTCCTTTCGATTTCCTTTTTGGTTTAGGTTTATGATTTTTGGGCTATCATTTCCCCCACTATTGTTGGTGATTTGACTGGCTCGCTTGGCCCTTCCTCTTCTCTTGCTAAGGCTTCAAATTTTTTAATGGTAACACTCTTTTTTGGCATATTTATCTATCTTAGTTGTGTCGAGCATATTTTGTTGTGTATTTTACTAACCATTGGTTGAAAACCCTCCTTATCCTCTCAGGATTTCCCTTTTTTACGTTGGCTTCTTGATCTGAGATTGCTAGTTGATTCAACAGGTAATCTCTAAATATATGGCCATATTTGTGACATTGTTGACATCAAAAGGGAACATGTTCCTAATCTAGTGTTTGTTGCCATATTTGGTCCTAGTACTCCAGCTCAATAAATTATGGGAGTGGCTCTATGATGTTCATGTACACATAGATGCATGCATAAGATGTTCATCTACCCTTGTTTGTGGATTTTACTACTTTTACAAATCTATTAATGGAATTTCTTATCCCTTCTAATATCTTTTCGTCCCAAAACTCAGCCGGTAAGGAGAACAAACAAACCCATATTGCGGTATCCATGAACTTTTCCTAATCCGGGTTGTAGCATTCCTCCTAGAACTGCATGAACATGCATACATTATAAAAGAGATATGGGTAATTATAGAAAACCCATTCTTTATATTCCATATTGGTGAAGAATACTATGAAGAATCCCCTTTCTCCTATATTCATGTTGATGTGGCCTTTTGATTTCCATTTTAGGTGGATCAATTTGATCAAAACATTTTCCAAGGGCTATAGTCTAATGAATTTACAAATTAAGGCAAAGTCCTTCTTGTATTTATTATAATTTTATATTTTATTACTTGTAATAACATATCTCAATTTCTTTATGGATCTCAATAGGTATTGGCATCATCCCCTAGGTTTCCATTGTCACTGCATTGTTGGTGCTTCATTTCCTCCTTTTGAAGATTGGCCATCACTGATCATTCCTCGATGTCCTCTACTATCTTTTGATATGATATTCCTATACGAGGGGATCTCTCCCCTCCCTTCAAAACCGCTCATTCACTTTGTCAGACCATCAGGGATCGAGGGTTACAATGAATAGTTGTCAGATATGGAAGTTTGCAACAATGTTCAAGAGTTGGAAAGCATAACCTAATGTTTCTCAAAAATCATAAAACTTTTATTGATAATGAAGATATTATTAAAATAATAACATAAAATAATAATAATAACCTATAAATTAATAATTATTAATATTTTAATATAGCTAACAAAACTTAAGATATTAATAATATTATTAGAATAATAAAACATTATTATCATTATTTCAAAATAAATTAAATTATTACTATTACTATTAATATGAGAGTAAATATAAATATGGAATTTAATATAAATATGGAATTTAATATTCGTATTAATATAAATTAACCTCCAATATTACTATTAGTTACTTTATTAATTCTCACCATTATAGTTTTCGTCTCTTAGCTTTTCCAAGTTCTTAAAAACATAACAAAACTACAAAAAGATCTACATTAACCATCATTTACATCTATACGTTTAGAAATAGGTCTTGCATATGGATTTTCATTCCTTCCCATCACATTTGCAAGAATAGGTTTCACAAGGAAGTTTTATATTAAAATCATTGTTAGACGAACTCTACATGCTTTTCTCAAATTATATTCTTCAAGCGATGTTTTCCACAAACAACATTTATGTTGTTTATATTACATTTCAATAAATACATAAGTAGATTAGTTTTGAATGGTTCTCATAAGGTAGAATTTTGGCATTTCATTAGATATAATTTCCATGCATTTGATCAATAGGGTTTCTTTGATCTATTAGAAATAAATGTGTCTGCTTTTATACTTGAATTTTCCAAGTTTTCCTAGAATAAATTCTATGTTTTCTATTGTATAGATATTTATTCTTCCATATAATAGACTTTCCTTATTATATTTCAAATGTTCTTTAGAGTAAGTTTCCTTTCAAATGTTCTTTAGAGTAAGTTTCCTTTTTTCCTAGATTAGATTTATATGCTTTCCTAGAAAGTAAAATTTCATGTTTTCATATATTAAAATTGCGTGTTCTTTAAATTTCATGTTTTCATATATTAAAATTGTGTGTTCTTTTTTTTTTTCGTATTAATTTCAATTGTTTTTCTAGAATTACATACTATGTACTTCAAAAGCTTACATACCTAGATTGACAATTTAATACAATGAAGTTGAAAACATAATTAAATTCACTCACATTTTCGACATCATTGTTGGGGAAGTATACATAGGGTTTAGATTTAAATTTAGATTCTTCTTTAACTTACACAACTTTGGAAAAGCAGAATGGTAAGATAAGAGGGAATAATTTGTGCTTCACCATTCTGATGATCTCCACTGCCTACGCTGTGATTTGGGTGCTCCCACATTCTGTCTAGCATCTTATAATAATGTATCATCTTCCCTCGTTTGTTTCCTTCCTTCTATGGATGTCTTTTCTTGAGTGGATTGATCCACTCTATCCTCCTCTACTTCTGGCTACCCCACAATCCTTGAGGTTCTTCATTTGGAGCCAAAACCTCCTAATCAGGCTGCAATTGAAGCTCCCTCTCAAGGGAATACCTCATTTCCTTCTACACATTAAATTTCACATTATGTATTACCATTGTCATCCTAAGAGATGGGAGGTACACACGATAATTGTGAGGTGTATATGTGTACCCCAAAAATATGTCCAACTCTATTTCTGGCTCTTTCTTCCTTGGAAACATGACAATAAACTATTAATCCAAAGATCCTGAAGTGTGAAACATGTAGTTTCTTCCCTCAAAAATATTCCTCTTGTACACATGCCAAGAATCATGTGAGGAATATTGTTCTTCAAATAGATCATTGAAAGTTTCAACCCATAAGTGTAGAGCTAGGATTTGGTCATCCAACATCATGCATGTTTCTCCCAC
This sequence comes from Pinus tabuliformis, assembly GCA_031772625.1. Lineage (NCBI taxonomy): Eukaryota > Viridiplantae > Streptophyta > Pinopsida > Pinales > Pinaceae > Pinus > Pinus tabuliformis. Next base: position 726,596,847 of record CM062819.1, read on the forward strand.
AATATTTCTTCTCTTCCTCTCAGCCACCCCATTCTATTGTGGTTTATCGGTGTTGTCAACTCCTGTCGAATGCCTTCCTTTCCATAGATTTTTTCAAGCTCATTCGACACGTACTCACCACTATTATCACTCCTGATAACCTTCACTTTTCCTAAAATCTCTTTCTTGACATATGATTTAACCTAAAAAAATGGAGAATTTCTAGTGTTTCTTTTGCATGAAGCAGATCCATCATTCTCATAAGAAATCACCTATGAATATCACATAATACTTGTGCTTCGCAGTGGATACTACCAAGGAAGTTCCACATATATCAGAGTGGATCCTTTCAAGGATTGCATGTTCCTTGGTTTCCCGATCATTGAAGGTGGATTTTTTATACTTCCCCAACTTACACCCTTTTCATGTATCTGGATACTCTAGTGATCCTTTTGGGAGGCCTATAGAATTTTTTTGCATGATATTCAAAGAACCATGATGGAAATTTCCAAGTTTATGCCATAATTTGGCGACATCTCGGCTCTCCACCTTCTCTGCTTTTGTGCCCAATGTTGCAGAGTCTTCCACATCTACTTTGTCAATGTTCTTCACTATAACCCCTATCTTCATCGCTTATACCATGGAAATATGTCTTAGAAAATCCTTCCCTTTTATAAATATCACATTATAGCCATGGTCTTCCAACATAGCTATGAAAACTAGATTCTTCTTTAGACCCAATACAAACAACACATCCTTGATCTAGAGAGGGGAGCCCAAACTCCCTCTGAAAAGTAATTGTACCAATACCAGTCCCATTATACTTTATATCATCTCCCATCTTGATGTGCATATCGATATCCTTGTCCTCCAACTCACTAAAAAATTATTTGTTGCCCATCATGTGGAATGAGGAAACTGTGTCGAGATACCACACACTACCCATCATTGTGCTTTACATGCATGCAATGAGAGTAAAATAAAGTTTGAAATGTGAATCCAAGGCTTCACCCATTTCTCCTCATGTGGTATTATTTCTTACTTTCTTTTGTGGACACTTCATTGCATGGTTTTGTTGATGCCTCGAAAATCGTTGTATGAACATTGGGGATAACCACTTGGTCCGAACCTTGAAGGCAGCTCATTTTCCATTTGGTGTGGTGGCTCTGACTGGATATAATGGGACCAGTTTCCAATGATTTTTGAATAGTATGGATAAATGATTGATTCTCTAATATCTAATGATAATGGATGAATGATTTAATCTAAAAGTAAAATTATAAACAACTATCCTATCCCGGGCAATTGTTGCTTTTAGCGTAACTTTGGAGGGTCTTCATTCATAAACAGGCATATAGATGACTCTTGTTGCTAAGAAAAGATGTTTATTCATATGATAATTACTAAGCCCAAATAGTTGAACAAAGTTATCAAGCAAACACATATATATCATAAACATAGATATGATTGAAAGAATAACAGTCCTCACACATTCAATAGTGAAAAGTACAAGGATTGTTGTTAAAACACATACATATATTCAATGATAGCAAAATTTAAACGAATGATGATTCACATAAAAATGACACAAGAGCATAGATAATAGTACCATATGTTTATTTGAGTCACTCACAATATCAACTGCATTCAAATTTCTTCTTTTAACTTAGAAACACTTCCACAAAAGGCAGTAGTGCACATATCATTAAAGCCTTCTTCATCAAAATTCAAAATACCGGCCCAGTCTTTATAAAAAATAGATCAGAAGCACAATAGTGTGACTTCCTGATTAAGTTTATACAAAAACTGAGGACCCTTTCCAAATGCATGAAAGGGTATATAAATACTAACTAATCTAACTAATTACAAAATAAAACTGCTATTTAATTGGTACAACTATGCTATGAATATCTCCTCAAAATCATCTTGTCCTCAGTTGGCAGCATGATTCATTGTTTCAGATGATCTCCCTTCAGCTTGAGCTGGCATATATCTAGCATCGGTTGCAACTCTGGAGGGCGACATAGGTGAGAATTCAGTTGAGCTGAATATGTGGCATCTTGGATCTCGGGGATCATGCAACTAATGGCATCATTTAAACATTTGAGTGCGGCCCTTTGACTGTATGGCTCGATTAAAAAAACCAAAAGGTATCCCAAGTTAAACTTTGGATTCCAGTGATTAGTCTTCCTTTCTTTTCCAATTCCTGATTGCATGTTTGTTCCAAGGCTTTGGCCGATGTCAATTTTCCTGGATTACACTGTGAAATAATATTAGACAGATAAAGAGTGTCATTGACAAATTCAATTAAATTGCTAGTAGATAACTGACATCTTGAGGTTTCTCTTTCTCCCTTCATTGGTTGCATCTGCCATTCTAGGAACAAGATGTCTTTGTGTGACTCTAGAATTTTGGGCAGACCCAAAGCCTGTCCTTCAAGGGAGTCTTGCCAAGCAAGAAAATTGGTTAACGTCTCATTGGCCTATTCTAAATCCTGTCTAGCTTCAACTGATTTATCAACTATCGATGTAGTAATCTCACAAAGAGGTTTAGCCAGAGAAATGTTATGATATAGCAGTTTTAGCTGTGTAATCAATGCCTTATTGATTTGCAGAGCTTCTGTTCTGAACTCTGCTACTTGAGGAAGGCTCCTAAACTTTTCTACTTCTTGTGACAGTTGAGCGATTTGCTCATCCTTAGTCTTGCTCATTTGTTCATTCATCACCTTTAATCTGCTCAATGCTTCAGACAATTCGTTCTGTTTCTGCACTGCACTCGAATCTATCCTCTGTTTCTCTTTCAGCAATTGCTCATTTAATTGGTTGTTTGTCTGCTGCTGTGTTGATAGTTGTTGTTCCAATTGTTCTATTTTCCGCTATGCTTCAGACACCTGCGACTGCAATGAATCAATCACTTGAGCTTTTTCCTTAAGGAGACTGCTCACTTCCGAGGCTTTATCCATCGTGGCTGCCGAATATGCTCCAGCATACTGGGAGAGTTTCGTAACGTCATCGGAAGGGTTCAATCTCTCCTTCCACACCACATTAGCCATCTTTGTTTGATCTGGAAAAGGGAAGATTGATCAAGTCTCCTCCTTTTCCTCTCTCTTTTTACCATAGCCCTGTGTTTAGGACTGTAAAATACATCTAATGGTGGTATGTCTTCTATCTGTAAAACAATCTGATCAGATGGATCTTTTGGAATTATTTCCGCATCTCTGCTATTGGGTAGGCCGCTGGTCCCTTCACTTTGAACCGTAGTTGTGGTTGTTTCTTGACTGACCATCACTTGGGGTGTACCGAATCCTCGAGAAGTCTCGGGATTGTTTATAATAGAATCAAATTGTTGCCACTCTTGGAGGAGTTTGGGATCAATTTGAGTCTCTAAATCAATAACTTCATTGTCCTACTTCTTTTCTTTCTCCTGCTCTGTTTCCTTCTCTTTACCTTTTTCTGACTCTTTTCCCATTTTGGGAATTTTCTCTATAGTAGGAGGCTTGTCAATATTCTTCTGCCTAGGCTCGCTTGACTTAGTTGTTGGTGTAGTAGCCAATAAATCCAGAGGCAGAGTTTGCAACCTCTATTCTCTGAGCCTATTGAATTCTACCAGTCCTTCATCATTATATTTCATCCTGGCCAATGTTTTAACCTGAGACAATGATTCTGCTGAAGAAAATAAATCATCAAATTCATCTTTTTCATGGTCAAACTTAGTAAGTTTGGCCTGTTCAAGCACATTATAGGCAACCTTCCGGGGATCGAATTGCTTGTTAGGGATGGTCGCAAGATTGAGTATATTTATTTTTCCTTCCTCTTTCTCAGCATGTTTCCAATCAAGTATGGTATAAACACCACATCTCAAAGGGAATATGGGCCATAGTTGCTTTTTGGAAGTCCTAAGAGTTTTGGACGTTCCAGCGGTTGTTATTTGGTAAGCTAATTCCCGTGCCAACAGTTTATCAGGTACATACAATGGGAGGACATGGGGTCTTGTGGCACTACTAAACACCCTTATATATGTGAATTTATCTTCCCCGAACCAATTTCCCACAACAGTCAAGTCAACTTTTGCCTCCTCGGAAATCCTTAGGGTAGGCTTATCAAAAATGGCATAATATATAGGCAACATGAAACCATTACATATTTGATACAACTGGTATTTATAATGTGCCTTCCATAACATCTGATGATAGATGTGGATTGGCTTAGGGTCCTATGGTGTCCACCTCCACCCAAGTATTGGGTATTCGGAATTAAAGCAAAGCATATCCATAACATAAGCACTGTAATAGAAGGGGGGAATAGTCCTGGTGGTTTTGCTTGAATTGAATCTAAAATCAATAATTGAGAGGCTAATTTATCAGACAATATATTCGCCCAATCCATGGCATAACTACTAGTTTCCGCTTCCATTAAAGGAACCATTTCGATATCAAATTTTGCTTAATCATGCATTCCCCATATCCTACACATCATTGCCCCAGCGTAACAGTAAGGAGATGCTAAGGAATCCATGGAGTACTTGCCCGATGATTCATGTTTGTGCTTTGCGGGATTCTATCTCCACTGTCTAATCGGGGCTGATTCTACCTCATTCTCCTCTGGGAATTTCTTCATAAAAGCTTTGTTTATTTCTTTTCAGGTTCGAGCAAATGGTACATTTTCCTCAAGTCGTCAGGCTGAAATGAACCGAAAACTCTTCCATCAACTGTGTAAGAGGTCCTATTAGAAACAGGAATTTGTTCGACCACCCATCTGACCACATCAGTGTAAGGAAGAATTTTCTCCCGAGCCGTTATCCTGTGTAAAAATGAGTCAGCCAAATCTTTCAGCGAGGCTTCTGATTTGTTAGTTGAGCCTGCTGTAGCTTCTTCCGACACTTCCTCTGGTTCTTCTACCTTAATCAAATTATAGATGCTCTGTAAGCTTGTATTTCCAAGGCCGAGACATGTAGTGTCCGAAATTAGGCCCTTTCTGCATGGTCCTGGGTCACTGGTGGGTTAGACTTTTATTGCAGGGGCCGCTGCCGTAGTGGATCTCTAAGATTTCTTTCCCATTTGCTTTAAACTTGATACTTCGACGGAATTTTGCACAAGGAAGGAAACCGCCATGATACAGAGAAATAGATAACATGAGCCAATATGAAAGAGTTATATCTATTAGCGAGTAAACAAAGATCATGGTGAAATTGTCGTAGATAGAATCTAAGTCGAAAATCTCGGCATAACTGATTCATTAATGGGCCGCTTCACCTATCAATCATAATAAGGGAGCTTTTAAATATCCATCATAACGTCTATACGGTGAATATTTGATTCAAGCATGGCTTAGATTTTTGGCGGCTAATCGCATTTGATGATTGGCGACATGAAAGGGAGGGTTTTCATAATAGTCCAAAATATCATTCAATCACCAAAGGTGATATAATGCATGCCAATATTTAATATGCTTAGAAACACACGCCCTGATTTAATGCATCACAATCGGGACAGGGCTCGGGTCACGTTATTTATGCCATTGCGAAATCACCGATCATCGATGGCGATACGCCTTATCGCATCGGGGGATTTGAAGGTGTCATAGTTAATGCATTGATTACCACGGCCGATTTCCAATAGCGATACCTTTTATCACATCGGAGGAATGGGGGATGCCTTATAAATTATGCGCTTTGCCTTTTCCCGATATCCGATAGAGATTTCCCTTTTAGAATCAGAGTATTTCAATGGGCCTTTATTTATGTTTCTCTTATTATTGCTATATGTGATCTTGCGATCGCTTTATCGTAATAATAAAAAGCTTTATGATTTGTTTAAAAGACCTATTTTATCATTGTTTAAAAGGGATATCATATTTCAGTTGGACCTTTTGATGAGGGTTTTTTCTAATAATAAGTTAATACCAATTTATTCACACATCTATGTTTAAAAGGGACCCATTTCATATTATGATTTTTAAAGAAAAATTTTATGAAATGGGGGGTTGTTGTACATCACAACAATTGGTGATTCACTCGGAGAAACAGTTATCTCTGGGAAAAGTTAAAATACTTAAACTTTTTAATCTGAAAATCTTATCCCAGCGAAAAACCTAATATAACTAGGCAAACATAAATTCTCAATGTAATGATAACTATTTTTCTATTCTCTTCTCATCTTACAATTAAATACATTCTATGTTTCAAATTAACCTTAATTGGTTGTTAATGATAAAACAAAATCTTTTCCAACTTAGCTTTATAATGAATCCTTTGCCATAGGTAGAGCCTCTGTTGCCAGCAAACGTCTATAGTCTCGACAGGGATACCTTTTAACCATTTGATCGTTCATTATCCCATCCATTTCAGAGTATAATTAAAAAGAATGAATCCATAAATATGTTTTCATATTTTTGTATCGTTTTTCTTTTTCTTTATTTTGTAAGATAAAAAGCCATTGTCCTAGTTTGGTAGCTAGCTATTTGACAATGCCATTCATTGGTGATAATTTAACTGAACAAGCTGGCTCGTGATGAGACCCCTTGTCTTATAATTATAAGTCATTACCCTGTTTTGGTATGCAATATTGGTAATGTCAGTTGAACTATTTCCGTATGATCATGGTAGGCAGGCTTGTGATAAGACCTCTTATCTTTCACCTCAAATATATTTTAGAATTGCACTCTAAGTAATTATAACCCTTGATGAATGGGATGAACAATTTTCTCCTTAAGAGAAGATGGATTACAAGATAAGAGTTGAAGATGCTAAGATTGAATCAGTATCTGTTTTGTATTGATAACTGTTTTCAGGCTGCTTAAAAACATTAAAATGGTTTACAGTACGTCTAATATTTGAGAAGAGTTTACAGAAATAAAATGGAGTTTCAGAATCTAAATATACCTAATTTCCTAGAAATCTTCCTTTCGTTTAAGGCTTCCATTTTAAAAGCAAATATCATAACTGTTTCTTTTAAGAAAAGTAAAGACTGATGGAAGGCTAACTTTATTTTTCTACAATCTTAAAAATCTAAGTTATGTACAAAAATTGAGCTGAAAATTGAATATTTACAAAGGGAGAAGGGGTTACCTCCTCAATTGAAGAATTTTTTCAAGATAAGGCCATTAACAGGAAGAGAGTCTCTCTTTCCTGATAGATCTTGCAGAATGAAAGTAGAAGGGCCTATCTTCTCATTGATTTGAAATGGTCCGAGCCACATTTTTTGGAACTTTGTGTGTTTTCCTTTATCCTCATGGGCTTTGTCCCATTTCAAAACTAGATCACCAACTTGTAATTTTTTTGAAGTAGTTGAAGTTGTATCAAAAGATGACTTGATAATTTGTTGATGTTTTGCATGTATAATTCTAGCTTTTTCCCTTTCTTCTTCTAGTTTCAAAATTTGATCGTGTCTTAGTTGAATAGAAGATGAGGGACTTTCTTCAATAAACTTCACTAAAGCTACGGATGGAAGCACTAAGTTAGCTAGTATGACATCATCCTTTCCATACACTATAATGAATGGAGAAGTGCCCATAGAGGCTTTTTGAGTTATTCTATCAGCCTATAGTGCAAATATCAAAGATTTATGCCAGTTTTTATGATTATTTTCAATAGTTCGCTTAATAATTCTAATACGGTTTTTATTGGTGGATTCTACCAAACCATTGCCCTAGGGGTATTAATCTGCAGAATACCTCAATTTAAATCCCCTTTTGATAGCAAACTCAAACATATAATTTCGAGAGAAATAAGATGCATTATCAAAAATAAGAGCATTCGGGACACCAAACCTACTAATAATGAATTGATCTATGAATTTCATAATTTCCTTAGAGCTTTTTGTCTTCAAAGGAATTGCTTGAACCCACTTAGTAAAGTAATCAGCGGCAGTAAGGATATACTAATGCTGTTTGGATGAATGTGGAGTGATTTCTCCTATGATGTCCAATCCCCATTGCTCAAAAGGTTGCTCAATGTTGACTGGTTGCAAAGGGAAAGCTGGCATTCTTTGTCTTCCACTGGATGTTTGACAGCTTTCGCATTTCCTTACATATTCATGAGTATCTCTGAACAAGGTGGGCCAATAGTACCTAGCATGAATGATTTTGTGAGCTGTGGTGTCAACTCCAAAATGTCCTCCTTCTAGTCCATCATGAAGTTCCTGCAAACTTTTTGAGCTTCAGGTTTTTCTAAGCATCTTAATAAAATTGAATCATAATTGTGCCTAAACAATACATCATCTATAATTATGAAGTTTTTTGCTTTCAATCTAATGGCGTGTTTTTTTATAGGAGAGATTGGAAGGAGACTACCCATTTTTTAAATAGAAAATCAAATCTGTATATTGTGATTCAGAACCTGTGGTACTTCTCTGATTGATTTCTTCAGTATCTTCTGTACTTTCAGGTTCTTGAATGTTGGATGCTCCTGCTAACAACCTGCAAAAACCTTGGCCTTTTACAATCTTTGCTAACTTGATTTCCAAGTCATATTCTTGTAATGCTGTGACCCAATTCGCTCTCTTTTCTCCTAATTCCCTTTGAACTAGTAATTGTCTTACTGCTGAAAAAGGAACTATAACTTTTGTGTGAGCTTTTAAGAGGAAGCGCCTGCAGTGTTTTATGGCTTTGTACACAGCAAAGGCTTGTTTTTCAACTTCCGAATAATTTAGTTCAGCACCTTGAAGATTTGAGATGTAAAATGAAATTGGTGCTTCTAATTTTTTATCATTAATTTGAGTCAACACTGCTGCATATGACAAAGAAGATGCGAGGGTATATAGTATGAAATGATTAGAAAAATTGGGAGTGCTTAAAGTAGGGGCATTAATTATTGACAGTTGAATGGAATTAAATGCCTCCTTTTCTGCAGATCCCCATTTAAACACCAAATTTTTCTTAATCATCATTTGTAATGGTAAAATAATATGGGAAAAATCTGGAACAAAATGTTTAACAAAGTTAATTTGACCCAAAAATGACTGCATGGAATTTTTATTAGAATGGAATGGAATTTCAGAAATCTCTTTAATTCTGTCTGGATCAATATAGATACCATCTTTTGAAACAATGAAGCCTAAAAGTTTTCCTTGATCAAGAGCAAAAAAAGATTTCTTTGGATTAAGATAAATACCATACTTTCTACAACGTTCAAAGATTTTTTTTAAATAATGTAAGTGATTAGACCTTTTCTTGGAAAATACAGTAATATCATCAAAATAGAAAACTACTGATTTATTGAGCAATCCTTTGAACGCTGTGTCCATGGCTCTATGAAACATAGCTCCTGCATTGATGAGTCCAAAAGGTATCTTTTGGTAGGCATAAGTTCCCCACTTAGTTCTGAATGTAGTTTTAAGCCTGTCATCACGATGAACCAAAATTTGGTTATATCTTGAAAAACCGTCTAAAAAGGAAATTAGTTTTGAACCAGCTACCGAATGTAAAGTCTGCTCCATAGTATGTAAAGGGAATTTATCCTTTTGGCTTGCCTTATTAAGATTTCTGAAATCGATGCAAATCCTGATATCACCATTTTTCTTTCTAACGGGCACCATATTGGAAACCCAATTTGAATGTCTCACAGGAAAAATTATCTTAGCCTTCAAGAGTTTATTTAATTCAACCTTATTTGACTCTCTAGGTTAGGATGAATCTTTAATAACTTCTGTTGCACTGGTTTTTGTTCAGAAAGCATTGGAATAGTAGGTTGAATAATTGATGCATTGTATGTTTTCAAATCATCATATTTCCAAGCGAAGACATATTTGTTTTTTGTTAACAGCCTAATAAATGTTGTTCTTTCTTCTATAGAAAGTCCTAGTCCCAAATTGATGTTTTGGGGGTTCTCCTTAGTACCTAGGTTTATCAATTCAAATCTTAAAGTGGAACTCTGGAGTTTTGAATTGGTCACCCATTTAAACCTGTCTTTAATATCATAAAGATCTTCAAGCTTGACCACTAGTTTTGGTATTGAGTTTTCCTCTTGCTTTTCTTTCATCTGAAGGTCATGATTAGTTTCATCAATGATTTGGTCATCGTAGGACTTGTCAGAAGTCAAGAATTTTAAAATGTCTTCATCATGATTGAACACTCTCCAATTGGTGACATTATCAGGAATTGATGGTCTAAAAATTAACTCTACTGAAAATCTAACCAGGTTGTAATCGTTGGATGGTAGGAGTCTGGAAGCAACATTAGCTAGCAGGTTTACTGCTACATTCTGGGACCTAGGGATGGGAGAAATATTGAATGCTAAAAATTGAGAGATGAGTTCCTGTACGAGAGACTGATAGTGTTTGATATGACCATAAAGGCAATGAATTGAATTTCTAACCTGTTTAATAACAATCTTTGAATCACCAAACACTTTCAAATATTGAACCTTGAGGCCAATTTATTTGTGGAGTCCTTGAACTAGGGCCTCATATTTAGCTGTATTGTTTGTGCATTCAAATTCCAGTCTACATGATAACATAGTTTTTTCTCCTTGAGGGCTAACTAAAATACATCCTACTCCTGAGCCTTCACTAGATTTAGACCCGTCAAAATATAGTGACCAAAATAAAGAATTATCAACAATTTTATTTGTAGTTTCCTTAGTAACATTAACACATCTTGAGCTATCTGTTTGTGAAAAGTTTTCAATCTGAGATGTGAAAGTATTGACTGGGAAAGGAGATGGTTGGGAAATTAAATTGCCAAAGAATGATTCAGATGAATAATTCCCCAAAATATTGTTATTAAATGTTATTGGTTGGTTTTCTTGTTCAAAATAGGTAACTGTGTGGGTCATGTGTTTGTCTCGATAAATCTTGACCTGATTTGGTTTTCCTTTATAATGTAACCACATATGAGACCAATCAGTGGAAATATAACCATGGAGTTTTCAGACCAATCTCTACTTAAAATCAACCCATAGAATTCAGCTATATCAGCGATCAAAATATCAATTCTTTGAACCACTCTAGGATCAACTGATAACCTGATAGTTACTGAGTTGATTTCCGCTAAAACTTGGACCTTAGTTCTATCCAACTGTACAATATGAATTGTATACTTTTGGGGTTCGATGTTCAGTTTCAAACAAACTGAAGCTGGCATTATATTAAAGGAAGCCCCTGAGTCAATCAAAAAGTTGTGTAGATTTCTATTAAGATTTCATAGGTTAAGAGGAAAGGAGGAGTATGAGAATTTGATCTATCCCAAATTAAGACCGCATCAGTAGCTTCCACTCTACCAGAAGGTGGTTGGCCTGAATCATTAGCAGCTTTGGACAATACACCATTAGGAAGAGGTGAAGAAGGGACGGCATTTAACTCCTTAAGAAGTAATTTCTGCTGATGTTTGAGTTTGCTAAGTTCAAACATAGTAATATTCGCCTTAGTCTTCTTCATATCTTCGATAATATTGTAGTCCATAGAATCTGATACTACCAATGTCTTAGATGTTGAAGGTAGATTTGAAGATGATGGTTGATTTTGGGATGGTATCGCTGAATCTTTCTTTGTAGGAATCTTTTCTTTGGTAGTTGTGGAACCTGCATTTCTTTTCTTCGAATTTTTCTCTACAGGTTCAGGAGTACCTTTACTCCTGGTAGTCACAGGGAAAGCTTCTTGTTCATTTTCTGTATCGGAGGTGGGTAAAATAAAATCCCACATCCCATGGCATTCAACAGTCTCTTCTTCTTCGGGTTCCTCGGATGGCAAGACTGTTTCATCTTCTTCTTCTTCTTCAGGATCTAAATCAGCGTTGGATATAACATTTGGTGGTTTTGATTCAGGTTTCTTAAAATTTCTAAACGGCCTTGTTGTTGAGGTTTCATCTACTTTCTTCTTGATTTCGACCATTTCATTTGACATAGTCTTGAGGACTTTTTGTAAACCTTCCATATCATATGGATCTTTAAGGGTTTTCTTCTTTGAATCATCCTTGAAAGAAACTTTTTTGGATTTTCTATCTTCAAGAGCAGCTTTCTTTTCTAAAACATTAATATGTTTCTCTACAGCAAGCGCCTCTTCCATGTTTTCAACTAAAGTTGGTTTTGCAACCCTGCCTACAAAAATAGTTATATTTGAGGGTAGGGCAGTTATATACCATTCGCTTCTGATTTTTTCACTTGGTTTAGAGGCGGTTGGAATCTTATTCAAGAGTTTATTGAATCGTGAGTTGAATTCCTTAATAGGTTCTTTAGGTTCTATCCTAAGATTGGAGAGATCATTGATTAATGTGGCTAAAGATCTATCATCGCCATACTCAGTAAGAAATTGTTCTTAGAAAACGTTCCAACTGGTAATGGATCCAGAGGGTAGGGAAAAATACCAAGACCCAGCTAATCCTTGCAAAGTATAAGGGAAAAGCCTAACGACAACATCTTCCTCTGTCACTCCTTTAAAATTAACTGATAACATGAAATTATTAATTTGTTCTTCAGCTTATGTTCCAGCATCTGGATTAAACTTGGGTAACCATTTTTTAGGAGAATCAGGCAATGGGTGTAATGGTGCAGGCATGGTGACCGCAACAGGACTATTCCATGGATTCACCATTGAAAAACTAGTAGTGGATGATATTGCTGATGAAATTTCAAATGTTTGGGAAGGATTTGATATTGAGGATTGAATGGGTTGGGATGTTGAAGTTCCTGATCCCTGTTGAACAACAATATGTAATGAAGGAGTGGATGGCTGACTTCGCGCTAGGGAAGATGATGATGAGAAAGTTTCACTGTCAGATCCTTCAGTATTTTTTTTTTCCCTTTTCCTTTTAGGTAAAGGCAGCTCAGTAGGTTCAATATCGAGCTTTCCGCTTTGATGTCTGCTGAGAGGGTGAGGTAGATTGAATTGCGAAGTCTCACTGCCTTGAGATACCTCAGATTTTTGTGGTGATATCGAAAAGCCTTGAAGTTTATGGATGAGAGACTGAAATTTAGGGGACTCAGGACTTAAGCATTCTGAAGTATGGTGGGTTTGAGTAGTGGTAGTTGATTCCTCTTCTTCTCGCTTGAATACTGGAGTTCCAGCATGCAAACGGGAGGTACAAGGTGAGGTGGAGGGAGATTTACTCTCAGAATGGGTTATGGGTTTGGGTTTGCTCGCCATTCACAGTTCATGCCCTCCTTCTAGTGCCAAAAATTTTGATGCCTCAAAAATCGCTGCATCAACATCGAGGATAACCACCCGGTCTGGACCTTGAAGGCAACTCCTTTTCCGTTTGGTGTGGTGGCTCTGACTGGATATAATGGGACCAATTTCCCAATGATTGGTGAATAGGATGGATAAATGATTGATTCTCTAATATTTAATGATAATGGATGAACGATTTAATCTAAAAGTAAAATTATAAACAACTATCCTATCCCAGGCAATTGTTGCTTTTAGCGTAACTTTGGATGGTCTTCATTCACAAACAGCCATATAGATGACTCTTGTTGGTAAGCAAAGATGTTTATTCATATGATAATTACTAAGCCCAAATAGTTGAACAAAGAAATCAAGCAAACATTATTACACTATTCCTCATATATATCATAGACATAGATATGATTGAAAGAATAACAATCCTGAGACATTCAATAGTGAAAAGTACAAGGATTGCTATTAAAACACATACATATATTCAATGATAGAAAAAGTTAAACGAATGTCGATTCACATCAAAATGACACAAGAGCATAGATAATAGTACCATATGTTTATTTGAGTCACTCACAATATCAACCGCATTCAAATTCCTTCTTTTAACTTAGAAACACTTCCACAAAATGCAGTAGTGCACATATCATTAAAGCCTTCTTCGTCAAAATTCAGAATACTCACCCAGTCTTTATAAAAAATAGATCAGAATCACAATACTGTGACTTCTTGAATTGAGTTTATACAAAAACTAAGGACCCTTTCCAAATGCACGAAAGGGCCTATAAATACTAATTAAGCTAAATAATTACAACATAAAAGTGCTATTTAATTGGTACAATTATGCTATGAATATCTCCTCAAAATCAGATTGTCCTCAGTCGGCAGCATGATTCATTGTTTCAGATGATTTCCCTTCGGCTTGAGCTGGCAGACATCTAGCATCGGTTGCAACTCTGGAGGGCGACTTAGGCGCGAATTCGGTTGAGATGAATATGTGGCATCTTGGATCTTGGGGATCATGCAACTGATGGCATCAATTAAACATTTGAGTGCGGCCCTCTGACTGTATGCCTTGATTAAGAAAAACCAAAAGGTATCCCAAGTTAAACTTTGGATGCCAGCGATTAGTCTTCCTTTCTTTTCCAATTCCTGATTGCATGTTTGTTCCAAGGCTTTGGCCGATGTCAATTTTCCTGGCTTACACTGTGAAATCATGTTAGACAGATAAAGAGTGTCATTAACAAATTCAATTAAATTTCTAGTAGATAACCGACATCTTGAGGTTTCTCTTTCTGCCTTCATTAGTTGCATCTGCCATTCTAGGAACAAGATGTCTCTGTGTGACTCTAGAATTTTGGGTAGATCCGAAGCCTGTCCTTCAAGGGAGTCTTGCCAAGCAAAAAACTAGTTAAGGTCTCAATCGGCCTGTTCTAAATCCTGTCTAGCTTCAACTTATTTATGAACTATCAATGTAGTAATCTCACAAAGAGGTTCAGCCAGAGAAATGTTATGACAGAGCAGTTTTAGCTGTGTAATCAATGCCTTATTGATTTGTAGAGCTTCTGTTCTGAACTCTGCTACTTGAGGAAGGCTCCTAAACTTTGCTACTTCTTTTGACAGTTGAGCGATTTACTCATCCTCAGTCTTGCTCATTTGTTCATTCATCGCCTTTAATCTGGTCAATGCTTCGTACAATTCCTTTTGTTTCTGCACTGCACTCGAATCTATCCTCTGTTTCTCTTTGAGCAATTGCTCATTTAATTGATTGTTTGTTTGCCGCTGTGTTGATAGTTGTTGTTCCAATTGTTCTATTTTCCGTTGTGCTTCAGACACCTGCGACTGCAATTAATCAATCATTTGATGTTTTTCCTTAAGGAGACTGCTCAATTTCGAGGCTTTATCCATGGTGGCTGCCGAATATGCTCCGGCATAGTGAGAGATTTTTGTAAGGTCATCGAAAGGGTTCAATTCCTCCTTCCACACCACATTAGACATCTCTATTTGATCTGGCAAAAGGGAAGATTGATCAAGTCTCCTGCTTTTCCTCTGTCTTTTCACCACGGCCCTGTTTTTAGGACTGTAAAAGACATCTAATGGTGGTATGTATTCTATCTGTAAAACAATCTGATCGGATGGATCTTTGGGAATTATTTATGCATCTCTGCTGCTAGGTAGGCCGCTGGTCCCTTCACTTGGAACCATAGTTTTGGTTGTTTCTTGACAGACCGTCACTTCGGGTGTGCCGAATCCTTGAGAAGTCTAGGGATTGTTTATAATAGTGTCAAATTGTTGCCACCCTTGGAGGAGTTTGGGATCAATTTGAGTCTCTAAATCAATAACTTCACTGTCCTGCTTCTTTTCTTTCTCCTGCTCTGTTTCCTTCTCTTTAACTTTTTCTGACTCTTTTTCCTTTTCGGGAATTTTCTCTGTAGTAGGAGGCTCGTCAATATTCTTTTGCCTAGGCTCGCTTGACTTAGTTGTTGGTGTAGTAGCCAATAAATCTAGAGGCAGAGTTTGCAACCTCTATTCTTTGAACCTATTGAATTCTACCAGTCATTCATCATTATATTTCATCCTGGCCAATGTTTTAACTTGCGACAATGATTCTGTTGAAGAAAATAAATCATCAAATTCATCTTTTTCATCGTCAAACTTAGTAAGTTTGGCATGTTCAAGCACATTGTAGGCAACCTTCTGGGGATCGAATTGCCTGTTAGGGATGGTCGCAAGATTCAGTATATTTATTTTTCCTGCCTCCTTCTCAGCATGTTTCCAATCAAGTATGGTATAAACACTACATCTCAAAGGGAATATGGGCCATAGCTGCTTTTTGGAAGTCCTAAGAGTTATGGACGTTCTAGCAGTTGTTATTTGGTAAGCTAATTCTCGTGCAAACAGTTTATCAAGTACATACAATGGGAGGACATGGGGTCTTGTGGCACTACCAAACACCCTTATATATGTGAATTTATCTTCCCCGAACCAATTTCCCACAGCAGTCAAGTCAACTTCTGCCTCCTCGGAAATCCTTGGGGCAGGCTTATCAAAAATGGCATAATAGATAGGCAACATGAAACCATTACAGATTTGATACAAGTGGTCTTTATAATGTGCCTTCCATAACATCTGATGATAGATGTGGATTGGCTTAGGGTCCTGTGGCGTCCACCTCCACCCAAGTATCGGGTATTCGGAATTAAAGCAAAGCATATCCATAACATAAGCATTGTAATAGAAGGGGGGAATAGTCCTGGTGGTTTTGCATGAATTGAATCTAAAATCAAGAATTGCATAGGCTAATTTATCAGTCAATATATTCGCCCAATCCATGACATAACTACTAGTTGCCTCTTCCATTAAAGTAACCATTTCAATATCAAATTTTGTTGAATCATGCATTCCCCATATCGTACACATCATTGCCCCAGCGTAACAGTAAGGATATGCTAAGGAATCCATGGAGTACTTACTCTATGATTCATGTTTGTGATTTGTGGGATTCTGTCTCCACTGTCTAATCGGGGCTGATTCCGTCTTATTCTCCTCTGCGAATTTCTTTAGAAAATCTTTGTTGTATTCCTTTTCAGGTTCTGGCAAATGGTACATTTTCCTCAAGTCGTTAGGCTAAAATGAACTGAAAACTCTTCCATCAACTGTGCAAAAGGTCCTATTAGAAGCAGGAATTTGTTCGACCACCCATCTGACCACATTAGTGTAAGGAAGAGTTTTCTCCCGAGCCGCTATCCTATGTAAAAATTAGTAAACCAAATCTTTCAGCGAGGCTTCTGATTTGTTAGTTGAGCCTGCCATAGCTTCTTCCAACACTTCCTCTGGTTATTATGCCTCAATCAAATTATAGATGTTTTGCTAGCTTTTATTTCCAAGGTTGAGACATTTAGTGTCCGAAATTAGGCCCTTTTTGCTTGGTCCTGGGTCACTGGTGGGCTGGACTGTTACTGCAGGGTCGCTGCCGCAGCGGATCTCTTAGATTTCTTTCCCATTTGCTTTAAACTTGATACTTCGACGAAATTATGCACAAGGAAGGAAACCAGCGTGATACAGAGAAATAGATAACATGAGCCAATATGAAAGAGTTATATCTATTAGCGAGTAAACAAAGATCATGGTGAAATTGCCGCAGATAGAATCTATATCGAAAATCTCGGCATAACTGCTTCATTAATGGGCCGCTTCACCTGTCAATCATAATAAGGGAGCTTTTAAATATCCATCATAACGTCTATATGGTGAATAATTGATTCAAGCGTGGCTTAGATTTTCGTCGGCTAATCGCATTTGATGATTGGTGACGTGAAAGGGAGGGTTTTCATAATAGTCCAAAATATCGTTCAATCATCAAAGGTGATATAATGCAAGGCAATCTTTAATATGCTTAGAAACACACGCTTGATTTAATGCATCGCAATCGGACAGGGCTCGGGTCACTTTGTTTATGCCATTGCAAAATCGCCGATTGCCAATGGCGATACGCCTTATCGCATCGGGGGATTTCAAGGTGTCACAGTTAATGCATTGATTACCACAACCGATTGCCGATAGTGATACCTTTTATCGCATCGGAGGAATGGGGGATGCCTTATAAATGATGCGCTTTGCCTTTTCCCGATATCCGATAGCGATTTCCCTTTTTAGATCGAAGTATTTCAATGGGCCTTTATTTATGTTTCTCTTATTATTGCGATATGCGATCTTGCGATCGCTTTATCGTAATAATAAAAAGCTTTACATAGATTTGTTTAAAAGACCTATTTTATCATTGTTTAAAAGGGATTTCATATTTCAGTCGGACCTTTTGATGAGGGTTTTTTCTAATAATAAGTTAATACCAATTTATTCAAACATCTATGTTTAAAAGGGACCCATTTCATATTATGATTTTTAAAGAAAAATTTTATGAAATGGGGGCTTGTTCTACAACACAACAGGTTCCCAAATTTGTGACAGTTAAAGCACTTGATTCTTGACAAGTCTTTCTTCTTTCTCCTATGAGTCAAACCTGCTTTGGATTGAACTTTCTTCCCCTTTCCTTTATTTTTCTTACTATATAAGGCACAATTCTTGTCATATTCACCCTTTAATGAGGTCTTTTATTGTTTCTTCACCTTATATCCTCCTATACCAAATCAAACCAAAGGCATTCACAATTTGGTATCTTCTCCCTCCAATTCAGTGAATCTTGATAGTTGTGTCATCTTTTGGGAAGGCCTATAAGGGCTAGGCTCACCAAATAACCCTCTGCTACAGTAGTACCAACTTGAACAGGTTCATCTTAACACTATTTGAACCTACTCAGGTACTGTGGAATGGTCGCGTTCCTCTACATCTTGTTATTTTGAAGCTTGTCATTGAGTGCCAATTTCTTGTGGTCACTACTGTTATGGAACAAATATGGAAGTTCTTCCCACATTACACATGGATTCTATTTCTTGTGGATATTAGAGACAATATGGTCTCATATTCCCTTCAATATGATCCTCCTCGTCTTGGTAACACACTTCTCCCATTCTGCCATATTTTGAGCATCAACTATTGTTGGTTTCAAAATATCATTATCAATGAATTCCTTCAACCCATTATCCTCTAGTATTACCTCCATGTGGTCCTTCCATGAAACATAATTTTATCTTCCCTCAAGAGCATATCCGAGCCTTAGTCAATTTGGAGCCATATACTCAGTCCTGAATAAATATTGCAACCTGATCTACAACCTAGAACCTCCTAGAGTGAGAAAATCGAAATTCCTGATGCATAATGATTCCAGCTATAATACCATGTAGAAATTAAGTTTTAGATTTCAAATTGGTCATGAAATTTAATAAATCAGAATGCTTGAAGGAACTCTACTAATCTACAAAGGTTAATTCACCATATAAAACAATAATAATTGACATGAAAAAGGGAACATCACACATACACAAATATTTATCTAGGAGAATGAAACTACTCAAAATCACTTACTAGGTATATTGCACTCATTAGGGAATAGAGAAGAAATATAATGCTTGCTTAAGACTAAGTATATCCTGTAAGAGTATAGGTTATCACTCTGCCCCACTGCCTAAACTTGGCCCAAAAGTTAGCTAATTTAAAGCCTTCCCAACCTCTTATTTCTTTTCATTGTTTGCTTGGAAAATTTTCCCTATTATTTAGGAATTTCACACCAAGGAATTGCGCAATTACCATAGGTAAATCCTCTCACTGAATGCACCAACTATAGAAATTGGATTAGTTTACAACTATTAGCATAGCGCCCTTGAACTCCAATCTCAACTAGGTAAATCGAATTATCTTTACACAAAAATTAGTTTTGGTTGATTGATTAGTTAACTGGTTGATTGCCCAGTGTGGTTAAATTTTCACCACAACTTGACCTCAACTAGTTCCTCTAACAATTAGAACTAGCTAAACTGATAACAACTCAAATCAACTAAAATAGATTATAAAAAATTATCAATCAATCATTTAGAATTGAACTCAAGTGTCTCGAAATCAAATTTACTAAGTTAACTGAGTGACAAGAGCCATTTTACTTCAGTTAACTACCTCCAAGTATTTTGCTAAAATTGAAATTCAAATTTTAGTCTATTTTGACCAAGGCAAAGTCAAAATTATATTTTCTTGCTCCATTTTCAACATTGCATTAGTTAAACATAATTAATTTTAGAATGAATATATAGTGAAAGACACTCTAGAGGTATATTTATTAGATGATGAATTTCAAGCAATCACCTACCACTCCCACCATACCAATTGGGTAGCAAGAACCACATCACCATCCACATCACAAAATCCTTCTTTTGATGGTACAATAAGATATCTAGAGGTACAAATATTAGAAATCAGAGCTAGAGAGAAGCCAACTTATTTTGTAGAAGCAATAGTTGATGAGCGTAAATATTTAGTAGAGGAAGTCATCTTTATTTCCTCAATAAGAGAGAAATTTAATGGAGAATAGCTTGAGATATGAACTGAAGGAGAAGAAGAGGAAGAAGGGGAGGGACTTCTCTTACAAGACCATTGATAGAAGAAGTAGAAGTAGAGAACCCAATTAAATAACCTTATTATTTTATCTGCAATATGTCAGTGGTAGAGTGTGAAGGAGAATTGTTTCCTCCCAATGGTCATGAAATATTATTGGTAGGAGGATGAGGATAAATACCACAACCAAGAGGTGGTAGGGGAGGAATAATATTACACCTTCGAGGTGGAATAGGTGGTAGATGAGAAAGAGGCTGAGGAGAAGAGGGAGAATATGATAATTATGGAGATCCTTTTATATTTATGTTTAATATATTCATGTGAATGTCAATATGAAGGAAATCTCTCCATATGTACTTCCTAATTCAAATGGTATGAGAATATAATACCTACAGACTTTTATTTTTTATTGGAATTACTTTTTAGATCTTATGATTACATATCTGATGCTTAAAATTTGAAATTGTATATAGCATAATATTAAAGAGGACATTTTTGAAATGACTCAAAAAGAGGACGAGAGTCTTGAGGATATTGTAGAAATATTTGTGAATAATGTTAAGAGGGAAAAATTACATAATTTAGGATATCATATAAAAAAAAGCCTCCTACATAGAGAAATCATAGATAGGTTAATTTATCTCCTTAGTTTAAGGGGTAAAGTTGATTTTTCCTAATTTTCATTTGAATAAATATGTCAATTTTGTAAGTATATATCAAGAGGAAAGGCAAGGCATGGTAGGAGGTCATAGAGATACAATCATGGAAAGAGTAAGTAAATCAACATCAGGATTAGTAAGTTAGGATGAACCTGGAAACATGCTGGATAGTTT
Source organism: Pinus tabuliformis (assembly GCA_031772625.1). NCBI lineage: Eukaryota > Viridiplantae > Streptophyta > Pinopsida > Pinales > Pinaceae > Pinus > Pinus tabuliformis. The sequence goes on from CM062819.1 coordinate 726,617,769, forward strand.
TAAAACATACATTCTTGGTAATCTTAGTGGAAAAATAGGTATGTTAAGAAAGAAAAATATGAATAAAACTGAAGAAGTGTCTTTTTCTATATTATGTCTATGTGTAGAAATAAACATGCATTAAGAGAATGCCCACATGATAATATTGAAATTTGTGGCATTGTTTAAAAATCACTTGGTACAAATATTGTCCATGACTACAAGGGATGAAAGAAATTTTCCAAGAAGATGGTGGGGAAAATAAAACACTGGAAAAACTATATTTCATTTCCCCTAAGATATCTTGTTTACCTCATCAACAAGGTAGGATTCAATATCCTAATCCATAGTTTCAAAATTACACATGACAATCTCAAAATAGTTTTAATACTCCAATTCCTTCGAATCCTTGACTGCCCCAACCCAAAACTCCATCTTACAAATAGGGTTGGCAAGTATCTTATTGAAGGAATACATCATATTAACCACCTTTCACTCAATATCCTCAATATTATTAATTCCAACAACCATGCCATCCACCTCAGCCATTACCACCTACCAAACCACCTCAGATACCCACTCATCGACCAACAAAACCACTTTAAAACCTTAATAATAAAACACATTAGCCCACTTATAATGTTGAGTTGAAATTTTTTGAAGCTTGCATGATATATCCTCTTTATTTTAATGATATCCATCTCATATTAGGGATATTTTTACAAGAAAAGGATCCCCATGTTTTCATTAAGTAACATAAAGCAGAAGAGATTCCGGAAAGGGCAAATAATATTGACAAGGAATACATTGCAAATCAAATAGATGACACAAAAATAGTGCCAACTCCTACTCCTTTTGTAGAACAACCCTCTATATCCTTACAAAATCATTCTTTCTTGTAGGGATTAGAAATTGTTAAAGGTGTATAGAAACAATTGATTTTTCCAAATTATAATATTGTAGACTAATTAAGAAATATTTGGATTAAAATCCTTTCACTTCAAGAAATAAGTTATATTAAAATTTATGCCTAAAATTAAAGAATTTTTGTAATAAAAAAAAAAACAAGAGAAAGAAAATAATTTCAAAGAGTTCATCTTATTTGAAAATAGCTAAAATAATGATGGAAAAAATCACTATAGAAAAAATATTGATCTAGGAAGTCTTATTGTGAAAATTCAAATTAATAATGTAGAAAACTCAAAAACATTAACTGATTTAGATGAAAAAATCAATTTGTTATAACAAAAAATTTCTATGGTTGTACTCCAGTTAATAAATCTTCAATATACACCTACTATATTAGAATTAGTAGATGTGTATACTAAAAAAGCAGAGGGCATACTAGAATATGCACTTGTATCTCAAGATTCATGGGAGTATGTGGTTTATTTTATCTTTTTGACACCAGAAGCCAACCCAAAAGGTAATATTGATATTAGTTAATCCTTGGCTAGTCATGGATGATGCATTTAATAGTTTTAGATATGTTGACATGAAAATTTGTAATGGAAATCGAACAAAAATCTTACATTCAATCCCCCAATAAGAGAAACATTTGAATTTTAAAAGGAAGAATGGATTGGAAATGATGAAGAAGAATATGAATATGTACAACATGTCTTAAGTATCTCACAATTGTCTATTGAGAAAAATGATGAGGAAGGTCAATTAATAAACATTATTAATAATTGCAACTTTTCTAAATATTCTAAACAAAATTGTTGTGTGCATAGGTTAGAAAAAGTTTTTCAAGAAAAATTGTAAAATTGGATATTTTTTTATCACATAAATCTATGTTATCACCAGATAATATGGATAAATATTTGGTACTTCTCTTGTGGAAATTAGTAAACAAAAAACATTAATATAACAAAAAAAAAACTTGGAGAATTTTCAAAAATATCAATTAATTAAAATGCTACAAAAACATTCCTCTTCTTTTGTATACAGATACAATGATATGAAATGAATATATCCTCATACTTGCATCCATAATATATAAATTCAAGATAATTCTAAGCACATGAAACAACCTCAAAGGATGAATCCTAGTTTGTGGGAAATAGTGAAGGAATAATTACAAAAATTTCTCAATATAAACTTTATCTATCCAACATTAGATAGCCACTGGATTTCACCCTTGGTTATTGGGCTAAAGAGAAAATGTAAGTTATGAGTTTTTATATACTATAGGGTATTAAATAAAGAAACTTTTAAATATCATTTTCCACTTCCAGCCATTGAGTAAGGCTTAGATGCATTAGAAGTGAAAAAAAAAAATTATTTCCTTAATGGCTTAAGTGGTTATAATGAAATCCAAATAGCACTAAAAGATCAGTAAAGGACTAAATTTACATGTCCTTAGGGAATGTATACTTACAGGAGTACATATTTTTAGATTATGTAATTCCCTTGCTACATTTCAGAGAGAAGTACTAGGTATCTTCTATGACTTGATTCATGATTTTGTTGAAGTATAAATGGATTATTGTACAATTTATGGAAACACTTTTGAAGAATATTTAGAAATATTAGAAAAAATCCTTATTGGATGTGAAAAAAATAACATTTCACTAAGTAATTAAAAATGTTTTACAATGCTTAATGAAGTTATCATTTTGGGGCATCATATTCAAATCCCTAAAATCAAAGTGGACTTAGAAAAGGTTGAAGACCTTGGCAAAATTTTGGTATCTAAATATAAAAAGTACATAAGAAGTTCCCTTGGATTTAAAAGTTATTATAGAGGGTTTATATAAATTTTTACCAAAATTTCTTCACCACTTTTTAAATTAATAAACAAATATTTTTAATTTCATTGGGATTTTTCATGTCAAATTTCTTTTCATTAATTAAAACATAAAATATTGAAACAACCTATCATAATAGCACCACATTATTCCCTCCCTTAAATATTTCTACTGATGATTGAGGAACAACTTTAGGGGATGTATTAGTAAAATACAAATATAAATCCATATGCACTTTATTAAATCAATTATATTTTCTTTGATGGTTACCTAGTGATCCTAGTTGTTATATGGTTGTCTCAAATATTAAGCCATGTATATCTCAATATTATATAAGAAATAATTTAACCTGTACCAAGTTGACTTATATTGTCATTGAAAAGGATTTCTTAGTAGTAGTACATGCCATCAATAATTTTATACATTATGTCATTAGATATGAAACTTTATTCATATTAACCATTCCACCATTAGCTATTTAATAAAAAGAGGTATAACTAATGGTACAATTACTCAATGGATTTTATTATTAGAGGAAATCAATATTGATATATTGGAAAAATCTAGAAGGAAACACAATTGTTGACTTTCTTTTCATGATGAAAGATACTTATATAAAAATTCATATGGAGGATAGTTTTCCTAATAAACATAATTTTGAACTTTCTACTAAATCTCCTTGTTTTGTAGATATTGGTAATAATTTGTAAATGCGAAATTTTCCTGGACAATGATTAGACAAAGAAACACAAAGAGTTATTGAATCTGACACACCTTACAATTATATATAAGGGTAATTGTATTAAACATGGCAAGATGTAATCATTATAAGCTGTGTAAAATAAGATTAAGTACCTAATATACTCAAGGCACTGCATGATGTACCTTATGGAGGAAATTTCAATGATAGAAGAACTACATACAAAGTCCATTTCCCTAGCTATGTGATAGTTTTTAGAGAATGAGGAAACATGTTCAAGTAGATGAAATTCCTAAAAAGCATCATGTATTGATAGAGCCATTTTAAAATTTGCTTCTAGAATTCATTGATCCAGCTAATCTAGTTTCCAAGTATAAACGGTATAGTCTTGATTGCACTTATTATTCCACTAAATTAGTAGGGGCTAAAACATTGATTTTTTGTACTAAAAATGTTGTTGTAGAACATGTCTTTTAAGATATTTTAACTCATTTTAGTGGCCCAAGAGATATTTTTATATATATTGGAGTGCAATTCAGATAAAAACTTATTTAGAATATTATGAAGTAGTACAAAATGAAGCATCATAGATCCACTCAATATCATGCACAATCAGATGGACAAGTGGAATATACAAATAAAGTTCTTGAAGCCATATTGACCAAGACGATTCATCTACATTAGAAGGAACGGGTAGATAGACTCTTGAAGCACTAAAGGCATATCAAACCACATGTAAAAAGTTGACTAGACACACTCCTTATGATTTATTTATATAAATAAAGTTCTACATCCTTGATTTTCATGTGGAGACATATAAAACAATAAAAAATTTAGGACTAAGCCTTTCTGAAGCCCAATAGAAAAGATTCGCACAACTTCATGAGTTACATCAAATCTAAGAACATGACATTCAGAGGAGAACTATCATTTAACAAGAAAGGATGAGATGAAAGGACAAATTTATCAAGATTAGGTAGTTCAAACCACGTATTCGAGTACATTTTTTTATTCAAATTTTAATGATTTTCAAGCGAAATTACAAACACATTGATTACACCCATATGAAATAGAAACTTTTTTTTATAGTGTAGTAGTAACAATCGAGACCATTGGAGAAGAAGGAATCACATTTCCTTTTAATAGGAATCAGCTAAACCACTATCATAAGGACATAGCAAGAGAAGAGTTCATTCATAATTTGTAGCAGAGTACATAATATGGAAGTTGAAATATTTATTTTAAGTTACCATGCAAACATCTCCAAAGATATGAATTCCTTTTAATTAAAACATTAAATCCAACGAACATAGAAATGACTCATAACTTCATGTAAGATCATATGGAGGTCAAAATAGTTATTTCAACTTACCATGAAAACATCTCTAAATATATGTATTCTTCATAATTAAAACATATAATCCAACAAACATAGAAATGACTCATAACTTCATGTAAGATCATATGGAAGTCAAAAAATTTATTTCAACTTACCATGCAAACATCTCTAAGGAGATGAATTCTTCATAATTAAAACATATAATCCAACAAACATAGAAATGATTCATTACTTCATGTAAGATCATAGGGAAGTCAAAATATTTATTTCAACTTACCATGGAAACATCATTTACATAAAATGTCTTAGAAATTTATTCAAAATAATCCATAGGATTTAGCACACCATCAAAATCTACATCCTCAGATGAATGGCTAGATCTAGACGTAGATGGACCATATTCTTCTCTTTCATCAACTAGAGCCCCATTTGACTCAACATGCATGCTCATGATTTCAGGTTTCAAAAGTCTTCATGATTTACTACTAGGTTCAGTAGACACTCAACTCAACATTTGTTCCTTCTGGTAGCAACTCCTTCAAAATATCTATGGTCTTGAAGTGAAGAGTTCCTCTCATTGTTAAATTGAAGTCATAGAAAAGTATGTCAACATACTCAAATTTTAAGAGGTATGTATGACGACTATTTATATTTGTATCCTTTATTTTCTCTTTCTATTAATTTTTTTATCAACTACCATCTCTGGCTTGTACACACCATTGAATGGGTGGGTATTTGTGGCATATTAATGTACCTCAACATCTGCAATATCTTCATTTTATTTAATGAATTTTATAACCTTCGCAACCCAAAATGGATAGCCAAGTGGCTATCCATATGCTAATATTGTTATCATGTAGCCCTCCTTATCATCCTTCATAGAACCCCTCAGAAGGTCTTCCATGGCTTTATGTTGTGCACGTGATCTTCTAGAACCAATATATATTTCTCTTTCATCTTCCTGCTGAGAATCAATAATTCCTTGATATTGTTGTTTCTCAACAACGTGTCTTTGCTCCTGTTCATTTGGCATATTTTGAGGCCAAATAAATGGAGTCTTCAAAAGTGTATATTTTTTGCTCATATTGAAATGATATCACTTTGATCATTGAAAAAAGACTTGCACCAAATTGAATTAGGAAACATCAAAGTACTCATATGTATCTCTAATACATATTTTTATTTATTCTAGGAATTGAGAATAGCTTATCTCTCTCTTATGCCTTCGTGGATTATGGAGTTCAAAAAATGATTGCAATAATATTATCTTTGATGCAAATATTGGATGACCTGGAATGAACTTTAAAGATGCTAAACTGGATAACAACCCCCATTCTACAACAGTTGAATACTTTTTGCCCCATATAAGTGTTTTTCCATCAATTTTTTTGATACGAAATTGAGGTGGAAGCTAATATCATTAAGTTTTTCAATGCATTTATCCTCACCATTCAATCCTAAAATAAACCTTCACATGTCAATAGTTTCTTCCGACACATGAAAAAAGGGCTATGGAATGTATGATTTCTTAATTCGTTTAATTAATGATGGTAGGCTCCCCACATCCTTCCTCCTCAATGCTACTACAAAATGACTAAACATTTGATCAATATGGTCATGAGTGTTCCCAACAAGAAAGAAACCAACCTTCACCTCTTTTAAAATTCCCAAATGAACAAGCATGTTTAGATATCCAAAAAGAACTTGATTTTTGTTTTTACAGCTTGTGTTGTCCAATTGTAGATGCAAAAATCTAGGAAGAATATCAGACCAATGAGAAAGCACATAGTGGATTATAGTTATGGTAATATTTGCATTATTATGAATACTTGGAGTTGTGATGTAAACCCTTGGAAACGTCTTCGCATTAAAGACCATAAAACCAACCAAGTGAAACTGAATAAATTTTTATTCCTGTAAATTTGTTGGTGTGAAGACAAAATGTGCTATAAGTGTTTTGTTTTGGCCGATACCATCATTTATAAAACCCAAATATTTATTTGGATTATCATAAAAATAAAAAAAAATTGATGCTTATATATTTTTTGTCTTTCGCTAGTTTGCAGACTGTGATGCTCTTAAAGTGCTTTAACAATGGAGTCTGCACATACAATAAAAGAACTCTATTAATAAAAATACTTTAATAGTTGATAACTATCAAAATTTTAAAAAATGTTATGAATGCATAACTCTTTCCGCCCCTTGACATTTGTCCCTTTTTTATTAAAACGAAGCACATGTACTCCAAATCCTCATTTTTGTCTTCTTAGGAATATGAACATTGTTGAATTTGTTCTTCCATATCCTTGTAAAATACGAATATGTAATAAACTTACCATCTTCTTCAACACCTTCTGCGTATTCTCTCTATAAGATGTAGATTTCTCATATGTTTCCATTATGAATCATGTGTTGTCCTTGATGGAAAATTACTTGTAAGAGAACAATTATATGGTAACCAGATGAATCTACAAGTTAGATCAGAGGTGAGAGAATGATGGAACAAAATAATGGATCAAAGGTTTACGGATAAGAATCAGAAGCTTGATATGAGAAATTGTCGAATTAGGTGATGTCCTTGATGACAACCTATTTGATGAATTGAATACTTGATAAAGTGATAAAGAGGATGTGACAGAATGTATGGAAGTTGTGTTTACATATATGACAAGATGTAGTGTAGCGTAGAAATGATAAAGTGATGGCAACTCACATGGCACAAAAGAACAAGATGATGAGACAAAGGATTGCAAAAAATGTTTTAAGTTGTATAAAATGTTTAACCTAGTCCAGGTCACATATAGATGAGGGTTCATAGAATAAAAGGCACATATACATGTGCACGAAATTTCACAGAAGGAAAAGTGCATATGGGATGGAAAATTAAGGTTAAATATTACCAGTAGTTCTTACCATGGTATTGGCCCATAGTAATGAATACAGAAAATAATATTGATCCCGTTAAAGAATACCAGTGACATACCTATGCTTTTCACCCGAGGTATTGAAAAAGGCTAAAACTATATAAGGAGGTGAAGATCAAAGTGTGAGTGGGTGCAAGTGATGGAAGTCTTATGAAGAGTTTGATCAAAAGCAAATATGCATGTTATGGGTTATTGATTCTTTACCTGATATGAACTAAGTATGCACCTGAGTGTTCTATTATAGATGAGATATAATATATCTGAAAGAATTATGCACTAATGTTGGATCAGGGTCTTGAGACCTGAAATTACTTATCATTGTATGATCTGATAATGATAGGCTAGATTTCACTTCTAACTGATGTTTTATCATTTAAATATTATGATATCGGTATATTTGAAGTCTTGAAAAGCTGTAAAGTTATAATTCATTATTCGCATATCTATACACAGGTTCACCTCGGTCAAGGTGCGTATACACGCCAATTCGACACTTCCAAGTAGCGTATGCAGAAGAAGGGCTTGTTGTTCTGAAATGACTGATCTATCTAATCAGTGCTACTTTTTTACTATTGCTTTTCAATTATGTATTCAATATATTTGAAGTTAAACTGATTGTATAAGGAGAGAGAGTCTAGCTGACTGATTGATTAAGTAGGAAAGGTGATCTTTTCTGATATCTATTTATAACTCTGTAATATGACATTAGATCTTTAGAATGTCTTTGGTTGGTACAATTTTGGTTCAAAAGATTTATGAATTTTTACATTTAGAGGTATATAGAGCTTGGGTTATAGAAATTAACATATCCGTGCAGGTTGTTCTCATTGAAGTATCTTATACATTCTAACATATGATTTTTGATGTTGATGTTGGTTATGGTTGTTGATGCAGTTTTCTGAGTTCAGTTATGTGCACTAGTTATAGTGATCTAATCATTTCGATTGAGTGGTTGAATTTTGATTAAGTGTGAGTTGATTGGGTTTTGAGTGAATGGTTGATTCACTTGTATCATAAATTGTTGATTGGGTGATTTAGTTGGGTGCTTGATTATGTGATTTTGCCGAAGATTACTAAACAATGATTTAGTTCTGTCAGAAGTTTCAATGATTGGTTGATTCATAAATAAGATGATTGGGTTTTAGTTATACCAGAGATTGATGATTATGTTTCAGTGATTGATTGATTCAGATGCGTTAGAGATAAATGACATTGTTTAGTGCTGAATTACAATTTGATTTTTGATATTGAGCTTAAGTGTTGATAATGCCTCTAGTATGAAAATTTGATGAAACATGGACTACAACTTCTGATGTGTTGAAGTAGATGGATCCAATCTGAAAATTTGATGAAACATGGTCCATGGAGGATGTTGAGGGTTGGAGCCTTTAGTGAGGAAGTCGAAGCCTCCTACCAATAGTAGCCAGTGATTAGATCAAAGGTTTCTAGCTCCCTTCAAATGGCAGCTAGAGAATGAGTGAAGGCAGTAGCCTTCTGTAGGCCAATGCCTACATACTGGTAAACATATCATGTAGTACAAGAGCTAGCGGGTTGGAGCTCCCTTCCAATAGAAGTTGGAAAATGAGTGAAGGTTGTAACGTTCTACAGGTGGGTGCCTACATAATGCTATGAGCCTACACTAGTACAAGATTGTAAAGAACTTTTTCTTTATATTAAAAAGAAGACAAAGATGATATCAGCAGGTGGTTTTCTGCTGCATTAGGTTTCCACCTTAAATCCTAGTGTTCATGTACATTTCTTATGTGTGATGGTTTATTTTGTTATAATAGCACGTGGTTACTATTTATCTAATGTTTAATAAAGTATTGATGTAATGGTTGAACACAAATATATGATCAATTAAATGAATCATAAGTTCACTGTATTTACTATAATTCTCTTAAGAACAAGCATATTCACATGCAGGTTACTTTCAGTATAGAGATATGAATATGAAATGTAAAAATTTATTGATTTTAAAAATATTGATTCATCCCCCCTCTTAGTATTTTTCCCAAAAATTGGTATAAGATTAGGTCCATTGGCAGAAGCTTGATCGCTTGAAGGAGATTCATTGTAACAATGGGAAAGAAGCAAAAGAAGAAAGCACCTCAAAAGAAGAATACATATCAAAGGAAAAATGACAACATGAAAGATAATTTTCTATTAGGTAGAAGCAATTATTAAGATCCAGAATCACCTCAAATTGAAGATGAACAAGCAAAAGAATTACCAAGTACTATTTTTTGGTTTTTTGGTGATAAATTTCTCTATTCATGAGATATTGAAGATAATGAATATTAAAGTGAAACAAGTGAATTTTCTCTTATGGTTGAAAGTGAAATAAATATAATAGAGATAGAAGTTAAAAGGCTCACATATAAAATTAGATATCAACAAGATATATTTGACAAAAAGGAGGTTACTAGGTAAATAAATCAGTTGGAGGAAGGAAACAAAATAAGGAAGCAATGCAAGGAAAAGGAAGATCAATGTCAAAGGCTAAAGGATGAACTAATATCATTGAGAAAAAAAATTGAATGAAAAGGATAAAACAACCAAGGAACTAAAAGGAAGAACCAGTTACTATGAAGGTCTTGAAGCTATGCTCGCCTCTTTAAAATAATATCTTGAAAATTCAAATAAACAGAATGAAGAACTACTTCAAACATTTGAAGAAAAAGAAAATGAGGTTCTCAAATTAAGAGAACAAGTGGAAGAAGGAAGAAAAGTGAAAGAAATCTTATAGAAGCAGTATCTAGAAAAGGAAGAGAAATATTAGGTTGAGGTAAATATCCTAAAAGGTAAATTAGAAGAAAAGGATAAGATTTTATGATTGCAAGATACTACTAAGATTTTGGATAATATTCTTAGTAGTCAAAGATCTCTTGCAATCAAATTTGGTCTTGCTTTTCATGAAATTGTTAGGTGAATCTACCTCACAAACTGAGGCAAGGAATTCTAATGTAAAATCTAAAATGCTTAACAAGGAGATAACAGGTGAACGCCATCAACAACAAAGGAAATAAAGTCTTCAAATAAAATAATTTACTCCTAACTACGGAAGTGTTAATCGATTCTTTCCTTTGAAGAATAATTTTGAATGTTCTATCTGTCATAATTTTGGACATGTTGCAGGTAGGCGCAAAAGTATAATGTTTCAATCTAATAATTGTCTCACAGAAAAATCATCAACATCCAGGTACTTTAAGGGATATTGATTTTTCTCAATATGTTTGGTCACAGAGCCATCGATTGCTATAGAAGTAATATGAAACACATAAGACGTTATTCTTGTAACAACCTTGGGAATATAGAAAAAGAATGCAAGAACAACTCTATGGATCATCATAGACGATATGGTAAGCTATCAAATAAGCACATTTATATCAGAAAACCAGGAATCAAGAAAAGGAAGCTCATATAAGGTGTGATATTTCTCTCTGCTCATTTAAAGGTAAATATGACAATGGATGTGCTCATGACATGACTGGAGACAAGAGAAAAATGGAGTCTCTAGTGAAGAACCATCATGATAACTATATCCTTGGGACTGATGTTTTAGAAAATCTTATAGGAACAGATATAGTCAGAACAAACTTAGGGGGAGCTGAAATTATGAAATTTCGGTTTTCCAATTTTCATACGCAGATCTTATGAAGACAAATCACGTATATATGAGTGTTTTAAACTTCACAATTGTGTATATGTTGGTTTCATGAAGAAGCAATGTGACAGAGATAGAAAAAGGGTTTGATATGGTTCCGTCAATTATCAATTGTCTTTTCTGTTTTGATGGATGATGGTTATAGTATGTTGAAGTTCTTTAGAAGTGCTTTTGACCCTTATAAGTTGTTGATGACTTGATGTATAATTGGTTGATGATGATACCTTGATTATTCTTACTGATATATGAAATAATTAGATCTAATACTGACAATTGGCATAGGTTCAGTGGGAGCATATGTTATGTTTCTAATAATGCATTGTTTGCATTATGTTTGATTTAGAAGTTCTTGGTACATAATCATGCTTATCAATGGTGATGATGCTTATGTTGGTGAAGTGTTTAAATGATGCTGCAAGCATGGGTTTCCTATGATGAACTCTCAGATGATACTTATATGGATTATGTCACATAGTTATTTTGATGCTTCAGATCAAATTTATGGATGATTCAGATGATCCTTTTGCTGATGGATATAGTACTTGTGTTATGTTTCTTACATGGTGATATTCATAAGTTCAACCAAAAGAAAAAATCTTGAGCACACATCTTCATTACTTGATGATGTTTAGTGTCACTCATTGTTGTTATCAATCATGCATAAATTTCATTGGATGCAGTTACGAATGAGGATTTCTATAGTTCTTGGATTTCACATGATATATCATTTGAGGATTTTTGATATTGATGGTATCAAGAAATTTGATAAATGAATGTGAGCTCATGGTTTTCCTTTCACATTAATGGGAAGCTAGATACATATTTCTATCGCTATGCTAGATACATGGATGATTACTTAAGTTGTGATGTTCGTATAAGAGATCCTCTTGTATGAAGAAGATTGGCCAAGAGAATGGTGTTATTGAAGTTTTCATGAAGACATGGCTATTTGGAGACATGCCTTACTTAGTCACATAATGATGATGACTTCTTAATTTATGATGATAGGTTTGATGCTCACATATGCTGATTATCATGGTTGATTCTTATCAAATGTGGGATGTTAGAAAACTCCCTAATGATGATACATAGTTGATATATTGAAGGTTATTATGAAAAGATCATGCAGTTCTTGCTACAATGATGATGTTATGGTAATGGATGATGACTATGGTAGTTTCATATACCTATGCTATGATGTGAATGGATTTTTTCTTATTTCTTCGATATATGACATATTTTTAGTTGATTCATGGAAGGCTATAGATAAAGGGGTTTTCTAACAAAGAAAAAGAAAGTCGGTCTTGATAAGGTCAAGAGGATGAGTTGATATCTATATGTAGCAACTTAGTCACAGGCTGATGATATTAAAGTTACATTGTCTTATCTTGTGAACTAATGATGGACATATATAGGTTATTACTCTTGATGCTTCTAACAGATATTTATGGTGCAGATCATATATAGTGTATGATAGGTTCCGATAACTATCATGATCTTCTTTAGGTCTTTAGTCTTTGTTATAAATGTAATGTATATCACTAGATGTAAAGGCCATGAAAAGACATATGATGTAATAATTATCATATTCAGTCATGTATGGACTTCTTAAATCATGTTAAATATGTAATCCCACTTGGTTGGGTGGATGATTCAAATATGTATCCCCACTTGGTTGGGATATTGATGTATGTATGAATAATTGGTGATAGGAAGTTCATACTCACATAGTTGAGTTATAGAGTCATATTATTCTTTTGAAAAATATTTATGTGGACTCTTCATGTTCTCAAGGTGAGCACAAATAGTATAGTGCATCTCAGCGCATACTAAGGGGGAGTTTGATAAGAGAATTCATCATGTGCCTAGGGGGAGCATGATCGGTGTTCATATTTAGCATTTCGGATATGGAAGTCTTTATTTAACATTGGTTAGCCATTTTCCCTTGATGTCAAAGGGGGATAGTAGCATGGTTTTTGGAGAGTTGAGGTTGTCTTAATGCTATTTACAAGTTGTGGCGACCAAACACTGAAGTGGTTGCCATCGAGTCCAAAGGGGGGGATTTTTGGCATTATGATGCATTTGTTTTGCATGATGGAAACTCACTTGTAGAAGAACAAGTATATGGTAACTAGATGAATCTAAAGGTCAGATCAGAGGTGACAAAATAATGGAAAAAATTAATGGGTCAAAGGTATACAAATCAGAATTAGAAGCTTGATACAAGATTGCTTGATAAAAGTATAAATAGGATGTGACAGAATGCATGGCAGTTGTGTTTACAAATATGACAAAATGCAGGGTATTTCAGAGGAATCAGTTTAGAAATGATAAAGTAATGGAAGCTCACATTGCACAGAAGAACAAGATGATGGGACGAAGGATTGCATAACATGTTTTAAGTTGTATAAATTGTTTAACCTAGTCCAGGTCACGTATACATGTTGTTTCATAGAATAAATGGCACATATATGTATGCATTTAGTTTCACAAAAGAATAAGCATGTACGGGATGGAAAATTAAGGTTAAAGAATACCAAGGGTTCTTAGCATGGTATTGGCCCATAGTAGTGAATGTGGGAAAGAATATTGTTCCTGTTAAAGAATACCATTGGCATAACTATGTTTTGACCCGAGGTATTGAAAAAGGCTAAAATTATATAAGGAGGTGAAGATCAAGGTTTGAGTGGGTGTAAGTGATGAAAGTCTTATGAAGAGTTAGATCAAAACCAAATATGAATGTTATGGGTTATTGATGATTTACTTGATCTGAACTAAGTGTGCACCTGAATGTTTGATAATGGATGAGATCTAATACATCTGAAATAAGTATGCACTAATGTTGGATTAGGATCATAGGACCTGAAATGACTTATCATTGTATGATATGATAATGGATAGGCTAGATCTGAGTGATAACACATCTTTTATCCTGTAAATGTTATGAGCTGGGTATATCGGAACTCTTGAAAAGCTATGAATCTATAGTTCATTATTTGCAGATCTATACACAGGTTCTCCTTGGCGAAGGCGCGTATACACGTGGATTCAGCACTTCCAAGTAGCATATGTAGAAGAAGTGTTTGTTATTCATAAATAACAGATCTATCTAATTAGTGCTACTATTTTACTTTTGTTTGTCAATGATAAACTGATTGTATAAGGAGATTGAGTCTGGATCGTTGATTGATTAAGTATGAAGGGTGATCTTTGTTGCTATCTATTTATAACTCTGTAATATGACAATATATCTTCGGAATGTCTTTGGTTGGTACAAATTTTGGTTCATAAGATTTATGATTTTGTACATTAAGAGGTATACATAGGTTAAGTTACAAAAAAAAGAATATACACGCAGGTTGTCCTAGTTGAAGTAGCATATACATTATGACATATGATTTTTGAGGTTGTAATTGGTTCTAGTTGTTGATTTCATGTTTTGATTTTAGTTATGTGTACTGGTTACCATGATCTAACTATTCCAGTTGATTGGTTGAATTTTTATTAAGTTTCAATTGATTGGGTTTCGAGTGAATGGTTGATTCAGTTGTATCAGAAATTGATGATTGGGTGATTTAATTGTGTGAGAGGTTTCAGTGATTGTTTTATTCAGTTTTGTTAGAAGTTTCAATGATTGGTTGATTTAGAAATAATATGGTTGAGTTTCAGTTATGTCAAAGAATGATGATTTTGTTTCAGTGATTGATTGATTCAGATGTGTTAGAGATAAATGACATTGTTCAATGATGAGTTACAGATTAATTTTTGATATTGATCTTAAGTTTTGCTAATGGGTCTAGTATGAAAATTTGATGAAACGTTGCATACAAGTTATGATGTGTTGAAGCAGATGGATACAATCTGAAAATTTGATGAAACGTGGTCCATGGAGGATGTTTAGTATTGAAGCCTTCAGTGAGGAAGTCAAAGCTTCCTTCCAGTAGTAGTTTTTCATTAGATAAGGGGGTTGTGGCTCCCTTTGAGTAGTAGTTGGAGAAGAAGTGAAGGTGATAGCCTTTTGTAGGTCGGTGCCTACATACTGCTAAACATATCATCCAGTACAAGAGAAAGGGGGTTGGATCTCCCTTCCAATAACAACTAGAAAATGAGTAAAGGTTGTAGGCTTCTACGGGTGGGTGCTTGCTTACTAGTATGAGTTTGCGCTAGTAGAAGATTGTAAATAGCTTTTTCTTTATATTAAAAAGAAGAGATGACAACAGTAAGTGGTTTTCTTCTACATTTGGTTTCCACCTTAAATCCTAGTGTTCATGTGCATTTCCTATTTGTGATGGTTTATAATCTTATTATAGCACATGTTTACTATTTATCTAATGATTAATAAAGTATTGGTGCACTGGCTGAAGACAAACATATGATGAATTAACTAAATCATAAGTTCACTGGATATACACTCATTCTCTTAAAAGAATTCTCTTTCACATGCAGGTTCCTTTTAGTAAAGACGTCTATAGAAATATGAATATGAAATGTAAAAATTTATTGATTTTGAAAATATTTATTCACCCCCCCCCCCAGTATTTTTCCTAACATCATCTTTAGAAATGATCTAGAACATGTATTGTGTCTTTGTTCTGAATACACTCTTCATGCTTTGGAAATAATTATTTTATCCATGACATTGCAGTAAATCTTGATGGTCCAACCGCTCTTTTATAACTTACTTTTGAATATGTAGGATCTTTTTCTAGTCTTTCTTGGATTCTAGACTAATGAAAAATACCAATTTAATAACTAGCTAGTTTAGATTGCATGCAACCAACTAAAAATGAATTTTGCATGATTTTATTCATTCACAAATATTTCTTCCTTTTCTCCAAAGTAAACTTGAAATCCATATGTTTCAAGCAATCCTTTCAATAATATTCTCTTGAAATTAGATCATTGATAGAACTTCAACTTGTGAGATAATTTGTCCTAAAACTTATATAACACGAATATTTTGGATTGATATGGAAAGGTCTACTCCTAATTATATATAAAATATTTTCCTGAAACATCTCCCTTACTTCATTATTCTTTGTAGAATCATTTTCATCATCATTACAAGGAATATTATACCAACTATGATCATTCTTCGCATAGTTAGAAAATTCACCATTGCCATTGCTTCAAAAATATTCATTACCATCCTCACTTGATGAAAATTCTTGACTACCAACATCTGTGCTTTTGAAATCCTAACTCAGATGAAATTCTTCACCATCTTCATCCCTTCTTTTGTAAACCTCCCTTGCACGATTCAATTCATCATCACCATGACTTCATTTGAAACACTCACTTAGAGAAATGCATTAATCACATTTCTGCCTCTAAAATTGTCATTTGCAAGAAACTCTTCATCCTCCCCTTCATCACTGGTGCTCACATTATCCTTAGGATTATGACTGAGTGGAAAATATGACTCTCTATTCATAGTCAAATTATCATCTCCAGGAAATTCTTCATCCTCCCCTTCATCAGTGGTCGTCTCATAATCCATCATATTAGGAATAAGTGGAAACATTGAATTTATATTTAATGGAAATTCTTCATGCTCCCCTTCGTCAATGATCCTCTCATAACCCTTATGATTAGGACTAAGTGGAAAATTTAAATACCTATTTACTGGAAAATTTTCATCCTTTCCCTCCCCTTCCTTAGTGGTTCTCTCATAATCCTTAAGATTCTAGGACTATGTGGAAAATTTTACTCCTGAAATTATTCATCCCTCGCTTCATTAGTGGTGCTATCATAATCCTTAGGATTAAGACTATGTGGAAAATTTGGCTTTGGAAATTCTTCATCCCCCCTTCATCAATGGCGCTCTCATAATCATTAGGATTAGGAATATGTGGAAACTTTGACTCTACAAATTCTTCATCCCCCCCTTCATTTGTGGTTCTCTCATAATCTTTAGGATTATTACTATGTGGAAACTTTGACTCTACAAATTTTTCCTCCCACCCTTCATCAGTGTTGTTCTCATAATCCTTCGGATTATGATTGTGTCAAAACTTTGAATTTGGAAATTTTTCATCCGCCCCCTTCATCAATGGTCCTCTCATAATCCTTAGGATTAGGAGGAACTAGAAAAATTGACTCTCTATTCACAGGAAATTATTTTTTCTTCCCTTCATCAATGATGCTCTCATCATCCTTAGGATGAAGACCAACTGGAAAATTTGTCTCTCCCTTCCTAGTGAAATAATACTTGTTACACTCATCAAAATTAATAGAGTTGTTGCATGACGAAGATGTCGATGCTAAATAAAGAAAAACATCACTATGAGAAGAAACCATGACCTTCAATGGGAACATGTCAAATGATACAAATGCACTCTCTTCCAATGACAATTTATATCTTAGAGATTGAAAATTTCCCTCTTAAGTTTCCCCCCAAAATTTTTCACTGAAAATGTCCCCTCCAAATTTTCACCCCAACAACTTTCGCCTAAAATTTTCCCTCCAAAATTCTCATCTAAAATTTACATGAAAACATATTACCAAATTTCGTTCTTGAGCAATTTCACCCTAGTTTCTATTCAAAATATTGACAAACATTTTTGTTTAATGCATTTATTCGAAATTAAAATACTTTTTCTATTTAAATTATTTAACATTGACTATGTAACTAAATTATATTTTATAATTAATATTTTATTTTATCGCACAATGAACGAAAACTAACCTAAACCTATATAATATTAACTATATTTTGTTTTTTTTTTAAGTCTAATTTTAATTCCACATTCGAGAAATGCTAAACCAATCCCACAATCATCTCTATAAAATAGCATTCATTGTTTCTATTCATCATATAAAATGAAGGTTTTGGGTGTTGCTAAAACTTTTGTAGCGATTTTGTAGAGGAGTTGCATTTCCATTTATAGTACGTTCAATAGGAGATTTGTGCATTTGAAATCCTAGTTTTCTTTCTATTTCAACTATTTGTTGAGGCATTTGGTGAAAATTTGTTGTTTACAAGAAAAACCACATAAAAAACTCTTTTTTCATAGTTAAAAAAAAACACTCAAATTTGTAGGAGTTTTAGGTGAAAAATTAAGATTTTTTTAGATTTTTAGGCGTCTGAAAAGAAAAAGGGGTGTTAATTTTTTTCTATTTTATTTTTTTAATTTAGTTTGGGGAGCATTAAAATCCTTGCATGGAAAAAAATAGTGTTCAATTAAAAAAAAATATTAATTTTGTTACATATTTGCTAGTTTTAATTAAAAAAAAAAAAAATCATTTTCTTTTCAAATTTAATTTAAAAGGAAAATTGTTTATAGTTACTTTTTTAATAAATTGAATTTATTTTTTTTATTTAATTATTAAAAACATTATTTTTTAATATAAATACTAGATTTTTTCATCTATATTTAAATTAAATTGGTTTGTTTTTATTTAAATATTTGAATTTAAAAAAGAATTTTTTTTTTTTTTTTTGCCACCGACCCTTTGGTTGCTTGCTCGGGGCTTGGGTGGGGATGGAGAGTTTGCACGCAGTGTGCCCCCTGCTCGCTCGGGCCCCTAACCAATGGCCAAAAGGTTGGGAAAAAAGAACACACACACACACACACACACACACACACACACATAAAACAAAAAAAAAACAAAAACAAAAACAAAAACAAAAAATAATTAAATTAAATTTTAATATATTATATATTGTAATACAGTTTTAATATAATTTATAAAATTTTATATATACTAATACTTTTATAAAAGTTTTGATACAAATTATTTAAAAAACATTTTTTTTAATTTATATCTAATAACATTTTTTTTAATGATTTTAAAATTATATGTATAATTTTTTTTAAAAATTATATATATAAATTTTATAACAATTTTTAAAATTTAGATATAATATAACTTATTTTTGTGTTTATGTATTTTAAAATAACAATTATATTTTTTATTTTTTAATATATATATATATATATATAGAGAGAGAGAGAGAGAGAGAGAGAGAGAGAGGTTGGGATCAAGGAAGGTCTCTGTGAATATGTCTGGAAGAAAGACAACAATTTCGTCATCTAAACTTGCATGTGGACATGCTATGAATACTGCTGAACATACTCGAACTCAGAAACATCATAAAATTCAACTAACACGCCCATCAAGTACACAAATATTATTTAAGAATGGATGAATCCACCAAAAACAATTAAATTAAATTTTACAAGGGATGTTAAAGATGTTGAATCTGATAGGCTGCCTGTGGCATATCATGTTCGAGACCTAGGGTTTGAAGCTGCAACCTGCAGCCTCAGCAACAGTTCTGGAAGCACAAAGAGACAGATTAGCAGATTTACTCCACAGAGGTCGAGGACAGACCCGACAAATGGTAAACGAGGGGTCCACTGGGACCCTAACCTTCAAGCAGGTAGTCATGCAAAAGCAGAAAACGCAGGAAGGATTTAAAATCAATGGCTTTGGAGATCGTAAGGATGGCAGTAGCAGCAACGGAGAAAGGACACAACAGCTGCAGAAAGAGACAAGAAAAAACCCAAAGATGACGGGTAAGGCCAATAATGGACAGGAGAAAAACGACAAAAGACCAGAAGCAGAACAAAGGAACACAGCACCAATAATAGCCCAAACAGAAGGCGAAAAAGAAAATGGAACAGAGCCGCACTCACAAGAGGAATAGGAGCAAGCAAAGGTTGCCAACCCCGGCTCCAAACAGACAACTCAAGGAGCATGCAAACCAAAGAAAAAGGAAACCCTTCGAGTAGTCTTCTCAGATCCGGACATTCAGGCCTATAGAGACCACATGATGGAACATGCAGTTATTTGCAAATTTATGGGACTGTGGCCAACAGAACGCACACTCTGCCAATGGATCAAACAACACTGGAAACCAAAAGGTGATGTTAAACTCCACCTTGGAGCAAAAGGCTTCTTCACTGTTGTCTTTACAAACTTAGAAGATAAGGATAGAATCTTCGATGGCGGACCATACTTCTTTGCCTCAGCTGGACTCTACATGAGGCCATGGAAGGCAAACTTTGTACCTGAACAAGAGACATTCACACAGGTTCCAGTGTGGATCTGCCTATTCTCCCTTCCTATAGACTACTAGGGACTAGCAACGCTTAAGCAGATAGGAGACCGGCTCGGAACCTTCATTAAAGCTTCAGAAGCAACAATGCAACGAAGATATACTTCCTGCGCACGCATTTGTGTTGAGATGGACGTCTCAGGAGCCCTGCATGAAGGTCTGTGGCTGGAATTCAAAGATGAATATTACTATCAAGCCATCGACTACGAACAAATCCCCTTCGCTGTAGAAGGTGTCATGAACACGGACACCTTGTTAGAGAGTGCCCTCTCAACAAAACAGGGGACGAACACAAACAAGAGCAAGCAGCAAAGAATAAAGAGGCCTTCACAAAGCCAAAAATAAGACAGAGAGCTAACAAAAAAAGAACACACAGAGCAGAGACAGGACCTGGTATCATCAGTAACACCTTCAGCATTCTAGAAACTGATACAGACTCAGAAGGCACTAACAGAGAAACAAAACTTATTGAAGCACCAAAAAACAAGACAGAACACACAACTAAGGATGGGGAGGAAAATACACTCAGAACAGAAGTTCAAATGCAAGAGTTCAAAGACAAACATGATGAAGACACTGACATGATAACCAGCGACGAGGGTAGCGAGGATATAGAGCTCAATGCAGTCCTAGAAAAAGAAGGAGTCAACCTCCCAGCCATGGAAAAAACTGGGAAACCCAAGGGCTAGACAACATTCCGGAAGAAGAAATCAGGAAAATCAATGATCTCTTCATCGCAAGAAAAAAGGTGGAAATTGATAGGCAAAACAAAAGATTAGGAATCGCAAAAGGCACAGGTAATCATTCAAAGAGCATATCTCTTAACCCAACAAGCCAGAAGCCAACTAAAAGAAGAGGCAAAAGAACTAGTGGGGAGGTGCTGCACGATCTGGGGATTCTAATGATCAACTCTGGGAAAATGAAGGCTCTTCATGCCTTCCCGTCCTACCAATGAGTTTTTAGTTATCAATGAATTTCATCTCATGGAATGCAAGAAGGCTTAAAAGCCAAGCTAAGCAAAGACTGCTCAAGAGAAAGTTCCAACAAGAAAAGCCAGACATCATGTTCATACAGGAGACCAAATGCGCTACTAACCAAATGGAGAAAATCAGCAAAAGACTAGGCAAACCTATCAAATATACAGATGTAGCCAGTCAAGGATGGGAAGGAGGCATAGCTACACTTTGGGACACCCAAGCAATAAACATTATCTCAATGGAGGTTGCACGTTCGTTTATTGCCACAGAAGTTCAAATAACATGTAACTCTGAAACCTACCTATGCATAAATGTCTATGGACCGCAAAGATTAGATGACAAATTTTCTTTTCTTAATTCTCTTATGAATTTAAAGTTAAGATACCCCACCTCTAAGATCATCATGGGGGGGGATCTTAACATGATTACCTCCCTACTGGAGAAGAAAGGAGGTCTCAGAAAGCTTAACAAAGATACAGAACTCTTTGTTGATTTCATAGAAGCTGCCAAGCTAGTAGACATTCTCCCCAAAAATGGCTCCTACACTTGGAACAATAGAAGAGGAGGAGACAATAGGATCGCCTCCCGGCTGGATCGATTTCTGATTTCGGAAAGTATCTTACTCGAAGGAACAACAGTGGACTCTGACATCCTCCCCAGTGGAGGATCAGATCACTGGCCTATAGCTTTGGAAGCAGCCATCCTATGCACCCCTAGAAACAAGCCCTTCAGATTTGAAAAGTTCTGGTTAACTCATCCCGACTTTGCAAATCTGCTGAAGGAATGGTGGCGCGAACCATCAGATCTAAGAGGCACCAAAATGTTCAAGTTCCAAAGCAAGCTAAAAGACATCAAATACAGAATTAAAGAGTGGAACACTGAGAAGTTTGGGAACATCTTCCAGGAAAAGAACATCATTGAAGGTAAGTTAAATCAAATTCACAAGGAATGGGCTTCTGGGAACTACAGAGAAGACTCAAAAGAACAGGAGAAGGTTCTGATGCAGCAATGGCAACTTCGTTGCCAACAGGAAGAAACTTTGTGGAAGCAAAAATCAAGGATCCAATGGCTGAAGGAGGGAGAACAAAATACAAAATTTTTTCAAAGATCGACGATGGACTACAGGGGGGCAAACAAAATCCTCAGGCTCAAAAATGAAGCAGGGGAAATTCTTCAAAACCACAAGGACATATCAACGCTGCTCACCAGGCACTTCAAGCATATAGCTCAGGAAATGCAAGAAGAAAGATCCGAGGCCATAGAGGAGCTAACTAAAGCTATACCCAGCATCATAACCTCCGAGCAAAACTCTTCTCTGCTAAGAAAGGTCTCAATGGAGGAGGTGGAAGACGCGGTCAAAAGTATGCCAAATGATAAGGCACCGGGGCCTGATGGCTTTACAATCAACTTCTACAAAGCTTGCTGGCCAACTATCAAAACAGAGGTATGGGAAGTTGTCGAAGACTCTAGACATTCAGGCTCTATTCTCAAATCCCTGAACTCCACTTTCATTGCGCTAATCCCCAAGGAAGAAGAAGCCAATTCCCCTAACAAGTTTCGACCTATAGCTCTCTGCAATGTGGTATATAAAATCATTTCTAAAGTCATAGCCAACAGACTTAAGCCCTTTCTACCTGACTTAATCTCAGAAGAACAGTCAGGGTATGTGGAAGGTAGGCAAATTCTAGACAACATTCTTTTAGCTCAGGAGATGGTTCACACCCTACAGACAAGGAAACTTCCAGGTATGCTAATGCAGCTAGATCTCTCAAAAGAATTTGACAAAGTCAACTGGAATTACTTGGAGGCCATTCTAAATGCCTTTGGCTTTGACAAGCAATGGACCAAATGGATCCTTGCTCTGATCAAATCTTCCAATTTTTCCATTCTAGTAAACGACTCTCCCTCTACTCCTTTCTCCCCCTCCCGAGGCATTCGTCAAGGAGACCCTCTCTCCCCCTTCCTATTTGTAATCCTCATGGAAGGGCTCAGCAGGCTCATTCGCCAAGAAAAAGAGGAAAGGAAGCTTAATGGCCTACACCCTTTCCCCTCCATACCTGCCACAACGCACCAGCAGTTTGTCGATGACACAATGTTGCATGGCTCTCCAACCGTCAAAGAAGCTATGGCCTTCAAAAACATTCTTCACCTCTTTAGCAAAGCTTCAGGCATGGAGATAAACCATGCCAAATCGACTATCTTCTTCTTTAATACTCATCCCGCCATACAGAACCATCTCTCCAGCATTCTTGGCTTCCGAAAAGAGTCTCTCCCTTCTAAGTATCTGTGAGCCCCTCTCACTACTAAGCCTTGGCAAAAAACTCACTGGGAAAACATCTTAGCGAAACTAGAGAAAAAATGCAAGCATTGGACTCATAGGGCTCTTAACTTTGCTGGGAGACTTGTCCTCACCAAAGCTGTACTGCAGGCCATACCGCAATATTTGCTATCCATCATGTCGGGCCCCAGTGGTATCATGCAGAAGATTAGAAACATCCAAAGATCCTTTCTATGGAGCGGCAATGCGAAAAAAAGAAAATGGGCAGTGGTAGCCTGGAGCAAGCTATGTACCTTGAAAGCAGCAGGTGGTTTAAGCTTAATTGACCCCCACACCATCAATATGACATGTGGAGCCAAGTTGTGGTGGTGTTGGCTGAAGGAAATCAACCTACCTTGGGCCAGAAACTGGAAGGAGAAATACACTCCTAACTACAACAATCAAGACCTAATCAGGATACAGGAAACACTGGAGGGTTCTCCAATATGGAACTTAGCTAGAAGAAACCGCAACTTAATTCAGGACCACAGCTTCTGGGAGATCTGCAACGGGGAAACGACCCTCTTCTGGGAAGATGCATGGCAGCAACTCCCAAAGCTAGAACAACCAGAGCTAGAAGAGTTCAAAACAAAATGTCAGAATAGGGGAAAGTTTATAGTCCACCACTACTGGAACCCTAACAGCTGCGACCAGGAATGGAGAGAATGGGCTATCCAGGATGTTGAGAACCCAATTGAAGAAAACGACAACACAAAGGACCTCCTGAAATGCATAAACAATCGCACTATCAGAAAGACCACAGAAAATGACATCCTGAGATGGGGTATGAAAGGAAGCGGGAACTTCACTCTCAAAGAGGCCAGAGAACAGCTAGAACTCTTGGAGCAAATGGAGGCGATACAATGGAGCAACAAGGTTTGGGACGCCATATTCTGGCCTAAAATAAAAACCTTTTTATGGCTCCTCATGAGCAGAAAAACTCTCACATGGGAGAACCTACGCAGAAAGGGTTTTGAAGGCCCCTCCATATGCCCTATGTGCAAACAAGCAGAAGAAACCATGAACCACCTTTTCAATTCCTGTGAATGGGCCGATCACCTATGGCAAGGGATGGAAACTATATTGCAGCAAACAAACAGAGACATAGAATCCATTCAAAATACTATCATGAATTGGCCTAGAAAGTACTCCAACAACACAAAAATCAACAACATATGGAAAATTCTACCAGGCTTCATAACTTGGACCTTATGGAAAGAAAGAAATCGCAGAATCTTTCAAGATGAGCATAGAAATATAGAGTACTTGCATAGCACCTTAATCCAAAACATGCGCCAATTAATCCTAGTAAAATGCAAGGAAGACCCTGATAATCATCCTTCGGCCGAGGACCAGCGAATTCTGAATGCCTTCAACCTGCTCAACGCACAACAACTGGGATCCATTGGGCAGTAGCAAAACCTAAACACCGAGCCGAGGGGCTGGAGGCAACCGCCAGAAGGGTTTTGAAACTAAACTTTGACGGTGCCTCGAGAGGCAATCCCAGCCAAGCAGGTATTGGAGGAATCATCCGAAACCATGAACGCGAAATACTTTACATATACAACAAAGCTCTTAGGGAAGGCACAAATAATGAAATGGAATTCACAGCACTGGAAAAAGGGCTAAGAATCCTCCAAATTAATCAAACAAGAAAAGCAGTAATTGAGGGAGACTCCGAGGTGGCCATTAATGTGGCCAGGAAAATCCATGGAGGAACGCCAGCCAGCAGAGTCACAAAACACTGGCGATTGTCCAAGGTCACAGACAAGATTGCCAAGCTGATAGGAGCAATGAAAGGCCTCATCTTTCAGGCGGTAAGGCGAAATGCCAATGCGGTTGCTGACCACTTGGAAAATCATGGAATTGAACACCCCAACGAAATATGGGACAGCTGTTAGCAGTAGGTTGACAACCAGCAATTAAAGAGCAAATGCATCCAACTCTCACGATTAGATATGGTGACGGCAGAGGAGTCCAACCGGAGGGTCGAATAGCCCAATGCCATAATTGCATGAACAGGCTGACTAGGTGTGTACCACTAATTTCCGATAGCATGCGAAGGACACACAAGATGAGGGCAACCATGACAGAAGCAGGTGACGAAGATTTGTGCAGGGCCACAATCTGTGGTGATATGAGCCGCCGAAAAATTATAAGGAACAGGGAAACATGGCACAATTTGGAGCAAGCAGGGCACAGTGACCGTAGACGGGTTCAATTATCCCACAACCCAACCAAAACTCCATCACGCAGCAATTATGGTGATCTGACGTGCAAGTTGCACAAAGTTAATCGATCACACACCGGAAACCTCCCTGAATTTTGTTATTTAACCACTCTCAATTGCCCAACGATAAACATTGTCTCAGTGTGCAGCAAAATCATTCTTCCTCACTCTACAGACATCGCTCGGGATACAGCTAGGCAAGACAGTAACACCATGGCTGGGGAGACTAGCCGCAACAAATCCGCCAACAATGATCTGCAGCAGTCAAGAGAGATGTTTGAGAGGCGAACCTCGCAACGGAACAAGCGCAAAATCATTGACTTAGAAGCCACTGTCCAGGACGAGGAAAGTAAGTTCTCTGATCAGCAAATCGGGAAAGAAGTTGACTGGCTCCAGGACCCGGGAACTCCCAGCACTTGGACCACTCAGTTCGTAAGAACTCAAGCGGAAAGTTGGCGAATGAAGACCCTCCTCGCCAAAGCTATGGATGTCCAAGGTGAACACGCAGAACAGCTGCGTAAGATCAAGCAATTTACCGAAACTATGTCGCATGGCCACATGGCAGTGGTGGAAAGCAGCGAATTTAAATTGAGCACGATCCACCAACAAGTCGATACCATGGATAAGAAACTCACTGTGCTGATCAAGCTTCTGAAACAAACCATTGGGCAAGACAACAAGCCCTCCGACATGCAGAAGAGTGAACCATCAGGAGACCAACAGGGAAACTCATCCAAGCCTGGGCAGATCTACATGTCAAGACCCAACCCGGTCCTGGAAATGTTCAAGCGCCTCTGACTCTGCAGTCCACCGGGCCTCCCCTGCTTTCCTCCTCTCAGCGAGTTATTATGTCTTTGGTCCAGGTTTCCTCTGTCTTTGTATGTTGTCCACTCTTGCTAATAGCCGCCCTGCGTGGTGTTCATGTTCTTAGTTTACTGTTATCTAGTCTTTTCCAGTCATCAGTCAATCTAGTCTCTTCTGGTATCATGGGGCAAGGCCTGCAGCTTAACGGCCAGTAATCTGCTTCTGCAGAAATTTTGTACCATATTTTATTTTTTGTTAATATCAAAGCTTACTTACAAAAAAAAAAAGATGTTGAATCTGATGATAGCACACATATCTATCTATACTGTGGTATGATTTACATGGGTGAATCATATGAGTTGATAGGTAGTGTATGAGACATATGTTTGATGTTGAATTCAAACATTGTTTATGTGCTTGCAAAATTGCCCAAGTCACATGAAAATGTAAGATAATGTCTCTCAAAGGTCAACTATGACATAGATGAAGAATCTATACTATTGTGTGAAGAAATCTCATCCAGCATTTCAAATAACATTGTAAGTATGCTTATTTGTATTTATGTGTTATGTATTATTTTAAGGATTATTATATTTTTTATCAATGATTGATCATTGAAATATTGTATTTTCTTTGATAGGAATTTTTTGGGAGTCTTTCAATGATGTTGGAAGGTATTTATT
This sequence comes from Pinus tabuliformis, assembly GCA_031772625.1. NCBI lineage: Eukaryota > Viridiplantae > Streptophyta > Pinopsida > Pinales > Pinaceae > Pinus > Pinus tabuliformis. Next base: position 726,645,206 of record CM062819.1, read on the forward strand.
ATGTAGAGACAAATATTATGAATGTGATCATCAGTTTCCATTTAGATTCAGAAGAATAAATGAGAATTAAGAAAATATCATCTATCCATGATACTACAATAGTACATATAAGGGATCATCAAAGAATCCATACGGTGGGTCAATCTAACAGGGGTAAATATATTTCTTTTGAAGATGTTGCAATTGTAGCTAAAGATAAAGCTCAAAAATACATAACCATTAGTGAGGAGGAGGTTAGAACTATTGTCGAAGGAAGAAATAAAACACCAAAAAGAAAATTTCCCACTGATGTCTCTCTTCCACTTAATGATGAGGAGATTGTTTATGTAGAAGAAGATATGTTAACTAGGAAGAAGAAGAGATCAAAAGTTGGTGAATTTGTTCAATCATAAGAAACTATGAAGAACAAAGTGAAAGTTTGAAAGGCAGCAAAGAAATCATAACATCGGGTGTTGATTTAGAGGATGGCATTATGAAAATAAAACAAAATGCCAATCAGAACCACTAGAGGAAGAATAAAGTAATTAGTGGTGGAAAAACATTTGAGCTTAATGTCACCCAACTCTTTAGGCTAGATGAAGAACAATATCAGATCAAATTAGAAAGCCATATCACCTACATGTCCATAATTTGAAAACATTGTTCAGGTACAAGCCATGTGGACATGTGGTGGATTATGTGGTTATTGTTGATCCAAATCAAGTTCCCAACAAAGAGACATTTGATAGGACACATTGTTTTCACTACAGATATTATGTAATTGGAGGGAACCATTCAAGGGAGGTCAAAAGGAAATTGATCCAGGAATATCCCAGAAACTATCTTTTTGAAACATTTACATGCATCATTTATGTTGGTTTAATAGAAATAGAGGAAAGGTTATTTTCATGGGATAATAATGCAGATAATGCGTATAGAATGTCTATGAATTTCATCCAAAGGGTCAAATTTATTCATAATGAATTTGTAGAAAAATGTGATGGGGATCAGACAAAAGTCAGTTTAATCTTTCGGAAGGATTGTTGTATGGAAACGCATTATCAAATTGAGGATAAAATTGAATCAAAAGTGAAAAAGTAAATTCAAAAATATTTAGAGGCATGGATAACATTTTCTAGTTGGAATTTAGAACATGGGAGATATTGGAATTGATTGATAACATTTTTGACATGTGGGATAACATTTCCATAAAAAATCAAAACATTAAAAAGTCTAAACCGTAATATGTACCAACAGTAAGATAGGTCCTGAAATGAAGCAACTTCTAGATGATATGGCTATCACACCTTGGAGAACATTGCAAGGAGTGAAGTATGACAAAGTAGACAAATCAATATTATGTCATGTGAGGTCAGTTGAATACTCATTGGAGGAAATATGCTCAGGATTTCAAAAGTAGGTTTGTTGAATTATTTTTACTATTTCTTGCATTATAATTTTCTTTTAAATATACCATATTCTTTTTGGTATTATTTCTTATACATATCACTATATTAACAATTTTTACTTTGTTTATTAAGTTATCAAATTTATATGAAAATACAAGAACATATGGTTAGAATGTTAAAATGAAGAGAGTTGGAATGATGTTGTACACAACTACCAAGAATCAAGCTCTACAACAACACTTAAAGATTTTTATCTTGCATTCAAAAAGGTATGTTGATTTTTACATTCATTTTATTCATATGTATTTTTTTCTTTATTTTATTATACAATTAGATTTGTTTATTTCATTAAATATGTCAAAGAAGGATGCGAGTAGAGTACCAAATACTTTCAAAAGCTTCATTGAAAAAATTAAGTTGGAAAGGCTGAGAAAGAAACGTATTAGGAATGTTGAAATTGATCCTAAAAAGGCATTGCAAAACTCATACCTAAAAAGGGAATAGGCCCTGATTACTGCAGAAATTCCTCATGGTTTCAACTTCCTAGACATTGGATAAGATAGTCAGCCTTACAATTATCAATATTTTAATAAAGTGGTTATGGGATTTCAAGAAGTCACAACATCACCACTTTGGACATTTTTGACATTTCATTTAGACACAAAATTTTAAATTCTATTATCAAGCTTCAAGGGAAAAGCAAACTCAAGGATGCAACTTATATGGCAAGACATTGAAATTGTCTATTTGATCAATGTTAATTTATTTTTTTTGATGTACAAGTTAATTGAACATTTACTATGTCATGTTATAGGAAAAAGTCAAATCCTATTTCTAACGGAGATCATCCAATTATAAGTGATTGTGAGTTCATCCATGTTAAATGTTGGACAAAATATGATAGCTATATGTCTATTCTTTTGAATTAAGTAGATGGAAAGAGTCCTAGCCAAGAACTGGTTGATGATGCGGTCATAAAAACGTTAACATATGATTATAAAGATGCAAAAGGAGATATAGTTAACATTTATCAAAATCCACAAAAATTGATTAACTATATTATAGATTTATGTTCAAATGAAGGAGATTGGGTTTTGGATTTATTTTCAGGTTTAGGTAAGTTTTATTATATTAAATTGAATTTTAATATTTTCATTTTTTTCATTTTATGTGCTTATACTATTTTTTTTCATGATTAGGTAGAACACTATCATGTTGCCTATAAAAAGGAATAAATTTCATTGTGATTGGAGAGACCCACTACAATGCATTTTTATTCAACAAAGAATTAATGCTTTTCCATTTCTTCCATATGCAATGCAAGAAGTTGGTTTGAGGAAAGGGGATTTTAATGAATTGTGTGTGGCAAAAAATGAAAAGGAACTTCAACCACCATTATATCGAATTATTGGAAAAGGAAACTTTTAGAGATTTACAGACATGAAAGATCCACTAGAAGAGGAAAATGATGAAACTCAAGAAACAAATATTTTGGAAGACGAAAACAATGAAGTTGTAGAAGATGATGAACATGGATTATATGATATTTTTGATGACATTTAATTTAAGTTATGATCAAAAATCAATCTCAATTTTGATAGATCTTCATTACTTTTACTTGTAATGTTTTGACTTTGAGATTTTATGAGAAGAATGGACATTTGATTATAGTTTTTATATGTTTGATATTTGTATTATTTGAGTTTAACTTTAATTTTTATGTGAACCAATTTATTTTTGTAAAAACCCTATGATTTCTATTATTTTTAACATAAATTTCATAAAAAAGTTCTAGCTTTTATGTTTTTTTGTTAGGATTTTCGCATAAAAAATGCTCATTTGACAAGTCATTTTTGACAAAAGGTGTGAAAAAGTGTATTTTTTTCATTATATTTAAATTGAAAATGTGTAGTTTTTTGTCAAATGTTTAAAATTATTCAGTGACAATTATTTGATGTGCATTGAAATATTAACTAACATTACATAAACATAGAAAATACTAACTTTAAAATATTGAGCTTTTTTTTTAACTACGCAAAAAAATTAATGTTTCATTACAAAAGAAAATTAAAAGAAAAATAAAAAAACACAAATACATAAACACAATTTAAAAGAAATATCTTAGGGAAGAAGAATACATTATAAATTTTTAAGTTTCAAAAATCAACGCTCTAAAAAATGGGCGTTGACACTGCATCAACACTTTTGAAAATCAGCATGAAAATCACTTACATTTTAAAACAATTGTTCATACTTGATACGTAAGAAAATTTAAATTTCCAAAATATGTTTAAAAAAAGGTCTATTATGAATGACCACTTTTCAAAATCGGGTGATTTTTTACTACCTCAAAAAATGGGTACTAAGTAAATTTCTCATTTGAACGATAACTACCTTTTTATATTTTAGAAGATGTATGATAGAGTTCTCAATATTCTTAGCTTGATAAAATTTTGTATCTAGAGAAAAAAATAGTAGGTATTTGGTTTCATCAAAGCAATAGTCATGGTCCAATTTCAAAATAAATATTAATTTCAAAAGGTAGGAGTACTTAGACATATTGATAGGTAGTACAAGAAACACATGTTAGTATTATTTTATTAAAGTTAAACTATAGGCCTTCATCATTTCAACTTATTTATTATTTTCTAAGTTGGGTCAATAAATATGTGTATTCTAATTAGCCCCATATTAGTTAATTATGGAAAATTATTTTCATGTTTCTTATCCCTTGAATCATAATAGCCCCAATCCCATTCAACAATATAATCCTAACCAATCACTGAATTATTTGCAAAATCGTTAAGATTTTTTTAAGGGATTATGTAATAATTATGGATTAGATATTCCTATCACCACATAAGAACCTCTTATACATATATTAATTTAGCACCTTTCTCATTAAATTTCATTACTACATAAGTTGTTTGAATATAAATTACGTGACCATACCACAATCATTCACATAGAAGTTTAGTGAAATTGTATTATGAAGCTTAGAATTCCCAACACTTGAAAATGGTTGTTGCCATTGATTTTTAATCTATAGATATTTCTTTATGGAGGCTTCCCCAAAGTGTAAGAAACAATTTCAAAGAGTTGTATGGGTAAATTTATTTGGAAAAATTCAGTTCCATGATGTAGATATGATTAGGGTGTTTGCATGAGCCTTTGATGGATATGAGGGATAAATTAAGGATATTATACTAAATATACCAAAATAATTCTTATCAAAATCTATAGGACCTTCAATGATATCGGAAATTTAGATAAGATTCACTGTATTAGAGACAATTCATGGAGAATATACCTTAAAAGCCGTAGCATGGATATTAGAATTTCAAAGAAGGAGATAACTATATTTGCTGTAAGAGAAAATCGAGAAATTTACTATTCATTGTTAAAAAATCCATAACTTGGAAGGGGAGGTATGTTACAATCCTTTTCTATCATATGAGACTTCTAATTCACTCCCTAAAGGGAAAAGAAATCAATTTCGCTCACTATTTCATTAATAGTCTTAGAAAGATGGCATTTAATACCCAAAAAAAATTATAGGAACATAGATATATCCCTTTAGCATTTGAGGCTTGTCAAAATCATTGTCTATGAAGAACTAAAGCATAGAAATGTTAATTGGGAAAGCTTTCTCATACAAAATCATTTCAAAGAAATTTTAGAGGATGAAGAAAACAATGGCCCGGAAAGAGAAAGAAGATGAGGTAGTGTTTTAACTTCAAAGCCTAAAGCTACATATGAAAATGTAAGAGTCAAGGAAATGGTAGTGCAAGAAACATTGAATATTATAACCATAAAGAAAATAAATAGTCTTTAAGAGATAGAGAATTTGACAATGTTAGAAGTTGAATATGTTTTTCAAGTCAACAAAACTCCAATTCCTAAAATTGTTGAAAAGGGAGAGTCATCAAAGATAAATCATATAGAGAAGCATACTAAAATTTCAAAAAAATAAAATAAAATTCAGAGGAAAACATTTTCAAAACTAGTGAGGATGTCAACAAGAGCAAACAAGATGAATCAAGAAAAGGTTAAATAGAATATCATTATTATACCTATACCTAAGAATAAAAACATTAAAAGAATGGATTCCAAGGAAATCAACAATTAAGAAGATAAAAATAAATGCAGAAGGATTACAAGGATTATGAAAAAGATAAATAGCCATGTTTCACCTAAAAATTTGGAAATTATATCACCAATACTACGAGAAAAGAGATCCCCAGAATTTGAAGAAATATAATAGTATGTTTATCACTGTATTGATTCTTTAGAGAAATAAGTGTATAATGATAAGGTGAAAGAATCCTCTCCCATTAATAAACATTATTTTAGTACTCATTTACTAGCCTACTCAATTCATATTCTGTTGACGATGTTGGATACCACCAACATACAGGGGGTCTACCTGATGTGAAGTCCCATTAAGAACTCACTTCGTTTGGAGTAAAAACCCCATACACAGTATTATCCCAGCCACCATAACTATGAGGATCATATTGGTGTCAATGGATAACATAAGAGATTATATACATAAATGTTCAATAGAAAATTAATTTGACATTGTGAAACACTGATTGGAATGTGTAAAAGGAGACGTTCATGAGGGGAATACATAAAGGGAGCCTCTAGAAGCAAGTAATAGTACTAACTTACGAGAGACAAGGGAGAGGATCAAAAATATTCGCTAGAAAAATAGTTCACATAATGATTATCACGTGACTACGACATACATTCAATAAAATGAGTATCGAAGCCACCAAAATAGTTAAATTTATTTAGTTAATATGAACACAACATATAGTGTAAACATCCCAATAATAGTCCTAAAATATTTGTGACACATGCATGAAAATGTGTTGGCTTATAGAGCTTTAATATCAAGTGAAAGACTGAGTACATAGTTAGAATAATGAGGCACTAATTGCAACAGTGGAACATTAAGTCACTTATTGTTTATCCAAAGAATAGTTTTCTCTCCTATGCCAAGTAGAAAAGTCAAGAATATATCTCCAAAGATTAAGCCTTTGAAAGTTCCACTGCTTAAGTTATGAGGTTTCATTTATAACAACTAGAATGACCTTTCATATCCTCATGAATATTGGATTAACCTCATGGCTCTTGGACTTATAATGTGTCTTTTGGACTTGTAAACAATTCTTGAACTTCTAAATGACTTTTCCATTCCTATACAATCTTTGTCCATATATGACTACGAGAGTCTTCATATTCCACATATGCCTCTTAGACTTCCACACATTACATTTTGTCCTTTTCCTTGAAAATACATCATCACACTCCATATGATTGTGTGGCATGATACATGGACATACATTGACCACTATGATGATGCTTGTATAGGATACAACATGACAATGATGATTTGGACTTCATGATGAGGTTTCAATGCCAAGTTGTCTTCGTTGCTTCTTCATCTTGCATTCTTGATGATAGATATGATATATGATTTATATTCATGAAATATCCACTTTGTTACTTATATTCACCCTCCAAAGGGCCTCGTATGAACCTTAGAATCGTCTAAGTCATCATGTAGTGTCTTCTTTTTATTTTGGTCCATGATCTTCTTCATGTCTACATGATAAATCTCTTTTTCTCCTCTTCTCCACATGTGTTTCTTTATGATTTCTCCTTGCTATATTCTTGTGAGAAACCTCTTGTCATGCGAGGAAGGTAATCCTAGAAATCAAAATATTTCATGATGAGATTAAATAATTCAAAAAATATCTATTTTCTCAGTATCTATCTCCTTGATTGATTTATGAAGGCTTAATTAGGTAGACACAATTAAAATAATCAAGGTTCATAAGAGGCCTTCAAGGTGTGTTACTACACTTAATCAAGAGAGAGAGAGAGAGAGCACAAGGGTTCAAGGGCATGCTTCAAATAGAGGAAGGAGTGAAGCTTCGGGCCTTGAGGCCTTCAAGGTGAGCTCATGCAAGCAAGGACAAGGAGGGCACTCTAAAGCATGTCGAAGTGGCAAACATAAAACATTCAAGCCTTCCAGTTGTTCTGATGTGCTAAAATGGAATGATGTATCTTTGTGCTTTGTGGGTAAAACATGTGCTCTAAGGCATCATGCCTCCTAGGTGTGACGTGCACTATTAAGGGCCTATTGTAGTGGGTGCAACACCCTCCAAAATTTTGTCTAGCATCCAATTTCGAAGCCTTCCTTGGGTTTTTCATTAATTTTTTCAATCACTTGAGCTCATCTCGTGAACTCGTGTTCAACCATTGCACCCTCCTCACTAAACCATTCACTGGATATCTTTTAGCATGTTGGTCATAATGTCATGCTTGTAGCCATGTTCTAGCTATGCACAAAGTCCATCTTCGTGCGTACAAGTTGTATTCACTATGTAAGTATCTGTCGCACTCACATGCGAAGTTGTATGCAATTTCGTGCAAGTGTCATCGCGGTCGTTCAAAAATCTATGACAAGTGTTGTGCTTGTTACTTGCATCCATTAGCCAGTCACTATGAATGTATTTTGTCATTATGGTTCGAGGTTTCTTGTCATCAGGTTATGTTGAGTGTGTTTTTGCAAGGAAATTCATGTAACAAGTCACTCGTTCACACACTTAGTCATTTTTTTCTGAATCTCTATCAACCGGACCACCCTCTAACAACTGAACCTTCGCTTAGCTACACTACATAGTCTCAGCCCTCAATGAACATGTACCACTACCCAAAATTGCACAGAGATTGAAGTTGCCTCCCAGGCAGCCTGCATTGTGCAATCCTCAAGTGAACTAAACTAACCATCACCCAGAACAATGCATAAGTTTCTCTATAAGCCATCCCAATTTGTGATGCCTACAAGAAAAATCACCAAGCCTCCATCTGGTCAACTAGAGAGTTTGACCAGGCAGTGACCCCAGGCCTCACTCCTCCAAAAAATTGCACAAAAGCTGGCAAGAATGCCCCCTTTCACTGACTAAATAAATTACGCTAACATGTTGGACAAACACCCCCTTCTTATCACTACACTGCCACAAAAATTTCATTGTATTCTCAGCCATTCACCCTGTTAGTCGTACTGCTACTCCACTTGAAAACTACGTAGTTTTCATGGGTTCTCTCACAACTTCCTAGCATCCAGATCAACCCATAAACTACGTAGGGATGTTTTACTGGCTAGCCTCCCAGCTCTGCACAGTTTTGGCTAGCAGTCTCCCACAGGCCATTGCTAACCTCCCAGGGAGAAATTTTGTAGTTTTCACTGCCAGTCTCCCCATGTTGCCTGCATTGTCTCCCTAAAAAATTTGCACATATCTACCCTCTAGCCAAGCCAGATCCTAGAGAAAATCACTGTCAATCCATATTGCCCATATCAAATTCCTAGTGACCTCTACATTATTTTCATTGATAGGGCCCAAAGCCTGCATATTTTCTTGAAATGTGCTCTCTACAATTTTATATCCATGTCCTCTCTCTTGGTCACCTACATTGGAAGGTGAAAAACAATGCATCAACGTAGACTAGGATATTTCTGCATTTGATGTCATCTTGTCATGAGTGATTGCAGATACAGGTACATGGATGAGACATGGAGTGACGACGAATGGGATGAAAAAGGAGTGCATGCAAGGAGACTTGTCCGCGAATGGAAGAACACATGGAGCATGCCAAGTACAAGCGAAGGAGAGAAATGCATGTCAAACTACATAAAAAATGGTCACCCCTTGCCATGCAGAGGTTAATATATGACACTCCAAGAGGTCATCCATCACTCAGCAGAACTGCAGTTCGACATGGACACAACCAATAGCATGAACATAGCAGCTCTGTCATGTCGAGTCATGTCATGAGTTATCTCAGCCACAACACTTCTATGGGACATACTGTTGTAATCAATTTAATGTAACATGGAAGTCCAAGAGACCCACATGAAAATCTAAAGAGTCATGTATGTCAAGCAGTCATGAAGGAAGGTGAACAGCCATAATGGCTAGTTTTACCCTTGGCAATAAATACCCCTCATTTGTACATGCAGAGGAATTTTCACCTTGGCTCCTCCCACATAGCCTTAAGAGTCTCTAGTCTTTTCTTTGAGTAAGTAGTGGCTCCAACGGCCCCTTATCAGGGTTAGTGATGTAATGGTGTACTGATGTGTCTTGGAACTTTCGCTTAATCAAAATCCAGATAACAGGCTAGCACATTTTCACACATTTATTATATTTGTTTGTAAGACTATTCTTTGGACACTTGTAATGCATGCTTCTTTAACTTGTATTAAGACAATTGAACTATTTTGGTTGTTCTAATACATATTATTATGAAAATGTGTTGTAAAAGTTGTTAACCTTATCTTGCTCATGTGGGCTATCCCAACAGACACTCAATAGAACCATCCCCTTAAACATGTTATAACGACCATCTCACTCATGTGAACTATTCTGTTTGGTGGTGTTCATGTTATCCATTCACTGCGTTTGTGAATGCCACATCTGTTTGGATTACTCCGTCGAAAGATACATGTGTCCTCCTATGTTGTGTGTCTATGCCAGAGTGTGTACTATTCCCTTTTGACTTGAGACTCAGTTCCACCCTCTCCCTCTACAGTGAAACAAACTTGACACAAGTAACACTAAGCACTCACTAGGCACAAAAACCTCATTGTTCAAAGATAAGGAAGAGCATTCTCATGTGTTGATAAGCAACAACTAAGGAAAACCTTTAAGGCAATGCAAATGAGACCATCATATCATATTAGTCACCTACACCAAAATGTGTGAGGTTTAGTTGGGACATCATACTAGGGACATCCCCTAAATGTTTTTGGGTCCAAAACTATTAATATTTCTAGTGCTAGAATGGGGGCCATTGGTTTTCTATTATTGGGAAAAATATTGAGAGGGGGGTGAATCATTATTTTAAACTTTCATAATAATTTTCCTTTTCGAACCGTATATGTTATTTTATAGAAACCAAACAGTGTATGTCCATGACTATAATTAATGAAACCAACGTATAGATTATGAACTTGTAAAACAACTAATTCATTAACTCTTGAACTTAAATCAAAGTGCGATGTATTTACTAAGCCTTAAACATATGCACTAAAAACCAAGTAAATCAAAGCACATAAGCAACACACATGAACACCAATATTTTTTAGGTGGAAGCCCAATGTGGGAATAAACCACTATTGTTGTCATCCGAGTCTTCAATCTTCTTATTAAAAGTTGCTTACAACTTTTGTACTAGTGTAGAATTTTTCCAATACACAGGCATCTACCTGTTGAAGGCTACAATGTTCACTCATTTTCCAGCCTCTACTGGAAGGGAGATCCAACCCCCTAGCTCTTGTACTAGCTTATGTGTTTTCCAGTACATAGGTGTTGGCCTATGGAAGGATATTACCTTCACTCTTTCTCTAGGGACCATGTTTCATAAATTTCAAGGCTGGATACTCCTAGTACACATCAAAACAATATGTAGGCCATATTTCAACAAATTTTTAGACTAGACCCATCAGTAACATTGAAGCTCAAAATCAATCACCATTGCAGTACAACTATCAAATACAACTGCATCAATCAGTCACTGAAAATCATCAACTCTAAAGAAAAACACAATCAATCAATCTAAGTAGTCAGATCATTGTCACTAGAACACAGAGTTGAACCTAAAACACTGCATCAACAACCAAAACCAACTACATCCTCAAAAATCATATCTCAGAATGTATGTGCTACTTCAATGAGGAAAACCTGCATGTATACGTTACTTTCTTGTAACCCAACCTGCGTCTACCTCTAAAGGTACTAAATCATAAAAATTCTAAACCAAAATATATGCTAACCAAAGAAATTCTAAAGATCTATTCTCATATTGCAGAGTTCTAAATAGATAGAAACAAATATCACTCTTCTTACTCAATCAATCAATCAGTTAGACTCAATCTCCTGTTACACCAAAAAATGTCACCATGACTATTTGCAGTTAGTATGGCTCCATCCACTGTCATATTATCCTCCTTGGCAAGTCTCATGCCTCTGCTCTCCATGTCAAACTTGAAGAAAGAGAGAAAAGTCATTTAAAGTCAATTATCTCTGCTACGCAGTTTCTCTTAGCCTCACCTGCGAGTACGCAACCCAAGTTCACAATACCTGCGTACTTGTACGCTCTGTATGTAAAGGGGTGGGTGCGTACTCCTGTAAAGGTCAAAAGGCGCAAGTTTCACTCCAAAAAAGTTACTTGTGGTCATTTCTAGAGTCTTCTAGAAGCATGTTTGACGTGTATGAAGCGCCTCCAGATGGTTCATGTATCCCTACCAAAGAGGAACTTATCCCATCAATAGGGGAGCTATCCCATCCAAAGAGGGGCTTATCCCATTGATGGTGGACCTGAATAACTTCCTCTAGAGCACTATAAATACAGGCATTGGGCCAAAGGGAGGGAAGGTTGAAAGCTGAACATTCCTAAGGGTAGATGTTGCTGGAATTAGGACTTCCTTGTAGAAGCTTGTGAGGAGAGATTACCATCTTTACCTGTTTCCATTGGGAGGTGGGTGAGCTGATCAGAGTAAGGGAGAACTCTTGTGGACCCTGGGAGGAGCTTGCACAACACCAAGGCTCAGGTTGTAATGGTTCCTTTTGTTACCTTTTAATACAAATTAGTCCATTCTTCTCAACAATTTGTTATTAATGAGTTGTTTCATATACTCCTTGGTCTATATGTTAAATATGTTTTATTTTATGTGATATTCAGGTGTTATTTAATCGTTTGATTGTTGGTGAATGCAGGTTTCGAAGGGAAGGAGGAGCTCATCCGGATCAATGAAGCTGGACTACTACAACAGCGTTGGATTACAGGTAGGATCTAAACACTTGATTTCTCATATTGTAAAAGCATATTTAGGGAAGGATTGCTCTTATTTGTCTTGTTTGTCATTAGAAAGTCTTAGGCTTTCTAGGAAGGTCGGTTGTGTCCGCACTAACGACTCTTTCCGCGTGACAAAATGGCAACTCCGCTGGGGACTCCATGAATGTGTTTGAGTTCTTTTTGATTTGATATTTTGGTCTGAGAAAAAATTGCTTGTTTTCTGATTTTTGGTTGTCTAGCTGTGTATTTGGGTGGGTTAGCTTAGAGTCAATTTAGTTTTTATTTTTTCTTAGCCTTGCCAGCAGTACGCAATCTCTGGGTTTAACACAGTGCGTACTTGTATGCACTGCGTCTTTGTGCACAGTGCGTACCCGCGCCTGTGTAAACAGATGACCTGCGTACCCCTGTCAATTTTGAGAAAATTTCAATTTTTTGCTTTTTGCTCTTTAGATTTTGCTTTTACTTTGTTTTTACTGCCCAGATCCATCAGTTTACTGTCAAAGATCTTCACCTAAACTTGTCCCGATAGTGTCGAGGGTTTTGGTGGAATTCATATGGATTTTGCCTTAGGGTTTGATTTTTAACTGGTCCTGTAGTGACTTTGGCGTTAGAGGTTGTCAAACTTTGGATCTCCCTGGTTTTGTTCAGTCCTCTTAGGAGTCGGGCCTGTCATAGAAGTCACCCTAGTGAGAGACCTACCTTTGTGTCTTCTCTTTGCGAATCTCGAAAAGTTTGTTTGTTAAAGCCTTGAATTCCATTCTTGAGAAAAAAGAACAAAAAGATTTCGATTTTGTTTTTTGGTTAGTTTATGATTCTGCATGAACTGATCCTTAGTTGCATTTTGACTAAGTAAAACATCCGGGAATCATCCTTGTAGGCTTTTGTCCTCATTATTTTTTGCTTTTAGGTAAAATTCCGTTTAATTTTCTTTTGAGTGAATTTGATTTGATTGTATTAGATTTGTTAAATTCGATTTGATAAAATAGTTTTACATGCTTTATTAACATAGAAAAAACACAAAAATTCTTTGGAAAAAGTTTGCTTTGGTAGCATTCGTAGACTTTTGGGAGAAAAAGGAAATTTTGTAGAGTAATTAGTGGTCATGAGTGGTATGTTTTGAAAAGATAAAGAGAATTGTTTCTTTGATTGTCTTTACTAAGAAAGTTGTTTTCTATAAAATTTGCATTTTCCAACTCTCTTAGTTAGGAGATTCATTGAAAAGGAAAAGTAGTGTAAATCATCTTAGGTGCATCTTTGTAGTGGTTGCGGGTCGAGTCTACACACCACCAGTTTCATCTCCATCACCTTTTTGTCTTTAAGAAAAACCATAAAATTAACGCTTAAAGTAAAATCAACTTAGTAACTTTTATTTACTAGGGCTCTGAAACACCAATTTAGATCAGGCTAGTGTCTTGGAGTAGGAGAGTAATTAACTCTCCAAGACAACAAAACCAAACAAGTAGCTTATCTTGTGTTAGAATAAATCCAATTGTTTCATTTGTACTCTGGGAAAGCTCCTCTTAAAGGAGAATCACGAGCTCGTGTCCGAACCAGTGAGGGGATCAATCCTCCCTCATTGGGAACGACGCCAGACACGCACGTATTACAAACGGTAAACCTCGGATTAACCATTGTCGAGGAGCCATGGGTCACTTGTCGGTAAACCTTGGATTATTGTCAAGGAGCCAGCAAGGGGATTGAGCTTGATACTCTACCCTTGCGTGCTGTCGGAGTGTAGACTGTTCCCCCAGGTGCATTTGTTGCGGTTGGTAACCTTAGTGACCATTATCTTTAGGATTCTACCGAGGTGACGGTGGAGGGAAGATCCCACTGTACCTAGAGCAGACGTCGGCTAGACTCACTTGGATTTTCCGGGGGGTTCACTTCACTCGAGACGGTTAAAGTGGAGGAACTTGTGCCGGTCTATTCATTAAGCAGGTTGTCGGGGTAACTGTTCCACCCGCAACTTCTGTACTGAATCCAGCGATGTTGGGTTTCATCTCCAACTAGCGTTTTTGGTCTGGAAGGCTACTGTTTGTGCTTGGTTTGACACCCTAGATTCTTTAGGCGTATGATTCAAATTTGTTTGGTCCTTTAGAGACTTTAGGTGGTTTGCTTTGAGATTTTAATTTGTTTGTGTGTGCAGTAGTTAAAAGTTTTTAACTGTGGCGGAATTGCGGAGACAGTCCCGTAGACTTCGGGGCAAGTCTCCTGAGGTTGTTTCTGTGGCTGAATTGTTGAGAAAATCCCGTAGACTTCGGGGTGAATCTCCTCAAGACGTCCCAAGTCATTACGAAGGTTTAAAGGTCCTTGTAACTCCTCCTAGCGGCAGTAGAGTAGGCTCACCAGAAGAAGGAGAGTCTTCGTTAGCAGTCCATCAAGATTACCAAAGTCTAGAAACAGGTTATAATCCTGAAGCAGTTGAAGTTTCTGAGCTTGCTGGTAGTTTTTCATCTACTAGTGATATAGGCGAAGAACCTGAAATATCTGAACCTGTTACTCCAACTTCTAGTGTACCAGATTCACCTAGGGTAGAAAGAGTCATCACCGAAAATCTTCCTACTGGTTTGATAGCTATTGAAGAACTTGCTCCAGAGGAAGAATCAGGCGTGTCTACCCTTGAAGATCAACCTACTATTGATCTAAGGGAGTGTGAATCTATCTTTTACGGTCCTCCTAGAAGTACTACTTGGTACCTTTCGTTAACCAATTATTTAGACAACTCAGGGGTAGGTTTTTCTCCACCTCGTACTCCTTTTCCACCTGGAGGTATTTATACTCCTGTAAATATGTCTGGTCAGTCGTCCGTGTTCACTCAATCTCCTGAATGTTTCTTACACGGTGGTCCTTCTGTTCCCACCGGGTATTAGTCACTCTCTGGTACCTTTGCGGGGGCATCTCCTCAACCCATTGATCATGGGTTATTAGCTGGAAACAATGGTAATAAACCATTGGGTGTAGGGGACATTTACATGATGTCAGGTTCAGTTCCCGTTTCGCAACCTCAATGTGGTAAATTACCGCCTGGGGGGCAGCCTCAATTAGCGCCTGGGGGGCACCCTCAAGGTACACAAATTGTGTCTGGGGGGCAGCCTCAAGGTCAATATGTACCTATGGTACAATACATGCCTCAAGGTCAACCCCAGCCTCAATATGTACCCCAGGGTCAACCTCAATATCAATATTTACCTCAAGGGTATCAAACCCAAGGGTATCAACCTCAAGGTCAAGGTCAACCCCAGTATCAGTATTTACCCCAAGGTTATCAACCTCAAGGTCAATACTCGAGTCAAGGTTATCAACCACCTCAAGGTCAGTCATATGTTTAAGGTATGGGAACTATGCCTTTTAGTTATTAATCCTATCCTCAATCCGGTTATGGATCTCAGTATCCTCAACCTGTTACGGGTCAATACCCCGGAATGATAGTGTGGGATCCATCACAGGGTCAACAGGTGTTGCAGCCAAGTATACAGTTGTTACCTCAAACTGGACAACCCATAGTTTCTGGTTCACCCCAGCAACCGCAACCTGTCCAGTCAAACGTTCAAACTTCTGTAACTTCGGTAGTTACTCAGCCGCCAATTTCACCTAGTACTCCATCTCAAACGGCTGTTGCAACTACCGCAACATCTACCACACTTACTTCTGGAGTATCGACAGCTCTAGTTTCTACTGTATCTACAACCACTCCTCAGACATCTTTACCATTGTCCGGATCTACGATTCAAACTACGGTCCAGATGCCTGTAGGGAAGCCTGGTTTAAGTACTGTTGTAACAAGTCAACCTCAATTTACTTACCAACAGTACCAAGGAGAGTACCAATTCGGTCCTGCTGTCCAACAACCGGTTTACGAGTATCAACCGTATCCTGGGTACACTTATCAACAACCTCAACAACCCCAGTACGGTCCGGTTAATCCTGGTTTTCCAGGAGGATATAATATCCCTAATGCGATTCATGTTCCTAGTTATCCTGGATATCCTCCTCCTGGGACTGGTCTTGTGACCCAGAGTTTTAGAGATCCTAACCAGCAGTTACCGTTTATCGCAACTTTGGATTTACCAGACTTGACGCGCCTAACGAACGATCCAATTCAATATCTTCCGTTTTGGCCGCCAATGCCAAATAAGTTGCCCAGTGATATACCCAAGTTCGAAGGTAAGTCTGGAGAGGATCCGTCCAATCACGTGATGACTTACCACCTCTGGTGTGCTTCCAATTCTATCTCGGATGATTCGATCCGCTTACATCTTTTCCAGCGTACGCTCATTGGTCTCGCGGCCAAGTGGTACATTAAGTTACCACGAGCCTCTTTTTACAATTTTAGCCAGTTAGCCACCTCGTTCCTAACTCATTTTCAGTCGCCGGTCAGATACGATAACGGCACGGAGCTATTAACTTCATTAAAACAGTCGACCTCCACTTATATTTCCGATCATATTCATGAATGGAGAGGTCGAAGACGTTTAGTGAAAGTTTTTATCCCGGACCAAATCTTAGCTGAATGGTTTGTAAAATCATTATTACCAAAGATTACTGAAGATGTAGCTAAGGCCGAAGTAGTTACTGAGGAGCAAGTCATTGCTCAAGCCCAGTACCTCGACTTAGTTTACACTCAGTCGGGTACGTTGCACGAGAAGATCCCGGATCTTCCTAAGTCGAATCAAATTGATGTTGCTCCTTCGGGGTCTCATGCTGCTGATGGCATGATTGGTACGGTGAATACTAAAAATAAGAAGAAATCCTCAAAGAATTCTTCTCCAATAATAACCTTACTAGACTCCCCGACAGGATAATCTTCTCCTGAAATTACTGCCGATATTCATGCTGTAGAGTCATCTACGGCTAAATCAAAAAACGGCGGTAAGAAGAAAGGCAAGAAGAAGGATAAAGAAGACAAGGTTCCAAAGGAGAAAAAAGAGAAGTCGGAATCTAACGACGAAAAGCGCAAACCTCGCTATCCTTGTTTAATTTGTGAAGAAGATCATTTCACAAGAGATTGCCCTCATCGGGCAGAGGTTGTCAAAATCGTTAAAGGTTCCCCAACTCCTGCTGTTTTGAAAGATCCATTTCCAAAGAAGGAGAGTAAAATGATAGGTTCTTCCTCGAGTGCCAGTGAAGAACCCATATTGATGATGTCTCATGTACGGATTGCGACTCGATCGCAAGATTATGGTAGTAAGAATCTTGTTGATGGTAAAGAAGCAGAATCTTCTCATTCTAATCCATCAACCTCAGCTTCCGGTTCCGATCCACTACAGATCGAGAAACCTAACCCGGACTTGGTAATTAAACCGCCCGCCAAGGGTATACTTCGAAAGTCTGCTTTCAATCCACATGCGAGAGCAGCTCAGAATTATAACATTGTTGAGGATTTAGTTGTTTCACCCTCAGCAATGTCGGCTTTGGAAGTGCTGCAATCATGCCCAGCACAACGAAAATTACTCTTGTCGGCTATAGGAGCTGTTGATATTCAGGACCCGCACCTGATAATATTTGATCTAGAAAATAGTACACCGCGTCTCCCTCATCAAATGGCTTTCCAGATTCCAGTAATAGTCAAAAACAGGCCTATTCATCAGACTATAATTGATGAAGGAGCTTCTACGTGTATTATGTCGATTCAGTGTTGGAGATCGCTTGGTTCTCCTTCACTGAACCAATCCCCGACGATTCTTAAGGCCTTTTATGGCCGTGGGTTCCATCCATTTGGCATTCTACAGGATTTACCTATAGGGGTTGAAGGAAAAACCGTTAGTCTGGATGTGGAGGTGGTTGATGCCCCTCTAGACTACAACCTTCTTTTGGGTCGCAGTTGGTCTTACGCTATGACAGCGGTTGTGTCATCGGTCTTCAGAGTTATAAAGTTTCCACATAATGGTAAGATCGTGACGATAGACCAGCTGGCTTACTTTTCATCCGACCCAGCCTCTTCAGAGAGTATCCAGCATGTCGGTAAAACGACTATCCCTTACAGGGATGTTGGTGTAGGATTGGTTAAAGATTCCGGTTTACTGGGAAATTTTCCCTTTCCTTCGATCAATGCAGACCCTTCATTCGCATCCATTCATATGATTACTTCAGACACTATTATTTACGATGATCCTTGGATTGTCCCATCTGAATCTGAAATAGACTCCTTCGGTAATGCAATGCCTTTGAGTCCATATGAAATTCCTTATGAAGCCGTGCAGTCTTTTACCGACCCGCGTTCAACCCAAATCGACCAAATGAATGTGGTCCGTGAGGAATCACTTTTCACATCAACCTCAGAATGGATAACGTTTCCCGAAGTTGTGTCATCTGACGAACAACTTCGCAAAATCCTAAGTGTAGACGATCTACCATGGGAAGATCTTCATCATAGATCTTTGTTTTTACCTGAGGGTGATGACTTTGAAAATGTTTTTTCATCAATTTTTACAGCTGAATATGTCAAGGACGCTCAGAATCCCATGAAACATCCTGATTCAGAGTTGAATTTGGGAAACATTTCCCAAACTATTGCAATCAACATTTCAGTCAAAACCGGAGTTATTGAAAACATTCATATAGGTGCCTCGTGTACAGATAACGAAATTCAAGCATACAAGGTCCTATTTAAAGAATTCCGCGACGTGTTTGCCTGGTCCTATGAGGAAATGCCAGGAATTGATCCCTCCATTGTTTTTCATGAAATCAAGACCTACCCGGATGCTAAACTAGTTCGGCAATGTCTTCCTTAGATACACCCTAGGAAAGCGGCTTTGATTAAAGCAGAAGTCGAGAAACTATTGAAAGCAGGTTTCATTTATCCAACCCCGTTAACGGATTGGGTATCGAATATTGTTTCGGTTAACAAGTAACAAGGAAAAATAACTTATAAGAATATGTATCGAATATAGGGATATAAATCGTGCTTGTCCAAAAGACAACTATCCCACACCCTATATCGATCAAATAATTGATGATTGTGCTGGCAGTGAAATATTTTCCTTTATGGACGGTTTTTCAGGTTACAACCAAATTAATATTCTACCTGCCGATCAACCAAAAACGGCTTTCATTTGTCCTTGGGGGACATTTTCTTACTGCAAATTACCTTTTGGACTTAAGAATGCCGGAGAAACTTTCCAACGGGCAATGTCTTACGCGTTCCACGACATCAAGCACATTGTGCAACCGTATCTCGATGATTTGCCTGCTCATTCTTTACATCGAGCTGATCACCTTGTCCACTTACGCGCTATTTTTATGAGGTGTCGGCATTATCGAATTCAGTTGAACCCACACAAATGTGTCTTCTGCATAGAAGTGGGACGATTGCTAGGATTTGTCGTTTCAAAAGCCGGTATCTGCGTCGATCCCTCGAAGGTCGAAGCTATCATAAAATTGCCTCCTCCTTCGAGTTTGCGCCAACTCCAAAGTTTGCAAAGGAAAGCAAACTTTTTACGTCGATTCATTCCTAACTACGCCGAGGTTACAAAGGGTTTCACCCGGTTGTTGAAACAAAATGCTCAATTTTCTTGGGATGAGATAGCTCAGAAATCGTTTGATGCACTTAAGCACGCGTTGACCCATGCACCGTTGCTGCATCCTCCCAACTACAACCAGGACTACTTTTTGTATCTCATCGCCTCCCACTCCACCATTGGAATGGTCTTAGTTCAGGAAGACGAATTCGGAACAGAACATGTGATATATTACCTTAGTAGGACATTAAATCCCACTGAGCTAAAATATTCGCATGTGGAGAAATTGGCCCTGGCAGCTGTTCAGGCTGTCTAGCGTTTTCGTCATTACATTCTTCTCCGTAAAACTACAGTGATTTCGGATTGCAACCCTATGATCTAAATTTTGACAAAACAATTGCTAGGGGGAAAGTACTCCAAATGGATTGTTATCTTGCGGGAGTTCGATTTGGAGTTCGAGAAGTCCAAGTCTAAGAAATCCTTAGTTTTTGTGGAATTGATGTGTGACTTCCCGCGTGCTAACACGGAAACTGTGGCAGAGGAATCCATTGTGGACGAGTCTCTGTTTCTTATCAGCACTTTAGATCCTTGGTATGGGGATATAATCGTCTATCTCCAAACCCAATCCTTTCGGCCTGAAGCTTCAAAGTCGGAACGCCGGAAAATTCGATTCCAGTCCCAACAATACAGAATTATTGGAGATACTCTTTATCGTCGTGGGGCGGACTTGGTTTTTCGTCGTTGCTTAACTCATGAAGAGGCAAAAAGGGTTTTGAATGACTGTAATTCTGGAGCATGTGGCGGTCATATGTCTGGGTATGCCACAGCTTAGAAGGTGTTGCGTGCTGGCTATTTCTGGTCGTCCATGTTTAAAGATTGTATCATTGCAGTGCGAAAATGCCACAACTGCCAAGTGTTTGATCGCAAGATGCGCGCACCACCTGCTCCTCTCCACCCTATAATTGTCGTTGGTCCTTTTGCTAAATGGGGTATCGATTTTATTACTTGTAACCCTCACTCGGCCGGGGGGCATGCGTATATCATCCTTGCGGTTGATTATTTTACTAAATGGGCCGAGGCGATGCCTACATTCGAGGCAAGCGGCAAAACAGCAGCGATTTTCGTATTCAATCATATTACTGCTAGGTTTGGTGTCCCACAAGCGATAATCACTGACCATGGGCGCCATTTTCGAAACATTATGATGACAAAACTTACAAGCCAGCTTGGTTTACGCCATGATAGTTCTACTCCTTATTATCCTCAAGCAAACGGTTTGGTTGAATCTATCAACAAAGTTCTAGTTATCATGATCCGACGGATCATTGGTATTCATCGGTCGAATTGGCACAACATGTTATTCTTAGCGCTTTGGGCGTATCGAACCTCAGTAAAAACATCAACAGGGTTCACTCCTTTCCAACTAGTTTATGGTTTGGAAGCAGTGTTGCCCATTGAATGCGAAATCCCATCACTTCAAATGGCTATCGAATTACTCCCAGCTACTTCTGAAGAGGAGAAGCGTCTGTTATACTTAGCTAAATTAGATGAGACTCGACGTGATGCTGCTTTGGCAATCGAGACTAACGCAAAAAGGATGAAAGCTCAGTATGACTGTAATGTGACCCCTCGTAATTTTTCGAAAGGAGACCTAGTGCTATTATATGATCAAGCTAACGATAAATTAGGTGCTGGAAAATTCGTTCCCATGTGGCATGGGCCCTACATTGTCGAGCGAAAGCTGGCAAAAGGGGCCTATGAGCTGGTAGATTTTGATGGGGACTCTTTGGGTAAGCCCAGAAATGGACTTTACCTAAAGAGGTATTATGCTTAAATGATGGGTATGGAGATTTAGTTAGTTCTAGTTAGGTTAATTTTTTTCTAGCTAGTATGTTTCCTTAGTTTAGGCTGTGTGCTTAGTTTAAAGAGTGTGTTTTTGTCGTTATTCTGGCTTATCTTGGTTTTACTCTTGATATTGCAGATGTCGACGCCTCTCCAAACATACATTGGATTTGCTAATGGTGCTTGTCATAGTACATGGAATATCTCTTCCGCAGCTTGGGTTATCTATTCGCCCTATGACGAGTTAGTTTCTATGCATGGGGTGAGCCTCGGTCAAACAACAAACAACATTGCAGAATACAGTGCAGTGATTGAATTATTATCTGAATCTATTTCATTTGGGATTCGGAGTTTGATAGTGAGGTTAGTTTCTGAACTCGTTGTATTACAACTTAATAGAGTCTACGCCATTAGAAATCCAGTGTTATTAAGATTGTTTTTGAGGGTGCGTCTCTTGGAACGTGAATTTGATTACATTGAATATCAGCATATTCCAAGGTCTTTAAATACATTAGCAGATGCAATGGCGTCTCGAATGTTAAATAGACATTTGTAACAATCATAAATGTAAATTTATAAACATTTCATCACACATGTTTAACAAAATAAGCCGGTAATAATGATATATATAGATAGGAGTGTGTCAAAAATATACATCGTCTTCGATCATAGGTTGAAAAACACCTTATGATCGGCAAAAATGATAAGTACAAAAAACCAAAAATGTCATATGTGTCTACAAAAGTGACTAGCCAATCACTGGTGGTGCTCTCTATATGAGACCACTGCCCGCGCTACCCTACACAGGAACCTCCTGAAAGGTCCTGGGACTGCGACCACGTAGCGCTAAAGTCGGATAGGAATGTCGTCTATAGTGGTCTCTGGTATATCCGCCGTCAGACGCTCTAGATCCTGTTCCAGCTCAGCTAAGGTCAGTGCGACCGCATCCTGTGGGGCTGGTGCTGGTACAGCTGGTACTCTCGTCTCAAAAGCTCGGAGGTTGGCCGGACGCCGTGGACCTACATCTGCATTTTGAAAATTTGTGCTGTCAGTTCTGAGACGATATATAAAAAACAAAAAAAAATACATAATTTAAAAACTTGTGAAGAATGAAGTACCTCTGTCGTCCCATTGTTCTCCCTGTGGAAGAACCATGTCTGGATCATTGCGAAAATCCATTCCGGCATACGGAAAATCCTGAATCGCAAAGACTTGGCCCTCCAGCCAGTGAAAGTAACCATCGGGAAATCGAACAACTGCTGCTCCCTTGTCAGGATGCCGGGCCATTACCGCAACCCATCTCGTCAACTTAGGCTCCTGAAGAGCTCCAATTGGAACTGTAAGATGCTGGGGGATCAGCATTGGAACTCTCTCTAGGGCAAAGCTCACAACTAAGGGCCCGTATCCAAAGGTCTTCAGTTGTCCTCTCTTTGCCCTGGTTAGTTGGCCCTTCATATTGGCCAACACAGCATCGCACTAGTTGAAAATGGTGCCTTGGAAGCAATCTATAGCCATCCGCATTTGGGAGCCAGTGGCTATGTGCAAAGCGGCAGTGCCGCAAAGTCTGGTAACTGTAAAGGCAATTACCATGAGTTCAGGTCGGGATATATATTTGATTTCTATCCCCTTTTCCTGGTTTTGATTGTTGCACCACTCTAGCCGGAGACTAGTAAGGGATTGGCCACCCGGCCTAGTCCCGAATAGAGAGAGTTGCTCGCCCCTGTTAGGAAAGCCAGTAAGAAAGTATGTGTCGGAGGACTCTATCTCGAGCTGGTTTTCTCCGATGTAAAAACATTGATCCTGAATATTCCACCTTTCAACCAGCCACTCTAAGAATGGTACCTGGGCCCTCATGCCAGGTATAGCCCAGTACTTGTAGAGACCGCATGCCTTTAACGCATCAATAGAAGGTTGATGACCTATTGCGGCCAAATCAACGTCTTCGTGTTCTCTTTCACGCCAATCTAGCATGGTGAGTGACCTACACACCAAAAAACAATGATTAGAATTCATTAAACAAATTTTGATTGGTTAAAATTGGGGTTTGGGGTTTCAAAATCCGTGTTTCACGGGGTACGTGTTGTTGGGAAAAGTATCCAATACGGAATGCCCTATCCCACTCTAAGGGTGATAGTACCTCATCAACAATCAAAGCAAAGCTATTCGAGATTACTTCTTTATGAGATGTAAGAGAGGGGAGAAAGAGATCCACTAACCGTTGTCTTCCGCTAATGATTGATCCAATCTTCTCTCTTTGCTACTTGCTCCCAGCTCCTTGCTCTTTCACTGGCCCAGCTACATCAAGATCCTGCAAAATGGCAAGAGAGGGAAACTACAAGAAGCATACATTCATAATTGATTCAAGGATTAGAATAAATCAAATACACAAGTATAGCAATACCCAATTGAGACACATGCGTATAGAAGAACCTTAAATGCTTTATTAATGGAAGAAGTAAAGTTCAGGAAGTAATACAACCATAAAAGGCCTAATCCAGCATCACCTCCCAGCAGAAAGAAATCTCCTCTTCACCTCCTTCAAGCAAATCACCCAATAGTTCTATACTCAAACCAACAGCACTTCCTTACATTCACAAGATTCCAGCCTCCCTAGACCTCATGAGAGAGCTCTATATATAGGAGTTTTGGAGAAAGGATGAGTCAGCTTGAGGCTGGCATGAAGCTGACTAGTGTCCTCTCCCACTTCAGTTATTCTTCAGTTCTTGAGTCCACTTGGAGGTTCTTGCTTCCACTTGGAGATCTAGACCCTCTTACTCATCACTAGGCGAATTCCTTGATCCAAGTGTCATTTTGGAAGCTTCCTGGGCATTGACACCTTGAGGAATGACTGTGCCACTTGGCCAAACTCGCCCAGTGCAGGTAGCCTTCTTTACAGTTGACATTCAGTGCAGGTACAGAGTGGAGCAGTTGACATTCAGCGCAGATGCTCAGTGGAGCAGTTGACATGATCCAGAATTAGCTTGTTTTTGAGTGTTTTCAGGTGGAGAACTGATATTCAGTGCTGTGGTTTGCTGACCTTGTTCCTCTAGGGGTAGGAATAGCATGTTTAGGGACTTTGGATCCCTTAGATTATTGACATTTCATGCTCCATGCTGTAAGGCACAAAAATGTCTATAACAGTTGCCCCCTAAAGAATGAGGTCGTTTATCGGGTGAAATGCTTTATCAGGAGGATCCGAAGTTCATTCAATCACTGAGAGGTGACCTGTAATAAAATACAATACAATACATTATTTTTTCATTATGCTTTCATGATCTATCTAAGGCGAGCATTCCCATGCTCAGCTTTATAAATTCATTTTGGTACATAGAACAGACGACCGTCTGATGGTAGACTGATAATTCTCTGCTGAAATTATCATCCTTTGAGTAGGATGATCATCTGCTGCAATGATGTACATGTCAAATGTCTTTATGTTTCCTGAATATATATCGCAGCCTAGATGGATGAAACTAGATCCGGGGTCTTCAAACTCGTTCGATCTTCACTCTAAGTACAAGTCGATCCATGCGAGAATTGCGCTGAAGTTGAACATGGGAAGACATCGCTTGATTACCGGTCAATGATGTAAACCGTTAACAAGCGAGAGAGGAATCACCGATAATGATAATGATCCTCAAGGTACTGCAGTACAATTCACGTGGTGTGAATAAAGGACTTGGTGTTGAACACCACGCAAAATCTTTTGGTCGAAGGTCATTGATGTATACCTGTCGCCGGAAGTGAGAAACTTGCCATTGAGGCATGCAAGCTTCAAAGTACTGAGGGGGGTGTTCCTAGATCAACTTCTTGGATAATGAGCTGAAGTCGACAAGAAGCGATCCGTCAAAGGAGGGCCTTAATGAATCCCACATCAGTGACACGGAACGGAGCTAATGATTTTAGTGGAGGTGAAAACAATCTGTGAAATATGATTCAGGGTGGCGATCATGGGTGGATGAAGGATAATGTATGGTAGTGGATGGGACACGGTTGACTCTTTCTGAACATATAACGACACTGATGTGATGGATCGGTAGCATTACCCCAAATGTGGATGGTTTGGCGAAGACCATGGTGATGAGACCGGTGAATGAAACAACCCAACCCGATGTGATACGGAGGAAAAGTGTCATGTTCAAGAGCGACTTGCTACCATTAAAGCTTTGAGGTTCTCCCAATTTTTCCCCACTCATTTCTGACCAGTACCTCTTTATTTTTGTCAAGCTTGAGGAGGATAACATATGCTCGTTCTATAACCTGCCCTTCGGGCAAGCCCATCGCTATGTTTTAACGAGCCTAGCGATAGGGAAACTCGTTCTCGTCTAAAGACAAGTTTGTCGCTATTTAATCATTTTAACGAGTCTAACGACAAGGAAAACTCGGTCCTTTTCATTTTTAGAGAGTCTGAAAAGGTACAGAAAGTTAACTCCAAAATTCCTTTTTCGTCATCTAATCCCTTAAGTCCGAAAAAGTATAAAACAATACAGAAGGGATGAGTTTTCGATAACTTTAATGAGCCGAATAAAACAAGCGCTCGACCTTTTTGTGTAATAATCCCTCAGGTCCAAAAAGATTAAAATCTAGAGGAGGGATAGCTCTTCCGGTCACTTTAACGAGCTGGAAGGCCAAAACTCGGCAAACTTTTCATATTTTACGAGTCAGATGAAAAGAGCTCAAAGAAGACTCGTCTTTTGAGGAATGAGTGATAAACAGGGATAGCAGTAGATTCCAGGTACAGGTTGGAATTTTCCAATCACGGCAGTGTCACAAGGATGGCTAGGTGAAATCACTCTTCGCAGCTGTTCCTCAAAATGGGTAAACAATCATATGGGGGTGAACGATCGGCCAAATGGAATGGAGGTGGCAGGTGCAAACACGACCAAGGCTTTTTATGGCTAATAATTTTACGATCACAATGGTTATTTACGGGAATAGGTTCATTTTTTAATGAGCTTAAACTCTGGAGGAAACTCTTGCTCAATCTTATGTTTATTTTTTAACGAGCATGAACTATGTATTAAAACTGCTCGGTTCTTCGCTTTTCTATTTTTTAACGAGCATAAATTCCGCGGTAAAACTGCTCGATTATATGGTCAAATTTTGATTTTTTACCATTACTAGTTTTTTTTTCCTCTTTTCAAATATAGTACTGCATTTTCAATTGCTGCAACAAACTTTGTTAGAAATGAATAATATTTGCATGAAAATGAGATTATAACCCTAATATTTCACTTTGAACTACGTAAAAAGCCATTAAAAGGTGTTTTTACCTCTCATTTACCATTTCATTTGCATTTGGTTTGTTGGAGCTCTGGAGGTGCCTCTTCCCCCTTGGTTTTCATCAGCTGATTCCGGGAGATTCTGCGGACGATTTTTGGCACCGTCTGGACCAGGTAGGAGCTAAACTCTAGCTCTTTCTTTTCATGGTTTTCTTTTCCAGGTTCATGCCTGTTTTTCAGTCTTTCTGGGCCTCAGGGGTTTTGCAAAAATGCCCTAACTTCAGCGCAGGTTCCCCTTTCGAAACCTGCACTGAATGTCAAGCTGCCTTAAGGCAGCCTGACCGTCAGCGCAGGTGGGAGACTCTCTGCCTGCGCTGGGCTCAGAAAAATTGAGTTTCAGCTCATTTTTTGATGAATTTTCGCAAGTTTTTCATCAAAATCAGGAACTTACTCTTTCTCTTGTTTGCTTTGCAGGGAACTTTGAACAAAATGTCCCTTACATGGTGAGAATGAGAACATGAAGAGGAGGACATGATTGCCCTCCATGACCCGGTCACGGTGAACGCGCTGCGGAACTGTGGCCTGTTGAAGTTCTTCCGTATCTCTAGCATGAGAGCACAGATTTCTTTGCTGCAGTATATGCTTGATGCTTGGGATCCTGTTAACCAAGTATTCCAGATTAGGGGAAAGTCCATCCCCTTGACCATAGAGGACATGTACTTCTTGACTGGGTTGTCAAGACGAGGTGCCCCCATTTCCTTGTCAGGTACGGCCCGGGGGACCGATTCCACCAGAGATTATGTCCATCAGTATTGCAGGGAAGGTTCTCAGCCGAGAAGAGACGGCAAGATTGTTATCCGTGAGATTACTGACAGGTCTCTCAGGTCCATTCTGTATACCATTGGTAGGATGGCCGGTAGCGCAGCTCTACATGTTGCCAACAGATCTTATATGCAACACGCCTTGGAGTGTCTCCAACCGAAAGTATTCAACTGGTGTGATGCAGTACTTGTTCAGATGAAAAGTCAATTGACCAAGGTAAAGGACGGGAAGCTGAAGAACTTTGGATTTGGTTCTATTCTGACTGCCTTTGCCTTGGAGAAAATCCCACTGATGCAGCCTCAGTACATCATACTCGACTTGCCTTCTCCGACCGAGCCACGCATGCAGAGGTGGGTTGATCACATGTCTAGGCATGCTGGTCAACCTCATATTACTTTTACTGAGGCCTTCTTCAGGTGGTTCGAGCGCCAGGAGATGGCGTTTTCTGAGTATCCATATGTGGGTATGGATTTCCGAGGTGACCCGGATTTGGTGTTACCGGATGGCGAACAGTGGGGCGCTATTGGTAAATTCTTTGACCATATTACTATTTACTGTTCTTATTCATAATGTTGCTGTGATTTATTCTATCAAGACTTTTAATCACTCTTGGGTGCATGCAGATATTGGTCCTGTTCGTCCAGCAGTTCGTCCGAGACCGCCAGTTGCTGCCCCGGCAGTGGAGCCTGCTAGGAGAGCTGTTATTCGCGACCTTGACGATACTGAGACCCTTACAGCTGTGCAGGAGCAGGTTGAGAGCCTTACTCTCGGCATTCCCGATGTGAGGATTGATGAGTTACCTTTACAGCTGCAGCGACACACTACTGGTGTACCTATACGATGGACTCGTCTCTTGCGCATGATTGCACAGGTCGTGACGTGCTATCATGAGCACCACTAGGCTAGGGTGCCCCCTAGCATCTTTTTGAGTTTTAGGTCATATGACCAATTTTGTCTTGGTTACAGAACATTATGTATGAACTATAAACAGCTTATATATATTTTGATTTTCGAGTTTTATTATGTTTGAGTTATATGATCCATATGTACAATCTTTGATGATGTGTCCTTTTTATAAATGTTGCAAATGTCTATCTAACACATAGTTTGCTAATGAGTCGGTTAATGTGTTTAAGTTTCTCGAAATATGTTGATATTGAATTGAATCAAATCGTCTTTCCAAGATCTTAACCCTTAGGAACATGCGATAAATAGTTGGATTGCGAACAGAATATATACCATTGAGTTGTAGTATTACGAGCTGTGAGTCTAGCCTGACAGTTAGTCGGCGTATGCCACGTGTGATGGCATCAGAGAGTAGTTCTATCAACGTGCTATACTCAGCGATGTTATTCGTTGATTGCCCAATACATACACCTCTGAAACTTACTAACTCGCCGCTTGGATCAAAAATGGCCCAGGCTGCGGAGGATAGGTTCCGCGAACTACGACTCGCTCCGTCAGCATATCCAACGCATGTCCCCAGAAGGTTCGACATCTGCAACAAATGGAAAAAGTGGATCACTCGACCAGAACAAATACTTTAGCGAAAACAAAATACAACAAAAGCATGCAGGTTACTATTTAAGCATAGTAACACTTGAGGTACAGCTCGTTGCGGGGCTGCGCCAGTGGAATTCCATCATAATCCATTAACTCGTAGGCTCCTTTTGCTAACACCCTTTTAACAATATAGGGGCCCATCCATAAGGACTTGAATTTACCTGCTCCCAACTTATCGGATTCTTGGTCATAAAGCAAGACCAAATCACCTTCTGAGAAGATACGGGGTTTGACATTTTTGTCAAACTGAGTCTTGACTCGTTTCTTATGGGCTTCATTAGCCAAAGCGGTATCACGACGGGTTTCATCCAACTGGATTAATTCCAAGAAACGAGCCTCTTCTTCTGAAGTTCCGGGGAGGAGATCAATTGCGAGTTTAAGCGACGAAATTTCGCACTGGATTGGCAAGACTGCTTCCAGGCCATACACCAGTTGAAAAGGTGTGAACCTAGTTGCATTCTTTACCGAAGTTCGGTAAGCCCACAAGGCTGAGTACAGGATTAGGTGCCACCTTCTTTTATGAACCCCGATCATCCTTTGCAACATACGCTTCAGGACCTTGTTGATTGCCTCAACTTGTCCGTTGGCTTGCGGATAATATGGGGTAGAGCTGTCGTGAGATAGCCCTAGCTTGGCAGCTAATTCGACCATCATGTGATTGTGAAAATGCGACCCATGATCTGTAACTATAGCCTGTGGTACGCCGAACCTGGCGACTACATGATTGAAAAAGAAAAGGGCAGCTGTTTCACCAGTGTTATCCAATGTAGGCATCGCCTCGGCCCATTTGGTAAAATAGTCAACAACGACTATAATATACCCATGCCCCCCGGTTGAGGTGGGGTTACATTGCATGAAATCGATGCCCCACTTGGCGAAGGGCCCAACAGCAACTATCGGCTGTAAAGGTGCGGGTGGTCGTCTGGTTTTGCTATCAAAAACTTGACAAGCATGGCAACTTCTGACTGCGGTTATGCAATCTTTGAACATGGTTGGCCAGAAGTATCCTGCTCGTAAGATTCTTTGTGCTGTTGCATATCCAGACTGATGCCCCCCACACGCACCTGAATGACATTCATTCAGGGCTTTTTCGGCCTCCTCATGGGTAAGGCACCTCCTCAGAACTGTATCGACACCACGACGGTAAAGTGTATCACCGACGATCATGTAGTCTTTTGCTTGGTATCGTATATGTTTTTGTTCGGAGTGAGAGGTGTTAGGCCTGAACTTTTGGGTTTGGAGATAAACTATGATATCTCCATACCACTCATCACTTACAGATATCAGAAACAAACTTTCGTCCACGATTGACTCTTCCGATGTTTCATCATTGGACGACGATGGGAGATCGCATAATAATTTTGCGAAAACTAGAGCTTTCTTTGATTTGGATTTCACAAATTCCAGATCAAACTCTTGAAGGATCGCTATCCATTTTGAATATTTGCCCCCCAGCAACTGTCGCGACAGTATATAAGTCATGGGGTTGCAATCTGACAAGATGGTAGTTTTCTGAAAGAGGACATAATGTCGAAACCTTTGAATCGCTTGAACAACTGCAAGCACTAGTTTTTAAACATAAGAATATTTACTTTCTGTATCGTTTAAGTTTTTACTTAAATAATAGATAGGATGTTCAATTCCATCGACTTCTTGAACTAAAACCATCGCAATGGTCGTATCCGCTGCAGCCAGATACAGGTTAAAATCTCTTTGATAGTCTGGGGCGTACATTAATGATGCTTTTACTAGACAATCTTTCAAAGCATCAAAGGAAGCTTGCGCCACCTGGTCCCAGACAAAAGGTACATCCTTTTTCAAAAGATGAGTATAACCCTTAGCAAGTTCTGCGTAATTTGGAATGAACCTCCTTAGAAAGTTTGCTTTCCCTTGGAGTTTCTGAATCTGAAGCAAATTTGAAGGTGGAGGCAAATTAATGATTGCCTGAACCTTGCAGGGGTCGAGACGAATCCCATCCTTAGAGACTACAAAGCCAAGTAAGCGACTAGAACCGACGCAAAACACACATTTGTGTGGATTGAGTCTTATCTTGTAGTGTCGGCAACGTAGAAATATCGCTCTTAAATGCTGCGGATGATCAGCCCGCTTTCGCAAATGAGTCGGAAGATCGTCGAGATAAGGTTGAACAATGTTCTTGATGTCATGGAAGGCATAATTCATCGCCCTCTGAAACGTCGACCCTGCGTTCTTTAAACCAAAGGGTAATTTTCGATAAGCGAATGTGCCCCACGGACAAATAAATGCAGTCTTTGACTGGTCCTGTGGGCGGATATTTATTTGATTATACCCGGAAAATTCATCCATAAATGAAAAGATTTCACATCCGGCGCATTCATCAATTATCTGGTCAATGAAGGGTGTAGGGTAGTTGTCCTTCGGACAAGCTTGGTTTACATCCCTATAATCGACACACACTCTAATCGTCCCTTGTTTCTTCATAACAGGGACAATATTCGATACCCAATCGGTTAGAGGAACCGGGTAGATGAATCCAACATGGAGAAGTTTTTCAACTTCTGCCTTAATGGCAGCGGCTTTCTTGGGGTGTACCTGTCGAAGCCGTTGTCTTATTGGTTTGACATCAGGATACATTTTAATTTCATGTTCAACGATACTCGAGCCAATTCCTAGCATTTCATCATATGACCAAGCAAAGACATCTCTGAATTCGCGAAAAAGAGCGTTATATATTTCCAGTTCTGAAGGGGACCAACCTTTGCCGACATAAATATTCTCTACAACATCTGTTTTAGTCGAGATATTTATGGCTATAGTCTCTTCAATATTGGATAGGTTTCGCTCGGAATCCACCGTGTTTACAGTATTTGTTAGGAATTCAAAAACTGAAGGGTGATAAAGGTCACTTTGAGTATCTTCTTCATATTCCGGAAGAAGGGAACGATGGTGGTGATCATTCCATGGTGCCCCCTCAATCATCATTGGTTGTAAGATTCCTTCATCAGTCCCATGTACTTTCGACCAAGGATCTAATGGGGTTCCATATTCTCTAGACCTATCTACCCAAACGCTTGACGAGCGTTGATTTGGGTTCGCCTCCCATGCTTGGAACATTGATTGCTACAATATTTCTAAAGGGCTTGGGGGCAAAACCATTGAACGATCCATGTCGACCTTCGTGGAAGATATCATGTTGCAGGTTGCTACAAACGGTACATTTCCTATATAAATAGGAGGTGGTAGCGCGAAAGTTCCCATCAATGTGGGGTCTTTCAATAATCCTACTCCGATATCTTGAATTGAATGGTTGCTCTCATGGATCATGGGAATGCTTCCTGTAACTTGTGAACCATTAGGGAGGAAATTCTATTGGTCGACGACCGTAATCCCTCCTTCAAATGGGAATGCGATCTTCCTAAAATAAGTCGACACCACAGCTGCCATGGCATAAATACATGGTCTACCCAATAGGATGTTATAGTCAAGATTTCCATCAATGATCTCAACATCAATTTCTACTGTCTTTCCTACTAGTTCAACTTTCAAGTTATTAAGGATACCGTAAGGGGTATAAGTCCTTCCATCGAAAGCTTTTAATGTCGTCGATGATCGCGACAAGGTTGGAGATCCTAAAGTTTTCCAGCAGCTCATCGACATAATACATGTTGATGCTCCCTCATCAATAATTGTTCTGTGAACAGTTTTGTTGAGGGCTTTCACTTGAATAAGGAAAGCTAATTGAGCTGGTAACTGAGGATCGTATCCTTTGTGGTCAAAGGATACTAGATTGGAATCCTTGGGATCAACCCCACCAATTGCTGATAACAACGCCTGCCTTTGGGTTGGACAATTTTGTAGTACTTCAAGAATTGACATAGCGGATGGCGATTGGGCCAAATATTCCACTATATTATAATGCTGCACCGCTCTGGCGCGAGGATTAAATTTCGACTTGTGTACTACACCCTTTGGCGGTTTTATTGTTAATTCAGGGATGATGGGTGGTACAACTTCTGTCGAAGTTTTTGTCGAACTACTTGGTTGATCTTTACCTTTTTCGTTCGACAGCTGAGGATTCCCATAATCTTTGTTCCTTGTCGAAATCAAAGCATCATTCTGCTATTTTGAAACCAACAACATAAGTACTTGCGACGGGGAAGAATTTCCATTATCAACCAGATTTTGACCTCGGTTGGGAAATGGATCAGTCAACACAGCTGAGGTTTGGGAACTTTTAAAGAACCTCTTTAACTCAGCTTTGAATGGGCAATTCTTTCTGCTATGATCCTTATCATCACATATTAGACATGGATAATTTTGTTTTCCTTTCCCAGGAGGGTTTGAAGAATTTTTCCCAGGGGATGACTCACCCTGTTTCTTCTTCTTCCCTTTGTTTTGTTTCTTCTTGCTTCCTGGTTGATTGGTTTCTTTGCCTCTATCTTCTGATACGTCATTTACTTCCGAAGCAAGAATTTCTTCTTTTGCATTTTGATCCGAATTCTTACGGGCTTTCCTTGATGAAGCCTTTATCGATTTCGTGTTTGCTGTGCCAATCACGCCATCACCGGCATGAGAGTCACTATTTGATTTAGGAGGGGGAGGAATTGAAAATTCCGGTCTAGGGGCGTCAGGTATTTTGTCATAGAGCGTGCCGGACTGAGTATAAACTAAGTCCAAATACTACGCACGACCAATGACTTGCTCCTCTGTTACGACTCCCCCCTTGGCCACATCTTCCGTAATAGCCGGAAGTAACGACTTTATAAACCATTCAGCTAATAGCTGATCAGGAACATATGTTTTCACCATCCTACGACGACGACGCCACTCATGTATATGATCAGATATATGGGTGGCAGTTGTCTGCTTGAAGTTGGTTAATATTTCTGTTCCCGTTTCATACCTTATCGGTAATTGAAAATGGGCTAAGAAAGTCGTGGCTAGGGAACTAAAATTGTCGAAAGAGGCTCTTGGCAATTCAATATACCATTTAGCCGCTGGACCAGTCAATGTCCTCTGAAAAAGGTGAAGCCTTATCGAATCGTCGTTAAGGGTGTTCGACGAACACCACAGATGAAAAGTCATCACATGATTCGATGGGTCTTCACCTGGATTTCCATTGAATTTAGGAATGTCAGATGGAATTTTATGAGGAATCGCTGGTCACCAAGGGGCATAAGCAATCGGATCGTTGGTTAACCGGTGTAGATCGGGTAACTCTAAAGTCGCCACGAATGGTAACTGTTGATTCAGGTTAGGCGAAGCATAACCAGGGTACGATGGAATCGCTTGAGCAGTGGGCCTTTGCATACCAGCATAATGTAATTGATGTTGGTATGACTGATATGGTTGGTGGACTTGACCACTGTAAAGTGGTTGGTTTTGACCGTTTTGGATATACGGTTGTCAACAATTCGCAAAGATCTGCTGCTCAGAACCTTGGTACACCTGCTGGAATTGCGGTTGTTGGTATTGCACAAGCCATGGTTGTGACGCCATGTTTTGTTGTGCTATGCTAACCGTTGGACCAAGGTGTGGGGTAATTGTACCCGTTTGGACATGTGTCGCCCCACCAGTTGGCGATTGTGGTTGTGACCCATGATCAAGTGGCTGTTGCATTACAACCTGAGAAATCTGAGGTTGGCATGCAACAGGTATCGCTTGAACTTGTGACACTGTTACAATAGCCGGTGTGGTTGGGATGTTCGTCATAGGTACACACTGTTGTATAGAATATACAACCCTTGGTTGTTGAGGTAGCATAGGTACCCAACTACTTGATGCAATTCCAGTATAACCTGAATACTGTTGCGAACTCACGTATGGGTACCCTCCCGGAGGGGGTAATGAAAGGGCATATTGCCCCCCATACGATATCAATCCCGAACTCAAGGGGATTGATTGCCCAGATTGACCTCCAAATGGATCAATTTGGCAAGTTTCAACATAAGAGTTGCCGGGTATTATTCTGGATGAACAAACTGGAACAGACCATACTATCGAAATAGTCCCTTGGTGGACTCCTTCTAGCTGTTGTGAGCTAGTTGGGACAGCTGGTATGCCGGAAAACATCGTCGGAGTGACGGCAGGGACTTCTGCTGTCGCTGTGTCATTTCACACAGTCCTAGATGATGACGGTTGTTCAGACATTTTAAGTCTATTCAATAGATTTCCTAGTGATTCTACACGAACTTCCACTTGTGGTGGATTAACCTCTGATGAAGGAAAGAGAGTGACCCCGACTCCAAAATGAGTTGGAGTACTTGCTTGCGGATCCTCTGCAATTTCCTCTATCGCAATCAAACCCGGTGGAAGAGGAAGACCGTCAGGTCCATAAAATATTTCTGGTGCCGAAGAAGTGGTTTCTTCGACAGCGACAGTTGTTTGAGGAACAAAACTCTCTGGACCAGTTACAGATGGAATTGGTTCAGTTATACAAGTATTTGCCCCCAGACTAGGATCAGTATTACTGTCCTTCTGTTGCTATTGAACTTCTTCTATAGAGGCAGGGTTTCCAGAAATGTTAGGAGTAACCGGAACCTCAGATGCAGTTGGAACACTTGTTCTAACTTTTATAGGAGATTTTGAACCGGTTAAACGAGTTCGCTTTGTCCGTACTGTTTTTGATTCCGGAGACAAAGACGGTTGACTCGTAAGCCTCCGCGAACGACGGGGTTTCAATTGACTTTCTTCCACGATTGCAGATTACTCGATCAACCAAAATATTAAAAGGGGAAATTTTTGTTTCCGAATTGAATGAATTTTATTAGATGCTTTTAGACACAACTTGCTTTTTCACTTTTTAAGAGTCGAGAAAAAGCTAAAGATGACTCTAGTCTCCTTCGATGTATTAACGAGCCCGAAGTGACAAATTCTCGGTTGGACTTTTTCAGTTATAGAGTTTGAAAAAGGCCAAAAGAAACTGCTCTGGAGATCTAGGCAGAGGGTGTGCCAAACCTTTCGCAAAACCACAGAATACATTTTACGGTACGGGTGGTCGATCTTCGTGAATGCTGTGTTCACTGCATTTCGATCAGTAGGGCGGCCAACACGGCTTCCTATGGATAAAAGATATATGCCTATAGGGGTCTCCCAATATATACGCGATGGTATGTGGGAGCACAAGTCCATATTAGTGCCACCGACTCTCAGGAGGAATCACCCACCTTCGTCGAGATCGACAGTCACTACGTTTAACGATGCCGGAACACGTCTCTAGCTTAGACCTCTATGTGTTTGCGTTATGTTTCAAAGCGTTGTTAGGTTCATTCAATATATTTTAAGTTGATCTTTTTAAAGTTTGCCTTTCAAGGTTCACCACGAGATGTTTTGATACAAATTCCTAAATGCAGTCTAAGATGAGAAGCAAGCTTTTTCAATCTTTTCGACTTATGAAAATCTTAACTACTGAGGGAAAAGAAAGACAACATCTTTTCACACAGATCAAAGAGCACACACTAATGCACTTTTTCCCTAAATCAACATACAAACTTATCAAATGCAAAATGCAAAATGCACGTATTTCTTTTCTCTTTCTTAATGTTTGTGCAATACAAAAAGAAAGCTGTTGTATAACTTTGAATTCAATTTCAAGTGAAAGCAAACAAGCTTGTCCAAAATCAAAAGACACCTTAAGATTTACTTGTTTCGACACTATAAATATATAAATTCAAACCATATGGTGAAAGCGAAAGCTCAATCAGCTATGAACAGCAAATAAACTAACTCTTAATATCAAAACGACACTTATCACAGGTCTAGATCTAAGAGGCCACAGCAAGACTAGTTCACTTTCGTTATGGGAAACTGCAAATGATACAAGAAATACACCAAGAACAAACACAGTTTCTTTATACAACCGAGGCGGAATAGTGGCAAGGAAAGTTGGTTTCAGATAGGTACATTGACTGGTAACAGGCTGCAAAAACAAGAGTGAAAACAGGGCAATAAACAGGAGGGAACCCCAGTAGCACTAGGCAAAACTGGTTCAGCGCAGGTAGTACACTGGCAGTTTGACCTTCAGCGCAGGTAGCCACTTAGGGAACTACGCTGAAATGCAGACTGCCTTCACAACACCTGCACTGAAGAGACAAAGTTTCGTTTTTCTCAGTTTCCGGGTCACAGATTGCTCAAAAATTCATAGTTTTTGGCCAAATCAGAAGCTATCAGTCAAGTACACACTAAGGGATGAAAAGGAGGATGAAAAGCTATCACTAAGAGCTGTTCAGAGTCCTTGTGGATCAGCTCTTCAAATCATAAACTTTCCCAGAAACTGCGCTAGAGTAGCTGCCCTCTACTTTGCATTTGAAAGATCCAAATGCAGTTCGATTCGGTACTCCCTGTGTTTATGAAATGAATAGCAAAAACACAAACAACCAACAAGATATGATCCCCAGTGGAGTCGCCAATTTGTTGTTGGGAAAAGTATCCAATACGGAATGACCCTATCCCACTCTAAGGGTGATAGTACCTCAGCAACAATCAAAGCAAAGCTATTCGAGATTACTTCTTTATGAGATGTAAGAGAGGGAGAAAGAGATCCACTAACCGTTGTCTTCCACTAATGATTGATCCAATCTTCTCTCTTTGCTACTTGCTCCCAGCTCCTTGCTCTTTCACTGGCCCAGCTACATCAAGATCCTGCAAAATGGCAAGAGAGGGAAACTACAAGAAGCATACATTCATAATTGATTCAAGGATTAGAATAAATCAAATACACAAGTATAGCAATACACAAGTATAGCAATACACAATTGAGACACATGCGTATAGAAGAACCTCAAATGCTTTATTAATGGAAGAAGTAAAGTTCAGGAAGTAATACAACCATAAAAGGCCCAATCCAGCATCACCTCCCAGCAGAAAGAAATCTCCTCTTCACCTCCTTCAAGCAAATCACCCAATAGTTCTATACTCAAACCAACAGCACTTCCTTACATTCACAAGATTCCAGCCTCCCTAGACCTCATGAGAGAGCTCTATATATAGGAGTTTTGGAGAAAGGATGAGTCAGCTTGAGGCTGGCATGAAGCTGACTAGTGTCCTCTCCCACTTCAGTTATTCTTCAGTTCTTGAGTCCACTTGGAGGTTCTTGCTTCCACTTGGAGATCTAGACCCTCTTACTCATCACTAGGCGAATTCCTTGATCCAAGTGTCATTTTGGAAGCTTCCTGGGCATTGACACCTTGAGGAATGACTGTGCCACTTGGCCAAACTCGCCCAGCGCAGGTAGCCTTCTTTACAGTTGACATTCAGCGCAGGTACAGAGTGGAGCAGTTGACATTCAACGCAGATGCTCAGTGAAGCAGTTGACATGATCCAGAATTAGCTTGTTTTTGAGTGTTTTCAGGTGGAGAACTGATATTCAGTGCTGTGGTTTGCTGACCTTGTTCCTCTAGGGGTAGGAAAAACATGTTTAGGGACTTTGGATCCCTTAGATTATTGACATTTCATGCTCCATGCTGTAAGGCACAACAATGTCTATAACAGTACGCACCCTGCGTTCAGAAGACAGAGCGGCGGTACGCAGCTGTTCTGAAGGCGGGCTGCGTACCCCAACCTTTTTCCCATATACAAAAAGGTCGGGGTATGCAGGTCGCCCATGGGGGACCTGCGTCCCCCGAGAAACGAATTTTAAAACCCTAAACCCTCCAAAAAATCAAACTAAAACTTGAAATGAAATTCTAAACGGATGAAATTGAAGAGGAGGATGTTGTGAAATACCTGAAAGAGAGGGCGCTCGATTCTGACGGTCGGATTCTCCGCAAAGTCCACGGGAAGTTTTCTTGTCAAAAGCCCTTTTCTCAACCTCAACAGTAAAATGGTAAAAATGACATGGTAAAAGGTATTTTTATAGGTTTTTTGGATGAATGAATGCTAAGTTTGTTTATTTTTCACCATGAAAGGACATTTTTCAATGTATTTTTACCCATCTTAAACAGGTATGAGTAATGTGTCGTTTTTGTGCAGGACAAAAGGACTTTAGAGTAAAATCATCATTTTTCACGAACCAAAACATCAGAGTCATCTTTTAAGCTCTTTTCTGACTCCTAAAACATGAAAAGATTGCCGAGCGTTTCTTTTACACTCGTTAAAAGGGAACTAAAAGACGGTCCCCTTATAGCTCTTTTCTGACCGTAAAAAAACAGGAAAAGATTGCTGGGTTTTTGTCGTTTCAAACTCGATATGGAAATAAAATGACATGTCCTTGATCGCTTTTTACTTTTCAGGTCAGAGACACTAATGATGAAAGTACTCCTTGGTCGCGAGATCAAGCGGTTCTCTCAGGTATTATTTTATACTTTTTCGGGCTTGGGAGACACAAATTTACGAAAAAGTTCACCTTGGAGTCTTCTTTAGTTTCTTCAGACTCTCTAAAATTGAAAAACGTCGAGTTTCTCCTATACTGGACTCGTTAAAATTTCACAGTACAGGACCTGTTCAATTACAAACAGGAACGGACCACTCCTTCTTAGGGTCCGAATCTAAACTAAGTTGGACTCATCCGAAGGATGAGCTTATAATCAAGCATATGTTATCCTCCTCAAGCTTGTAAAAAATAAAGAGGTACTTGCCAGAAATGGTGGGGGAAAAGAGAGAAGAATGAACCGATTTGTTATCCTTTGTTACAGAAGAACCTTATCACCGCTCTTGAACACGACACTTTTCATTCACCTGGGTTGGGAAATCCTTTGCCTTAAAAGTTGATCAAACCGCTTTGAAAGTCTTCAACCGTTTCTGGGTATTAACTTTGGGTCAATCGTCACCAAGCTATCTGTCGTGTCGTTATGTGTTCAAGAGGTCTCTGCAAATAAACCATTCATCTGCAAAATACTTGTCATCCGTTTGACCATCCCTGAGTCAGTCCTTACAGCAACATTTCTTCAACTTGAACAATGATTTCATGTTGTGGGCTTGCCTGCAACGGGTCGCTTTCTATCGACATCAGCACATTATCTAGAAAGATGACTTAGAAATCGTCAGTATCTTGAAGTCTGCATGCATCAATGGCAGGTTTCTCGCCTTTGACGATAGTTTACATCACTGGCTTTCGATCGAAGGATTCCGTGACGTGTTCGACATCAACCCATTCATTCACATTTCATGGATTGTACTGGGTACTTTGAGAACCATTGACATCACTGGTGGTCTCTCTCACACTTGTTAACAATTTACATCATTGACTGGTAATCAAGTGGTTTCTACCATGCTCGACATCAACTCATTTATTTGCATGGATAGAATCGTACCAATTCGGGAAGTAGAAATGAAGACCCTGGATCTAGTTTCCACCATCCAGGCTATGAGGAGTTTTGTATTCATTATACAGTAGACTAATCATAAACAGATGGCTGCGTCCATACTATGTCTACAAAAGTCTATGATTGTGATGTACTGCAAAATCATTCTTGTATCAGAGCAGTAGTTAGATTATTAGTTAAAGTTTTCAATCTGAGTATGGGAATGCCTACCTCAGCAATGATATCATCTTATATATGTATTTTGTGTTGAATATTTGCAGGTTTTGACCGGGTCCTCCGCAAGATACTCCTTGAAATGATAAAGTACTTCACCCTTCCTAGATCATAAAAACCCTAATCTACTACAGGCTTCACACTTTAGGGGGCAATCTGTTACACTAAAAAATGTCACCATGACTATTTGCAGTTAGTATGGCTCCATCCACTGTCATACTATCTTCCTTGGCAAGTCTCATGCCTCTGCTCTCCATGTCAAACTTCAAGAAAGAGAGAAAATACATTTAAAGTCAATTATCTCTGGTACGCAGTTTCTCTTAGCCTCACCTGTGGGTACGCAACCCAAGTTCACAATACCTGCGTACTTGTACGCTCTGTATGTAAAGGGGTGGGTGCATACTCCTGTAAAGGTCAAAAGGCGCAAGTTTCACTCCAAAAAAGTTACTTGTGGTCATTTCTAGAGTCTTCTAGAAGCATGTTTGACGTGTATGAAGCGCCTCCAGATGGTTCATGTATCCCTACCAAAGAGGAACTTATCCCATCAATAGGGGAGCTATCCCATCCAAAGAGGGGCTTATCCCATTGATGGTGGACCTGAATAACTTCCTCGAGAGCACTATAAATACAGGCATTGGGCCAAAGGGAGGGAAGGTTGAAAGCTGAACATTCCTAAGGGTAGATGCTGCTGGAATTAGGACTTCCTTGTAGAAGCTTGTGAGGAGAGATTACCATCTTTACTTGTTTCCATTGGGAGGTGGGTGAGCTGATCAAAGTAAGGGAGAACTCTTGTGGACCCTGGGAGGAGCTTGCACAACACCAAGGCTCAGGTTGTAATGGTTCCTTTTGTTACCTTTTAATACAAATTAGTCCATTCTTCTCAACAATTTGTTATTAATGAGTTGTTTCATATACTCCTTGGTATATATGTTAAATATGTTTTATTTTATGTGATATTCAGGTGCTATTTAATCGTTTGATTGTTGGTGAATGCAGGTTTCGAAGGGAAGGAGGAGCTCATCCGGATCAACGAAGCTGGACTACTACAACATCGTTGGATTACAGGTAGGATCTAAACACTTGATTTCTCATATTGTAAAAGCATATTTAGGGAAGGATTGCTCTTATTTGTCTTGTTTGTCATTAGAAAGTCTTAGGCTTTCTATGAAGGTCGGTTGTGTCCGCACTAACGACTCTTTCCGCGTGACATCTCCTTATACAATGAGTTTTACTTCAGATCTAATAAAGACATCACTGAAAAGAAATAATAAAATAGCAACACTAATCAAATAGATCAGTCATCTCTGAACAAAAATCCCTTCCTTTGCATATGCGACTTGGAAGTGTCAAATCCGCATGTATATGCGCCTTCACCAGGGCGAACCTGCATATAGATATTCAAGTAATGACTTATAACTTCATAGGTTTTCAACACTTTACATATATCCAGATCATAGTATTTAAAGGATAAAACATGTGTTAGCATTCAAATTTAGCTTATCCATTACCAAATCATACAATGATAAGTCATTTCAGGTCTCATGATCCTAATCCAACATTTTATCCAAGGATGCACAAGACATTTTAGATCTATATCATAACCATAGCCCTCAAAACAAAAAATATACTTCATATAGAAGTATTCATGAAAAACCCTCAAAACAAAAAATATACTTCATATAGAAGTATTCATGAAAAACCCTTTTACTTGCACACTTAGCCCTTTGATATTTTCCTCCTTATATACTACAGCCTTTTTCAATACCATTCACCAAAACAAAACATAGAACCAATGGTATTCTTAGATGGGATCAAGTAACTGTTATCGAGATAAATATTGTGTGCTAATACCATGGTATGGACCCTTGGTATTATTTAACCTCAATTTTCCATCCCATACATGCTTTCCCTTATGTGAAACAACATGCATACATATACGTGCCTTTTATTCCATGTACCTTCTAGTATACACGACTTCAACTAGGTTAACCAGCTTATACAACTTAAAGCATTCTCTTTCCTCAATTTCTTGATTATCATTTGCACTCCCTCTCACCCACGCGCAACTCTAAAGTTGGTTATTCCACACCTCCCAGACATGAACACAAAATTTCTTATCAAAGCCTCTGCTCTATCCATTGCATTACCCGTTAGTTCCTGAAATAAGTCATATTGATCCCAGGATTACAACATCTTCCATACGCATCAAGCAAGGCAAAGACCACTCCCACCAGAGTTTTTGTATCATTAGTGGAAGAAGTAGTCGTTGCCACATTCGATGGTCTGGTAGAGGTTGTTGATAATGGAGAGGAACCTCTACTATTCCAACAAGGAGAATGAGATACCCTCGTGATCTTGGCATCAAATTATGGTACAGGAGGTAGACGGGAAGGTAGTGGAGGAGGCAAAGGCAGAGATGAACCAACAGAGATATTGACATAACCATCAGATTATGAAGAAGAGGAGGAGGAAAAAGAAGAACAAGACATTGCTAACGAAAACTTAGAATGGATGACTCAGGGACCATTGGCTCTCCCAGGTGCTTTGCGTAGGATGCCAAAGCGTTCGAGGAGAATGCTCACAAATTATGACTCTAATAACATAGTGAAGGCAAGAGACAACTTAGACAACTTCTACCTAAAACTATAGACACTAGAGGCATGACACAACAATGTTACATGCAGAT
Source organism: Pinus tabuliformis (assembly GCA_031772625.1). Taxonomy (NCBI): domain Eukaryota; kingdom Viridiplantae; phylum Streptophyta; class Pinopsida; order Pinales; family Pinaceae; genus Pinus; species Pinus tabuliformis. Next base: position 726,688,508 of record CM062819.1, read on the forward strand.
TGTTCCTATGTACCTTGGATGGACGCACAATAGTATGGTATCACAACCTTCCTATCAACCCCATCCATAGCTGAGTTATGTTAAAATGGATTTTTCTGGAAAGATTCACCGATTAGAAGTGTTGGAAATAATACTGAGAGGGGGGGTGAATCAGTATTATCAAGTTCTTCCTTATTTATACTTTGAATTATTCTTGTATGTCAGTACCATAAAACAATGAGCATGAACAAGAAAAACAGATAGTCACACCAAAGAACACCAGATATAAGGTGGAAACCCAACGTGGGTGAAAACCACCTGCTGCAATATGTCTCTATCTTCTTTCAATTAGAAACTCCTTTTACAATGATTTTGTACTGGTGCAGTCCTTTACCAGTACGCAGGCTGCAACCTGTAGAGAGCTACAACTCTCTTTCGTTTTCCAGTCTCTCCTCGAAGGGAGCTACAACCCCCTACTTATTTTCTTTCAAGGACCACTTTTCATAAATTTTCAAACTGGATCCAAGAAGATCAGATAATCATCAAATACATACAAATCACCCAAACTTCTTATACAATCAATCAAGAGTCACCCAACTTCTCAAAATGTTGTAAACAGAAAGATAGTACTCGAAATATAAACCCAGAACTCTGCAACAATAAATAAAAGATGACCAACAAATGTTTTAAGACAGATCCGCAATTTTTCTTTATCTGGACTGTGTGGCTTCGCACTTCACCTTTTGCGTCTCTGTGTATCCCCGCAGAGAGCCTTCCACTGCACCGCGTACCCACGCACTGTTTTTTCAATCACGCCGCGTACTACTACTGTGGCCACGCACCCTCGGATGCTATCGCGCCGCATATCTACGCACCTACGGCTTCTGTAGCGCTGCGTACTTTCACGTGCCTCCGCACCTGAACCTCTGCCACGCCGCATACCTTTACTGTTCTTCCACACCTAAACCTCTATCACACTGCGTACCTCCGCACTGGGACTGTGCCTTCGTTGCGTATCCTCGCACTTTCACTGTGTATCACCTGCAGTCCTCTACACTGGAACTTTCGCTCTATTGCGTGCGCCCGCACTTTCACAAAGAATCGTCTGCGTACCTCTGATTAGAACCCAATTAAATGGTCCTCCAAGGTGCCTCTGACAGTCAGATACACAGATCTGATCATGTGCCCGAGAGATCACCACTTAATAGATTCACTTTCAACTTCACTTTCATATAGATCAAGATTTTAAACCGATAACCCAATATTTCAGATCTTAAGATATTCAATTTGCAAAGATACATTGGCCAAGTGATCTCCTTCCCTATTTATAGTCAGGCCCTTATCCACACCATGGGACAAAACCATCAATAACCAATACAAGGGATCCAAACCGGGGCGAAATTAGATCCTATACCACAGGCCAAAACCATAGGATCAAGAACGGCGGGCTAAATACCATGCGCCAAACATAAGAAACCCCACGTGAGCACCCTTCTCTACCTTGAAGTGAGTGAACTGGGGGTCCGCACCTCATGAATGGGTAACCTGCGGGTATGAACGCACTTCCTAGCTGGCGTACCTGCGGGTCCGCACCTTTTGAACCATTCACCTGCGTACCTCTTAATTTCCAACATTTTGAGAGCCTGAACAGAGCATTTCCACTTAAGAGAGTTGCCATCAAGTACAACACATGTAACATAGAGCCATACCAGAATCATAATGCCAACAATCTCCCCCTTTGGACTTGATGGCAACCTCAAGATCTTTCAACGTCATTCTCCCCCTTTGACATCAAGGGCAAAGGGTTATGCTCCCCCTAAGAACATGCTCCCCCTGACTATAAACCAGATTTGCAAAGAAGAACCATAATCCACCAAACACCATAAATGACCATGAAAGAGACAGAGACATATTGCAACAATATTCAGACCAGCATCCATGATCTCCTTCTGTACTTCCTCCATAATGGCAATAATGCATTATATGCTCCCCCTAAACCTGTGCCATTCGATCTTCGACCAATCCGCAACCCAGCACATGTACGCATATACCCAGATGAACCTTGCGTACAACCAAAAAAAGAGATTCAACAACAAGATGATGCATCAACAACCCCCAGCTTTTGCCTGAGGTATTCAAAGGTCTCCCTGGGCAATGGTTTGGTGAGTATATCAGCAACTTGTTCCTTAGAAGGAACATACTCCAACTTGACCTTTTGTTCAAGTACTTGTTCCTGGAGAAAATGATACTTGATCGGTATGTGCTTGGTCTTTGAATGCATGATTGGGTTCTTTGAAATGCTGATTGCACTTGCATTATCACATAAGATGGAGATGGGTGATATACAAGTGATTTCAAAATCCTACAAGGTCTCCATCATCCAAAGGAGTTGAGTGTAGTAAGATGCAGCAGCAACATATTCCGCTTCAGCTGTAGACAAGGCAATCGAACTCTGTTTCTTGCTAAACCAAGATACTAATCTACAACCCATAAAGAATGCACCACCACTTGTGCTCTTCCTGTCATCCATGCTTCCGGCCCAATCTGCATCTGTATAAGCATGAAGTGTGAGATCTGTATCTCCAGGATACCATAAGCCATAATTTTGAGTCCCTTGAAGATATTTGAAAATTCTCTTCACTGCCTGAAGATGAGTTTCCTTTGGATTTGCCTGAAATCTTCCAACTATTCCCAAGAATGCATGATGTCTGGTCGGGTACCTGTCAAATAAAGCAGACTTCCAATCATAGACCTGTAGGTTGGTTGATGCACTCTTGCTGATTCATCAATTGCACTGAGGCTATATCCTGTGACCATGGGAGTACATACTGGTTTTGCATCTTCCATGCCATATTTCTTCAAAATCTGCTTGAGATACTTGGTTGGAGACAAGAAGATCCCTCCTTCCTTTTGTTGGATTTGCAAACCAAGAAAATATGTCAATTCTCCAAGCAAGGACATTTCGAATTCTTTCTGCATCACTGAGGCAAAGCTTTGACTCGTAGATTCTTCATTGCTGCCAAAGATAATGTCATCTACATACACAATAAGTATTAGCAATTTGTCATTTTCAATTTTTATATAAAGATTGCTATCTGCTGATCCTTTTGAAAAACCTTGTTGATCAAGATATTTGTCCAACCGATAGTACCAAGCACTTGGAGCTTGTTTACGACCATAGAGAGCCTTCTTCAGTCTGCATACAAGATTTGGATCATTTCCAAGAATGAAACCATCTGGCTGCTCAATGTATACCTCTTCTTCTAAGTCTCCATTCAGAAAGGTTGATTTTCACGTCCATTTGAAATACTTTGAACTTTTGAAAGCTTGAGAGAGCAAGGAAACATTCGGATGGCCTCAAGTCTTGCAACAGGGGCAAAAGTTTCCTCAAAATCTATTCCTCCTTGCTGCGCATAAACTTTACAAACAAGTCTGGCCTTGTTTCTAATTACTTCCCCATTTTCATTCAACTTATTTTTGAAGACCCATTTTGTCCCTATAACATTCTTATCCTTTGGTCTAGGAACCAACTCCCACGTGTTGTTCTTTTCGATCTGCTCAAGTTCTTCATCCATTGCTTTGACCCAAAATTCATCTTTGCATGCTTCTTTCACATTTTGTGATTCAGTGGAAGAGAGTAATGCCAAATAACTTGAAGCTTCTGCAATTGTTCTTCTTGTTTGTACACCTCCTTCTTTCTGCCCCAAAATCTGAGATTTTGGATGATTCTTCTGAACATACCTGGATGGAGTCTTTTCTTCTGTCCTTATCTGTTCCTCTGGTGCTTCTTGAGATTCTTCTTCTTCATCATTCTGTCCTTGAGGGTAGTCTTCATCTTCTTCGATATTTTAATGATTTACTTGCCTAGGAATGTATCCCTTTTCATCGACCACTACATCAATGTTGTCAACAATTCTTCCAAGTCTTTTATTGTAGCACTTATATGCTTTGCTGTGTGGAGAATAACCAAGAAGAATGCCTTCATCTGCTCTAGGTTCAAGTTTTCCAAGTTGCTCATCAGTATTCTTAATATAACATTTGCTCCCAAAGACTTTGAAGTGCTTTACCGAAGGTGTCTCGCCATACTAGAGCTCATGAGGAGTTTGAGTAATGTTCACTCGGACATTTGTTTTATTAAGAATAACAACCGCAGCATATGCAGCTTCACCCTAGAAAGTTGTGGGAGTTCCAGACTCATCCAGCATAGCACGAGCCATTTGTTGGACTGTTCTGTTCATCCTTTCTACTACTCCATTTTGCAGAGGAGTTCTAGTTGTAGATAATTCTCTTCCTATCCCATGTTCTTCACAGGAATCGAAAAATTCATTTGAGGTAAGCTCCCCACCTCTGTCGGACCTGAGGCACTTAATTTTGTAACCTGATTCATTTTCAACCAAGGCTTTGAAGGATTTGAATTTTTCGAATGCTTCATCTTTGTGCTTCATAAGTCCTAACCAAACAAACCTGGAGAAATTGTCAATGAATAATATCAAGTATTCTTCTCCTCGAGGTGTCCTTTTCCTAAATGGACCACATACATCTGTATGGACTAGCTCAAGAGGCATGCTATCTGATCCTTCCTTCTCTGGGAAGTTAGTTCTGGTTTGCTTTCCAAACTGACATGATTTGCATATGGTGTTGTTTGGAATTTTGATATCTGGAAGACCGCGAACTGCCTGATATTTGCATGCGTTCCTTATTTGTGAAAATCTTAGATGCCCCAACCTTCGGTGCCATAACCAATGTTCATCGTCCTTGCTCAAATAGCATTGATGTTGTCCTTCTTCAAATATGTATAGATTATTTGGAGTTCTTCTACCTTGGTCACTGTTTCACCTGTATTAAGATCACAAACACGACATCCATTTGATCTAAATATTACCTCGGTTCCTTGATCACACACCTGGTTGACACTCAGAAGATTATGCTTCAATCCATCAACATACAAAACATTTCCAGCTTACACTTTTTCTTTCAACTGACCAGTTCCTTTTCCTTTTATAGCTGCAGGAGTATCATTCCAAAAAGAAACTTTCTTTCCCTTTTCTAAAGCAGAATATGATTCAATTTTTTCTCTATCACCTGTCATATGCTTCGAGCATCCACTGTCGATGTACCATAGATTTTCCTGTCCCTCTGCATAAAAGGCTATCCCACACCTTTCTGTTTGTGGTTCCTTTATTCTCCATGTTCTGGTGCTTGAGGCTTGTTCTTTTGTCTGCTGAAACCTGCTCCTGCATTCAGAATCTTCATGACCAAACTTATTGAAAATAGAACATTCAACTTCATTTTCAAGAGTCGAAAAGTTGTTATAGGTCCTTTTTGTAATCCCAGTCATACTTCTTTGTTTTTGAGCTTCTCTAGTCATGATTGTTTTATATGCAACACATTGAGCTGCCTTGTGACCAAAGTTATGGCAAGAGAAGCATTGTCCATTGAAGAAACTTCTGCGGTTATCAAATCTACCGGTCAAATGATTGTAATTTCTATTTTCATCCATTCTTGAAGCAAATTGAGAGGGTTTTACCTGTGGCTGGTTGTAGCTTTTATTCATCCTTAAGAGGGATTGCCCCTGGTTTACCTGATAGTCTTTGTTTGTTCTTGATGTAATTCATCCCTACTTTACCTGGTGATCTCCATTGTGCTTTTGCTCATTCCTTCTTGCTGCATCAAGATAACTCTTTGAGGTGGATGCTTGAAAAGTTTCTCCATTATACCCCAGACCTGTCTTGTTTAGTGGAGAACGTTTTACATTGATGATCTCATCCAGAGTTTCAGATCCTTTGACAAACTTAAGATTAATAGCCTTTGTTTTCTCAATCTCTTTTCTAAGACCAACAATTTCACCTTCTAACTTTTCAAGATATTTTTCCTTTTCATCAATTTGAAGTTGTAGAGTATCAATGATCATATTCTTTTCTTCTATACATGTCTTGAGTCTAGAATTTTTTCATAAAAGCTATCCACATCTATAGCATCCATGTAATCATCATCTTCAAATGCCATTAAGAGTTTATAGTCATTACCTCGTTCATCTTCATCACTATTTGATAGACCATCACTATCTTCATGAGTGTAGTAGCTTTTATTATTTTCATTATGTTTCTTGTTCCATCTAGCAGGTTCCTTTCCTTTGTCAATCTTATCCTTATGAGGACATTTCACAGCATAATGACCTACTCTTCCACAAGCAAAACATTTAAAAGGTAACTTACCTCTGAACCTTCCAGTACCCCGTTGAAGATTTCTGACAAAATTTGATTCTTCTTCTTCTTCTGGCACGTGACTTGCTTCATAGTAGTCTCCTTTGCCTGAAGCCTTGAAAGCATATTCTCTCCTGTCTGATGGACCTCCTTTTCTCATTTCATAAGCAGCTAGAATTCCGTGTAGCTGAGACATAGTAAGAGTCCGTAGATTTTCCTTTTCTTCTATTGCAAAAACTTTAGATTCAAACTTGGGGGACAATGATCTTAAAACTTTTTCAACCACAATAGCCTCTTTTATTTCTTCACCCAAGTTTTTCATGCAATTAACAATCTCGTCTACCCGAAGGAAATAGTCAGCCACACTTTCATCATTATAAATTCTGAGATTCTCATACTGAATCCTGAGGGTTTGAAGTTTAGCACGCTTTACCTGTTCATCTCCTTCGTAGCTCAAGACAATCTTGTCCCATATTTCCTTTGCGGATTTATATTGCATAACCTTCACGAATTCTATTTGAGATAAGCATCCCAGCAGAGTATTGACTGCTTTAGCATTTGTTTCATATTTCTTCTTCTCAGCCAGATCTGTAGGAGTAGCTGAAGGAAAAGTGTAGCCTGTATCTATGATATCCCAAACTTCTGTACCAAGAGATTGAAGATAGGTAGTAACTCTTACCTTCCAATAATTGAAGTTTGTCCCATCAAAAATTGGTTGCCTGATTGATGCTTCCCTCTCATAGTTGCTCATGATGAATGATCCTCCTTCAAGCGATCAAGCTTCTCTGAAGGACCTTCTCTGATACCAATTGTTGGAAATAATACTGAGAGGGGGGGTGAATCAGTATTATCAAGTTCTTTTTAATAAATCTTCCTTATTTATACTTTGAATTATTCTTGTATGTCAGTACCATAAAACAATGAGCATGAACAAGAAAAACACATAGTCACACCAAAGATCACCAGATATAAGGTGGAAACCCAATGTGGGTGAAAACCACCTGCTGCAATATGTCTCTATCTTCTTTCAATTAGAAACTCCTTTTACAATGATTTTGTACTGGTGCAGTCCTTTACCAGTACGCAGGCTGCAACCTGCAGAGAGCTACAACTCTCTCTTGCTTTCCAGTCTCTCCTGGAAGGGAGCTACAACCCCCTACTTCTTTTCTTTCAAGGACCACTTTTCATAAATTTTCAAACTGGATCCAAGAAGATCAGATAATCATCAAATACATACAAATCTCCCAAACTTCTTATACAATCAATCAAGAGTCACCCAACTTTTCTTTATCTGGACTGCGTGGCTTCGCACTTCACCTTCTGCGTCTCTGTGTATCCCCGCAAAGAGCCTTCCACTGTACCGCGTACCCACGCACTGTTTCTTCAATCACATCGCGTACTACTACTATGGCCATGCACCCTCAAATGCTATCGCGCCGTGTATCTACACACCTGCGGCTTTTGTAGCACCGTGTACTTTCACGTGCCTCTGCACCTGAACCTCTGCCACGCCGCGTACCTTTACTGTTCTTCCGCACCTGAACCTCTATCACGCTGCGTAACTCCGCACTGGGACTGTGCCTTCACTGTGTATCCTCGCACTTTCACTGTGTATCACTTGCGTTCCTCCGCACTGGAACTTTCGCTCTGCTGCGTGCGCCCGCACTTTCACAGAGAATCGTCTGCGTACCTCTGATTAGAACCCAATTAAATGGTCCTCCAAGGTGCCTCTGACAGTCAGATACACAGATCTGATCATGCGCCCGAGAGATCACCACTTAATAGATTCACTTTCAACTTCACTTTCATATAGATCAAGCTTTTAAACCGATAACCCAATATTTCAGATCTTAAGATATTCAATTTGCAAAGATACATTGGCCAAGTGATCTCCTTCCCTATTTATAGTCAGGCCCTTATCAACACCATGGGACAAAACCATCAATAACCAATACAAGGGATCCAAACCGGGGCTAAATTACATCCTATACCACGGGTGAAAACCATAGGATCAAGAACGGCGGGCTAAATACCACGGGCCAAACATAAGAAACCCCACGTGAGCGCCCTTCTCTGCCTTGAAGTGAGTGAACTGGGGGTCCGCACCTCATGAACGGGTAACCTGCAGGTATGAACGCACTTCCTGGCCGGCGTACCTGCGGGTCTGCACCTTTTGAACCATTCACCTGCGTATCTCTTAATTTCCAACATTTTGAGAGCCTGAACAGAGCATTGCCACTTAAGAGAGTTGCCATCAAGTACAACACCTGTAACATAGAGCCATACTAGAATCATAATACCAACAATATCCCCCTTTGGAGTTGATGGCAACCTCAAGATCTTTCAACGTCATTCTCCCCCTTTGACATCAAGGGCAAAGGGTTATGCTCCCCCTAAGAACATGCTCCCCCTGACTATAAACCAGATCTGCAAAGAAGAACCATAATCCACCAAACACCATAAATGACCATGAAAGAGATAGAGACATATTGCAGCAATATTCAGACCAGCATCCATGATCTCCTTCTGTACTTCCTCCATAATGCCAACAATGCATTATATGCTCCCCCTGAACCTATGCCATTCGATCTTCGACCAATCCGCAACCCAGCACATGTACGCATATACCCAGATGAACCTTGCGTACAACCAAAAAAAGAGATTCAACAACAAGATGATGCATCAACAACCCCCAGCTTTTGCCTGAGGTATTCAAAGGTCTCCTTGGGAATGGTTTGGTGAGTATATCAGCAACTTGTTCCTTAGAAGGAACATACTCCAACTTGACCTTTTGTTTAAGTACTTGTTCCCGGAGAAAATGATACTTGATCGGTATGTGCTTGGTCTTTGAATGCATGACTGGGTTCTTTGAAATGCTGATTGCACTTGTATTATCACATAAGATGGAGATGGGTGATATACAAGTGATTTAAAAATCCTGCAAGGTCTGCATCATCCAAAGGAGTTGAGTGCAGCAAGATGCAGCAGCAACATATTCCGCTTCAGCTGTAGACAAGGCAATCGAACTTTGTTTCTTGCTAAACCAAGATACTAATCTGCAACCCATAAAGAATGCACCACCACTTGTGCTCTTCCTGTCATCCACGCTTCCGGCCCAATCTGCATCTGTATAAGCATGAAGTGTGAGATATGTATCTCTAGGATACCATAAGCCATAATTTTGAGTCCCTTGAAGATATTTGAAAATTCTCTTCACTGCCTGAAGATGAGTTTCCTTTGGATTTTCCCGAAATCTTCCAACTATTCCCACTGCATGCATGATGTCTGGTCGGGTACCTGTCAAATAAAGTAGACTTCTAATCATAGACCTGTAGGTTGGTTGATGCACTTTTGTTGATTCATCATTTGCACTGAGGCTACATCCTGTGACCATGGGAGTACATACTGGTTTTGCATCTTCCATGCCATATTTCTTCAAAATCTGCTTGAGATACTTGGTTTGAGACAAGAAGATCCCTCCTTCCTTTTGTTGGATTTGCAAACCAAGAAAATATGTCAATTCTCCAAGCAAGGACATTTCGAATTCTTTCTGCATCACTGAGGCAAAGCTTTGACTCATAGATTCTTCATTACTGCCAAAGATAATGTCATCTACATACACAATAAGTATTAGCAATTTGTCATTTTCAACTTTTATATAAAGATTTCTATCTGCTGATCCTTTTGAAAAACCTTGTTGATCAAGATATTTGTCCAACCGATAGTACCAAGCCCTTGGAGCTTGTTTAAGACCATAGAGAGCCTTCTTCAGTCTGCATACAAGATTTGGATCATTTCCAAGAATGAAACCATCTGGCTGCTCAATGTATACTTCTTCTTCTAAGTCTCCATTCAGAAAGGCTGATTTCATGTCCATTTGAAATACTTTGAACTTTTGAAAGCTTGAGAGAGCAAGGAACATTCGGATGGCCTCAAGTCTTGCAAAAGGAGCAAAAGTTTCTTCAAAATCTATTCCTTCTTGCTGCGCATAAACTTTACAAACAAGTCTGGCCTTGTTTCTAATTACTTCCCCATTTTCATTCAACTTATTTTTGAAGACCCATTTTGTCCCTATAACATTCTTATCCTTTGGTCTAGGAACCAACTCCCACGTGTTGTTCTTTTCGATCTGCTCAAGTTCTTCATCCATTGCTTTGACCCAACATTCACCTTTGCATGCTTCTTTCACATTTTGTGATTCAGTGGAAGAGAGTAATGCCAAATAACTTGAAGCTTCTGCAATTGTTCTTCTTGTTTGTACACCTGCTTCTTTACGCCCCAAAATCTGAGATTTTGGATGATTCTTCTGAACATACCTAGATGGAGTCTTTTCTTCTGTCCTTATCTGTTCCTCTGATGCTTCTTGAGATTCTTCTTCTTCATCATTCTGTCCTTGAGGGTAGTCTTCATCTTCTTCGATATTTTCATGATTTACTTGCCTAGGAATGTATCCCTTTTCATCAACCACTACATCAATGTTGTCAACAATTCTTCCAAGTCTTTTATTGTAGCACTTATATGCTTTGCTGTGTGGAGAATAACCAAGAAGAATGCCTTCATCTGCCTTAGGTTCAAGTTTTCCAAGTTGCTCATCAGTATTCTTAATATAAAATTTGCTCCCAAAGATTTTGAAGTGCTTTACCGAAGGAGTCTCACCATACCAGAGCTCATGAGGAGTTTGAGTGTTGTTCACTCGGACATTTGTTTTGTTGAGAATAACAACCGCAGCATATGCAGCTTCACCCCAGAAAGTTGCGGGAGTTCCAGACTCATCCAACATAGCACGAGCCATTTGTTGGACTGTTCTGTTCATCCTTTCCACTACTCCATTTTGCGTAGGAGTTCTAGTTGTAGAGAATTCTCTTCTTATCCCATGTTCTTCACAGAAATCGAAAAATTCATTTGAGGTAAACTCCCCACCTCTGTCGGACCTGAGGAACTTAATTTTGTAACCTGATTCATTTTCAACAAAGGCTTTCAAGGATTTAAATTTTTCGAATGCTTCGTCTTTGTGCTTCATAAGTCCTAACCAAACAAACCTGGAGAAATCGTCAATGAATAATATCAAGTATTGTTCTCCTCGAGGTGTCCATTTCCTAAATGGACCACATACATCTATATGGACTAGCTCAAGAGGCATGCTAGCTGATCCTTCCTTCTCTGGGAAGTTAGTTCTGGTTTGCTTTCCAAACTGACATGATTTGCATATGGTGTTGTCTAGAATTTTGATATCTGGAAGACCACGAACTGCCTGATATTTGCATGCTTTCCTTATTTGTGAAAAGCTTAGATGCCCCAGCCTTCGGTGCTATAACCAGTGTTCATCATCCTTGCTCAAATAGCATTGTTGTTGTCCTTCTTCAAATATGTATAGATTATTTGGAGTTCTTCTACCTTTCATCACTATTTCACCTGTATTAAGATCACGAACATGACATCCATTTGATCTAAATATTACCTCGGTTCCTTGATCACACATCTGGCTGACACTCGGAAGATTATGCTTCAATCCATCAACATACAAAACATTTCCAGCTTTGACTTTTTCTTTCAACTGAGCAGTGCCTTTTCCTTTTATAGCTGCAGGAGTATCATTGCCAAAAGAAACTTTCTTTCCCTTTTCTAAAGCAAAATATGGTTCAAGTTTTTCTTTATCACCTGTCATATGCTTCGAGTATCCATTGTCGATGTACCATAGATTTTCCTATCCCTCTGCATAAAAGGCTATCCCACATCTTTCGGTTTGTGGTTCCTTTATTCTCCATGTTCTGGTGCTTGAGGCTTGTTCTTTTGTCTGCTGAAACCTGCTCCTGCATTCAGAATCTTCATGACCAAAGTTATTGCAAATAGAACATTCAACTTCATTTTCAAGAGTCGAAAAGTTGTTATAGGTCCTTTTTGTAATCCCAGTCATACTTCTTTGTTTTTGAGCTTCTCTAGTCATGATTGTTTTATATGCAACACATTCAGCTGCCTTGTGACCAAAGTTATGGCAAGAGAAGCATTGTCCATTGAAGAAACTCCTGCGGTTATCAATTATACCGGCCAAATGATTGTAATTTCTATTGTCATCCATTCTTGAAGCAAATTGAGAGGGTTTTACCTGTGGCTGGTTGTAGCTTTTGTTCATCCTTAAGACGGATTGACCCTGGTTTACCTGATAGTCTTTGTTTGTTCTTGATGTAATTCATCCCTGCTTTACCTGGTGATCTCCATTGTGCTTTTGCTCATTCCTTCTTGCTACATCAAGATAACTCTTTGAGGTGGATGCTTGAGAAGTTTCTCCATTATACCCCAGACCTGTCTTGTTTACTGGAGAACGTTGTACATTGATGATCTCATCCAGAGTTTCAGATCCTTTGACAAACTTAAGATTAATAGCCTTTGTTTTCTCAATCTCTTTTCTAAGACCAACAATTTCACCTTCTAACTTTTCAAGATATTTTTCCTTTTCATCAATTTGAAGTTGTAGAGTATCAATGATCATATTCTTTTCTTCTATACATGTTTTGAGTCTAGAAATTTCTTCATAAAAGCTATCCACATCTATAGCATCCATGTAATCATCATCTTCAAATGCCATTAAGATTTTATAGTCATTACCTCGTTCCTCTTCATCACTATTTGATAGACCATCACTATCTTCATGAGTGTAGTAGCTTTTATTATTTTCTTTCTGTTTCTTGTTCCATCTAGCAGGTTCCTTTCCTTTGTCAATCTTATCCTTATGAGGACCTTTTGCAGCATAATGACCTACTCTTCCACAAGAAAAACATTTAAAAGGTAACTTACCTCTGAACCTTCCAGTACCCCGTTCAAGATTTTTGGCAAAATTTGATTCTTCTTCTTCTTATGGCACGTGACTTGCTTCATAGTAGTCTCCTTTGCCTGAAGCCTTGAAAGCAGCTTCTCTCCTATCTGATGGACCTCCTTTTCTCATTTCATAAGCAGTTATAATTCCGTGTAGCTGAGACATAGTAAGAGTTCATAGATTTTCCTTTTCTTCTATTGCAGACACTTTAGATTCAAACTTGGGGGACAATGATCTTAAAACTTTTTCAACCAAAATAGCCTCTTTTATTTCTTCACCCAATTTTTTCATGCAATTAACAATTTCGTCTACCCGAAGGAAATAGTTAGCCACACTTTCATCATTATACATTTTGAGATTCTCATACTCAATCCTGAGGGTTTGAAGTTTAGCACGCTTTACCTGTTCATCTCCTTCATAGCTCAAGACAATCTTGTCTCATATTTCCTTTGTGTATTTATATTGCATAACCTTCACGAATTCTATTTGAGATAAGCATCCCAGCAGAGTATTGACTACTTTAGCATTTGTTTCATATTTCTTCTTCTCAGCCGGATCTGTAGGAGTAGCTGAAGGAAAAGTGTAGCCTGTATCTATGATATCCCAAACTTATATACCAAGAGATTGAAGATAGGCAGTAACTCTTACCTTCCAATAATTGAAGTTTGTCCCATCAAAAATTGGTGGCCTGATTGATGCTTCCCTCTCGTAGTTTCTCATGATTAATGATCCTCCTTCAAGCGATCAAGCTTCTCTGAAGGACCTGCTCTGATACCAATTGTTGGAAATAATACTGAGAGGGGGGGTGAATAAGTATTATCAAGTTCTTTTTAATAAATCTTCCTTATTTATACTTTGAATTATTCTTGTATGTCAGTACCATAAAACAATGAGCATGAACAAGAAAAATAGATAGTCACACCAAAGAACACCAGATATAAGGTGGAAACCCAATGTGGGTGAAAACCACCTGCTGCAATATGTCTCTATCTTCTTTCAATTAGAAACTACTTTTACAATGATTTTGTACTGGTGCCGTCCTTTACCAGTACGCAGGCTGCAACCTGCAGAGAGATACAACTCTCTCTTGTTTTCCAGTCTCTCCTGGAAGGGAGCTACAACCCCCTACTTCTTTTCTTTCAAGGACCACTTTTCATAAATTTTTAAACTGGATCCAAGAAGATCAGATAATCATCAAACACATACAAATCTCCCAAACTTCTTATATAATCAATCAAGAGTCACCCAACTTCTCAGAATACTGTAAACAGAAAGATAGTACTTGAAATATAAACCGAGAACTCTGCAGCAATAAATAAAAGATGACCAACAAATGTTTTAAGACAGATCCACAATTTTTCTTTATCTGGACTGCGTGGCTTTGCACTTCACCTTCTGCGTCTCTGCGTATTCCCGCAAAGAGCCTTCCACTGTACCGCGTACCCACACACTGTTTCTTCAATCACATCGCGTACTACTACTGTGGCCACGCACCCTCAGATGCTATTGTGCCGCGTATCTACGCACCTGCGGCTTCTGTAGCACCACGTACTTTCACGTGCCTCTGCACCTGAACCTCTGCCACGCCGCATACCTTTACTGTTCTTCCGCACCTGAACCTCTATCACGCCGCGTACCTCCACACTGGGACTATGCCTTCGCTGCGTATCCTCGCACTTTCACTGTGTATGACCTTCGTTCCTCCACACTGGAACTTTCGCTCTGCTGCGTGCACCCGCACTACCACAGAGAATTGTCTGCGTACCTCTGATTAGAACCCAATTAAATGGTCCTCCAAGGTGCCTCTGACAGTCAGATACACAGATCTGATCATGCGCCCGAGAGATCACCACTTAATAGATTCACTTTATACTTCACTTTCATATAGATCAAGCTTTTAAACTGATAACCCAATATTTCAAATCTTGAGATATTCAATTTGCAAAGATACATTGGCCAAGTGATCTCCTTCCCTATTTATAGTCAGGCCCTTATCCACACCATGGGACAAAACCATCAATAACCAATACAAGGGTTCCAAACCGGGGCTAAATTAGATCCTATACCATGGGCCAAAACCATAGGATCAAGAACGGCGGGCTAAATACCACGGGCCAAACATAAGAAACCCCATGTGAGCACCCTTCTCTGCCTTGAAGTGAGTGAACTGGGGGTCCGCACCTCATGAACGGGTAACCTGCCGGTATGAACACACTTCCTGGCCGGCGTACCTGCGGGTCCGCACCTTTTGAACCATTCACCTGTGTACCTCTTAATTTCCAACATTTTGAGAGCCTGAACAGAGCATTGCCAATTAAGGGAGTTGCCATCAAGTACAACACCTGTAACATAGAGCCATACCAGAATCATAATGCCAACAATCTCCCCCTTTGGACTTGATGGCAACCTCAAGATCTTTCAACGTCATTCTCCCCCTTTGAAGAGAGCAAGGAACATTCAGATGGCCTCAAGTATTGCAACAGGAGCAAAAGTTTCTTCAAAATCTATTCCTTCTTGCTGCGCATAAACATTACAAACAAGTCTAGCCTTATTTCTAATTACTTCCCCATTTTCATTCAACTTATTTTTGAAGACCCATTTTGTCCCTATAACATTCTTATCCTTTGGTCTAGGAACCAAATCCCACGTGTTGTTCTTTTCGATCTGCTCAAGTTCTTCATCCATTGCTTTGACCCAACATTCATCTTTGCATGCTTCTTTCACATTTTGTGGTTCATTGGAAGAGAGTAATGCCAAATAACTTGAAGCTTCTGCAATTGTTCTTCTTGTTTGTACACCTACTTCTTTCTGCCCCAAAATCTGAGATTCTGGATGATTCTTCTGAACAAACCTGGATGGAGTCTTTTCTTCTGTCCTTATCTGTTCCTCTGGTGCTTCTTGAGATTCTTCTTCTTCATCATTCTGTCCTTGAGGGTAGTCTTCATCTTCTTCGATATTTTCATGATTTACTTGCCTAGGAATGTATCCCTTTTCATCAACCACTACATCGATGCTGTCAACAATTCTTCCAAGTCTTTTATTGTAGCACTTATATGCTTTGCTGTGTGGAGAATAACCAAGAAGAATGACTTCATCTGCTCTAGGTTCAAGTTTGCCAAGTTGCTCATCAGTGTTCTTAATATAACATTTGCTCCCAAAGATTTTGAAGTGCTTTACCGAAGGAGTCTCACCATACCAGAGCTCATGAGGAGTTTGAGTGTTGTTCACTCGGACATTTGTTTTGTTGAGAATAACAACCGTAGCATATGCAGCTTCACCCCAGAATGTTGCGGGAGTTCCAGACTCATCCAGCATAGCACTAGCCATTTGTTGGACTGTTCTGTTCATCCTTTCCACTACTCCATTTTGCGTAGGAGTTCTAGCTGTAGAGAATTCTCTTCTTATCCCATGTTCTTCACAGAAATTGAAAAATTCATTTGAGGTAAACTCCCCACCTCTGTCGGACCTGAGGAACTTAATTTTGTAACCTGATTCATTTTCAACCAAGGCTTTGAAGGATTTGAATTTTTCGAATGCTTCGTCTTTGTGCTTCATAAGTCCTAACCAAAAAAACCTGGAGAAATCGTCAATGAATAATATCAAGTATTGTTCTCCTCGAGGTGTCCTTTTCCTAAATGGACCACATACATCTGTATGGACTAGCTCAAGAGGCATGCTAGCTGATCCTTCCTTCTCTGGGAAGTTAGTTCTGGTTTGCTTTCCAAACTGACATGATTTGCATATGGTGTTGTCTGGAATTTTGATATCTGGAAGACCACGAACTGCCTGATATTTGCATGCTTTCCTCATTTTTGAAAAGCTTAGATACCCCAACCTTCGGTGCCATAACCAGTGTTCATCATCCTTGCTCAAATAGCATTGTTGTTGTCCTTCTTCAAATATGTATAGGTTATTTGGAGTTCTTCTACCTTTGATCATTGTTTCACCTGTATTAAGATCACGAACATGACATCCATTTGATCTAAATATTACCTCGGTTCCTTGATCACACATCTGGCTGACACTCAGAAGATTATGCTTCAATCCATCAACATACAAAACATTTCCAGCTTTGACTTTTTCTTTCAATTGAGCAGTTCCTTTTCCTTTTATAGCTGCAGGAGTATCATTGCCAAAAGAAACTTTCTTTCCCTTTTCTAAAGCAGAATATGATTCAAGTTTTTCTTTATCACCTGTCATATGCTTCGAGCATCCACTGTCGATGTACCATATATTTTCCTGTCCCTCTGCATAAAAGGCTATCCCACATCTTTCTGTTTGTGGTTCCTTTATTCTCCATGTTCTAGTGCTTGAGGCTTGTTCTTTTGTCTGCTGAAACCTGCTCCTGCATTCAGAATCTTCAAGACCAAAGTTATTGCAAATAGAACATTCAACTTCATTTTCAAGAGTCGAAAAGTTGTTATAGGTCCTTTTTGTAATCCCAATCATCCTTCTTTGTTTTTGAGCTTCTCTAGTCATGATTGTTTTATATGAAACACATTGAGTTGCCTTGTGACCAAAGTTATGGCAAGAGAAGCATTGTCCATTGAAGAAACTTCTGCGTTATCAAATCTATCGGCCAAATGATTGTAATTTCTATTGTCATCCATTCTTGAAGCAAATTGAGAGGGTTTTACCTGTGGCTGGTTGTAGCTTTTGTTCATCCTTAAGACGGATTGCCCCTACTTTACCTGATAGTCTTTGTTTGTTCTTGATGTAATTCGTCCCTGCTTTACCTGGTGATCTCCATTGTGCTTTTGCTCATTCCTTCTTGCTGCATCAAGATAACTCTTTGAGGTGGATGCTTGAGAAGTTTCTCCATTATACCCCAGACCTGTCTTGTTTACTGGAGAACGTTGTACATTGATGATCTCATCCAGAGTTTCAGATCCTTTGACAAACTTAAGATTAATAGCCTTTGTTTTCTCAATCTCTTTTCTAAGACCAACAATTTCACCTTCTAACTTTTCAAGATATTTTTCCTTTTCATCAATTTGAAGTTGTAGAGTATCAATGATCATATTCTTTTCTTCTATACATGTCTTGAGTCTAGAAATTTCTTCATAAAAGCTATCCACATATATAGCATCCATGTAATCATCATCTTCAAATGCCATTAAGAGTTTATAGTCATTACCTCATTCATCTTCATCACTATTTGATAGACCATCACTATCTTCATGAGTGTAGTAGCTTTTATTATTTTCATTCTGTTTCTTGTTCCATCTAGCAGGTTCCTTTCCTTTGTCAATCTTATCCTTATGAGGACATTTCGCAGCATAATCACTTACTCTTCCACAAGCAAAACATTTAAAAGGTAACTTACCTCTGAACCTTCTAGTACCCCGTTGAAGATTTCTGACAAAATTTGATTCTTCTTCTTCTTCTGGCACGTGACTTGCTTCATAGTAGTCTCCTTTGCCTGAAGCCTTGAAAGCAACTTCTCTCCTGTCTGATGGACCTCATTTTCTCATTTCATAAGCAGTTAGAATTCCGTGTAGCTAAGACATAGTAAGAGTTCGTAGATTTTCCTTTTCTTCTATTGCAGACACTTTAGATTCAAACTTGGGGGACAATGATCTTAAAACTTTTTAAACCACTATAGCCTATTTTATTCCTTCACTCAAGTTTTTCATGCAATTAACAATCTCATCTACCCGAAGGAAATAGTTAGCCACACTTTCATCATTATACATTCTAAGATTCTCATATTGAATCCTGAGGGTTTGAAGTTTAGCACACTTTACCTATTCATCTCCTTCGTAGCTCAAGACAATCTTGTCCCATATTTCCTTTGCGGATTTATATTGAATAACCTTCACGAATTCTATTTGAGATAATCATCCCAGCAGAGTATTGACTTCTTTAGCATTTGTTTCATATTTCTTCTTCTCGGCCGGATCTGTAGGAGTAGCTGAAGGAAAAGTGTAGCATGTATCTATGATATCCCAAACTTCTATACCAAGAGATTGAAGATAGGCAGTAACTCTTACCTTCCAATAATTGAAGTTTGTCCCATCAAAAATTGGTTGCCTGATTGATGCTTCCCTCTCGTAGTTGCTCATGATGAATGATCTTCCTTCAAGCGATCAAGCTTCTCTGAAGGACCTGCTCTGATACCAATTGTTGGAAATAATACTGAGAGGGGGGGTGAATCAGTATTATCAAGTTCTTTTTAATAAATCTTCCTTATTTATACTTTGAATTATTCTTGTATGTCAGTACCATAAAACAATGAGCATGAACAAGAAGAACAGATAGTCACACCAAAGAACACCAGATATAAGGTGGAAACCCAATGTGGGTGAAAACCACCTGCTGCAATATGTCTCTATCTTCTTTCAATTAGAAACTCCTTTTACAATGATTTTGTACTGGTGCAGTCCTTTACCAGTACTCAGGCTGCCACCTGCAGAGAGCTACAACTCTCTCTCGTTTTCCAGTCTCTCGTGGAAGGGAGCTACAACCCCCTACTTCTTTTCTTTCAAGGACCACTTTTCATAAATTTTCAAACTGGATCCAAGAAGATCAGATAATCATCAAATACATACAAATCACCGAAACGTCTTATACAATCAATCAAGAGTCACCCAACTTCTCAGAATGCTGTAAACAGAAAGATAGTACTCGAAATATAAACCCAGAACTCTGCAGCAATAAATAAAAGATGACCAACAAATGTTTTAAGACAGATCCGCAATTTTTCTTTATCTGGACTGCGTGGCTTCGCACTTCACCTTCTGCGTCTCTGCGTATCCCCACAGAGAGCCTTCCACTGCACCGCGTACCCACACATTGTTTCTTCAATCACGCTGCGTACTACTATTGTGGCCACACACCCTCAGATGCTATCGCGTCGCTTATCTATGCACCTGCGGCTTCTGTAGCGCCGCGTACTTTCACGTGCCTCTGCACCTGAACCTCTGCCACGCCGCGTACCTTTACTGTTCTTCCGCACCTGAACCTCTATCACACCGCGTACCTCCGCACTGGGACTGTGCCTTCACTGCGTATCCTCGCACTTTCACTGTGTATCACCTGCGTTCCTCCGGACTCAAACTTTCGCTCTGCTGCGTGCGCCCACACTTTCACAGAGAATCGTCTACGTAACTCTAATTAGAACCCAATTAATTGGTCCTCCAAGGTTCCTCTGACAGTTAGATGCACAGATCTGATCATGAGCCTGAGAGATCACCACTTAATAGATTCACTTTCAACTTCACTGTCATATAGATCAAGCTTTTAAACCGATAACACAATATTTCAGATCTTAAGGTATTCAATTTGCAAAGATACATTGGCCAAGTGATCTCCTTCCCTATTTATAGTCAGGCCCTTACCCACACCATGGGACAAAACCATCAATAACCAATACAAGGGATCCAAAACGGGGCTAAATTAGATCCTATACCACGGGCCAAAACCATAGGATCAAGAACGGCGGGGTAAATACCACGGGCCAAACATAAGAAACCCCACGTGAGCGCCCTTCTCTACCTTGAAGTGAGTGAACTAGGGGTCTGCACCTCATGAACGGGTAACCTGCGGGTATGAACGCACTTCCTGGCCGGCGTACCTGCGGGTCCGCACCTTTTGAACCATTCACCTGTGTACCTCTTAATTTCCAACATTTTGAGAGCCTAAACAGAGCATTGCCACTTAAGAGAGTTGCCATCAAGTACAACACCTGTAACATAGAGCCATACCAGAATCATAATGCCAACAAGAATACCCCAACCATGTTGCTCAAGGAGTTAAGAAGCCTGAATATGTAGTCGAAAGAGAAGGTAGAAGACTCCAATCAGAGGTTTTTGTGCATATTGAATATGTTTTCAATGGACACATAACCTCATGATTCCATCACTGTCAACTACTACACATCCGTACTACCAATCAATATTTTTTAGTTTATCAAGCAAGTTGTGAAAAAAATGTTATTAGAAAACTCCGAAGAGGCAATCATTTTAGAGAAGGACCTGTGTGCGATTAGAGTCACCAAGGATGATGAACCAGCAAAGGACTCTAGATACACGAGTAGGAAGCCCCAAGCTACAGTGAGTAAGGGTAAAGAGAAGGAAACAAGTGACATTGAAACCTTTACTTGCCTTGCCAAGAGCTTGACAAAAAAAGCGTTTGAGCTGAAACAATTCACGATCAACACATTTGCTAAAATTACGCAGAGCTCTAGTTCAATGTTCCAATTAGAAAAATGCATGAATGATGATTTTTTCTCATTCCATGAAGATGGCCATCTGCAAGGATCTTCCTTGGATTGGAAACTAGTTACAAGCTTAGTATGAAACCATATGCCAAATGTAGTGAGCAGTATGCAGTGCCAGCTGAGAGACATAGACGATGACGAAGATGTTGCACCTAATGAGGCAACCAACACTGGGCATGTAATGAACATATATTCATGATCACAAGTAGCAAAAAAGATAAACACCAATAAGCATCCTGAAAATAAAAGTGATCCATACAATCTAAGAAGTGAAGTAGCTCCCCTACATTTGGGGAAATGCGAGAAAAGATTGAACTGGCGAGCAAAGTTGATCCACTAGCCGTCCAAAAGCATAAAACACAAAGAAATCCCAGGAAGACAGTGACAGACAAGAGTGTGTCCATGTGTAGAAAGATACAAAGCACTCTACCAGACAATATGAACATAAGTCTAACTATGGATATTTCGGTGAGTCTACCTACTCTTGATTATAACATTATGGAAGACATGAAGAAAAATCACGTAAACATTAGTTTGTTTGAGTTGGCTAGAATTCAAAGTCAGTGGGGTATTCTAATGCATGCAATGGGGAAAACATCTACAAAAATTGTAGCCTCTATTAGCAAGGGAGAAAGCACATCTCCTTGTTCACTCACAATTGTGCTCAACACACTCAAGATGGAAGGAGAAAACTATGTTTTCCCTCCATTCTTTCTTTCATTCAAAAATTTTAACTACAATGTCCACAACTCTTTGGTTGATTCTGGCACATCAGCCAATGTCATTCCACTCTCCATCACGAGAAGATCAATTCACAATGGAACAAGACATCTGCACATAAAAAATGCTTGGGTGTTATCTCACACAGCTCAAACCCCACCAGAATTGTATTTGGGTCTCCTTCCTTTCCCAACTAATGGAAATGAAATTTGTACATCACATTGTGGCACTAGTAATAGTAGCAATAGCAAAAATAGCAGTAGTACAAGTATGTCAAACGGTCTTTGTACAGACGAGTTCTGGACCATGTACTTTGACGAATCGAAGGCACATGATGGCTCTAGAGCCAGGTGTGTCTTGATTGACCCAAAACACGAGAAACATTTGATCTCGAGCTGCTTGGAGTTCGAGTGCACAAATAAAATTACTAAATATGAAGAACTTATGTTTGGTTTGAAAAAATTTGTTAGCCTGAATGTTGTAGCGCTCAAAGTGGTAGGTGATTCATAAATAGTGGTACAGTAGGTAAGTAACACCATACGCTATTTATCACCTCATCTCAAAAGTTACCAGCAAGAGGTATGGAGACTAATCTCTAACTTCCAAGCATTCAATATCATTGTTATGCCAAGAACACATAATGTAGTTTTTGATACCTTAGCAAACGCAACTACTAACATGTCACTGTTAGGGATACATCTACTATTGAAATTTTGTATAAGCCTTATGTTCCTGATAACATAACTAATCTATGTGCTATTGATGGTGATCAAAATATATTGCACTTCATGGACAATTTTGATGCCTTCAACGACACAACGGTTGATGAAGATGAGCACGAACAATCCCTGGAAGCTGCAACTGATGGCAAGAAAGGAAACCTCATCCCCAAGGGTGAGGTTTCTCTCAAAAGGCTCTATGACTTACAAAACCAATTTCAAGGGTCAAGAAATAAGAAAAACATATTTCCACCATGATAAACGAATAGATCAATCTAGTAAGAGACCATGATATGAAGTTCGTTTATCTCAGTACATGCTACACACCACAAGAGCGGTAAGTTTTTGTTCGCTTATCCAAACAGTACCGAGATGTTTCCACGTGGGAATATGATGGCCTAAGTACATACAACACATGAATAATCAAACACATGCTTCCAATCAAAGAAGGATTCAAACCATTGTAGTAAAAATTGAGGAAAGTACATCCGTCACTTGAAATCCTTGTATTGAAAGAACTGATTAAGTTGGTGGATGCTCGGATCACTTACAGGGTTCATTATTTTACATGGGTTTCTAATTTAAGGTTTTTACATAATAAATTCGGGAAAATCTTCTTATGTATTAATTTCCAAACCCTAAACCTCTCTCAGCACAAAAACATCTACCCCGCGCCGTCATAGGATCCTATGTTATAGACAGTCTCTGGAGCAGGATGTTGTCCTTACTTAATGGTCTTTAAGGATACCACCAAGATCAGGTAGCGAAACCTCATAATCTGATACTCATTCAGGAGAAACTTGGCACACACACATACCCTCTGTAATCACTTTATTGGGGGATTGACAACCTTCCTGTCAACAACCAAGATCTCAAACTCTATTTTCAGTAGACCAGGCCACGCCCCGCACCATGTACATAATATGGTTATTGCTTCTTGTGTCTTCACTTTACTTCCTATTTTTATTTCATTTTGTTTTGTTTTCTTAGTATCATGCTATTTTTTATTTTCCAAATAAGTGTTTCCCTCCACTGAGTTTTGGCTTTTGAATGAGTATGTGGTTGAAGATTCTTTTGACACTACAACACTTGGCCAGTCCTAGATGAGTTGTGGACACAACGTATTTTTGAAGAATCAAGGATCAAGGTAAAATATGTATGAAACTAGAGAGAAAGGAGATGGTGAATTTTGGAAAACTTTGTAAGGGTTTAGGGTAAAACTCTAGGTTTTACTGTAGCACCTGTATGCAGGCACCTGGAGCTGGGCACCCGATGACCGACAGTATACTCTCCATTTCTGTAGCAGCCGCATCTGTCAACATCTGCTGATGGTTTCTGTTAGCATCATGGGTGATTCTATGGATGTCGAGGAGCTCGATTATTCCTAGCACCCTTTCCTCGACCGTGTCATTTTTTAAAACCCTAAGCTCACCTCAACAGCATCTGGCTCATCCCTTCCGTCTGATACTTCTCCATCCATTTCTGTGACAGTGGTTTCCTTTCCAAGGCACTATACTACTCCTCTGTTTACCGGGTTTCTCTCAATTGAATCCCATGCTCTGGACTACCGCCCCTTATCCCTTGCTACTCTCCATATTCTCACTGCTAACACTCCTCCAACACCCTCATTTGATGCTAAACCACTAGCAAACCATCATCATCCGTCCATCTCGACTTTCTTCTCTGTGCTGACCAAAGATATTCATGCATCTAAGGCTCCAAACCCTCTGTTTTCTGCGCACTCTCCATCGGGCTGCTTCAGGACACCTGCAGTAAAAGTTAAGCCTGCGAGCCATACCTCTCTGGAAGGTTCACCTAATCCATTGGTGGATCATCCATCTACCCCTCGTACAGGTGAACAAAAGATGAAGTGTGTGAAGGCAACTATAGAGGACATCATCATTCATTTTGGCAAGACCTCTACTATTGGCGAAGCTGCATATATGGAAAGCACTATACTTGTTGTACATGGTTAGGGTAGAGCATATTCTACAGCCAGACTCACCCTATCGGTCTGTGACATTTGGGGAGGAATGCTAAAGGAGCTACCTGAGGTGCAGGTTTTACCTAGAGGTTTGTTCGCCCTACACTTTACTAAGGAGAACTACACGGACTTGGTCCTAGAAAGGTACTGTCACATTGAGATGGCTCTGGTTCTCCTCAAGAGATGGAGTCCCCTCTGACCAAGAGAGGGAGCAAATAGGGGCAAGGCCACTCTAGGTCTGCTTGCCAGGGCTTCCACTGCAGTACTGGTGCGAGGAGGTCTTCATTAGAATCGGAAATTCCCTTAGAACCCACTTGGATCATGATCAAGCTTTTCTGCAATCAAAGAACAGAACCCTAGATCGCATCCTGGTTCACTTGGAAACTCATGAGGGATTGGAAGAAAAGATCACACTACAAGGGGCAAATACACCAGGGTTCAGATCCTGGACTACGAAGGAGTACCCTTCTGCTGTACGATATGTCACAGAGTCACCCACATTTTCAAAGATTGCCCACTAATCAAGAAATCACAGGATTCTCTCAAGGCATCTCCCTCTTCTACTAGGATTGATTCGCCGACACTACATCACTCACCTATTCTAGGTCTTATTCCTCCAGTCAGCAATGCCTCCCCGAAGGTGGTGGACGTAGTACATAGATCGCCATCGTCTCCCCTCACCAGAGCTCAAGCTGCAGCTGAAGCCGCAAAAGAATCGGGTATTCCTCTGACCTCTCTAACTAATTCAATTATGTTTAGCACATCATTTGTTTCATCCTCCATTATCACTTTTGTGGCTCACTGCACTATGGCTACACCTCCTTCCATTGCTACTACCACGCCATCTTTACACTCACTTTCCACATCCTCCTCATCTCCATCATCTAACCTGATCTCATCATCTCACCGTTATAACCTTCGCTCCCATACCCTAGCCGGCAGTACCCTGGCTCCATTTTCTAGTTTGGGACTTACCCACCCTCGCTCAGTTATCCTATCATCTCGGGGGAGGAAATCTGATCTTTCAAAACCCATCATGCAGGCAGGGGCTGACATCACCTCTGGCAGACAATCCACTCTAGATGGGGTTCTTAGAGCACTGAACACCCTGGGTAGGGAACCCCCATGAAATGTCCCTCTTTCACTTGCAGAAGCATGGTTATTGCCTCCAAGAAACTAGCCTTGTGCAAATTTTTTGATGTAGAACCCTCTAATATTATCTTGCTCCAAGAAACCCTAGGAGAGGTTGATCTCATCACCAAAACACTAAACTCTATTTTACATGGTTAGAATTTTATGGCTTTGGACACGGTGGGTCAATCATGGGGGCTTGCCATTGGATTCAATCCTCGCAATATCAGAGTTTTAGCATCGTGGGGTGGGCATGGTTTCATTGGCTTAGACATTTTTTCAGCGGAGCTTGGTATTAACCTTAGGGTTATTAACACTTATGGTCCCTACCATCAAAGGGAAAATTTTTGCAACACCTGCTTGATAATTCGATATTTTCCCCTGAGAACATTATCCTGGGAGGAGACCTCAATTTCTCTTTGGGCTTTGGTGAATCTTGGGGGCCGATGGCACAAGTGGATACTATTACCGGATACATGACCAACCTTCTAGAGCATCACAATTTGGTGGATGGTCCCATGAATAAAACTCTTCCTACCTAGTGAAACAAAAGGGTGGGCGAAGCTACACTTGCTCAGAGATTAGATTGATTTTTGACAAAGGTTCCCCTTATGCAGCAATTGCATCACTACAAACAATGGGTTGGCTCAGGGGGCATCTCGGATCACTCCCCCATTTATCTAGATGTTTTCGGCCCCCATCCTAAACCAAAGCCCCTTTCAAATTTAACCATGTTTGGCTAGAGGACCCTGAATACATTAACACGGTCTCGGAATACTGGGCTGCTAACCCGATTGATAGATTTGACTCCTTGACTAAGGGTTTCTGTCATAACATATCTCAGCTTAAGCACTTCTCTATAAATGTGCCAAAGAGAAACATCAGAGGGAGGATTCGATTCTATCTCATATTGAATCTAAGCTGAGCACTTTTCTTGATGATCAAGACCTGGGTTTTGTTTCAGCAGACAACAAAACTCACTTGATTGAGCTTGAGAACCAAAAGGTTAGGATCTTGAAGGAGAGAGAGGAATCTTGGCACCTTAGAAGCAGAGTTATTTGGTTAAATGTTGGTGATGATAACACAAGATTCTTTCAGAACTATGCAAAGGGTAGGAAGGTATCAAACACGATTTGGAACTTACCCTTACCTGATGGGGGAATAGTTGATACTTTTAACAAACTATCTCATCTTGGCACTACACATTTTAGGAACCTATTTAAAACCCCCCTAGGGTCCAATCTGGCTAATATCATCAACGTGGCTGGTCATTTTCCCAGATTTGTCAACAATGATGAGGTCGAGGAGTTAACTACTCTTGTTACTGCCGGAGAAATGGAAGGAACATTGAAATGGTTCAAAAAGGACAAAAGTCCTAGACCATACGGTTGGACCATAGAATTCTATCTTTCATTCTATGAACTTTTGGGGTATGATCTGTTGAAAGTTGTGGAAGAATGAAAGATGTTTGGATACCTATATAATGCCATCAATTTTACCTTTATAGCCCTCATTCTGAAATCAGATACTCCCTCCTCTTTCAATGACTACAAGCCTATCTCATTATGAAATTGTCTATACAAAATCATCTCCAAGGTTATTGCTAATCGCCTCCACCCCATTTTATCTCATCATATTGCCCCCCAGCAATTTTCCTTCCTTGAGCATCATCAGATTCATGAAGCCATTGGCTCAACCCAAGAGGCCATTCACTCGATCTAGAAAAAACATCTCAAGGACATTATGCTAAAGATTGATTTGGCAAAAGCTTTTGACCATGTCAGCTGGCTCTACATTAAGATGCTTCTCATCCACTTGGGGTTCCCCCACAACTTCTTCACTTAGATTATGGCTTGTATTACCACCCCTACCTATAGTCTTCTCATCAATGGATCAGCCTCTCATTTCTTTCATGCTAAGAGGGGGCTCAGACAAGGCTGCCCTCTCTCCCCCCTTCTCTTCCTAATTGTCATGGATGGGTTTAGTTGACTGCTAGCCTCTGCCAATCGAGATGGCAATCTAAGGGGCCTTAACATATCTGACTCCTGTTTCCTTACTCACCTCCTATTTATGGATGATGTTCTCATATTCCTGGATGGGAGCATTTAGGACTCTCTCACTTTTTCCAAAATTCTATCCTCTTCTCGTCAGCTACTCGTATGCAGGCTAATCATGAAAAATCTACCATCACCTTAGCCCTTACTTCCATCCAAGAATCACATCTTGCACAACATCATTTCCCTTATTGTATCATACCCTTGGACAGGGGTTTCAAATACTTGGATTTCTGGATAAAACCTCTCAGTGAGAAAATTGTAGATTGGGTTTGGCTTGTCACCAAACTGGAAAAAAGGCTCTCAATCTGAAGTCACAAATTCTTATCTAGGGTTGGCAGATTAGTACTTATCAAATCAGTTCTTGAGGCTACCCCTATATTTTGGATGGCACTCACATGGATTCCCAAGAACATTCTAGCTCGTTTACAACAACTTTATGATAGATATCTTTGGAATGGCCAGCAAGACAAAAAGATATTTGCATGGGTCAGTTGGAATAAGATAGCCTTTCCTAAAAAGTGAGGAAGCTAGAGAATAAAAGACCTTCCCCTCTTTGCACAAGCACTGGCTACCAAAATGGGTTGGACTCTTCTGACAAGACAGAACCTATGGACTTCAATCACTTATCATAAGTATATTTGGCCACAACAAATCATGGACCGGGTCCATTTGTCGAGCTGGCCTAAATCTGGTATCTCATTTGTTTGGAAGGCTCTCCTACATTCCCTGCCTAGCATGAGGGGAAATCTCATTTGGAGAATAAATGATGGAACAAAGGCCCAGATTGTATTGGATCCCTGGACTGGAGGTGGTGGTAGATTTCAACTGTCTCGAGATCTCATTCATTATCTACACTCACATGAGATTAAAGTGATAGCACATATTGTGGATCCACAGAATTCTAACATTTTCTCTCAAGGATGGAGATCTGCCCAACAGCTAAATATTCCTCCTCTATGGCAACAGGAATGGCAAGATTACAAGAATGCATTATGTGAATCTCATATCAGGATAAAATATGGACCTGATGAACTCATCGGGTGTCTAGCTAAGAATGGCATATATTCTAACAAGATGGGCTACCTCAACCTGATCTCTCACAAGCAACCAGAGTAGACTACCTTTTGGTGGAAGAATATATGGAAATTAACATCACCCCCTAGAACCAAACTATTTTTTGGTATATTCTCAGAAACAAAGTTCCCACAGGAGAGTCTCTCACTCATTGATCCTTTCATGGTCCTCACTAGTGCGTCTTATGCAAGAACTCCTCTGAATCCACTATACATTTATTTCTAAAAATCCCTTCCCTAAACAATCTTTGGCAAAACATATCCACATCCATACATTTTTCTGGGCATTAGGAAGGTGAAGATATTGGACAAGCATGGGAAAGCTAGTTTAACCAACATAAGGGTTCTAAATCTCTATGTCTCCCCCTTATCATCAGCTGGCATATATGGCTAGCTAGGAATCATGTTACTTTTGATAACAGACCTATTTGCTAGCCTCACATCACAGCCTGCATTATATCTGTTTACAACAAGTTGCCTAAATAGCATCAGACTCGACCCAGGAGGCCACATGATCTAGCACCTATTGACAAAAATTTACCTTGGGCATTCTTCGATGGTGCTACACAATATCATGGATGTGGTGGTGGCTTTACTCTTTACATAAATGAACAACACTTTTACAAAGTAAAGATGGGATTGGGAAATGGAACAAATAATTTTGCAGAACTCATTACTCTCCGACATCTTCTACATTTCTCATTGGGTCATAATTGCATGAATCTAAACATATATGGGGACTCAAAGATGGTTCAATATTGTTACTGTTTGTCACTCTCACACACTCAGTAATATTTTGGATGAAGTGAAATTGTTCAAGACATAGTTTAACATTATCTCATGCAATCACATTTACAGGGAACATAACAGCTATGCTGACGGGCTTTCCAAGGAGGCCATGACACTTCCTAATTCCGAATAGTCTCCAATATTTTCTGTTTACGGTTATCTAATATATTACTTAATGAAAGTAGATTATCTATTCACGAATTTCACGAATTCATAATCTCTTCCCAAACCGAACACGAATCTTTCGATTCATTCGGCTCTCCTGCTCAGTTCTTTTTTATTCCCCAGGAACGTATACGTTCCCTTCACACCAAGCTTTCCCTTTCCGTTCCGTTTACGGAAGATTAGAATCAATTTATAAAAGACCGAGATCTCCGAAGGGCTCTTCCAGCAAAAGGGATTTGCAATTATCAAGAAAGTTTTATGTTGTTTTTGTTTCCCCTTTTCTCTCCTCTTCTTCCCTCATGAAAATTGAATCGTTCCATTCAATCAATTAATTTGTGCCTC
Organism: Pinus tabuliformis; assembly: GCA_031772625.1. Taxonomy (NCBI): domain Eukaryota; kingdom Viridiplantae; phylum Streptophyta; class Pinopsida; order Pinales; family Pinaceae; genus Pinus; species Pinus tabuliformis. The sequence continues at coordinate 726,718,702 of CM062819.1, forward strand.
CTCCTTTTTGTTCTATCGAATAGAGCTCCTAATAGGCAGGCTTCCACCCAGGAGATTAATGAGCGATAAACCCCTTGGCATAAGGAGATCAATGATGCATATACTTTCTCGTAGCTATTATTCCTCTTATCTATTATCTATTCTCTTTGAAGGGCACATCCCATCGCGTTTCAGAAACCCAATGTTTGGGCAATATTGGTTCGATATTGCCGTCTCTGTGGTAGACCAATTAGTTAACATACCACCAAGCCATTTTCTATTTACATAATGACATTGACCTTTTGTAGTAGCTGATGCTACTAAATCAGTTGCTTGATATTTCGTACCAACTATCAGGAATTGTTTTCCTCTACCTGCTATATCAAACAACAAATCACAAGCTTCTGATAAAGGACGAGCAGTTTTGATCTAGGAACAGTGAGGTTCAAATAAATATCACTACTACCACCAGCCTTATATTGATCAAGTCTACCATAGGGAAAAGATCCCTTGATTAGTTTTTTTTTTTGTAATTTTTTTATGTACATGTTTGGCAAACTCTGTATATATTTCACAGGCTATATATTTAAGTGTATTTAAGAAGATACTCACAGCAATGACATTGACCTACGTGGCATATGTGGAACTTACCATAGATGATAGACTTATAAACAGTCTTCTTTTTGTTTTATCTCCATGGTAGAAAAATTTGAACACCTTGTGTGGTGATGACGGCTCAAAGATTTTGAAAAACAAAAAAAATTTTATTGTACCCTCAGTGGCAAGAAGGATATAGCATATGCAAATAGCATCTGCAACATGTAATTTTTCAAATTAATGAAATATTATGATTTTTCCAGTGGGAAAACACTTGGCCAGTCCTACGTTCATCTTCTTTATGCTTGGTTATAACATTCATCCAATGAAGTCTTGATGGAAAATATGATCCATCTGCAAGAGAAGCTTGGGTCCAACCATGAACCTGTGTCCACACTTGGAAGCCATGCCTGTACTCAGCCTTCTGTTTTGTGTTTTCAAGCTCATCCAACTAGTTGAAACAAGGAAGGGGAAAATATAAATAGGAAAACCTATGTCAAAGGTCTTACATGACTCTCTGAAGGAACAACCTATTCCTCTCTCAATTAGTTTGGATCCCTCTTCCGTCATAAAAAAATAAATACGTGCATATGCACAGTCCTCTTAAAAAATATAAAGGTGAAAGAAGAGAAAGGCTTCCTTCTCAGAGAGATGAAGCATGGAAATCCACTGAGGTAATGACCAGGCTCATTGGTAGGGGAGAAATGTGTGTGTTCCTACATGAATTCACCATAGTATTGTCCATGCCTACTAGCAGTGAAGAAAAACCAAAGATGAGAACTTATACTCTAAATTTTTTTAACTCGCAAGCCAAACTACCCATCCCGAATTCAAAAGACTCTTATCAAGATGGAACTTGTTTTTTTGTTTCACTTAGTTGGAAAAAGGTGAACCATGTTTGTCCATGGAGTAAGTGGGGAAGCCCAATTAACCCACACATTGGCTTAATACTCCCTGAAATACCAAGGCCCTGTGTTGTCAATGTACCAAAATAGAGAAGCTGGAATTCAACTAGTGTGTTGCCAAGTTTTCTAACGACTGCAACAACCTCCAAAATTTTGGCATGCATCTAATTTCAAAGCCTTCCTTTTGTTTTTCCTTGATGTTTGCAAGCACTCGGGCTAATCCCGTGAGCTCGTTTTAAGTCTTTGCACCCTCCTCATTTGACCATTCACAAACATCTTTTAGCATGTTGGTCGCAATGCCATGCTTGCAGCCATGTTCTACCTATGCATAAAGTTTATCTTCGTGAGTAAATGTAGTATTCACTATGTAAGAATTTATTGCACTCACATGCAATTTTTTATGAAATTTCACAAAAGTGTCGTCGCGGTTGTTCAACAATCTATCACAAGTGTCGTGCTTGTCACTCGTAGTAGTCAGTCAGTCAAACATTGCGTATATGTTGTCCTCATGGTTCGAGGTGTCTTGTCAACAAGTCATGTTCAATGCGTGTTTGCAAGGTTATGCATTTATGAAGTCACTCTTTCATAAACTTACTCATTTTGGCTAAAGCTTTGTCGAATGGACCACCCTCCAACAGTTTGACCTTTGTTGAGCTACACTATGCAGTCTCAATCCTCAATGAACATGTACTGCTACCCAGTATTGTACAAAGCTTGAGGATTCCTCCTAGGTAGTCTGCACTGTACAATCCTACAGTTGACCAGACCAACTGTCACCCAGAACAACACAAAAGTTTCTCACCAAGCCATCTCAATCAGCACTACTGGCAAGAAAAATCACCAGGCCTCTAGCTGGTCAATCAGAGAGTTTGAATGGACAGTCTTCTTGGGCCTCACTCCAAAACATTGCGCAGAAACTGCCAAGCATGCCCATTTCCTCTGACTGAAGAAATTGCATAGACATGCCAAACAAACACGTGCTTCTTATCACTGCACTGCCTTAAAAAATTATGGAGTTTTCGCAACCAATCACCTTGTTAGCTGGCCTGCTGCTCCTCTTGAAAACTGTGCAGTTTTCATGAGTTGTCTCTGAGCAACCCAACATTCCACTCAGCCCAGAGACTACAAAAGGATATCTTGTAGGCCAACCTCCTAGCTCTGTGCATAGTTTCACAACAGAATCCCGTGGGCCACTACCAACCTCTCAGAGAAATTTCATAGTTTTCACTACCAATCTCCTCCCTGCTCCCTGCACTCTCGCCCTAGAGAAATTGTGGATATTTTCCCTCCAACCAATCCAAATCCTGCAGATAGTGACTTCCGATCCAGATTACCGATCTAAGCCTCCTAGTGACCTCTTTGAAATTTTCATGGATAGTTCCCAAAGCCCACATCCCAACTTGGAATGTGCTATATGAAGTTTTAGAGGTTTGTCCTCTTTCCCGATTATCTACATCCGAAAGTGAAAAAAAAATCATGGTAGACTAGGAGATTTCTGGATTTGATTTCATCTCATCATGAGTGATTTCAGATACAAGTACATGGATGAGACATGGTACGATGACAAATGAGATGAACAAGGAGCACATGCCAGGAGACTTGTCCGTGAACAGATGGACACATGGAGCATGCCAAGTACAAGAAAAGGAGATACATTCATGCACATCATAAATCAAACACCAAAACCATTGAATAATCTACACACCTTTCCATGTGGAGGTGAAACTATGATACACCAAGAGCACATCCATCACTCAACAGTACTATAGATCAACATGGACCCCACCAACAACATGAACAATTTAACTAAGTCGTGTCGAGTCATGTCATGAGTCATCTCAGTCACATCACTACTATGGGTGAGACTACTGTAATCAATTTAATGTAATGTGGAAGTGCAAGAGAACCAGATGAAAATATGAAGATTCATCTAAAGTTTAAGAGCCATGTAAGTCAAACAATCATGAGGGAAGTCAAATAGTCACAAGTGTTAGTTTTACCCTTGGCTATAAATACCCCTCAATCGTACATGAAATTTAATTTTCACCTTGGCTCCTCCAACATATCGTTGAGAGTATGCAGTCCTTTATTTGAGGAGCGAGCAGTGGCTCCAATGCACTACTATCGAGGTTAGGGGTGTAATGGTATATTGGTGTGTCTTGAAATTTTTTCTTAATTCAAAAGCCTGATAACAGGACAACATGTTTTCACACATGTATTTTATTTATTATAAGATTATTCTTTATACACTTTTAATGCTTGTTTCTTTAACCTGTATTAAGACAGTCTAACTAATTCAGTTTTTCTAATACATATTCTTATCAAAATGTGTTTTATAACTTGTTAAAATTGTCTCGTCCATGTGGGCTATCCCATGGGACACTTGACATAACCATCCCCTTCAACTTGCTATAATGATTGTCGAACTCATGTGGACTATTCCATTGGGTGTTTTACATGCTATTCGTTCACTATCTTTTTTGTGACTGCCACATCCATGTCGACTACTATTCTGGAAGCTATGCACGTCCTATTGTGTTGTGTGTCTCTGACAGAGTTGGTACTATTCCCTTTCGACTTAAGACTCCTTCCACCCTCTCCCTCTGTGGTGAAAGAATCTTGACACAGGTAACACTAAGCACTCACTAGACATGTGAACCTCATTTTTCAAAGACAAAGCAGAGCACTCTCATCTGTTGAAAAGAAAGAGCTAAGGCAAATCTTTAAGAGAATGGAAATTGGGCCATCATACCAAATGGGACTCCTACACCAAATGGTGTGAGGTGTAGTTTGGACTTCATGCTGGGTAGATCCCCTTAATGTTATCAAATCTAGCACCATCAAAATAGCTGAAGGAGTGTGCTCAAAATATTTAGCCTTCAAGAGCATGACATGAACTCAAGGACAAGGAGGGGAGAATGGAGGATGATGATGGGATGAAGGGAAAGCATTCAAGCATTCAAGGTGCTCTCATGCACTCAAAGAGGGTGTAGTTACTCTGTCAAAGGATTGTACTCAAGCTTTCTGCTTCATGAGTGCGACATGCACTCAAAGGGAAGGATGAAGCTTCATTCTTCATGAATGCAACATGAACTCTAGGATCGAGACTTTATTCATGTTGAAGGAGTGCACTCAAGCTTTGTGCTTAATGAGTGTGACATCTCCTCTAAGAGGGAGTTTTTTTCGTACTGAAGGAGATTGCTCAAGCTTCATGTTTCAATAATGCAACATTAATTCAAAGGGAAGGATGAAGCTTCATTCTTTATGAGAGCGAAATCCACTCTAAGAGGGACAATTTATTCGTGCAAAAGGATTGTGCTCATAGTCTCGAAATTCACTCTCTCTTTTGAAGTTCATTGAGGCTCTCAGAGTGCGCCTTTTAAGGCAATAACATCCTTCTTTGTCTCAAGTTTGTTTTTTAAGGGGGAGAATGTCCCTGTTCTTATGAAGTGCACTTGTTTACTGAGGGAGGCGTGAAAATATAGGTGCCTTATCATTACGAAATACTAATGCATTATCAAATAAGGAGACCTTAGAAAATAGTTAGTGTGCAAGTATGGGACGAAAGATGGGTCAATGAGACTCATGGATAATCTATGTTAATTAAATAGTAAGAATCACAATACCTCTACAATGTGCCCTGAATATTAGGAGAAAGAAAGGGCTTCAAAATGGCTAATTGTGAGACCAATAGAATGAAAGAGAGAAATGCATATGATCACAACTTCCACAAGGATCACACACATGAATGTCATTGATGCAAACCAATGGAATGCACAAGACTCGTGAACAATAATCACAACTTCAAATTCTAGCTAAGAAACACTTCCAAAAGATAAAGAAATTATTGGAAACACATGCCACCGTCAAGATTATATGAGTATGAAACTTGTTAAGGAGAAAACAAGAAAAATTGACAACTACAGAAGTGAAAGCAATGATAAAGAACATAAAGGTGCATAAAAGAGATAGCTGAGAACACTCATAGAAATATAATACAATCGCAACAAAAGTGCAGGAGACTATCAATGAGAGTGCACACTAACCATCAACATGAGTTGAACATTACACAAGTATTTTCTTGATGAACAGTTCCATGCTGCTTCAAGCTCAAAGAAAGAAAGTGTTCTCATGAACTCATTCAAGATTGAGCATGTGTATGAAAATGGCTTCATAGTTAAGACTTGGAATAAGACCTAAATTTTTTATAAAACATCAATTGACCATGTAACGAAATATTGTGTGATCCTTAGTAGGCTCCAAAATTTAAGTGTGGAGAAAATTTTCATGGATGTTGATCATAGCGTCAACACATGGTGACATACTGGTAGAAATCCATCTTCTTTGTTTAGGTTTTGTTCTCTAGCTGCAAGGTCTGAGTATTTAAGGAAGTATTGATTCATCTTATAGATTACCTGATCTTCCCTACTTAATATTGCTAGATATATAGTCCCTTCCATTCCCTTGGTTAAACACATACCAAGGCTTCCCAAATCACAATTGGTTTGGTCTAAGAAAGGGTAAAATGCATGGTTAATTTAATATATTCATAGTATGAGTTTCATCTCTAGTGTTGCTCTTCTACAAGAACATCTGGAAAGGACCTAATAGGGTCACGATAGGGGCACAAACATTGCTTCACTTCCAGCGAGCCTAGACAGTACCCTGGCAAAGTCACTTATTTCCCCTCCCTGCACAAGAATCCTTTCTCTTCTTTCACCGTTGTTATTTTTCTTTATAATAGGACTACAATTTTTCACTTGTTTATTTTAAAGATGGAATAGGGATCCTGAATTATTGAGAGAAGAGGGGATTTCCCCATTCAGAGAAGTATTTATAGACCTCTAATATTTGTCTGTTTTGTTTAAATGTTCCCCTTGTCCTTTCTCTACTTAACTAGATCAAGAAGAAAAACACTATTTATTTATAATACCATGTTGAGGAATGAGGATCTCAGGATAGGTACGGGCTTTATAGTTCAACCAAATTTTTTCCATTCAAGTGCATCGTATTTTCCATTTAGACATCATTAACTTTAAAGATACGTAAACCTAAGATAGAGAAGAGGAAATTGGTAAGCCAAGCATTGCTTGTCATTACAATTTCCCTTTCCAAGTTTTCCCACATGTGTTTGTAGCCAACAATGGCATCTTTGATGTAAAGCATTATTGAACAAAATGAAAAAGGAAATGCATAAGAAAACAAAAGAAAAATCAAGATATAAATCAAATGGAGACTCAATCAGAAAGCATCATGTAAGATAAAAATATGAAAGAAAAACAGATGGAAAGGCTAGATGGAGAGTAGGAAAGAAGGTGGATGAATTGCAAAGTAAACTAAATGCAACTAAACCTACTCCTAACCTAACCAACTAGAAGGTCAGCACTAAATGTAATAATATTTCACTGAAGCCAAAAAAATTTCTCTCGGCTTGCATTCACAAAGATACAAGAAATGAAAGCCAATATATGATAATGTGCATCAAAAAATATAAAAGGTTTAATATATTTCACAACAAATAGAATGTATTTCCTAAAGAAAGAAAGATGTATCATGCAACATGACTTTACCTAACCTACCATCTTACCTTTTCAATAAGAATAGAAATCATAGAAACCTCTACAATTTCGTGTGAAATCACCTGCACTTATATTGTCTTCCTTAGCAAACATCGAGAGAAATCGAAACTTATTTCTAGCAAATGGTCTTGCTAAGTTAGATGCCTATAATTGATTATATATTGGATCATGAAATTCAAAAACATTCTCTTGAGAACAAAGAAATACTTGAAAACATAATCCGTCAATAAATGGCATGGAATTAGGATGAGGATATTGTGAGCGAAAATATATCTGATCAAATTCAAAAGTCTTGTCAAGATAGTGAGGACTTGGCATAACCATCAGCGAACGTTGAAGTAGCTCCACTACTTGACAAGTATATAAATATTGAGATGGTAAACCATAAATACTAGATGATGTAAAATAACCATTAATATGCACACTAGTGGGAAAATTATCAATTGAATTACATTTGTTAGAAAAAGAACCATGATTATACGGGTTGATTAAGATATAAGATGTTGAATGGGGAGACAACAAATACAAATCAGTCAGAACAACTTTACAAATGCTTCGAATGAAATAATCAACTCCCACATATACTAAATGTGACAAGCCATCTACTTGTGACTGACTACAACAAGGAATGGCACCATAAATATTAAAAACAAATGCCAATATGGAAAACACATTAAATCAATCGAGATGTAGTGGATGAAAAATAGGAGATTAATTCAAAAAATAACAAGAATTCATTTACACTGAAGAGGACATCTCGTGCCATGAAGAAAATGATCATTATTAGAATATTCACAAGAAGGATCAAGATTTGATTACTTTCAAAATAATCTGGCAGGTATGAATATTTCAGTCAAAGATAATCTTTAGAATTGTAATGTTATGAAACCAGCTCAAGAAAAGATAGAAAAGATATATCAACGCCTTAGAATTCAGCCACTTCGAGGGGGAAACCTCCTTTACATTACATAAATGAACAATTCTTGGATGATACAAATGAAAAGACCTCCTTTCTATATATAGGAGTCTAAGGGGTTATAGCATAATCAGAGCCGACATAACAATAATAATGTAAGGGCACAATAATAAAAATAGTGGGCTTCTATGGGGCACAATAGTAACAATATGGGCACTACATGGGTACATCAATATAATAAGTGGGTTATACTAATAACAATAAGGGGTTACACTAGTAGTATAGGGGCCTAACATGCCCCTCTCCTTCAAAAAGCGTTGTCCTCAATGCTTGAGTAGTTCTTGATGCTTCTATATAAAATTCTTGTCCTCCCATGTGGAATATTCACTGGGTAAGTTCTTCCACTTGATGAGATACTCTGAAATTGATTGATTTCGTAGCTGTCTGGTTCTTGTATCTATGACTGCTCCAGGTTCCAATATGATTCTTCCTTCCTCTTCAATTTCTGGCAATATTTTTTGAATTAGGATCTTTTGCAACTTTTGAATAAGTGGCCATACTTCTTCTTCCTTCTTCCATTCGTCCCTTGCTTCGTTTATCCAATCTAGTTGGATAATATAAATAGCACAAAACAATGCTTCCACATCCTCATCCTTGAAGAGTCTTCCCATTCGGTAAGGTCGCCATTTTTTAAGTGCATGTAGTATTGCCAACATTTCGTTCTCATAAATAGCTTGCTTGAGATGTAGCAGTAAAAATACCCAATCACCTACATCAAAACATTTTTCACTACAATGTTGATCTACCTGTCGGTTCCTTTGATTTTGCATCGAAGTGGCGTTATCCTTTGAAAGTTGGAGAACTTGTTGTTGATGCTCGATGTGATCTTTCATTGCTTGAACATTTTTCTTCTTGATGTGTCCTTCTATCTCTAGAGTTTGAGGAGTGGTAATTTCATCCAATCCTTTACAAGATATGGTCGGATTCATTTCTTGATGCTCGATGTGATCTTTCACTTCTTGAACATTTTTCTTCTTGATATGTCCTTCTATCTGGATAGTTTGAGGAGTGGTAATTTCGACCAGTGAATTACAAGATATGGTTGGATTCATTTCTTCTTTCTCAATGTGATATTTCACTTCTTGCACCTTTTTCTTCTTGATATGTCCTTCTATCTTGAGAGTTTGAGAAGTGGTAATTCTTGCCAATGCTTTACAAGATATCGTCTGATTCATTTCTTCTTTCTCTGGGATGGGGTCCTGGCGCATATCTTCTTCTTTTGATGTTTCTTGATCCTTTTCTTCCTCCTCTTCATATTCTATGTAAAATAATTTCTTCTCATCACACTTATGACCTTTAATGCATTTGCTATCACAATTGTAACAAAGCCCTTTTTCTCTTTTTTCTTCCAATTGTTGTGGTCTAACCCTTGTAGGTTGTGGAAGGCTAGGAGAAACAACACTTCCATATTTATAGTTGTGATGGGTATGCTTCTTGGTTTCCATAATTTTGCTTTCCACTATGTCACAAAGCCCTTTTACTCTTTCCAATTGTTGTGGTGTTGCTCTAAAGAAGGTGTTGCTCTTTGTATCCTCATAATGTGTTATCATTTCCTCCGTGAAAATTGACCACGTAACAAGTTTTTTACGAGAACAAAGCCCTTTGTACCATAAAAATTGATCTGGTTCTAAATATGAAGATGCAATACATACCTTTTGTAACAGTTGTACACCATGTATATCAAAATATTGTTCCATCTGAAGTATCCAATTTACCGGATCCTTGCCATCAAACTTCCTCATCTTGCTTTTTCTTGGTTTTAGGAGATCTATCTTGAAATGACTGTAACTTTGTACTTTCGAATATTTAGGTTCTGAAATTGTGACCTGTATTATCCCTCTGTGTCCTCTTTCCAATGCCACTAGTCTGATCCAAATTAGATTCTCCAAGAAAGAGTTATGCACAATCTCCCGCAGTAACCTGATTATAGACTAGTTCAATAGAGAAAATTTGTATGAAGTGCCACATGTCACTGTTTCAACCTTTGACTCTGAAAAACATATAAAAGAAAACTACAGTCCGTCCTCTTTCTCTACCTTCTGACGAAATTTCAATCCGATGCTCAGAAAGAAAGTTATGACGTTTTTCCTTAGGTCACCTGTTTTGAGTGTAATTCAGGAGTCTGCAAAAAGACCAACTTCCTTAGATCATATATCCGAAAATATCACGCGAAAAGCTCTGAAATTTGGACCCCAGGTTCAGCATGATTTCTTCTCAAATGGGTTTTTTTTGCAACTTCTGAAACGTCACAGAAAAAAGTTATAGCGAAAATTCCACGATGACTTGTTTGGAGCAGCTAAACCCTAGAATCCAAAGCTCTGATACCAAATGTTATGAAACCAGCTCAAGAAAAGATAGAAAAGATATATCAACGCCTTAGAATTCAGCCTCTTCGAGGGGGCAACCTCCTTTACATTACATAAATGAACAATTCTTGGATGATACAAATGAAAAGACCTCCTTTCTATATATAGGAGTCTAAGGGGTTATAGCATAATCAGAGCCGACATAACAATAATAATGTAAGGGCACAATAATAACAATAGTGGGCTTCTATGGGGCACAATAGTAACAATATGGGCACTACATGGGTACATCAATATAATAAGTGGGTTATACTAATAACAATAAGGGGTTACACTAGTAGTATAGGGGCCTAACATGTAATGCCCATCTATTTCAGAAACTATTATACTTAAGATGTTGCTGTTTAGTAATTGAAGTACTGATAGTAATGCCATGATGGCCAATGTTTTCTTTATGGAGGAAAAACTATGATAATGTAATTATATGAATTTTAAATAATTAAATATGGCTTTTGAAGGAATTACTTGGAAAGAACAAAGGAAGGAATTTGATAACTATCCTAATCCATAATCTAGGATGGAATAGATTGGATAAAGGAAAAAAATTAATAATATTAATCTTTCCCAAATCACTTCAAATAAACCCCTAGAGTGAAATCATATGATTTACTAGATAAGCCAAGAAAAATATGGGAAAATAATTCAATGCAAGGGAAATAACACTAGAATGGGTGAATAAGCAACGTAGTGGAAAAAGACGGGCTTTAAAGGATGAAAAATAATCCTTTTCAAGAAAATAAAAATAGGAAAAGCCAAAGCTACAGGGATTAGAAGAACCTAGAAAAATGGGGCATCATTATAGAAATTTTGCTTGGGAAAGTGAGGCATAAAAATGCCTTCACCACGATAGCAGAGGTTTTTGATTATGAGGAAAAGGGATCTCAACTAGGGGGAACTAGAGTTGATGGTTCATTGTTGGGTGGAAGGTTTCTCTTTGCAAGGTATTATGTTTCTTACAATCAAAATTTTTGGTGGAAGGGTATTATTTCTCTTCTTATAAATTTTACTGCTTTGGTTAATCTCATGTGAATATTTTCTCCACAACTTCTAGCCATGAATATCCTCGGACCCTGTTATGAAACCAGCTCAAGAAAATATAGAAAAGATAGATCAACGCCTTAGAATTCAGCCTCTTCGAGGGGGAAACCTCCTTTACATTACATAAATGAACAATTCTTGGATGATACAAATGAAAAGACCTCATTTCTATATATAGGAGTCTAAGGGGTTATAACATAGTCAGAGTCGACATAACAATAATAATGTAAGGGCACAATAATAACAATAGTGGGCTTCTATGTGGCACAATAGTAACAATATGGGCACTACATGGGTACATCAATATAATAAGTGGGTTATACTAACAACAATAGGGGGTTACAATAGTAGTATAGGGGCCTAACATGCCCCTCTCCTTCAAAAAGCGTTGTCCTCAATGCTTGAGTAGTTCTTGATGCTTCTGTATAAAATTCTTGTCCTCCCATGTGGAATATTCAGCGGGTAAGTTCTTCCACTTGATGAAATACTCTGAAATTGATCAATTTCGTAGCTGTCGGGTTCTTGTTTCTGTGACTGCTCCAGGTTCCAATATGATTTTTCCTTCCTCTTCAATTTCTGACAATATTGCTTGAATTGGGATCTTTTGCAACTTTTGAATAAGTGGCCATACTTCTTCGTCCTTCTTCCATTCATCCCTTGCTTCATTTATCCAATTTGGTTGGATAATATAAATAGCAAAAAACAATGCTTCCACATCCTCATCCTTGAAGAGTATTCTCATTCGTAAGGTCGCCATTTTTTAAGTGCATGTAGTATTGCCAACATTTCCTTCTCATAAATAGCTTGCTTGAGATGTAGCAGTAAAAATACCCAATCACCTACATCAAAACATTTTTCACTACGATGTTGATCTACCTGTTGTTTCATTTGATTTTGCACCGAAGTGGCGTTATCCTTTAAAAGTTGGAGAACTTGTTGTTGATGCTCGATGTGATCTTTCTCTGCTTGAACCTTTTTCTTCTTGATATGTCCTTCTATCTTTTGAGGAGTGGTAATTTCTTCTTGTCCTTTACAAGATATGGTCGGATTCATTTCTTGATGCTCAATGTGATCTTTCACTTCTTGAACATTTTTCTTCTTGATGTGTCCTTCTATCTTGATAGTTTGAGGAGTGGTAATTTCGTCCATTGAATTACAGGATATGGTTGGATTCATTTCTTCTTTCTCGATGTGATCTTTCACTACTTGCACCTTTTTCTTCTTGATATGTCCTTCTATCTTGAGAGTTTGAGGAGTGGTAATTCTTTCCAATGCTTTACAAGATATAGTCTGATTCATTTCTTCGTTCTCTGGGGTGGTGTCCTGACGTATATCCTCTTCTTTTGATGTTTCTTGATCCTTTTCTTCCTCCTCTTCATATTCTATGTAAAATAATTTCTTCTCAGCACACCGATGACCTTTAGTGCATTTGCTATCACAATTGTAACAAAGCCCTTTTTCTCTTTTTTCTTCCAATTGTTGTGGTGTAACCCTTGTAGGTTGTGGAAGGTTGGGAGAAACAACACTTCCATCTTTATAGTTGTGAGGGGTATGCTTCCTGGTTTCCATAATTTTTCATTCCATTATGTCACAAAGCCCTTTTACTCTTTCGAACTGTTGTGGTGTTGCTCTAAAGAAGGTGTTGCTCTTTGTATCCTCATAATGTGCTATCATTTCCTCCGTGAAAATTGACCACGTAACAAGTTTTTTACGAGAACAAAGCCCTTCATACCATAAAAATTGATCTGGTTCTAAATATGAAGATGCAATACATACCTTTTGTAACAGTTGTACACCATGTAGATCAAGATATTGCTCCATTTGAAGTATCCAATTTACCGGATCCTTGCCATCAAACTTCCTCATCTTGCTTTTTCTTGATTTGAGGAGCTCGACCTTGAAACGACTGTAACTCTGTACTTTTAAATCACCTAGTTCTGAATTTGTGACTTGTAGTAGCCCTCTGTGTCCTCTTTCCAATGCCACAAGTCTGACCCAAATTGGATTCTCCAAGGAAGCGTTATGCGAAATCTCCCACAGTGACTTGATTATAGACTAGTTCAGTAGAGCGAACTTGTACGACGTCCCACGAGTCACTGTTTCAACCTTTGGATCTTAAAAACACCCAAAAAGAACTACACTCCGTCCTCTTTCTATACCTTCTTAGGAAACTTCAATTCGATGATCACAAAGAAAGTTATGACGATTTTCCCCAGGTCACCTGTTTTGAGTGTAATTCAGGGGTCTGCAAAAAGACCAACTTCCTGAGATAATATCTCCGAAACTATTGGGCGAAAAGCTCTGACATTCGGAACCAAGGTTCAGCGCTATTTCTTCTCAAATGGGTTTTTTTTGCGACTTCTGAAACGTCACAGAAAAAAAAGTTATAGCGAAAATGCCACGATGACCTGTTTGGAGCAGCGAAACCCTAGAATCCAAAGCTCTGATACCAAATGTTATGAAACCAACTCAAGAAAAGATAGAAAAGATAGATCAACGCCTTAGAATTCAGCCTCTTCGAGGGGGAAACCTCCTTTACATTACATAAATGAAAAATTCTTGGATGATACAAATGAAAAGACCTCCTTTCTATATATAGGAGTCTAAGGGGTTATAACATAATCAGAGCCGACATAACAATAATAATGTAAGGGCACAATAATAACAATAGTGGGCTTCTATGTGGCACAACAGTAACAATATGGGCACTACATGGGTACATCAATATAATAAGTGGGTTATACTAACAACAATAGGGGGTTACAATAGTAGTATAGGGGCCTAACAGACCCATTCTCATTGTGAGTAGATTACTATGGAGTTATAGATGCATCTAAAATGAATGAGTTTTTAGTAGATTATGTATGTTTGTGGCTAAAGTATTTATATGGCTTTTAAGAAATATGGCTATAGACACCATGGAGTCTCTTCGTATGAATGTATTTAGATTTTGTTAGGCCCCTATACTACTAGTGTAACCCCTTATTGTTATTAGTATAAACCACTTATTATATTGATGTACCCATTTAGTGCCCATATTATTACTATTCTGCCCCCATAGAAGCCCACTATTGTTATTATTGTGCCCTTACATTATTATTGTTATGTCGGCTTTGATTATGTTATGACCCCTTAGACTCCTATATATAGAAAGGAGGTCTTTTCATTTGTATCATCCAAGAATTTTTCATTTATGTAATGTAAAGGAGGTTTCCCCCTCGAAGAGGCTAAATTATAAGGCGTTGATCTATCTTTTTTATCCTTTCTTGAGCTAGTTTCATAACATTTGGTATCAGAGCTTTGGATTCTAGGGTTTCGCTGCTCCAAACAGGTCATCGTGGCATTTTCACTATGACTTTTTTCTGTGATGTTTTAGAAGTCACAAAAAAGCCCATTTGAGAAGAAGTCGCGTTGAACCTTGGGTCTGAATTTCAGAGATTTTAGCGCGATATTTGCGGAGATATGATCTAAGGAAGTTGGTCTTTTTGCAGACTCCTGAATTAAATTCAAAACAGGTGACCTGGGGAAAATCGTCATAACTTTCTCTCTAGGGATCGGATTGAAATTTTGTAAGAAGGTACAGAAAGAGGACGGACCATAGCTTCTTGTATATCTTTTTCAGAACCAAAGGTCGAAAAATTGACACGTGGCACTTCATACAAGTTCGCTCTTCTGGAAAGGGCTATAATCAGGTCATCTTGGGAGATTGTGCATAACTCTTTCTTGGAGAATCCAATTTGGATCAGACTGGTGGCATTGGAAAGAGGACACAGAGGGCTACTACAGATCACAATTTTAGAACTTAAATATCCAAAATTACAGAGTTACAGTCGTTTCAATATTGAGGTCCTAAAATCAAGAAAAAGCAAGATGAGAAAGTTTGATGGCAAGGATCCGGTAAATTGGATACTTCAGATGGAGCAATATTTTGATCTACATGGTGTACCACTGTTACAAAAGGTATGTATTTCATATTCATATTTAGAACTAGATCAATTTTTATTGTATAAAGGGCTCTGTTCTCGTAAACAACTTGTTACGTGGTCAATTCTCACGGAGGAAATGATAGCACATTATCAGGATACAAAGAGCAACACCTTCTTTAGAGAAACACCACAACAATTGGAAAGAGTAAAAGGGTTGTGTTACATATTGGAAAGTAAAATTATGCCAACAAGTAAGTCTACCACTCACAACTATAAAGATGTAAGTGTTGTTTCTCCTAGCCTTCCACAACCTACAAGGGTTACACCACAAGAATTGGAAGAAAAAAAGAGAAAAAGGCTTTGTTACAATTGTGATAGAAAATGCACTAAAGGTCATAAGTGTACTGAGAAGAAATTATTTTACATAGAGTATGAAGAGGAGGAAGAAAAGGATCAAGAAACGTCAGAGGAAGAGGATATATGCCAGGACCCAACCCCAGAGAAAGAAGAAATGAATCAGACCATATATTGTAAAGCATTGGCAAGAATTACCACTCCTCAAACTCTCAAGATAGAAGGACATATCAAGAAGAAAAAGGTGCAAGAAGTGAAAGATCACATTGAGAAAGAAGAAATGAATCCAACCATATCTTGTAATTCATTGTTTGAAATTACCACTCCTCAAACTATCAAGATAGAAGGACGTATCAAGAAGAAAAATGTTCAAGAAGTGAAAGATCACATCGAGCATCAACAACAAGTTCTCCAACTTTTAAAGGATAATGCCACTTCGGTGCAAAATCAAACGAAACAACAGGGAGATCAACATTGTAGTGAAAAATGTTTTGATGTAGGTGATTGGGTATTTTTACTGCTACATCTCAAGCAAGCTATTTATGAGAAGGAAATTTTGGCAATACTACATGCACTTAAAAAATGGCGACCTTACCGAATGGGAAGACTCTTCAAGGATGAGGATGTGGAAGCATTGTTTTGTGCTATTTATATTATCCAACCAGATTGGATAAACAAAGCAAGGGATGAATGGAAGAAGGATGAAGAAGTATGGCCACTTATTCAAAAGTTGCAAAAGATCCCAATTCAAACAATATTGCTAGAAATTGAAGAGGAAGGAAAAATCATATTGGAACCTGGAGCAGTCACAGAAATAAGAACCCGACAACTACAAAATCGATCAACTTTAGAGTATTTCATCAAGTGGAAGAACTTACTCGCTGAATATTCCACATGGGAGGACAAGAATTTTATACAGAAGCATCAAGAACTACTCAAGCGTTGAGGACAACGCTTTTGAAGGAGAGGGGCATGTTAGGCCCCTATACTACTAGTGTAACCCCTTATTGTTATTAGTATAACCCACTTATTAAATTGATGTACCCATGTAGTGCCCATATTGTTTGCTATTTTGCCCCCATAGAATCCCACTATTGTTATTATTGTGCCCTTACATTATTATTGTTATGTCGGCTCTAATTATGTTATGACCCCTTAGACTCCTATATATAGGAAGGAGGTCTTTTCATTTGTATCATCCAAGAATTGTTCATTTATGTAATGTAAAGGAGGTTTCCCCCTCAAAGAGGATGAATTCTAAGGCGTTGATCTATCTTTTCTATCTTTTCTTGAGCTGGTTTCGTAACAGATTCAACTTAGAGTTCAAATTTTATTAGTCATGTATTAATTGAACTATGAAAATGGAAACCCTACGAAAACGGAAACCCTTTGATATGTATTTTATATGTTTAAGGCTTTTATTGAGATATGTATTTTTCCTTAGAAGTAAATGACACAGAAATTTATCGAATGTTAGTATATATGATTGCATACATGCACAAATAGTATGCAGATGAGAATTTTGTGCAGTAATTTGTATACATAAATAGTTGAAATGATATAATTTTACACTATGATAGAATTGCATTAGTTAACATGGGCGAATAGTGGAAATTGAATATTTTCAACAATAACAGGTCTATGTAAAAGTAGGAAAAGTAACAAGCCAGTCATAAATACGATAGTGCCTTCTAAAAGGGATTTACAGTTAACCTCCACCTGTTTTGAGCACCTCAATAAGGAATGGAGGAAGAATATCTGGGAACTGTTTCCTAGGTAAATGAAAGGGAAGTCCTACACGTCACTTCCAAGATGTAGAATGGGGAATGGAAAACAAATATGGTTAGTTGTTAATCATAGGCACCTAAAAACAAACACCATAAATCAAACTCAACAACAGATTGAATAACTGAAGCTATAATATGAGATTAAACTCATGAGTAGGTAAACACTTTATGATACTGAGTATACATTGAATTACCTAAAATTCAACATGCAGGAAACATTTTTGCAAGAAGGTGTACTCACAGAGTGATTATAATTTAACCCCCTTTTGAATATATGAACAATTCATTCACAAATTCTAGGAGGTGGAGGAAATTATTTGCACCAAGGGACTGCGTTGAGACCATCATATGTATACATTTACACTAAGAAAACACGTACGCACAAAGATTTGGAGTTCATGTATAATTGGAAACATCATTTAGATGATTTATATATCTTAGGAAATAGAGCAACCATACATAACATTACTTCATTAATTTCTCAGATGTGAGTTTCCCAAATATGTTTATCAATTAGAAAAAAATAGGGGATAACTATAAATAATAAGTGTAGCCTAAGATGAATAGAAATTTTTGGAACGTTGGGTGGGAAATAGAAACCAAGAATGAGTAAACTTTTAGAGAAAAATATTTTCTTTTCCAGTTAACCAAAAGGAAACTGTGATAATAGACCTACCAACATTATCATTAGTGCAGTAGAACATTGAGGAAAGAATACCATCATCAATGACATATATATAAATGTAACCACAAGGAATTTCACTTAAGGCACAAATCATACTGGAACAACTCTACTAGAAACATAGTGACATCCTTGTCATTACAAAAATAATGAAATCAATGGCCCTTGACATAAATATTTTCAAAAAAATGTAGGGGAAAACTCCAATAAGTTATACGCGAATACATGAGTTAATTAAGCTAAAAAGAAAATCCCATAACCATGGCATTGAAAAGAAAATATGTATTGAAATTCCTACAGCGAAAAACCCTCACAAGAGTTAGTGAAAAAGAGGGCATAGTGGTTTATAGATGGAAAACAGGTGATGAGAACCAAATGACAATTCCTCTGGTGAATGAATACAACTCAAAAAGGATAGAAACATTATCCATTCAGTATTCAAGAGAACATCTAGAATGCAACTTAAATAATAACATATGGCAGTATAGTGGGCTTGACATGCCTATGCAAAGCTTAAAATGAGAAGTCTCTCTTGCAGTGTATTACCTATGAAGGAGGGGGGTTCAAAAACTAGAACCAACCAGAAGGAATTCCCAGCCTTAAATTAGCATGCATGTAACCAGAATGATCATACTTAAACAGAGAGACTTTGGAAAATAATTGCATTTGCGTAATAGTAAAAGAGAAATTGCACAACGTCTTCAAGAATTAAACTAGCCTATCATATAGATAACCTCTCTTAGTACTTGATTAGCTAAGAAAAACAAAACAAATCAATCATACATTATATTAAAGTAGAATTGTGATGTACTGGTGTTGAAGAAACCTGGACAGTAAATTAAGCAGGAAAAATGAGGTGACAGGGGAGAATAGAGTAGTAAATATGGAAATTGTTGCATAAAAAATTATCTAAAGATGACCCAAGACAACAACCCACCATAGTTTCTAAAAGGAGGTGAGAGACCACCATTCTTATATATCCACCTTGTTCTTCATCGTAACCTTGCTTAGGCTCTGTAAGAGTAAGGAGCACTCATTTCCTATAGGAAGTAAAACCCACCTTAAAAGGAAACAAAAAAAAGAAGACAATATATTGTTACCTGAATCAGATGAAACCATTGAGTGCAATAGGGATGGGTTAATGTCTTTATAACATGAGAGGTAAACCTCTTAACTGGCCAACCTATCGGCTAGAACATGGAGGGAAGGGTGCTACGCTAGATACCTATTAACCACCTTGATCATTGACATATAGTAAGCCAAGAGGGAAATGTATACAATAGGAATGAAACCATCGAAAAAAAACTAAGGAATGTTGAGTGGGGTGAGATCAAAAATTTGAATCGAAAAGTTAGGGTTGGGATCATTGTAGCAATCAACATTAATTTGCAACTAGTAAATCACAGTCATTGGAGTCTCATCACAGGGATAAGGACAAGGTCACCTCTGACACACCAGTCAAGTACAATATCACATGGAGGTGGTGTTGTGGATAGCTCTAAATGGAGTGGGTAATGACTCTTGCAAGTAAAAGGGTCTTGTCCATGTGTTAGATTAGATAGACCCAATGACCAAGGTACCTAGTGATATAGCATAATTAAACCTCGAATATTAATGTGAGTGATGGGTTATAATATTAAGAAGGTGGTGAGTTAATTGTCCCATAGGGCCCAAACCATATGCAATTAATAACCATGTTGTTATTCTATATCAAATCGAAATGTTGAAGGAGGCATGAAGGACCTATCTAGTTAAAGGTTGCATAATATAGAGACTATAGGTAAAGAAAACCATTATCAAGTATGTGGAAGAAAAATAAGCCAATAAGTATATCAAAAATAAACTATCCTCTTATGCTATCCTAAGCGTCACCAAAGCTTCAAACAGTATGAAAAAAAAAGAAAAAAATCCTTAGACTGGGTTCATTACCAATGGTATCAGAGCCCATACTTCTACACTAGGTGATCTGAATTGGATCCATCAAAACTAGAAAAGCGTTATGACTTTATCAAATCGGGACAGAGCTCAAAAATTTATCAATAAAGAGCTATCAAGAAGACCTCTAGACAATGGCAGTTTGTAGCCAACAAGGAACGACGAGGACCTCAGCCAAAGTAGGCTGACCGAGGCCCATGGAGACCGCACAGGTTGCAAACTGGTAGTTAGGAAGTCTGGATAAGAAAACAAAGGCCGTTTCTGATGCACGATTAGCGGATTAGCGCTTAGCGCTAATAACGCATTTCTCGGCAAAACCCCTCGAGAAGGAAAAGCTTCGAAATGCTCAGTCGCATGGGAAGTTGGGAAACCATAGGGAAAGTGCTAAAGCAAAAGGCAGGCCCCACGCTCCAAAACTGGTGGAATATCGGAGGCATATTGGGCGGTAAACAGATTTGGCAAAAAATGAGCGATTCTATACATTACATGATGCATGTCTAGTGGATGAGAGAGAAAAACGCCTCTCATCACATGCTAACAGTTGAGCAGGTCAACCACATAATAAGAGTGAACACCGTAGGATCTAGGGACTCTAGATTTGATGGCGGAGATTGTGCCCGATGGGAAACCAGATTTGACCGCTAAGTTGGCGGATGAATTATTAAACAGTGTAACCGAAATACTGAACCATTGAGGAAGAGCTAGCGCAATTCATGAGAGGACAAGTGACCACTTCCCTATGGGACGTTGGTGATGATGCAGAGGCAGGGAACTCCAAATGAACAGTAGCAGGTGATCCGAAGGGGCGGAAGAGGAAGTCAACAGTCAAGAATAGATTGGCTTTAAGACATGAATAGACAGAGAACAAAATGAGGAAGAATTATAGAAGGGAAGAGTGAAATAAAAGATGAAAGAGACAGTAAAGCAAGAGGTAGAAAAGAAACAGAGAGCCGAGCTAACCTACAGCATAAGGCAGCATCGAGCAAACAGAAGGCTTGAGAGGTTCGAGCAATCTCTATGAGGACATCTATCAGGAATTGAGCACCACATTGGACTCATCCCATTAAATACCAGAGAGGTCGAGACTTGGTAAGGAAGGAGTCTGTGCACTCTAGTGGCTTGGAGAATCCAAGAATCACCATACCAAGCATTATCTGTTTCAAGAGACTCAAGATGAGCTCCTCATTGTAAATCTCTGCTTTAAAGACACAATAAAAGAAGGCCACCATTGAAAGCTGGACCGGAGACGTAGCCCTGGAGAATAGGGTGAACTCCTTATTAATTTGTTCTGTTCTTGTATTTGCTTAAACTGTGTTTCTCTTACTATTTTCCATTTTCTAGTGTCTGTATACTTTGCAATCTGATCGATCCATTGCCTAAAATAACATAGAAACACACCAGCACATGAGTCTGTGATACCTTCATTCATTAATTATTTAAGTGAGATCACTCACAAGTGATTTTCAGATCAAGTGGTATCGGAGCTGAAGGCTGTTAAGGTTAGACAAGCTTGTGTTGGATTTAGCTGTTGAATGCTAACAAGATCAAAGCTCAAATTAGGAGGAGAGTTGGTCGAAACTAATCCTGAAATTGGGGGAGTCTATCCTCAGAAGATGATTTCAGAGGAAGGTTCTATGGGGCTAGACCCTCAATCCATAGATAGTTTCCTAGCCATAAAGTCCATAGTAGAGGAAATGTATAGGGAATTTAGAAAACACAAGGATGAAGATTCATCGGGCTCCAAACAAGAAAAAAGAGAAGATGAGTCTTACTTCCATGACCACTCAAAAAGCAAGGGGAAAGAAGAAAGCTTTCTCACACATCCTAATAGCCCTGAACATAAAAGGAAAGCATCTTTGATTAAACTAGATGTCAAATTTTATTTACCTCTATATGATGGAGAGTTGAATGCAGAAAAGCTAGACAATTGGATTAGACAAATTTATGTGTATTGCAGAGCGCAGAATATCGATTCAAACAAGAGTGAGATTCAGCTGGCAAGCCTATGCCTTGGAGATACTACCTTCGTTTGGTGGGAAGGTAGGACCCAAGCTGACATGAAAAGACATGGTAAGACTATCTCTGTCTAAAGTGAATTTGTTTCTACAATCAAAAAGCAGTTTTATCCATTGGCCTACATGCAACAAGCCATGATGAGCTGAAAAGCTCTTCGATGGTTGAAAGGGAAAAGTGTACATGGATACACTTAGGAATTTAGAAAGAGAGCATTGATTCTAGGAATCTCATTAGACTCACCTGAGATTCTGTTGATGTATATTGGTGGTCTACACAGCTACATGAGGCACACCATCCTCATGTTTAATCCCATTAGTATAGATGAGGTATCTGTACAAGCTACTCATCTAGAAGCTAGAGGAAAGAATGGAAGTTCAAAAGTTGGGGGATCATCCCAACCCACTACAAGCAAGAATAAGGAGAAACGAAAGTAGAAATGGAAAGAAAGGAAGGCTAACACTGCACAGAAAAGCAAGGCGTCGTGCACTCACTATAAAAAGGATGGGCATGATGATGAGCACTATTGGATTCTTCATCCAGAGGTGAGACCTAAGAATATCGAGCGCAAGAAGAAGAAGACTGCTACAACTATTCAGAAAGATTTGGGGTTAGACTCAGGAGATGAAACAACTATTGCAGCCATAGGTATAAGAGGTAAGAATTCTGAAGCATCTACTAGTAATTCTACACAATCTACTATTGATGAAGAAAATGAGAGAAAAAGACATGAGCTTTTCCATATTCGAGTTATTTCCAAACATCAAAATATTGATACTTTGTTTCATAGTGGCTCACAAGTAAATTCGATTTCTGAGGCAATTGTAAAGAAGTTGGGATTAGTGACTACACCTCACAAGAAACCATACCCGTTAGGATGGTTAAATGATAAAGCACAACTACAAGTGACTAGACAATGAAAACTCAAGTTTTCTTTTTGGTTAGCATTTGTAGATGAGGTTGAGTTAGACATAATTGCTTTGGATATATGTGGAACTGTTTTAGGAAGTCCTTACTTGTATGATAGAAAAGCTATTTTCTATATAGGTGAGAACAAGCATCTACTTGTTAAAGATGGAATCGAATACTTTGTAAGAGCTCATAACCTCAAGAATAATTATACTCTCATAAACTCAGGGCAGATGAAAAGAATGATAAATTCATGCAAAAAATTCTTATTGATGGTTGTAAAGGAAAAGAAACCTGATAAAACCAGTGTATTTGAAGGCTGTAATGCTAAACAGCAACCTGATTTAGAAAAGGTTGTTTTAGAGTATGATATCTTGTTTCAAGAACCTAAAGGTCTGCCACCCAAAAAGGAAATAGTGCATGATATTATTTTGCAGCAAGATGCTCCATTGCCTAACATTGGAATGTACAAGTTGTCTGCTTTAGAGAACGCGGAAATCAAGAAGTAGGTGTAGGAGTTGCTCAAGAAAGGGTTCATCAGACCTAGCACATCACCATGTGGGTCACCAATCTTTTTGGTGAGAAAGAAAGATGGCTCGTGGAGAATGTGCATTGATTACAAAGCATTAAATAATATAACAATCAAAAATCACTATCCCCTTCCTCGCATAGATGATATTTTAGATCAATTGAAAGAAGTTGTTTATTTCTCCAAGCTAGACTTGCATAGTGGATACCATTAGGTGAGAGTTGTAGAACAAGATGCATGGAAGACTGCTTTCAAAACAAAGCAGGGATTGTATGACTGGCTAGTTATGCCTTTTGGCTTAAATAATGCTCCTACTACTTTCATGAGATTGATGAATGATGTACTCAGACCCTTTCCTAATGATTTTGTTATTGTGTATCTGGATGACATTCTGATATTTAGCAAAATGTGGGAAGAACACTTAAATCATGTTAAGCAGACACTAGATGTTTTGAAAAGAGAAATACTTTATGTTAAACTCTCAAAATGTGAATTTGGAAAAACATCTTTGAATTATTTGGGTCATATAGTATGGGGTGGTGAACTGAAGATAGATCCCTCTAAAGTGGCAGTCACTATGAACTGGCCTAAACTCAGATCTACTACAAAAGTTAGAAGCTTCTTAGGAGCAGCACAATATTGGAGAAAGTTCATTTCTAACTTTTCCTCAATTACAACTCCCTTACATGCTTTAATATGATTTAACAAGGTGTTTCACTAGGGAGGAAAACAGCAGAAAGCCTTCAACACCTTGAAAGAAAATATTAGTATAGCACTTGTACTAGCACTGCCCGATCTTCAAAGACCATTTGAGATCCAAAGAGATGCCAGTGACTATGTCATGGGAGCAGTGTTGACACAGCACGGTAAACCCATATGTTATCATTCTGAGACATTTAATTCTGCAGTAGTTAACTATCCTACATATGATAAAGAATTGTATGCATTAGTATAGATTGTGAAAAAGTGGAAACATTACTTAATGGACAAAGAGATGGTAATACATACTGATCATCAACCACTTCAATATCTACACTCCCAAACTAAGTTGCAGCAATCAAGACACTATAGATGGATGGATTTTCTACAACAGTTTCATTCAGTCATCTTGTATAAAAAGGGCATACATAATAAAGTTGCAGATATGTTATCTAGACCCATTATAAATGCATCTACTATACTTAAGCATAATTACGTGTTACATGAGAGTTACATTGAAGAATATGCTCAAGATATAGACTTTAAAGATGTATATGCAACTTTAAGTCAAGGCAAATGAGTAGAAGAATTGGATTATCATGTAAAGGACCGACTCTTATATCATTCTGGGAAGTTATGCATTCCACAAACTAAAAGAGTAAATATAATTCAATAAGAACACACTTCTCTAATATCGGGTCACTTTGGGGTAAATAAAACAGTTACACAGTTGCAAAGATTTTGTTATTGGCCAAAAATGAATGAGACAGTTTCTAGATATGTAAGAGGGTGTACTATGTGTGTGAAAATCAAGCCCAACAATAGAAAACTAGGCTTGTACACTCCATTATCAGTTCCTTCTCACCCTTGGGAAAGTGTTTCCATGGATTTTGTTGGAGGACTGCCTAAATCTAGGAAAGGTCATGATTATCTGTATGTTGTTGTGGATAGGTTCAGCAAAATGTGTATTTTGATACCTTGTAATAAACAGATTACAGTCGAAAAAATTGCAAAAAAATTATTTCAACATGTATGGGTTCATTTTGGATTACCCACTTTCATTGTATCTGATCGAGACACCCAATTTGTGGGAAAGTTTTGATCAAGTCTGTGTGAACTGTTGGACACCAAACTGAAGAAAAGCACAACTTTTCATCCATAAACTGATGGCCAGATAGAAGTAGTTAATAGGACAACGATCCAGTTACTCAAGGGATATTGCTACAAGCATCCTAAGCTTTAGGATGAACATTTATGTTATGTGCAGCATGCTTACAACAGAGCAAAACATTCTTCTACATAGAGATCTCCTTTTGAGACCTGTTTTGGTTTCACACCAAGGTCTCCTTCATATTTTGTCTTTGGAAAAGACACCACAGTTGAGGGACATAGTGATGTGCATAGGGAAACTAGGTTCAATTAACAAATCGAAGAGATCCACCAGGAAATATAGGAACTACTGGAAAAGTGCCAAGCCAAATACAAGGCGAGGCATGAAAAGAATCGGATGGAGCATAGTTTCCATGTTGGTGATCAAGTCTGGCTATATATAAACAAGTACAGGATGCAAGGTGAAGGTAAAAATATAAAGCCTATCAGATATGGACCCTTCAAGATACTTGAGAAGATTGGTGAGATTGAATTTCACCTTGATCTACCATATTACATGCACATCTACTCAGTCATAAATGCAGATTGCTTGAGATTGTTTGAACCTTCACTAATTGAAGATCCCTAAGAGCAAAGTCAATTGCCTTCTATTGATGACTTGCCACCTGAATATCATAATGAATTGTAGGAAGACACAGTTCTGGACAGAAAGGTGAGGACGACACGCAGGGGAGATGTTGAATACCTCAGAGTTGGGCTCAAGCGTTCAAAGCCGAGCAGTGCAAAGTGGATAGAGATTGGACAAGTGAGACAATTGTACCCTCACTTAGTCGATGCTTGAAAACCAACTTTTGGTGGTCCAAAATCTTTTCCGTGGGAAGGCCGTCATTTGAATTGGATCCATGAAGACTACCAAAGTGCTATTACTATATCAAATTAGGACAGACTTCAAAATTTTATGAACAAAGAGTTATCAGGAAGACCTCTGGACAGTGGCAGTTTGTAGCCAGCAAGGAACGACAAGGACCTTGGCCAAAGCACACTGACCAAGGCCCATGGAGACCGTAGGCTGCAAATTGGTAGTTATGAAGTCCATATCAGAAAACAGATGTCGTTTTTTATGCACGATTAGCACTTAGCGCTAATTGCACATCGTTGGGCAAAACTCGTCGAGAAGGAAAAGCCCTGAAATGCTTGGTCGCATGGGAAGTTGGGAAACCATAAGGAAAGCGCTAAAGCAAAAGGCAAGCCCCACGCTCGAAAAGTCGCAGAATATTAGAGGCATATTGGGCGGTAAGTGGATTTGGTAGAAAACCAACGATTCCATACATTGCACAATGCGTGTCCGATAGATGAGAGAGAAAACTACCTCTCATTGTTGGCTAACGGTCGATCAAGTCAACCACGTGATAAGAGTGAACATTGTAGGATCTGGGGACTCCAGATCTGACGGTGGAGATTACGCCTAACGGGGAACCAGATTTGATGGGGGAATTAAGTCGTGGCATATAAAATTCTGAATTCTGATTTGATTGCTGAGCTAGCAGATGAATCATTAGCATAACCGAAATACTGAACCGTTGAGGAAGAGCTGGCACAGTTCGTGAGAGGAAAAGTGGCCACTTCCTTGTGGGACGTTGGTGATGACGCATAAGTAGCGAACTCCAAACAAACAACAATGTTAGTGTCGGTACCTTCATCCCTCCATCAGTGATCAAACTTCTCTTTTGCATGCATATTAAGTGTCCCATCTGATCAACTACATTCCATTAGGTCATGGATCAATTGATGGTAGTCGTTCATTGTCAATTTCCCTCATGGAATTTACCTGCTGGCCTATTTTCACATGTTTAGGTCATTTACTGTCATTTTGTTTCATTCCATTTACCAAAATCAGTTTTAGGGTTTTTAGTCTCACTAGGTCTAGGGTTTGCCACTGTGGTCATCCAAAACTCAATAAAAGGCCAACAGGCATAACATAAGGTTTTATAAGTTCATAAGATCATAAATTCACTGATGATATGCTTCATAAATGGTTTTTACCTCAAAAATCTATTTTGAGGTGAAAACAAGGTTTTTTCTACATTTCATGTACAAATTTTATGTAATTTCAATGTTTCTATATGTAATAAGTTCTAGTTGTTACCCTTGGTCACCTTGCCAACTCCAGCCATTGCAAGAAACAAAAACAACAATGCATTGGTTCATAAAGTGATCAAGAAAAGTCAAATTGCAAATGAAAAAACAAATATTTTAAAGAAAAGTGACTAAGACATTACAAAAGTTGGTTTGGTAAATGAAAAAAATAAAGCAAGGAGATATAAAGGCTCATTTATGCATTTGAAGTATTCATTTGTTGCAAAAGAGGGAGTGAAAGGAAAAAATTGTGTTTTTGGCAGAAAAAGACAAAAATTGAGCAGAAAACCTGAAATTTCACCGGCGTTTCGCACCTGGGTTCTGGTGCTGTGCATCTGGCACAAGTTTTTCACTGTAATTTTTTCAGGCGATGCGCATATAAAGTGCGTTGTGCACCTGAGAGATAGTGTTACACACCTGCCTATTGGGCCTCAAATCAATTTTAATCAACTTCCTCTGCCTCAAATTTCATAATTTACCTCTCAGCAAGTAAGTTAAGCTTCTTATCATGTCTAGCAAGAAATGTTTTATCAGTGGTGGTGATTTGTATGTCAAAAACACTAATCCCTAGCTGTCTCTAAATTGTCTTGTAAAATTTTCAAAGGGTATTGTGTTCTATTGCTTCTATTCCCTTGAGTTATTTCCCTACACCCTTTTTCCCTTAAACTAATTTCCCTAAATCCCTTTCCCTTTCCCTCTCCCAAAATCATTGGCACTCACCTCCCAAACCCCACTCCCTATTACCACTCCCTAATTCCCATTTCCTATTCCCTCATTACATCCATTCCATCATCAAAAACCTCATCTACGGTCATCATATCAGTCATTCCCTTATTTCCCAAAAGAAAAATAGCAGCCATTTCCTACATACAATATTTACCCTCATATTTTAAAAAATCTCTTCATACTCATCAGTTTTAACTCCAAATTCACAAGCATGGAGACAAACTTAGCCTATGAGAGGGATGATGAAACTGTTAGTGATTCCTCCCAAGAAGCCCATGTACCAAGAAAACCACATAAAGGAGGGAAAATCATCCGAGAGGAGCCCACCACTCTCACAGAATTACTTGGTTTCCCACTTGCAGTAACTTGTTTTAAGCATCAATCTTGTTATCAGTTTTTTGAAATGGTAGAAAGGGTGAAGTATCATCATGAGCTAGCTAGGTTGTTTGTTCTTCATCTTCACAATGGCCAGGTGAACCTTGTTGGTTTCTCTTTCACCTTGACACCTGAAACCATTGCAGTAGCAACAGACATCCCTAATGTAGGTGAATAATGGAATAGGGGGCAGCATGTGGGCAGAGAGCATTATGAGCCTTACATCAAGGTTGGTTATTAGAGGTAAATCAGCAAGGTTTTTCCTTTGAAATATTTGCAAGACACTTATGCTTCTCTCATGAAACTCATCATTAAGTATTTCACCTGTGAAGGGAGGTTTTCTTTTCTGTATAGATACCATGTCATATTGTTGATGCATTTCACAAGAGTGAGGATGATGAACCTCCCATATTTTATCTGCAAGAATATTGAGAAGATGGCTATATATGTGCAAAGGAAACCTTTTCCTTAGTATTTTAACAACATTTACCACTTCTCGCTTATTAAAATTGTTGTCTTGCATCAACTTAGCTTGCTGAACATACCATGGGATGCTTTCATTGCACATGAGATTTTCAAAGGCCCTTAGGAGATTCCATTGGTGTTTCAAGAGGAAGGATGGCCTTCAAGACAACAGATTTTCATGAGACTGAAACTACAGGTGTACCAGTTTTTTTAACTTATGAGAAAGGCACCATGATGATTTTTGTAGCTGCCAAACGAGTACTATCTCCACCAGGGGTGGAAGGGGTCTCGTTTTCTTCATCGGACCATAGGCAAATGATATCTTCACTAGGGGTGAAAGTGGCTTTGCCTTCTTCTTCAGCTGAACAGGTACAGGACAAAGACAAAGGAAGGAAAAAGGTGCATGATGAAGGCCCTACTAAAGGGCAAGACAAAGATTTTGTCTTGGTTGAGGAGGATGACATTGATTTGGGCCCTCAAAGCTTAAGACTCAAAGATATGATCATCAAAGAGAAGGAGGCTGAAATCTAAGCCTTGCACTTGACCTGAGAGGGCCAAATTGATCATTAGCTTTCTTGAGCAAGAGAACAAGCAACTAGAGGACAAACAAACTCTTATGGAGCTGCAAACAATTAGAGAAAACAAGGGAGCGACAAAGAGAAGAAAAATCAAAATGACACCCCCTGAGCAAGAAATTGAGGCTGACCCGGAATCATGATTAGGGAGGGAAAACATTCACCTAGATAAATTTCTTGAGAAATCTAACAAAGAGAAGAAAATTTTTCGCCACATGGCCTATCACTACTTAACCCAGAATAAAATTTGCAAAATAAGGGTGAAGAGATTAAAGGCTAAACTAAAGAGAGCTTTGAGAAGCAAAAAAGAGCAAGATAAGCTCAAGATCTTGGCTGACGCATCATTGGCCCAGCATAGCACATAAAAAATATCACTCATACCAAATTTTAAGAAATTTGGTGAAGTTTTTGTCATTTTTGAAAATTTTAAAGCAAAAAGCAAGTTTTTTCAGCAGGTGTGCAGTGCCACTAGTGGTGTGCTTTTGATGGAGGCCTCCATTTGCAAAAAGGTTTACATTTTTTTAATTAGCATGAAAGTTTATGCATGATCAAAAATGGCTAAGAAATTTTGACAAGTTATGGACCTCCACAAGGGCCAAAAACACCCAAAACGTTCCCTCTCTGCCACTTTTTTGCCACAGAGGAAGTAGTCTTGGGAGATTTCATTTTTGGAGGGTCAAATGGACTCCAAATCAGAAAATTCAAGTTGTCCTAGAAAGGAGACTCACCAAGATTTCCAATGAGCTATTCTAAACCTTCTTTGGACATTGGGAGGCCTTCCAAAAGTGGCCTTGAAAAAGCGTTGCACATAGAATCAGTGGCGCTGCGCATAGGAGAAAAAATCGCTAGTTTTGCCTGTTTGTTTAGAATTTCGCCGAGTTTGCTGTCAATTTCACTTTTTCTACTTTATTGGTCAATTAATGATGTAATATGGTGTAACTTTATGTACTGTGATGTAAAATATGATTAAAAATGACTTGAGGAGGTAGATACATCAGTTAGAGTTGGTTTAAGAATGAATGAATCAGTGTCCATAGTTTTAGAGGCAAGCTGTTCCACTACCTATTTTCAGTTCCTAGTTTAGATCTTGTTGAAACAACTCCTTGACTAATGGATTCGACCCCTGATGGTTAGCATAGGTGGTTTGATGCTTATATCTTATACTTTCTTAGTCATTTGTCAAGGTTGGACTCTTGTGGATGCATCGAGCTACTTTGTACATCACTTCTACAGTTTGGCAAGGAAATGAAC
The DNA here is from genome assembly GCA_031772625.1 of Pinus tabuliformis. Classification (NCBI taxonomy): domain Eukaryota; kingdom Viridiplantae; phylum Streptophyta; class Pinopsida; order Pinales; family Pinaceae; genus Pinus; species Pinus tabuliformis. The sequence goes on from CM062819.1 coordinate 726,749,614, forward strand.
CAGGGTTTTACTGCATTTTGAGGGATTCTTGTGGTAATGTGAATTAGCATTGTTTTCTCCTCTATTATTTAGTTTATCCTATGTGTATATGCTCCATCATCTATCATTTTCAGCATAACTAAATGAATCAAGATTAATAGGTGGAATCCATTGATGTTTAGTGCTCTACCTTGAGGTTACATTTAGTTTTGGATGCTTTTTATTGTTTGAAGAGGACTCATGAACCTTGCATGCCCTCTCCAACTCCTCAGCTATCTTTAGACTCACAATAACATCAGATTCAAAGTGCTAAAACACTTGCCTACCTCGCCCCACATAAACCTATGTAAATCTGAGTTGATTTCCCGAACCCAAAGCTGCCTTCCTCATTTGATCCAGTAACCAACCATTAAAATCAATCAAAATCCTCTGAGCAAATATACCCAGCCTAAAATTAGCATTTCGTTTTAGTTATCTCAAGCATTATTTGCCATATTCTCTTTGAGATTGACAAGGAGAGAGCCCTCTCCTGACCTGGTAGGGCTAGCTACCAGGTTAAGCATGGTTTGATGTTACCCTAGACCTACCTTTCTTAGCCTGAGGTAGATTTAGGTGATAACATAGTGGCGACTCAGCTAGGGAGAGAACTAAAAACTATTACCCGAGTACTTTAAAAAATAATTTTAGACTTTTGGATGATAAATTTAGAATTCAGTAGGGTGACAAGATTGTAATGTCCATTTGACTTTTGGGAATAATTCAAAACACTGGCTTCTAGATGATACACCAGGGCCAATCCTAATCCTGATCCTCCTCCCGTGTATGAAAACCAAAATCTCATTCGAAGGATTCTCCAGCAAGAAAGTTCTATGATACCGATTTTCAGATCTCATTCCTACCCAGTTGTATTTCAATATCTTGAAGATCTCCCGTTTGATGAACATTTTGATCTATCTTTGTTTGAAACTAAATCTGAAAGTGTAGTTGGTGATACTATTCAAAATCTTGAATTTGTCCAATATCTTGAAACTGAAAGAGAAAATAGATCAACTGATGCTTACATCCTGAATTCACTTCAAAACTCAATTGTGGCTACCAATCTTCCTGAACTCTTAGAATTTGCTTCTGCTAGTTTAGGTTCATGTGTTATTTTGTCTAGTTCTAAAATTCCTTGAACCTCCTTTTATACCCATTCTTCCTATGCAGCCCACCATATCTGATCAGAGATCTAGTGTCTCTTCTCCCCCTTCAACCCCTTAAACACCTCGAACATCTATCATTTCTTCACCTCCTTCGACACCTCATACACCCATTACATCAACTGTTATTGTTATTCCAACTTCTCCTACATCCCCAAGGCCAGTTTCCAATCCACCTCGAGTAATGGCTACCCGATATGTGCCTCTTGTTTTGCCAGCAGAAACTGACATTTATGCCATAATCCAAATCATCCTTTCTCTTGCTGTTTTGACCAAAAACAAATCCAATCAAATCCTTTGAGCTACTATACCTAGCCTTAAATCTATATTTGATTCAATCATCTCCATTGACATTGATAAGGAGAGAGTCCTCTCCCGACCTGGTAGGGCTAGCTACCAGGTTAAGCATGGTTTGATGTTACCCTAGACTTGCCTCTCTCAACCTGAGGTAGATTTAGGCGATAACAAGCAACAGGTGATTCGAAGGGGTGGAAGAGGAAGTGAACAATCAAGAATAGATTGGCTTTAAGCCATGAACAGATAGAGAACAGAACAAGGAAGAATCAGAGAAGGGAAGAGTGAAAAAAAAGACAAAAGGGGCAGTAAAGCAAGAGGCAGAAAAAAACAGAGAGTCGAGCTAACCTACAGTGTAAGGCAGCATCGAGCAGACAGAAGGCTTGAGAAGTTCAAGCGATCCCTATGAGGACATATGTCGAGAATTGAGCACCACATTGGACTCATCCCATTAAAGACTAGAGAGGTTTAGACTTGGTAAGGAAAGAGTCTGTGCACTCTAGTGGCTTGGGGAATCCAAGAACCACCTTACCAAGCATTATCTGTTTCAGGAGACTCAAGTTGAGCTCCTCATTGTAAATATCTGCTTTAAAGACACAATAAAAGAAGGCCACCACTGAAAGCTGGACCGGAGACGTAGCCCGGGAGAATAGGGTGAACTCCTTATTAATTTGTTGTGTTCTTGTATTTTCTTACTATGTTTCCCTTAGTGTTTTCCATTTTCCAGTGTTTGTGTATTTTACAATCTGATCGATCGTTGCCTAAAATAACATAGAGACACACCAACACATGAGTTTCTAATACCTTCATTCATTAATTATTTAACTAAGATCACTCACAAGTGATTTTCATATGGCTGGGCTTCCATAGAAGCTCCATTACTAGTTACTATTCTGGAGGATTAATATTAGAAGGTAATTCTCCAATATTGCTGAATTTATTTGATTGACAGTTACTCTACTCTATTTGAAGGATGAAGAAGTCACTGCCAGCCATTACCGAAGATGATTTATATGTGGAATGGGTAGAATATGGTACTTCAATTCTTGCTCAATTTGCAGAGATAGTAAGGAAATTGCAACGTGAGTTGGCACAACCCCATAGTAGAAATGAGTGGTTAATAAAATCTAGTGAAGAACAAGAGAAATTGATTAGAGAATGGACTGATAAGTCTAGTCATAAGAGTGTTGAGATGGAAGGGTCAAAACAGAAACCGAGAGGATAAATGCTAGAAAAATAAAAAATTGGTGAAGAATATGATAAAATAGACTCTAAATCCCATAGGGATAAAAAGAAGAAGGAATTACATGGATAATTCTGAAATATAAAACCTCGTACCTTTGATGGGGAAAAAAGTAGGACGTGGAAGCTTGGATCTTGAATATGAAAGAAACCTGAAAGAAAGATTGGTTGTTTATTATTTGCAGGGAAATTACGCCCTATAGTGGGAGGAGATGAAAATTATACATCTGTTGGATGAGAAAATGGTTTCATGGGCAGATTTGTAACAACAATTTAAATCTCGCTATCTAAGTGAGAGGTATTATGATGACTGGGCAAAAGAGTTCCACGAATTGAGATTGGGATAGCTTAGCATGGATGAGTTTGTGACCAAGTTCAAAAACTTAATTCGATATGTTCCCTACATTACAGAGGAAAAGGCTAAGGTACACAACTGTGTGTAAAGAAGGAATCAAATTTGATAATCCCATAACTATGGATGAAGCAATTGGAAAAGCCAGACTTTGCTACCAACAGTTTAGAAATCAAAGTGAGGGTTCTCAACCCTATAATAGAAAGAATAAAAACAATATGGGGATGACCATGAAGAGGCATAAAATGGCCTATCCAAAGAAATTCAGTAAGGACCATGAACGAAAAATAAAATAATAGAGGGGATCAAAATCAACCAGCACAATCCTACATAAAGTCAAAACTTATAGAGTTGGGAAGCAAAAAGTGCACAGTGGGTAAGGAGAGGAAGCCACTAAAAGGTTGGGGTTGTCGCAAACCACACTTGTTGCGGGATTTCCCCCAAAACCCCAGGTCCATTCAGAATGTCCAAGTGGAACATGAAGCTTATATGGTAAATGATGTGGCCAGAAGCATTCCGAGAATTAGTGCAACACTAAAGGACCAACGGGCATAACATCAATCTACCATGATTGATATTGAAGGTATTATTCAAAACCAACTTGTGTCTCTTTTAATACACCCAGGGGCTAGCCTAAGCTATATAAATCCTCATATGGTAGAAAAATGTTATTTAAAATCAGAAAAATTTCAAAGTACTTGGTTGGTACAATTAGCCATTAGTGTGAAACGGAAAGTTACCCATGTGGTAAAACAATGTATAGTGACTTTAAATAGATATCTTACATAAATCAACTTGAAAATCCTTTCTTTAGGATCATATGACCTCCTAATTTGGATGGATTGGTTGGAACAACATAAAGCTATTGCAAACTATTTAGAAAAGACTAGGACTTGTATTGACTCACAAGGGAATTCCTTTTTGATAAGATGAAAACAAAAACTAGTCTCAGTTAGACAAATAACGACGTTATAATTGAAAATAACAGCAAGGAAAGGTTGTCAAGTTTATATGGTGCATGTGGAAGAACACATACAATAGTCAAAAGATGAAAAGATGTGTTTCCTGAAGAAATTCCCAAGTCACCCCCTCGAAGAAACATAGATTTCTCGATTGACTTAGTGCTAGGTTCTACACCCGTGTCTAGAGACTTGTACCAAATTAGTACCCCAGAGCTATTAGAATTGAAAATGCAACTACAAGAGCTGCGAGATAAAGGCTATATTAGATCGAGTGTGTCATTGTTGGGAGCCCTGGTACTGCTTTCTAAGAAAAAGGATGCTAAATTTAGAATGTGTAGTGACTATAGGAAGTTAAATAAGCTAACAATTACAAAAATATATTGCCTGCCTCGAATGGACGATCTGTTTGATCAAGTGATGGGGGAAATTGGATTTTTAAAGATTAACCTGCAAATTGGTTATTAGCAATTATGCATAGAGGAAAAGGATATACAGAAGAAAAATTTTACAACGTGGGATGGTCATTATGAGCTCAGGGTATTACTTTTCGGTCTCACCAATGCACTTGTGACTCTCAACTATCTCATGAATAGTGCTCTCGATAAGTACCTTGACTAGTTTTTGTTAGTATTCATTGATGACATTTTAGTGTATTTTATAAATGAGGAGGAACACAAGTAGCACCTTAGATTAGTGTTGGAAACACTCAGGGAGCATCAAATTTATGCAAAGAGTGGTATGTGTGATTTATGTAAACCCAAAATCCAATATTTAGGACACATCATCTCCAAAGAGGGATTGGAAGTGGAATCAGAGAAATTTAAATCCATTATGAATTGGCCAATAGAAAAAGATGTATCAGCAACTCATTCTCTCATGGGGATTGTTGGGTACTACCAAATATTTGTGTAGGGGTTTTCAAAGTTGGCTTACCCCATTACCTCTCTAAAAAAGAAGGGGGTGAATTTTAAATGGACAGAAAAATGACAGGAGAGTTTTAATAATTTAAAACAAATCCTCACAACAACTTCTATCTTGAAAATAAGCAGACCCAAATGAGGAGTTGACAGTGTGCACAAATTCTTTCCTAGAGGAACTGGAGGGTGTGCTACTGCAAGACAATGCTGGAATAGCCTACGAGTCATGAAAACTGAAAAAACATCAACAAAATTATGATGTTTATGACCATGAGATAACTGTAGTAATTCATGCCTTGAAATGTGAAGGCATTATTTTTTGGGAAATAAGTTTGTGTTAGTAACTGATCATTTCATCTTAAAGTACTTCTTTAGTCAACCTAATCTAAATGCCAGAAAAGAAAGATGGTTAGCTTTCCTTAGTGAGTTTGAAATGGAAATCAAACACATTAAGGGAAAAGATAATAAAATTGTTGATGCACTAAGTAGATATTTTCATTCTCTAATTCTAAGTTCAGAAAGTAGTGTGAAAACATATTTTGAAGAACAAATATAGTTAGCAGTGCAAAAAGGCCCAGGTTATCAAGAAATGTAGCTAAAAATATAGCAATCATAAATTTATATGTATGATATAAACTCAAAAGGTCAAATTATATATCAGAATACGTTGTATATATCGAATGTAGTAGCATTAAAACAAATGATTCTAGATGAATTCCATAAGAGACCATACGTCGGTCATCCAGGGTATCACAAAATGATAATAGCCTTAACAAAATATCTTTTTTGGCCAGGTATGAAGAAAGAGGTGGAAGACTATTTAGCCAAATGCCTGGAGTGCCAACAAGTGAAATTGGAACACCAACATCCAACATGATTGTTGAATCCACTGCCCATATGAGAATGGAAGTGGGAGGTGATCTCCATGGATTTTATAACAAGGTTACCATGTATTAGGAATTAGAATGACTCCATTATGATGGTATTCGATACATTGACTAAAGAAGAACATTTTATCCCAATACAATCAACTTTTGGCACTACACAAATTCCTAATATCTTCATGAGGGATATCTTCAGACTTCATGGGATACCAAAGATGATTGTTTCAGATAGGGATGCAAATTTTTCCTCCAACATCTAGAAGGCCTTATTTGGTGGTTTGGAACTAAATTGAACTTCAATACTGCATACCATCTGTAGACGGATGCACAAATTGAAAGAAGGAATCAAATTATGGAGGATATACTCTGAATGTATGTGATGGATATGCCCACTAAGTGGAAATATTTTATGTATCTAGTTGAGTTTTCCTATAATAACAAGTACCAAAATACTATCAAGATGAGCCCCTTCGAGGCCTTGTCTATCATTAAATTCCATTCCCCACTCAGTTGGAGCCAAATCGAGAATAGGTTGTTTCTTGGACCCGAGGTTCTATAGGAAATGTAGCAGGCAATGAAAAAGGTTCAATAGAATACTAAAACTTCCCATGACCAAAAAAATATTTATGCAAACAGAAAAAGGACACTTGAGGAGTTAAAAGTGGGAGAGCATGTAAATCTTGGGGTTAAGCCTTGGAAAATTACACCCGGAAGCGGAGGGTGTGCTAAATTAGCACGACGATTCTATAGGCCATTTGAAGTTCTGGATCAAGTGTGACGAGTAGCATACTAGTTGGCTCTGCCTAGTGATGTGAAAGTTCATAATCCATTTCATGTATTGTTACTAAAAGAATATGGTCATGATCCTTCTCATATACTTGACTAGAATGTGTTACAGTTGGAGCTCGAAGGATACTTTCTACCAGAGCCACTCTATATCTTGGAGCGAAAAGAGATTGTGCTCCATTATCGAGTGGCCCAGGTTAAAGTACAATCGAGGCACTTTACTCCCAAGGAGGCCACTTGGGAACTAGAAGAGAACATGAAAAATAGCTATCCATATTGGTTTTCCAAAGAAATGTGTGAGTATTAAACACCGAGGATGGTGTTATTTTATTTTAAGGGGGGAGATATAATTCCCCTTTTCTTCAAAAACTGTTATAGTTAAAAAAAATTGTATTAATGAATGTACCAATAGTAATGGCATGATGGGCAAGGTTTCCTTTATGGAGGAAAAAAAAGATAATGTAATTATTTGAATTTGAAATAATTAAATATGATATTTGAAGGAATTACTTGGAAAGAAAAAGGAACGAATGAGATAATTATCCTAATCCATAATCTGGGATGGATAAATTGGATAAATAAAAAAACAAACTTTCTCAAACCACTTCAGAAAAAACTATGGAGTGAAATCATGTGATTTACTATATAAGAAGAGAAAAATCTGGGAAAATCACTTAGTGCAGGGGAAATAAAATTTGAATGGGTCACTAAGCACCATAGTGGAAAAGACGGGTTTTAAATGACGAAAAAAATCATTTTCATGAAAACAATAATAGGAAAATACTAGGCTATGGGGATTGGCAGAACCCAAAAAAATAAGACATCGTTATAGAAACTATGCTAGGGAAAGTGAGGCACAAAAATGCCTTCACTAGGAAAGAAAAGGTTAATGATTCTAGGGAAAAGAGATGTCAGATCGGGGAAGAAACATAGGTGAAAGTTCATGGCTGGGTGGCAAGTTCTTCCTTCCAATTTATTACGGTTTCTTACAATCAGAATTTCTGGTAAAAGAGTACTCGTTTTGTTATAAATTTTACTTCTTTAGTTAATCTGATGTGATTATTTTATACAAAAATTCTAGCCATGAATATCTTCAGTTCCATTCTCGCTATGAGTAGCTTACTATGGAAATACAGATGCCTTTGAAATGAATGATATTTTATTATATTATTCATGTTTGTGGCTCAAGTATTATATGGATTTTCATAAATATGACTACAGAGACCATGGATTCTCTTCGTATGAGTGTATTTAGATTCGACTTCGAGTTAATATTTTATTAGTCATGTAATAACTGAATTATGAAAAGGGAAAACATATGAAAAGAGTAGCCCTCTCATATGTATTTCAATTGTTTAAGGAATTTATTTAGATATGTATTTTTTCCTTAGAAGTAAATGAAACAAAAATTTATGGGATGCTAGTACATATGATTGCATGCATGCATGCATAATATGAATATGATAATTTTGTGCACGAACCTATATAGATAAATAGTTGAAATGATGGAAGCGTATGCTATGATATTATTGCATTAGTTAATAGGTGGGAATAGTGGATATTGGAAATTTTCAGCAATAACAGGTCTATGTAAAAGTATGTAAAGTTACAAGTTGGTTGAAAATACTCTAGTGCCTTTTGCAAAGGAATTAATAGTTAAATTCCACTTGTTATGATCACCTCTGTAAGGAATGGCGGAAGAAATTCTAGGAAGTGTTTTCCATATCGATTAATGCATGATTCGTTATGGCTAGAATACCCTCAATGATCTTCCTGGGATCCTTAGCAGTCAGATCACATTAACTGAAGCTGGCACAAAGAAACATATACATATCCATATTAATGTATGATATTCAAAGCAAGAGGAAAGATATTACCTCAGATCTTGATGTAGTTTTGTTGGAGAACCTAATGTATTAGAGCGCAAGACCCCTTTGCTAGCTCCTAGATCAACATCTAGATATAAACAAGACAAGAAGTAATACTATAGCATACAAAATTTGATAATCAAGGCATTAATATATAAAGATATCATATAACATGCATCTAAGCTACTCATAAATTATGGTATTGCATCAACATGTAAATGAAAACAATATAAACACCATAGAGTAGAAAACACAACTACAGGTCTATATTATTAATAGGAAAGGATAATTAAAACCTTTTGGTGAATCAAGCTTCCCTTACTTCTTTAGCTCATTTCTCTCTCTCTTCCTAACCTCTTGGTAAAAAAATATATCTCATAAAAAGTTTTGACAATTATTTGACAATCCTTCGACCTTTTGACCTCTTTCACAATGCCCCAAGCCTCCAATATATTGAATGAGAGGCTTATCATTTCCAACTCTCTCATGAGTTCCCTTTGGAAAATACTGGGATGTTTCCTCACTCTGTTTCTCTTTCCCTTTCTATTAGACTCTGTTAGAAATAGAAATATCCTTAAATAGGTCGAAGGTAGATGTTTCTTGCTTTCCGAGCTGACATATGAGTAAAAAGTGGGATATTATTTAGTCAACCCACTCATTTTACCTTTGAAATCTCACAAAATTTTAATAACATTGCTGCTAAGGAAACACAGTGAGTTACCCTAGGGACTAACGCCATTGGCTCATGCATGGGGATCATTATAACTCATCTTGCTCATTCTTTGGGAGTGTTACCCTAGAAAATAGGCCTGTGAACTTGGTCTTGTGTTAAACCAAATTGTCTTGCTTCGCTGAGCTGATGAGGAGGTCATTTTCCTATATAATAGATGCCCCCTAAAGTGTGAGATCATACATGAAGACGATGGATTAAATACTTTAGAATTGTCATGTTGGAAAATAGAGAGAGAAGATCAGAGCTTTAGGACTACGAAAAACCTAATACGACCACATATGTTAAAATCTAAAATCATGTCCTAAGTCAGCCATTCCCACACTTAGTAGCTATGTTAGAGTGATTTCTCAAAAAAGAGGTATGATGATCATGTCCACTGATAAGCACAATTTGGAGCTGTGTCATAATAGGATCATCCTCACAAGCTGTCTCTTAAAAACAATATATGCATCCTCGGAGAGGAATCAAGGTTGAGTGATGTAAGCTTCTACCCAAGGTCTTGATCATTGCTTCATCTCAACAACATATTTTGACACATGTGAATAAATCCCTTCAGGTCGAACATGTGCAAAATTGTCTGGTTACCAGTCAATAATGAAAATTTTTAACATACACAAGTATGGCCACTGGTAATGATGAGGGTATCCAAGATGTGCAGTATAATCTAGAGAGTGTGAATAATGATATTGTCTTCAAGCACTCAAAGAATCATTAAACTGGCAATTAATAATGAAAACCCCCAATGAAACACAAGGCGACATGCCATTAAAGACTGCAAGTTCCAAGGCACTAATATTTCTTTGGATTTTCTTCCTAGATAGAGTGTTGAAGTTGATAGGAATGGGCCTATTGAAAGGTAGGCAATAATGTGTCCTACATCAGTTGACATGAAACATGACAAGAATGATATTTTTTAAGATAAATTTTGAGCAATGTGTTGAATAGATGAAGGGCATGATGGAAGTATATGAGCGACGGTTGATAGAGAAAGCAGAGGATAAATGAATCCCTTGAACAATAGAAGGCATGACACAAAGTTTAACCAGGTAGTTTTAGACTCATGAACACCAAAGAGTGTTAGGATACAGGGATGTAGGAACATCAAAGTATATAGGATAAACTCATATGATGGTAAGGTTCATCTAAGAGGCTGACAAAAATGAGGTTTTCCTGAGGGAGTGCCATGTTCAAGGGAATGATTGCTACAAAAAAAAATTTCCAAATACATACATAGAGAAATTGTGTTGTCCAATTTTTCCCCATATGATTAAGTTTAACGAGTCCAGACGAGTAAACTGAGTGGTCTTTTCATATTTAGAGAGTCTGAAAAGATTGTAAAGTGCAACTCTAAGGGGGTCCCTTTGTCATAGTTTATAATCAGGTGTGACAAATGTTTAAAAATATACCCAAAAAAGTTCATTTTCCTTAAGTTAGTTTATTGCGTCTAGATAAAGTGATAAATTGATACTCAATAGAGAGTTTCCATATTTTGTTATGAGTACGAGGGAACAGAGTAAACTCGATATTCTTTGTGAAAATTTACTGAGTCATAAAATTTTAACGATTGAAATGAAGAAAACTCGATATATAATTTTTAGTTTAATGAACAAGGAAAAAGAGATAAAATAACTTCTCATGTCTTTTTCGTAGATTTAACAAGCCAGAAGAAGGAAAAAACTTGAGATTTTTCAATTTAAGAGCGAGAAAATGTCCCAAAAATGAAAGTGCTCAATCCATCATTGTAGTATTTTTATCATCTTGGCGATGATAACTCTGGGATTTTTCAGTTCAAGAGTGAGAACATATCCCCAAAAATAAAGTGCTCATATTGAGTCAAAGATGGTCATTTCCACAATTCAACACTAAAATTCTTCATCAAATCATAAGTAATATTGACAACATATCAAAATGTGATATGATAAATAACATAGGAATGAAAAACATCAATTTCAATGACTACCTAAGGTGAGTCATAGCTCATGAGTGACTATAAGAACATTTGGAAGCCTTCATTTTCATTATTTGAGTTCTCTGAGAGCGTTTTGTATTGAAGAAGGAGTAGATCTTGCATCCAATTTCCTTTTTCAGTTTTTTTTGCAGTGAAATGTTTTATTTGGGGAAGTCGTAGTCAGTTTACTGTGGCTAATGTTGCCTCCCAAGGATGGAGGATCATTAAACGCAATTCACGACCTGCATGGGTGCATTAGCATGCCTTGTGGGCCTTGTGGAGTAGCACTAGGCTACCTGGGCACAAGTCAATACCCCCATGCATAATATCCTAGGGATTTTACTACCAAACTCATTGATTATTAGGTGATTTGATGTAGGTTTCGCGACATTAACATGAGTCTTTGGAGGGAAATAGCTCATGATAGTGAAAAACTACATATGCTTAATTATCTGGCATGCTTAATTGTGTTGCATAGATGTAGTTTGATGAACTATGCCATACTTGACTTGATGAAGGGTCAAGAAGAACTTATCAGCTAGATTATCCAATGATGGGATGAGCAATAAGTTGTGTTCAGGAACGAGGATCATGAGATTGCAATAGAAAGAGATGAAATTTGATTTTTTGCAGGTTTATTATGAAGAGGTGCACGCGTAAACTTGACTGGTGGTAGAGTACATCCACGAACCATCGTTGAGTTTGTCTAGACTCACTACAACTCAGGTAGTGGGTTAGTTCATATTAGCGTTCCCATTAAGCAAATCACGACTAGGCTTATGATGGCCATTATTTCGATGATCGTACAGTTAGCGAGGTCCAAGAGCCTGCATGTAGCTACAAAATCTCAACTATTACTAGCCATTGACTATTTACACCCCCATATATTTAACGTGTGCCAGGGAGCTCTTTCCCAGGTGAAGGCAGAACCAAGAGCTTGTAAGACTTGGACCCAAAGAGAGTTTGGTTATGGCACTCTTATTGTATCCTTCTTTCTTGATATAGTACCTGTGCTAAGGGCATGCATGAGTTTGGTCCAGGCTATTCCCAGGGATCCAAGGAAGGGGCAATGGGCTTCCCTAGTTCCTCGAACTAGAAGGGGGGAAATTTGACACTTCTTCGAAGATGATTTCTTCGAGTGGCTTAGCAGCCACATTCTAATGATCAGTGATTATGCCTATGCAGGCATGGATTTCATAGGAGATCCAAAGTTGATCTTGCCATGTGACACTCAACGGGGGCCACAAGGTAAGAGGATTTCATTAGAGTACAAAAGGTATTTTTGAACTTTTGCAAGTTATGTAATGTTTTTGATTTATGGGTAAAAAATCATTGACATGAAGTTTTTGCTTGATACAAATGTTGCACCAGTACATCTAGCGAGCATGCCCTGACAGGCAAGGTTGGGGCACCAACTACCTGGGGTTAGAGCGGGCACAAAAGCTGACGAAGAGGGATATGACATGTGGAGTTTCCGTGAGGTTCTTGGAACCTTGAAGGTCTGAGCATGGGTGTGTCATCTCTTCCCATGAGGGAGATACCGGCTCATATGCAGGGACACATAGTGTGTGTGCATGAGCAATTTCTAGTTCCTCTTAAGAGGTTAGCTAGATTTGTTCTGAGCTATCATGAGAAGTAGTCTTATTAGTAGCATGGGATAGCTAGTAGGTGTCATAGCGAGGCTTAGTAAAGCTATTTTGTACTTAAAAACCCAAGTTTTGGGAATTTTTGATGTAAAAGATTGGACTTGATATATATAGATATATATAGATATTTTGTTGCTTTATGATGTAAAGGTGTTTTTTAATGTTTTTATAAATTTTTAAGTGTGTAAAATTTTACTTTCTTGCATGTATATATAATGAACGAGACAGATGTCGATCTAAAAAAAAAAATCTGAGTCAATGAATGTATTAAATTATCGAGGAATGTGTTCATATGTAATAAACTCAAATTTACATTCCAAGAGTGGTACCCTTAAATAATGATGTAACAAGATTGGATTGCGAATGTGATAATGATTTGTCAATTTCATAATGACTAGCTAAGATTCTAAGCTCACCACCAGATTGGAGATGTCCTGAGATGACACTTTAGTGAGAAGTGTAATTACAGACATATACTCAGCAATATTGTTGGTGGCAGTGCTAAGGAAAACTTGCGTGGAACTAAGTAGCTTCAGCTCAAGTGTGTAAATGAACGAAGAAGCTGATACAATGTGTCATTTGTGACAACTGGAACCATTCGCGTATCCAATGTATGGTAAGGGTGATGAGAAAATATGCGCAAAAAGAGACATGCGTGAGATAAATATTCATAAAAATAAAAAATATCTGCTCACAACAAATGAATAAAAACTTATAAATACATAAAATTACGAAGAAAATGCCTAGTACAATACTAGGGAGAATACTTTTGAGATAGACCCCATTTTGGGGCTTTGCCAGTGGGATTCCTTCAAAGTCCTAAAGATCATAGGAAACATTTGAGAGGGCCTTGGTGACGACATATGGACTGATCCACAATGGCTGAATTGTTCCTGTCCCCAAGGGTTCGTGCTTTTAATCATCGAGTAGAACAAGATCACCTTCTTGGTAAGAACAAGCCTTGACATTTTTCTTATATTCGGTTTTGACTCGACATTTATGGGCTTCGAGGGCCAATGCGGCATCTCGACAAGTCTCATCCAGCTAATTGCGAGATATTAAGTGTTCTTCTTCGGTAGTGGTGCAAGGCAAGAGTTCAACAATGATTTTCAGTGATGGAATTCGACACTTGATAGGTAACGCTTCTTTCAAACTGTAAGCAAGTTGGAATGGTGTAAAGCCTGTAACAGTTTTGATTGAGGTTCGGTATTCCCACAACAAAGGATAAATCATATGGTGCTAGTGGGTATTGTGATTACCTACTAAATGTCAGATCATGGTTTTTATGATGTCATTAATGACTTCGACTTTGCCATTAGCCTGGGGTAGTAGGAGGAAAAATTTTCATGCCTAAAACTAAGAAACAACGTTAAGTTAGACATCATGGGCTTCTGAATGTGAGAACCATCATCTGTAATGATTGTGTTGGGCATGTTGAAATGACAGATCACCTAATTGAACAAGAATAATGCCACATTTATCCATAGGCCTTGAAAGTGGGAATGGATTTAGCCCATTTTCTAAAGTAGTCCATAGCGACAATAGTGTAGTTGTGTCCATCAGACGAAGTGGGGTTTCATGTTATGAATTTGAAGCCTCATTTGGTGAAGGGGTCGACAGAGATAACAAGGTGTACAGGGGCCGTTGGTGCACACATTTTCTTGGTAATTATTTGAAAGGGGTGACACGGCTGGATTACCTTGACACAATAATTAAACAAGGTCATCCAGTATTATCTTGCATGTAAAATTTTCTGGGAAATAAATATGATAGAAAGATGACTGCCACATACCACAGTGTGAGATTCATTTAAAACATGTTCTGCCTTAGCATGAGTGAGACAACATTAAAGAACTATATGAGTACCACAACAATATAAAGTATCGTTTAGAACATAATAGTGTTGAGCTTGGTAGCGAATACGATGATGGTCACCTGACGATAGATCAGGGTGGAATCGTTGCGCTTGGAGGTAGACAGGAATGTCACTATACCAAGGGTGAGTTGAGTCTATCAGATATACATATTCATCTGGAAGTGGATCATCGTCTATCTCATTTGGATTGACTTTGGGAAGATCGAAGACTGTTTTTGCGAAGCCTAAGGATTATTTTCCCTTAGTAGTGGAAAACACCAAATCAAATTACTAGATGATAATAATCCATTTGGAATATTTTCCTATGATAACTTCATGAGACAAAATGTTTCTCATGGGATTCTCAAAAGTGATGATGGTAGTTTTTCATAGAAGTATATAGTGTCTGAAGCGATTTACAGCAAGGAAAACTAGCGGGGACAACTTTCCCACATGTGAATATCGAATTTCACGCCCATCCAAACATTTTGAGAGATAATAGATCGCATGCTCACTAATATCATTGTGGGTTTGAACCATCAACATACCAAGAGAGTATGGTGAGGCTCCTAGGTATAGTAGAAAGTCACACGAATAGTTGGGAGAACTAAGTAGCAGGGTAGCTATAAGTGCCTCTCTCAAGGCATCAAATGATCATTGGGCTTGATCATCCAATAAGTATGGTACTTATTTATTCAGTAGGCACATAAAGCCTTTCGTAATTTCAGCATAGTTCACAATGAATCATCGTAAGAAGTTTCCTTTCCCTTGCAAACATTGGTGCTGTAAAATGGATTGTGGCATGGAAAATTGAGTAATTTCCTTTACCTTATCGAGATCAAACCTAATCCTGTGTTTGGAGACAATGAAATCATGTACGTGTCCAAAATATATAGAGAATATGCATTTGTATGGATTCAGACATATGTTATAGAACCTGTACCTAAGAAAACTTTCTCGGAGATGACCTAGGTGCTCGACTCACTTCTTGGAATGGGTTGGAAGGTCGTCCAAGTAAGCTTGAACAATGTGTCTAATATCATGGAATTCATAGCCCATGGCCCGTTGAAATGTTTCTCCAACATTCTTTAGGTTGAATGTGAGTTTTCTATATGAAAATATTCCCCAAGGGAAAATGAAGGTGGTTTTGTGATGGTCCACAGGTCTTATGGCGATCTGGTTATAGTTTAAGAAACCATCCATAAAGGAGAATGATTCATAACTGTCACAATCATTGATTATCTGGTCGATGAACGATGTCAGATAATTATCTTTTGGACACACAATTTTCAAATCTGGGTAGTCGAAATAGAACCGGATGGTACACA
This sequence comes from Pinus tabuliformis, assembly GCA_031772625.1. Taxonomy (NCBI): domain Eukaryota; kingdom Viridiplantae; phylum Streptophyta; class Pinopsida; order Pinales; family Pinaceae; genus Pinus; species Pinus tabuliformis. Next base: position 726,765,607 of record CM062819.1, read on the forward strand.
TTTTTATTTATAAGAACTAGATTGGAAACCCAATCTATCAAAGGAATGGGATAAATGAAACGAGCACGTAATAATTTTTCCACCTCAGTCTTGATAGCTACAATTTTGTGGGGGTGGACTGGTTAGAGTCTTTGGCTGACAACCTATGCATTTTCATAAACCTTAATCTTAGTCTCGATGATAGATGGATCTATATCGAGAATTTCCTCATAAGACAAAGCGAATATATCATGGAATTCCTTGAAAAGGTAGGTGAAGTTTTCAATTTTCTTAGGATTGCAATTAGATCAAATCTATATACTTTCCACGATGCCTGTCTTAACTGAGATATCAATGAGATTTGTCTTTGAAAGATTACCCATGTTCCCTTGCGGCTCCAAATTTTTTATGGCCATATAACTCGAGGGAATGACCTTAGGTGGTTTAAAGGAAAGGATTTGTATAGGGGTCGCATCCGAATCATATATTGAAATGCGATGGTAATACTTTTCCCAATGTCTCTCCTCTAAACACATGATCTCTCGAATAGTTTTGTCTAAAGGTAGGACTTGATTGAGGAGATCGTTAGCTGGAGCTATTGTGGGAGAGAAGATGGTCCCATTGGCCATGACCAAAGTGATAGGAGAATTAGATGCATATTGAATGGAGTTATAGGCTAATTCTACTGGTGATAGCGACATTTTCTCTCCATAAGACTCAATGTCTGAAGGGGCCAGCAAGGTCTAGGGATCAGTTGGGTTATGAGCAATAGTGGAGACCATAGAAACTATCTGTGGAATTGTCGATGGTGGGAGAGGAAAGCAACCCATCAAGGAAGAACCCTTCAAAATACCTATACCGATACTAACATAAGAGTCAGGTATGCCACCGACTAAAGGTACAATGTCGTTAGGCAACGACGAGTAATCTGGGGTGCAGAAGGAAAGCTCATCCACCATGACTATTCTTCCATTCAATGGAAATAGGATGATGTGGAAAACCATATACATGATGGAAGTCATGGAATAAGTCCAAATGTTGCCCAAAATTAGGTTATAGTTGAGTTTTTGATCCACGACTTTAATGTCCACCGTTACCATTTTCCCACTCAAAGTGATCCAGTAGTCAAGAAGGTAAGCTTTTGGGATGAATGTATGGCCATCAAATTATTTAGGGGAATTCACTGACAAAGAGAGCGTTGGAGAACCCAAGGTGAGCCAACATGAAGTAGACATGAGACACATCAAAGAGCCTTCTTCAATGACAGTTCTATGTACACCTCAGCCTTTCGAAAAACTTTGCTCCTAAAATGCAAGATGGTGGGAAAGGGGAGGTTTACATTTCTCCAAGTTAAATATTGCTAGCATGGAATCCTAAGGGTCAACCCTACCAATATCTGAAAGAAAATATATCCTTTATGCTTGATAAGTTTGCAATACTTCGAGTGCAGACATAACTCACAGTGCTTGTGCCAAGTCTTTTACAATATTGTAGTTCTGGGAAGCACGTTTAGATGTGTTATGTGTTGCACAACGAAGTGCCCCTTTTTGGGGGTGAATTACAAGATCAGCAATAGGACTTTCAATGTGAAGATTTTTGGGCAGTAATGGTTTTGAACTCGTGTTAGTGTCTTGAATTTTAGTGGCTAGAGCTCCATATGTTTTCGCTCACGTTTGAAGATAAACCATTTCAAAAGTGTAAACAGTTGATGATCCTTCACCAGAGGAAGGATGATGTGAATCACCTTTGCCCCCTTGAGTGGCTTGAGGTGGGTATGCAATAAGATGTTTCTTCTATTGAGGAGGGAAGGGGTTGTGTATGACTCTGGGGGTCTAGCTAGTGTCCTTTTGAGCAAGAATATCTATACATTCTTGGAGACATAGACATTGATGTGTCATATGGTCTTCCTCACATATTTTGCAAGGAAACTTGATATCTTTTCCCTTTCCAGTGTCAGGGGGTGCAACAACTTTCTTCTTTGGTTTCAATTGCTTGGATGGATACTACTCAAAAGGAGAGGTCTTTTTCATATTCTTCTTATTCTTGCCACAGGGTTTTGGTGTAGATTGCACAAAGTTTATCGCAGTGGTAGGAAAAGTAGTCCATTAGGTAGCAGGATCAACATGAAACTAGGCAATGTGCCTGCTAAGTTGTTCTACAACAAACCTAGAGGTAGCACCAATAATACCATCAGTGTGCTCACTCGGTTTCTAAGTAGCGGGAGCATTGGAAGTGATGGGGGCATTAGGGATTACGTCGTATAATGTGTGAGACTGTGAAAAAGAAAAATTGAAGAGATTGGCATGACGAATGGGTTCGTCTTCAGTGACCACAATACCTAAGGCAATGTCCTTGGTGATTTGGGGAAGAAGAGATTTACAGATCCAATCTACTAATAGATAATCTAGAGTGGGAGCTTTGACTAGCCTCCACCTATGCCTTCATTCATGAATGTGATTAGAGATGTGGGTCTTGGCATAAGGAAGTAAGGAGTTTCATCTCGGTTTCATACTAGATGGGTAGCTAAATGTGCTTTAAAAATTCCATCGCCAAGGCGCCAAAGATATTAATTGAAACTCATGGTAGCTCAATGTACCACATGGTGGCATTGCCAGTAAGGGTGTGGGGGAAGATCCAGTGCTAGATACTGTCATCCACGATGGAGTTTGATACACACCATAAATGATAGGTGGTGACATGTGTACCCAGATCATCCTTTTGTTTTCCTTCAAACTTCGGGATATCGACACATATTTTGTGTGGGATTGGGGGCCAATGTAAGTTATGGTAGAAGGGGTCATTGGTCAGTTTGTACAAATTGGGGCTGTTGAGTGTTTCAAAAAAAGGAAAAGCATTTGGTGCCCTCGGGTCTGATTAGGGTGATGAAAATTGACTTGAGGGACCTTGTAGTCCAGCCATCATATTATTGCCAACATTATACTTAGGATTTGTTGAATAATAGCTTCCTTGGGGAACATTCATATAGTGTGTTTATCCATATTGCATGTTAGGCTGGGGGATATAAGCTTGATTTTAGCCAGGATAATAATTCCCCCCTTAACTCAATTGAGGTTGAGAATTGGGTGCCCAAATGGATTGAGCGAGACTGGTTTGAGGGATCCTGCTAGCCATGTAGTAAGTCGTAGGAACTTGACTAACATATGGAGGATTTATATCAATTAATTATTGTGTAGCTTATCCTACAAGTGAAGGGGGAACTGTAATGCCCCTTGCTGGTATATGAATGTTGGGAACAATGCCCCTGGCATTTCAACCTGGGGGTTTGAAATAAACAAAGGATTCCAACCAAAGTGATTATTGAAGGGACCTATGCTAACAATTTTATTTGGAGTGCTAGGTGAAGGTACAGTAGCAGACGCAAAATAGGCAGAAACCAATATGTACGTGGTTCCACTCATGTTAGGTGTAACTAAGTTTCTAGGACTTGGCATAGTTTGGATAGTTGGGTTTCCGATTAGTTGTGTATTACTGACTGTTGGCTGGGGAAGTGAGGGTGGACCAAAGTTGTCAAAAAAATCCCATGACTTGTTAGCCACTGATAAAATGGTGGATGTAGGCATAGTTGAAGACATGGTAGGTATAGGTGAAACTTGAATCAATAGATGTCCCAAAGGATAAGTGATGGGAGGATTATAAGGAGTTACAAAACCTTTAGTGAAAAAATATTCTAGCAGTATTCAGTATTGGAATGTATTATTTGATTCAGTGTTAGACACTAGAGACTGATTACTAGAAGTGGGGTAATCCAGATCACTGAGGCTTGGCGGATCCTCCACAATTAGTGGAGGAAGACCATGTTGTCACCGTGATTGACGACGAGGGCCATATGTAACTATGGTGACCAATATATTTTATCAAAAAAATATATTGTGATATTGATTATAGTCTCACTGATAAAAAACAAACACCTAAAAAGTAAAAAAATACTCTAAATGTTAATCAGAAAGTAAGGCATATGACTCTATCTGATAACCACCATTTTCTAGAGATGAACCCCAGTATCATAATGGATAAAAGATAGAGCTAGCCAAATGTAGAGTTACAATTACTCTTGAGCTTCAGCTGAACCTCAAATTAAGGGGCGAAGTACTCTCTTGAAGATGAGCACCCTCCCAAAAACCAAAGACAGAGTACGTTCACCTATCTAGATATGAGGGCATCCCACCCCAGTCACCTACTATTCATCCCTAAATAGTATGGCCACTATCGTTACCTCAAATCATAGGTACTATAGGGGGGCATTGTCCTAGACAGTACATTATGTGGGTAGGATACCTGAGCCCTTGACTCAACTCCGAGACCCCTGAAGGGCTCCTTGATACATATAATACCCAATGGAGATGCAACTAAAGGCAGGCTACCTTCTCTCACATTCCAATTCTGCCTCATATTTAGCTCCACTTTGACTGGAGTGGTCCCAAATAGTACGAGTGCAGTAGGACTTTATCTCCTTAATGACAATAGTCTTGATTTTACAATCTTGGGAAGTTAACTCAAAACTTCCTAGCCCAAGATGCTATCCTAGACTAATATGTGTGTATACTTAAAAATAGTTGCTGATTACTTTTATTAAGAGATATATCTTAAATGTACTTTATTAATGTCTTCAGAAGGGGTGTTGACATATGGAGTTTTGTGGGACTTAGACACAAACCATCCAGGAATTATAAATCTCTGGTTGCACTCTTAGGGTGCATTAGGGGGAAGAAGCTCTAAAAAAAGTCTTTCAATGTAATAACAAAGGATGAGCATAGTGAGGACGGTGTTGAAGAGTCCTAAATGGTCATAAATGGAACCAAGAAGAACAGAAGGGCCTAGAAGAAAGAGAGATCTAGAAAATTGGTAGGAGAAAACTGGGAACAAAGTATAGTTCCCAGCGGAGTCACCAATTTTGTTATAGGGATTAATGCATGGGAGGTTGTGGCTATAATACCCTCAAGGATCTTGCCATGATCCTTGGCATAAAACTCAAACTAACTGCAGCTACCACAAATAAACATATACATATCCATATTAATATATGATATTTAAAGCAAGAGGGAAGATATTACCTTAGATCCTACTGTAGTTTTGTTGGAGAACCCAATGTAGTAGAGTAGAAGACCCCTTTTCTAGCTCCTAGATCAACACCTACATATAAACAAGACAAGAAGTAATACTATAACATATCAACTATAATAATCAAGACAACAATATATAAATATATCAAATAGCGTGCATCTAAGCTACTCATAAACTATGGTATTACATCACCATGTAACTAAACACAATATAAACATCATAGAGTAGAAAACACAATTGCTAGTCTATATTATTAATAGGAATGGATGATTAAAACCATCTGGCGAATCAAGCTTCCCTTACTCCTGCAAATCCTTTCTCTCTGTCTCTTATTAAGCTCTTGGTAAAAAATTGTATCTCATACAAAGTTTCGACAACTAGTTGACAATCCTTCCACCTTTCAACCACTTTCACAATGCCCTGAGCACCCAATATATAGAATGAGAGGCTTATCCTTTCCAACTCTCTCATGAGTTCCCTTTGTCAAAAGCTAGGATGTTTCCTTGCTTTGTTGCTCTTTCCATTTCTATTAGACTCCGTTAGAAATAAAAATATCCTTAAATAAGTCGAAGGTATATGTTTCTTTCTTTTTGGGGTGACGCGTGAGTAAAAAGTGGGATATTATTCAGTCAACCTACTCATTTGACCTTGGAACCTCACAAAATTGGACTAACGTTGCCCCTAAGGTGACACAGTGAGTTACCCTAAGGATTAACGCCCATGCCTCATGCATGGGGAGTGTTATAACTCATCCTAGTAGTTCCCGGGGAGCATTACCGTAGAAAATAGGCATGTGAACTTGGTATTTTCTTTAGCCAAATTGTCTTCCTCTCCTGAGATGATGAGGAGGTCATTTTCCTGTATAACCATGTTTCATAGGTAAATGTAAGTGAATTCCTTCATGTCACTTCCCATATGTATAATATGGAGGGGAAAAACAAATATGGGTAGTTGTTAGTCATCGACACCTAAAAAGTAACATCATAAATCAAACTTAACAACAAATTGAATAACTGAAGCTATAAACTATGATTAAACCCATAGGTAAGTATCCACTTTGTGATATTGAATATCCATTGAATTACTAGAACTTTAAATCAACATGGAGGAAACCTTTTTGTAAGATGGTGTACTCACTCAGTCATTATAATTGAACCCCTTTCCGATCTATGAACAATTCGTTCACAAATTCTAGGAGAAGTGTAGGAAATTATTGGCAACAAGGGACTATGTGGATATGATCACATGTATAAATTTACAATAAGAAAATAGGTACTCACAAATATTTGCAGTTCATGTGTAGTTGGAAAATATCATTTAGATGATTTATATTTCTGAGGCAGTAGAACAACCATATATAAAACTACTTTATTAATTGTTTAGATGTGAGGTTCATAATGAAGATGAGAAATTAGAAAAAGAAATAGAGGATAACCGTAAAAATTAAGCATAGCCTAAACCGAATAGAAATTTCCTAAATGCTGGGTGCAAAATAGGAACTAGGAATGAGTAAAATTTTACAGCAAATTATTTTCTTTACCAATTAAACAAAAGGAAACAGTGATAATAGACCTGCCAACATTACCATGAGTGTGACATAACGTTGAGGAAGGAATACCATCATCATCCATCTATATATAAATCAAAACACAGAGAATTGCACTTAAGAGACAAATCACACTAGAGAAATCCTACTATAAACATAGTGACATCCTTGCTATTACCAAAATAACCAAATGAGAAGCCATTGACCTAAATATTTTCAAACAAGCATAGGGGAAACCCCTAATAATTTATAGGAAAATACACCAGGTAATTAAACTAAAAGAATAATTGCCCATAATCATGGGATTCCATGGAAAATATGTACTTAAGTTCTTATGGTGAATAAACCTCACAAGAGTTAGGGAAAAAGAGGTCATAGTGGTTTGCAGATGGAACTCAGGTGACGAGAAGCCAACATCAATGTTGTTGGAGAAAGAATAAAACTCAAACAAGATAGAAATATTCTCCATTCGATATTTAGGACCATATCCAGAATACAACATAAATAATAACATGTGGCGGTATAGTGGAATTGAGAGGCCCATGGAAATATTCAAATGCAAAGTTACTCTTGAAGTGTAGTACCCATGAAGGTGGTGGGTTCAAAAACCAGAACCAACTTGGAGGAATGTTGAACCTTAACTTAGCACGGGTGAAACCAGAATGAACATCACACTTATAGGGAGAGACTTTAGAGAATGCCTACATTTGCATAGCCAATAAAATATAAATTAGATAGTGGCTTCAAGAATTAAACTATGGAATCATATAGGTAGCCTCTTTGAGTACTGGATTAGCTAGGAAAAACGAAACATAGTAGCCATACCTTATCTGAAACCATAAATGCGATGTACTAGCATTGAAAAAACATGCACAGTAAAATAGGTAGTAAAAATGAGATGACACGGGAGAACAAAATAGTAAACATAGAAATGGCTACATAAAAAATTATCTCAAGATGACCCAAGAAAACAACCCACCATATTTTCTCAAAGGAGGTGAGAGAGCACAATTCATGTATATCCACCTTATTCCTCATCGTAACCTCGCTTAGGCTCTTCAAGAACAAGGAGAACTCATTTCCTGTAGGAAGAAAAAGCCCTCTTAAAGAGAAGCAAAAAAAAATACAATATATTATTACATAAACCAAAGGAGAAAACCAAGCGTAGGAAGGATGGGTTAATGTATTTATAACACGATGGGTAAACCCTTTACTAGGCTAAGGTCTCAGCTGTAACATGGTGGCAAAGGTGTTGCACCAAATACCCAGTAACCACCCACATCGTTGAAATACAGTAAGCCAAGAGGGAAACATATACAGTAACAATGAAACCCTTAAAAAAAACTAAGGAATGTCGAGTTGGGTGTGATCAAAACCCTCAAGAGAAAACTTAGGGTTGGAAGTGCTTTAGCGATCACCGTTGATTTGCAAGTAGTAAATCTGAGTCATTGGAGTCTCATCGCATGGATAAGGATAAGATTGCCTCTAGCACACTAGTGAAGTACAATATTGCATGGATGTGGTGGCATGGCTCACTCTAATTGGAGTGGGTTATGGCGGGTTGAGCAGTTGTCATAAGGAGGATGATGTTGGAACTTTAGTGACTCTAGAAGGGGAGAGGGTCGTGTCCATGTGTTATATCAGACAAAACCAATGACCAAGGTGCCCAGTGATATAGCACAATTAAACCTCCAATATTAATGTGAGTGATAAGTTATAATATTAGGAAGGTGGTGAGTTAATTATCCCAGAGGGACCAAACCATATGCAATTAATACAAAGTAAAACATGACATGCGACTTTAGCAAACCATGGTGTTATTCTATATCATATCAGAATGTAGAAGGAGGCATGAAGGACCTAGGTAGTGGTAGGTTGCATAATATAGAGACTATAGGTAAAGAGAACCATTATTAATTATGTGAAAAATAACTAAGCCAATAAGTATATCGACAATAGACTATCTACTTTTGTTATCCTAAGCGTTGACCAAAGTTACAAATAATATTAAAAAAAAAATTGGTATGACTGGGTTCATTACAAGAATTATCAACTTCACAACTTTTCTCATCCATGAAAGGTATACATTCCAAACCAAATTTTGATACAAGATATTTACATGAGGAATGACCTATTGAAACAAAATCTACAGTCCAATAAATGAACATATATTGAAAGTTGAGAGAGGTAAATTCAAAATAACAAACATCTTTCAAGAAGGAGTTTGGATTGAGTGAAACCATGCAAGGAAAATAATTTAGTGAGAAAATCCACATCTGACTTAGCTCAAGGACCTTACCATAGTTGCAAGAACCTGAAATAACCATCAATGAAAGTTGAAGTTCCTTGTCTTCCTAATAAGTCCTGGAACTTCCCAAGATTGTACAATGATATGTCTAAGATTAGAGGAGATCATGCATGGTGTATCGATAACTACCATCAATAGTTTCAACAAGATCACTACTATGTAAATGGAAGCCATTTACATCACTAATTTGACCATAATTTACATTTTCAATAAACATATTATGCAAATCCAAATATTCTTCTAATTTCACATGTAAAGATGGATAAATAGTAAAAATCTCATGGGTAAGTTTGATAGAAGGACTTTCTTCATGAAAAATAGGAAATGATAAGGAATAGAAAGGATTCTTGATAATTTTATTTCCTTTTTCGTTGTCAAGGATGACCTCATTACCTTGTGTCAATTCAAAATTCAAATTACTAGATGATGAAATTCAAGAGCATGGATTATCTTCCTTGGAAGTTAATGCATTACTAAAAATATAACATGGGTTATAGTGAGGTGAAATGGAAGTTTACATAAGAACATTTTCTTGGACGAAACCAATTTTGAAGTCTAAATCTTCCAAAACAAAATCTTCTTGAGAAACTCAAAGATCAAATGGTGCACTTGGGAAACCATCATTGCATAAAAGAATGAAATTAGAATCATTAGGATGATGGTTGTCCAAGTGATCTAGGTGGATGTTGGTGGCCACCCACCTATTCCACTTGTAACCCTAGCACTATCTCTTTCATTTTTTGAGTTTCCTTAATTGCAACAAAATTTACAATTTTTGGTAGTTTTTTGGGTCCTAAACTTTCGGAGACATTTCGAGGCCCTAAACGAGGTTTATTAGGAAAAACAGGGACAACATCAGTTATTGACCACAATGATGGCCACTCAGAATTTGTATTCCTTAGATAGATCTCTGTAACAAGGTATTGTGTAGGTAGAACAAAGATCATATGCAAAATTTACGACCTCGGGAAGTTGATGTACCAATTTACCCAAACAGTGCCCATAGTTTTGGTGCCTCATCTCCTGCAGTTAGGTTTTTGGATGTTTAGAATTTTCCATTGTTTCTAAATAATAAATAGGCCTTTGATATTCATTGTAACACAATTATGAATCATGTATCCCACACATCTCTTCTTAGAGATAAGCTACCATCGCCCAAGCTAATCTTAAATCCATTATGTTTGTAAGGATATTCCATCATTTTATATTAATGAAATGAAGTGTTATTTGTAATCCAATTCTCTATTTATTGTTATATCTATAATTTGTTGCATTACTATTTAAGTTTCGATTAGTGGTCTCATAGTGGTTTACTCTTTCTCTGTTTTTCTTTGGATGTCCCCATCGAGGTCAGGATATAAGGAGTTAGGTCTCGAACTAGTCAAACCTTTGCAGGACTAGCCTTGCAAATCCCAACGGCCTCTCATGGATGAAAAGAATAAAGAGGAGGTGGTAGGAGATCCCTTCAAAATATTTCTCAAAGAATCCCTCAAGCGATAGAGGAATGCGATCATGGACAACATTGCCAGGATCCTTTAGTGCCTACCCAAGGGTGACACATCTCCTTCCAGCAGCTACTATAGAAGCTCAACACCATTTAAGGTACAAGTTAACTTTGACATCCCAATAATTAAGGGTGAGATAGATTTGGACATTGTAGATAAATGGTTAAATCTTCTAGAACGATATTTTCCTTTTCATGATTTTTCCACTCGGGAAAATATTAATTTTTCACTTCTCAAAGCCACCCCCCATATCAAGGATTGATGGGAAACCTATTCTTAAAAGAAGGATATCATCAAGGAGCGTTACTACCTTATTGAGAATTCATTCTAGGATATCATCAAGGAGCGTTACTACCTTATTGAGAGCTATGAGGATAAATACATAAAGTGGACCACACTGCGACAGGAAAGGGACGAAGACATGTCGGAGTTTACCAATGTTTTTCATACCCATCATATGAAGTTAGGTATCATGGATTCTGGGAAAAAAATTATACTCAAGTAATGCATTTTCCTACACAGGTACATCCATGATGAGATTGAGTTCCTGGACATTGGCTCACTCAGCACAATGTACCGATACACTATCAAGATTGAATTGAAGTTTAAACAAAAAGAGAGATACTTTAGATATACAAATCCAAAGCAAGGGAAAGGCACCTCCAAACCATAGACCAAAGGGAAAAGCCAAGGGGGCACGAACCAAGATAACCCACTAAAGTGCAAAGTAAAGAACAACACCATGAAGACAGGGAAGGACATGGGAAAGTGGTGAGAGTTCCATAAGAGCACCACTCACAACACAAGTGAGTTTCGAGCCATGCAGTCACTGGTGGCCAAGCTGAAGGATTCCGAGTCAGACACATGTTCTAACCCTAAGTCAGAAGCCAATAAAGGGAATGAAAACATGAAGTAGATCATTGATTTAGAGTGTAGTGCAACTATGGCCACAACCAAGAACTAGAAGATTGAAACTAAAGATCTAGAGGATGGGGAATGCCTATTCCACTCATAGATGTGGGTGAAGGGTTCTCTGTTTCAGTTCATTGTAGACAACCAGAGCCAAAAGAACCTCATTTCAGCAGATTTTTTGAAGTGATTGGGCCTATCGACTACAACACATCCACAACCATACACGATCAGGTGGTTTCATTAAGGATGATATCTCTACATCAGCTAGCAGTGTCGCCTTTCCTACAACATCAAGCTCTTCATGGATGATGTACTGCATGATGTTACTCCTCTTGAATTTTGTGATGTATTATTAGGAAAACCATACTTGTGGAAGAGACATGTTTTATATGAGTGTAGACCTCACTCTATTATTATTTCTTTGGGTCGTAAGTTATACAGGATACTAGAGGTAGCCACACCTACCGCCATCTCTTTGATCTTTGCTAAGAAATGCAGTAAGATCATCTCCTAAACTGGGAAATTTATTTTCTTTCTGATTTTCTCTCAAACTAAGGGGAAGATTATAGCCACATCCATGTCCCCTGGGAAGGGTTCCTCCATGCAGCAGAAGTAGGTGGATATGGTCATGGAAGAATATAAGGACATCTTCTCCACACCCACAGGGGTACCCTTACACTGTGAGGTCAAGAATTCAATCGATCTGACTATCAGAGCACCTGTACACAACGGGTTGATATATTGCCACTCCTTTTTTGAAAATGAAGAGATCAAGTAGAAAATCTAGGATTTGCTACAAAAGGGAAAATCCAACCAAGTTTCTCGCTGCGTGGGAGCCCAATTGTACTTGTATAGAAGAATGATGGGACTTGGAGGCTCTGCATTGATTATGAGGCACTAAACAAAATCACTATGAGGAAAAGGTATCCAATATCATGGATTGATGAATTTATAGACCAAATCAAGGGGGGAAAGTATTTCAAAAAGATCAATATAAAGTTTGGCTATATCCAGGTTCCAATAAAGCCCACAAATGTATGGAAGATTGCCTTCAAATCCAAGGAAGGCATTTTTGAATGGTTGGTTATGCCCTTCGGGTTGACAAATGCCCCTACTAATTTTATGAGGCTAATGGTTGACATCTTGTGGCCCTTCACCAACTCATTCGTGGTTTTTTGTCTAGACGATATCCCCATCTTCAGCAAAAATTGGGAAGAACACTTGCAACACATTTGATAGGTCCTTCAAAGTCTTTGGAAACACAAATTATGTGCAAACTTTGAGAAATGCACATTTGACATGAGGTAGGTCAAATATTTGGGTTACATCATAAATGAGCATGGCATGCACGTGGATCTGACTAAGATCCAAGTCAATTGGGATTGGCCAGATTTGATCACTCTAACGAAGCTTTGTAGCTTTTTGGGCCTTGCAAAATTTTATCAGAGGTTCATGTTGGGACTATACCATATGACTTGGACTTTGAGTCAGATTACAAAGGGAGGGGTGAAAGAAATAATTTCATGGTACGAGTCCCAACAGAAGGCATTTATTGAGTTGAAGCACCGACTCTACTCAGCACTAGTATTCACACTACGAAACCTACAACAACCATTTGAAATCGAGATAGATGCCTCATACTATGCTATTGGTGCAATCCTTACCCAATACAAGGATCAATTGGCCTATCATAGTGACACACTTTCTGATATACTTCAAAAGTACCCACCTATGATAAAGATACATATTCCATCGTGCAGGCTTGCCGACAATGGAAGCATTCCATTCTGAGGAAGGAGATAGCCATTCACACCGATCATCGACCTCTTTACTTTATATAGACATAGGGTAAGTTGCAAAATGATCACCATAAGAAGTGGTCTACATATCTGCAACAATTCCACCTGAACATTAAATACAAAAAGGGGTGCACCAATAATGTTGTAGACTACCTCAAGTGACCCCCAACTTGGACACGTGACTATTGTTCTCAACTCTTGTGGCCACGAGAGCTTTGGATGGCCACAAATATATAAAATGATCCAAAGTTCACCTCCGCATATGAGATGCTAGTATATGGAAAGCAAGTTCCTCATTTCCACCTCCACCATGCATTATTATGCTACGTGGACCACCTTTGTGTTCCTTCAAGTGAGCGTGTCACTTTGATTTTGTAGGTTCACTAGAGTTGGGTTTCAGGAAACTTTGGTGTGGAGAAAATTATGGTTGTACTACAAAAGTAATTTTATTGGCCCAAACTCTGACTGGATGTTGGGAAATATATTAGATACTGCACTACCTGCTCCATATCCAAGATAACCATCAAGACGAAAGTCTTGTGGAATCCACTACCTACTCTCAACCACCCCTGGGAAACAATCTCCATGGTCTATATGTCTAGCCTCCCTTTTACGAAGAATGGTAATTACTGTGTATTTTTGCTCATGGACAAATTTTATAAGATGGTTATATTGGCAGCCTAGAAGAAGAGCATCACACCAAAGGAAACTGCCAAACTCTTATTTAAACGAGTATGGGTACATTTTGGGATCCCGTGGACCATTATATCAAATTGGGATAATAGGTTCTTGAACACAATCTAATGAAGCCTTTTGAAAATATTGGACACCAAGTTGATTAAGTCGACTACCTTCCATTGCCAGACTGATGGCTAGACAGAAGTCATGAATAGGATGATAGTGCACATACTCCACATGTAAAAATACAAGCATCCATGAACCTGGGATGAGAGTTTCCGTATGTGCAACACAGTTATAATAGAGCTCTCCATATATCGACTGGTAGCAGTCCCTTTCAAGAGGGCTTAGGATTTCGACAATTATGTCTAATCGATGTTGCCATGCCTCATGCGAATACATAGAAAAAATCCACACATGTATTGTCCAAGGCTCATCAAGCAACCAAATTTATTGAACGAATTGAACACATCAGTCAACAGGTTCACAACATCTTGGATAAGTAAAATTCCAAGTACAAGCAACGACATGATCAACATTGGGTTCCACACAAGTTTCAGGTGGACGATAATGTTTGGTTGCATTTGCAGAAAGAACACCTTACCAGAGCCCATAGGAAGCTCAAACCACTTTGATATGGTCCTTACAACATTACCATTATTTTAGGAGATAATTCTTTTGAGCTCAAAATTCCCCCATTCCTTGGTCTGCACCCACTATTCAATGTAGACCTCGTTCGACCATACTTCCCATGATTACTGGACACATGAGACATTGTAGAACAACACACACCAATGGATTTAAACCCATATTGCATGGAATAGGCCACAACTAGTCAAATTATAGACACACAGGTGAAGAACACTCACCAATAGAAGATCCAACTATATCATGCTGTCAAAGATGGCCAACTCCTGCACCAAGGGAAGTGACTCACCATGGACCAAGTTCAGCAGAAGCTTCCCCATCTCGTGGAGAAAATCAATGCAATGGGGAAAATTGGATCCTAAGGGAGGAGGACTAATTGAGGCAATTGTTGGTGGCTACATTCCTATTCCACTTGGACCCCCACCACTATCTCTTTCAGTTTGCCAGTTTCCTTGATTAGAGTAGACTTTACTGTTTTTAGCAGTTTTCCGGGCCATGAAGTTCCAGAGCCGTCTTGAGGCCCTAAATAAATATTTTTTGGAAAACTACAGCCAACATTTTTATTTCACCATGTTGGCCACTCTAAATTTGTATTCGTCATATACATCTTTATAACGAGATATTTTGTGCGTAAAACAAAGATTGTACCAAAGTTACAACGCCGGGAAGTTGATGTAACAATTTACCCAGATAGGGCCCATAGTTTTGGCGCTTTATCTCCTAGGGTTAAGTTTTTATATGTTTAGGGTTTTCCCTTATTTCTCAATAATAAATAGGCCTTCCAGCCTCATTGAAACACAATTCAAAGGCATCTAGCCACAAAATCTCTTCTAAGAGATAAGCTACCATCACCCAAGCTAGTTTCCATTCTGTTAGTAAGCATATTCCAGTGTTTGATATTAATGAAATGTAGTGTTATTTTTGTTGCATCCCATCTTTAATTTGTTGCATTCCTTTTTAATTTTTGGTCACCAAGACTTCAAATTGATTAAGAAAATCAATTCCATTTGAGTCATCATTGAGATGGATAGATTCAAAATCAACCAAGGATTAAATGGAATTATCTCGACATGGAAGATTTTGAAAAAGGGAAGAAGGATCAAAATAATCCTCACTTTCCTACTACTTTACTTGCAAAGAGTGACTTCCTTGCACCTAATCATTGTTGGGATTAGAAAACTGAATATACACCACAATAAACTGATCAAGAAAATCAAGGGGCAAGGGATCATGTTATGAAATCAACTCACAAAAAGATAGAAAAGATAGATCAACAACTTCGAAATCAGCCTCTTCAAGGGGGAAACCTCCTTTACACCACACAAATGAGCAATTCTTGGATGATACAAATGACAAGACATCCTTTCTACATATAAGAGTCTAAGTAGTCCCAATCCAATTAGAGCCTACATAACAATAATATTGTAGGGGCACAACAATAACAATAGTGGGCTTCTATGGGGTACAATAATAACAACACGGGGACTATTTGGGCACAATAATACAATAAGGGGCTACACTAATAATAATAATGGTTTACACTAGTAGTATAGGAACCTAACATGACCCTCTTCTTCAAAAAGTGTTGTCCTAAATGCTTGAGTAGTTATGGATTCTTTTGTATAAAATTATCATCCTTCCATTTGGAGTCTTCAACAGGTAAGTTCTTCCACTTGATGAGATATTCTGAAATTGACCAATTTCATAGTTTTGATTTATTGTTTCTATGACTTCTTCGGGTTCCAATATGATATTCCCTTCTTCATCAAGTTCTATAAATATTGTTTGAACTGGGACCTTCTCCAAATTTTGAATAAGTGCCCACACTTCTTTGTCATTGTTCCATTAATCCTTTTCTTCATTTATCCAATCTAGTTGGATAATAGAAATTGCACAAAACAATGCGTCCACATCCTCATCCTTTCTTTAGAGTGCATCCGCAACAACATTTTTCTTCCCTGTTTTGTAGATTATTTCAAAGTCATAACCCAACATCTTTGTGACACATTTTTGTTGTTCTTGTAAAGATAATCTTTGGTCTAAAAAGTATTTAAGAATATCATGATCTGTTTTTACCTTGAAGTGCCTTCCCATTAGGTAAGTTCTGATGTTTGGAGGAACACTTCCTGGAATCAAATGGATAGCATGATCATGATCATGAATGGGTGGGAGTCCTTTCAGAGTCTCAAATACCATGCAATGATTGTCCAAGACTTTTTGGATATCTAGAGAAATAGATGATTTCGATGTGGGAACCTCTAGTGAACATAATTGTGCAATTATGCCTCGTTTTTATTTCTTTAGAAGCTTTTTCATTCCGTTAGAGCTAATTATCTTTCCCGGTTTCCATGTAATACCCATTAATTGAACTTCCTTTCCTTCTGAATTTCTTTTTCATGGAAGGTTCCTGAAAATTAAAAGGTATTGTACCCAAGAATTGTAGCCATTCGACTCCTAGTACAACATCACCACCACCCATTGGAATGGAAATCATTGGGCTAGTCAATAAATACTCTCCCATTTATAGTTTGATATATTAGCACTTTCCCAAGCAATTTATGGTTCCTACACTTGCAACTGTCACTTGACACTCTGGTGTTGGATAGAGGAAGCAATTCAATTCCTTGGCTATCTTACAATGAATAAAATTATGGGTGCTAACTAAGTAAATCAACACTATTACCTTTTTCTTCTTGATATGTCCTTCTATCTTGATAGTTTGACGACTGGTAATTCCAGCCAATGCATTACAAGATATGGTCAAATTCATTTCTTATTTCTCTAGGGTTTGTTCTTGGTGTATATCCTCTTCTTTTGATGTTTCTTGTTCCTTTTCTTCCTCCTCTTCACAATCTATGTAAAATAATTTCTTCTCAGCACACTTATGACCTTTAGTGTATTTTCTATCACAACTGTAACAAAGCCCTTTTGATCTTTATAGTTGTGAGTGGTAGGATTACTTGTTGCCATAATTTTGCTTTCCATTTTTCTTGCCAACCTGAATGCCTTCTCCAATGAATCAAGTTACTAAAGACGAACCTTATGTTGAATGTTATGCTTTAAATTCCCTATTATGACACCAATCCTCTGCTTCTCTGGAATATCATTTACCCTTATATTCAATTTTTTTTAAGTACTCAATGTGCTCTGCCATTGAACCCTTTTGTTTGAGATTTATCAATTGGCTAAAGAAGGTGTTGCTCTTTGTATCCTCGTAATGTGCCATCATTTCATTCGTAAAAATTGACCAAGTGATAATTCATTTACAAGAGGAAATCCATCGATACCATACAAACTGATTGGGTTCCAAATATAAAGTTGTAATGCATACCTTTTGTGTGTTATTGACATTATGGAGATCTAAATATTGTTCCATCTATAGTATCCATGTTATAGGATCCTTGCCATCAAACTTCCTCATATCATTATTTGGAATGTGTTGGGTCTTTATTCCAATGTTAGAGTCAATGAAATCATGATTAACATTTTTTTTGTTCTCATCGTGAGTTTTCTCTACTACCTTTTCACCATTAGGAAGCCTTTCTTGTAGAAGCTTTGTCAAACCTTCCTTCAAAACTTCCACATATTTCTTCAAATATTCAATGTTGTCATTCCTTGAATCAATGATTAACATTTATTTTGTTCTCATTATGAGTTTCCTCTACTACCTTTTTGTCATTAAGAAACCTTTTTTGTAGAAACTTTTTGTCAAACCTTCCTTCCAGCTTTCGATGTCCTTCTTCCAATCTTCAATGTTGTCTTTCATACCATCCATCTTAGCTTCGACACCTTTATTTAAAAATTCATATTATCTTCCACGTCTTTCTTTAAATAATCCATCTTAGCTTCTCTTACTTTTTGCGAGAGTGAAATTTGTTGCACATGGTCTCATAATTTTCATATATAATGTTGCATTTCTTCCTCTTATTCATGTGTCATGTTAGAGCTTTCAGGTTTCTTACTATTTGTTTCCATTTTATTTCTTTGAGGCATGTAGTAATGATAATTATGCTTCAGTATGCCCTTTTAATTCCTTCCAAGTAATTTTAAAAGCCAGATTTATGCAAAAATTAAAAAAACAACACACGTTTTTTCACTTTGTAGGAGCTAGATATTGAATCTGATGTATCTTTGAAATTTTGGATCTCCAAGGTTTGAAATTGCAAACTATGGTAGCCCTCTGAGTCCTATTTCTAATGCCACCAGTCTAATTGAAATTGGATTCTCCAAGAAAGCGTTATGCCCAATCTCCCAAGATGACCTGATTATATACTTTTTCAGTAGAGCTAACTTCTACGAAGTTCCATATGTCATTGTTTCAACCTTCAGGCCTGAAAACAATGATCAGAAAAATACAGCTCGTTCTCTTTCTATGACTTCATACGAAATTTCAGTTTTATACTTAGAGAGAAAGTCGTGATGATTTTTGCAAGATCACCTATTTGAGATGTAATTCAGGAGCCTACAAAAACCATAAGTGTCTTGAACCATATATCCTAAAATGTAGTGAAACAAGATCTGAAATTTGGTCTTGAGCTTAATTAGGATTTCAGCTAAATTTAGATTTCATTTCTGTGTCTAAACCTTCATAGAAAAAAACTTATAGTTAAATTTCCATGATGACATGTTTGAGATGGAATTCTAGAGCTTTCAGAAACCCTAACTTCCTCAGATCATATATCCATAAATATAGCGAGACAAGATCTGAAATTCAGATCCAAGGATCGTTGAGATTTCGGATCAAATGGGTTTCATGGAAAAGACATATCAACGACTTAGAAATTAGCCTCTTCGAGGGGGAAACCTCCTTTACACTACTAAAAAGAACAATTCTAGGATGATACAAATGAAAATACCTCCTTTCTATATAGAGGAGTCTAAAAGGTCCCAATACAATCAAAGCCTACATAGCAATAATATTGTAGGGGCACAATAATAACAATAGTGGGCTTCTATGGGGTACAATAATAACAACATGGGGACTATATGGGCACAATAATACAATAAGGTGGTTGCACTAATAGTAATAAGGGTTTACAGTAGTAGTATAGGCACCTAACAGATCATGGGAAAGAGATGATGGAGGATAACAGGAATTGAAATCAGATCCAAGACTAGAGTTATGAGTGTTAATATGATCTTGAAGAATCAAAGGATTAACCTTTACATGAGGCTCCATGAACTGTTGAATGGTTTCCTCCATTTGATCTGAATCATGGAACATGGGAGAAGGTTGAGAATGTGGAATAGGAATTTGATTTCTAGATTTCCAAACTACAACATTATTATCAAGAGGGACCCAAATTGGTACTGGAAAATAAGGACGATAAGGAACAAAAGGAAAAGTAGGGTCCTCCTCTCGAACTAGAGATATCTCATAATTTACAAAAGTTGATGAAATATAAACATGAGAGGCTTTATATTTGTAGTGTAAGAATATTCGAACCAAAATTTTAAAATTCTCTTTAAGGAACCCCAATCCAAATTTTCCCTAAGAAATTCATAAGATAAGTGAAGGAATATATTAGAAAAGTGCTGAATTGATTCATTACAATTCATTCTAACTGGATTGCTTGTGTTAAAAACATCTCAGTAATCATACCTATCAAAAGCTTAATGAAGCTCCCTGAGTAATTGATCAAAAGAATGGATGGAGGTAGATGCTAAGGTATGACACCATTGATTAACATGACCATCCAGGGTGAGGAACCAAGACACACAAGAAAAATATTCATCATTGATTTCGTAGTATTAACAAAATTTAAGAAAATTACAGATGTTCTAAGTTATGGATGTTCTATCCTCATAATCAAATTTCAATTGAGACAAGTCCTAAAGAGGCTCATCATGGATTAAAAGTTGGCCAGGGTTACATAGACTATAAAGATACCCCAGGAGTATTATTTGAGGATGATCCATTAAAGATAACATATTCAAAATAAACTCAATAGGCACAACTTGTCATCTGGCCCTCCTTCTAGTCCCATAATGTTAATGCTGCTCAATATCGCCAACATACAAGGGGTCTCCCCGATGTGAAGCCCCAATTAAACCTCACATTTTTTGGAGTGAGAGCCCCACCTGAAATATCAACTTGACCACCATAACTATAAGGATCATCTTGGTTTCAATGAATCACATAAGTTATTATATACATAATCCTTGAATAGACAAGTAATTTGATATTTTGAAACATTGATTGCATTGTGTAAAAGGATACCTTGAGAAGGGGAAGACAAAAAGTGAGGTTCTAGAAGGAATTAATAGTACTAACATAAGAGAGACACATGAGAGCATGAAAAATATTTGTTAGCGAAATAGTTCACGTAAGGCTTATTAACTGAATAAAAAACACATTCGACAATATGAGTATCAAATTTACTCAAATATTTCAATTTCTCTAGTACATATGAACACAACATATATCATAAAGATCCCATGAATAACCTTAAAACATTTGTGATACATCCATGAAAATGTGTTGGCTCATAGAGATTCAATATTATCTGAAATATCTAAGTACACAATTACACTAGATGAGGTGCTAGTTCCAATAGTGGAACATTAAGTTACTTCTTTCTTATGCAAATAATATTTTTCTCTCCTATGCCAAGTAGAGAAGCCAAGACTAGCTTTCCAAATCTTAATCCTCCAAAAGGCCCCTTGCTTGAGTTATGAGGTTTCTTTTATAACAAGAGGAATGACCTTTCATATCCTTATGACTCTTGTATTACCCTCATGACCCTTGGACTTTTAGTGCACCTTTTGGACTTCCAAACAATTCTTAAACTTCTAAATGAATTTTGGACTTCTATACATTTTTAATCCATATAAGACTATGTGACTCTTCATGTTCCTACATATGAATCTTATACTTCCACAGTTTGCATTGCATCATTTTCTTTAAAAATACATCATTACACTCCACATGATGATGTGGAATGACACATGGACATACATTGACCACTATGATGACACTTGTACATGTTACAACTTGAAAATTATTACAACGACTTCATGATGAGGTGGCAATGCCACATTGTCTTCCTTGCTACTTCATGTTTCATTCTTGATGACAGATCTGATCTAGGCTTTATCTTCATGAAAGATCCAATTTTTTTCTTATTTTCACTATCCAAAGGGCCTTGGATCAAAAATGGAATCCTCTAAGTCATCATGCAATGTCTTCTTTCCATTTTGGTCCATGATATTCTTCATGGCTACATGGTACCTCTCTTTTGTTCTTCTTCTCATAAGGTGTTCCTTTATGCTTTCTCCTTGATATAGTATCTTGAGCATCACCTTATCATGATAGGAAGGTAATCATTACAATGAAAATAATTCATGATCAAGTGAAATCAATCTAAACACATATATTCTATCACTACCTAGCTCATGGAATGATTTTGTCATGATAGGCTTATGAGAGGGTTAAAAGAAGGCTTGAGTATGATGACATAGTTAAGCGCATCAAGGTTTACAAAGGCCTTCAAGTTGAACTTGTGCACGTAATCAAGAGATAGAGAGCTCGAGGGTGCAAGGGCACAATGGAGCACGTTGAAGAGACGAAGGAGTGAAGCTTCGAGCCTTTAGGCCTTCAAAGTGTGCTCATGTGCCAAAGGACAAGAAGGACACACTAGACCATGCCGAAGGGATGATAGGAAATCATTCAAGTCTTTGAGGTCTACTCATGCTCTCAAAGGGAAGGATCAATCTTCATGCTTTATGGGTGTGACATGCACTCTAAGGATTCATGCTTCATGGATGTGACATGCACTCTTAAGAAGGGCATAGTTGTTCAAGCCAAAGGAGTGCGCTCAAAAGCTTCAGGCTTCATGAGTGAGCCATGTGATTAAGGAAAAGGAGGGTGCACTGTTGCATGCCAAAGGGATGAAGGGAAAACATTCAAGCCTTCGAGGTGCACTCATGTGCTCAACAAGGGTGCAGTTCTTGATGTTGAAGGAGTGTGCTCAAGCTTCCTCCTTCATGAGTGTGACAAGTTCTCAAAGGTAAGGATAAAGCACCGTGTTTTGTTCGTGTGACATGCACTCTAAGAGGCATCATTTATTCATGTTGAAGGAGTGCACCCAAGCTTCATATTTCATTAGTGTGCATGTGTTCTAACAATGAGGATTCTACATGCCGAATGAGTGTGCTCAATCTTTGTGCTTCATCAATGTGACATGCGTTCAAAGGGAAGGGTGAAGCTTCATGCTTCATTGGTGTGATATGCACTCTAAGAGGGTGTATTTCTTCATGCAAAAAGGAGTGCACTCATTGTCCTGAAGTGGGCTCACAATTTTGAAGTGTGCTTAAGCTCTGAAAGTGAACTTTTTAGGGTAGAGAAGGTCCTTTTTCTTATGAAGTGTGATTTTTCACTGAGCGAGGCATCAAAAGGCTAGGTGACTTATCCTTAGGGAATACTAATGCACTTTGAGAGGAAGGAGACCCTAGAAAATACTTAGTGCAAAAGTGTCAGAGGAAATATGGGTCAATGAGGCTCATGAATAAATTGTGCCCAATACATAGTAGAAACAAGAAAGCCTCTAAAACTTACGCTGAATAGTAGGAACTGGAAAGGCCTTGAAAATGGATAATTGTGAGACCAGTAGAGTAAAAGAGAGAAATGAATCTGATCACAAATATAATAAGCATCACAAACATGAATTCCATTGATACAATACAAGCGAATGCGTAGGACTCATGAAAAACAATCACACCTTGAAATGATAGAAAAGTGAAAATATAAAAAGTTAAATAAGTTGAAGGAACCACATGTTCGGTGTGCGTTATATTCTTTTTATGACTACTCACATGTGTGGGGAGATGACAGGGGGGTGCAACCCTTCTTTTGGGTGGTTGGAGGGGGGTGGTATCCCCCTTGCATGGAGTCCAGGGAAATGCCCCAAGAACTTTTTTTTCGACCCTATATTAGGTGGGTGGACCTACATATGGTTTTGTGGATGGGTTTTTCACATGGTTTTGGGCATAATGGTTTTCTACCCATGGTATTTTGTAGATCCGGTCAAGGGAACTATGGAAACGTTCTAATCCAGGGTTAATGCATTGGGGTTTATGAATTCTTTTGAATGTATATATATATATATATATATATATATATATACATATAGATGTATATGTATGTATATATATATATATATATATATATATATATATATATATATATATATATATATATATATATATATATATATATATATATATATATATATATATATATATATATATATATATATATATATATATATATATATATATATATTTATTGTAACATTGAAATGAACATAATGAAAAATCAATATGGTAGACTCAGTTTTGGGATCGGGGGAAAATATCTCGGTATTTGTTTATATTCTCATCATTATTTATTTTTTATTATTTAGAATTTGTCTGCTGGTAATTTATGTATAGGCTTAAAACCTATAACACATGCCAAAGTGAAGTTAACATGAGTATAACACTTTTTAAGGAAAAATCAAGAACAAGTGACAACCATGAAAGTTAAAGTCACACTTGAGAGCATAGAGGCTTGCAAAAGAAATAGTTGATAACACTCACAAAAGTAGAATGCAATCGCAACCAAGGTGAGGGAGAATCTCAACAAAAGTGTGCATCGACTATCAACAGGAGTTGAAACATGCATTTTCTTGATGGATCGTGCCATGCCTCTTCAATCATGCATAAAGGAAGTGTTCTCATAAACTCATCGAAGACTCTACATGTGTGCGCAAGTGACTTGACACTTAATACTTGGAAGAAGACTTAAACATTTTATAAAACACCAATCAACCATGGAACGACATATTGTGGGACTCTAAGTAGACTCCAAAATTCAAGTGTGGGAAAAATATTGGAGGATGTTGATAGTAGTGTCAACATAGTCCTAGAGATGATGATTTACCTTTTAATATATCCATGGAAGAAGACATCATCGAAGCATTGTGAGAAAAATTATCTGAAGTGGAAATCTTAAAAAGACATTTAATGAGGGAAAATGAGATTCCCAAGGTTTGAAACCATTAAATTTTGCAAAAAAGTGTATTGTTGGTGTAATAGGAATTATAGGCTCAAGAAATCCAACAAGGCACTAAACAAAAAATCAAAAGTTTGAAGGAAAAATGAAAAAACTAAGGGGGTCTATTGCTATCAAGAAGAAAGGTGCCAAAAGAAACTTGGATACTTTGATCTAAGCATTGGAGACCATCCTTTCAATCAAGAAGGTGACAAATATTTGAACTTTTTCTAACATATATGAAGACATGCAACACTATAGGTGTGGGGAAATTTTGGGCCTAAGAATCAACACCTTTTTAGCATTTTTAGCATGAGGATACTTTAGTTTTATCATTTACACCACATAGAAGCCTTCATACTAACCTATTTTTTCACAATCTTCTCACATTTATCATAAGCATATCCATAAGGCAACATCTGGTTATTGCTATGGTTCTATACATTTTTATTTCAAATTTTAATGTAATGTGTAAATATTACAAAAATTAACAATTTTCATATCTCTTGTGACAATTTGTAGCTAAATGAAAGGTTTCTATGGCCCCTAAGTGGTGATAGCGACTGAAGTACATGAAAATATGGAAAAAAATTCCAATATCATGCTCCAATAATTTGACATGACAAAGAAGTCATTGAATATCCACGATGGCTCAATCAAACTTCCAATCAACCTACCATGTGGCGAGAAGAACATAGGTGGATTGGATGAAGACTACTATGTGGTGGTTGGACTCACTTCAAGCGAGTGAGTTCATGCTTTTCATATATATCATGATAAGGGATAATGTGAGGGTGATTATGTCCATACATGCCTTAATATGATACAATGAGTCATCACTGAGCCATAGGAACTAGATTTAACCTTGTAGTTGGAGACATCATTATTCAACTTTTCTAATTGGTAGCAACATCATTCTGAGTTAGTTATTTTTAAAAGACATTATAAATTGACTTTCTGACAAGCTAGAGGTAGAAAAATATATTATATAATTTTGAGCATTATGTACGCATAATTATTTTTGGTTTAATATCACACATTACCCTTTTGCTACTATTAAGTATTGATGAGTAATTTCTGAGTCGTGGAATAGTTCTTTGCATTTTCTCAATCTTGTATGATCACATGGAGGGCCCTCTTGTGGCATATAAGAATGTTATGGTATATCCTTTTCATTCTTACTCTATTTTACTTGGTGTTTACTGTAATATAGTTATATGTTATATTAGTTTACATTTAGTCTCACCATTTTAATATTGTCTTTCTTGTTTTCTAGGTTTAGATCAGGTGCTTGAAATCATAAAAGAAATACAAAAATATTTACTTTAACCAACAATTACATCTATACATTTGAGAATAGATCTTTCATTTTCAGTAGCATTTCCTCAAGTCACATTTTCCATAATAGGGTTAATAAGGAATTCTTAAATTAAAATTCATTACTAGACAATGTTTACAGGATTTTTATAAACAATATTCTTGAGATGATGTTTTGTATAGAGTAGCTTGTATGTTGTTAATATATTTCATTTTGATAACTACTTAAGTAGATTAGTTGTGAATGTTTTCATAAAGTAAAACTCCTTACTTTAGTTATGTAGCATTTCCATGCATTTGATAAATAGGATTTCCATGATTTCTTAGGAATAAATTTCCTTTCTTTTATAATTCAATTGCTAAAGTTTTCCTAGAATACGTTTTCTATTTTACATAGAATATATCTCTTTTCTTTCATAGAATAGACTATCTTGGTTTCATTGAATAGACTTTCTTTCTTAAATTAGAATAGATATCTTTTCTTTCATAGAATAGACATTCTTGGTTTCATTGAATAGACTTTCTTGCTTAAATTTCAAATTTCTTTCTAGAATAAGTTTCTTTCTTTCCTAGCTCAAAATTATATGCTTTCCAAGAAAGTAGAATTTTATGCTTTCTTAGATTAAAAATATGTGTTATTTCTTAGTGTAAATTTCAATTTTTTCCGAGAATTAGATTCTATTCCAACTTTCCATATCTAAATTTCCATCACTTTCCATAAATTAATATTCCATTTCATGTTATTTCATATGCTTTCATAAGAATAGGTTTTATCATGTTTCATAGATCAATATGTTAATTATTATCATTCATAAAATACAAATTTTATTTTAGTTCCATAATTGAAAGTTAAACTCCTAGCAAATACTTTGTCGTGTACTCATAAGTTTACCTTCCTAAATTCACAATTTAAGGTAACATAATTTAAAACATAATGTACTTGACCAGCAATCACTACTACAACAATGTTGTGACCTTATTGGTGCAACACAATGGATTATACAAGCATTACTGCAACACATTTATGTTTACTTTTGAAACATCCATTCCTCTATGCTACAACACACTTATCGTGCATTATAGTTTACCCAAGGGTTGATGGTGCAAATCCCCTGAGGTTTGATGTTGTGCCATGACTCAAAATTGTCATTGCAACACATTGATAGATAGTTATTGGACACAATTGTTATAACTCCGAAGCAAATCACATAGTTTTGTATTTGATAAACTTCATTATGAATAATCAATTTCCCAACAAATTGTGTACCCAATAAACGAAGGAAACAGAGACCAAGGATCATCTAGCAAAGGGAATATGACCACGTAAGGAAAGCGACCCATCTATGACTTGTTGCAAAACTGAGAGTGTTAGCATTGTCTAGTATTTTGTAATTTTTTTGGAGGAATCATTGTCACAAAGGAAAGGAAAGGAAATAACATGAGAATATAAATATTCTCATTGATGTACATGGACTTCTTGGAAAATTTAACATAAAAAGAGATATGTATAACATCCCAACTTGACTTGAGCCATAAAGGAGAGACATAGAGGAGATATACAAAAATCATTGATTTTAATATACATTTTAAATTCATAATATAAGATGTTGTCTCATTTCCATTTCATCTGCTTGAATGGTTTGATGATTAATTAGCATTCTTCTACTCATATAACTAGTACCTTTAGGGAATCTATGGTATGATTATTGTATGGTGCAAGAAAGACATTCCAAGGAAGTGGCGTGGATATGTATTTGTACTTTCCTCTACAGTGCAAGCGTATTTGATAGTTTTGTTGAGTTTTCACTTGGTCAAAATAGGCCAATAATTTGAAATATATTTGGTGATCGAGATACTTTGTGGTTTAGAACTCACTGTTGTCTGAAATCCTTAATTCAAGTTGTAAATTAGCTATAAGCAATCCCAATACCATGTGAGAGGGAACACATGAAGAGAGGGGTACCTTATTACTAGGATTAGGAGTTTGGGCAAAAAGATTGAGATAACAATGACCATACACAACTTTAGAGTAGTTATTACTAAGTAAGAATAATAGGAAAGATATTGAGTATGAGAGTAGTCAATCATTTTGACTAGAAATCTTCTTTACCTTAATAAACACATAATAATATTAAAGAGATTATGTTAAAATAACTTTAAAAAACATACTAAAATCAATTGAAAACAAATTGTAATAATAATAGTTGTGGGTGATATAACACGATAGACTTTGAACAATAAAAGGGTTATGACGACGAGACAGTTGTAGTATGAATCTGAAATTCCAGTACCTAGATCAGGATTTCTATCACATGGGAAGATCCATAATGGTTTTTCCATTTCCAAAAATAGGTTATAATAGGGATTATGAGCAATATTGACTAAATTGTGGCCTTTCAAATTTTCGCCAAGTCAAATATATTTGTATTTCTATCTATATTAGGAATTCGATAAAGATGTACAAATTTGATGGCTCTGGTCCAACAATATGGGTAGCACAAATGGAACAATGTTTCACTTTTAATCACATCATAGTTGATGAAACTAAACAACGTGTGGTAACCATTTACTTGGACCAAGAAAGATGGCAATGGTGGAAATGTCATAAAAAATGCTATCCAAGGACAATTACTTGACAGATGTTCGCAAAATCTATTTGTGATCACTTTGACCGTAAATCTATTTTTTTGGGTCTTCTTACTAAGCAAAGACAGACATGCACACAACCTATCAAAGATTTTATTTTTGCAAGAAAGAAGGAAACCAAGAAACTAAAAGGTTATTTTCTGTTGGTATCTCCTTATTGCAGGTTCATGGATGTCTTCAGAAGGAGAAGATCATTGTGTCTATAAATCCTAGTTGCAAGCATAATTTTATCAATGTTTATTTGGCAAAAAAATTGCAAGTTCCAACAAAACACATTAAAAGCACACAAGTTGATGATGAGGATGTTCAAGTTTATAAATATTTGAAGCTTTCGATGGATAAGTATGTGTTGCATTGTGACTTTTATATTTCAGATATGGATAACATCGATGTTGTCTTGGGATATCCTTGGATGGAATCTGTGGGTACTATCAATATTAATATGCAGAAGAAATTCATGAAACTTTGGTATAAAAAGAAGAGAAAAACATTGCAGGATATTTCTATTAAGACCCAAGCATAGACTATGGAGGTAGAAGCACAAAACTCTAATGACACTGACATATCCGATGATGAGCCTTTAATGGTCGACAACCAAACACAAACATCAAACTAGGTACCAGAAAAACAAGGAGAATCCAAGGAGGTTGAAGCTGAAAATGTTACAGGTACTGATACATCAGATGAGGACTCAGTGGTTGAAGTAATATTGGAAGATAAGAAACAAGAGCAGACACCACAACATGTACCAGATACTAATCAGGCTCCATTAGGTGGTGAATTAAAGAAAAAGACACCATTGGTTAAAACTTCAGCATATCACCACCCACATCACCCCGCAAGAAAACAACCAACAAGATGGCAACGAATTAGCCCCAAGGACAACAACCCCTACATGACAGATAGAGAGGGGCAACGATCCACCTACTACACATCAATGCAGAAGAGATACTAGGGTCAACTTCCATCTCAAGCGAACGAGGCACCAGCTACATTGAGGGGATCACCTTTCTCTTTGATGGCTAGATGCACGTGCATGGTACGAGTGGACTACTCTTTTGAGTAGATCTTATTATTTGTGTTTTTCTTATGTTTCGGGGATGAAACATGTTTAAGGGGGGTGGAATGTAGTATACCTAGGGGGATAATATGGGGTACAGAGGGAGGTACCCAAAGGAATAATGTAATAATGGGATGGGTCATAGTAATAAATAAGGTGATTAACCCATATCATGTAAGGGACCACAATTAGTTAGCAATAATGTAATAAGCCCATGGCATTAGATAGATGGTATTGAGGTAACCATGGTAATGACCCATGGTATTGTATATAGAGGCTAGAGACTCCCCATTGAGAGAGGTCAAGGAATATTGTATGAACAGGTATATGGCTTGTGGAGTGTGCTCCTTCCTTAAGGAGTGAATGTATGGTGTTGCCCTACCTTAAGGGTTTGATCAATAAAGAAGTATTTTTATATTCAGATCTTGTTATTTCTTGGGTAGATTTTTTATTATCATATATTTGCAGGTCAGATATATAACAAAAAGATATTGATTATGAGAGTAGTCAATCATTTTGATTAAAAATATTCTTTACCTTAATAAACACTTAATACTATGAAAAAGATTATGAATATGAATGTAATTAAAGATTTTAGTTTAAAAAAATATTTTTTTATAAAAAAAATAATAAATTTTATATAGATTTATAATATTAATTATAAAAAATGAAAAATAATTTATATAAATATTACATCTTTTAAGAAAAAATAAATTTTAATTTTATAACACAATTATAAAAAGTGTGACTGATAACAAAATATTTATCCTAACATTTTCAGTCATTAATTATTCTGGTATAAAAATGGCCATCATTCCACATTCTCGGATATCATATAAATTTATTGAACATTAACTAAATGATATAAAAAACTCATTTTTTTAAGTGTCCAGAAATGTCCATTCTATAAGGGCCCCATAACTGAGATGCCTAGCTCGATTCAATTGACAACTTTCTTAACTGCATTAAATCTTTATTTTCAAAAAGCTATTTTGTAGACACTTTGGACGATGCGAAATACAATTTATTATGCGGCCATAGAATACACATATGGCATTAGCAAATAGAAAAGAGTTTATTTTGCACACATTTATATCGTCATACAAATTTATTAGCTTAGGGAATAAATGCCACAATCAAATAGACCAACGTGAATTAGAGGGCACTGTTAGGCCAGGGTAACTCCAGAATGAGCGGGAGAGAAAACTGATATCTATTATTCATTAGCTAACTCATACTTATATACATAAATACAACGGATCAGTTCATTTTCCTGATGACTGTCCAATTCACCCATCTGTTTCGGATTAGGTCTCAACATTCCCCCCCCTTAATCTGAAGGGATGTTGGTGAGTCCAAGCATCGTTCTGAATCTTTCAAGCTTTTCTCTTCCAAGCGCTTTGGTGAAGATGTCTGCAATTTTCTCGTTTGTGGAACAATGACGGAGATGGATTGTTTTGGCCTCAACATGATGTCGGATCAGATGATATTTAGTATTGATGTGCTTAGTACGATCATGGAACTTTGGGTTCTTGGCCAACTTTATTACAGATGTGTTATCAATCATGAGTGGAGTTGATTGTATTTGTTTTACCTGCAAATCTTCAAGAATTTTCCTGAGCCACACAATTTCTTTCGTTGCTTCAGCTGCTGCCACATATTTTGCTTCTATTGTGGAATCTGTTGGTACTGATTATTTGCGTGATCTCCAGGAGACAGCTCCTGATCCAAGACTCATAGCATATCCTGAAGTAGATACCCCGGTTTCTTTGTCTCCATCGAAGTTTGAATCAGAGTATCCAATCAAGTTGAAGTCGTCCACCTGTGTATACTTGATTCCAAGGTCTTGAGTTCCCTTCAAGTACCTTAGAACTCTTTTTGCAGCAGACCAATGTCCCTCACAAGACTTTTGCATAAATCTGGAGAGGATTCCAACAGCAAATGAAATGTCTGGTCTGGTAGTAGTGAGGTAGATGAGACTTCCTACAAGCTGTCTATACTTTGTTGCATCCTCAAATTCCTTTCCTTCAATAGATGTGAGCTTCAAGTTTTGTTCCATTGGAGTACAAAGGGGATTGCACTCTGTCATGCCAAATCTGTTTAACAAATCTCCAATGTATTTCTTTTGAGAAAGAAATATGGACTTTGGATGTTGGGTTACTTCAATGCCAAGATAGTAATGAACATAGCCCAAATCAGTCATTTCAAAAAAATTTCCTAATTCTTTCTTTATGGATGCAATATAGCTTTCATTGTTCCCTGTCATTAAAAGATCATCTACATATACCACAAGATATACAACTGTTTTGCCAACTTTCTTGACAAATAAAGTTGCATCATCAAGATCAAAATGATTGAAGTTGAGTTTCAGAAGATGCTCAGTTAGTTTTTCATACCAGGCTCGCGGTGCTTGTTTGAGGCCATACAAGGACTTCACAAGTTTGCATACTTTATGTTCATGTCCATTCACAGCAAATCCTTCAGGCTGGGACATAAAAACATTCTCTTTTAGATCTCCATTCAAGAATGTAGTTTTTACATCCATTTGATGGACTTTCCAACCGTTCTGAGCAGCTAGTGCAAAGAGTGTCCGGATGGTGGCCCATTTTGCTGTGGGGGAAAAAGTTTCCTCATAATCGACCCCTTCCTTCTGTGCAAAACCTTTTGCCACAAGCCTAGCTTTGTGCTTGTCAAGTGAGCCATCAGCTTTGTACTTGTTCTTGTAGACCCACTTGCAACCAATTGGTTTGGTTCCAAATGGAGGATCAACCAGCTTCCAAGTGCCATTCTTTATGAGGGCATCATACTCCTTCTGCATCGCTTCTTTCCATTCATCATGAGAGGCAGCTTCTTTCAAGGAAGTTGGTTCAAAATCTGTAGACAAGTTCAATTCACAATCATAAGTAACATCCATATCAACAGATGAATTAGAGTTATCTACATCACCTCCATCTTGTCGGTTTGTATTTCTGGTTCCTGTTTTTCTAATTTCATCAGGATGAACACTTTCAAGTGTCTTTGTCAGCCATTTTGGGGGACCTTTCTGAGATGGTCCAGGCTGCTCTGTTGATTGAGTTGGGTCTGAATCAAGATTAAGTCTCCCAATTCTATCAATTAAATCACTTAAAGCATCATCCGTTGTTGGAGTGTCATGCAAGGGAGATTGTTCTTCAGAAGAAGATTCCACATGTTGATCTAGTATAGGAATCCCCCCTTCAAGATGTGGAATCTGATTATCAAACTCTTGAAATGATTTCGGTTTTGTGAATTTATCCAAGTGATCAAGTTGCCGCTCAACAACACTGTCAGATTTGGATGATTCAAGAAAAATGACATCTCTAGATAAAACAAACTTTTTATTTACTTCATCATAGAGGCGGTATGCTTTAGATGTGTTTGAATACCCCAGGAAGATACACTTACGACTTCTAGCACCAAGTTTGTTTCTATGTACCTTTGGTATTAAAGCATAACAGGTGGAACCAAAAATCCTGAGATGTTTTACCGAAGGAACATGTACATACCACAATTCATAAGGAGTCTTGTTTCTTATAGCACTAGATGGACATCTATTCTTTATATATGCAACACATAGAACAGCATCAGCCCAAAACATTGTCTTTACATTTTTGAAGAAAATCATGGATCGTACCATATTCAAAATTGTTCTGTTCATTCTTTCAGCTACACCATTCTGTTGAGGATTATAAGGCACAGTTGTTTGATGTTTAATCCCATGTTGGCGAAGATAGTGTTAAAATTCATTTGATGTATATTCTTTTCCATTATCAATGCGAATAGACCCAATATGAGATTGTGCATCATTTTCAATCCACTTATGAAAATTCTTGAATGTTTGAAAAGCATCAAATTTGTTCTTCAATAAGTAAACCCAACACATTCTGGTGTAATCATCAATAAATGTCATGATATATTTATTTCCATTTGCAGAAGGAACAGGCATTGGACCACATAAATCTGAATGAATAAGTTCAAGCTTCCTATGTGCTCTTGAATGTCAACCATGAAAAGATTGTTTGTTATGCTTTCCTAGAATGCACGCATCACATTGTTTATGTTTTCTAGGAATTGTAGGCAAACCAGCAACACCATTTTTCTTCAACAAGCAGAGACTATCATAGTTTAAATGTCCAAATCTAGCATGCCATAATAAACTTGATGGAAGTGTACCTTCTTCATGATGAGAAATATATGAAAAATGTTGTGCATGAGCAGAGGTTCCTTGCAGTTTAAGAAGTCTTTCTTCTTCTATACCCCTCATGACAAGTGAATGGTCAGATGCCTTTCTTACCTCAAGCTTTCCATCGAACATATGAATGGAGTGACCTTGCTGGCGGATGTGGATGAGGGACAACAAGTTTCTCTTGAGCTGTGGGAGGTATAGAATATGATCCAGAAGAAAGTCTGGAAGACCAGGCAGTTTAAGCCTGATTGTGCCAAGCCCTGATGGCTTGATTTTTGACTGATCTGCAAAGTATACTGCTCCATCAACATTATCAGTGAAATCTTCAAACAAATCTTTCCTATGAGTCATATGACAGGTTGCTCCTGAATCAAGCAACCAGTCATTTTTCGAAGAAGTAAGTGAAGCATTAAACAAATCTTCATTTACTCCAATGTTACATTGTGCCTCAATATAGTGAGCAGATTCACGTGCTTTACCTTTGTCTGTGTCATCAGTTTTACCTTTCTGCTGATTTCTTCTCTGCTCAATCTTGTCCCATGGTAGCTTGCATGTAGAAGAATCATGTGATCCATTTCGTTTACAGCAAATGCAATGCAGATCTGCCTTTTCTGCTTGAGAATGTCTGCCCCCCCTGCCTCTGAAGTATCTTCCTCTTCCTCTTCGTCCACCTCTTCCTCTTGTAGAATCTTGAGCAGGATGCTTTTATTTATGAGCAAGGCAAATAGTCTCTTCAGAAGATTCAGGGACTATTTTTTTTCCAAAGGCTTTCTCTCTTTCAGCAAACTTTTTCACAAGAGACTCAAAGGTTATGTCTTTAAGATTTGCATTTGCTTGTAAAGACTCAAGATAATTAGAGTAGGTAGGATAGAGTGCTTTGAGAAAGGCAATAAGAGAGATATCCAGCTCAACCTTAGTGGATTTAATATCATGCATTATAGACTTTATTTCAGATGCAAGAGCAAGGGGATCATTATTTTTCAGTTCAAGAGTGAAGAGTTTAATCATGAGCTGAACAACTTAAGTGCAAAATGTGAATCATAGAGTTCTTTCAGCTTTTGTAAAGCTTCAAAGGCAGTGGAATAGGATGAAATATGACGACTTACTTCTTCATTTACAGATGCTGCGATCAATGCATAGGCTTTGCTGTTCTTGTTTTCCCAGATGACAAGTTCTTTATCTGATGTAGGCTGCACAGAGTCTTTGTCTTCTTCTCCGACACACACTCCTTTCCACAACTCATTGTAGATGAGGGTGTGTTTTACCATCCGAGATCATTCTGAATATTTCTCCTTGCCAGTGAGAACTATTCCTACCATAGAAATGATTGAATGCATTTTGTACAAAAAATATCTCTGCTAAAAAAACTTCTGTTGATAAAAGACTTCTGCTGAAAAAAATAAATTCTTATGCCACAGCCTTATGCACTTTATTTTCTTCTAACGTTTGCATCAGCATTTCTTATATCAGCAATATTACTATGTTTTGAATGTATTCACTTCAAAATATATAAAGGATATATTACTTCAATATATATGAAGCAATACTACAAAACATTCTGGAAACACAACAATGCTTTGAATAATATAAACTGCGTATATCAATTCAACAAACTGCTCAACCACTATACAAAAAACGCATCTCCACCCTATACAAAAATGCCATATGAAGTTTAAAAAATCAACTGCATAATACCAACGCCCTTGCAGTCTTTGTAATACTCAGCGTTACTGGCGACTGTTGAGGCTTCTCGTTAACATTCTTCACAGCAATCGCTCAATTACTTACTGACAACAATCCCTCAATTCCCTTCGTAACAGCCCCTCAACTCGGAATAGCTTGATTTCAAAGTCCATTTGAATTCAGAAAACCAGTGAACCTGGCTCTTTTTTTTTTAAATGCAGCGACACACACCTGCATACTAGTATGGCCGATATCAACAAACACGACGTTCAACGGATCATTTTCAGGCAGATCAGTCTTGTAAATGCCGTAAGCCAAGGCAGTGGCTGTGGTCTCGTGCATCAAGCGGAGAGGATTTAGGCGCAATCTCTGACTGGCTCGAACATTAGTTGGCACGTCTATCTGATATTGCTCCTTGAATTTATCAGCAAAATGCCTGGAGCAATGAAAAAAATGGGAAGCGGAAGTGTATGCGATACGGCGGTATGTAACATACAACACAACATGGAATACAACCAACCAAACTGGGAGCGGTATATGGATGCGGAGTATGCGAATAAACCACAGTCAATGCAGCCACGAACAAACTCAAGCCCACTCAAAACAGTAACAGACCATTCCAGGCCAGCTAAACAAAATTGAATTGCATTTTGGGTATATCAATCGGTGTTTGGGCACAATCAGAGGTTTGGAGACAGCGAGGGAAAAAGGAATGAGAGAACTATCAAATAGAATCTGTGAGAAGGTCAATCGTTCTCATCTGAAACGCGCAAGGGAGCTCTCAAAAACATAACCGATACATTCATGGATTCATGCGCAGAGAGGAGCAGCGTGGACAGTGTCAGACAAACGTTTATAAAAAACAATGCGCAGTCTCTGGCAGGCCAGGCAGAGGCAGAGCCAGGGAATCAATGTCAGAGTAGCGCTCAGGACTGAGCAGCTCTCAGGACAGGAGTTACAACTATTTTAGGGACTGGGACCTGAGCTCTGATACCATGTCAGGCCAGGGTAACTCCAGAATGAGCGGGAGAGAAAATTGATATCTATTATTCATTAGCTAACTCATACTTATATACATAAATACAACGGATCAGTTCATCTTCCTGATGACTGTCCAGTTCACCCATCCGTTTCGGATTAGGTGTCAACAGGCACGACTATTACACCTAGTTAAATTAGGTAATTATAGTTTTATTATAATAGGACTGTTAATAATTATAATATTATTTTTTGTAAATGCTAAATATTTATAAAATAAGTGTTATTAGCATTTAAATAAGCTAATGTTTATCAGGTATATCATTTATATTTATTAATGTGGTTGTTTTAGTATGTAACTAGTAACCATCTAATTTAACATTTATTTTTTTGCAAATTATCTCGTCACACATTTCATGCTATATTAGGATTTATTTTTCCATAAATTATCTTTTTTATAAAAATATTTATGAATATTAGCATTACCTACATTTCATTTATCACTATATCAAGATTTATTTTTGTGTACTCTAGCACAACCACATTAGTAAATGTGGTTGATATACACTTATATGAGTCAATGAATATTGATTTAGTATTAATATTGATATTAATAACATATAAATATAATAATATTATTATTATATTATAAAATATCATTATTATTATATTATAAAAATGATAACAATTCTAACAATTATAATGACAATTTATAATAACTATTATTATATTATAAGCCCCAGGGTTAGCTCAGTTGATCAAAATCAATGCCTCATCGTTCGGGAGGTCACAGGATCCATTCTACCCAAAGCCCTTGGGGTTAGTCCTTGCTAGTGGGCCGCGGGGCTAGATTCCGTTCGGGATCGATCAGCCCAGATTTTCCATGGACGTAGTGACCACCCACTGACGAAGGTGTCCGTGAACCACAACAAATAATAATAATAATAATAATATAATAAATATTCATACTATTAATCAAATAGATTTATATTATATCCTAGGATTAATATTATACACTAGGAATATGAACCTTTAGATTACTAAACCAACAGGATTGATATTATGAACCCACGGAACTAATAAACCCAAGATATTAATACTAAAAATGCAAAGGAATAATATTAAACCCAAGGGATTAATATGGTAAAGCCAAAGTATATAAACCCTAAGATAAATATTATAAGCCCTAAAACAAACATGGTTGACCATGGTCGATGCTGATTGATTTTCATATTGAGAAAATATTTGTCAGAATGCGATGTTGGACATTGGTTGACCATGATTGACCATCATTGACTTTCATATTGACAGAATCTTTGTCACAATGCAACATTGGACCATGGTTGATTTTCATATTGAGACAAACGTTGTCACAATTGGATGTTGAACCATGTTTGACTATGATTAAAAACAAAAGGATTTATATTGAACCCTAGGATAAATCTTATAAACCATATGAATAAAACTATAGCCTAGAAATATGAATCCTTAGATTAATAAACCCAAGGGTTTGATATTATAAAAACAAGGGAAGAATATTAAGGCCAAGGGATTAATACTATAAAACCAAGGTATATAAACCCTCAAATAAACATCGTTGACCATCGTTGATTTTTATATTGTGACAATCCTTGTCACAATGCGATGTTGGACCATTGTTGAACACATTTGGTTTTGATATTGAGACAATTTGTGTCACAATGCGACATTGGACCATGGTTGACCATGGTTTATATTCATAATGTGACAATATTTGTTGTAATGTGACGTTGGACCATGGTTGCCCATGATTGAGCAGGGTTGACCGTGACTGATTTTCATATCGAGAAAAATGTATGATAAACACTAATATAAATATCATAAAACAAGGTATAGGATTCCAATGATAAATATTATAAATGCTAAAGTAAACATGGTTTACAATGGTTGACCATGGTTGACAATTGTTGATTTACATATTGAGACAATCTTTTTCATAATATGATGTTGGAAAATTGTTCACCATAGTTGACCATGATTGATTTTCATATTCAGAAAACCTTTGTCACCAAGTGGTTTTGGACCATGGTCAACCATGGTCCACCATGGTTAACCATGGTCAACCATAGTTGACCATTGTTGACCATAGTTTACCATGGTTGACAATAATTGGCCAAGGTTGATGATGGTTAACCATGGTTGATTTTCATATTCATAAAATATTTGTCACAATTTCACATTGGACCATGGTTGACCATGGTTGTCCTTGGAATATGAACGCTTAGGCTAATAAACCCAAGGGACTCATATTATAAACCCAAGGAATTAATATAAAAAACCAAGGGGATTATAAACTGAAGGGAATAATATTAAACCCTAGCGATTAATATTATAAACCCCAACATAAATATTATAAATGATAAAATAAACATGCTTGACAATGGTTTAATTTCATATTGACACAAACCTTGTCACAATGAGATGTCCATGGTTGACCATGATTGATTTTCATATTGAGACCATCTTTGTCAAAATGCAATGTTTGATAATGAATGACCATAGTTTATCTAATCTAGGTGGATGTGGGTGGCCACTTGCTTGTTCCATTTGGACCCCCACCACAGTCCCTTTCAATTTTTCAGTTTCATTAATTGTAGCACAATTTACTATTTTTGGCAATTTCTTGGGTCCTGAACATCCGGAGCCATTTTGAGGCTCTAAACAACATTTTTTAGGAAAATAGGGGACAAAAAAGGCCTTAGACCATGTTGTATTCCTTGGATATATCTTTCTAATGAGGTATTGTGCGTGTCAAACAGACATCATATGCCAAAGTTACGAGCCTGGGAAGTTGATGTACCAATTTACCCAAAAGGAGGCCATTGTTTGCTGCTTCATCTCCTAGGGTTAGGTTTTTGGATGTTTAGGGTTTTCCATTGTTTCTCCATAATAAATGGGTCTTTGAGCCTCATTATAACACAGTTCATAGGCAAGTAGCCAACACAGCTCTTCTCATAGATAAGCTACCATCCCCTAAGCTAGTCTTATTTCCATTATGTTTGTAATCATACTTTGGTATTTGATCACTACAACAAAACCAACGATTTGCGCCAGAATTAGTGCCAGATTTTAGTGCATTTTTTTTGTAATTGTGATGGGCAACCTGGTAGTAAATCTGGCTATATTGTACAATTTTTAAAGCGTCCCTTTTTGCACCTAATTTTGCATCTTTTTTCACGCTAGATTTTGCATCATTTTTTACACCAAACTATGCATCATTTTTTGCGTCAAATTTTGAACCAAGATTTGCATCTTATTTTATGACAGGTTTTGCTTCTAGTTTTGTGTCATTTTTTGCATCTATTTTTCATTCTCTTTTGCTTCCTATTTTGTGTCATTCTTTGCTTCCATTTTTGCACCATCATTTGCATCAAGTTTACACTGTATTTTGAATCCAATTTAACGTCTTTTTATGCATCCATTTTGTGTCAGTTTTTGCATCTAGTCTTACGCCAGGTTTTGTATCTAGTCTTACACTAGTTTTTGCTTCTATTTTTGCACCAGCTTTGGTGCCTATCTTTGCACCATGTGTTGAATTTGATTTAGCACCAAATTTTGCATCCATTTTTGTGCCCATTTTTGCACTTTTTTTTGGACCATTTTTTACATCCACATTTACGTTTGATTTGTCTCCATTTTTCCCATCTCATTTTGCACCATATTTTGCGTCATTTGTTTCATCCAATTTTGCATCATTTTTAACACCATTTCTTTCATCTAATGTTACATCATTTTGAGCATCCAAATTTTCATTTATATTTGCATCTTATGTTGAGTCATGTGTTGTGTCCACCTTTGCATCTTATTTTGTGTCTAATGGTACATTCAATTTAGAGCCATTTTTTACGTCTACTTTTGTATTTGTTTTTGCACCATGTTTTGCATCCAATTTTAAGCTATTTTATGCCCCTTTTTGCACCATTTTTTTGTGTCTACTTGTGTCCAATGTTGCACCATTATTTACAGCGACTTTTTCATCCAATTTTGCATTTTTTTGGTGTCTAGTTTTACATCGTTTTCACCATCCAAATTTGCATCTTTTTTTGCCTCATTTTGTGTCCACATTTGCATATAATTTTGTGTCTGAGTTCGAGCCTAAATTTGCATGTGATTAGGAATCATTTTTTACATCCAATATGGCATCCTTGGTTTCACCTTTTTTCAGCCCCATTTTGCATCTTGTTTTATGTCTTTTCTTACATCTTTTTTTTTCCTTTTTTACACCCACGTTTGCATCCCAAATTTACACCATTATTTGCATCATCATTAGGCATATTAATTTGTAAGTTTTTTGCTTCTTTTTGACGCTCAACTTTGCATCTTATTTTACATCTAGTTGTTGTTTTTTTTTGCATCTAATTTGGTGCCCATTTATGTGTCCTTGTTTTTGCCCAATTTGATATCCTTTTGTATGCCATGTTTTGTTCCCTTCTTTGTATCAACTATTGCACAATTTTTCACTTCTAATTTAAAACACTTTGTATGTCAATTGTTTGCATTTTGTATTAATTCCTAGTTTAACATCCAATTTTACTTTCAATTTTGCATCCATGGTTACATCCGCATTTGACTTCTTATATAGAGTATATTTTTCTTTACATATATGACCCCCTTTATAGATTCATAGTGAAATATATGATAGTTTCTAAATATCATTAAAGCAGATATCACAATTCAAAATCATTTGTAAAGAAATTTAAGAGAAATTGACAACATCCATCCAAAAAAATAACAATGTGTCATTAACAATTTTCAAAACATGTATAAAATAGCAACATAATACTAATAAAATCAGTATTATTTTTAATCAAAACAAGTAAAATTCAAATATGATTAACAAATCAAAATATTTCATGAATATCGTTATTCTACGATAAATTAACAACATACATAAATCAAACTCATCGTATGATTACAAAATCAAAATGTCTCATTGATATAGGGTAAATTCACAACACCCATCTAAACATAACAATGTCATTCTACACAATAATTTCTTCATAAAAAACAATGCATGTGCATGCCTAGCTACCACCACCAAGATCATCCTCATGATCATCTTGACCATCCTCATTACTCTGATCCACATCATCACCAACACCGCAACTATCATCATCATCTCCTCCTTCACCACCATCATCCTCATCCTCATCCTCATCATCTCCTGATATATGTTGAACATAATTTGGATCATCGTCTTGGCAATCATTACCTATAGCATTCTGACAAAAAAAATCAATATTACATGTTAGTATTAATTACATAACACAACACATGTTTTTGTTATACAATGTTAACCATAAAATGAAAAAACCTTGTTACATAATCATCATCTCCTGAAATATGTGTGCACTAATGAAAAAACATTGAGTTTCATTTTTCATAATCACAAACAATGAAAAAAGAATCACACGTAACTAGCATCATTTTGGAAATTTTATATTTATTAAAAATCTTTAACATGTTTTCCTCCCATATCTCATAAAAAGGTGTGAAACTTTTTATATACTCTCCAATAAGCACTACAACAAAACCAGCGATCTGGAGGTTTTACACTAAGTTTTTCAACATCGAGCTTACTAGGGCTTGCACCACCGGGCTTATTAGTAAGAGTCTCATGAGGTTTGCATAGCCATGATTATTAGAATCAAAATAGTAGGATTTGCACTAAAAAACAGTTCATAGAGCTTTCCTGCTGGGGAGAAAATCACAAGTTCAACTTCTACAGTGCAGAGCACTGAGAGCTCGTAAGCTTTCTTCAGCAATCCACCTACGTTTGGAAAATGTAGCCTGCCTGCTGGCGATATTCTCAATCCTCTTCCTCTGCATCTTTCCCCTCACTATTCTTGTATGTCCTCTTTCGTTTTTCCCTCCAAACAAACCCTCTCAAATTGAGAAAGCAGAACAACTCACTCAATGAGAATCCGAATCCAATTATCGCTGAACTAACAATAACCCAATACAATACCAGAAGTGATTACACAAAACCTCATTGACTCTTCATTTGTTTGGAAATGAGCCAAGCATATACTTCTGACGAGGGTTTCCGTCTCAAGTCTGGCTCGCAGGACGTCGCTTAGTCAATTGCGAGAAAAGTTTTTCACCTGCCTGTCACATACGGTTTGTCACACTATATATTAAAACAAGGTTGATCATACTAACAATAAGGTTGTATAGTTTAAAAGGAGGGCTCTCCTGACTGCATTTGGTTGGTTTATAGAAAAGATTGTTGGAATGTGTAATGTGAATGCTCTGCTAACTATTTTTTAAGCATTTGGAAGTATTAAAACCCCCTAGGATAATTAATGTAAGACCTGTTAATTAATGTGTAAAGATGGCTATTGTCCTTGGGCTACCTTAGTTGTTCGTGTTTAGTGATCTGTGGTATTATGACTCCTCAAGTCACTATTAAACCATGAGAACCATGCCCAGGCAGACTAGTGTGACATTGTGGATGAGAACAAAAACTAGACTCCTATAACCTCCTTTTTCATCCTTTAAATTGCATAATTAACTAACTGTTCTAGTAATCGTTCTTGAGCACCTGAAGATGTGCACCCTAAATAATAGGAATAATACCCTGTAACATATGAATAGTCCATCCTGTGCATGTAGGATATGCACATGAGGTCCAATAAAATCACTAACCAGAATACCAGGTGTTATTAAAGCCTCTACAGGTTGATATATATGAATGTTACAGTGTGCAGGAGTATGATTCAATTCCATACGAAAATACAAAACATCTGATAGGATTTCCTTATACCTCATAGGCAAACAACCATTGTCCCTTCTATAGATGAGCAGAATAAGTGCTTGGTTCTCTACACTAAATAAAGACAAAGTATAGTACTTATTGCTGACAAAATAGGATTTAAATCGCGGTTCAATTGCTTGACATTCAGCTGGTCACAGAATTGTAGAGTGCATAATCATAAGTGATGTTGCGAGCCTCATTGCTCAAAGTCTAAGGGTCTTGTGAGCCATAATCACAGCCATGTATGGCATATCTTGTGATTATGGCATTTTATGAGGTCAATTCTTGTGAAGACATTTCAGTTTATAATAATTTTGAACCTCAACAGAGTTTTGGCAAGACCTGGCTGAGATAGGACATCAACAACACAGCTGATATGAATGACATAATCTAGCCTCAAGAGGGAGCCTCTTTTGTTTCATCACTCTAACAATATATGAAGTGGTGGAAAGCATAACCACTTCCCCTTGAATATGACACCTAAACTGAGTACAAATCCTAAATGATGCAGCCCTTGGTGCATGTCTCTCAAAGTATCGA
The DNA here is from genome assembly GCA_031772625.1 of Pinus tabuliformis. Classification (NCBI taxonomy): domain Eukaryota; kingdom Viridiplantae; phylum Streptophyta; class Pinopsida; order Pinales; family Pinaceae; genus Pinus; species Pinus tabuliformis. Next base: position 726,809,321 of record CM062819.1, read on the forward strand.
TATTTCAAATGTTGAAAGCTCTTGTGCCAATTTGATATGCATTCGATTGCAGTTCCCCTGAAGAAAGAATCTTATAAAGGTGAGGCCATGGCCAATATGTTAGCCATATCCATTGGAGTTGCCATTGCTTGACAACTTTAGTGTGATCAGTCCCACCATGATTCACATGGGCTTCTACTCAACACTAGCTATTGCTATTGTAAGAGTCTTCAAGCTCGTTGAACCCATAGTATTGATAAGTGTATTCTTTGGGTCTCTGGTTTTCAAATTCTGCCTATGTTTTCCTCTCAGTATCATTATTTCAAATGCTGAAAGCTCTAATTCCAATTGTTGTGTATTTGATTGTGGTTTCCCTAAAGAAAGAAGCTTATAAAGGTGAGCCTGAGGCCAATATGTTGGCCATATCCATTGGAGTTACTATTTCAGCTTATGGGGAGGACAAGATGAATGCATGGGAGGTGATTCTCCAGTTAAGTGCAGTTGCATGTGAGACTACCCAATTGGTTCTCATACAAATTCCACGAACATCAAAAGGGATTAAGTTGAATCCCATCACATCTTTGTTGCTCCTTGTTGCCTTGTTTTTCTCAGCACCCCCTGGGCCTTAGTAGAATACCCATTTCTGATAATTAGGGTCTCTTCCTTTGATTTGGATTACATGACATTTCTGCTTGTGCCTTGGCTCTTAATCTTTCAGTGTTTCTTCTGATAGGAAAGACTTCAGCCTTGACTATGAATGTTGTTGGTCTTGTCAAGGACTAGCTGCTCATAACATAATCTTTGTCTGTAATAAATGAAAAGGTTATAGTCATAAACTTGAGTGGGTGTGGACTGGCTTTTCTGGCTGTCTGTTACTATAATCATTTGAAACTTCAAGCTGTCAAGTCCAATGACAACCAACCAAAGTACCTCAGCAGTGCAGCTGATGCCAATGATGAAGGAGAAGGTTTGATAATGATGAGTGGGAGATTCTCAATCAGAGATTCAGAACCAGTAGAGAAAAATCAAACTCAAGCTTCAGGATTAGGTATTTAGATCATTAATATTGTCTTGTGCTAGAGATTATTGTTCTTGGATTGGCTCCTCTATGCCCAGATCTATTTGCAGGGAATAGGCCAGTCATTCACAGTGAAGAAGATAATGACAAGATTAGTGTATAATGATGGACAGGATGGTGCCATGGTGCCAACCTAAATCTCAAGTAAGGAGGCATCTGTTCATCAATTTGTCAAGAAGCATGGCCTACAATTCAATTGCTCTAAGCCTATCACTTCTTCCACCTGTCAAATAAATTGTTTCCTGTTTGTTTAGTTGACTATGGTTCTAATAAATATACTATTGTTTGATGTAAAAATACAAAACAAAACAAAATATATGGAAAGTTGTGACCCCATTTTCTAACTACAAATTGAAATCGGATTACCATAGTGACCACCTCTGCTTATTGGAATCAAAAAGGGGGTGGGTTATGCACAATCCTCCGTATCATTTGCTATTACCAGAGATAATTAAAGCCACCCTAAACTCAAGTCTTAACTATGCTGATAGGGTGTTTGGGGAGGGGGATCCCTTACCAACCCACTATAATCTGCACAAAATCATCCTAAGAACATATGCAAAATCAACCCTTCAATGAAATGATCCAAGAATATAGGTACTCAAACATTGATTTTATCAAAGAAAAATACAAGACAGAAAGAAAAGATCATAACAAGGATTAGAAGAGTCTAAGAACAGTGCTCATTGTCTACAGAGCCAAGACGAATGCAGAAGAGTTCTTCCTTCAGTTCCCCATCTGAGAAATCAGTTGCATGCCAGACCCAAGTTTTATCACTACCTGCGTGCTCCTGAAGTGACATTGGGGAATGAACTGCAAGGCAAAAAAAGAAAAACAATATAATCCAGATAATAAGGATCAACACAAATTCTCGGCACAGAAAGCCTCTTAAAACTTGGACGTAAGATAAGCTATTACAATCTCAGGGGGGAAATTACACAAAAAAAAAAACAAACAAACAAATTTACATACTTAAATGGTTTGCACATATTTTCAATGTCTTGGATTGCCTCATGACCAGCCGAACCTTTGTAGTATCCTTGTGCTTAAGAAACTTTACTGTTCCTACACCACGCTCCTTACATTGATTCCCATCCTTGTCAAACCTGTACAGCTTCGCCTTCTTGCAGGGTCAAGCATATAAAATAGAATGGGAATATTAATAAACAATGAAACTGCATTAGGATCATTTTAAGAGCCCATGGCATCTAAGAATAGGATCCTCTACTGCCCGTGTAAGAACAGGATCCTCCTGAGTTCCAGCCATCCCAATACCAGATAGTGCACATATAATATCTTTTTTGTAAAGACCCACTTTATTTTTAATTAATGTGTAAAGATGGCTATTGTCCTTGGGCTACCTTAGCTGTTCGTGTTTAGTGATCTATGGTATTATGACTCCTCAAGTCACTATTAAACCATGAGAACCATGCCCAGGCAGACTAGTGTGACATTGTGGATGAGAACCAAAACTAGACTCCTATAACCTCCTTTTTCATCCTTTAAATTGCAGAATTAACTGACTGTTCTAGTAATCGTTCTTGAGCACCTGAAGATGTGCACCCTAAATAATAAGAATAATACCCTGTAACATATGAATAGTCCATCCTGTGCATGTAGTATATGCACATGAGGTCCAATAAAATCACTAACCAGAATACCAGGTGTTATTAAAGCCTCTACAGGTTGATATATATGAATGTTACATTGTGCAGGAGTATGATTCAATTCCATACGAAAATACAAAACATCTGATAGGATTTCCTTATACCTCATAGGCAAACAACCATTGTCCCTTCTATAGATGAGTAGAATAAGTGCTTGGTTCTCTACACTAAATAAAGACAAAGTATAGTACATATTGCTGACAAAATAGGATTTAAATCGCGGTTCAATTGCTTGACATTCAGCTGGTCACAGAATTGTAGAGTGCATAATCATAAGTGATGTTGCTAGCCTCATTGCTCAAAGTCTAAGGGTCTTGCGAGCCATAATCACAGCCATGTATGGCATATCTTGTGATTATGGCATTTTATGAGGTCAATTCTTGTGAAGACATTTCCATTTATAATAAATTTTGAACCTCAACAGAGTTTTGGCAAGACCTGGCTGAGCTAGGAGATCAACAACACAGCTGATATGAATGACATAATCTAGCCTCAAGAGGGAGCCTCTTTTGTTTCATCACTCTAACAATATATGAAGTAGTGGAAAGCATAACAACTTCCCCTTGAATATGACACCTAAACTGAGTACAAATCCTAAATGATGCAGCCCTTGGTGCATGTCTCTCAAAGTATCGATATTTCAAATGTTGAAAGCTCTTATGCCCATTTGATATGCATTCGATTGCAGTTCCCCTGAAGAAAGAATCTTATAAAGGTGAGGCCATGGCCAATATGTTAGCCATATCCATTGGAGTTGCCATTGCTTGACAACTTTAGTGTGATCAGTCCCACCATGATTCACATGGGCTTCTACTCAACACTGGCTGTTGCTATTGTAAGAGTCTTCAAGCTCGTTGAACCCATAGTATTGATAAGTGTATTCTTTGGGTCTCTGGTTTTCAAATTCTGCCTATGTTTTCCTCTCAGTATCATTGTTTCAAATGCTGAAAGCTCTAATTCCCATTGTTGTGTATTTGATTGTGGTTTCCCTGAAGAAAGAAGCTTATAAAGGTGAGCCCGAGGCCAATATGTTGGCCATATCCATTGGAGTTACTATTTCAGCTTATGGGGAGGCCAAGATGAATGCATGGGAGGTGATTCTCCAGGTAAGTGCAGTTGCATGTGAGACTACCCAATTGGTTCTCATACAAATTACAAGAACATCAAAAGGGATTAAGTTGAATCCCATCACATCTTTGTTGCTCCTTGTTGCCTTGCTTTTCTCAGCAACCCCTGGGCCTTAGTAGAATACCCATTTCTGATAATCAGGGTCTCTTCCTTTGATTTGGATTACATGACATTTCTGCTTGTGCCTTGGATCTTAATCTTGCAGTGTTTCTTCTGATAGGAAAGACTTCAGCCTTGACTATGAATGTTGCTGGTCTTATCAAGGACTGGCTGCTCATAACATAATCTTTGTCTGTAATAAATGAAAAGGTTACAGTCATAAACTTGAGTGGGTGTGGACTGGCTTTTCTGGCTGTCTGTTACTATAATCATTTGAAACTTCAAGCTCTCAAGTCCAATGACAACCAACCAAAGTACCTCAGCAGTGCAGCTGATGCCAATGATGAAGGAGAAGGTTTGATAATGACGAGTGGGAGATTCTCAATCAGAGATTCAGAACCAGTAGAGAAAAATCAAACTCAAGCTTCAGGATTAGGTATTTAGATCATTAATATTGTCTTGTGCTAGAGATTACTGTTCTTGGATTGGCTCCTCTATGCCCAGATCTATTTGCAGGGAACATGCCAGTCATTCACAGTGAAGAAGATAATGACAAGATTAGTGTATAATGATGGACAGGATGGTGCCATGGTGCCAACCTAAATCTCAAGTAAGGAGACATCTGTTCATCAATTTGTCAAGAAGCATGGCCTACAATTCAATTGCTCTAAGCCTATCACTTCTTCCACCTGTCAAATAAATTGTTTCCTGTTTGTTTAGTTGACTATGGTTCTAATAAATATACTATTGTTTGACGTAAAAAGACAAAACAAAACAAAAAATATGGAAAGTTGTGACCCCATTTTCTAACTACAAATTGAAATCGGATTACCATAGTGACCACCTCTGCTTATTGGAATCAAAAAGGGGGTGGGTTATGCACAATCCTCCGTATCATTTGCTATTACCAGAGATAATTAAAGCCACCCTAAACTCAAGTCTTAACTATGCTGATAGGGTGTTTGGGGAGGGGGATCCCTTACCAACCCACTATAATCTGCACAAAATCATCCTAAGAACATATGCAAAATCAACCCTTCAATGAAATGATCCAAGCATATAGGTACTCAAACATTGATTTTATCAAAGAAAAATACAAGACAGAAAGAAAAGATTATAACAAGGATTAGAAGAGTCTAAGAACAGTGCTCACTGTCTACAGAGCCAAGACGAATGCAGAAGAGTTCTTCCTTCAGTTCCCCATCTGAGAAATCAGTTGCATGCCAGACCCAAGTTTTATCACTACCTGCGTGCTCCTGAAGTGACATTGGGGAATGAACTGCAAGGCAAAAAAAAAAAAAAAACAATATAATCCAGATAATAAGGATCAACACAAATTCTCGGCACAGAAAGCCTCTTAAAACTTGGACGTAAGATAAGCTATTACAATCTCAGGGGGGAAATTACAAAAAAAAAACAAACAAACAAATTTACATACTTAAATGGTTTGCACATATTTTCAATGTCTTGGATTGCCTCATGACCAGCCGAACCTTTGTAGTATTCTTGTGCTTAAGAAACTTTACTGTTCCTACACCACGCTCCTTACATTGATTCCCATCCTTGTCAAACATGTACAGCTTCGCCTTCCTGCAGGGTCAAGCATATAAAAAAGAATGGGAATATTAATAAACAATGAAACTGCGTTAGGATCATTTTAAGAGCCCATGGCATCTAAGAACAAGATCCTCTACTGCCCGTGTAAGAACAGGATCCTCCTGAGTTCCAGCCATCCCAATACCAGATAGTGCACATATAATATCTTTTTTGTAAAGACCCACTTTATTTTTAATTATTGTGTAAAGATGGCTATTGTCCTTGGGCTACCTTAGTTGTTCGTGTTTAGTGATCTGTGGTATTATGACTCCTCAAGTCACTATTAAACCATGAGAACCATGCCCAGGCAGACTAGTGTGACATTGTGGATGAGAACCAAAACTAGACTCCTATAACCTCCTTTTTCATCCTTTAAATTGCGGAATTAACTGACTGTTCTAGTAATCGTTCTTGAGCACCTGAAGATGTGCACCCTAAATAATAAGAATAATACCCTGTAACATATGAATAGTCCATCCTGTGCATGTAGGATATGCACATGAGGTCCAATAAAATCACTAACCAGAATACCAGGTGTTATTAAAGCCTCTACAGGTTGATATATATGAATGTTACAGTGTGCAGGAGTATGATTCAATTCCATACGAAAATACAAAACATCTGATAGGATTTCCTTATACCTCATAGGCAAACAACCATTGTCCCTTCTATAGATGAGTAGAATAAGTGCTTGGTTCTCTACACTAAATAAAGACAAAGTATAGTACTTATTGCTGAAAAAATAGGATTTAAATCGCGGTTCAATTGCTTGACATTCAGCTGGTCACAGAATTGTAGAGTGCATAATCATAAGTAATAAGAAATAAAAAATTACAATTTTCCATATATGCAAATTGCAAATAGGTTTTATAAAATAAGAAATAAAAAATTACAGATGGTTTCAATATATGCAAATTGCAAATAAGTTTTGTAAAATAAGAAATTAAGTAGGAATATTGTTCTTTCTTATAAAATAAATAGGAAATATAATCAATAAGAAAAATTATTGATGTCTCAAGATCTGCAAATGGCAAATAACAAATTGCAGGTACTGCAAAATGTTTCAAGATCTCCAAATTGGAAATAGCAAATTACTGATACTGCAAAAGGTCTTGTAAAATATGCAGGAATACTGCTAATTGCATGGTAGCTGGTATTGCAAAAAGTCTGATAAAATAAACATATGTCGATCATCACCAAAAAGCTCATAACACGAACATACCCAACAACGATTACTTCAATGGAAACATATTTAATGTTGGCTTCCTTCCTTAGAACAACGTGGTGGACTATCTGGCTGAGATGAAGAATGGGACCTATGTTGTTGCAAGGATTGGGAGTCAAGGGTTGCTTTGCTTTTGGGGTGGTCTTCTGATAACATTGAAACAACATCTCTCATCGATGGTCGGTTGATTGGAGACCTACTAGTGCAGAGGAGAGCCACTCTGAGGACCAGCATCATCTCTTCCTTGACTGAGAAACTTGGAACTCTAACACTTTGATCTAAGATCTTTTCCATCCCTTCCTTGGTCTGAACTCTTTCCTTGACCCAGTCCACAATGTTGACACCTTCTCCAAATTCTGGATCCATTGGCTGTCTTCCAGTCAAGAGCTCTAAGAGGACCACCCCAAAGCTGTATATGTCACTTTTCTCAAAGACTTGAAGTGTGTAGGCATATTCTGCACAAATCCAAAAGATGCATAGACTCATGGACTTAATAGATTGCTACCATCCTCAATTAATGAAACAGTACAAGTCTGTGCTAGGTTTAACATATAACTTTCAGATATATATTACAAGAGAAAATCTGTGTAAGAATTTGATTGGCTATGTAGAAAACAATGAATGCTACCTTATAGCAAATTTAGGATTTTGAACTAAGCTGGGCTAAAACATAACTCCATACCCATCAATCACTGAGAATCTGATACACAAACTAACTTACAAATACATAAAAATAATAAGACCTTTTCCATAAGGTTGTCTGATCTGAGAATACTCATATTTCTGAATTCCTTCTTCAAATCCAAACAGTAGCTAAAACCGATTCCCTTTTACTTTTGTGTTCAGCTAATCTTAATGCTTTAGGGATGTAAAACCAATGGGAATATTAATAAACAATGAAACTGCATTAGGATCATTTTAAGAGCCCATGGCATCTAAGAACAAGATCCTCTACTGCCCGTGTAAGAACAGGATCCTCCTGAGTTCCAGCCATCCCAATACCAGATAGTGCACATATAATATCTTTTTTGTAAAGACCCACTTTATTTTTAATTAATGTGTAAAGATGGCTATTGTCCTTGGGCTACCTTAGCTGTTCGTGTTTAGTGATCTGTGGTATTATGACTCCTCAAGTCACTATTAAACCATGAGAACCATGCCCAGGCAGACTAGTGTGACATTGTGGATGAGAACCAAAACTAGACTCCTATAACCTCCTTTTTCATCCTTTAAATTGCAGAATTAATTGACTATTCTAGTAATCGTTCTTGAGCACCTGAAGATGTGCACCCTAAATAATAAGAATAATACCCTGTAACATATGAATAGTCCATCCTGTGCATGTAGGATATGCACACGAGGTCCAATAAAATCACTAACCAGAATACCAGGTGTTATTAAAGCCTCTACAGGTTGATATATATGAATGTTACAGTGTGCAGGAGTATGATTCAATTCCATACGAAAATACAAAACATCTGATAGGATTTCCTTATACCTCATAGGCAAACAACCATTATCCCTTCTATATATGAGTAGAATAAGTGCTTGGTTCTCTACACTAAATAAAGACAAAGTATAGTACTTATTGCTGAAAAATAGGATTTAAATCGCGGTTCAATTGCTTGACATTCAGCTGGTCACAGAATTGTAGAGTGCATAATCATAAGTGATGTTGCTAGCCTCATTGCTCAAAGTCTAAGGGTATTGCGAGCCATAATCACAGCCATGTATGGCATATCTTGTGATTATGGCATTTTATGAGGTCAATTCTTGTGAAGACATTTCAGTTTATAATAAATTTTGAACCTCAACAGAGTTTTGGCAAGACCTGGCTGAGCTAGGACATCAACAACACAGTTGATATGAATGACATAATCTAGCCTCAAGAGGGAGCCTCTTTTGTTTCATCACTCTAACAATCTATGAAGTGGTGGAAAGCATAACAACTTCCCCTTGAATATGACACCTAAACTGAGTACAAATCCTAAATGATGCAGCCCTTGGTGCATGTCTCTCAAAGTATCGATATTTCAAATGTTGAAAGCTCTTGTGCCCATTTGATATGCATTCGATTGCAGTTCCCCTGAAGAAAGAATATTATAAAGGTGAGGCCATGGCCAATATGTTAGCCATATCCATTGGAGTTGCCATTGCTTGACAACTTTAGTGTGATCAGTCCCACCATGATTCACATGGGCTTCTACTCAACACTGGCTGTTGCTATTGTAAGAGTCTTCAAGCTCGTTGAACCCATAGTATTGATAAGTGTATTCTTTGGGTCTTTGGTTTTCAAATTATGCCTATGTTTTCCTCTCAGTATCATTATTTCAAATGCTGAAAGCTCTAATTCCCATTGTTGTGTATTTGATTGTGGTTTCCCTGAAGAAAGAAGCTTATAAAGGTGAGCCCGAGGCCAATATGTTGGCCATATCCATTGGAGTTACTATTTCAGCTTATGGGGAGGCCAAGATGAATGCATGGGAGGTGATTCTCCAGTTAAGTGCAGTTGCATGTGAGACTACCCAATTGGTTCTCATACAAATTACACGAACATCAAAAGGGATTAAGTTGAATCCCATCACATCTTTGTTGCTCCTTGTTGCCTTGTTTTTCTCAGCACCCCCTGGGCCTTAGTAGAATACCCATTTCTGATAATCAGGGTCTCTTCCTTTGGTTTGGATTACATGACATTTCTGCTTGTGCCTTGGCTCTTAATCTTGCAGTGTTTCTTCTGATAGGAAAGACTTTAGCCTTGACTATGAATGTTGCTGGTCTTGTCAAGGACTGGCTGCTCATAACATAATCTTTGTCTGTAATAAATGAAAAGGTTACAGTCATAAACTTGAGTGGGTGTGGACTGGCTTTTCTGGCTGTCTGTTACTATAATCATTTGAAAATTCAAGCTCTCAAGTCCAATGACAACCAACCAAAGTACCTCAGCAGTGCAGCTGATGCCAATGATGAAGGAGAAGGTTTGATAATGACGAGTGGGAGATTCTCAATCAAAGATTCAGAACCAGTAGAGAAAAATCAAACTCAAGCTTCAGGATTAGGTATTTAGATCATTAATATTGTCTTGTGCTAGAGATTATTGTTCTTGGATTGGCTCCTCTATGCCCATATCTATTTGCAGGGAACAGGCCAGTCATTCACAGTGAAGAAGATAATGACAAGATTAGTGTATAATGATGGACAGGATGGTGCCATGGTGCCAACCTAAATCTCAAGTAAGGAGACATCTGTTCATCAATTTGTCAAGAAGCATGGCCTACAATTCAATTGCTCTAAGCCTATCACTTCTTCCACCTGTCAAATAAATTGCTTCCTGTTTGTTTAGTTGACTATGGTTCTAATAAATATACTATTGTTTGATGTAAAAAGACAAAACAAAACAAAAAATATGGAAAGTTGTGACCCCATTTTCTAACTACAAATTGAAATCGGATTACCATAGTGACCACCTCTGCTTATTGGAATCAAAAAGGGGGTGGGTTATGCACAATCCTCCGTATCATTTGCTATTACCAGAGATAATTAAAGCCACCCTAAACTCAAGTCTTAACTATGCTAATAGGGTGTTTGGGGAGGGGGATCCCGTACCAACCCACTATAATCTGCACAAAAGCATCCTAAGAACATATGCAAAATCAACCCTTCAATGAAATGATCCAAGAATATAGGTACTCAAACATTGATTTTATCAAAGAAAAATACAAGACAGAAAGAAAAGATCATAACAAGGATTAGAAGAGTCTAAGAACAGTGCTCACTGTCTACAGAGCCAAGACGAATGCAGAAGAGTTCTTCCTTCAGTTCCCCATCTGAGAAATCAGTTGCATGCCAGACCCAAGTTTTATCACTACCTGCGTGCTCCTGAAGTGACATTGGGGAATGAACTGCAAGGCAAAAAAAAAAAAACAATATAATCCAGATAATAAGGATCAACACAAATTCTCGGCACAGAAAGCCTCTTAAAACTTGGACGTAAGATAAGCTATTACAATCTCAGGGGGGAAATTACAAAAAAAAAAACAAACAAACAAATTTACATACTTAAATGGTTTGCACATATTTTCAATGTCTTGGATTGCCTCATGACCAGCCGAACCTTTGTAGTATCCTTGTGCTTAAGAAACTTTACTGTTCCTACACCACGCTCCTTCCATTGATTCCCATCCTTGTCAAACCTGTACAGCTTCGCCTTCCTGCAGGGTCAAGCATATAAAAAAGAATGGGAATATTAATAAACAATGAAACTGCATTAGGATCATTTTAAGAGCCCATGGCATCTAAGAACAGGATCCTCTACTGCCCGTGTAAGAACAGGATCCTCCTGAGTTCCAGCCATCCCAATACCAGATAGTGCACATATAATATCTTTTTTGTAAAGACCCACTTTATTTTTAATTAATGTGTAAAGATGGCTATTGTCCTTGGGCTACCTTAGCTGTTCGTGTTTAGTGATCTGTGGTATTATGACTCCTCAAGTCACTATTAAACCATGAGAACCATGCCCAGGCAGACTAGTGTGACATTGTGGATGAGAACCAAAACTAGACTCCTATAACCTCCTTTTTCATCCTTTAAATTGCAGAATTAACTGACTGTTCTAGTAATCGTTCTTGAGCACCTGAAGATGTGCACCCTAAATAATAAGAATAATACCCTGTAACATATGAATAGTCCATCCTGTGCATGTAGGATATGCACATGAGGTCCAATAAAATCACTAACCAGAATACCAGGCGTTATTAAAGCCTCTACAGGTCGATATATATGAATGTTACAGTGTGCAGGAGTATGATTCAATTCCATACGAAAATACAAAACATCTGATAGGATTTCCTTATACCTCATAGGCAAACAACCATTGTCCCTTCTATAGATGAGTAGAATAAGTGCTTGGTTCTCTACACTAAATAAAGACAAAGTATAGTACTTATTGCTGAAAAAATAGGATTTAAATCGCGGTTCAATTGCTTGACATTCAGCTGGTCACAGAATTGTAGAGTGCATAATCATAAGTAATAAGAAATAAAAAATTACAAGTTTCCATATATGCAAATTGCAAATAGGTTTTATAAAATAAGAAATAAAAAATTACTGATGGTTTCAATATATGCAAATTGCAAATAAGTTTTGTAAAATAAGAAATTAAGTAGGAATACTGTTCTTTCTTATAAAATAAATAGGAAATATAATCAATAACAAAAATTATTGATGTCTCAAGATCTGCAAATGGCAAATAACAAATTGCAGGTACTGCAAAATGTTTCAAGATCTCCAAATTGGAAATGGAAAATTACTGATACTGCAAAAGGTCTTGTAAAATAAGCAGGAATACTGCTAATTGCATGGTAGCTGGTATTGCAAAAAGTCTGATAAAATAAACATATGTCGATCATCACCAAAAAGCTCATAACACGAACATACCCAACAACGATTACTTCAATGGAAACATATTTAATGTTGGCTTCCTTCCTTAGAACAGCGTGGTGGACTGTCTGGCTGAGATGAAGAATGGGACCTGTGTTGTTGCAAGGATTGGGAGTCAAGGGCTGCTTTGCTTTTGGGGTGGGCTTCTGATAACATTGAAACAACATCTCTCATCGATGGTCGGTTGATTGGAGACCTACTAGTGCAGAGGAGAGCCACTCTGAGGACCAGCATCATCTCTTCCTTGACTGAGAAACTTGGAACTCTAACACTTTGATCTAAGATCTTTTCCATCCCTTCCTTGGTCTGAACTCTTTCCTTGACCCAGTCCACAATGTTGACACCTTCTCCAAATTCTGGATCCATTGGCTGTCTTCCAGTCAAGAGCTCTAAGAGGACCACCCCAAAGCTGTATATGTCACTTTTCTCAAAGACTTGAAGTGTGTAGGCATATTCTGCACAAATCCAAAAGATGCATAGACTCATGGACTTAATAGATTGCTACCATCCTCAATTAATGAAACAGTACAAGTCTGTGCTAGGTTTAACATATAACTTTCAGATATATATTACAAGAGAAAATCTGTGTAAGAATTTGATTGGCTATGTAGAAAACAATGAATGCTACCTTATAGCAAATTTAGGATTTTGAACTAAGCTGGGCTAAAACATAACTCCATACCCATCAATCACTGAGAATCTGATACACAAACTAACTTACAAATACATAAAAATAATAAGACCTTTTCCATAAGGTTGTCTGATCTGAGAATACTCATATTTCTGAATTCCTTCTTCAAATCCAAACAGTATCTAAAACCGATTCCCTTTTACTTTTGTGTTCAGCTAATCTTAATGCTTTAGGGATGTAAAACCAATACAAGATTCTCCTTTTGTATTCTTAGATTTTCCAGGGTAAACAATCATGAAACTGAAAGAAAAATGCACTTAGACCATCCTAACTCACTTTGTAAGTAAATTATTCACATCAGAGACAATCATGTTAACATAAAATGGATTGATGGAGTATCATTCAAGAACAAAGTATAAACTACGATGTTAGACACTTTGCAAGTATATTGTTCACACCAAAGATAACCATGTTGACATAGAATGGATTGATGGAGTAACCTAAGATGTTAGACACTTTGTAGGTAAATTGCTCACATCAGAGACAATCATGTAACATAAAATGGATGGACAGAGTATCATTCAAGAACAAGCTATATCCTAAGATGTTAGAATGTATATGGTTTCTGAAAAGAAAATTAATGTTACCATAAAAAGAATGACCACTTATAGTTCTGAAGTTTGAAACTACTTTACCTGGAGCAATGTAGCCATAGGAGCCAATAACAGAAGACATGGCCTCCGAACCAGTTCGAATCAGCTTTGCAACTCCAAAATCTGCAACCCTTGCAGTCATGTCAGAATCAAGCAATATATTGCTAGGCTTAACATCTCTGTGTACAATGGCAGGACGACAATCTTGATGAAGATAGCATAAGCCCAGAGCCACTCCAACTGCAATATTGTATCTTGTCATCCACTTAGTGAGCATGTTCTCTTCCTTTCTCCCGTGCAAGAGGTCAGCCAAACTTCCATTAGGCATGTATTCATAAAGAAGAAGAGTCTCCTCATTGCCGGAGCAACAACCCAACAATTTAGCTATGTTTCTGTGCCTAACATTTCCCAGGACTTCTACCTCTGCTAATACCCCTTTCTTTCGTTTCCCTCCCTCTTTCTCTTTCTCCACCCACCGTAGCTTCTTCACAGCTATGACATGACCCCCCGGCCTTTCAACCCTGTAAACTGTACCGGCTGCTCCAATGCCAATCATGTTATCAGGCTTCAAGCTCTCCAAAATATCTTCTGTTGTGAAGCTGAGACGCTGGAATGAGGTCATCTTCCAAGGGTTTTCAGGATGTTCTTCTGTGATATTTAGTCATAAGATCGCTAGCCATGATTGCTAAAAACTCTCTCCTAAAACCCGGCTCCATTTCCACCACGGTTAAATCCAGGCCCAAAAACAAGGTTCAGTTCTTATTATTGTTATCATAAAAGCTGCCCTAAATTGCTCCCTGCACCATGATGCCGCTTCACCCGAACTAAAATATATATATAATCAAGCTGAATATAAATAAAAGACAAGCTCCCAAGCTCGATTTTCCCTATTCTGCCATTATGTTAATTAGCACATTCAATCAAAATCATCAAATTGGCAGCAACCTGCAAATCCACTTATTCTTCTCTCAATAACCTCCTTTCTGCAGATTTCAAAGCTCGATTATAACTGAAACCCAAAGCTCGATTATGACTGAAACCCAAAGCTCGATTATGGCTGAGACCCAATTCACCTAGTACAGAGCAGATAAGAGAAATTTGATCCAAGCCTCGAAAAAAAGGAGGGAATGCCAATGGCTGAGTGGGTTTCGAATCAATTTGTCTGCGTTCGAATCGGAGGTAATTTTTTTGACAACAAAATGGAAAGGCCCACCGATAGTCGCTGAATGGGTGATCGAAACATGCAATCTCGATGATGCCCAGTGGCAATCTTGATGATACCCAGTGGCAAATCTGCTCAACCCACCTGTACATACTTTCGATTTTTCCCTTCTTCGCCCCCTTATATTTTCTTTTCTACGGTTTTCTTGTTGCTATTACAGGCATATACGTTCATGTTTCCCATGCTCGGCGCACAGATGTCAAGTGGAAAGTGGAACGTTTTTAAATATTTTTAATGTTTTAAAACATTTTTTATTAAATCAGACGGTTGATTTTTGTTCAATCGTCTAACAAAAGATCTAACGGTTAAGATTATGACAGAAAGGCATTTGGGGGAGTTCATTTCAGAGGGAAACGCCTTACGGCGTAATTAGAAATATTGGTTTTAAATTATTATAATAAGTATTGTTGTGGTTGATCCATGATAAGTTGTAGGGTAGTTGGTTTGTATGGGGTTTAGTTGTTACGAGGTCTTAAGTTCAAATGTCATGGGGAGGGGTTGAGAATGGAAGTCATTTTGGGGGCATCAAAACTATTCTAAGGGGCATCTTCCACTGAGCTTTACACAATCCTCGATGTTGAGGATGAAAATAATATGAATATGCCAAGCTCACTCTACAGCCTAGTATGGTTACAGCCATGTTTGTCCATCATTCCAAGGGGCATCTTCCACTGAGCTTTACACAATCCTCAATGTTGAGGATGAAAATAATATGAATATGCCAAGCTCACTCTACAGCCTAGTATGGTTACAGCGATGTTTGTCCATCATCAAAGTTGAAAATTTGCTAGTGTCGGCCAAAATAAATTTATAAAAAAAAAATACAAAACATTTAAATAATGTTTGCTCATAAAAAATAATTGCCAATGAAGAAATTGGATCCCTCTCCGCTCATATTATATCTATATTTAAGATGGGTCTATGCTAGTGGATAACACAAAAATCACAAAGTGAAGAAGAGTTTAATTTCAAGTCAAAGCAAAACTTTTGGACTAGCGCAATTCATCTAACTTCTATTGAAATGCGGTATTTATACGTGTAATGTGATCTATATATATATAGTGTAATTGCTATTATGTTGTTAAATGGTTGTTTAATTAATGTTGGTTATTCGATGGCAAGATGGTTTTGTAACTCTTAATGATGTAATTGTTCATCTTCTTGGTTGTAGTGTGCCATGTTGTTGACATACAAATATTGTAATGGAGCCAAAAAAAAATGACAGTAAAGCATAGTTGGAAGTTATAAGTTTATCCTCCTGGAAAAGCAAAATTGTGGAGTTAAAGAACCACTTCTAGGAAATCAATTTCCATCACATCCATAGGGAGCTAAATAAAACTGTAGATTCTCTCTAAAAAAGAATTATTTGTCTGGAGACAGGTTACATATATTATGATGAATTAGTTGGCAACCCAGTTCAAAGTTCTCATTCGATGCCCATATACTAATATGGATTAGCTTTAAGTCAAATTTTCAATTAGTTATCAACTAGCTTACTATAAATTTCAAGTGAGTCTACATTCAGCTTTCAATTAGCCTCAAATACAATGTCTTTCTTTTTCTCTTGACAGGGGCCTCTTCATGGTTGTATAATACACTTTCGGGAATTTTTGGTTACAGGCTAATGTCGTTTCTAGTCACTGTCTTCGTTTTTCTCATAGTAGGGCCCTCTTCGTGGTTGTATAATACACTTTCTACAATTTTTGGTTGCATGCTATTGTCATTTCTAGTCAGTCTTATAATTTGCAGAAGAAAAAAAATTGTAAAACCCTGGTTTTACAACAACTTATTTTTCTCTTCTTCTGGGTCGTGATGCCTTGTCTTCTGGCAACCCATTGTAATGACAGAAGTTACAATCTTTTTGTCAATGTTTGTGCTTTTTTTCTTCCTCGTGAATAAAAAAAGGGTCCTTTTTTTCTATAGTAATAAGAAGAAGAAGAATAAGAAGAAAGATATTGTAATGGTTATGTCATGGTTGGCATTCCTAAATATAAGCAGATATAGGATAAGCATGCATGCATATTAGAACTTGGTGCGCATGGATGGAATTCAATGTGCCAAGTGATGTAGATGTTTCACAAGCATGGGGTGTGACATTTCAACCCTAGTTATCAATAGTGATGAGAGGCCACCAAGGACAATACCCCTTGGACCCTATGATAAGTGTTGCACATTTTGGTGTTAGGAGTGGAAGGGTAAGCTTGGTTCGAGGAGGTTGGTTATGGGATTTTTTTGGTGCACATGAGGTTGTGCATCAACTACCATGGCTACACTTGAATTAGTGGGTCTTTACAAAAATAAAGTGGGAGAGTTAAGTTTTGTGAACAAAAGTAGCCTATGGGTGATATTTGCATTGATCACTTGTGTTAGGAACCTTTTTAGGCAAGTTAACTAATACTTGGAAGGTGTGAACCATGTAATTGAAATAATTCAATAGTGTCCTCCTTCCTTGAAATGAAGCAACAAAGCCAAGAACGTGAGTATCAAATAAATATTAGCCCCCTATTGAGCCCTTGTTGCACATTTACAAATTGCTCAGACATTGATGTCATGGTGTTTCACACTAAGTATATCTAAGATTACATGTGATAGTATATGCCTCATTTTAGTACTAACAACTTCATTAGTTTTGTTCTTATATATTACATACTTTTTTTATTTGTGGTTGTTATGTATGTGATGTTTATAATAATTACAAAACTAACTATGTGAAAGCATCCCTAACATAAATTTTCATTTGGCACTAATAATATTTTCCTTACAACCCCCTTCCTTCATTGGCGGTGGGAAGGAAGCTGATCCTTCCTTCCCCCCACACCCCCCTTCCTTCCTTTGGAAAGAGAGGTAAGAGCAAGAGTTGGAAAGATGCCGGAAAGAATGCCTACCTTTGGTAGTTGTGTTGTCGTATCGAGAGAAAGAAAGTCAGTTACCTGTCGTCCTCCCTTCAGTAGATGAATGCCTACCTTTGGTAGTTACCTTCGGTAGGAGAGAAAGAAAGTCGGTTACCTACGCTTCTCTTCGTTTCCGTATCGAGAGAAAGAAAGTCGGTTACCTACGCTTTGCTTCAGCTCGGTAGGAGAGAAAGTCGGTATGAGTACTTTGGGTGTTGTTGGTTGTTCTTTTTTTTCGAACAACTGTTACTTGTTTGAAGAAAGAAGTCTATCTTACTCTGAAAGAGGTAAGGGGCGGCACTGCAGGAGAACGGAACGCTCTCCAGAGGAGCCATCAAAGGTACGAGTTCAAGAAAAAAGATAAGCGGTAAGCGATCATAGGGCGAGGATAGGGGAAGGCACGCTTGAGGGCCATCCGGGCGAGGGTGGGGTACGGGTAGGGAGATGGGGGAAAGGACAGGGGAATAAGAGAAAGGAGAAAAGAAAAAAGAATAAGAGAGAGGAAATAAGGGAAAGGAGAAAGAAGTCGACATTAAATTCAACAACTAAAAAGAGGCTCTTTGAGCCATGGCTAGCTCTCAGAGAATTTCATTCTCTTCGAGCTCTATACATATTATACTCATCTAGACATATGATACTCGCATCTCTACGTTTCACTTCTTTACTCTCTTCTCTACCGAGATAAAGATCTAGATCTAGTATAACTTAGCCATTCCAATAGCCAATAGTCTTTAGTCCTATTTAGTACCCTTCTAATAGTCCCCTTGGCATAGTAGGTAGATATTGATTCCTTGTCCATGCATGAAGTTCCATAGCAAGAGATTAGACCCACTTCACCATTGACCTTAGCATATGGAAGGAAGGAGGTGTAGATGCCAGTCATAAGGCTAGGAGGTGCCCTTCTAGATAAGCCCATAGCCGATTATAGAGGAATCCCCTGTTTCATCGCAAATTGATGCTTAATATTGAATTTGCTAGAATGTTCCTTGCTCTCGACACGACACTGGTGAATAAGAAGCGGGGGGGCTTGACAAAGCACCCAACCCCTACTTTAGCCCATTGATCGGTGAGGCATCCAACCCTTCACCTTCTCTCTTTGACCCTGCAGCGCTTAACTACGGTACTCTCTCACTTCGCCTAGCTAGGTTGTTCCTAAACTTGACCTTGCCTAGCCGGGTTGTGAGCCTAACAATTGGTTGGTCGGGGGAATGGTTCAGGGGATAGCTAGTTCGCCCTTACCTCGTTCTACTCTTTATTGGCGAATACAAACCCTGCCGACGAGCTGGGACAAGAGCTCCTAAACATGCATATATAAGGACAGGTTGAGACTAGGGAATGTTTGGGCATAAGACTCCATGTGATAGTACTCCTATGGTAGTATATCCATGATAAATATTTCCAACATCTCATGATTGTTTTATTTGGTACTTCGAGGTAGTCGTACAGCATTTGGAGGCAGTTGTTGAACATGTAAGGCAATTGAAATACTATTTATGACCACACATAAGTGGATTGAATCCACCTCATTTCTATAACACTTGCTAGATGATATATTTACTTGATAATTAAGGTGGCTTAGAGACACTTAAGTGGAGAAAAGTTGATTTCAAGTCAAAGCAAAGTTTGGGACTAACAAAGTTCATCTAGCTTCTATTAAATGCAATATTTATACAGTAATATGATAAGAATTTTTTATTGATATTTTCGATAAAGTGTAATTACAAATGTAATCACTATAGTGTTGTCAAATGTTGTTTGATTAAATGTTGGTTTCAGATGGCAATATGGTTTTGTAACTCTTAATAATGTAATTGTCCATCTTATTGGTTGGAGTGTGTCATGTTGTTGGCATATAGATATGGTAATGTCATGTTATGGTTGTCATTCTTAAATGCAAGTGCATAGAGGATAAGTATGCATGTAGATTGGAACTTGCCACACATGGATGGAATTCGGTGTGCTAAATTATGTAGATGCTTCATAAGCATAGCGTGTGACACCTCAACTCCAATTATCAATGGTGATGGGAGGCCACTGAGGGCACGACACCTTGGACACTATGACAAGTGTTTTACATTATGGTGTTAAGAGTGCAAGGGTAAGCATGCTTGGAGGAAGTTAGTGATTGAACATTTTTTTGTGCATATGAGGTTGCACATCGACTACTATGGCTACACTTGAATTAGCAGACATTTACAAAAAATAAAGTGAGTTTTTATCAATAAAAGTAGTCCATGGGCGATATTTGCATTGATTACTTGTGTTAGGAACATCTTTAGGCAAGTTAACCAATACTTGGAGGGCATGAACCATGTGATTGAAACAATTCACTAGTTCCCCCCTTCCTTCAAATGAAGCAACAAAGCTAAGAAGGAGGGACTTTCTTTTTGGGGCAAAACTAAACTTTTTTCAAAAGATAGTTTCTATAATTGAATCCATCTTCAATATCCATTTCTTCAACCCCACTCTGCCGGATTTGAATATTGAATCCCCCCTACTTATTTTGGGATGAGATGATCTTTCAAAAGCCAACATAAATATATTGGGGACTTACAACAATATACAAACTAAGCAAGGAAGGGTATACACACATGTGTTAGAATTTGAATTGAAGTTGACTTGAGCAAAGGTATAACAATGCATATTTAATTAAATATTGGTGATTTTAACAACCACGTCCATTAGATTAAAATAATGATACTTTATGTGTATCTATATGCAAAGACAAAATACTTGAAAGGCACCTTCCCAACAACAAAGGTCATTATAAGAAAAATGGAAAAATAACAAGTTGATGGGTGGTATGATTGAATGAAGAATCAAAGGGCAAGAAAAAAGAGACATCCAAGTTTAGTCCTAATAAAAGATTTTATGGCCCCTTCCAAGGAGTGCGTTATTAAGAGGGACACAAACATGATCATGGAGTCTGTGCTAAAGTCTTATGGGAGAAATAGGAAGCATGTGAATGAGATATTATGGATTTCAAAAGAGAAATCATGTTATTCAATCCAATAGAAGCAAGGGGATTGGTGCTACTTGAGACTCCATAAGCTCTAAATCAATTGGTGAAAGCAAGAAGTCTAAAAGATAAATGCAAAGAAAGGAATATCCATCTATGTACAAATCTACAATAAATAAATTCAAAATTATACAGTGTTTCCATATAGACAATGTTAGGTCCCTATAACACTAGTGATTCCCCCATTACTAGTGTCATTGTGGCCCTTACTGTTATTGTTGTGCCCTTATTGTCCCCATATTGTTATTATTGTGCCCCATAGAAGCCCACTATTGTTATTTTTGTGCCCTTATATTATTATTGTTATGTTGACTTTGATTATATTGTGACCCCTTAGACTCCTATATATAGAAATGAGGCTTTGTCATTTGTATCATCCAATAATTGTTCTTTTGTGTAATGTAAAGGAGGTTGCCCCCTCGAAGAGGCTGATTTCTAAGTTGTTGATCTATCTTTTCTATCTTTTTGTGAGTTGGTTTCATAACAGACAACCTAGGTTCGAACCCTAAAAAGTGTAGGGTCTTTGTGAGTGTTTGTGAGGGAATGTGTTTGACATCACATAATTGGATTCCCTTCATCATCAAAGAGACATGTGTCCCAAAAGTCAATTTGGTTTAAGTGGATGTTAATATGATACATTGTATATTTTCTGAGGGTAGTAGCACAATTGGAAAAAAGCATGTTGGCAAGCCCTTGTGTATCCAAGTGATCGAAAGTTCAATCCCCCAGACATATCTCACCAATTGAACTTAAAAAAAATATGATACATTGTATATTGCAAAGCCATTAAGTTAAGTAATGACCTTGGCTAACCCAAATATTTAATTAGAATTTAAGCTCAAACACAACATTAGAAATGAAACCTTCACTCTAGATCTAAGGATATAGGGGTCAACATTGGATATTGGATACAAGACAAGGTGATCAAATGTATCTCTTGGACTAGCATTTTTTACAAAGGAATACAAATTTTAATGCTTATATTAACATGTATGTATAATATAATAATGAAATAGTCACTCTTTAGTTCATGGATAAAAGTGCTGGTGTGGAAGGAAATCTCGAGGGATGTGTCACTATAGTCATAAAAATTGCATTTATTGTGGCACATGGAGAACTTATTAATTGGGTGTAGCTTTAAAAATGGATAGGAGTGTTATCCTCCCCACCTAACTGCAATTCCTACAAATGACATGTTTAGTGATTAATGAGTATATTGTTGTAATAATTTTGAACCCTGTGTTAAGAAATCCCTATGCAATCCAATTTAACTTAGGTACCATCCTCAAAATGAGGAGAAGTCATTTGTGGGTTTCCTTAGAATGTGTATTTCAAGGAAGAATGTGTACTTTGTCGATATGTTGAAAGGTTTTACAGTCTTTGTGTTTTAGTGTACCATGTCATGTTTGGCATTGAGCGTTAGGTGTGTTGGAAGCCAACTCTTGGTAAACTCAAATACACTTGTCCTAAGGAGGGAGTTGGGGTTTTAAGGTTCTCTGGTTGTAAAAGCTTTCAAAGTCAATGTTTTTCATCCTCTTCTTGCATATTGCAGCCTCAAGGCCATTCGATGAGTTGGTGGTCATGCTTAAGGTTTTCATCCTATTCTTGCATTGTGCTTAAGGTTGATTGGTACCTTGTTCCATGAATTATGATCAACTTTGGGTCCTCTTTCAGTAGACACCTCCTAGCCACAGTATTAAAGGCAACATATTGGTTTCCTTTACTAATTTTAGCTTGTAATAAATTTAGATGTAATGGTTGTCACACGCGTTCATATACAACTACCTCATAACAAAGCTAACACAAGCACTTCTACCCATGCCTACATCACATCACAGAGGAGGAATCAATCAATATTATTCAATATCCCGCATTCGAGTATCCCTCCTTTGAGGATTCAATCCAACATTTATGGAGATCAGGTCATCCATTTACAATAACTAGCTTTGCCATATAGCATGTTCATATTCCTATTGTCATGGCCGAAAGTACCACCGACATATATCTTATGCAATACGAATAAATAATTAGAACGCCTCAATGGATGCAATTCATCCTATAATGCATAATGCATATATTAGATAACCCGAACCATAGGCTCTACCGTTTCAAAACAAAATCATTTATCATACATAATCAATAATCTGTCTGCCACAGTTGCATGACACGTTAACATGTGTATCTTAGGGATTATGCACAATTAATCAGAAGCGCAGCATTGGATGCATAGCACAAATAACTTGTACCATAGTTTATAGAGTCGAGCCTTAACCACAGTTAACAAATTTGCATAGCAGCTCAAGCACGACTATTCACTATCTTAACAAAAGACAGGTTAACGCCAATTCTACATAAGATCCACATAATGTGACTGTAATTAGAATTTCATTTATGTGCATCCATAAAATCATCTCATTAACGCCACATGCAGTGCATTTAAAACTCAAGCAAATTCTCTCATATGCTAAGGAATTTATAACATAGAGGGTAAGAAACCAACATACAGAACAATCCACGCAAGTCAGTCAAACTAGATCAAAAGAGAGAACGACACTTGGAAAACAGAGCACCGCTACCCAACCTAGAAATGACTCTTCAGTTCACCACCGAGTCGAGGTTCTTGCCATGGATCAACCGCCTCAAATTGATCTATGCAATGGGTATTTAATACCTTCTTTCATGATATGGTTTCCATTAGCGGTGTCTCACTTTTATGGATCTTTTTATCCATTTGCGTAGGCTTATCTCATAAAAGCTCACTTTTCTCTCCCATGAGGATTTTCCTCATAGAAGATTGCCTTTCTCTCCCGCACAACTTTTATGTTTTTCTCAATGGATATTTATCTCCAATCCATCCAACTTATCTAGAATTAAATCGAGAAGCTTTACCATGAAAGAATTATCCTTTCCCATTCACCAATGTGATTTGGCAAGAATCTCATCTCTTGGTGTCTCGCTTTTCCAAGTGATTAATTTATTAATAATGTATTTACTTTTTATATTACACATCATACCTAGCTTTTCTCAGCTTAGGTTTGCAAAGTTTGACACACAAGGGAGGGGTGTTACATTTTGCACCCCTCTCTTTCCTTAAGATCCCTCCAACTGCAGCTAGAGTTCTTAGATGACTGTAAGGAGGAAGCCCCTATTGGAAAGGGACAGACAGTTTGAAGGTGTCTATCTTGTTGGTAATTCCTATATCGAAAAGTTGTATTTTCATAGTCCAGGGGTTGGGAATACACAATTCCCATCCACTTGAGCTCAATTTTATCTCGAAAAACTTCATTGGGATCTACCTAAACACATATTCAAACATAGGTGAAAATGCCTTTCAAAAGTCTTTCCCTGTCTACTTTGACGAATCTTCCAATAAAATTGCCCACTTTTTCTAAGAGATCTAGATGGGTAAAGTGAATGGGAAAACTGGGAATCTTACCCATACTAGAGTAGTCATTGGCAACATAGTGAGAGGATTGAAGTTGGAAAACCATGGCTTCACTAGAAGACCAACTCATCCCCAAAACCATGGACCTTGGTCAAGGATTTTTTTCTTATCCTCAAGACATTTGAAGATCACCACAAAAAAACTTGGGTCTACATCCACCCAAACCGGTGTTCATCCAATCCTATCATAATCGAATAGAAAAACGCTACTTTTTCAATAGAAAATGGGGAATAAAAGTATCACCCAAGGATAATGACCATCGCATCAAGTGCTCAATCATAAGGGAGGAGCAATAATTTGACAATCACACGTCCTTGATTTCTGTTGATTTAACTCTGAACACTCATGTAATATTCTCTTGCTTGGCGAATTAAACACCACTGCATGGAATGGACGAGGATTGAGCCGAACCCTGGATGAAGCCCACTTCATTCTCATCTAAACACAAAACTATATATACGTCAAAGCTATTACAATAGATTCTGACTGTCAACACCTCGAGGTTCTGTTTATATGTGGCTACCTTTTATGGTTACTATTGAATGTGTGATTGGCAATAGTAATGGCAACTTAGGGCTGCCAAATTTCCTTCGATTCCCTCACTACATCCTAACGCAAATAGTTGTTCAATGCCTTGGTTGTCTTTCAAAACTGGTAGGCAGCGTCTTTTTTGATATTTCTCGATGGTTTTAATTCCACTACAATCACAACTTTCATTTACATAAACTTCATGTTTTCGCACGAGCGACGATTTTTCCAAGGTGAAATGTCACTTGGATGGTTTCAATGTTGTTGACCCATCATAACTAACTAACGGATATGCCATTACAATTTTATACCACCCCATTATCAATATCAATTATGCATGGGAACCAATTAAAGCAACTTTTCACATTAATTTTATATGAGCATGAGAACATGTGTTAACAAGCAGCCCATAAAGCCTCATTTTGAATGCCATAGTCACTTAGAAGGAATTCCTCTTGTAGTAGCATCCTCCCTACTAAACTTTGCTAGTGCTAACATTAGAACCACCATTACAACAAGATATCTTTCTAGTGTTGACAACACCATTATAGTAAGATACCTCAAGAGAGACAGAAAATTTAAAAAGTATGATAGTAATACGTATCCAGAAGATGGTATTGAAACTAGTAATTGTTCATGAATCCATAAGATTGTAAGGTCATTCTCATTATCATAATCATTGTCATCATCATCACCATCATCCTTGTCATTGTTATTGCCATCATTACATTATCATCATAATCACCATTCATGCCATCATCATCATCATTATGGACATTGTTTGCAATTTTTCATAATTGTAGATGTTATAAGAAATATCATCAACCCAAAAAATGTGATCAGTGCTAGAAAAGGGTTGTTTAGGACACATTGATATACGTAAGAGAAATAACAACTCTATTTTTGACAGATGATCGATGATCATCATCATCACCACCATTATCATCGTCATTGTCATTTTTATCATCCCCATCATCATCATTAATGTAATTTCTATCGACATTGTTGTAATCATGCATCATCATCATTCATGCCATTATTGTTTTTGATGATGACCTAGATGAAAATGATGATCATGACACCAAAGATAATGCTTATGATTATGACAATGACAACATCTAAAATTGGGAAGATTCGCCAACGTCATTAGCATCGTCATCATCATAATCATTGCCATCATCATCATTGTCATTGTAACCACTATCGTCTTTATCATCATAATCACAATTCATGTCATCGCCATCATCTTCATTTTCATCATTGTCAATATTATTGACATTGTCATCAATTGTTCATAATTGTCAATGCCATAAGGAATATCATCAATGCAGAAAATATGATGAGTGTTGGAAAAGGGATGCAAAAGCAAACATAGAAATGGGGGCAACAATAGAAGTAAAATTGGATGAAAAGTGGATACAACATAAGTAGATGCGCAACAACATGAAAAACCTGACACAAAAGTGGATGCAAAAGTAGATGCAGTTGTCAATGCAAACTTGGATGCAAACATGAAGGCAAAAGTGGAAGCAAACATGGGTCCAATGGTAGGTGTAAAACTTGGCACAAATTGTGGTGAAACAAATGTGGATGCAACAACGGAAACAAAAGTATATGCAAAAATGGATGAAACAAAAGTGGATGCAATAGGGGATGCAAACGTGGAAGCAAATGTGGTTGCAATGGTAGGCGCAAGATATGGTGCAACAAAAGTGGATGTAACAATAGACAAAAAATATGAAAAATAAGATGCAAAAATGGATGTAAAAGTGGAAGCAAACATTGATGCAACAGGCAAAACAAAATTGGATGCAAAAAATGGATATAATGTAAGTAGATGCAAAAGTAGATAAAAAACGAGATGCAAAACCCAATGCATAAACCTGACATAAAAGTGGATGCAAAAATAGATGCAATATTTGATGCAAAAGAGGATGTGAACATGGATGCAAAATTGGAAGCAAACGTGGATACAACAGTGAGTGCAAAACATGGTGCAAATTGTGGCATAACAAAAGTGGATGTAATGATAGATGCAAAAAAAGAATCAAAGTATGATGCAAATGAAGATGTAAAAAGGGATGCAAAAAGTGAAATTTAAAATGGGTGCAACAGTGGATGCAAAATTGTGTGCAAAAGTGGATGCAATAGAAGTCGATGCAAAACGAGACACAAAACCCGATGCAAATCCCGGTCCAAAATTGGATACAAAAAGGGATGCAAAAATAGATGTAGTAGTTCATGAAAACCTAGACGCAAATGAGGATGCAAACGTGGATGCAAAATTATAGTCAAAAGTGGGTGCAAAAGGAGGTGCCAAACTAGGCTCTAATTGTGGCACAAAAATATTAGATGTAATAGTGGGTACAATAATAGATGCAAAAGAGGATGTAAATATGGATGCCAAACAAGAGGGCAAAGTGGATGCAACAAAAGTAGATGCAAAATTTTATGCAAAACTAGACACAAAACATGATGTAAAACTTGGCGCAAAAGGGATGCACAAATGGATGAAAAAATGGATGCAAAAAATGATTTAAAAAAGGATGCAAAAAAGGATGCGAAAGTCGATGCAAAAGTTGATGCAAGTGTAGGTGAAAAAAGTGGATGCAAATGAGGATGCAGAAGTATTTCAAACAAAATTAGGTGCCAAACTTGATGCAAAACCTGGAACAAAACCTGGTGTAAAGGATGACACAGAACTTGGCATAAAATTTGGTGCAAAACGTGGTGCAAAACCTATTGCAATACCTGGTGCTAAACTTGGTGTAAGATTTGGTGCAAAACTTGATGCAAATTTTGTGTCAAGTTTTGCACCATATTTGATAAATGGATGCAAATAGCACCAAAAATGGGCTCTAGATGCAAAAAAAGAAGTAAAAAGGGACGCTAATCGCTGGTTTTGTTGTAGTGGATATTAATGAAATGAAGTGTTATTTCTACTACATTTTTATATTTATGGTTATACCTGTAATTTTTTACATTCTTGTTAAAATCCAGATCATTATTGTTGCATATAAATCATAAGATGAATATTATAAACCCTAAAATAAACATCGTTTACCATTGTTGATCATGGTTCATTTCGTATTGAGACAATCCTTGTCACAATGTGACATTGGACCATGGTTGACAATGATTGATTTTCATATCCAGAAAATATTTGTCGCAATGCAACATTAGACCATGGTTGACAACGATTTCTTTTCATATTGACACAATCTCTGTCACTATGCAACTTTGGACCATGGTTGACCATGATTGACCATGATTGAGTATGATTGATATTTTATCGATAAAATCCTATGATAAATAGTAAGATAAATATTTTAAACCAAGGTATATAAACCTTATGATAAATATTATAAACATTGAAATCACCATGGTTAATTTACATATTGATAGAATCTTTGTCACTATAGGATGTTAGACCATGGTTCACCATGATTTGTTTGTATATTGAGACAATATTTGTCAAAATATGGCATTAAAACATGGTTTATCGAGGTGGATATTGGTGGCCACCCATCTATTCCGCCTAGATCTCTAGTCAGTTTCAATTGTTTCCTTGTTTATTTTAACATTTACAATGTTTAGCAAATTTTCGGGCCCTAAACTCCCGATGTAGTTTCGACTCCCTAAATGATGTATTTTTGAGGTATTCTACAGGCCTAAAACCATAGCTAGGGGCATGCAGAAACAAATATAGTATGCAAAGAGACCTTTCCAACTAGGTATCGCAAGTACCAAACAGAGATAATATCACCAAGTTACGACTACACGAAGTTGGTTACCTAACTAACAGTGATGGGGCTCATAAACTCTTTGTGTTTCATCTCCTAGGGTTAGGGTTTTAGTTGTTTAGGATTTTATCATGTTTTCAATAATAAGTAGGCCCTTGAACCCCATTGTAACATAATTCAGAGGCATGTAGCTACCACATATCTTCTCAGAGATAAGCTACTATTTCCCGAGCTAGTCTTATATCCATTTTTCTTGTAAGCATTTTTCAGTATTTGAAATTAATGAAAAAAAGTGTTATTTTTATTGCACTATTGTATTTATGGTTACATATGTAATTTGTTACATTCCTGTTTAATTTGCATCACTGGTATAAGAGTAGTCTTGTCTTTCTCTGTTTTTCTTTGCATGTCCCCAACTAGGTGAGGATATAATGAGTTAGGGCTCTAATTCGTCGAACATTTGCAAGGCCAACCTCATAAATCACGACAGCCTCCCATGGCGGAAGAGAAAAAACATGAGGGGAGAGGAGTTTTTTCAAAATCTTGTTCAAAGAAGCCCTTGAGCTACAAAGGAATGTGATGATGAACAACTTTACCCAAGTCCTTCAGCGACTAACCAAGGGCGATGCATATCCTTCTAGCAGCTATTCTAGAAGCGCCAAACCCTTTATGGTACATGTTAACTTTGACATTCGCATATTTGAGGTTCATATAGATGCAGATGTGGTAGATAAATGGCTAAATCTACCATAAGGATATTTTTATGTTCACGATTTTTCTAGTGGGTAAAAGATTACTTTTCACTTCTCAACGCCACCCCCATGTCAAGCACTCATGTGAAACCTAATGTGATAAGAAGGAAGAAACTACACCCTCACTATTTTCAGCCCCACCAACCTGGAATCATTCTTAGATGCCCTCAAGGAGGGGTACTAATATTCAAGAGTTATAAGGATAAATACATAAAGTAGACCATATTGTGGTAGGGAAGGGACAAAGATGTGCTAGAGTTTACCAATGGTTTTCATACCCTTCACACAATGTTGGGTATCAAGGATTCTAAGAAACATTTGGTAACTCAGTTACCATGACTACCTACACGAGTACATCCAAGATTAGATGGAGTTCATAGATATCTCCTCGCTCGGTATGACGTAGTGATACACTATCAAGATTGAGTAGAAGTTTAAATATGAAAAAACATACTTTGGATCTACGAATGCGAATAAAGGTAAGGGTGCCCTCAAACTACAAAGCAAAGGGCAAGGCCAAGGCGAGGCAACCCAAGCCAAGCCACTAAAGTCGAATGAAAAAGACACCATGAAGAAAACAAAGGACACGGGAAAGTGGTGTGAATTGCATAAGAGCTCCAATCACAACACAAGTGATTGTTGAGCGAAGTAGTCACTTGTGGCTGAGATGAATGCTTCTGCATGAGACCTATGTTCTGACTCTAAGTTATAGCCCAACAAGGGGAATGAAAAGCAGAATCAGATCATTGGCTCTGAGCCCAGTGCCACTGTGAACACCACCAAGATCTAGAATATCGAGCTTGAAGATCCATATGAGGGGGAACACCCATTCCACTCATAGATGTGGGTGAAGGGTTCTCTAGTGTAGTCCATTTTCAACATCGGGAGCTAAAAGAACCTCATTTTAGTAGAGGTTGTGAGGTGGTTTGGCCTATCAACTATAACACATCTGAAACCATACACCATCAGGTGCTTTAACTAAGGACAAGATCTCTGCATCAGCCAACAGTGTCGCCTTCCCTACAACATCAAGCCCTTCATTAATGAGGTATTGTGTGATGTTTCTCCTCTTGAATTTTTTGATGTATTATTAGGACAACCATACTTATGGAAGTGGCATGTTATATATGACTCTAGACATCACTTTATTACTATTTATTTGGGTAGTAAATTATACAAGATACTGGAGGTATCTCCAAGACTAAGAAAGTTGTTTTATTTCTAATTCTCTCTCAAAGTGAGGGGAATATTGTAGCCACATCTATGGCCCACGAAAAGGGTTTCTCAAAGTAGTAGAATCAGGTGGATACAATCATCAAAGAATACTAGTAAATATTCTCCTCATTTAGAGGGGTACCCTTGCATTGTTAGGTCAAGCATTCGATCGATCTGAGTCCTAGAGAACCTCTACCTAATGGGTCATTATATCGTCGCTCCATTTTCAAAAATGATTAGGTCAAAAGGAAAATACAGGAGTTGTTGAAGAAAGGGCACATATGGCCAAGTTCCTTGCCTTTTCGGAGCCTGTTTATACTTGTATGGAAGAAGGATGGGACCTAGAGGCTCTGCATTGATTATTGGGAATTAAACAAAATCAATGAGGAATAAGTATCTAATCCATTGGATTGATGACCTCCTTGACCAACTCAAGGGGGCAAGTATTTCAGTAAGATCAATCTGAAGTCAGGTTATCACTAGGTTCCAATAGAGCCCACACGTGTATGGAAGACCACCTTCAAATCCAAGGAAGGATTTTACGAATGGTTGGTTATGCCCTTGGGGTTGACAAATTCCCCTGCTACTTTTATGAGGCTAATGGATGACATATTGCGACCCTTCACTAACTCATTTGTGATGTTATATCTGGAAGACATCCTCATCTTCAATAAGATTTGGCAAGAACAATTGCAACAGATTCGACAGGTCCTTCAAACCCTTCGATAGCACAAATTATGTGTCCACTTGGGGAAATGAAAATTTTGCATGAGCCAGGTCGAATACTTGGGTTACATCATGTATGATTGTTGTGTGCATGTGGACCTGACTAAGATCCAAGTCATTCGGGATTGGCCAGCCCTGACCACTCTGATGGAGCTTCGCAATTTTTTAGGACTGGCAATTTTTTGTTGGAGGTTCATGTTGGGATTCTCCCATAACACTTGGCATTTGAGTCAAATTTGTAATTTTGGGGTGAAAGAAAAGTTTTCTTGGTCTGAATCTTAATAGAAGGCATTCATTGAGTTCAAGTGTCGCCTTTGCTATGCATCGATGCTCACACTGCCAGAACTACAACAACCATTTGAAATCAAGACAGAAACCTTAGAATATGTTATTCCCATAGTCCTCACCCACCACAGGCATTAGTGGTTGATCATAGTGAGACCCTTGCTGACAGTGGAAGCACTACATTCTTGAGAAGGAAATGATCATCCACAGCGATCACCGACCTCTTCAACTTATAAAGATAGAGGGTAAATTTCAAAAATATCACCATCAAAAGTGGTCTACATATCTGCAACAATTCCACCTGAACATTAAATACAAAAAAGGAAGCACCGATCATGTTACAGACTACATTAGTTGGTCCCCAGTTGTAGCATTGACTACTATTCTTGACTGTTGTTGGTCACAGGACGCTGAATGGTCACAACAATACAAGCATGATCCATACTTTGCCTCCACATACCAGATGCTATTACATGGAAAGAAAATTCATCATTTCCACCTCCATGACACATTATTATGCTCCCTGGGTCGTGCTTGTGTTTGTTCAAGTGAGCGTGCCAAATTGGTTTGGGAGGTGCACTACAGTCAGGTCATATGACACTCTGGTGTGGAGAAAAATGTGTTTGTACTACACAAGTACTTCTATTAGCCCAAAATCTGATTGGACTACCTGAGCCATCATCAAGCCAACCATCATGAAGCAAGAAATGTAAACTCCTCTACCTACTCCCATCTAGCCATGGGAATCCATCTCCATGAACTATATGTCTTGCCTCCCTTCTACCAAGAATAGTAATCATTGTGTATTTTTGGTCGTGGACAGATTTTCTAAGATGGCTATATTGGCAGTCTGTAAGAAGAGTATCACAGTAGAGGACACTAGAAAAATCTTCTTTAAATGAGTATGCATACATTTTGGGATCCTGCAGACCATTATATTAGATTGGGATAGCAGGTTTCTGAGCACGTTCTAATCAAGCCTCTAGACACTATTGGACCCCAAGTTCACCAAGTCAACTACCATCCATCCTGAGACTAATGGCTAAATGGAGGCCATTAAGAGGATGATAATGCACATAGTCTGCATGTACAACTCCAAGCATCCTCGAACCTGGCATGAGAGTCTTCCATATCTGCAAAAAAAAGTATAACTGAGCTCTAATTGTTGCAGTGCCTTTCAAGTGGGTCTAGGATTTCAACCATTGTGTTTGATTGATGTTTCCATGCCTCATGTGACTAAACAGAGGAAATCTACACATGTATTATCCGAGGCCAGATTTATTGAACAAATCCAACACATGTGTCCACAAGCTCACAACATTCTAGAGAAGTCAAATGCAAGTACAAGAAATGACATTATCGACATCAATTGCCACACAAGTGTCAGTGTAGCATCACTGTTTGGTTGCGTTTACATAAAGAATGCCTTAACAGAGCCCATTGAACATTCATACCACTCTGATATGGTCCTTACATGATTACCAAGGTTGTGGAAGACAATTCCTTTGAGCTCAACATTCCCCGATTCCTTAGTCTACACCCAGTGTTCAATGTGGACTGCCTTTGACCATACTTCCCACCATTACTCGACACATGACACATTGCAGAACAACTCACACCAATATATTTAAACCAAAATTGCATGGAACAGGCCATAACTAATCAGATTATGGATACACTTGTCAAGAACACTTGATGGTGGAAGATCCAACTATATTGCGTTATCAAAGCTCGCCAACTCCTACATCAAGGTGAGTAGCACACCAGGGATCAAGTTCAACAGAAATGTCCTCACCTCATGGAGGCTCTGTGTGCAATGCAGACCATTTATTCTTAAGGGGGAGGAATGATCCAAGTGGATATTTCCATCCACCTATTCCACCTAGAACTCTGGTCAGTTTCAATTGTTTCCTTGCTTATTTCAACATTTACTATGTTTAGCAAATTTTCAGTTCCTGAACTTCCGAAGGAGTTTTGACCCCATAAATGATGTTTGTTTTAGGTCCGTTGTAGGCCCATCACCATCGGTAGGGGAATGTAGAAAAATCAATATTACTCGGAGAGAAATTTCCAACAAGGTATCGTATGCGCCAAACGAAGATAATATGACCAAGTTACGAGCTCAGGGAGTTGGCTACCCAACTAACACCAACGAGGCCCGTAAACTCTTGGAGTTTCATCTCTTGAGGTAAGGTTTTGGTCGTTTATGGCTTTCACATGTCTTTCAATAATAAATAGGCCCGTGAGCCTCATTTTAACACAATTCATAGGCATGTATCTGCCATATCTCTTCTCATAGATAAGCTACCATCGCCCAAGCTAGTCTTATTTCCATTCTATTTATAAGCATATTTCAATATTTGATATTAATGAAATGAAGTGTTATGTATGTTGCATCTTTGTATTTGTTGTTATATCTATAATTTGTTGTGTTGATGTTTAAATTCGGATAAATGGTTAAACATGGTCAAACATGGTTGACCATGATTAACCATTGTTGACAATGGTTGACCATGGTTAATGTTCCTATTGAGACAATCTCTATCACAATGTGATGTTGCACCATGGTATACCATGATTGACCATGGTAGACGATGGTTGGCCATGGTTTACCATGTTCGATTTTAATGCTAAGACAATCTTTGTCACAACTTGACCTTGGACCATGGTTGACCATGGTTGACCTAGGAATATGAGCTCTTAGTTAATAAAGCCAACGGATTGATGTAAAACCAATGGTATCATAAACCCATGGGATTAATGCTAAAAGCGTAAGGGAATATAAACCCAAGGGAATGATATTAAGCCCAAGGGATAAATATTGTAAACCCAAGGTATATAAACACTAAGATAAATATTATAAACTTGAAAATAAACATGGTTGACCATGGTTGATTTTCATATTGACACAATTTTTTTCACAATGAGAAACTGGACCATGGTTAACGATGATTATTTACATATTAAGGCAATATTTGTCACAATATGATGTTGGCCATAGTTTACCATCGCATATAAAACTTAAAATAAATATTATAAACCCTAAGATAAACATCGTTTACCATGGTTGTCCATGTTTTATTTCCATATTGAGTCAATCATGGTCACGATGTGACATTGGACCATGGTTGATTTTCATATCGAGAAAATATTATGGTAAACACTAATATAAATATTAAAAACCAAGTTATATTAAACCGTATGATAAATATTATAAAAACTAAAATAGACATTGTTGATGATCATTGAACATGGTTTATTTACATATTGAGATAATATTTTTCATAATAGGACATTGAACCATGGTTCAACATGGTTCGCTATGATTGATTTTCATCATGAGACAATCTTTTTCACAATGTGATGTTGTACCATGGTTGGCAATGATTAAACATGGTTGACCACGATTGATTTTTATATTGAGACAATATTTTTCACAACGTGACATGGCAATATGGTTGAAAATGATTGACCATGGATGATGATGGTTGACCATGCTTAATTTTCATATTTAGGCAATCTTTCACAATGTCACATTGGACAATGGTTAACCTAGGAATATGAACCCTTAGATTAATAAACCCAAGGGATTGATATTATAAAACCAAGGGACTAATAAACCAAAGGTATTATAAACCCAAGAGAATAATATTAGATCCAAGGGATTGATATTATAAACCCAAGTTACATCAACCCTAAGAAAAATATTGAAAACCATAAAATAAACATGTTTGAACATGGTTGATTTTTATATTGACACAATCTTTGTCACAATAGGATGTTGGACCATGGTTGAGCATGATTAATTTTCATTTTGAAACAATCTTTGTCACAATGCGACATTGGACCATGGCTAACTATAGCTAATTTCATATTGAGACAATCATTTTCACAATTGGATGTTCGATCATGGTTTATAATGGTTGACCATGGCTATCACAATGTGGTGTTTGTCAAAGAGACCATATTTGTCACAATGTGACCATGATTATTTAGCATGGTTGACCATGGTTGACTATGATTGATTTTCATATTGAGAAAATCCTATGGTAAACCCTAAGATATTTATTATAATCCAAGGTATATAAACCTTGTTATAAATATTATAAATGGTAAAATAAACATAGATGACCATGGTTGGCCATGATTATAAATCCAAGGTATCTATATTAAACCCTAGAATTAATATTATAAACCCTATGAATAATATTTTACCCTAGGAATATGAACCCTTAGATTAATAAACCTAAGAGATTGATATTATAAACCCAAGGGAATAATAATCCCGATGAATTAATACTAAAACCCCACATGATTATAGATCCAAGGGTATAATATTAAACCCATGGGATTAATATTATAGACCCTAAAATAGACATGGTTGACCCTCATTGATATTCAAATTGAGAAAATCCTTTTAAAAATGCAATGATGGATCATGGTTGACCATCATTGACATTCATATAAAATCTTTGTTATAATGTGTGATTGGAACATGGTTGACCATGGTTGATTTTCATATTGAGACAATCATTGTCACAATGCAACAATGGAACATGGTTGACCATCATTGACCAATTTTGACCATCAGTGATCTTCATATCGAGAAAATCCCACAATAAACACTAAGATAAATATTATAAACCAAGGTATATAAACCCTATGATAAATATTATAAATTCTAAGGTAAACATGGCTGATTCTTATTGACCATGGTTTATTTACATATTAAGACAATTTTCATCACAATACGATGTTGGTCAATGGTTCCCCATGGTTGACCATGATTGATTTTCATATTGAAACAATATTTATCACAATGTGACATTAATCCATGGTTAGCCATGGTCAACCATGGTTGACCATGATTAACCATGGTTGATGATGATTGGCCATGGTTGGACATGCATATTGAGACAATCCTTGTCACAACATGACATTGGACCATGATTGACCATTGTTGAGGTCTATCTTTGTGGTTTGATTATGATCCATATGCACTTGTGGCATAAATCATATGGTTGAATGTGAATTTTCAATTATAACCTGAGAAACTCGCATATGCATATTATGTAGCATCACAATTCATATACAATGGTTTGGGAAAAATATTTTCCCTTTCATGATTCACTATTATGGTTAACAATGGTTCATAACTTTGATATCTCACACACAGTGAATCACATTCTTTAAAACCCCATTACAATGGCTTGGTATAGATTAAGTTGTTTAAGTTTAATGGCTCACAAAGCTCAGTTCTCTTCCCACATTGGCTAGTCCTTTGTAGTACAAGAAACATAGGATCAACTATGATTATACTTCTATCACTTCATCTCTATGGTGGATTTATAATAATATCACTTTTTTTAATGGGCCTCGCATTCTAAGGTATGGCTCGCATCACTTTTATGAGGCTCGGCATGTTAGTTCGTTTACTAATTCAACATTGACATCACTTAATTGGGGCATTGTATTAGGCTATTTACATCACATGGTATACTTTGTGTGTCAAATCATCGATTAGTGGCATCATTTGAATTTTTTTCAACAATACCATTGTTTTCTAGATGATTTCCAGTTATTATATGGAAGGACCTAATGACACCATTACACAATTATCACCTTGAATTTATTTTTGAACCTATAATAGGACACACACATTTGTATCATAGCTCTCGCTCAATGGAACTTTGACATAGTATTTATTTATCTATTATAGCTCAAGCCTCTACCTATGGTTAGTCTCACTCTACTTAGTGTGATTCCAATCTTGAGTGGACAACCTTAGACTTATAGTAAATGGTCACATTTTTACAGACACTACAAGGAAAAGACCTTCACGAGAGGTTTTTGTGGAGGCACCTATAAAAATATCCCAAAAATTTGTTTTTAGTGGAGGTCATTGAAGAATTTGGGTGGGCGTGTGTTTTAGTCGATGTTTCTTTAAAGATGTGCCTAAATTATTCAAGTGCACCATTGCTTTACCATTCATACACACACCAAAGTTTCATATAACATGGTGCACCATGGAGTTTTTTTTTTCAAATGAGAAACTATGGTGCACTAAATACCAAAACTCATTGGTGCTTGAATATTCGCTAGCACCAAACTGATTCTTCATATAATAAAACATCCTCATGCTATTAAAAAATGAAATCCTAGTGCAATAAATTTATAAAAACACCCCAGGGCATCTTATAAACCACAACGATAAATAAATTTTAATTTCTAAAAAAAGACTAGTGCTATTGTAAAACCACAACATTAGTGTTTTACCAATAATGTAAAGCCCCGAGGAATCTAAATAAAACACAATGATAATTTTAAATTTAAGAAAAACATGGTGCTTTTGTATATATCCTACCCCGGTATGCTTTGTGAAATGCACCAAAGAAGGGTTAAATTAAAACACACTCCTAGTTGTAATTTCCATTTTTACCATCTAAAGTGCGAGATATATATATTAAGCACTAGTGATAGTCTTTCTTTCAACGTGAAAGCACCCTCACATTGGTGCTTCTCTTTCTCACCACCTTTCAGTACTATGCTCACTATTTATGTTTCCAATTTTTTCAAATGGTGTGAAAAATTGTTTTTCTCCACTACATGTCTACAATGCCTCCCTAACAACCAAATTCTGAGGTAATGTCTATGTTTCTTTCTAATTTATGTTTTTAGTAGATTATAATTTCAAATTAGGTTTATTTTATCATGTTAAAAAAAAAAAGGTGTGGTGCACTTGATATGTTTGGCTCAAACCGGGAGAGATTGGCCCTATAAATTTACAGTGTGCACTGCTTTTCAGTGCATCAACATAACATACTACCATTGCGGCAATGTGTTTTGTAAATATAAGGATTTAAGAAATATGAAACAAATTTTATGTCAGTGAATCACTCTTGGTGTGTTTAAATTTACTAAACACACTGCAAATAGATATTTGAAAATATTTCTATAGCTCTGTGCGTTTGATAACCGAAACATACAGTATGAGTGACAAAATGTTATATGTGTACACTGATGCACAAGTATGTCACACCACTATGAAAATTTAAATTTAAGAGACACTGGAGATGCGTCATACTTATTTGTGCACCATTAAAAGTGCAGTTAGAGCTAAAAGAGCATCGGATCCAGTCCATGACTATGTTTTGAGGGCAACAATAATTTTTTTAACTGAAAGTTATCTGTCCATAGAGTTTAATACATGTTTCATGTCATAAAAAAAATTTATATAAGTGGTTGATGTATTTTATATGTCAACCATGTAGTAGAGACATTACCAGAAGGAGTAGTAGAAGGAGTAGGAGCTACAGGTTGACCGACACAATATGGTGTGAGCATGGCAAGACAGTGAGAGGGTGATGGATTTATACCCTCGAGCTATTATTGTAGTGACCCAAACTCTCTTTAGGAATGTAGGACTCCTCAAGTAATATGATGACAATACATCCCTAAAGGCACACTCTATCTTATTCGCAACATCCCTGAAGGCACACTCTATCTTATTGGCACATTTGATCCACTAATTGAGTGTCTATGACCAGGCTCTTAGTGTCAGTTTTGAGTTGTGGTATAGACCCACAGAGGAGGACATATACTTTATCTCTATCATATCCATGAGAGGAGAGGATTTTCCCTAGTTCCCTAATGTCAACTATGGTGTTGCAACTAAGAGTTAGCTTGCATACACTCAGAGATATGTTGGGCCTCATGCAGTTTGTCCATCATATTTTTCAGGTATGTGGTGGATATCTACGAATTTTTTCTTTTCCTAGAGAGGAGGATAACCTCCTCTCATTATTAGTCATCGCCATTGAACATTCTTATGTTGATAGGAAGTGCATTATTTTCCCTCTTTTGTATTATATTGATTCTTTTATTCAGGTAACATGTTGCATCATATGGTCTACCATTTTTTGAGACAGTTTTGCACAACTTTAGATAGAGGCTATGCGTTGTTGAGACAGTGGGTGTTGAACTTCCCTTTTTCTTCTCATTTTTTTGTTTATATTTTTAGCAATTTGCAAAGATGATACCTATATTTGATCATCACACTCCTAGGTCGATCACTGAGGCCTCGATGCATATGTGTGTGAAGTTGATGCCCAATAGGGGCATGCCAAAGTTTCTAGCAAGGATTTCACATGAGGCACTGGAACTACTCACCAGTGTGGATGACCATGCACTTTTCGTGTTGACATATCTATACATAGGGATTGATTAGTGAAGGTTTTGAACAAATTCTTCACAAAATATGAGCCTCTAAAACATAGAGGAAATATTATTTTTTTCTTTGAATTAATCTAGTTTCATTTTCTTGCTTTAAAGAATTAGAATAAAATTTATTCTAGCACATTCTTTTATTTTTTTATTAAATTGTTTAATGAAATTGCCTAATGGTATTTTTGTACTATATATTTTGTAGACATTGGCTCATATGATGGGGAAATGCCTCCTCTGGATGGAGGATATGAGGAGATTTGTGAGACCCACAAGAGTGAGGCACATCCTCACTAGGGCGTGGGCATCCATGAGTGGAGGATGTTGGAAACAATGTTAATATTGAGAGGGGCGGTGAATCATTATTAAGGCTAATTTTAACTTGTATGTCAATTTATATTTCTACTTTCAAAATTGACATCCATTATATGTGATAAAACATTAGCAAACCATAACAACTACCATATCAACCCATACAGGCGTGCACATCATGGGAAATAAAGACATGAGAAAATGATGTTTTATATGGAAACCATTTCGGGAAAAAACCACCAATACTTCTTGGTGTTATTGATATAAAATATGAGCACCTACTCTATTACATGAATCTGTTTGTGAGACACCACTCAGAGGAAGCACCAACTACCTTTGATTATTTGCTAACACCCACTAGAATGATGCACCAACCTTTTGTAGACACATGATAAGCTTATCAGAAGCACCATGTGAAGAAACAAATTCATGGATTTGTTGTAAGAACCAACTTGTATCTCCTTGGATTTATGAAAGCACCAACTTGCAAGAGGCACCAACCACCAAGCCTTCTTCAGACACCCTCTAGAGATGGAAGCACCAACTTCCTATATGCAGGCACCAACCTACACTTAATAAAGAACTAATGTTCATTGTATATGTGTTGACAGTTCTTGACCCACTAACATGTAAGGGGATCTCCCTGGTAAGAAGTCCCAATTAGACCTCAGACCATTTGGTGTAGGAGTCCCAGCAGTGGGTCGTAAGGTAATGCCTTGACCACAATGTCGCATAGAGGCAAGTAAGATAAATCTATAAGTAGTAAGGGGTTCATCATTGCAGTGAGTGAAGGAAGGTAAATGAGAGGTTCTAACACAAGTGGGTTGGGG
The DNA here is from genome assembly GCA_031772625.1 of Pinus tabuliformis. Classification (NCBI taxonomy): domain Eukaryota; kingdom Viridiplantae; phylum Streptophyta; class Pinopsida; order Pinales; family Pinaceae; genus Pinus; species Pinus tabuliformis. The sequence continues at coordinate 726,850,007 of CM062819.1, forward strand.
TGAGTGCACCCATTGACAACCTGTATCAGTACTCAGCTTGGAAGGGAACACACGAGCAAAATTTATGATGAAACAAACAACACATCTGCAATAAGATTCATATAATTGAATACAAAGAAGTTGATACACAACTACGTAAGTTAAACAACGTACATCACTAAAGCAACCAGAACAATCCAACTACAATAACAACGTATGCGTGAAAATGTGTTGGCTCTTATTATATAAAGAAGTGTAAGTCCCAATCATATAATACATCCAGGTAAACCTGCTATCACCAACAGTGGAATGTTACAGCCAGATATTCCTGCTCCTCCAAAGAGATAACTAGCTCTGTGTAGTGGAGAAGCCAAGGCGTGTTACAATATTGTCCAAGCTCTTTCCAATATAGTCTTATCAAGATCTTGGCTAACCAAAATCCTATACAATGAGTTATGAGGGACTATTTATAACAAAGGGTTGGGTGACCCTTGACTTTCACCTTTGTGGCAGTTCAACTACCCTCATGACTCTTCACCTACTCTAAGAGTGTTACATCCAAATATTGACACTTGACTTACACTTGATGTGACTCAACATTACAATGCACATGTACTCATGTGAGACAACATGGCTTAATCAAGCCATGAAAGAAATCACTCTCACTTGGTCCACTGTGATGAGACCAACTCTTTGACATGCTTGCGATGGTGAAGGTGATGAGCTGATGCCAAGATTCATCATCTGTGATGGTATGCATGCACCTCATGGTGACATCTTGCTGAAGCGAACTCTTTCCTCCGTTCCAACCAGTGCATTGGTTTGGCTCCTTCATCCAACTCATATGCTAACATGCACATGGTCTTCTTGGGTGTAGTTGAATAGGAAACACGTTGATGCATAGTGTCTGTGCTGATATTCAAGTGTGTGTTGTTGGTCATGTGGATCAACTCTCCAAAGTACATGTTCAGCTCCAATTTGACTTGCTTCTTGTCTTAGCCTTGATGAGTGTGTTGAATGGGCTGGATTGCATGTGTGCACACAATGACATGCATGCTATTGAATCCCTTGCATGTGATCAACAACAATACTCACCATGTCTACTCCGTGTCAGCTGTTGGGATGGATCTATAACTTATACGGGTGCAGTTTTATCTATGAGTGCATGTTGCGCCCATTGTTGTCTTTGTTCCTGCTGCAACTCATTCATCTGCCTATGCAAATTCATGTTCTTCCTTGAGTTGCTACTTCAACACATGCAACTCCTTCTTTGCTCCATTCGTTGTCTTCACACGACCTTCATGTCACACCATCACCTCATAGCGTGAGTCTCCAAAGTTTCTTTCATTATCAGTGGATCTTCTTGATCTTGCAACTTTTTCCTGCCTCTATGTTGTCAATAACCTTCCTCTTGCATTCGTTGTATTCGCTATGTTCACTGCATTCGCTATGTACGCTTCATTCAATATACTTCCTTTAGTTGTTGTTCATGATGTTACTCGATGTGATGCTGATGTTATCATATCTTAATGTCTTTGTCTACGAAGAACTTGATGTATTTGTGAGTAGGCAAGCTCATAGACACTTGATCGACTACATCTCCAAGTGTGCTCTAAACAGTGTCCTCGACTCTACTCTCTTGGAAACTATTGTACCTACACTACTGAGAGGAATATGAGAACCTACAATACCTAGGGACATGGTAACACTCATGGAAAGCAATCTGGTTGTTGAAAACCAAAATGAACTTGAGAACTGATTTGCAACATACCAGTGTGACTAATCATGAAGGTTTCGTAATTTTAGATGGGAGGTCGGGAGACCGATCGTGAAGACTGCACAAGGCACAATTTTCACTACTGGGAGACTGATTGACTACTGTAATTTCGTAATGCATAGTCCAGTCTAGGTGCTGACTGCTGGGATTGCACAATATGCAATTTCAGCTGGCAATGGTTGCAGGCTCAGTGATTGCATTGCATAATTTTCTTCGCCAGCAATCACTGTCCCTCAGGATTGTGCAAAGAAGGCCCCAGGAATAGATTCTGGGAAGAAATGGACATTTTTGGGGAGGAAGGCAAAGCCTTCCCTCTCAGGATTGCGTAATGTTGTCTCGATGAGGCAGAGTTTGGTCTGAGGTTGGCCAAACTTGCGAACGGAAAAATAAAAGTGATTGTGAGTGAAAATGCATGTTGATATTGAGCATAAGTGAATGGTCATGCATGCAAATGGTGAGTGATAGATTCAGAAAATGGAACAACATTCATATGGGTGAGGCAAGCCACTAAATCGGCCACCGTTTGTGAAAAACAGTTTCATGCATGCGACAACAATGAGATGTTGATAAAAACATAAAAGGTGCCATGACAAGCTAATATACATGCAAATGACAGAAAGAATTCAAATAAATCAAGAAAATAGTACTCATACAAGTGAAAATACAAAAAGCTACAAAAATGCAACACAAGGCATGGGAAGCAGGCTTACCCCAAAATAGTTGAGATAAACATGTTGACTGCTGCTATATGTGGTGTGGGATGTCAGAGCTGCAAGATCGATGTAAGGAATGAGCTCTGTAGCATCCGATTGATGAGTTTTGATAACATCGAGGTTGTGATGTGCATGCCACAAATCTAGGGAAAGGGACACTTGGTGGGAGGTTTCTGAAATGATCCTTGCATGTAACCTCCAACTGCTAAACATAAATCCCTAGAACAAGGGATGCCTCTTCATGCTTCCTTGGGAGAAGCAGCTCACACATGCAAGTCAGTTTTGCTCGGTCCCAGAGGGAACCGATTAACTCAGCTGCACATGCAAGAAACTGCTCGAATGTTGGGAGAAGATGTGCATTTCTGGCTGGGAGCTGGGATTACTTCCTAGGATATTTACGTAATTTCTGGGTAGAGAAGCTGACTTCTACCCATATTTGTGAAAATTTTGGACTGAGCAGCCCTACTGGGGAGAATTACGCAATTCCTGCTAGGAATGTTGACTGGCAGAATTGCGCAAGCTTGGAGCCTAGCATGCTGTCAAACAGGATTGCGCAATTTCTAGAAGGAAGGTTGGATTCCCTCCAAAAATGCACAATTCTCTTAGGGAAGCGGCTCAGCTTATAGTTGGACCAAGTCCAAGAGAGCAACCTATGATGGGAGTGCACGAGTTGTGATCAACAGCCTACCTTTGTGCAAGAAACACACTGAAGCTTGTGAAATTGACAATGCAAGGCAAGTTGATGTGAAGGTTGGAAGGGAGGCTCCAAAACAAAGCTAAGGAAAAATTTTGGAGAGTGGTTGTAGCTGCTACAAGACTTTACGACACACTGGTAGAACTCCACCTCTCTATAGGGAATTTGTTCATGCAAAGAAAGTCTAACACCTCCGGAAGTATTGTTCAGTTCTCAGCTCCCCTTGGTTTCCACACTAGCTTGATTGTAAGATGTAACATCTACCAAGCTCTTGGTCGATTGACACACATTCCAAGCCAAGGCAACACAATGGTTTCGATCGGGGTTGAGGGGTATATTGATGCACAAGAAATATAGTCATCAGAGTCTTAGTTTCATCTCTAGTGTTGCTCCACTACTAACAGGCCTGGACAGTACCATGTTAGAGTCACATAGGAACACAAGCATGGCTTCGCTACAAGCGAGCCTGGTCAGTACCCCGACGGAGTTACTTGCATCACCTCCTGGAATAGGAAGCCTTTCTCTTCTTTCTCCTTACTCATTTTTCATTTTTAATTTTTTTCATTTTGTAATTGTGCATAGCACTTATTCATTTCAAAGGCGGAAGAGGGATCTCAAATTATTGAGAGCATAAGAGGTTGTTCCAGCAAAAAAATATTTTATTATATCTCTTACATGCCTGTTAATGTTTTCTCCCTCACCTTACTCTACTTGACTGAGCTGACAGGGTTAACCCAAAAACAACCCACTAGAGTAGGTGACACTACTTAGCATGCAAGCATTGTGTTTTCACCAAGGCTCACTTTGAAAAGTACATATTTTCCTTTGATGTATCATGGACTGAAGACAAAAATTTCTTCATATGGAGGCTAGATGATAGATAACCAAGTAGTGATAGTTCTACAAGGCCTCTTATACCTTACCCAGCTTGTTTCAAGAGTCATACATGGCTTCATGCGAAACTATCCTATGAAATGAAAGAAGCAAACTAACAAACAACAAAGCAAAGCAAGAGAAGAAAAAAAAGAGAAAGCAAAGAAAGTAAGTAAACAAGCATGCAAGCAAACAAGTGAAAATGAAACACTACTCCTACTCCTAAGCTAACAGTGCATGGGTCATCTCACATGAAGTGATAGTTCCAACGCATCCACTAGCGCATTGCTTGACCCATGTTGGTGAAGGCATGGTTTGCAAACAAGACAACTATGCGAACTAGCATACAAGAAATATGTAACAGTGAAGACCAACACACTTTGAGCTAACAAGTCACCACTCAATAAAGATGAGCGAAAATGCACGACGTGTATTCTATGTTGCTGCCATGATGTTCTACTATGCTACATGTAGATGTTGAGTGTACACATTCTCTTGCTTGTGACATGCAAGCAAACGTGAGAAAGGTAGACCACTTGTGTTGTGCATGTGTGCTTGTTGTGTAAGATTCCTCCAATGCATGAGTGATGGGATCATGTAGTTTGAGTGGAGGAGGTGAAATATGGATGTTTGGTTGATCTTCAATGCAAAGCAAAGAGTGATAAGGAGCCTTGAGTGTTTCAACAATTTCCTGACCGGAGGTGAAACTAAACTTAGGACAACGAAGACTTAACATAACCATATCCTCGGGCTGAAGTGCCTTGATAGTCTGGGGGGTTTCAATTTTGTTGTTAGATACATCATCATAGACCAATGTTTTGGATAGATTAACAATGGTTGAATCAACATCATGACTAGATGAGGAAGTGAATAGATCACGACAACCAAGATCGGAAAATTCAGGATGTCTGTCGGCATCCTCATGATTTCATGAATCGGGCAGAGGGTAGATGAGAAGAAAATATGTTCACCCTTTGTGTTTTCAATGAAGATAAATGACAGATTGAATAGATTTTCCAAGGAAGATGTGTCCTTTCTAAACTATAATGATAGACTAACATCCAAGGTGTCCTGTGAATGATTGAAAGTAGAAGCATTTAGAAGTGGGTTTTCACAGGGGAAATCAGCAATGGTAGAATCATAAGGGTTGTCAGGATGAAACCGATGAGGTGTGGCTACCTTCTCCCAGATCTAGCTTTTCCCAGCATGCATTGCGCATTTCTAGATCTTAAGGCTCTCCCTTGGATCTAGGAATTGCATAAAGGTTGCCAATGACTACCTCCAAATGCACACTACATATTTCCAGGATGTTAGAAAATTATGTATTACAGAGCAATGGAACACATAAAATATTGCAAAAATATAAGCACAGAAAATGCATAAAATAACATAAACATAGATATATGTGGTTCACCCAGTTTGGGTTACATCCATGGAGAAACAACTAGTCCTTCCTTTTATATTATCCAGCAAACTAAAGAGACACAACCTACAATAGATCCGCTGTAACACCCTCTTCACTCTCAATCTCCTCTCTCTTCCTCACTAAGAACATAGAGATATATAGACGCAATACAATTCCATCATATATAGTGAGGGGTTCCCTTCTAGGGAAAAAAACCCTAAACTAAACATAAATTCTACCGTCAGATCATCCACCCAATGAACGGCCCACATTGAGTAGAAATTACTAGACTTTTACAAGGCCCTGAACCCCCCAACCGGTGGGGATCAGCCCCCCAAACCCCCGTGGGGGGGACAAGTACCCCCCGCACCCCCCCATGTGGAGGGGTGTACAATCTTCCTGGGGTACACATCTGGTTGAGACCTTTGAATACAAAATATAATCAGGCTCCACACCCAACACAGGAGTCAGTCTCGAAGTCTTTCCCACTAGGATTGCGCAATGCATAGTCCCAGCCGGAATCAAGTGAGACATAACTATGCATTGTGCAGTTATACTCCTCAGCAAGCCACACTAGACTATGCATGGTGTAGTTCTAGTTAGCATCACTTCTCACTGGATGTTAGGACTACACAATGTGCAGATCCGGCTGACATTCCCTTACCTCTGAATGTCAAAACTATGCAAGCTTTCCCAGCAATTGTCTAGTTTGTTGCATGATTGATCCTTGAAGTGAATTTTTGTTTTATGCTATCATTTGCATTCCATGAGTGTCCTCTCTATCTCTAGGTACAACATTTGGTGACTAGCTTCTCATCAGCACATCCAACATGGTTTGTATAACAGATGGATCAAAGGATATGGTAGAGAACAACACTGGAGATCTAGTTGAACATGTGTCAATGAATTTGCCAATCTATCCAGGCACATAGTTCTTCATCGAGAAGGACATGAAGATAAAATCGCAAGAAATAAAGGACATATTTGGAGGTAGCTTCAAGTAAGATATGGAATATCGACAGTGCTATGTCAACATCAACAAGTTAGGCTTATAGAGCGTTGCATGCATGTACCCTGCCTTCCCATGTGCGGATATAATTCACTAGATTGTCTCACATGCCAATCAAAATATGATGAAATTGAGGAGTGATAGTGAAACACAACTTGGTACCTTTAGGATGGAAAGCTATCATTACATGTATCACTTGCCATAGTCAGTGAACCACATAGATGCACTCTTCTATACTCCCAACAACAATTTGAACACCAAAGACATCATGAAGCATTGGGTAAAAGAGCCATCAAAGTTTAGGTCAAAACCCAATCAGGTGTACAAGAATAACTCACCCAAGAAATCCTACCAACTCTTGATCATCTTTGCATGCCTCTTTTATAGTCAAGAGAGCATGGAAACCTTTCCACAGAATTGGGTGGTTGTATTGGATCAATTGGAAAAAGAAGGAAGGCCATCCAACTGGTCGAACATGTTGGCTCTTGAGTTGAAAGTGCATGTGTCTATTGCCCGAAATCTTCCTAAGGATGATAAAGCGAGATTTTGTATTTCCACATACCTAATTGATGAAATATATGCCCAATATAAGTTTCCTAGCATGGGTTTGACATGGACACCATCAAATGATGCTGTGAACATTTATTGTATGTTTCTCTTCAAGTTCAACTAGCAAGGAGTCATGTCGAGGCTATCTCACCACTTCATCACCCTAGTTTACAAGATGATGTTCGAACAAGATCCACCTTCGATGTCCCAAGAAGTGATGTTGGAATTGCTTAACATTAACAATTACTATGCCTCACTCAGTGGCACAATCATAAGGTTGTGTGGTGGAGAAAAACCTATCCATGTGCTACCAAGGTTTGCCATAGATAAGTTATTCATGCAATAGGTTGCATATCACATCTTCACAGGTTTATTAACAGGAATGGATAGGAGGAAGAAAGTACCATGGCGAACTCTTACTTTGCAGATTGGATTGTATGAGATCTAGAGCTTGAAGGATGTGGATGCAAAGGCCAAGGACTTGAAGAAGTTTGAGTTCAGCACCAAGAGTTTCAATCCATATGATCCCCACCTTATATGCAAGAATCATTGTGCAAAGGTGTATAATCCATGGATCCACGAGGCATGTCATTGGCCAGAGGAATACCCTTGGAGGTATTTCTACAACTCCTCTAGGCTTAATGAATAGGTCAACATGGCTATACAATAGAAAGTAGCACTGCAGGTAGTAGCACCATAGGAAGAAAGAACAACAACAACAATAAGCAACAAACCAACACATGACAAATTCAAGAGGAAGATAGTCGAGAACTGACAAGTCGAGCAAAACTACAAGTTCAAAGAGTATCCTATTATTGAGAAAGTAGCTTTGGAAATAGAGGTGAAGAGGCGACAACTTGGAATGAGAGTAGAACAGAGGAAGAGAGAGAAGTAAGGGTTGGAAGATGCAAAGAGGAAGTTGCGGGAAACATAAAATAAGTTGAAAGAAGAGTAGGGGTTGAGGAGAAGAGAAAGGGAAGAGAAGAAAAAATAAGAATAGGAGGAATGTCAATGCACAATGACAGAGGAAATTGTGCCTATAAAGGTTGAGGAGTTAGAGTAACCATCAAATGAAGAAGAGGGTGACGAGGTGCAGGTTCAAGAAATTTCTCAGTAGATTGAGCAACTGGTTGAAGAAATGGTCATGTATATTGAACAAGAGCCATAGGACCAAGACAACAATCACATGCCAATGCATCTGATGTCACCCCACAGTCTCTGCCACCTGCCGAATGAGAATCTGTCCCGAGCGACAAAGGAAAGATTGTTCTCCTTGATGATGATTCAATGATGGATGTGTAAAATCTGGCATTTGATGAGTCACAACAAAGGATTGTAAAAGAACAAAGAAATGAGCTCCCAAAAGATCACACACCACCTATGCACATAAAGGAAACTGTGATTGTGTCATATGTTAGAATACATCCAACTTCCATGGCTGACGCTTCTAAGGCTTAGGCAGAAGCCATGATGTCAATGGTCAAGTTATTTATAGTAGAGAATGATTTAATGGCAAAGGAATTGGAAGACATTAGGCATAGAATGAAACATTTCGTAGGATCCACTAGGGAAGAAATGAAGAAAGTGATACTAGCTCAAATATCAACTCTTGAGACCACCATGCAAACATTGTATTGCATTTTTGTCACCATACACAAAGCGGTTGTCCATTTATACAGTTTTTAGTAGCAGTGCGCAACGATGTCATGAACTCTCAAAGAAATCCATGCTACTATTACGCATGTACAAGAATGGACAATGAGGTATAAGGGAGTCCATCTTTACTTGTAAAAGATAATGAAGCCGCGGGCAGACCTGGAAAAAGCACAGATTCATATATTGATCCGGAACTATGAGCAGCTCCCTCTGTTCATCACCAGCATTGAGGATTCCTATTCATGATTGTTCAAGAGTCTAGATGTCATAGTGAGGACACACAAGATGCCTTCTATTAGAACCCTCACTCAAGCCATGAAGAATAACCAAGTCCTACTGAAGGTTTACAGGTACATATAGCAGTTGATGTGAGAGGCCACAAGTGATGACTTGTAGTTGAGCATAGAAAACATGTAGAAATACATCAGTGGTCCAACCACACTCAAGAAAATGTTGCACATGGTTCAAGATGAGATGGATGGAGGTTTCAAAAGCATATACCCAGAAGCCATGGAGGCAAGGGTCTATTTCAAAAAATACATCACCAAATAGTATGTTGAGACAATAGCACATTATCGAGCTTGGTATCAGTTTGCTATTGAAGACCATCACAAGGATGTTTCCTAATTAGTCTTCTCCCAAGACCCCAAGTGATGATGTTTATATTATTAGGCTGACTCAAGCTTGTTTTGTCCCACATGGATATATGTGGAAATTGTATTATTATTGGTAAACATATTGTAAGTGAAATTCCAAGTGTCATTAGTGGAATGTGAACAGTCACTATGTATGTGAAGAGTCATGAGGGTAGTCAAAGACTCAAAGGGGAATGTCAAGGGTCATCCCACCCTTTATTATATATAAGACCTTATAACTCATATTAGAGGCTTTTGGGAGCCAATATTTGGGTTAGGCATTGCTTCAATATGGTTTTCCTAGAAGTCATCCATAGATATTCCCTTTAGAAACCCTACATGAGCCCATCCAGATATTAGTTCAAAAATAAGAAATAAACACTTAAATGAGAATTACCTTTGTGATGGTCTTTCGTCATGACATATTCCTGTAGGTATCAACATCCTGCATGGATGTACAAACATCTTGTATATATGTTCATTGTCAAGGGTCTCCAGCGTTTGCGAAATCCTGTCAGAGTCCTCATATATTTTCGGGAAATATTTCAGCCAATGCTTCTTCATCTCGGATGTTGAATGCCTTCTACCTTTATTTCATATTTTCATGATCTCTTCCTTTATTTCCACACACTTCATTCCCATGAGATTTTAATCAGGTTTCCTCAATTGTAGTCAACTACCTCATGATTCATATGAGAACATATTATGTTCATTTAATCTAGTGTGACTTTATGCTTTGCTACAACCTTTTGGAGGTGGACATCCTTTCTTCTTTTTATCATGTTTCCCAATATGAAAATAGTAATCTATATTATTTGCAACCATATTACATGGATTTCATAATATTATGTGTAAGCATACATACCTCATCTTTCATTTCGGTCATCCAAACTTTCTGTAGCAACTTCATTTGAACAAAGGAAATTTATTATTTAGAGCTACTTTCTTGTTATGTCATTATACCATCATCCCTTGAATCCTACGAGTTCAAATTCATCATGAAACATTTGCTTCCTTTGTAGATCAGTGAATGCTTTGATGATGATTCCATCATATATTTTTCCTTATTGATTATTGTATGATGAACCCAATCAATGATGACCTCTACTTCTTTATATAAGTATCACTTGAGATTCCAATGAGGTTTACTAAGATATTCTTATTCTTTGTAAGCAATAGAATTTAGTGCAGACATCCTTTCTACTTCCGATGTCAAGAGCCCTTACTTCTCAAGCTTCCATCATGACGTTATTTTCTAATCTGATGCATCCTATCTTATTTACATTGCCTCATATCTATAAATTACATGTGGAAAGTAACTTCTAGTGAAGAAGATCATCTCAGTCACAGTAGAGATCTCTTACTACTTCCATCTTAATATTATTTTTTTCAGGTTCTTTCACTTCCACAATAACATGGGTTTCTTCCATATCCCTCTTGTCCTTCTCATGTTTAGGACAATATTTTCAATAGTGCCCAAGTTTTTGGCATCCATAACATCTCACCTTAGCCATGTTCTTCGTTTTCTTTTTTTCACTAATTGATGCCTTCCATATGATATTTTTTCACTTTATTTCTTCAATGTTGTAACGTACCTTCAGGGCCTACTCAGAAAAGTATCTCCTAACTCCATAAATTTTTAAAATTTCCTTTAGATACAGTTAAGGTTCCATGGTCCATGCTCCTAATATTACTATTGAATCACATCGAGTAAGGCACCTTATACTATTGACACATTATTTCATACCATTTTTAAAACAATCTCATAAATGTAAACCATAGCTTGGAAAGAAGTAGGAATCATAACATGCAATCATCAAGCCTTTTATGACATGAATGGTATAGATACCCTAAACCAATGGATATATAGTTAGAACTTAATCCCTAACTATTCTGCATGCACCTATATCCGATGCACATAACTATCTCAAACACTAATATATATATATATATATATATATATATATATATATATATATATATATATATATATATATATATATATATATATATATGTATATATAGCCTCATAGAAGGAACATTAACATAAAGATTTCTGACATATATATTTATGCAACAGACCTATAGTAGATGTCAATCATTCCATATTACCAATGCATATCCCAGGTAATTGAAATCCTAGACTAGATAATATCAAGTGCTAGAACCAATCTTCATGTATCATATTAACACATAAGCCAAAGTGGGGCAACGTATCCATCACTGTATCAATTTCACCTAATATTTTCCTCTTCTAACTTCAACTTGGACTACATTAATAAATAATAATGAACCTTTGCATGCATTAAATTATCTTGTAAGAGCCACTAAATGAGATAATTACATGCAACTCCTTCATTACATCTACTATTGACCTAGCTAAGATTAACCAGTTATTTTCAACGTAACATATGAATACCTCATAATAAGTTAGTGTCAGTAATTATACCACACAAGGGTTTCATGCAACGTAGACCATGAGTAGGATAGCACCTTGGCACCAGCTCTAACACCTACCTACTATGATTCCACCACCCTCATGGATACACTAAGAGTCACATGCATAAGACTACAATTATTATCATACATAGAAATAACTCCACATCTATACAATTGAAACACATGATTTAATGACATAAAGGGTAAGAGACCAACATACAAACATCCCACACATGTGAAACAAAATAAAACATCACCTGGAGAGCGGAGCACCACCACCCAACCATGAATCACCTCTAATTCCCCCCGAGCTGAGGTTCTTGCCATGGATTAGCTTCCTGCAATTGATCTATGCCATGGGTATTTAATACCCTCTTTCATGATATAGTTTCCATTAGTGGTGTCCCACGTTTATGGATTTTTTTCCATTTTCCTAGGCCTTTCTCGAAAAATCTCGCCTTTATTGCCCGTGAGGCTTTTTGTCATAAAAGATTGCCTTTATCTCTTGCAAAGATTTTATGTTTTTTCTTGATGGATATTTATCTCCATCCATCCAGCTTATCTAGAATCACATATTGAAGCTTATCATGAAAGATTTATTCCTATCGCATTCCTCAATGGGATTTGGCATGAATCTCTTTTCTGTAATCTTGATTTTCCAAGAGATCAATTTATTAATTACTTAGAAATATATTTTCTTTTCATTTTACACATCACACCTAGATTTCCTCAGCTTAGGTTTACAATAGTCTAACACACAAGGGAGGGGTGTTACAAACATGTCTTATGCTGCCTTGTAGAGAGACCATAGTTTGAGGAATGGGATAAATTCCTCTTCCTTAGTAGATATAAGGTTACCTTGTTCATCAATCAATGCATTTAGAATAACAAAGATCGTTTCTTTCTGAGATACAATCTCTCCCATATCCTGCGATTTACCTTTTATTTGATATGCTTTTGAAAGACATGACGATATCACTTCATCTTTCGACAACTTCAATTTATATAGATCATATCTAAGTTATATGGTCTTTTCTATCTTTCTTTCAGAGAAATATTCTACCAGCTTATGATATATTTCTTTAGATGTCTCCATCTCAGCTACATGAGAAAGGAGAGAATTTTAGATAGATTCCTTGAGAATATTTTCAACATTTAGATCCATTTCCATGTATTCAAAGTTCTTGTGCTTTGGATGGTTTGGAGAGCTTTGAACGGACATGATCAGTGATGTCATTTATTTCGAGGAGTATGTCTATCCTTATTTTCCATTCGAGGAAATTTGATATCCCAACAAGCTTATGGTTCTCCTTGAAACATGAAGTCATTATCACTAGATTAGATTACAAGAAAAAGGTACTCACTTTTGAAAATTGAATCTTCAACTTGATGACAAACTTGATGCTCGTTTTAAGAAGGATCTTACATTGATGAAGGAAGACTTCCTTCTTTAGGATGATCTTTTTCCAAATGAGATCATTACTTCAATAACGAGAATATTGCATTTCAAACTGACCTTCCTTAGATTTGAATATTTTACAATCCTTTGGTGATGCATGAGTGATGATCTCTGAATTGCTTCTAGTGTTTCAGTCTTTCTTCTGACTTCCTTCTTGAAGATAATTTCAAGACTCTTGCTGGAGTATAGTTCGATCTAGGGTATTGGTTGATTTTTTGCTTATTGTACTTTGAATTTATTTGCTCCTTCTTTGAAGCTTCATTCTCATGTGTCTACTTGGTTTGAATGCCCCTTCTTGACTTCAACACCTAAGCTCTTATAGCATGTTGAGAAATATAGGGAATTCAGAGTTAAAATATTTCTCTTCTTGATAATTTCTTGTGATGCACTTTCACTTCTTAGCTTATAGTGTTTTCTACTTTATGTTATTATTGTGTTCTTTTCATCAAGAAAATTACCAATATGCAAAATAAAATACAAGTGACACAATATGTATCACCTCAGTGAGGGCCAAAACCTCTCACCTCTTGAGAGGAAAACCTGATAAAAATTCTTCTTCTATAAACTCAACTGATGAGACCATGACAAAGACCCTTGACTCTAGTATCATCCTGAGAATATTGTCACTAACCCTCATGCTCTACCTCTTCCCTTTCTCAACTTTTATCTTGATCTCAAACTTCTTTCCTCGACTCCTTCTAGAGAAACTTGGTCTCTATCCTTCACACTGCTCCTTAGCTTCCCTAGAGATTGTTGGTCTCTAGGCTTTCACTCGTCTCCTATAGGGAAACTCGGTCTCTATATCTCTCTCAGTCACCTAGAAGAATCCTTTCTTTTCTACTGGAGAAGAAGTTCTCCTTTGTTTGCCCAAAATAAACCTCTCCTTCACTTTCCTAGAAGAAACATCTCCTTCACCTTCCTAAAAGAAACCTCCCCTTTGCTTTCCGTAAAGAAAGTATTCTTCGTTATACTCACAAGAGTCTCTTCTTCATTATGCCAATAATAATCCTCCTTTGTTGACCTAGAAGAACGCTCCTTCACTTCCCAAGAAGAAACGTCCTTAGCACTTCTCTTCGTAGCCTCTTTCTTGGCACTTCCCTTTGATCGAATGCAAGTTGAGTTGTTGGCTTTTAAGTGAGGCGGAGTGTGGCTATATATACACCTATCCTTGTGTCCTTTAGGTCGACATGATCACTAGAGGTTAGATCAACTTCCTCTAGCATGTTCTTCCATTGTTGTAGGCTCACTTAAAGAGGAAATGTGACAAGGTCTTGGATGATACTTTACATAGACAAGTTTGACTCTATACAATGTGTAACATGACTTCATTACATGACAATGACTCTAACATTTTATGGTTAGATAAAAAATAATTTCAAAGACTCTCAATGGGAGTCTTGACTCAAAAATAAAATCTCTTGCTCATGAAACCCATGATGCAATAATTACAATATTTTATTTTTCTTCTCTACATACCATTACATAAAATCATATTTACATGTCATTATAAAGACTGGACCTAGTTACACTTTTCAACGTGATGCTCTCCTATGTGGAAACCATCATGGATAGAGAGAGTAGGATTAATCACACATGCATAACTAGTATATTGCTGGTGCCTTACCAACACTTTGGTGAGTGAAAAGTATTCCAGAGGAAACCTGATAATAGTGTCTATTAATATAAGTGTTGCAATGGTGATATGCATAACCCTAAGAGTTAAGGAGTTATGCACTAGTTTAATAATGTAAGTGTTAAATAATTGTATAGAGAAAAAGAGGTAAGGCATATAGTTACAAAAATAAACAGGGCATCAATTTATATAAGTGCATATGTATATAGATTTATATATAGAAAGTGGCAGAAGGAACATTCCTATATAATTATGAAGAGCATTCTTGGGTTTAATAATTCAGAAAAAGGGGTCTTAGTTCTTGGTACACTATGACATTGCATTGGTTTGATTCCAATAGTTAGATGAAAATATATAGTAATAAGTAATGCAATATTTGTTAACCCAAGGGGTGAAAATATACAATGATAGATTATGTAATTGTGAAATATATTTACCTTATAATAATAATAATAATAATAATTTTCATAAGATGGGAAAGATGTTACCAAGCATTAGAAGAAGGAGAATTTGTGGGAATTTCTATTTGTTGATATGCTGCAAATGGTTATGGATTATTGATGTATAAGCTATTTTGTAAAGAAATGTTGTGAAATTGTAAATTTAAAAAAAAATATGTTTAACGAATCCATAATTTAATGGTCCATTTAATGGAAAACATTATTGAAGCAAAACAAGTCACTCAAATCTGTAGGAACTGCTAACATGAGATTTTGTGTCTTTAACTACCATGAATCACAATGTTAGATAATTATTATTTTCTAATCTACTCTTTTAAACCCATATAATACAATATCATAAATGAAACAAAATTGCATGTCTTAAATATTTTTGAAATCATATCTTGTCAAATGATTTTAATATATATATATATATATATATTAAATTTGTCATTTGAATATATAAATGGTGGATGATTTTAATATATATCTATAAAAATTAAATTTGCGAGTTTCTAATATATAAGTAGTTTAGCATTCTCATAATAATATAAAACTTAAAAAAAATAAAAACAGCAAATTTACTATTTGAATGAAGTTTAAATTATTTACAAAATTGATCAAAAAATATAAACAACGTTAAAATACTATTATTTTTTCATTAAACATTTTGGATTACACAAAATATAGTACAGGTTAACAATAAAATTTGTTTTACTGTAAAAAAAATAAATGGAATTGCAATAATGTGTACCTACTAACATTGGCTTAGTCAGGGCCAACTGAAAATATAAACCAAAAAAATTAAAATACTATAATTTTGTCGTTGAACATTTTCGATTACACAAAATATATTATAAATGGAAATGTGTTAGCAATCATATATATAAAAAAAAATTGTAATTCCAACAACACGTACCTACTAACAATGGCTTAGTCACGGCCTACCGAAAATTACCATTTTAAGGCACATGACGTGCATGGTGTAATGGTAGGGGCGGAGGCTGTCACTCCCCCACCCATGTTCGAGTCCTGCAGAGGCAGGTGATTGATGTAATAAAAATCAGAAAAATGTAAAGGTCTCGCACTCGCTTACCTCCTTTTAACGTTATATGAGGGTTTGTTTTCCTGGTCTCCCTGCAATTTAGTCGGTAAATATCTTGGTATTTGGATTCGTAACAGTTGTAATCTGGGGCAATTCCTTGTACATAACTTTCACAAATGATAAATTGGGAATGGAAAGTAGGTAAACGTTTAGGTGACTCTGGAAAAGGCAACACCCAAAGAAACAAAAATTCTCCTCCTCTTACAAGTTGATACCTAACACGATTCACTAACCCCATTCTCCTCTTTCTTCTCCTCCTTTTCACCTGACGTAGAAAAAAGAAGCACCCAGCGGGAAATCAAGTGCATGATTCTCAGCAAAAATTGTGGTACTGAAGTTTTCCCGGGACTCTGGTGGACCCATGAGATGAGATTCATTAATCTTGAACACTGTGAAAACTAACATGCGGGTACCCGCTCTGGGAGGTTCATAGTCAATCACTAGTAACAGCGGCAATCCTAATATTGCAGCACAGAGAAACAAACATATTCCTGACGGTTAACAAACATGTTTGATATATGGATAAATTTCATGGTCAAAGAAAGAAACGCAATAATCCGTGAGCATCTGATTACGGTTTTACGAAATAATTAGTAAGTAATGAATTTCAGCTTGACGAAATACAGGTGAATAGATTATTATCCCGGGATATCTTGATTAAATTAGGAATTAAACTTACCCATACTACTTATTTCGGTTCTCTGTAGAGTAGTCGTATCCTAACTTCATAATAGATTTGACACCGAGTAGGACGGTGTTGCAGTTGAGCAGAGCTTACTTCATCACCTATGTGGATTCGTGTATCGCCGAAGAATAGAACGGGCATCACATGAGGACTGAAATCCTGTAGAACGTGTCCGATAACTCCCGAATCGATCAGCCTGAACCTTACGTAGTCCATTCTTTTGCGGAACACAAATCAGAAGGATCCCAAATGAAAAAGAAAAAGAATGAATACCGCGTCTGAAACCTCTGCAGCCGAAGATCCGAAATCAAGAAGAATGAATGAAAAAATGAATGGACAGGACTTTTTAAAGGTGGGGAAAGTGGGACCCGCGAAAATAAGTTAGTTGCCCTTTTTAAAGGTGGGAAAGTGGGTCCCACGAAGAAAAGTTAGTCCATGTTTGTGACATAGCTGAGAAGTAGATTTGTTTACTCAAGTATGATAATAAATAAACAAATTCTTATGTTTATAAATTAAAATATTTAAAAATAGATATTAAAGTAAACCTATTTTCATCTTAATTTTATTGTGTATATCTTTAGTGTTTAATTAATCTATTGGTTGATAGATAGACCTATAATAAATGGGAGTTTTGAAAACAAATCAAAATTTCCCATTTCGAGTTTGGTTATAGATGGACACTTTAGGAATAACTTTGTTATGCAATTTCAGAATATAAATTGATATTTTAGTAATAATTTTGTTAATCAATTTGAGAATGTAAAGGTTAGCATAATTATATTAAATAAATGTGATTAATATGTGTTGACAGGTATATATCAAACATATGTGTAATCATATCAATAAATATGATTAATATCTTCAAAAGTTTCATAAATTTATGAAGATATATATGTATAAATTACTTGTAATTTTTCATTGTTTAAGTTACATTTTTAATGTATAAAATGGATTCAATGTTTTCAGATTTTACTTGGACATAAAATAGTGACATTCTTTAAAATAATTTAAACATATATATTTTTTTTTTCAATTGCTTTATATAATGTATATATCTATATATATTAGTGGGCATAATGGTCAAGAGCATGTGTTTCGTCCTAAGAGGTCACATATTCAAAACAAGAGGGGGATAAGAGAGTAGACTTAGTAGTCAAAGTGGGTCCCTTGTCCCACAAACAAGGGCACACCAATTTGGTGTATGGCTTCACCTTGACCTAATGCTTTTTTATTATTTCAAAAGCGAAATATTTTATTTATAGTTGAGAGTGTGAGTAAAATCCTGTTATCACTTCTCCTTAGAATGGCCAGTGAAATTAAGATTGTTGATATTTTAAAATACTTTTAGTTAACAAAATTATAAATATCCCCATATTACACTGTTAAAAAAAAGCCTTTGACTTAATGATTTCAAATCATTTAAAAATTAAAATTAAAATAATTAATATCTTTATATATTATATAATATTAATATAAAAGTAACATATACTTAAAATATTCAAAAATATATATTTCTAATTAAATTGTATTAACAATTATCTACCATCCTTAGACAAACTTATTTATTCCTCCAATACATCCCAAAAGTATATTGGAATGGTTTTGTAATAGTTATTTGTAATACACATAATAAGCAGAATCACATTTATATTAATATAAATGTGTTTGATAAAAGCTGATAAGCACCATAATAATAATAATAATAGTACATATAAGCACCATAATAATAATAATAATAATAGGAAATAATAATAGTACATATAAACATATATTAGAACACAATATAATCAAACAAAACTTAAAATTATATAAAACATATTAATTAAAATTGATAACCTAAATATATAACATTATTTATGATAGAAAAATATGATAAAATAAAAAATAAAATTAACATTGAAAAAATAATAATAAAAATTAATAAACTAAATAGAAATAAATAGAAACAAAAAACCATATCATTAACCAATGTGAAATGTTTCTAAATTAATGTTCCTAATTAAAAATATAAAATAATGTTGTTAATTGAAAATAAAAAATAATGTTGGTAATGGACATGATTAATAATAATACTATTACTTAAAATGGAAAATATCATTATTCATAATACTATTAATATAATAAAATATAAAACAATATAAATAAAATTAATATAATAAAATATAAAATAATATAAATTAAAAAGAAATTTAATATAATTACACAAAAATGATCTTAGAAAATTAAAAAAAACCAATATAAATACAAATAACTAAGAGTAAGTATAAGCATAACAAAAATTAAATGCATTGAAGAGAACATAAATTTCCACATCAACAACAATCTTTGTGAATCACTAACAAGCATTAATGATAGTTAAGAAAGGACAAATCTCGGTTGCAATGCAACAAAAAATGAGATGAAAGTGTAAAGATTAGAGGACCAATGACAACAACTCAAAGTTTAGTAGCATTGAAATAAATAAAAATAACAATTTTAGTAGCATTGAAATAAATAAAAATAACAATAACAACACATTACACAGCAAAAATTCAAGTCTCAACACTCGACGAGAACATAATTATTTGATAGGATCCTCTTCCAAATCATACCGAGAGCAGTGGCAAAAGAAAAAGCAATACCAATTCAAATCAATAGGATAATTATCACGATACTTCACACTTTTAGGCCAGTCCCTTCCTGTTTTCCTCCCTGATTCTCTTTGGTGCAAATGATATAAAATTTGAAGATCTGATTTCATTCCACTTAAAACACGAATATATTGATCGACAAAATCAGGATGGAAGCCATGTCTTTTATCAAACCTTGCATGAATAAAGGTAACAAAACCAATGGTTTTCTTAATATAATTAATCACTTTGATGTAATAACTACCATCATTGTTCTTCATAACCGTGAATCATTGACAAAAAGATACAACTAAAATCGGTACATTCAAAGAAAACAAATTAATAAAAAACAAAACAATTAATTTATGATCTTGGTTATTTCATATGTTTTCTTAATAGAATTAATCACTTTGATGTAATAACTACCATCATTGTTCTTCATAACTATGAATCATTGACGAAAAGATACAATTAAAATCGGTACATTCAAAGAAAACAAATTAATAGAAAACAAAACTATTAATTTATGATCTTGGTTATTTCATATTCAGGCATAAATATAAAAGGATTCAAATCAATGAAATAAAAAAATGAAAACAGCTACAATTTAAGGAATCAAACAACAATTGCTGTGAAATAGTCAATTTACTTACTTCAGTAAACAACAATTGTATTGAAATCAACAAAAAGGAAAACAAAGAACTTACGAAGGTTCATACAAATAATTGCAAAAAATAATAACAAATAAAGAGGCAATCTCCTTTTCTCTTAAACACATGCATACAAATAATTGGAAGCAAGAAGGAAAAATACGAAAAAAAAAAAAAAAAAAAAATCATGAATAGCAAATTGTATTCAAGATAAATACCCCAAAAATGATATTGACTTTAATAACTCATCTTTCTTTCTAAGTGTAACATATGCACTATCATTCATTTTTTAATAACATTTAAAAGAAAAAGGAAATGAAATATGCAAACCATCTATTGATTTCACTCTCGATATAGTTGTGAATGTTAGACCTTGCATCTCTTTGTCTCCAATATCTACAATGGGTCATTACAAAGTCATCCCGTATGATTTTTGTATTGTCAACATCCATGCCATTTCCAAAGGCATTTGCCTCGTATTCCTCATAAGAACAGGTAGAATCAGTACAAGAATTGGATAATCCTTATCAAATGGCACACCACAATACTTTTCAAACATAACTATAACAAACTATGGAAGTTGTGGCTCTTTGAACCATAAGCAAAGAAAATATTTTCAATATATCCAAGTGCACCATTAACCAGACCAACTTCAACCAACAAATTACACGTTAACATCACACACTCTCCACGAGATAACAGTACTTCACACTCCAACATATTATCATCACTATCACTTATTTTCGTTCTTCTACTTCTTTCTGCAATACATCTCGCAATAGGATGATTTAACACTTTAAGCATTTTTCAATTGGGCAAATTGATGAGATTATTCGCTACAAATAAGTGAACAAAATAATCAAACAAAATCCTCTCTTGTCGATCCAAGCAACTATTAACGCGGGTCATAAGAACATACTATCATTAAGACAAGGCTCTGCATTTCTGATATTGGTTAAAAGATTGTGAAATTATGCTTGTCTTGGATCATCTCCTTATTGTCTATCAATTTTTTCCAGAGCCACTACAATGTTGAAGCTTTCCCATAGAAATTTCTGAGTTGTTCTGTGTGCATACAAGGGTTTATCCTTAATATTTTCCCATTCTATTGGTTCAACGGATGTGTTATTTCAATTCTCAATAAATCTTTTGATTCGATCAAATTCCCGAGATTCATTAAGGAAGCGAAAAAATAAAGGACGATGAGTGACGGTGCAAGAAATTAGACTCGTCTATTTCAGTCTCTACATCTATCCTAGGTATATCATCAACATGGCTATCAACATATTGTAACCTGCTAGAAACATCAGTAAGTCTTTTCGGGAGAGAAGCAACTAAATCCATGTCAATTTTGACATCATTCTAGTACTTTTCCATTTCGATTTTATAACACAATGCATCCATCACACGTTATCTCTTCACATAACATTCACAATAATCAGATTGAAGACCTTGCCTTCTTAGAATAAAAAAATATAGTTCTTCAACACATCATGTAATCTTCTTTTCAATTGAAGAAATATCTTGTGGAAAACGTATCATGTGGCTGCTATATTGACCACAATGAGCATGTGTCACTTGCAATATTGGATTTATCCACACTATTAGAATCTCTTCAACTTGTGTCAGAAATTTAGAACCTTAGGTTGCTCACCTGGATCCATGTTTTTAAAGTGAGAGAAGTGATGAGCACCTTTCTCATACTTACATCTTTTACAAATCGTCCCCTCGTGCAATCACATAACTTTAATACCAAGATAATGTTCATTAAATACATGGCACAAATTCACAACAGAAAAATTATTAATCATCGATCGAAAGTTTTTATGCATGTCAACTATTTGTTCCCTAAAATTATATGGAGCACTTTCATTTTCTCTACGAAACACTATTCCAGCTTGGATATGATGGGAAACAACTAATGGAACTAGAGTATTGGTTTTATCATTTCTTTCCATAATATAATGGGAAATTATTCTTCTACATTCATTACACCTAACTAAATTCTACTTGGAAGAAAGAAAATAACCTTTGTAAGAATGAAATATCTACAAAACAAATCAAATTTGTTAATGAAACAAAAACAATTTACATTTTATTCATTTTTTCATCGACCATGTGCAATCCATGGAACTGATATTTCTTGCATTTCTTGCAAATTTTTATATCGACCACTATTCACTTCAACATAATTCTACAGAAAAACATCAAGAAATAAATTCATAAAGTAATGTAAATTTAACATTAACAACTAATAAGCCTTTCAAAATAAATATGCATTAAGAACCTATACTCCACGAAGAGGAAAGTTATACTCACATTCTTTGGCTTCAACAATATTCTCTATAGAGTTATGTCAAAAAATATTGGTTCCAAGATTTCAAACTGACTGACCCAAATCATCAACCATTCTAGCAAGAATATTACTATCATGAAAAAAATCATATGCAACAACTTATTCTCTGGAATGACATTCCCTATTTTCCATTATAACATCTCTTGCACCATTTCCATCACCCCCAAGGTTATCATCTTTATCAAGCATCCCTATATAAACAAAATGTTCCAAAATAAACAATATCTCAGAAGATATATGGAATCAACAACAAAGCAAACAAACATGCAAATAAAATGTTCTCCTATGTACAGATGAAAGTTTCTAAACTTATGATTAGTCAACCCATACATTTTATCATTTCGTGAAGTTTGAAAAGTTGGTTGTTGACCCTCGAATTCAGGAAGAAATAAAGGTTTGGCTTCTTCTAAATCTATTTGGCGGTTAGTAATCATTTTGACATTGTTCTGAAGAAACAATACGGGAAAAAATAAAACTATAAAAATTTCATATGGATATGAAAAAAGATGCAAAGGAAAATTTTTTTAACTCCCTACATTGTTGCAACAAACACATTACATACAGATTCAACAGGGGTAGCTATATTAACAATATAGTTTCTACAAGAAACCCCTGACCCTCTTCCACAACACAATCTCCCAAATTTTCGACCATTTGAGGAAATTATTTATTTGTAAAGTTCTCATCAACTCCAAAAATACATTTCTTTCATTGTTTTCACAGCAAATACCATTATTGTTCATACGAAGGCTCTCTTTCAAAACACAATATTCTGAAAAAAGACAAAAGCTAGTAAACCTTCAAAAAATATAAATTCTTTCAGATGATAAACATCCGACAAAATGACCATCAAAAACAAAATTCACTATAGAAAACCACTACTCTTTTCATACTTACGATTTAAACCTCCTCCTTATTCATCATTTTCTAAAGATATTTTCTTTTGTTAATACGCAACTCTTCTCCGTACTTTAATGACTTCCTGATTCTGATGATACCACTATCATTTATATTCATTTGATCGTTTTCGTGTATGAGGAAAGAGAGGTATTTTCGCACCACTCTTGCTTTTTATTTCACTTAACATCTCTATGATAAATTTAAATTGAGTTCAAAAATCATTTTGTAATTCTGTTTGATGCAAATACATACTCTTCAATCTTGAAATAGCTAAAAACTAACAAAAGTACACGAGAAATATTTGAGAAATTATGTTTCCCATGACAAACTTGGAACACATGGAAAAATATCCCCCTTACACATAATCAATACAAAAACAATTTCTAGAAATAAAAAACAAAGAAATACGAACTACATTCAAAATTTACCAAACGTATATCATCAATATAACTTTAAAATGTGAGTTACAATGATGTTAAAAAAAATATTTAAAAGCATTTAGAAGGTCCTCTAGATTATCAAAAAACAAACAGGTTCAAGCTTGAAAAACTAATTAAATACATCCACCCATATGCCGCTATGTGAAGAATACAATATGCATTTCGAATAACCAAAAATACATCTCCATTTTGAAAGGCATCATCAAAATCCTCAACCATTTGTAGATAGAAGCATGATGCTAGGTCCTTAATATAACATCAAAATGTGAAATACAATTATGTTCAAAAAAATATTTAAAAACATTAAACATACATATGGTCTTCAGTAATATACCAAAAAAAACATGTTCATGCCTCAAACGCTAATTGAATACATTGATAGGAAGTTGAGGTATCTCAACAATAGAATCTGCATTAGAAATCAGCAAAAAAATATTTCCATTTTCAATCAAGTCATCAAAATCCTTAGTTGTTTGTAGATAGAAGTATGACGCTTCAAGCAAATACAATCCATCAACAATGTCTCTTTTTCACAATCCACTCAGTAAATCATACAACTTTAGCTACAGTCCAGACCAACCGAGAATAAGGACTTTTTCTCCAACTATGCACAAAGGTAGGTAACCTACACATTTACTATTTATATCTAAAGAGACAGATTCAAGAAAAGACCATCTGTGTCCCCAATCATCTTCAAAATATTTGAAACTTTTCTCTTTCGAAAATCGACCAAATTGAAAATTCTCTACCTCTTCAAGTGACTAAACAGATGTGCAACTATTATTAACAAAAGACACAAGTTGATTCTCGTATAACCCTAATGACATACATTATATGTCGATGATAGGAACAAATGAATAACTCCAATTGTTTATGTTCAAATCCAACCAGTATATAGTGTAACCATAAGCAGGGTTATTCTTTTGTCCAATAAAATGTTTCTTTAAACAAGATAACCTCCTTTGGTGGAGTTACACCACTGTATGGAAGCTCTGTCCTTTTCCAAACGTTGTCAACACTACTGCAAATGAGAAAATGTGAGTCCATGTTTTTACAATCATGTTTCAAAAACACCCATTCATAATTTCCTCAACTCTATTTTTGAAATAAAGAAAATAATCCTCAATCCCCATCAATAAGAACTCCAACATTTCTAAATGTCTTCATAAAAAGGTTGACAATGGAATAATTTTTTGTATGCAAATGACTTCCAAGCGTGGTGAACATAATCATTGATCCCAATGGACATTCAATTTTGTATGAAAAATGAAGAAAACGAAACGCCATAGTAGACAAGCGACCATTATTGTTAAGGTATGATGCTAGGAAGCAATGATTGGAAAAATAAGATGAGAAATAAATAAATTATAACTCTTTCTCACGACATCGATCAGAAGACGCAAGGAAAAATTAGTTTTTCAAAACAAGACACCATTGTCTACAAACAAACTTAAATTTCATCGAGACTAACAAGGGAAGCCAATGAAACAGAAGCTCAATAAAGTCAAAGGGAAGAAATTTCCAAATAGCAAGATCCATACCAAAATAAACAACCTATGTTGGCAACAAAGGAAGTATTTCCTTGTGTACTATAAAGAAAAAAACAAAAGCGTATCAATCACAATAGCAACAACATTCATTGATTATTATAATGTGAAAATCGATTAGGAAAACAATCCATTTTCATCATTGCTTGGTTCCTATATACTTCAATATTAGACTAAATAAATTAAATAGTGCAACTTAGAACTCCATAATTATTCAAATTTATAACCACGTTATAAGAACAATTTTTTAAAACATTTCCTGAAAGATGGGCAAGTTAAATATTTTCAAAATTTGGGAAAATTGTTCCCCTAAACACTTAATAAATCTACTTGTTAAATAAATTCAAACTAATATTCAATAGATACAAAATTAAGATAGCTATATACATATAACTCCTAATAATTTACTAACCAATTATTTTATATATTTTTTTTAATATTAATAAAAATTAATTCACATTCATAGATAAAATCCAATAATCATTGTCTTTATTATTCATTAACAACTGAATTATGATATGATTTTTCACCTTTCAAATAAATGATAATTACCCTAATCATTAATTAAATTATTATTATAATATCATCTTAAAAAAACAATTATATAAAAACAGTTATATAAAGCATTTTCATAGATATCAAGTGATTATATATTACTAAAAAGTTAGCTTCTAATTTGGTGTAGAGTAGTTAATCTACTCAAATTACACATGATTATCCTCCTCTATCAACCGGAAATTTCAACTTTACAAAAACGTTATTATACAAAGGTATGAACATGGTTTTCCGTTATTATACAAAGGTATGAACATGGTTTTTCATTAAATATATGCATCCGTAAGTTAATATAGAGAACAGTAGATCATTGAGATAGGCCTTTGGTGATGTATGTAAATGAATAATTAATGAGCCATACACTCCATTTATTCCATAATATTTCATACCACTTGGATTAAATTTTTTGTTGAATTCACATTGATCCATGTAATATGTCCTATCAAATGCAATTTCCACATTAATAAACTTTTGGCTAAAAGCAATTTCTTTTTACTATCCTTTCCCAAACAGATACATCAGGTTTCACTTGAAAATTTACAAATAAATTTAATGTTGTGGAGATACCATTCCATGTTATTATATTACCGATATTTTAAATGATGGGAAGGCTTGTGATTTGAAGGGGAACCGTGAAAACCAATAGACCTCAACTTTCTTGAAATTCAACTTGTACTTTCACCCTCTATTTTCCATGTTACAATGGAATTGTTTAAAATACGAAAAGTGAACAAAATAGAAATTTTATATCCTTAAATTCAACATGTACTTTCAACTATTATTTTCATGTTATAACGGAGCTTTTAAATTTAAAAAAGAAAAAACCACATTGCAACCAATAGTAATCTATTAAAAAACAATATCTGCTAAAAATAAATATTTCAAAATAATAGGTATAAAATGATAATACACATGGCAATATAAATAAAAATAATATTATTCCGTCAATATTTTATCATATAAATAATGGCTCTTATGCATATCATATAAATAATGATTATTTCACATACAAGATACATACACATGCATGTTTCATATATATATATATATATATTTTGTAAGCTGAGGTGGTACTCTTTCTATTACTGGATAGAAAATAAAACATTACATCATATCAAAAATATTGCAGACCCGCCCACATGGGGAAACCGGGTGACTAATCCATCTATAGTTTTTGATGGCTGCCCAAAAGTAAAAGGCCCAAAGTCTGATAATCTTAGCCAAATAGACAAGGCAGTCTTGAGATTTCCTAATACTACTAGTCTGCAAGAAATACATATCTCAATTTAAGTCATGCAAAAGACTGAAACCAAAAAGACTATTAGTTTTTCTAAACATATCTCATGTCAAACAGTGTCCATTGTTGGTTGCTGACTTGCTCCTTTCTCTGCATCTTGCTGGTCTCCCTTTAGCAGCTGATGAATTGCGTCCAGCTTCTTCTCTTGCCTCTCCATCACGATGCGGATGAAGCTTAATTCTCTACGTATGTCAGGGTTTCCCTGGGCCAGCTCGACCATCTCCTTAGCCACTTGCTCTAGAGCCTTTGCCAGCAACCCCTTCATAACCCAATATATGTGCAAAGATTGTTTAAACAATGACATTCTCCCCCTGGTATGTCCTGGATCATGAAGCAGGAACTCCCAGTCCTCCATTTCATCTTCAGATTGTTCCTGTAGAGACTCCTCCTCCAGGTACTGCATAATTCTTCTCACTACTGGGTTGGTGTTACGCTGATAGGCCCTTTCTGCCCGCCGGACCCTGTGATTCACTGTCCTTCTTGCCTTTTTAGCCGGATTCGTGTCTTGCCTACAGTTCTCTCCTTCCTCCTGCGTCCTCCTATTCTGTCCCCGGCCCCTTTTCCTGTTCGAGTCCACACCTCTGCCGGGGCCCCTCTCTCGTTTTCTCATGCCATAATGCTGAACCTTCACCTCCTGCGGAGCAGGGTGGTCATCTTCCATCTGCTGGTGCTCGTCCTCTGCAAGCCTGTCCTGAGAGAAAGACTACATGTTCCCCTCGCCATGGGGTAGCTCCTCCTCAGACTCATCCTCAATGTCCCAGACCTTGATTGGCTGATCATCATTCATAATTCCTTTTCCTTTCCTGCTCTTATTCTCAACAGCTGCATTATACTGCTCCTCTGTCTCCCTAGCTTTCTGCCTTGTTTCCATGTTTCCCGCGGATCTAGCACAGAGAAATCTCTGGTTCCCGGAAGCTTTTACCTTTAGATGTTGTCTCTCAGCAGCAATGTCCGCACCTCTCCAAATTAGGAAACAGCTGAATAATTGATCTTCCGTCCCCATTTGGGTATATATCGATTTCCTGTCCTCATCGTACATCCTTGGTTCAATTTTCGTTTGCCGTCGGTAGCTTTCCGAGATGACGTTTCCTTCGGCCATCATTCCTTGATTAATTTCCGCTGTCAAGGGGTCTGACAGACCGCTCCAACCTCCTCTAATGTCTCGATCATTTATTGCTTCACCTCAGATGTATTCCTGGGTCGTTCTCCACGCACGCCGCCACTGTACTCCCCTGTATCTTATGATCATATCTTTTCTCTGCCCCGTCTGATCTGGGATCATTACTCGGGACCTCCACGTCCTCTCATTGCTCCAGCTCATTGATCCTCGTGTTCCCACTTGTAGCTTGATCATGGTCTATATTAATTATTTCTGCCAGGTCCTTCCACTCCCTATTCCCGCACACTGCTCTCCATTGATTATCCACTATGCTGCCACGACCTTTACATCCCCAGTTTGCCATGAAATCGGTCGCCTGATTCCCCTTCCTTCTAACGTGGTTTATTATTTTGTATTCAATTCTTTTCAGAAGGTCTGCGATTTCCTGGATAATTCCTGTCGTACACCAGCTATTTGTGACCTTCTCCCAATCCCGACCATTACTAAGCTTTTTCAGCGTCTCGAACGCAATCTGAGAGTCTCCAGCAATTTCTAAATTGGTGTAACCATTTCTTACAGCAATTCGCAATCCCTAGTGAAGAGCCCAAAACTCTGCCTCGTTATTTGTCATTTCTCCACCCCATTCTGTGAAAATTCATCTTACCTGCTTGTTACTATCTCGGAAGATGCCTCCAAAACCAGCTTCTCCCGGGTTCCCCTTCGAGGCCCCGTCGAAGTTTAATTTGATAAAGTTTCCTCTGGGGTAGCTGAATTTATCAGGGCTTTGAGTCCGCATATCCAGTTGAGAGTTCTTCTTGTAATGGACCATCTCAAACTTTAGATTTAACTTGTTCAGGATGCCCTCCTCAACCGGGTTGGCCTTCCAATCCTCCCCATCCCACTTTTCAACCAGGATTGTTTCCCGCATTAACTTGACTGCTCGTTCCCAGATTGCTTCAGGTTCTTTTGTTGTATTCTGGAATACCCTGCGATTCCTCTCCTTCCATATCATCCATAGTACAAACCCTGAGATGAGATTCCACGCTCTCTTGACCACTCTACACTGAAAAACTTCCTTATTCCATTGAAAGGCCATTTCAGTGAATTCGCTGGGGGCTATCTCGGATTTGCCAAATATTCGTTTAGTGTTCATCCACAGATTCTTTGCAAACGGACAATTAATCAGAAGGTGATTTCTGGTCTCCTCTTCAGTGTTACATAGACAGCACCTCAATGGACCATTGAAGCCTTTTTTTTGGATTTGATCCCAGGTTAAAATCTTATTCTTAGTTGCAAGCCAAATAAATATGGAGACTTTCGGCCACCAGTTGCTTTCCCATATCATTTTCCAGTCTAAATTCTCTTCACCTCTGGATTGGGTATCAGTTAAGTAATAAGCCTCTTTGGTGGTGAAGGAGCCTTTCATAGAATTCCCCCACCTAAGGATATCCTTACCTGTGCGAGCTCTAATTTTCCTAGATTCAACCTCTTTCCTGTAAGCTTCTTGATGATCTTGGCTGAGCTCCCTGTCCCACTCAGTCGGGTCAGTCCATACTCTCCAGCTTCCTTCTGGGTCATTAGCTTTCCAGTAGTCTCTGACACATATTCTATCTCCTTCTATTCTATCCCGAATCTGTTGAAGCCTCTGAATTCGGCTCATTCTTTCTTTCTGTTGCCACTTATCCTCCCAGAAGTTGGCTTCTTCTCCCCCTCGGATCTCCTAGAAGGTATGTTTTTCCACCAGATCTCTGTTTTGACGAGCAAGATCCCATATTGCTGACCCTTTAGGAGTATCTCTCTGTCGTAAAATATCAACTGTGGAGTCAGGCATATTGTATTTAGTTTTCCATATGACTTTCCAAAGATCATTGCCTTCCCTAAGCCAGCGCCACCAGAGCTTTGCTCCCAATACTCTATTGAGAGTTTCAGGGTCCCTCAGCCCCAAACCTCCGTTCTCTTTTCTCTCTGTTACCTGGTTCCAAGAAACTAAGGCCCACTTTTTCTTCTGGTTAGTCCCTCCCCATATAAAAGTTCCAATGATCTTTCTAATCTTAGCACATACTCCTAAAGGGGCAGCCATTATCGACAAGGGATATATGGGGATAGCTTGAACGACAGATTTTGCCAGAACTATCCTTCTTGCTATATTTAAAAATCTTAAGGCCCAATTTGCTACTTTGTTTCTCAGCTTATCCAGGACTCCTTACCAGTTTTTCATATTTTTGGAGGTAAAGTCCAATAAATTACCCAAGTATTTCGTAGGAAGTTCTCTCCTCTTGAAGCCCAATAATCTTATAAGGTGGGTTTTAACCTGCTCCACTGTATTAAATATGAATATATAGGATTTATCTCTATTAATTTCCAGACCCGAAGCCTCAGCAAATAAGTCCAAAATTCTTTTAAGCTATCTTACTTCTTTGACCGTTGGTTCCCCGAATATCATGATATCATCAACAAATTGCTGATGAGTTAAGGGCAAATTATTTCCCCAGAGCTGAAGACCTTTGATTCTGTTTGCTTCTCTTTCTTTTTTAATAAATCGACCCAGACCTTCGGCTGCTAGAATGAAAAGAAACGGAGATAATGGATCTCCTTGTCTAATCCCTCTAGAAGCATTAAATGTTTTCGAGGGAGTATCCACTTAATCCACCTCCTATTAAAACCAAAACTTTCCTGCACTTCTTCCAAATAATTCCAGTTAAGCCGATCATAAGCCTTCGACAAGTCCAACTTGATCATCATACCCTTTTGCTTTTTTGTTTTTAGAGAGTGAATAACTTCTTGAGTTACAACCAGACCATCAAGGATCTGTCTACCTTCAACAAAACCTGTTTGTTCAACAGATATTAACTTGCCTAGAAGGGGTTTTAATCTCTTGGCGATCAGGGATGTTATAATCTTGTAAATAACATTACACAGAGCTATGGGTCTAAAACCATTGGAATCTTCTAAATTATCCCCCTTAGGAATTAAAGCATAAAAAGTAGAGTTAATGGCAGGCCATACCTTTTGGTTCATCCTGGATTCTTCTATCAAATCAAGGATCTCTTTTCCCAGGAAGTGCCATCCCGCCTGGTAGAAATCGACTGTGAATCCATCCGGGCCTGGAGCAGTGCCTTTCTTCATTGCTTTCACAGTTTCCTCTATCTCTTCTAAGGTCACTGGTCTCATTAACGCCATATTTTGGTCCTCTGTGACTAAACGAGGAATAGCTGAGCAAATTTCCTGAATTGCTCTCGTTCTATCAGCTTGAGGTTCAGTTAGGATTCCTTTATGGTGATCTATTAGGACTTGTTCAATCTCAGCTTGTTCAACCACTCAATTCCCATTCCTATCCTTAATGGATAGAATCTTGTTGCTCTGTCTGTGTTTGATCATCGCCTGATGGAAAAAATTGGTATTCCTCTCCCCCTCCCTTAACCACTTTATTCTTGATTTTTGCCGCCAGAGAACTTCTTCCTGCTTTCGTCTTTCTTCTAGTTTTCCAAGGATTAACCCTTCTTCTCTAATGCTTTCCTCTGTTCTGCCTTCCATTATCATCTTTTGTTGAAGAGATTCCATTTCCCCCTCTAACTTTTGTTTATCTTCCATGATGTTGCCAAATTCTTCCTTGTTCCATTTTTTAATTCTCCCTTTCAGCTCTTTCAGCTTCAACTGAAATGTATGCATTTTTCCTTTGCCCTGCACTGTACTTTGCATCCACCATTCTTCAACTTTCTTTATGAATCCTGGGTCCCTTAACAAGAAGGCTTCAAATCGGAAAGGTCTTTTTCCATGGTTCCTTTTAATATCCACCTCGAGTCTAATCGGCCAATGGTCAGAACCCAGGGATGGTATGATCTTTGCTTCAACAAAAACATCCTTATTCATGATAGCTTCTGAAACTAGGAAGCGATCAAGTCTTGAAGCAATTTGGTTTTTGCCCCCCCTCGTGTTGTTCCAGGTGCATATCCCGTTGATAGTCTGGATGTCTACTAATCTTAAATCCTCTATCATTTCGTTAAATCTATCCATAAAGTGGTCCACCCTCCTTATCCCACCCTTTTTCTCTTCTAAGGATCTGATTAGATTGAAATTGCCTCCTATGATCCAAGCTGCTTCTGGATATATTCTTCGGATGATTTTCATACTATTTATAAAGTTTTCTTTTTCCCCTGGGGAAGGGGGGCCATAGACCCCTGAGATAACCACCTGTTCCTTTGTTCCTACTATCCTACCCAGGCCAGTATGGACTCTACTCATGCTGGTCCATCTTTCTAGAATGATATCATTAGGATTCCACAAAATTCCAATACCTCCCGCAGAGCTGATAGCATCTTACCCCATAACTTCGTATTGCAGATTATTTTTGTCCATTATTCTTTCAAGCTGTTGAACTGTAATTTTTGTCTCCTGTAAAATCATAATGCTAGGTTTCTCCTTTTTCAATTTATCTTTCAGATATCTCTGTTTACCCTTACTATTCAGGCCCCTAATATTCCAACTGATAACAATCATTTAAAACTTTTGGTAGGAGGGGAAGAATACCTCTGACAGAGGTATCACTTTACCTGAGTTTATCAACGTTTCTCCCACAGTCTGGATAGTTTCACTCATCATTTTTCGACCTCTTTTCCTACTATTTTTGCCAGAACCGTCTATTCCCGCCTGTCCATTCCCCTGTTCACTTCCTATCATTACCTGCTTATCCATGTTCTCCCTTTTTTTTTCCTTGTACTTCTGGAATGCTTCCTTATACAGTTGTTTCTGCTTTTCAGGTATGAATCCGTTATCTAGATATTTCCATTCCTGAATTAGCTGTTTCATGATTCTCTCCTCTTCCACCTCAATTTCTACTTGGTTTTCCACATCCATCTGCGACTGCATTGCTGTATTTTCTATCTTTCCTTCCGTCTGAGCCTCAATGGTTTTTCTTAAATTTGCACCTTTTCCTTTATCCTCACTTACAATTTCCATTGGTGTGTTTCCAGGGTCCTCGTCGTCCTCCAGATTTACTTCATAGTCCTCATTCTCGCTTTGAAGCACTTGAAACTTGTTTTGACTTGTTGTTTGACTGGGCTTTTCTTGTGAGTAAGATTTTGGTCCCTCCTTGCTTTGCTTCCTTCTCTTTGTGACCTGTTGAAAACCCCTGTCTGTCTCCTCCACTTTTTCTGCATTTTTCTGGTATTCCTCTTGATTTCTTTTTTATTCCTCCTCCTTATTCAGCGGGCACTGCCGGTATAGATGGCCATATTCATGGCACCTGCGGCATCTAAACGGTATATGTTCATAGTCTATAGGCTGTTGCCAGACTTCATCATGATATTCCAGCTCAATATTTTCTGGGAGGGGTTATGCCAAATTCATGTAGACACAGATCCTTGCGTATGAAGTATATTTGCCTCGTTTCGTATTTTTTGCAATTTTAACAAAACTCCCGATTGAGTTCCCGATTCCTTCTAAGATTTCAGGGTCCCAGAATTCGTCTGGCAGCCCAAATAATCTAACCTAGATTGGGGCGTCTAGCATTTTTTCCTTCTCTGGGTTGTATCTTTCTTCCCAGTATTTCATGAACAGGCCTGCATTGTTCATGAAATATGGGCCTTCTTCGAAGATCCTATTTTTATCTTCCAGATTCGTGAAGATAGCTGTGAAAAACCCTTTTGCTCCCAATTTCAGATCTATATGGCCTCTTGGTCTCCATCTTTGATCAATCCATCTGTATAACTATTTCTCTGATGGCCAGTACCCTATGAATTTACATATCAGGGCATGGTCCTTCATATAGCAGTTATATTCCTCAAGTTTGTTGCAGGGAATGACGTATCTTGGTTGTTTTTGTGCCCTAGGTAGGCATTTTCCTCCCATCCTTTTCTGTCGTAGGTTACCCATCATTGGGGCAGAGCTTTCCTTCTGATTATGCTGCATTCCACTTGCACTGGTCTCTCCTGCTACCACATTTTTGAAGGAATGGATCTCTCCCCTCCCCTTTGGATTTTCCATTTACCCCTCAGCGCTTGCCTTAAATTATTTCCCCTGACTTTGCTGCTGAAACCTCGTTGCCTGAGATGAGGGTATTACGAGATTCGACTCCCCGCTCCGTCCTCTTC
Source organism: Pinus tabuliformis (assembly GCA_031772625.1). Lineage (NCBI taxonomy): Eukaryota > Viridiplantae > Streptophyta > Pinopsida > Pinales > Pinaceae > Pinus > Pinus tabuliformis. The sequence continues at coordinate 726,884,600 of CM062819.1, forward strand.
AGCTTTAGTCAACCTCTCGCCCGCATTAGTCCCCTGTCAGCCCCATCTGCTGCGCCGTCTGCAAACCCTAACAGCGCGCATCCTCCGCTCCTAACCCAAGTTCAAGTACAGAGCGATATTCAATCCATGTTCTGTTCTCAAATTACAATTTCTTCAATGAAAAATCCGAGCCTCCTGCTCTACTCTCAATACTCCTCTGCACTCCCTTAAATTTTTTCATGTTTCATATATTTTTGAATTTAATAAACCACATCTAAAAATTCATGCACTATTTTATTTATTTAGTTTAATTTATAATTCCCGATTACTTAATTTGTTTATTAGTCCCTGTCGTCCCGGCATGGACTGCAGTAATAAGAAATGAGCACTTTAGCATTATTAGTGTTGCTTTTACTCCTCGCTTATCAACTATAAACCAAGTTTGTAAACACATATTGATAAATCATGTTATTTGGCCTCTTCCCAAGGACCGAAGCTAATCCGAAGCTAAAGCATAGGTTATAATTTTGTGTTTGTTTGATATTTTGAAACTCCTAAAAATACTACTAATTTAATGTTGGCATTAGTCAACGGCACTAAATGTTATCTCCGCTATTTTGGATTTCCATGGACTGCATGGTATATTAGAGGAACCATCAGCCTTGCTTGTACACCAGGGTACCGAACATCTACATCTACCATAGCTATGTGCATGTCTGTCTGTCGTTGTCCACCTACTACCGCTTCAATCTAGGTGCCATGCCACACACTGTAATAGTTGTCCCTTTTGCCAGATTGCATGGGAGAGTTTTCCATAAGCCGGAGTCCTTGAGTCTTCTGCATCATAATGAAGATGAGCCAGTCTGTGGTGTCTTGTCTTGTATGAAGATTACAAGAAGTCCTTCACCTGCCTGTGAAACCTGAGGTCAAGGCCACCTGCCTGTGAAATTTGAGGTCAAGGCTATGGAGTAGGAAATACAAAAACAACAACTACTTCACATTTATGGGTGGTCGATTAGGAACAAATTTTCATTATGAATTCACTCTTTGCCATCATTTTTTCATTATGAATTCACTCTTTGTCATCGTTTCTTCACACTGCAAAGTCAATTTTCATTTATGATCTTTCAATGAACACAACATTTTTTGTCCTTTTTTATTTTTATTTTTATGATACTCTTAAATGCTGAGATTAGAAACAAAATAACTCACCTTTGTACCAAAAAATAAAATTATGCACCTAAAACCCATAAAAATATCTTAACTACTCCATACAATTTAAGTTCTTAATGAATGCATAATGCATAAAAATATTTTAATTACTCCATACAATTTAAGTTTTTAATAAATTTCATTTATGATCTTTCAATGAAAACAACATTTTTTTTCCTTTTTTTTATTTTTATGATACTCTTAAATGCCGAGAATAAAAACAAAATAACTCACCTTTGTACCAAAAAATAAAATTATGCACCTAAAACCCATAAAAATATCTTAACTACTCCATACAATTTAAGTTCTTAATGAATGCATAATGCATAAAAATATTTTAATTACTCGATACAATTTAAGTTTTTAATGAATGCATAATCGACAAATTAGCAGAAAATATTGAATACGTTGTTGGGTTGTTGTACAGAGCATCCAATCTTTAAACAATAATACCATATGATGTTTGATGTTTCAAACATTTTACTAGTCCAACGTGAATACATTTTTGTACACAACATACTAAAATACAACCAACATTAATGTTATATAAATATGTGAAAGAAATTTGAAAGAAAACATACCTGGAATCATGCACAATTAAAGGAATTATGGTTCCCAACATAAATGCGTTTTTGTACACAACATACTAAAATACAACCAACATTAATGTTATATAAATATGTGAAAGAAATTTGAAAGAAAACATACCTGGAATCATGCACAATTAAAGGAATTATGGTTCTTAGGTCCATTTCAATTTCTTACAGTCTGTCTAGTCTGAAGTTTCTAGCTAATTAGGATTTACCTACCACCACAGTCGCCAGCACGGGACACCAAAACCATGAACAACAAATCCAGTAGCAGCACTTCTTGCAAAACAACCAGTTATAGTTTGTGCAGCAGGGGTGATAGGAATAGGAAAACTTCCAAAGAGGCCATTTCCAGGCATTCTATTACATTTTACCCCTTAAAAACTTTGTGGAGTCCCAGAGCCCTATTCAATGTATATAAAGGCTAGAATCAGTCAAATGGTATACCTTATAGAGCATTGACGAGCTAGTTCGAGAATAAGTGCTTATTTGGGGCTTCTAATGCAAATGGTATACTTTAGAGAGCATTGACGTAGAGAGCATTTATGAGCTGCTTGAGGAACTATTTGACGAGAATTGACCAGCTTTGGTTTGTTGCTTCCAGATAGGTTGACACTGTGTTGATACTTTCATTTCCTTTTTCCAAAACAAAAAAACAATGGATACCTTCATTTCCTATTACAAGAAAATGTTTCACCTTATCGGATGTTGCTTCAAAGATGGTCAATTCAAATGTTTACAGAGTTAAACTTTCATCTGTCCTCTATCTACACCATCACAAAACCATTAGATTGCTAAATATTCATTGAATCTCTGGCACGAAGGAATCAAAAGACCATAAAACCATTAGATCTGTAAATATTAGTTAAATCTCAGCGCAAATATTCAAAAGACCATATATTTAGTGTGGAGAGGGGATATGTGGGCTGCATGCAAGCTCCTGTGCCTACACCGAAGTTTTATTTTTCTATATTTAACTTTATGTTAATTATTATATTTAATTTTTAATTGTTAATTTTCTGTCAATAAACTGCAAATTTAATTCAGAAAAATTGTATGCCTTTACATACAACACACGTGTATAAACTATATAATAACTGAAAACTTTTAATGAAGGCCACCATAAGCTAGGTGCTAGGTGAATCAGAAAAGTTTTTTTCATTTTATAGCCTGTATAAGCTTTCTCCTTCCCAACACAAGTAGTCGTGCAAAACCTTATGATGTTGAAGGCCACGTTACGCTATTTATGCTTCTTCTAAAGAAAGCAGGTTCACTCTAGTCCAACTCGTTGTGTAGAAGAGAGACGGGCAGAATAATCAGTTTTTGTTCTCACTTACAATTCGCAAGGATAAGAAGTTTAGGAAAGACCTGGTTGCAGAGAAATATCATGGACAAATCTACGAGTTAGTGCTACGAAATAAAATTGATTTCTAAAATAGACGGTCAATTAGCCAGTCCTACGAGTTAGTGCTGCGAAATAGAATTTATTTCTAAAATAGATGATCAGTCAGGGCCAAAGAGTGCCACTTATGCTTTATAGCTTCATTCTAGGTCTTACTTTTGGCTTTCTTCCGGCAAGTACAAGCCTTCCCCTGTGCTTATCACCTTCCAAATCTCTTTCTTTGGATCGTTGAATTGGAATTTGAATCTTTCTATTATGTTTTCCTTCTGATTTTGGAGCTACTATTTCTCCTCTTTCTTTTCTGAGTGGTAGGATGTCATGCGTCTTTCGGAAGATCAATTCATCTTGAAGTTGGAAGTGTGAGTAATAAGTTCTTTATTCTACTTTCCTCTTTCGATAAGTGGATAAGGAGCTCTACTTCTCGATGTGAACTTTTCACTGTTACTCTCAATAGGGATGTAAGCCATCTCATTCCACCTTTAGTGTGCTTTGCGTATGAGAGTTCAGAACGTGAATTGTAATTATACCAAGCTTGCTGTCTTGGAACAGGAATTGGATCTGTATAAAGGAAGACGCTCTTTCCTTTATTGTGGAGCTTTGCTTTTGAGGAGCAATTTCATCACTTTAGTTTAGAACAAGCACAATAGTCTCTCCTTTTATTGGTCAAGTGGTTAGTGGGCAGAGGACTCAGATTTGTTTCAAGAAAGCAGCACCAAGAACATCCATATCAAAAGCATATGCCCCTTTAATTAGTTGAGCAGTCCTTTAAGTAGTTTAAGCAGTTGATCTATTAGTGGAATGCCTAGTTACAGGCACAGTTACAGCACGAGATTCTGATGTTCAAGTTGGAAATCCATATCCAAGGCAGTTCCAGGTCCTCTGATTGAAATAATTGAATTGCTGGACTGAATCCAGTTCAAGCAAATTGATAAGTCAAGCTCTGTTTTAGCTCAATAAGTTGTGAGTGCCAATGCTCCGATCCAGATAAGCCAATAAGTTTTGGCTTTACAGTGGATAATGGAAGCGAGGTATATGTTTTCTTTTTGATGCCTTGTGATACAGCCAACACAAAACAGGAAACAGTATGGACACATGGAGAAAATCAAAGGACAAGATCGGGGATGAAACGGGAAGAGAAGTAACACTCTCCTTTGAGAAATTTTGTAAAAACAAAACTGTTATAACAGCAATGGAGCTGAGTTATGTATATGCAACTTTTTATAATATAAAAAGTTCGTTTTTTTCTTTTGGAAAAAAAATTAAATTTGTCATTTGAATATATAAGTGGTGGATGATTTTAATATATATCTATATAAATTAAATTTGCGAGTTTCTAATATATAAGTAGTTTAGCATTCTCATAATAATATAAAACTTAAAAAAAAAAGCAAATTTACTATTTGAATGAAGTTTAAATTATTTACAAAATTGATCAGAAAATATAAAGAACATTAAAATACTATTATTTTTTCATTAAACATTTTGGATTACACAAATATAATACAGGTTAACAATAAAATTTGTTTTACCGTACCAAAAAAATGTAATTGCAATAATGTGTACCTACTAACATTGGCTTAGTCAGGGCCAACTCGAAATATAAACCAAAAAAAATTAAAATACCATAATTTTGTCGTTGAACATTTTCGATTACACAAAATATATTATAAATGGAAATGTGTTAGCAATCATATATAAAAAAAAATTGTAATTGCAACAACACGTACCTACTAACAATGGCTCAGTCACGGCCTACCGAAAATTACCATTTTAAGGCTGAATGTTCGACAAATTATTTCATCCTCCTTTTAAGTTATATGAGGGTTTGTTTTCCTGGTCTCCCTGCAATTTAGTCGGCAAATATCTTGGTATTTGGATTCGTAACAGTTGTAATCTGGGGCAATTCCTTGTACATAACTTTCACAAATGATAAATTGGGAAGGGAAAGTACGTAAACGTTTAGTATGGAATATGAATTATATTGTATTGTATTTTGATATTTCCAGGCTAACCACATCCAGCACAACGTAAGAAATACATTTCCTAGTTTAAATTTATTATTTAATAAAACATCATTGACTACATATACTGTGGAACGAAACTGAGCACTCAAATTAGGTAACTGCAACAAACCAAGGATCCATGCTCCACCCGACTGTTTTGCTTCATATAATTAAACTACCATAACAATAAACAACGATCCAGTATGCTTGACTGCATTTGCTTGATATAATTAACTACCATAACAATAAACAACGGCAATCTAAGCCTGTGAATTACGATGAGAAAATGGTGTCTCTACATAATCTTTCTAGGTGCTTTCGTCTTAATGCATTCTCTTTTATGTACCAAGAACTCGTGATTCATTATCCTCACGGTTCGGATATTCGGCCTCGTCTTCATAGGTGACTCTGGAAAAGGCAACACCCAAAGAAACAAGAATTCTCCTCCTCTTACAAGTTGATACGTAACACGATTCACTAACCCCATTCTCCTCATTCTTCTCCTCCTTTTCACCTGATGTAGAAAAAAGAAGCACCCAGCGGGCAACCAAGTGCATGATTCTCAGCAAAAATTGTGGTACTGAAGTTTTCCCGGGACTCTGGTGGACCCATGAGATGAGATTCATTAACCTTAAACATTGTGAAAACTAACATGCGGGTACCCTCTCTGGGAGGTTCATAGTCAATCACATTTAACAGCGGCAATCCTAATATTGCAGCACAGAGAAACAAACATATTCCTGACGGTTAACAAACATGTTTGATATATGGATAAATTTAATGGTCAAAAAAGAAACGCAACCATCATACCTGCAACATTCTGCGTACTGCACATGAAACCCATAAAAAACCTGCACAACGTAGCGATTAACACCAGTGCCATTTTATTCGAAATCTTTTCTGAGTTCAGGCGGATTATAACATACCAGTGCAGGTACTCGCCTCCAGGAGCCTCAGGATCCGTGAGCATCTGGTTACGGTTTTACGAAATAATTAGTAAGTAATGAACTTCAGCTTGACGAAATACAGGTGAATAGATTATTATCCCGGGATATCTTGATTAAATTAGGAATTAAACTTACCCATACTACTAATTTCGGTTCTCTGCAGAGTAGTCGTATGCTAAGATCATAATAGATTTCACACCGAGGACGGTGTTGCAGTTGAGCAGAGGTTACTTCATCACCAATGTCGATTCGTGTATCGCCGAAGAATAGAACGGACATCACATGAGGATTGAAATCCTGTAGAACGTGTCCGATAACTCCCGACTCGATCAGCCTCTCCCTTACGTACTCCATTCTTTTGCGGAACACAAATCAGAAGGATCCCAAATGAAAAAGAAAAAGAATGAATACCGCGTCTGAAACCTCTGCAGCCGAAGATCCGAAATCAAGAAGAATGAATGAAAAAGTGAATGGACAGGACTTTTTAAAGGTGGGGAAAGTGGGACCCGCGAAAATAAATTAGTTGCCCTTTTTAAAGGCGGGAAAGTGGGTCCCACGAAGAAAAGTTAGTCCATGTTTGTGACATAGCTGAGAAGTAGATTTGTTTACTCAAGTATGACAATAAATAAACAAATTCTTATGTTTATAAATTAAAATATTTAAAAATAGATATTAAAGTAAACCTACTTTCATCTTAATTTTATTGTGTATATCTTTAGTGTTTAGTTAATCTATGGTTGATAGATAGACCTATAATAAATGGGAGTTTTGAAAACAAATCAAAATTTCCCATTTCGAGTTTGGTCATAGATGGACACTAATAACTTTGTTATGCAATTTCAGAATATAAATTGATATTTTAGTTTTGTTAATCAATTTGATAATGTAAAGGTTAGCGTAATTATATTAAATAAATGTGAGTAATATATGTTCACAAGTATATATCAAACAGTGTAATCATATCAATAAATATGATTGATATTTCCAAAAGTTTCATAAATTTATGAAGATATACATGTATAAACTACTTGTAATTTTTTATTGTTTAAGTTACATTTTTTAATGTATAAAATGGATTCAATGTCTTCAGATTTTACTTGGACATAAAATAGTGACATTTCTTAAAATAATTTAAACATAATTTTTTTTTTCAATTACTTTGTATAATGTATATATCTATATATCCGGATGCGGGTGGCAGCTTGAGGATCGCTTGAGCTTGTTGCGTTGGGCAACTGGCGTCATACGGTGGCTAGCCACGACGGCATCAGTCGGTGGCTCAGCGAAGCATTAAAACCTTTAAATGCTGAGGAGACGGCATTGCAGGTGGGAGATGGGCTCAAGCAAGGCGACTTTAAGCGCCCTGTACCCTGATTCGATGGGAATTGTTCTGTCTGGATCCAGATTGTTCCAAGCAGAGGTCTATTTAATGGAGCATTGGCTCCAGGTTTGGTATGCGTGGAATTTTGTTATGATGTTTGATGATAAGGGTGGAGAGGGGCCGATCTCTGGCTTTGTGAGGAGTTGCAGAGGTTTCACCTCCGTCCAGAGTGCGCTCTCTTTGCTCTCGGCTGGGAAGGGGATCGTGAGGTTCCATAATTCTGTCTCGGCTTCTCTTAAGGTTGTTCTGTGTGGAAGAGTCACGGCTTTGCGTACTGGCACTTTGCCTTTCAGTGTAAAGAGCTCGAGATCTCCCCTGCTCATGGCACCGCGACAAAGAGGAGTCCCGAGAAGAGGGGGTGTGTGGGGGATAAGAAGACGGCAGGAGGCTCAAGCCAGAGCAATTCCGCCGCTCGCCATAGTCGCGCCTCCTTCTTCTCCCTCAGAGGAGTCGGATCCTTCTGAAAGCCAAGTTCACACCTCCCGCTTCACCTTCAGGTGCAGGCGAAATCAATCACTTGTCTCATTCCTGATAACTGTAATTGCTACGGAGGAAGAGGAGGACTCTGCCAGCCAGGAGGAGGACGATGGGGAGCATGTTCAAACTCGTAATGCCCGGGCGATTGCGGAGGTTGGTAATGTTGAAGATCCTCCTCCAGACGACATCAATCCTGTGGAGCCTGTTGTTGGTCTGGACACGCATCCGCAGCCGGTTCATCCACCGGAAATTCGCCTGGAAGTTATAGAAGACGCTGCCATGTCTGACTGGCTTCCTCTCCCGCCAGAAGTCGACAACAATGCACAAGGTGAGCCTCCGAAGGCTTAATTCCTGTTTCTTCTGCTGTTTAATGGTCATGTTTTGGAGTTTTGGTGGGGTTTCATCTCTATCCGCGGCGCCCAGTTTTTTGTTATTGGGTAGGGGACCTTTCAGAGTTCGTGGTGTCTCCAGAACTCTGGAAACAATGGTCTCTTTACTCTTCTACGTTACAATGCTACCAGCAGCAAGCCACAAGATGCAAGCAATGAATCAATGGTTCGTCAAATCTGCTTACTGCTGTTCTTTTGAAGGGATCTCTTTTGTAAGTCAGGGGGCCACCTGCAACTGTTTTGCCTATGCTCACTTCTATGGTCTCTATCTTTGTAATTCAGGTGGCCACGCGCACCTGCTTTGTTCTTCTGACAGAGGGTGGCCTTATGCATCCTCAGAGGCTATGTCCTCTTTGTAAATACTTTTTCTTCTTTTTAATACAATAGCTTAGTCTTTACACAGAAAAAAAAAATGTATATATCTATATATAATAGTGGGCATAATGGTCAAGAGCATGTGTTTCGTCCTAAGAGGTCACATATTCAAAACCAGAGGGGGATAAGAGAGCAGACTTAGTAGTCAAAGTGGGTCCCTTGTCCCACAAACAAGGGCACACCAATTTGGTGTATGACTTCACCTTGACCTAATGCTTTTTTATTATTTCCAAAGCGAAATATTTTATTTATAGTTGAGAATGTGAGTAAAATCCTTTTATCACTTCTCCTTAGAATGGCCAGTAAAATTAAGATTATTGATATTTTAAAATACTTTTAGTTAACAAAATTATAGATATCCCCATATTACACTGTAAAAAAAAAGCCTTTGACTTAATGATTTCAAATCATTTAAAATTAAAATTAAAATAATTAATATCTTTATATATTGTATAATATTAATATAAAAATAACATATACTTAAAATATTCAAAAATATATATTTATAATTAAATTGTATTAACAATGATCTACCATCCTTAGAAAAACTTATTTATTCTTGTAATACATATAATTAGCAGAACCACATTTATATTAATATAAATGTGTTTGATAAAAGGTGATAAGCATAATAATAATAATAATAATAGGAAATAATAATAGTACATATAAGCATATATTAGAACACAATGTAAAGAAAACAAAACTTAAAATTATATAAAACATATTAATTAAAATTGATAAATTAAATATATAACATTATTTATGATAGAAAAATATGATAAAATAAAAAATAAAATTAACATTGAAAAAATAACAATAAAAATTAATAACCTAAATAGAAATAAATAGAAACAAAAAACCATATCATTAACCAATGTGAAATGTTTCTAAATTAATATTCGTAATTAAAAATATAAAATAATGTTGTTAATTGAAAAAAAAAAAAAAAAAATGTTGGTAATTGACATGATTAATAATAATACTATTACTTAAAATGGAAAATATCATTATTCATAATACTATTAATATAATAAAATATAAAACAATATAAATAAAATTAATATAATAGAATAAAAAATAATATAAATTAAAAAGAAATTTAATATAATTACACAAAAATAATCTTAGAAAATTAAAAAAAAAACCAATATAAATACAAATAAGAAAATTAAAAAAAAAACCAATATAAATACAAATAACTAAGAGTAAGTATAAACATAGCAAAAATTAAATGCATTGAAGAGAACATAAATTTCCACATCAACAACAATCGTTGTGAATCACTAACAAGCATTAATGATAGTTAAGAAAGGACAAATCTCGGTTGCAATGCAACAAAAAATGAGATGAAAGTGTAAAGATTAGAGGACCAATGACAACAACTCAAAGTTTAGTAGCATTGAAATAAATAAAAATAAAAATAACAACACATTACACAGCAAAAATTCAAGTCTCAACACTCGACGAGAACATAATTATTTGATAGGATCCTCTTCCAAATCATACCGAGAGCAGTGGCAAAAGAAAAAGCAATACCAATTCAAATCAATAGGATAATTATCACGATACTTCACACTTTTAGGCTAGTCCCTTCCTGTTTTCCTCCCTGATTCTCTTTGGTGCAAATGATATAAAATTTGAAGATCTGATTTCATTCCACTTAAAACACGAATATATTGATCGACAAAATCAGGATGGAAGCCATGTCTTTTATCAAACCTTGCATGAATAAAGGTAACAAAACCAATGGTTTTTTTAATAGAATTAATCACATTGATGTAATAACTACCATCATTGTTCTTCATAACTGTGAATCATTGACAAAAAGATACAATTAAAATCGGTACATTCAAAGAAAACAAATTAATAAAAAACAAAACAATTAATTTATGATCTTGGTTATTTCATATGTTTTCTTAATAGAATTAATCACTTTGATGTAATAACTACCATCATTGTTCTCCATAACTATGAACCATTGACAAAAAGATACAATTAAAATCGGTACATTCAAAGAAAACAAATTAATAGAAAACAAAACTATTAATTTATGATCTTGGTTATTTCATATTCAAGCATAAATATAAAAGGATTCAAATGAATGAAATAAAAAAATGAAAACAACTACAATTTAAGGAATCAAACAACAATTGCTCTGAAATAGTCAATTTACTTACTTCAGTAAACAACAATTGTATTGAAATCAACAAAAAGGAAAACAAAGAACTTACGAAGGTTCATACAAATAATTGCAAAAAATACTAACAAATAAAGAGGCAATCTCCTTTTCTCTTAAACACATGCATACAAATAATTGGAAGCAAGAAGGGAAAATACAAAAAAAGAAAAAAGAAAAAATCATGAATAACAAATTGTATTCAAGATAAATACCTCAAAAGTGATATTGACTTTAATAACTCATCTTTCTTTCTAAGTGTAACATATGCACTATCTTTCATTTTTTAATAACATTTAAAAGAAAAAGGAAATGAAATACGCAAACCATCTATTGATTTCACTCTCGATATAGTTGTGAATGTTAGACCTTGCATCTCTTTGTCTCCAATATCTACAATGGGTCATTACAAAGTCATCCCGTATGATTTTTGTATTGTCAACATCCATGCCATTTCCAAAGGCATTTGCCTCATATTCCTCGTAAGAACAGGTAGAATCAGTACAAGAATTGGATAACCCTTATCAAATGGCACACCACAATACTTTTCAAACATAACTATAACAAATTATGGAAGTTGTGGCAGCTCTGAACCATAAGCAAAGAAAATATTTTCAATATATCCAAGTGCACCATTAACCAGACCAACTTCAACCAACAAATTACACGTTAACATCACACACTCTCCACGAGATAACATTACTTCACACTCCAACATATTATCATCACTATCACTTATTTTTGTTCTTCTACTTCTTTCTGCAATACATATCGCAATAGGATAATTTAACACTTTAAGCATTTTTCGATTGTGCAAATTTATGAGATTATTCGCTACAAATAAGTGAACAAAATAATCAAACAAAATCCTCTCTTGTCAATCCAAGCAACTATCAACATGGGTCATAAGAACATATTATCATTAAGACAAGGCTCTCCATTTCTAATATTGGTTAAAAGATTGTGAAATGATGCTTGTCTTGGATCATCTCCTTACTGTCTATCAATTTTTTCCAGAGCCACTACAATGTTGAAGCTTTCCCATATAAATTTCTGAGTTGTTCTCTTTGCATACAAGGGTTTATCCTTAATATTTTCCCATTCTATTGGTTCAACGGATGTGTTATTTCAATTCTCAATAAATCTTTTGATTCGATCATATTCCCGAGATTCATTAGGGAAGCGAAAAAATAAAGGATGATGAGTGACGGTGCAAGATATTAGACTCATCTATTTCAGTCTCTACATCTATCCTAGGTATATCATCAAAATGGCTATCATCATATTGTAACCTGCTAGAAACATCAGTAAGTCTTTTCGGGAGAGAAGCAACTAAATCCATGTCAATTTTGACATCATTCTAGTACTTTTCCATTTCAATTTTATAACACAATGCATCCATCACACGTTGTCTCTTCACATAACATTCACAATAATCAAATTGAAGACCTTGCCTTCTTAGAATAAAAAAATATAGTTCTTCAACACATCATGTAATCTTCTTTTCAATTGAAGAAATATCTTGTGGAAAATGTATCATGTGGCTGCTATATTGACCACAATGAGCATGCGTCACTTGTAATATTGGATTTATCCACACTATTAGAATCTCTTCAACTTGTGTCAGAAATTTTAGAACCTTAGGCTGCTCACCTGGATCCATGTTTTTAAAGTGAGAGAAGTGATGAGCACCTTTCTCATACTTACATCTTTTACAAATCGTCCCCTCATGCAATCACATAACTTTAATACCAAGACAATGTTCATTAAATACATGGCACAAATTCACAACAGACAAACTATTAATCATCGATCGAAAGTTTTTATGCATGTCAACTATTTGTTCCCTAAAATTATATGGAGCACTTTCATTTTCTCTACGAAACACCATTCCAGCTTGGAGATGATGGGAAACAACTAATGGAACTAGAGTATTGGTTTTATCATTTCTTTCCATAATATAATGGGAAATTATTCTTCTACATTCATTACACCTAACTAAATTCTACTTGGAAGAAAGAAAATAACCTTTGTAAGAATGAAATATCTACAAAACAAATCAAATTTGTTAATGAAACAAAAACAATTTACATTTTCTTCATTTTTTCATCAGCCATGTGTAATCCATGGAACTGATATTTCTTGCATTTCTTGCAAATTTGTTTATCGACCACTATTCACTTCAACATAATTCTGCGGAAAAACATCAAGAAAGAAATTCATAAAGCAATGTAAATTTAACTTTAACTACTAATAAACCTTTCAAAATAAATATGCATTAAGAACCTATACTCCGCGAAGAGGAAAGTTATACTCACATTCTTTGGCTTCAACAATATTCTCTATAGAGCTATGTCAAAAAATATTGGTTCCAAGATTTCAAACTGACTGACCCAAATCATCAACCATTCTAGCAAGAATATTACTATCACGAAAAAAATCATATGCAACAACTTATTCTCTGGAATGACATTCCCTATTTTCCATTATAACATCTCTTGCACCATTTCCATCACCCCCAAGGTTATCATCTTTATCAAGCATCCCTATATAAACAAAATGTTCCAAAATAGACAATATCTCAGAAGATATATGGAATCAACAACAAAGCAAACAAACATGCAAATAAAATGTTCTCCTATGTACAGATGAAAGTTTCTAAACTTATGATTAGTCAAACCATACATTTTATCATTTCGTGAAGTTTGAAAAGTTGGTTGTTGACCCTCGAATTCAGGAAGAAATAAAGGTTTGGCTTCTTCTAAATCTATTTGGTAGTTAGTAATCATTTTGACATTGTTCTGAAGAAACAATACGGGAAAAAATAAAATAGTAAAAATTTCATATGGACATGAAAAAAGATGCAAAGGAAAAAAAATTTAACTCCCTACATTGTTGCAACAAACATATTACATATAGGTTCAACAGGGGTAGCTATATTAACAATATAGTTTCTACTAGAAACCCCTGACCCTCTTCCCCAACACAATCTCCCAAATTTTCAACCATTTGAGGAAATTATTTATTTGTAAAGTTCTCATCAACTCCAAAAATACATTTCCTTCATTGTTTTCACAGCAAATACCATTATTGTTCATACGAAGGCTCTCTTTCAAAACACAATATTTTGAAAAAAGACAAAAGCTAGTAAACCTTCAAAAAATATAAATTCTTTCAGATGATAAAAATCCAACAAAATGACCATCAAAAACAAAATTCTCTATAGAAAACCACTACTCTTTTCATACTTACGATTTAAACCTCCTCCTTATTCATCATTTTCTAAAGATATTTTCTTTTGTTAATACGCAGCTCTTCTCTGTACTTTATGACTTCTTGATTCTGATGATACCACTATCATTGATATTCATTTGATCGTTGTCGTGTAAGAGGAAAGAGAGGTTTTTTCGCACCACTCTTGCTTTTTATTTCACTTAACATCTCTATGATAAATTTAAATTGAGTTCAAAAGTCATTTCATAATTCTATTTGACGTGATACATACTCTTCAATCTTGAAATAGCTAAAAACTAACAAAAGTACACGAAAAATATTTGAGAAATTATGTTTCCCATGACAAACTTGGAACACATGGAAATATGTCCCCCTTACACATAATCAATACAAAAACAATTTCTAGAAATTAAAAAAAAAGAAATACGAACTACATTCAAAATTTACCAACATATATCATCAATATAACTTCAAAATGTGAGTTACAATGATGTTAAAAAAATATTTAAAAGCATTCAGAAGGTCCTCTACATTATCAAAAAACAAACAGGTTGAAGCTTGAAAAACTAATTCAATACATCCACCCATATGGCGCTATGTGAAGAATACAATATGCATTTCGAATAACCAAAAATACATTTCCATTTTGAAAGGCATCATCAAAATCCTCAACCATTTGTAGATAGAAGCATGATGCTAGGTCCTTAATATAACATCAAAATGTGAAATACAATTATGTTCAAAAAAATATTTAAAAACATTAAACATACATATGGTCTTCAGTAATATACCAAAAAAAACATGTTCATGCCTCAAACGCTAATTGAATACATCGATAGGAAGTTGAGGTATCTCAACAATAGAATCTGCATTAGAAATCAGCAAAAAAATATTTCCATTTTCAATCAAGTCATCAAAATCCTTAGTTTTTTGTAGATAGAAGTATGATGCTTCAAGCACATACAATCCATCAACAATGTCTCTTTTTCACAATCCACTCAGTAAATCATACAACTTTAACTACAGTCCAGACCAACCGAGAATAAGGACTTTTTCTCCAACTATGCGCAAAGGTAAGGAACCTACGCATTTACTATTTATATCTAAAGAGACAGATTCAAGAAAAGTCCATCTGTGTCCCCAATCATCTTCAAAATATTTGAAACTTTTCTCTTTCGAAAATCGACCAAATTGAAAATTCTCTACCTCTTCAAGTGACTAAACAGATGTGCGACTATTATTAACAAAACACACAAGTTGATTCTCGTATAACCCTAATGACATACATTATATGTCGACGATAGGAACAAATGAATAACCCCAATTGTTTATGTTCAAATCCAACTAGTATATAGTGTAACCATAAGTAGGGTTATTATTTTGTCCAATAAAATGTTTCTTTAAACAAGATAACCTCCTTTGGTGGAGTTACACCACCGTATGGAAGCTCTGTCCTTTTCCAAACGTTGTCAACACTACTGCAAATGAGAAAATGTGAGTCCATGTTTTTACAATCATGTTTCAAAAACACCCATTCATAATTTCCTCAACTCTTTTTTTGAAATAAAGAAAAGAATCCTCAATCCCCATCAATAAGAACTCCAACATTTCTAAATGTCTTCATAAAAAGGTTGACAATGAAATAATTTTTTGTATGCAAATGACTTCCAAGCGTGCTGAACATAATCATTGATCCCAATGTACATTCAATTTTGTATGAAAAATGAAGAAAACGAAACACCATAGTAGACAAGCGACCATTATTGTTAAGGTATGATGCTAGGAAGCAATGATTGGAAAAATAAGACGAGAAATAAATAAATTATAACTCGTTCTCACGACATTGATCAGAAGACGCAAGTAAAAATTGGTTTTTCAAAACAAGACACCATTATCTACAAACAAACTTAAATTTCATCAAGACTAACAAAGGAAGCCAATGAAACAGAAGCTATATAAAGTCAAAGGGAAGAAATTTCCAAATAGCAAGATCCATACCAAAATAAACAACCTATGTTGGCAACAAAGGAAGTCTTTCCTTGTGTACTATAAAGAAAAAAATAAAAGCGTATCAATCACAATAGCAACAACATTCATTGATTATTTTAATGCGAAAATCGATTAGGAAAACAATCCATTTTCATCATTGCTTGGTTCCTATATACTTCAATATTAGACTAAATAAATTAAATAGTGCAACTTAGAACTCCATAATTATTCAAATTTATAACCACCTTATAAGAACAAATTTTTAAAACATTTCCTCAAAGATGGACAAGTTAAATGTTTTCAAAATTTGAGAAAGTTGATCCCCTAAACACTTAATAAATCTATTTGTTAAATAAATTCAAACAAATATTCAATAGATACAAAATTAAGATAGCTATATACATATAACTCCTAATAATTTACTAACCAATTATTTTATATGTTTTTTTTAATATTAATAAAAATTAATTCACATTCATAGATAAAATCCAATAATCATTGTCTTTATTATTCATTAACAACTGAATTATGATATGATTTTTCACCTTTCAAATAAATGATAATTACCCTAATCATTAATTAAATTATTATTATAGTATCATCTTAAAAAACAATTATATAAAGCATTTTCATAGATATCAAGTGATTATATATTGCTAAAAAGTTAGCTTCTAATTTGATGTAGAGTAGTTAATCTACTCAAATTACACATGATTATCCTCCTCTATCAACCGGAAATTTCAACTTTACACAAACGTTATTATACAAAGGTATGAACATGGTTTTTCATTAAATATATGCATCCGTAAGTTAATATAGAGAACAGTAGATCATTGAGATAGGCCTTTGGTGATGTATGTAAATGAATAATTAATGAGCCATACACCATTTATTCCATAATATTTCATACCACTTGGATTAAATTTTTTGTTGAATTCACATTGATCCAGGTAATATGTCTTATCAAATGCAATTTCCACATTAATAAACTTTGGGCTAAAAGCAATTTCTTTTTACTATCCTTTCCCAAACAGATACATCAGATTTCACTTGAAAATTTACAAATAATTTAATGTTGTGGAGATACCATTCCGTGTTAATATATTACCGATATTTTAAATGATGGGAAGGCTTGTGATTTGAAGGGGAACCGTGAAAACCAATAGACCTTAACTTTCTTGAAATTCAACTTGTACTTTCACCCTGTATTTTCCATGTTACAATGGGATTGTTTAAAATACGAAAAGTGAACAAAATAGAAATTTTATTTCCTTACATTCAACATGTACTTTCAACTATTATTTTCATGTTATAATGGAGCTTTTAAATAAATAAAAAAAAAAAAAAAAAAAACACACATTGCAACCAATAGTAATCTATTAAAAAACAATATCTGCTAAAAATGAATATTTCAAAATAATAGGTATAAAATGATAATACACATGGCAATATAAATAAAAATAATATTATTCCGTCAATATTTTATCATATAAATAATGGCTCTTATGCATATCATATAAATAATGATTATTTCCCATACAAGATACATACGCATGCATGTTTCAGATATTTTTAATTTAATAAACCACATCTAAAAATTCATGCACTATTTTATTTATTTACTTTAATTTATAATTCTAGATTACTTAATTTGTTTATTTGTCTGTGTCGTCCCGGCATAGACTATAGTAATCAGAAATGAGCACTTTAGCATTATTAGTTCTGCTTTTACTCCTCACTTATCAACTATAAACCAAGTTTGTAAACACATATTGATAAATCGTGTTATTTGGCCTCTTCCTGAGGACCGAAGCTAATCCAAAGCTAAAGCATGGGTTATAATTTTGTGTTTGTTTGATATTTTGAAACTCGTAAAAATACTACTAATTTAATGTTGGCATTAGTCAACGGTACTAAATGTTATCTCCGCTATTTTGGATTTCCATGGACTACATGGTATATTAGAGGAACCATCAGCCTTGCTTGTACACCAGGGTACCGAACATCTACGTCTACCATAGCTATGTGCATGTCTGTCTGCCGTTGTCCACCTAGGACCGCTTCAATCTAGGTGCCATGCCGCACACTGTAATAGTTGTCCCTTTTGCCAGATTGCATGGGAGATTTTTCCATAAGCCGGAGTCCTTGAGTCTTCTGCATCATAATGAAGATGAGCCAGTCTGTGGTGTCTTGTCTTGTATGAAGATTACAAGAAGTCCTTCACCTGCCTGTGAAACTTGAGGTGGCCACCTGCCTGTGAAATTTGAGGTCAAGGCTATGGAGTAGGAAATACAAAAACAACAACTACTTCACATTTATGGGTGGTTGATTAGGAACAAACAGAAGAACAGTGGAGCAACAAGTAAGAAACAACTTTGCATTCTTTGCTATCATTTCGTACACAATCAATTTTCATTATGAATTCACTCTTTGCCATCATTTTTTCATTATGAATTCACTCTTTGTCATCGTTTCTGCACACTGCACAGTCAACTTTCATTTGTGATCTTCCAATGAACATAACATTTTTTTTATTTTTTTGTTTTTATGATACTCTTAAATGCTGAGATTAGAAACAAAATAACTCACTTTTGTATCAAAAAATAAAATTATGCACCTAAAAACCATAAAAATATCTTAACTACTCCATACAATTTAAGTTCTTAATGAATGCATAATGCATAAAAATATTATAATTACTCCATACAATTTAAGTTTTTAATGAATGCATAATCCACAAATTAACAGAAAATATTGAATACGTTGTTGGGTTGTTGTACAGAGCATACCATCTTTAAACAATAATACCATACGATGTTTGATGTTTCAAACATTTTACTAGTCCAACCTGAATACATTTTTCTACACAACATACTAAAATATAACCAACATTAATGTTATATAAATATGTGAAAGAAATTTGAAAGAAAACATACCTGGAATCATGCACAATTAAAGGAATTATGGTTCCAACATAAATGCGTTTTTATACACAACATACTAAAATACAACCAACATTAATGTTATATAAATCTGTGAAAGAAATTTGAAAGAAAACATACCTGGAATCATGCACAATTAAAGGAATTTTGGTTCTTAGGTCCATTTCAACTTCTTACAGTTTGTCCAACCTGAAGTTTCTAGCTAATTAGGATTTACCTACCACCACAGTCGCCAGCACACTGGACAACAAAAACCTGAACAACAAATCCAGTAGCAGCACTTCTTGCAAAACAACCAGTTATAGTTTGTGCAGCAGGGGTGATAGGAATATGAAAACTTCCAAAGAGGCCATTTCCAGGCATTCTATTACATTTTACCCCTTTCTCTGAAGATTGAATTTTTATGACTTAATACAAATTTGGAATCGATAAAAGCTCTGTGGAGTCCCAAGCCCTATTCAATGTATATAAAGATTAGAATCAGTCAAATGGTATACCTTATAGAGCATTGACGAGCTAGTTCGAGAATAAGTGCTTATTTTGGGCTTCTAATGCAAATGGTATACTTTAGAGAGCATTGACGTAGAGAGAATTGATGAGCTACTTCAGGAACTCTTTGACGAGAATTGACGAGCTTTGGTTTGTTGCTTCCAGATAGGTTGACACTGTGTTGATACCTTCATTTCCTTTTTCCAAAACAAAAAAACAATGGATACCTTCATTTCTTATTACAAGAAAATGTTTCACCTTATCGTACGTTGCTTCAAAGACGGTCAATTCAAATGTTTACAGAGTTAAACTTTCATCTGTCCTCCATATGCACCATCACAAAACCATTAGATTGCTAAATATTCATTAAATCTCTGGCACGAAGGAATAAAAGGACCATAAAACCATTAGATCTGTAAATATTCATTAAATCTCAGCGCAAATATTCAAAAGACCATATATTTAGTGTGGAGAGCGGATATGTGGGCTGCGTGCAAGCTCCTGTGCCTACACCCTTTACATACAACAGACGTGTATAAACTATATAATAACTGAAAACTTTTAATCAAGGCCACCATAAGCTAGGTGCTAGGTGAATAAGAAAAGTTTTTTTCATTTTATAGCCTGTATAAGCTTTCTCCTTCCCAACACAAGTAGTCGTGCAAAACCTTATGATGTTGAAGGCCACATTATGCTATTTATGCTTCTTCTAAAGAAAGCAGGTTCACTCTAGTCCAACTCGTTGTGTAGAAGAGAGACGAGCAGAATAATCAGTTTTTATTCTAGCAAGTCAAGCCTTCCCCTCACTTACAATTCGCGAGGATAAGAAGTTTAGGAAAGACCCGGTTGCAAAGAAATATCATGGGCAGATCTACGAGTTAGTGCTACGAAATAAAATTGATTTCTAAAATAGACGGTCAATTAGCCAGTCCTACGAGTTAGTGCTGTGAAATAGAATTGATTTCTAAAATAGACGATCAGTCAACCAATCTCGCCAAAGGAGTAATGGGCCAAGGAGTGCCACTTATGCTTTATAGCTTCATTCCAGGTCTTACTTTTGGCTTTCTTCTGGCAAGTACAAGCCTTCCCCTGTGCTTATCACCTTCCAAATCTCTTTCTTTGGATCGATGAATTGGAATTTGAATCTTTCTATTATGTTTTCCTTCTGATTTTGGAGCTACTATTTCTCCTCTTTCTTTTCTCAGTGGTAGGATGTCACGCGTCTTTTGGAAGATCAATTCATCTTGAAGTTGGAAGTGTGAGTAATAAGTTCTTTATTCTACTTTCCTCTTTTGATAAGTGGATAAGGAGCTCTACTTCTCGATGTGAACTCTTCACTGTTACTCTCAATAGGGATGTAAGCCACCTCATTCCACCTTTATTGTGCTTTGCGTATGAGAGTTCAGAACGTGAATTGTAATTATACCAAGCTTGCTGTCTTGGAACAGGAATTGGATCTGTATAAAGGAAGATGCTTTTTCCTCTATTGTGGAGCTTTGCTTTTGAGGAGCAATTTCATCACTTTACTTTAGAACAAGCACAATAGTCTCTCCTTTTATTGGTCAAGTGGTTAGTGGGCAGAGGACTCAGATTTGTTTGAAGAAAGCAGCACCAGGAACATCCATATCAAAATCATATGCCCCTTTAATTAGTTGAGCAGTCATTTAAGTAGTTTAAGTAGTTGATCTATTAGTGGAATGCCTAGTTATAGGCATAGTTACATGATCCAGGTGGATATTGGTTGCCACCTGCCAAGTCCACCTGGACCCCCACCATTGTTTCTCTCAACAGTTTCAGTTTCCTTAATTGTAGCACAACTTACTATTTTTAGCAGTTTTTCGGGTCCTGAACTTCTGGAGCCGTTTTGAGGCCCTAAACAATGTTTTCTGGGAAATCTGGGGGCAACATGAGTCCATGGACCGATGTTGCCCTTCCCAAAGTGGTAGTGCTTGGATAGATCTTTCTAACGAGCTATTGTACGCGTCAAACAGAGATCGTATGCCAAAGTTACGACCCCGAGAAGTTGATGTACCAATTTACCCAAACGGGGCCCACAGTTTGGCGTTTCATCTCCTATGGTTAGGTTTTGGAATATTAAGGGTTTTCCATTGTTTCTCAACAATAAATAGGCCTTTGAGCCTCATTGTAAGACAGTTCAGAGGCATGTAGCCACCACATCTCTTCTCAGAGATAAGCTACCATCGCCCTAGCTGGGTTATTTCCATTTCTGGTTGTAAGCATATTTCAGTATTTTCCATTAATGAAATGAAGTATTATTTCCGTTGCATCTTTGTGTATATGGTTATCTCTGTAATTTGTTGTGCTCCTGTTTAAATCCGGATCATTACAGCACGAGATTCTGATGTTCAAGTTGGAAATCCATATCCAAGGCAGTTCCAGGTCCTCTGATTGAAATAATTGAATTGCTGGACTGAATCCAGTTCAAGCAAATCAATAAGTCAAGCTCTGTTTTAGCTCAATAAGCTGTGAGAGCCAATGCTCCGATCCCCTCATGATCAGCTGAAGCATCACACTAAAAAACAAATGGTGGTGAGAAATAAAAAATGCTAAGTAATTGAATTGTTGGACTGATCCAATTCAAGCAAATCAATAAGTCAAGCTCTGTTTTAGCTCAATAAGCTGTGAGAGGCAATGCTCCGATCCCCTCATGATCAGCTGAAGCATCACACTAAAAAACAAATGGTGGTGAGAAATAAAAAATGCTAAGTACAGGGCATGAGCACATTACATGCTTGAGCTTATAAAAATCTCTATTAGCTGCATCACTCCCTCAGACGAAGAGCCTTCATTTCAGGTAGATGCACACCAGCTATTTTCTGCCTAAAACGTCTCAGCTTATGCTAGAAATATGGTGACACACTAGGTGTTTTCTCCCTAAAATGTCCCAGCTTATGCTAGAAATATGGTGATGGACTACTGTTACTATGGAAAGGCGGCATGACAATCATCAAATTATTTTGCCTTGCCTGCAATTGAATTCGCCGGCTAGAATCAGGTATGGAGGTGCACACGAGCAGTGCTTTTGAGGAGTGTTTCTACGCTTTGCTCCGGTCTGCATACAACTCCATTGAATGCCTGTGAAGACAGGGATACCTTGGAATGGGAACTACATCATGCTACAGGACAATAGACAAGCAATGCGACAATGCTATAGAACAAAATATAATGCTTTCCTCCCAAGAAGGCAGGGACTTGTTACTTGCAACTCTTCTTATTTAAAATGACATTCGATCAAATTTATGATATTTAATTAGACTAACGCATAACAATAAATGATCCAAAAATGTTTTGAATTGTATTTTTATATTTTAAGATGATATAACAATTATCATTTCAATATCTTATGAGATTAAGGCAACAAATAAAGCATATTACTATAAAAAAGGGTTGTTGAAATGAAATATGCTGAAGAAAGAAAATATAATTTGAACATGGTCAAGCTATTTAAACATTCGCATTCTCGACATTTTCAATTATTTTGCAGCTAAAACAAATTTAGTTAAAGTTCTTAAGTTTCACGATGGCGTAATGTCGATAACATGGTTATTTGGAATTGACTAACGGCAGTGGGTAAGTTTATGAAGGCTCGACATTGTCATCATTTAAACTTAAATGTCCTTTTCATGCCTTACCTTACGATAGAGGGTAAACTCACACCCTGAGTTCACGAAACATTCTCGAATCGAAAATTTCACCTTCCAGATGTCGATTGCCTCATTGAGGGTCAACATTTACCATTGGACTGCAGCGTTAGGCATCACATGATCACGGTTAACCGAGGGTTTGCTAGGGTAATGAAACCCTACCCCCTCCACACTCCTCACATCTCACTCCACACTCCCGACAACCGATTTTCTCCAGTTTCCCGCAGTGCTGAGCTTTGCAGTTTTGGCAAACTTCGCTCGCTGGCACCTTTGACCATGGATAAGCCTCTGTTCTAACTTAAAATAGATGGTAAACCCACACCGTACATTCACGGAACATTCTCGAACCAAATTTTTCACCGGCCTCATGTCGGTTGCTTTGTTGAGGGTCAACATTAACAGTTGGATCACAGGGCTATGCATCGCACTATCATGGTTCACTCAGGGTTTGTTAGGATAAGGAAGCCCTATCACCCCCACACTCCAGCCAGCTCACTCCATACTCTCCATACTCTCCGCAACTCATTTTCTCTAGTTTCCCGTAGTTCCAAGCTCTAAAGTTTTGGAAAACTTTGCTCGCTTACGCCTTTGACCATGGATAAGCCTATGTTGCAAGTAAGCTTGGCTGTCACACATTGTGGCACGATTCATTTTTTTTCTTTTATGTTTGAGAGGTTTACAATTTTCTTACCTAGGGTAACACTTGGTAACAATTGGTAATGCAACCCTCGTTGAGGTTCAATGTTTACCTCTTACTGGAGAGCTGACCTGCTCGGTACCCCTCGTAGTGCACAGTAATGGGCTTACTGTGTTCTCGGTTCTATCATTCAGAGCTAATGGGGTCAAGGACCTCCCGTTTTTCCTGGTTGCACATGAGGTGTTGTCTCTAATACGTTTTGACATGTAATTTGGTATACGTTCATAGAGATTTTCCCTCTTGCACCCAGTTTCTTATCATCTTACAGAGGTTTTCCTTTAACATTTTACAGTGGTTTTCCCTTTCACATTCAATTTCTTAACACTTTACAGCGTCGTTCTGTTTGCAATCTATGGAAGGGACGATAGTAACTGAACTGGGAAAAGTAAATGAATAGCGTTCCTTCTATTCTGGAAGCTCCTGAGTGAAATCCCTTTGTCAGGTTACTTCCAGTCGTTGTCTTAACAAGTCTTTGGTTGCAGTTCTGGCTTTTCCCGGGTAACAATTGATGCCCACACTAAGTTTAGCTTCGAAACTATATTAAATTTCAGTCTGGTTACTACCAAGCTTCGGGTTCAATTCTTCTGGTCGAGAATGCTATTTTTCTTGTACACCCTATCCCCACAGGGATGGACTTCCTCCCTACAGGGCCCAATTTGCTGATTTTGTTTTTAATTTAAGTTTTTGGGTCGCTACAATGCAAACCCTTATATAGTTTTGAATTCGCTACAGTTCTGTGTGTCTACAATAATTTCATTGATATTAAAATTTAGTTTTATATTTCCATAGGAACTAATACATATGGGAATAACTGTATTAAGAGATTTCTTCTTAATTTCAACACTTTGTGTTTGGAAAAACACTGTAAATTTTTGTTTATGAAATGTTTTACTAGCACAAATTGGATTGCAGTCTCTTTGTTTACTTATGGCCATATCACCTCATAGTTAATACTATCATTTGGATTTAGTTTACTTACTATTATTATTTACAGTAACGTTTACAATGAGTATTGTCATAATATATGTATTCAGAGGTTTATTCTTAATTTCAACACTTTGAGTTTGGGAAAACACGGTAAGTTTCTGTTTATGAAATGTTTTACTTGTACAACTTGTATTGCAGTGTCTTTGTTTGCTATGGCAATATCACCTCATAGTTAGTACTATCACTTGGATTTACTTTACTGTTATTAATTACAGTACTTTGTATAATGAGTGGTCCTCATACCTCTTATATTCAATTTAGAATTACATTAACATTATTATGACGAGGTTTTAGTATTGGTTCTCTGAAGCTTACCAAGTTATTACCCTTCTAGTTTAATTCTAAATTTACAGGACGTGGAAAATTCACCATATACATGGTTCAAAGTTTAATACTGAAATAAATTAGGGTTGCCTTAATATACCTTTAATTCTATTAGTTTTTTTCAGTCTTTTTTTCCATACTTCTTTAGTGGAAAATTGTGATTTTTATTTAATAGTCCCTCACTGAAATTCTTATTTTTATTTAATGATTCCTCACTAGAATTTTGATTTTTATTTAATGATTCCTTTGTGGATTTCTGATTTTCATTCTCTAGCCCAGCGTGTCCTTTTGACAATCTTTTTATACAAAAGGTTTATTTACTTATGTAATCTTGCTAGTGTATTCAGATTATTTATGCAACCTTGCTGTTGAACGCAAATTTTCTATTTCTATCAGAATAAGGGAGACCAAGCTGACCCATGGGTAACCGGTGGCCTCGGATTAAACTCCCACAGATTATTCTCCTTATTAAATCACTACCAACCACCCTACAAGTAGTTTTTCATTCTACTTAGAGGTTTCTAAGTATCTAACCTGTTAATGATAATCGTCCAAGATCAATATTCCCCTTTCAACTCAGAGTTGCAGGTTAGTGTGTTTTATTTTTATTACATCTCGGCGTCAAATGTCCCCACCAGAGAGTTGTCAGGGTATTATATTCCTTTCGGAATAAGCATCTAACGTGAAAGTAGTTAGGTTATATTATATGCAAATATCTAATTCCTTTTTATTAATTAGGTATAACTATGACATGAATACATACCGTATTAATACATTTACCTGGGTTGATATCTCACCCACCTTACTTTATTTTGGCTTAGGAAAGTGCAAATAGAGCGACTTAAGCCTTTCACCAGTGGGTTTGCATGGAATTTAGAGGTAATGCTTGGGGTTCTTTTGGTATTTACACTATAACTTTCCTTATTTTTTTTTCCTTCAGGATTATTCCCAAGATAACTACTGTGAAAATAATCTTGGGTTACATGGAGGGGCTCTTAATTTCCCTGGTCAACTTTACAAGCTTGGTGAACTAGCTCGCTCGCAGCCATACCAGGTTTTTAAATGTATCCTTCTTCCTTCAAAACCTAACATGATTTCTTTATACGCTCCGTGATTATTAGCTGTCCATGTAGAGTCAACAATGTATATGTCGTTGTAGTGTTGATAGCAATATTCATGTATGTGGGAGTTACCGTAACTCCTTTCAACTATAATCTTTTCATCCTAATTTTGTGGGCTTCCTTGCCCGTCATACTTTAAGGAAATACGCTCGTTTTATAAAATTCGACTTTTGTTGTTAGTGGGTGGCACAATTTGTTTTTTCTTAATGTAATTGTTCACCTCAATTTTTTATTGAAAACAATGTTCAATATATTATACATGTGACTCTCTTTGGTCATCTTTTATCTGTTAAGATTGCTAAAAATATTACAATATTTTCAACTGCCTGACAGGGTAGGGACCATACGTCTGTGGGGTTTCTCTCTACCCAAGCGGCATTAGCTACGTCTCCTTAATTGAGCTCGGATCATGGAATGGGTAAGATTGCAATTTCACGTCTCATCATATTAAATGTGCATATCATTTGTATAGGCAGAGCTGTTAATGGTAGGTCGAGAGTTACTCCATTCATAGTAAGTACTAGGGTAGTACGTTGAAAACTCGAACATTTAAATTACATTTAAGTTCAAACGGTGTTGCGTATAGTTTTCAAGTCCGGACTGAAATAGGGTATTATAGATTTTTAGGTTTTGTTTGTGAAACTAGACGTCATTTTGACAGATTGGAAAGGTATACCACACGTCAAAGCTCACGTAAAAAAAATTTCTCTAGTCGTCAAATATGTTTTGAAACAAAAAATAAGTCTTGTGGGACGTTAATTTCTAGACCTGCATTCTAAGTATGCAATTCTATTGTAGCAACAAAGTCCAAGAAACAACAACACAACAAGCCAAATTTCCATAAAATATGAAATTACCCAAGCATGCAAGTGGTCTTAGCATCCATCATGATAGAAACCATTTTAGAATCCACTGCAACCTCACCCATTTTAGCATCCACTTCTAGAAACAATAATCATTAACAAGTGCTACAAGTATTTATCTCAGTCTAGACAAAGGGCACACACTGTTTTTTTAAATTATCTATTCTAGCATTAACTTTTTCTTTCATTAACCTTCAAAATTTTTTTTTCCAACTTTTAATAACTTTTACCAACTATAATTATTTTTGTGAATTTACGTTTAGTTTTTCCATACAATTAAACAAGTTAAAGTATCTAAATTTTTTTTCCATACAATTAAACAAGTTAAAGTATCTAAAAATCAAGCAGTTTTTGATTCATAATCATATTTCTTATTTATTCTACATTGACATTTAATCTTCAATTATCTGATGTTCATTATAAATTATAAGAGTAAAACTTATGTGAAATTGTGACCATGGTGAATTGTAGTAAAATTTATACACTTATAATTTTAATGAAATTTTTAAACTAATGTAATGTGCACGATTTATTTTATTTTCTCGCTATGTTCGTGTTTCATTTCTAACCTAGTAAATTATTTTTTAAAAGTCTGAGTCTAGCTGCAATGCTTTGTCCAAGGTATTTAGGTTTATTGCAGTGTGGTCGAGTAAAATCGTGCCTGCTTTGTCCAAGGTATTTAGGTTTATTGCAGTGTGGTCGAGTAAAATCGTGGCTTCGAAGAATGCAAAAGGTTGTTTACTCGAATTTGGTCATGGAATTCAGGGTTATTGCAGTACGGTCTAGTAAAATTGTGGTTTTGAATAATGAAAAAGGCTGTTTATTCGAGAGGTTTTGTTAATTTTATAATACATTTAAAAGGATTCAATTTAGGTGTTGATTCTGATGGACTTATCCTTTATAAACTTAACTAACTTTTGTGAAGTATCCAACGTGACTAATATACAAGGTCAGCGTGATGTTGTGTGTGATGTTGTGATGGGATACAAAGTTCAGAAGTAAGATTTGTTTCAAAATAACTTTTTCTATGTTAATTATAAATTATAAAAGTTAAATTAATTTTTATGAAAAATTCATCAATTAGCTTTTACAAAGTGTTAATTCTCAAAGTCGATCTTGCCACATGTTTTCTTCTTTTCTTTTCCTTTTTGGTAGGAGCCCATTAAACACTCTAACCAATAATATGTTTAACATATTCACTCTTCACCAAATCCATCCGTAGATTATCAATAAAAAAAAGTCAATCAACCTTATTCCACCCAAAGTTCACATATATAGAGAAATCTATTAGAGTCGATTAAACACTCTAACGAATAATATGTTTAACATATTCAATCTTCACCAAATCCATCCTTCGATTATCAATAAAAAAAATCAACAACCCTATTCCACCCAAAGTTCACATATATACACATACGAGAGAAAAATCTATTAAGCAAATTTTATTTATGATATGTTAAAAGTTGACATGGTGGATCGTTCTTTCATACCACCATGGTAACGTCATACAAATAAATCATTCAAGCATAGAATAATGAAAGTGGGATTTGAATTTTCTTCATTGAAATTGAAATTACGTATTAGGTAATAGAAAATGAAAACTAAGGCAATTTACCATTTATTATACTTATATTTGCAACTAATTATGCTCATATTTGTAGACTATTATTTTGACATTTGCTCATACTTGTAGACTATTATTTTGACATTTTGATTGGACTTGATTTAAATGATTATTTGTAAATTTATATATTTTAAATTTTTAAATTTTTTTACCAATAAATTTTATTATTAAATAATAATATTATATTAAAATTATTAAATTTTTATAATAATAATATGAAAATAATAAATAATATTAATTATTTTAAGTTATAAATTTTCATATATGTAATTTATAACGAGAAATTGATTTTTAGATAAAATTGTGTTACAAACATTTGAAACATCTCACATTTTGCTTGAACATATCACCCATCATCAAAGACATGAAGCAAAAAAATATAGGTGAAGAGATAGAAACACCCAACCTTTATATATAATTTATTTGCTAAAAATCATGTGAAATAAAAAATATTAATAAAAAGAAAAAAAATTGTTTTGATTAATAAAATATATTATTATTATTATTATTTAATAGTTTGATATTAATTATATTAATAATATAATGAGAATAATTATTAACACTTAGGTTGAATTGAGGCTTCTGTGATCCATAACAATTATCAAAAGAAATTTCGACGTAAATCACAATTCAAAATCATTGCCTATGTGTTTCGAACCAACCAGTGTGCTTCATCGTCAGGATGAGTTGAAGAAAACAGATCCAGCTTTGCATGTTAAATAGTCTGCATAGCTACCTTCTTGCTAAGTTCCTTGCCCTTAAGCTTAAGTCCCTGGTTGGCTGTACGGAGTCCTTCGTGAAAGACTCTGCATCCTTCATTAAAGAGCTTAAGGACATTAAGCTTGATGCCGAGGACATTCTCGTCAGCTTTGATGTGGTCTCCCTTTATACTTGCATCCCTATAAAGGAGGCCTTGGAAGTGATCTATCGTCTAACAGATCCTGATACCGCATATCTGGTTGAGATCTGTCTCACTTCCACTTTCTTCTGTTTCGAGGGTGAGTTCTTTGAACAGACCTGCGGTGTTGCCATGGGCTCCCCCCTTTCCCCTATTGTTGCGAATATTTTTATGGAATATTTCGAAGCCAAAGCTTTAGCCTCGGCCCGTCTGCTTCCCAAGCTATGGAAAAGGTATGTAGATGACACTAATGTCATCTGGTCCCATGGCCAAGAGGAACTTGATCTCTTCTTCAATCACCTCAACTATCAGTCCTCTGCCATTAAGTTCACCATGGAAAAAGAGGTCAATGGTTGCCTCCCTTTCCTAGATATTCTGTTATCTAAGAATAAGGATGGCTCTCTCTCCCACTCGGTGTTCTGGAAGAAAACGCATAGTGAGCAGTATCTTCATGCCGATTCCCATCATTTCCCTGCTCAAAAGTTGGGTGTTCTTAACACTCTTGCTACGCGAGCCCTTAGGATTTCGGATAATGAGAGCCTTGATAAGGAGAGATCCCATCTCCTTAATGTCTTTGTTGAGAATGGCTATAGTAGGCGCCTAGGTCAGAAGGCTTTCCTTAAAGCCTCTAAAAATGCGTCAATTAAAAAAGAACCGAAGGAGCGCCGACTAGGTATCCATCTTCCCTATGTCCAGGGAACCACGGACAAGATTGCTCGAATCCTTAGGAGGTATGATATTCCCTCAACCTTTAGGCCCCTCAACACCATTCTTAAATCCCTCCCATCAATGAAAGATCTTGTTGACCCTAAGGACATGAAGGGTGTCTACTTAATCCCTTGTACATGTGGGACCCCCTATATCGGGGAAACAGGGCACTCCATCCATCAGAGGATCAGCGAACATGCAGCTAACCTAAGACATGGGAGAACCAAGTGTTTTGCATTAGCAGAGCATTCAGAAAAGGCCAAGCATCAGGTTTGTATAGAGGAGGCCAAGGTTGTTGCCAAAGTTGCTCATTTTCATCATCGTAAATTCAGGGAAGCTATTGAGATTGAAAGAAGGCCTAACAATCTCAATAGAGATGATGGCTGGAAGATCAGTAGCTGTTGGATCCCTGCCCTTTCTTCCTAGTCTTTCTTTTCCTTCCCCCAATTTTTTTTTTATCCTTTCAAGCTTTCGTTGTTCCCCTGGAACCCTGTCTTTTCCTTCCTTCTAGGTTTTGTCCTTCTTGCTCTTTGGTCTTCTATTGGTCTTTTACTGTCCTTCTCCTTCATTTTATTTTGTGTCGCTCTTTTTTTTATAGTATTATCATTATTCATTTTATTTTTATATTATTTTATTTTATTATTTTTATTCTTATATATTTATTTATGTAGTATTTTTATCTATTTATTTATTCATTTTATTTATTCATTTTATTTTACTTTTATTTTTATGTTTTAATTTTATTTATTCATTTATTTTTTTTATTATTTATTTATTTATTTATTTTAATCTTATCTTAATTTATTTTATTTTTTATTTATTTATTTTAATTTTAATTTATCTATTTATTTATTTTTTTTTAACTTTAACCTTTACCAACCTGTTATTAATTAATTTTTATTTATTTATATTTTTATTATTTTTCTCGTTCCACTTTTTATTTATTCTAATTAACTAAATCTCATTTAAGTTACAAATAACTTATAATTATTAAATGTTACCTCTTTAACTATTAACTTAAAGACCCATTATATATATATATATATATATATATATATATATATATATATATATATATATATATTTTAAAGGTATGGTCACCGAATTAACTAATTTCCTTTAAATTATTAAAATGGTTTGTTGACTTTGATCCCTTAGTCAAAATTAGCCATTGGTCAAGTTAGCCATTGGAGGCTCTGTGCAGACTATTTAACATGCAAAGCTGGATCTTTTTCTTCAACTAGTCCTAACAATGAACCACACTAGTTGGTTCGAAACACGTAGGCAATAATTTTCTGAATGTGATTTACACCGAAATTTCTTATGATAGTACTCAGGTTATTAAAAATTATTTGAAAAACCATTTATTTTTATTAATAATGAAAATATTATTAAAATAATAAAACAAACTAAAATTTATTAATAATACCTTCTGGAATAATAATTTTTAAAAATAATAGTATTATTCAAAATTAAAAAAATTATTATATGGATGTTGTTTAATATAAAGTAATTATTAATATTAAATTTAATGTTAATATTAATGGAAAACAACTAATAATTTACTTTATTAATTTTCACCATTTTAATTATAGTTTTTCATCTTTTTAAGTGCTTAAAAACATTAAAAAAAATAATACAAAAATATTTACTTTAACCGACATTTATATTTACACATTTAAAAACAAGTCTTGCATTTGAAGTTGCATTCCTTTTAATAGGTCTTGCATTCGCAGTGGCATTTTTTTCCATTATATTTGGCAGAATAAGCTTCATAAGTTTAGATTAACATCACATGACAAAATTTACATGTTTTTCCTAAATTACATTCTTCAAATGATGTCGAATTTTTAAGATTAAAATCAAGAGATGAAGTTTACATGTTTTTCCTAAATTACATTATTCAGATGATGTTTTGTATAGAAAAGCTTTATGGTTTTTATATTTCATTTTGATAGCTGCATAAGTGGATTAGTTAGTTAGAATTTCCATGCCTAGCATAAAGATTTTTTTGAGTTTTTAGGAATAAATGTCTCTGTTTTTATGATTGATCGTGATTGAATAGTTAGAGATGATTTACTATAGGTGATCATGATCTCAATATAGTTTAACTATGGTTAATTATATGTATCAATGGTAAATCATGGTTATATATTATAGTTAAATATAGTTCATTATGTTGACAATAGGTTATTTATTGATAGATCACGATACCATTGGTAGCTAATGTTTACCATAATTGTCAATTTGACTTTTGTTGACTATGATGCCCATGTTAACTATGATTCACCGTGTTAACAATGAGTAAAGATAATTAAGATATGTTAGTGAATATTTAATGCATAATTAAGACATTATAAAATATGTAGACTAATATATTAGTAATTGTGATTAACCTTATAGGGAGCTCTTTATATATATATATATATATATATATATATATATATATATATATATATATATATAATATATATATATTAAATATTAATTATTAATTATTAATGTATTGATCATGTATTAAGTATGTATTGTATTAAGAATCTTGGTCAAATAATTTTTTTATTTTTTAATAAAATTAGCCATATTTTAATTTATAAATCGGTAAATTAAATGTTAATGTGTGTTATATTGATGTTAATATTAATATATAAATATAATAAATGTGGTTATTGATTTAATTTTTAATATAAATATTAATATTAAAGTCATTTTTATTATTATTATAGTTTAAATCAACAAGAATGTTAAATTCAATATTATTAATAATATTATTAACAAAATTAATTATAAGATAAATTATCATCTAAAATACTATTATTATATGAATAATATGTTTATATTATAATTATTGTATTTATGTAACAATATTGTTGTTCTAGTTGTTATGATTATTATTATTGTCAAAATAACTTAGCTTAAATGGTATGGTTCATGATTTGGGATTTAATATTACTAATAGTATTATTAACAAAATTAATAATAAGATAAACTATCATCTAAATTACTATT
Source organism: Pinus tabuliformis (assembly GCA_031772625.1). Classification (NCBI taxonomy): domain Eukaryota; kingdom Viridiplantae; phylum Streptophyta; class Pinopsida; order Pinales; family Pinaceae; genus Pinus; species Pinus tabuliformis. The sequence continues at coordinate 726,918,084 of CM062819.1, forward strand.
ATTATTATATGAATAATGTGTTTATATTATAATTATTGTATTTATGTAACAATATTGTTGTTCTAGTTGTTATGATTATTATTATTGTCAAAGGAACTTAGCTTAAATGGTATGGTTCATGATTTGTGTCCCAAGCATTGTAGTTAAAATCTTCATAGTTATGTTGAGTCTTATGGCATTTTTGAAATATTAGTTCTATTAGGTGAAATAGTGGTACTTGTTTCTACGAAGTTAGTGTTTATACCTAGTTATGCCTAGTGGAATGTACTCATTACTCTTAAAAAGAAAATTCATTAAAAATATAAAACTAAAACATTAAAAACTTAAAATAATTAAACTATGTAAAAAATATTACATTATTATATGTGAAAATTATTCATCATAAAACAATTAAGATTTTCCATAAATTAATGCTTTAATTTTTTTTTATATCTCTTTAATGTTTAATAAATGAATATACATATATGATGATAACTATCTAGCAAATGGATGTTTGAAAAAAAACCAAAATTCATCATCAATTTTAAGTTTGGGCATCGATTGACACTCTAGGAATAATTTTGCTAAGTAATTTGAGAATATAGAGATTAGCAAAAACAAATTAAATAAATTTGATTAATATATGCTAATAGGTATATATCAAATATATGTGAAATCACATTAATAAGTATTATACTACATCAATAATTATTAGATGTATGGTAGACATTTAATATTACAATTTTAATATTGGGTATTAATATTAGACTTTTATATTTGGTTTTGTTATTAGGGTTTTTATTTTTGGTTTTAATATTGGGTTTCAGTATTAGGGTTTTAGGATAGGGCTATAATATTGGATTTTATTATTGCGTTTTAATGTTAGGGTTTTAATATAAGTAAGCACAAGTTAAGTACTCAACTAAGCTAGTGAGGTTGAATTAACATTGAAACCCAACTATCAAACCCTAATTTTAATATTAATTGTTTGACATGTTTGACTAATTTGGCTGACTATGTTTGAATAATGAAATTAATCAATAATATTAAAGGAAATTGTGCTTTACCATCAAAGAGTGTTGATTATAACCACAATAATGCATTGTCAACTACATTAATAAATGTTGTTGACTAATTTTATAATGTTACATTATGACATTGGATAAATTACATTGTAATATAGTATTGATACAACATTTGTCATATTACGATGCTCGATAATTTTTTTTATCATTTCTATTTCACAACATGTTTGTCACAATGTGACAATAGCTTCCTTTTGAAATTAGTTCATTTATCAAAATGTGGTGATAGCCTTTTTCATCATAGTGTGAAAGCATTTATCTTCATAACAACATTAGCCATGGCTGGCCATGTTGAGCATGGGTTGATCATAGTTTTCAAAGTTTGATTATGGTGACCATGGTTGACCAAGGATTTCCATCATTAAAAATGGTGGACATAGGATGCCTATGGCTAAACATGACCAACCATGGTTGATGATCGCCGACAATGTGGACTAGAGTCATCAATTATTAACAATGGTTGACCGTGATGATCATAGTTAATTATCATGAATTATAGTTCACAATAGTCAACCATGAATATGATAGTTAACCATGAATATGATAGTTGACGATGTTTGATTGTGGTGACACTTGGCTAACCATGTGTGAAAAATATTAAACATAATCTACCATGTGTTGAGGATGGTCAATGATTATTTGACTATCCTCGACTATAGATCTCCACACTCACCCTATTTAAACATCACTCATCATATTTTTACTATTAATGTTTAATACACCTACCTTAGAAGCTTCAATAAAAATCATATAGTTACATGAGTAGAAATATTATTACCATTTCCACCGAGAATAGTTAGAAGTTAAAATTAGTTCTTGATAGTCACTTTATTTTATTTATTCGGGGTATAGGTGGTCCATTACTTCAATATGTACTAATATTGTGGTTCTCAGTAAATATTGTTATTCCTTGATGGGATTGAGAATCAGGATATACATATTGCATGTTTTTCAATTGAAAAATCTAGGAGCTAAATCGTTTTGCAGTATGTTATGTTTTGTAATTCTAGGAGCTAAAGAGTTTTGCAGTATGTTATGTTTTACATTACAAGACAGATGGGAAAACAACCCTATATAAGAAAGGACTCGCTCCACGAAGACTAGTAGTTGACAATTGAGAGGAAGTTTTGTTTTATCTCAAGGGTTTGTTCCAACCTCCCTTTCTTTCTTTATCTACCAAGTAAGTTGCTCATTCATATGTTGTTTTATGGATAAATATGGGGCATGCGACTAAGTGTATAAAGCTCTCTGTTCCTTGTTATTTTTGGATGCCTGTGGTTGTGACAAGATAGCTTGCGCAGAGCTTCTTATTTCTTACTATGGGTGGTGACCTTCTTAGAAGAATTCCATGGATTATCGCGTGAAAATGAATACGTTTTGGTGGTTTATTTTAAGTTTTTTATAATTATAATTCACATATATGTGAACTATTACAAGTATGGTTATTGTATAATTATAATATCACTTAGTTCATTCATGGAAAAAGACATATGCCTTTGGATAAAAACCTCCTTCAAGGGACTAGATTGAGATCCATATAATAATCTCAGCTTTTAATCTAAGTGTATCTCATTGTTTATAATTTGTTTCGAGGTTGATGGTAAATGATTTTAGTTTATTATTCCTTATAATGGGCATGTTTCTTGACTAATATTTTGATCCCAAAGTTGACAAATAGTATGACAATTTTCTTGACCTTAAGATTGTGTTCTTATATGCACTTGATTAATATCTATTATGGAAGATTTCTGTTGGAAAAGATATGCATTGCATGCATGAAATAATAGCCAATATTCTCTTTATTTATTTAAACAAAATATTTATTTTCATGCCTAAAAGAGTAGCTATCATGCATTATTTTTATGTATGAGTTTTCTTTTGGAAAATAATATCAGTTGAGGTGTACACATAAATAGTAACAATGTTGAATTTTTGGAAAGAGTATGTGTTAGACATAGACATGGAATGCTAGCTATTATGTGAGCTTTTGGAAAATGGATAATCGTTACTTCGGGTAGAGGTCATGTTTCTTCTTGCGTGAAAAGATTAATTTCTTATTGGGAAAAGATTATGTTGTTTTATATATGTTGTTATTTTTGATTATGATTGTTGTGATACTTATAAGATGTTGATTCCCTACACGAGTTGATGTTTATAATATAAAGTATGTGTTTAAGCAATATAGTAAAAGGAATCATCAAAATGATGGAAGGTTACATTAGAAAGTTTATGTTAATATGCTGCAACAATGGTTTTTAATGGTTATATGACCTACTATTCCTTTACTAAAATTACTCTATGTAATGACAAAGATTTTATCCAATAGTTAATGAGGAATCTAGAATAGTAATTTGGATAGTTACATGTTGGTTAATGGTGTAAAATTTTATAAATCCATGAATTTCCATGCAAGGTTATCAGGGATGTTACAAGTTCTATTAGAACTGAAGATTGCAGGACCAGTGCCTTCGGGAATTGTTAAGCAAAAAATAAAATCAAGGCATGTTACTAGTGGAATCAACTCAGGTATGCTTCGAACAATCTACATATTGATATATGTAGTAGACTAATTTTGCAATGTGATGTGTCATTCATGTTTATAACCACATTGACGAGTAGTAAGAAATATATTCTAATACAAAACCGTGTTCATGACATTTGAATCCTGATGAGGATAAAAGACAGTAAAACCTTTGTTACAACTATGAAAAATCTTAAACACTCACTAAAGAAAGTGAGAATCAACTACTAGCCTTTGCAGATATGAAAATATTAATTATACATTTAATGAACATGACTAAAGTTACAATTCACTACTTATAATAAGTGAATGCATGAATGTAAAATATGGGGAATGCCCTTGAAGAGGACGATAGAGTTTTTTAAAAGAGCATTGGAAGAACCCCTTTAGATGTTATAAGTGAACAATGAGTCGAGTAGTGAGGCCTGATTATAATAACTAATTTTTCATTGAGTCTTGTCATGGTTTCATTAATATGGTTGGTCAAAATGATTAGTTAGTGTTGCATGACTAACTATTAGAACTTATATGCATGAATTGGATTTTATTTAAACTTATTGCAAGTTGTAAACAAGTCTTTATGGTAGTCACTTCATGTATAGGTCTGTTGGTGACATTACACTATGAGAATAGGAAATGTTTGGATTGTTACCCTAACTATTATTGACATTTACACATTAATGAATATTTGTATATACTTTTATGAATGATAGTGTTTTATGCAAAAAAGTAAAATGTTTGTGAAAATGAATACTTGTTTGAACAACACATATTTATGACTAACATTGCTAATGGGATTAACCAGGAGTAGTGTAATGGAAACATGAAAACCTGTGAAGTTAAAATGTTACAATGCCAATTGAAACCATAAACAAGAAAGTATAGTGTTATGATATTCATGATTGTGTTATTTGGAAAATGTAAATGTATACCACCTATATGTCAGTTATGTTTCTTGTAAATCTAGATATTATGGATCCATGTTGTATGAATGCATGATGTACACAAATGTTACTTTTTTTTTAATTATAATTTTCATATGTTTTACTATGTAAATTAATGAGGCAAAGAGTGACAAAAGATAATTTCACATTTCAGAAAATTGTGGATAGTTGTGAAAGGCAAGGGGGCCTTGAGTTTATCAAGGCTTTCTGTCTAGAGGGGTTGATGGTGTTTTCTTGCTTGGATTTCCTCTCCCTAGTCATAAGATGATCTCAATAAGGGAAAAAATAATGTCCAATATGGTAAGAGGGGAAAAATCATACGGCAACTCTATTGATTTGGAGCCTATTGGAGGAGGCCCAAAATTCCTCATAGAAGGGACATTGTCAAAGTAATAGGCCAAACACTCCCAAGAGGAATCCTATATTAGACCCCATGTGGTCATTGGAATTATTTAGTTGGTTGGCCAGTGGAATTCCAAGCTTGACCTGGTATGGTCTCTGTGAAAGAACTATCTAAATGTGAAAATGGCTTGATCGGGTTGTGGAAACTAGTTTGCAATGGTTGGGAGGAGCATTAATTTTCCATTGTGGTTCTCAAAGAAGAAAAAATTAACTAATCATTTATGTGTTGTGTGAAAAATAATTTTTTTATAAAATAGTTTAAGAATTTTATGTACATCTTGATAGGAAAGAAGCCTAGAGTTTGATAAGGAATTACTGGAAGTGTAATTATTTTATTGTATTACCAATCTTGAGAATGTATTAGCAGTGGCTAAGAAAATATGCACTTCGTGAAGTTATTGATTATTTTGATGATTAGTGAGTTAGGGGCTCCCTAAGTACTTTTAGAAGTCCTCGCAGTGTGCACATGGTGTAGTGATTTATCATTTTGATGATTAGATGGTTTCTTCTTTCTCAGTACTTGTGCAAGTACTAGGGATAATCTATTAGTGACATTGCATGAATAATTCATAGCTAAAAGCATATCATTTGATTGAAAGTATTGTCACTAATATGATTATGTTGGATTTGTTATTGGTAAATTGTAGGGTGCTTGCCATAAAGTGTTGATGGGTTGTCGAACCATTCTTTAAGTGTTTGTGTACAATTGACCATGACGTCGTAGAGTAATTGGTAAGTAATGGTAATTTGGTATAGTGACTTTGTTTTTATTTTGTGAAATTGAATAATGACTAACTGAAGGAAATTAAAACTTGCATTTTTTTTTTATTTTTTTGCAGTTACAAATTTCTTATCACAATTGACAAACGTTTTTTTTTTTTACCTATGAGTATATATAGGAAACAAAATCCCTCATTTTGAAGAGGATGTATCCCCTTAGGATTGTTTACATTGTTATATCATGAGTAAAAGTTAAAGTTCCAGAGAGAGATGAACACTGAGGATTGTGTTCTCATTAAGGGGTGGAGTATGTAATACAACTACCCGAGAAGGTTCCGTAAAACTCATATAACTACATGAATAGAAATATTATTATTCTTTCCATCGAGAAGAGTTAGAAATTAAAATGAGTTCTCGATAACCACTTTGTTTTCTTTATTTAGGGTATGGGTGGACCATTACTTCAATATGTACTAATACTATGGTTCTCAATAAATATTGTTGTTCCTTGATGGGATTGAGATTCATCCACAGATACTTCATGCTTTCCAATTGTATAATGGGCATAAGAATTCAATTTCCTATTGAATTCTTGAGTTTGTTGGCCAATGGAATTCCATGTTGGACCTAGTATGGTCTCTATCAGAGAACTGTCTGAATCTGAAAATGGCTCGATCTTGTTATGGAAAACAGTTCCCATTGTTTGAGAGGAGCATTCTTTTTCCATTGTGGTTCTCATATCAAGACAAATTAACTAATAAGATATGTCTTGTGCTAAAATATTTTTTATACTATTGTGTATGAATTTTATGTACATCTTGATAGGAATAATGACTAGTGCTTGATAAGGAATTACTGCAAGAATAATTCCTTTATTATATTACCGATATTGTGAATGGCTTAGAAGGGGCTAAGACAATACGCACATGGTGTAGTTATTAATTATTTTCATGATTAGAGAACCAAGTGTTGCCTGAGTACTTTTAGAAGTATTGATAGTGTGCACTTGGTGAAGTTATTTATCATTTTAGTGAATAGAAGGTTCCTTCTCTCTCAGTACCAGTGGAAATATTATGGCGAAACTATCACTTAACATTGCATGAATTCTTAATACTTAAAATTATTTCGTTTGATTGAAAATATTGTGACTAATATGATTATGTTTGATTTGTTAGTCATACATTACAGAGTTCTTTCCATAAAGTGTTGATGAGTCATTGAACCATTCTTACATTGTCTACATAAAAATGACCATGACTTACCAGAGTAATTCGTAAGTAATGGTAAGTTGGTATAGAAACTTTCTTTTTATTTTGTGAAATTAAATAATGACTAAGTCAACGAAAGTAAAACTTGCATATTTTTTTTTGCAGTTAGAAGATGCTTATGACAATTGATAAAACATTATCCTTTTCATATGAGTATATCTAGGAAATAAAATCCCTCATTTTGAAGAGGATGTATCCCTTTTCGATTGTTTACATTGTTATATCATGAGTAAAAGTTAAAATTCCAGTGAGAAATGAACACAAAGTATAGTGTTCTCTTTAAGGGGCGGAGTATGTAATACACCTACCTTATAAACTTTGATAAAAATCAAATAAATACATGCATAGAAATATTATTACCATTTCCACCAACAAGAGTTAGAAGTTAAAATTAGTTCTTGATAACCGCTTTGTTTTCTTTATTCCGGGTATGGGTGGACCATTACTTCAATATGTATTGTGGTTATCAATAAATATTGTTATTCCTCGATGGTATTGAGACCCATTTAATGAATATTTCATGCTTGCCGATTGAAAAATATAGATGTTGAACTGTTTTTTAGTACATTATGTTTTACATTATAAGATAGAAGGGAAAAAAACCCTATGCAAGAAAGAAATCGCTCCACAGAGATTAGTAGTCAAAGAGAAAGAGGATGTGTGGTTGGACCTCAAGGGCATGTTCTGACCTCTCTATCTTTCTTTACCTATCAAGTAAGTTTCTCATTCATTTTTTGTTCCTTTCCATAAAGATAGGACATGTGGCAAAGTGTATCAAGCTCTCTTTTCCTTGTCCTTTTTTGGATTCCTGTGGTTGTGACTAGATGACCTATGTATAGCATGTTATTTTTCATTGTGGGTGGTGACCTTCTTGGAAGGATTCCATGGATTCTCATGTGAAAATGAATAATATTTTACATTTTATTTTAAATTTGTTTATAGTTATAATTCACATAAAGGTGAAATATTGCAATTATGGGTATTGCGTAATGATATTCTCACTTAGTTAGCTCATGGAAAAAGACACATGCCTTTGGATAAACACCTCCTTCAAGGAAATAGATTGAGATCCATAGAACACTCTCAGCCTTTAATCTAGGTGTATCTTATTATTTATATTTTGTTTTGAGGTTGATGTTACATGAGTTTAGCTTATTATTATTTATAATGGGCATGTAGTTTGACATATATTTTGAGCACACATTTAGCAACTAGTATGATGGTATTATTGAGGTTAAGATTGTGTGCTTATATGTGAAAGATTAATATCTATTATTCAACATTTCATTTGGAAAATATATACATTCCATGCATGAAATAATAAGTAATATGCTTATGATTTATTGAAAGGAAATAATTATTTTGATGTGTGAAAGTGGAGCTACCATGCATTATTTCCCTGTATGTGTTTTCTTTTGGAAAACAATATTCGTTAAGGTGTACAAATCAATAGTTATGATGTTTATTTATTGGAGAAAGTAGGTGTTACACACATACACACAAAATGTTAGCTATTATTTAAGTATTTGGGAAGATAATAATCATTCCTTCTAGAATAGTTCATGATGCTTCTTGCATGAAAATATTAATTACTTTTTTAGAAAAGATGTTGTTATTTTATAAATGTTGTTCTTTCTTGAAAATAATAAGTGTCAATTTTAGGTATGTTTTATGCTCAGAGCAAATTTACTTCAGTTTTCCATATTAGCTCAATATCAATTACATATTAGCAATCACATCTATCATGATAGTAAAATGAAAATAGAACATAAACATAAATCACAAAAAACAAGCCAAGACAAGAGGACATAAGATGTGGTGCCAACCAGGGACAAACCCTAATGTGGGGAAACCCTTGATCAATTCTTCTTATGTTCTTCAATAGTTGAGTAGAGACAGAGATAGTACATATAAATTAGAAGTCAACATTTTGACTTATCAAAATAAGAGCAGAGATATTTTCTATGAATATAACGCATGAGGCAATCGAGCTAAATTTTGGTGAAGACATACTGGTTCAATTGATCCTTTAAGGTGACTCCATCACCATGCTACCACCATCACTATGTTGCACTCAATCACTGAGCTGTTCTCATCACGATGATGCTCCCATCACTAAGTTGTACCTCATCATTTCACTGCAATACATCGTCATCATGTTGATGCTATACATCCATGCCCATCATCATTGTGTTGCACCATGTTGTGCCATTATTAATGTGTTGCATCATGCTGCATCCATTGTGTTGCACCATACTGCACAATACTGCACCATCCTACCCCCATCATGTTGTCACCTATCACATCATTATGGTGCACCATTGTCACTGTGCTACACTTATTTATATTATGTTTCACCCAATATACTGCATCTAATATGCTGCAACTATTGTCACTGTCATGGGACAACCTTAGCTACTTGCTATGGCTTGCAGCCTAGCAAAGAAACTAGTTGTAACTTGTAGAATCTCTGCTCCATCCATTACTGCATTAGTCATCTAGATCCCATACCGAAGACTGTAGCTTGTATTCACTTGCTCCCAGAGGCTACATAAACTTCTTCCAACCTTCCACCTAGTACTGCAATTTAAGATATGGTTAGGGCAAGACGACAGTTATCTTGAACCCACTCAATTATGCACAAATTGTCCCTAATTAGGCCACGTTGTCATCTACAAAAATGTGGCATCATAACAGCAATTAAGGATATTGCAACAAGGTTTCTATGAGCTGCTAATAGACAACAATTAAGGTCATCTTAGGATAGCATGTAGGGATCTCTTAGCAAATTAAGGTAATGTAAGAAGGACATTGAGACAACAGATGAGATCCCTCCATGGACTGTGTTTAGGTCTTGTCAAGGCCCCCTCTTTACAATGAATACAATCATTCTTTTATTGCATATGAAATATTCATCGATTACGTTCTAGGTGACAAGAACAACAACATTATAACTATGTTTAGGTGACTCCCTTGTTGTGTTTTGAAGCCTTCCTCCCTGACTGTGTTAGCTTTCATGACTGCATATTAGTTAGAGCATCCTTTAGGCTAGCTGTTAGGGCTTCTCCATACTAGCTCTAAGATGTCCCCTTGGACTGCGTAGGAGGGCTTCCTTTAGGGCAGCGTAGGTGCCTCTATCTTCAATGTGATATTGAGCTCAATGATTTTACTTTAGGGTAGCGTATGGATATATTTGAACAATGTCTAGGGCTATGGAAAACCCTTTAGGACAATGTATCCCTTTTGATCCCTCCTACCACAAAAACCCAAATACAATTGGAGAGAAATCACAAGAGATGATTGTTCAAATGACTTGAAGGCCACCTCTATTTATACTAAACGTTGAGGATAAGTGGGGGAAATTTGGTTGCTGGCTAACCTTGACGAATTGTTCCATGACACAAATAAATTCATATCTCCATGAATACATGTCGGAATTAGATGATCTTTAGATCAATCCTACACCTCTCAATGAAAGGAATCCATGAAAAATATTAGCTTTTGTTGGGTCCCTATAATACTAGTGATTGCCCCATTACTATTGTAGTTATACCCCTTATTTATATTGCTGTGGCCCTATTACCCCCATATTGTTATTTCTGTGCCCCTTAGAATCCCTCTATTGTTATTTTTGTGGCTTTATATTATTATTGTTAGGTCGGCTGGATTATATTATGACTCCTTAGACTCCTATATATAGAAAGGAGGTTTTGTCATTTGTATCATCCAAGAATTGTTCATTTATGTAATGTAAAGGAGGTTGCCCCCTCGAAGAGGCTGAATTCTAAGGCATCTTTTCTTGAGCTGGTTTCATAACATTTGGTATCAGAGCTTTGGATTCTAGGGTTTCGCTGCTCCAAACAGGTCATCGTGGCATTTTCGCTATAACTTTTTTTCTGTGACGTTTCAGAAGTCGCAAACAAAACCCATTTGAGAAGAATTGGCGCTGAACCTTGGGTCCGAATGTCAGAGCTTTTCGCGCGATATTTTCGGAGATATGATCTGAGGAAGTTGGCCTTTTTGCAGACTCCTGAATTACATTCAAAACAAGTGACCTAGGGAAAATCATCATAACTCTCTCTCTGAGGATCGGATTGAAATTTCATAAAAAGGTACAGAAAGAGGACAGACTGCAGTTTCTTGTATGTGTGTTTCAGATTCAAAGGTTGAAACAGTGACTTGGGCACGTCGTACAAGTTCGCTCTACTGAACCAGTCTAAAAGCAAGTCACTGTGGGAGATTTCACATAACTCTTCCTTGGAGAATCCAATTTGGCTCAGACTTGTGGCATTGGAAAGAGGACGCAGAAGGCTACTTCAGGTAACAATTTCAGAACTAGATGATTCGAAATTACAGAGATACATCAGATTCAATATCAGGCTTATATAAAGTGAAAAAAGGTGTGTAGTTTTTTTTTAAATTTTTGTGTAAGCTTGGTTTAACGGAATTCAAAGGGCATAGTAAAGCATTATTATCGGTAACTGATGCCCAGAGGAAAGAAAATGCAAACACCTAGTAAGGAACCTGAAAACTATAACATGACTCATGAAGAAGAAGAAGAAATGCTACATGATATATCAAAATTACAGGAACAAGTGCAACAAATGTCACGCTCACAAAAGCTAATAGAAGATAAGATAAGTGGCGTGGAATCTAAGATAAAGGGCATGGAAGCTAAGATGGATGATTAGAAGACAAATTTGAAGAGAGACATGGCAGATTTGAAGAAAAATATGGAAGAATTGAAGAAGTTGCTACAAGAAAGTGTCACTAATGGTGAAAAGGTAGTAAAGGAAACTCATGATGAGAACAAAAGAAATGTTAATCATGATACCATAGACGGTAATGTTGGATCGAAGACTCACCATGTTCCAAAAATCGATATGAGGAAGTTTGATGTCAAGGATCCCGCCACATGGATATTACAGATGGAGCAATTCTTCGATCTCAATAATGTGCAAAACACATAAAAGGTACGTATGGAAACTTTATATTTGGAACCAAATCAGTTTGTATGGTATCAATGGCTTTGTTCTCGTAAACAATTTATCACTTGGGCAATTTTTACGGAAGAATTGATAGCACATTATGAGGATACAAAAAGCAACACTTTTTTTAGCCAATTGATAAGTCTCAAACAAAAGGGTTCAATAATGGAGCACATCGAGGAGTTCCAAAAATTGAACATAAGGGTAAAAGATATTCCAGAGGAGCATAGGATTGATGTGTTCATAGGGTCTTTAAAGGATAATATCCAACATGATGTGCAGCTTTGGGAACCTGATTCATTAGAGAAGGCATTCAGGTTAGCAAGAAAAATGGAAAGCAAAATTATGGCAACTGGGAAGCATACCATTCACAACTATAAAGACGGAAGTGTTGTTGCCCATAGTCTTCCACAACCTACAAGGTTAACACTGCAACAATTGGAAGAAAAAAGAGCAAAAGGGCTTTGTTACAATTGTGATAGTAAATACACAAAAGGTCATAAGTGTGCTGAGAAGAAATTATTCTACATAGATTGTGAAGAGGAAGAAGAAAAGGAGCAAGAAAGGTCAAAAGAAGAGGATATATTCCAGGAACAAAGCCTATATGAAGAACAAATAAATCCGACCATATCTTGTAATGCATTGGCGGGAATTACCACTCCTCAAACCATCAAGATAGAAGGACAAATCAAGAAGAAAAAGGTAATAGTGTTGATTGATTCAGGAAGCACCCACAATTTTATTCATTGTAGGGTAGCAAAAGAATTGAATTGCTTCCTATATCCAGCACCAGAGTGTCAAGTGATGATTGCAAATGGAGGAACAATAAATTGCCATAAGATGCCATCTTCTTCAGCTGGTTTCATAACAGCTTCCAACGACTTCCAATCAACGACTATTTTGATGCCATCTTCTTCATCGTATTCCTCAAAGAGATCTTTCCAATGGGGTATCATGCATGTCAAACGAAGATAATATGACAAAGTTACGACCCTAGGAAGTTGGCTGCCCAGCTAACCCCAACAGGGCCCATAAACTCTTGGTGTTACATCTCCTCGAGTTAGGGGTTTGGTTGTTTATGGTTTTCTCATATTTTTCAATAATAAAAAGGCCCTTGAGCCTCATTGTAATGAAGTTTAGAGGCATGTAGTCACCACATCTCTCCTTAGAGATAAGCTACCATCGCTTAAGCTAGTTTATTTTCATTTTTGTGTTTAAGCATATTTCAGTATTTTACATTAACGAAATGAAGTATTATTTCTGTTGCATCTCTATATTTATGATTATTTCTGTACTTTATTGTGTTCCTACATAAATACAGATCATTCATATTTCTAGCAATGTATCTTAATCCATGAGAGATTATGCCCTGAAGATATCTCAAATGATTCTTGACACTAATCTAGTGAGGCTCAACCATATATGAGCTCAACATGCTGACTGCAAAGCATATATCTAGACAAGAGTTCACCAAGAACATCAATGTTAGTATGAGTTTATGAAACTCATAGGCATTTCGCAAATCAGGTCTCATATCACTACCACATAAATTCTTAAAATTAGGCTTCATCGAGGTAGTCATGGGCTTGCAGTTCACCATTCCAAATCTAGAATTCAACTCCCTCTTACTTTTGAAAATGAGAGGGTCTACACATGTTAGAAAGAGGTTTTCCTCATAAGGTGCCAGTATGAGAGGTCTATCATCTACAATATTCAAGAACTGGTTTGGATTGGCTTCACTCATAGTGAATCTCAGCTTCATCACCTAGCTATCAATCCTCTTATATCAAGCCCGAGGTGTTTGCTCTAAAACATAGAGAGCTTACTGCGACCTAAATACATGAGATTCTTGATCATGAATCTCAAACTCCTTGGTTTGTTCCAAATCTGTGGACTTGCTAGATGAGGGGAATGGTCCCCTTGTAAGTTTTCCTTTAGTACATCTCCAACACGTACCTTGATGCTCTTCTTGAATTCAATCATCCCTTTCACCATCTAACTCCATTTAGTAGGGCATTATAATGAAGATGGGAAAACCTTTGGTGCCATTGGTCCCCAATGGACTTCCTCCAACTTGATATGAATTTCCAACTCTGAACCCATAAGTAAGAGCATCTTTGAAAATTCCATTTTCAAACACGTACCTTTCCATCGATGAATGTCACATTGAAACCTTTGACTTCCATTTCTAAAATGGACACTAGGTTCTTCTTGAGGTTAAGTACATAAAGAACTTCTAGTAAATGAATTGTGTTACCCTCATTCAATAGGGGGTAACATTCCCTACACCCTTTCCAGGATATGTGGCTTTGAATCTAAGTATAATATCCATGATTTTTTCCTTCTATATTACATTAGAGAGAGCTTCCTTCTATCTAATGAAGTTCCTTCAAGCATTACTATCAATAAGCCAGATTCCCAAAGAGTCTAGAGGAGAAGTAGTGGAGAGGGACAATATAAGATAGTACTCCTTTAGCTTATCAAAAACAATATTTGATTCTTCATGCGTGGAGTTCCTTTCTTTCTTTGAAGAGTCGACCATTTCCTTGATGACCTACATGACTTTTTCCTTTTCCATTGTACCTATCATTCCTTCGATCATTGAAGTTGCCCCTAGAATGATTGTTATCATCATCAAGTGATGTGTCCCTTCTACTCGGATACTCCTTAGCATAATGGCCAAATTTATTGCACGCAATGCATATACCTTTCCTTCCACTCTTAGATTCAAAATTCCCATTGGAGTGACCTTTAGGTAGGCTATCAGATGCTTTCGTTGTGCCACTTTGATAATCTTCTTTACTTTGACTTCACCCTTGGTGAATTGGAAGAGTGATGAGGAACCCATTGAGGCTTTTTGTCCTATCTAACTGTCTTCGGTCATTTCTCTTTCACTCTTGCTTGGGTTTTATCTTCACCTCAGCTTTGATACCATGTTAATTTTAGGTATGTTCTATGTTGAGAGAAAATTTACTTCAATTTTCCATATAGCTCAATATCAATTCTAAATTAGCAATCAAATTTGACATGATAGTAAAATGCAGATAGAACATAAACATAAATTGTAGAAACCAAGCCAAGACAAGAGGACATAAGATGTGGCACAAGCCAGGGACAAACCCCAATGTAGGGATACCCTTGATCAATTCTTCTTATATTCTTCAATACTTCAACAGAGAGAGAGATAGTACATATACATCAGAAGTCAACATTTTGATTTATCAAAATATGAGCAGAGGTCTTCTCTATGAAGATAACACATGAGGCAGCTGACCTGAAATCCATTGAAGACATACTGCTTCGGCTAATCCTACAAGGTGACTCCATCACCATGCTACACCCATCACTGTGCTGCACTCAATCATTGAGCTCCTCTCATCATTATGTTTCTCTCATCACTGAGTTGCACCTAATCATTGCACTTCAATACATCATCATCATGTTGTTGCTATACATCCATGCCAATCGTCATTGTGCTGCACCATGTTGTGCCATTATTATTGTGCTGCATCATGCTACATCCATTGTATTGCACCATATTGCACCATACTACCCCCATCATGTTGTCACCTATCACATCATTATGCCGCACCACCGTCACTATGCTGCACTTATTTATATTATGTTGCACCCAATACACCACATCTAATATGTTGTAACTATCATCACTGTCATCGAATAACCTTAACTGCTTGCTATAGCGTGTAGTCTAGCACAGAATCTAGTTGTAACTTGTAGAATCTCTTCTTCATCCATGACTGCATTAGTCACCTAGATCCTATACCCAAGACTGTAGCTTGTATTCATTTGCTCCCACAGGCTGCATAAACTTCTTTCAACCTTCCACCTATCACTGTAATTTAAGGTCTGGCTAGGGAAAGATGACAATCATCTTGAACCCACTCAAATATGCACAAATTGTCCCTAATTATGCCACGTTGTCATCTACAACAACGTGGCATCATGACAGCAATTAAGGATATTGGAATGAGGTTTCTATGAGCCGCTAATGGAAAATGGATAAGGTCATCTTATGATAGCATGCAGGGATCTCTTAGTAGATTAAGGCAACGTAAGAAGGACCTTGAGACAACGGATGAGATCCCTCCATGGACTATGGTTAGGGCTTGTCAAGGCCCCCTCTTTAGAGAGAATACAAGCCTTCTTTTGTTGCCTATGAAACCTTCCTTGATTATATTCTAGGTGACAAGAACAACAACATTATACCTACATTTAGGTCACTCCCTTGCTGTGTTATGAAACCCTCCTCCCTAACAACGTTAGCCTTCGTGACTGTGTATTAGTTACGACATCCTTTAGGCCAGTAGTTAGGTCTTCTCCATAGCAGCGTTAACGCTTCTCCTTGGACTGCATAGGAGGGCTTTCTTTATGGCACCATAGGTGCCTCTATCTTTAATGTGATATTCAGCTCAATGATTTTAATATAGGGCAGCGTATTGATCTATTCAAACAACATTTAGGGCTAGGGAAAACCCTTTACGATAATATATCCCTTTTGAGATATCTACCACCAAAACCGAAAGACAAGTGGAGAGAGATCACAAAAGATGATTTTTCAAATGACTTGAAGGCTACCTCTATTTATACTAAAACGTTGAGGATAAGTGGGGGCAATTTGGTTGCTGGCAGATCTTGATAAATTGTCCAATAACACAAATAAATTCATATCTCCATGAATACATGTTAGAATCATATGATCTTTAGATCAATCCTACACCTCTCGACGAGAGGAATCCAAGAAAAATATAAGCTTCCATGAAGAAGAAGAACCACATGGAGTTTGTCCCTAGTTTCCAATGTTAAGAATAAGTGATTATGATAATTTCCCTCGAAATCATGCAATAAATAATTAATTTGGTAAAATACCATTTGAAAAGAAACATGTATTTTCATGTTTTATGGTATTAGATTTTCTCGGAAAGAAACTTTCCTTTTCATTCATATTGGGTTGACTTTCTTTGCATGCACAAAATAAAACTATTATGTTGATATTTATGGAATAGAAGTAAGTTATTTGAATGTACAAAAATATAATTATTAAGTTTTATGTTTTTTGAGAGGAAATAGGTTATCTACATGCACAAAATAGAAATATTATGTTTGACCTTTCTTGAAAATAAATATGTTATTTCCTCACGTGAAAAGTAGAAGTTTGTGTTGATTTCTTGAAAGGAAATATGATGTTCACACCAATGAAAAGTACAACTCTGATATTGGATTATTTGAAGAGAAATATTCATCGGAAGAATATAATTATTGTGTTATAATTTGTTAAGAGAAACTTGAATTTGCGCACAAAAAAAGAATAATTACTATGTTAACCATTCAAAAGGAAAACAAGTAATTGCATCTCATAAATGTGTTAGCTTTCCTTTGGAAAAATATATGTATCCACACCCAAGAAATAATAACTAACGTAATAGTTTTATTTTAGAACAAAGGATGTTTGTGTACAATAGACTTTGTAAATAGATTTTTGGGAAAGATGCTTTTGGAAAAGGGACTTGCATTTGCATGATTGATAATAGTATCTATTATGTTATATTTCACTTAGAATGGAACACGTTTTTGCATGCATAATAGTATAAATAATAATATCTACTGTATTGGAAAGATTACTTAGATACGTGCACAAAGAAGCCAAGGGGATAAATTTATTTGAATAAGTTTTTATCTAATTACATGAACAGAAAATAAATCTATGTTGCTAGTATCGTTCAAATGAAAATGGATGGTTCCAGTGGTTTTCCTCTTGAAAGGAACATGTGCTTGTGCGACAAGCATCATAATAAGGTGGTATTTATTTTGACAATGTTTGATAGTTATTTTCTTATATTTAATGCATGAGAAGCATTGTTAGAAGAAGCATGTTGTGATATTATATTTACATATCATGTATGCACATGAGTAGATGTTGAGGAATAACTATTAAAGATCGATTATTGGTTGATTAATACTTTATGTAATCATGATATCAAGGTATCTTGACAACAACAATGACATGAAAGGATGGTGACTTGTGAAAATGATATATTATGTTTAACATGGTGGCAAGTAAAGAATTAATGGTCAATGTAGATGACTGCAAGTTGTAGGGTGGTCCACTAGTGGAATAATCGAGTCACAAAGATATAAATATTGAATATTTGTGGGTAAAGGATATCATGATGATTGTAATAGATTTTTTATTAATATATTTTTTAAATAATATTTAATTATAATATTTTATGAAAATGGTTAAGGGATGGACTCCCTTATAAGGCATTGAGTGAGGGGTGAACACCCTCATGAACCTTTAACAATAAAGTTAAATGTTTGTTCGTTTTCACCGTAGGAAGTATGAGGGTATATAGATGTCTAATGATTTGATTTCCTATTATGCTACTTCTATGATGTGCATTCCTTGCATGAGTTGGTGTTTATAATATAAGGTATGTGTTTAACTAATATAGTTAAAGGTATCATGAAAAATGATGCAAGGTTGCAAGAAAAAGTTTATGTTAATATGCCACAACAGTGGTTGATAATGGTTATGTAATTTACTATTCATTTAATAAAATTAATCTATGTAAATATGAATATTCTATCCAATGGTTAATGAGGAATCTATAATAGTAATTTCTATAGCTACCTGTGGGGAAATTGTCTAAATTGTTCGAACTCCATGCATTGTCATGTGAGGTTAGTAGGAGATGTTACATAATCACTATGGTTCTCAATTGTTTAACTATGATTAACCACTGTTAACTATATATGTCCATGTTGACTATATTTAAATTTTCTTGCCTATTTTTAGACAATGAACGACTATGCTTAATGAGTGTATGAAAATGGTTAATCTTGATTGACTATTGTTGGAGATGGTTTCACATGAGTGACAATTATTTTACCATGCCTTGACTATGATTTCCATTGCTTGACCATGTTCAACTATATTAGAATATGATTCGCTATAATTGATCATAATTCTAATACAATTTGACCATGGTTGACTAGAAGCATCCATGGTCAACCATGGTCATCCACTGTGGTTATTTATAGTTCACTATGGTTGGCTATAGATTACCTACTGATGAACCATGATACCCTTTGTAACTAGAGTTCACCATGCTAGTCAAATTGACTATTATTGACAATGATGCCCATATTGACTATGGTTGACCATGTGAACAATATGAAACTATATTAAACATTTTTTAATGTATAATACAATGTATAATTAAGAAAGTATAAATGTATATATAATATATTATTAATGTGCGATTAATCTTTTATTAAACACCTCTTACTATTATTTAAATGTTATAGTAAAGTTATCAACTTATTATTAATGTTATACACATACATATATAACGTGAGAATTAAATATGAATAATCTATTCAACATTAAATACTAATATATTGATTATGTATTAAGAGTTATATTAATTAGTTAATTAACAATTTCATTTATTAATTAAATTATTAATATTTTAATCTACAAATCACTAAGAGAAATGATAACATCCACATTGTTCTTATACTGAAATTAATATTAGTATATTAATGTAGTAATGGTAGTTGTTAATGTAATGTTTAATATTAGTATTAATGTTAATAATTAATCTTATTATTAATAAATATTACATTAACGTTATATTTCTTTGAATGTTATTATTAATATTGAATAAATTATTGTGTAAAATATTATTATTACATTAATAATATATTTTTATTATAGCTAACATCATAATCAATGTAATAAATTTTCACATTTACTAATAATATTATATTTAATAATTTTGGTAAATTTTTGAGTTGAAGGAGGCTGGAGTACCCCTTTCTCGTGTATCTGTGTGATCAACGTAGGACAATCTATCATTTCATGATCAAACGGGGCGTAATATGAACAGGTTAACCTTGTTGGGTTGGTACAATCGCAGGCATAGTGCCCTGGCCCTCCACAATTGTAGAAAATTAACTGACTGTGGCCCCTTCCTGGTCCCATTCGTCCTCATCCTCGACCTTGCCCTTGAAATCTCACGTGCACCATCCCCGCAGCTGGGTCGAGGGCTTGCGTTTCTATCTTTATTCTATAGGCTAGGGTGTGATCCATCATTAGCTCATAACTGCGACAAGTGCGCTCATCGTGGCCTACTAACTACAAAAATTACAAAATAGCTACTGCAAAGTTTTTGTATACTTCTGCAATAGATGATAATTGTCCACCATGTGTTTTCCTCCTATCTGAAAAATCGCGCACCATAATGCTGGGGTCACACTCAACCCTGCTTGTGCTTCTGGTCTTAACAGCATTGGTCCTCCTCCTACCATGTAGTTCATGAATACTGGACAATGCTCCTTGTCATGGCCCTAGCCTTTGCATTTTATACACCATACTTCTTCACGCCCCTCTGGCCGTGGTGCCCTATCCTACTTCAAACTTTGCATCTCCAAGCATAGATTCTATAGTTACACATGGATTTATTGAACTCCCAACCCAGGGTCTTGTATCGGGGTCTCATGCAACCTCATTGTCATTTCCAATGCTTCATCCTGGGTTGAAAGCTTCTGTTGTGATAGTGTTGTCCTCAGGTGCGGTGTCAAGGATGCCACAAACCATGCATGGTGCTACACATCTATGAGTGTCATATTAGCCTTAGAGATTGTACTCTTCAGTCGTTGATCCAGATCCTAGGGGGTCTTGCCCAAGGGCATCAAAATCTCTTTAAACCCAATGATTGACTATGTCTCGGACTTCGGTCAGCCAAATTCTCTGTTCAATGCATTCTAGAACTTTGCTATCCCTGCGTTTGGGTGGATGTTAGACTGCTTAATATACCACGTCAATGAGCAATCCTGTAGCGTGCTCACTAGTGTAGCCTTCTTAATGTTGTCATTCATGACCCCTTGCGCTTCACCCAATGCTCTTAACATGAACCAGAACTGGTCCAGATCCTCATTACCTACTCCTCTGAATACAAGTAGCTTGAATGCGCTTGCCATGCTGAACTTAGGGGTTAGTGGAGGTGGATTGGGTGGAGATGGAGGGGAGGAAGGTGAAGTGGGTGGTGTCATGGGTGGAGGTGGTAACTACAAAATATGCTGCTTTATCAACCAGACCACACTTCTTGGAGAGAACCGAGTGAGATCTTCCTCACTCTCTCGCAATGGTGTA
Source organism: Pinus tabuliformis (assembly GCA_031772625.1). Lineage (NCBI taxonomy): Eukaryota > Viridiplantae > Streptophyta > Pinopsida > Pinales > Pinaceae > Pinus > Pinus tabuliformis. Next base: position 726,939,169 of record CM062819.1, read on the forward strand.
ATTAATGGGCTGCTTTCTAATTCCCCGCTACCCTTGTAGATTTTTCCTCTTCACGTCGTTCCAAACATTATTGTATTCGCATGGTCCGCTTTTCACATAACAACATCTTAATCCAGGTATTCAAAGATTTAATATGCTTACCTCATGGTCCTTTGAGAAAATTTTATTCTGCTTCATTGTAGCTCATGGTTGTGTCTATTGGGAAATCAGTGATGAATCCCCTTATTATCCAGTCGAGCCAGTGGTCCACAGCTCTCGCGACCTTATCTCTTGATGCCTCTAGTATATGTACTAATTCCGGAGTCCACACTATGGATTGGTCAAGCTTACACCTTCCCTGGATGTCAGCTAACCTCACGATCCACTTATACAGCTCAGAAGGAAAGGATGCGAAGAAAATTTCATGGATTTCTTTATACAGGTAGCAATCGAACCACCTTTTCTCAGATACTTGCGGAGTTCTATTTTCCTGTGTCGCAAACTCATGAATCTTTTGGTCCAACCACTCTTTAATTTCCTTATTCATTAGGTTCTAGTGTTCTGACATTAGACATCCCTTAGGAAGATCCTAATCCTAGCAACAGAACCATTTGTTGGATACGTGGGGCCTGACACAGGTTCAGTAGTGAGTTTACCCAAGAAAATCCCATTACTATTGGCCCTTTCGGCAACATTCCATGGAGCGCGGGCTAAGGTCTCACCCGAGGTATGATGGGAGGGTGCTAGAACAAGGTTTTCGCACCCTAGGGATGTCTTGGTGTGGGAGATCGGTGCCTGATCCAACCTTCGCACTTATTAGATTATGTGTACATGAAAGCTTTTGGTGTTCTGTGGAATTTCCTTCATGCAGCTTCAGCCGCTGTGCGATCAATGTTAGTTACCCAATTCTTCCTTACATTAGGGTTTGTTTGTTAGTTACTAAGAATATTATCAATCATAAGCATACATATAAGTGCGCTCAGATAAATAAACATGTATTATCAACACATTTCAATTACAGATCTATGACCCAGATGCACAATATATCAACCCAATTGATTTTTATTAATAATGCCTTCAAAGCTTGATCTAGCACAGACTCAACTCCTTCTCGTGCACTTAGCTACAGGGGTCCACACACTTAGCTGTGGGCTCTACTAGGCCTCTGCGAACTCAGTTGCAGAGCCTCTACCCTCTACTATGACCCAATACACTTCAGATTCACCTCTATAGTCTAATCATGCCTTCGCATATATCTATCACTTCTCTCTCAAAATCTTGCACTCTACACTTAGAGCGTCGCTCTATTTATACAATACCATGGTCCATGGACCATGGGTAGGCTGACACACTTTATATTAAATTACATTATTTTAGGGCAGACAACCCTAGAATCTTGCGCTCTGCGCCTGCATTTTGCGGGGTCTTTACATTACATTGACCAAAACTCGAGCTTTAAGCCCCAAAACTTGCTATTGGGGGATCCGCTGCCTAATAAGGCCTGACATGATCAAATGTGACATTGTAGGCTTAAATTCTCCTTCGTCAGAATTTAATGCTTCCATAGCAAAGTTGGTCCTCTTGAGAAGAGGAATTTAGTCCCATTGTTTCAAATCATAACCGAGCCACCAAAATCAAAATCTCTCTCAAATAGGGATAAAATCTAGCTACATCATGAAATAATAACCATAAGTATCAAGTCATCATGTCCCATCTCTACTCAACTCTATATGTTGAAACATTCTCGAATATGAAGAATAAGAATCATTGGGGAGAATAAACTACCACCCTCTTAATAAAATCACAAAGGTCCTATGGGACACTCTCACCTCATGTCACCACATAGAGGAGAAAACATATTCCACCCTATGTTGAACAATATGAATCATTGCATAGGGGGGAAGCCATCTTCCAACCCTTAGCCCTGCATCTCAATTCCTCACACTAGGAGTTTAGACGGGGGGAGAGATTTGACTCAGTGTTCTCCAAGGAATGTCCCTTATCAAGAGGGGTCACATCCATCAATCTAATATGCTCTCTTAAGAACAAAAAATTCCCTTTCAGCAAAGCCTTGGTGACAATATTTGGAGTTTGCTAATCTTTCGATACACGACGGAGTCAAACAAATCCTCTCTGCACCATGTCTTGAATGAAATGACATCAAATTTCTATGTGCTCGGACCTGTCATGAAACACATGATTATCTGCCAATATGATCCCACTCTTTTTGTTGCAATATATATCTTTAGTATCTACGACCTAATCAAGTATCTCTCCAAAGAGCTTCCTCAACTAAATGATTTCGCATCTAGCCATGCTAGTGGAAATTTCTTTAGCCTCGATGGTACCGAATGCTATGAACTTTTGATTCATTCTTATCCAAGATATCATGGAATGTCCAAGGGTAAAACAAAATCATATGTACTCTTTCCGTCGACAAAATTTCTTGCCTTGTCAACATTATCATATCCATTTATTTAAACATCTCATGGCAGAATATCTCAGACCAAGGTTGATTGTCCCATGAAAGTATCTCAAAATGTGTTTGGAAGCAATCTAATGTGCATGAAGAGGCTCGATTACGAATTGACTCAATGTGTTCAATACATAACATATGTCCATATGGATGTTCACTAAGAAAATCAGAGCCCTACTCAAATATTTATATTTATAAGGACTCACTAAATCAGGTCTTGCAGCTTCTCAACAAAAATTATTGAAATTCATTTCCATCAGTGTGGGTAAGGGCTTGCATTCTATGATTCCAAGTATCTCCAACAACTTTATGACATATTTTCTTTATGAAAGGAAAATATCATTGGGCCTTTCCCACACCTCAATACCTAAAAAGTATTTCCTATGTACAAGGTCCTTCATCTTGAATTGAGAGGCTAACTCCCTCTTACACTTGATCATTACAGGCTCACTACTTGTCAATAATAAATTATCAACAGATAAAATGAAAATCAATGACATACCTTTGACTACCTTGAAGTAGAGGTTGGGATCGACATGGCTTCTTGTGAATCCTAACTTAACCAAATAACTGTCTATGTAGGCATACCATGCTTTTAGCGCTTGCTTCAAACCACATAATTGCTTCTTCAACTTGGAAACATGTGTCTTTCGATCCTCTACTTGAAATCCGTATGGTTTCTCAACATAAAATTCATCATGTAACGTGTCATGAAGAAATGAGGTGTTCACATCCATTGATGAAGGGTCCATCTTTAACCCGCAATAACATAAATTATAGAATGAATGGTTGTATATTGATTCATGCATACACATATGTCGTCATACTATTCTACCTCTTTCTGGGAGAATCCTTGAGCCATGAGCCTTTCCTTATATTTTTGAATGCTTCCATCTACTCCATTTTTTATCTTTAATAACGATCTTGAAGTCACCAACTATTTCAAATTCGTTCTCGGCACAACATCCCATACGTCATTCTTCATAATTAGTTAATATACTTCATCCATAGCATCCTTGCAAACTTGTTCTTTCACAGTTTCCTTGAAGGTTGGAAGTTTGGCATGTATCATAGTGCTCATAGCTACAAAATATCCTGGGTACCCACATGGCTTCCTTCTTTATCTAAATGGTCTTCAAATGGGGACACATCTTTCACCATATTGTAATGTTTCATGACGCCAAGGTGGCCTCTTGATAGCAGGAGGATCTAAGGTGTCCATGGGCTCTATGGGATCATCAACAATGTCTGTCTCAGATTTAGGCATGGAAGGACCATATAAAATATCAATATCATCATTCTTGTTTTTAGGAGGAGGAGGAGGTAGAGGAAGGTCCCTTGCTTTCCCAATGATAACATCTTCATCGAACATTATATCCCTACTAATTTAAGCCTTCCTTTGACTAGGAATATATATTTTAAATGCCTTAAAATTTTCACAATGTCCAATTAATGTACCTTTTCTTCCCATGGTTTATATCATGTTTCTTTTGTCCCTCAACACACGGAAATATATAGGGAAATCAAAGCTACAAAGGTGGAAAACATTAGACATGATGACCATGAACAGTTCTTTGGGGGTTTTCTTGTCCAATGGTTGACGAGGCACCCTGTTTTGAACATAAATTACATCATTTGTTGCTTCTCCTGAAAGGAGCTTTGACCACTTTTTATCATGGACCATGGCATGAGTGACTTGTACCATAAACCTATTCTTTTTTTTCTCTACATTTTCTTCGAGAGTATAGGACACAATCACCTCTTTCTTGATATGTTTCCTATTTCAAAATTTGAGGAACTCATTTGAAATGTACTCTCCACCATTACTAAACCTCAAGATCTTATTTTTAGTCCCTATTTTATTTTCAACAAAATATTTGAACTCCATGAACATTTCAAAGTGTTCATCCTTGTTCTTTAAATGATATATCCACGTCTTTATTGGTTAGGCATCAATGAAGGTGATGTAGTAGAGGTGGCCACCAATATAATGTAAAGACATTAGACCAAACATGTCAAAATGAACAAGATGGAGGATGTCATTTGTCTTATTCTCACTAGATGGAAATGGCCCCCTTGTCTTCTTCCCACTAACACAACCTAAAAATACTCCATAATGTTGTGCTTGAACATTGGGAATACTAGAAACCAATTTATTCAATTTCGGAAGAGCATCATAATGTAGATGTGAAAATCTTCAGTGCCATAACTCTCTTGGATGATTAGTATCATGGACCAATGTTAGAAGAGGCCTACCAATGACTCTATAGAGTCCTTCAAATATCAATCCCAATTGAAATTCATCTCATAGGGGATCCAACAAGCCAAGTAAAAAACCTTTCCCTTGATCAAGGAAACCCTCATCCATTTGTCTTCAAAAGGATATATCGATACCAAATTATTCTTCCATCCTGACACATACATCACACCATTGAGAAAAATAGATTCCCTAGAATTCAAATGAAAGTTGACATACCCAAAGCCTTTAACATGACAAGTGGATTTGTGTCCAAGAATAATTCTTGAATTTGACTCCCTCTCTACCAAATTAGAGAGAACTTATTTATACCTAAAGAAATGATGAGTGAACCCACTATCCACCAACCAAATATCCCACGAACCTAGGCGAGAAGAAATAGTGAGAGTTGAAATAAGAATATATTTAGATCAATTGTCAACATTACTTTCATACCGAGAGTATCTTGACTTCTTTTGATGATGAAGATCTTCTTTGTGGTAACTTGTAGCATCTATTATTCTTATTTCATCTATTCCATTGTAATAATTCCTTTAGTCATCTCTTCTCCTTCAATCATCAAACCTTCCACTATTGCTTCTAATGTTGTAGAGGGAAACTTTGTTTTTCTCAAGGAAATCTCAAGCATAATGACCTTTATTGTGACAATTGAAACATTCAATGTGCAGTGATTCTCTATCATTCCTTTTCTTTGAGCTTCAGGAAGGAAGCTTTCTTGAATTTGATGGACCTCATTTTTCTCTCTTCTTCTTGTTTTGAGTGACAAATGCAATGATTTCTCCTTCTTCATGTCTTTGAATCATGCCTCTTCATATCATCCTTGATTCTTCTTGAGTGAGAATGTATTATTGTTTCTTATAGAAATAGTGAAGGTTTCCCAAATGGAAGGGAGACCAGTAAGAGTTACAATCACCAATTCCTTGTGAGGCACAAATTCCCCAACTCTTTGCAAATTATCTCTAAGATGATATCTCCTAATAATGTAGGATTTCACAGACTATCCTTTATTCATCTTTATATCTTTGAGTTGATCTTTAAATAAGAGGATTTTATTCAATTTTTTTACTTCGTACATACCATCTATCTTATCATACATGTCCTTGGACTTACTCTAATTTACAACATATGCAAGCAAATTTTCTTGTAAACCATCAACTATATTTTGATTTGCTTTTAACTCACCTTTAATTTGCTTGTTCTTGGAAGAAACATAAGAATTCTTGGCAGGTTCGGGTACTTTTCAATAAATGAATTCAAAAACTTCATTGTTATCAGCTATGATCTCCAACCTAATTTTCCTTGCAACAAATTTAGATGACTCAACCAACTTCTCATGTTCCTTGAAGAAAGAGGAAGACAACTTGACTTGATTAGATGAGCTCCTTCAACTTTACAAATATGACTTCTTTAATTCTTATCTCCTTTTTGGTTTGTCCTTCACCTGAGCTCTGATACCATGTTAAATTTGAGATTTTTCTATGTTTCTTCAATTACTTTAGCCCAATTCAATTATTCAATTAACAATATTTGAATAAGAATAAATACTTACGATATTTCAAATTAATAGTAATTAAATATAGAATAATAAAGGAAATTACAAAAGAGACAATCAACACATCAACAAGAGACACCAGATTTGGTCAAAGGCTAGGGAAAAACCCATTATGGAGAAAACCATTTGAAATTCTTCTTCTTATAAGATTTTTATAAAAAATTTCAGTAGAGAGTATAATGAGATCAATACAAAATCATCCGACAAAACTAAACCAACAATAATCATATATATTGTTAGGTCCATATACGATTAGTGTAACCCCTTATTATTATTACTGCAACCCCTTTACTATATATTTGTGCCCATGTAGTCCCCATATTGTTATTATTGTGCCCCATAGAAGCCCACTATTGTTATTGTTTTTCCCTTACATTATTATTTTTATGTCGGCTTTGATTATACTATGACCCCTTAGACTACTATATATAGAAAGGCCTTGTCATTTGTATCATCCAATAATTGTTCATTTGTGTAATGTAAAGCATGTTTCTCCCTCAAAGAGGCTAATTTTGAAGTCGTTGATATATATTTTCTATCTTTTTGTGAGCTAGTTTCATAACACATATGTTCCCAAAATCAATCCATATGACAGTCAACTTTTCCTGCCTTTGGGAAACTATGGTAAAGTGTCTAAGAGGAAGAGTTATGCACATGGCTAATATCTTCCAACCTGATCCAAAATAGATCGTAAAAACCTCTAAGTCTTCATATACATAACTATCAGAAATACTATCGAAATGGAAAAACACTAAGAAATGGCGAAAAACAGAGCTAAGTGGAGGTTGAAGTAGCATTCCATCAGAGCCGTCGGATAGGACCGATTAACAGTCTAGATCAAATCAGCATATTGCAATTGGTGGAAGTTAGCAGAGTAAATTGGAGGCAGACCTATGGGAACGTGATAGTGATCAGTGCGAGTTAATGACGACTATCGATCAAGCATTCAAATTGACAGCCTAGATAAACCCACAATATCACATTGCTAAAACACAGGGGAAGACTTACCTAAAGCCCGAAGACCGTGCGATATGCGATCACGATATATCACATCGCAGAGATACAAAGGAGCAAGGCCGATACAATATGCAACTTATGATAAGACGAACTCGACGAGATTTATAGATGCGGCTTGATAAAATTTGAGTTCTGATAAAAAGAGATTTGTCCAACTTTTATGTGTATCTATGCATTTCCGTTATAAAACCGGAATACAAAGGAAATTCACCTAAAGTGATAAAAACCGAACCCAAAAGATTTATAGATGCAGCCTTATATTATTTGAGTTCCATAATGAGCGAGATTTCAAGCGAGCCTCAAGCAGTAAGTGGTATTGGATTGGCTCTGCCTGATTCCGTACACATAAGCTGCCCGAAATGGATATTAACCGTTGGATTGAAGATCATGCAGATCAATGGTGGGCTTATGATAGCAACCAAAGGTGGACCTAATAGGGATTCTAGGGTGGATTTAATATTATTTGAAGTCCGATATAAAACCATTTGTTGGGTTTTTTTATGTATTTGGGGTTTTTCCATTACAAACCCAAATACAAAGGAAACTGCGACTTGCGACTTATGATAGAAATATAACAACGGACCCGATGGATTATAGGTTGAACTTGATATTTGTTTAAGTCTATCTTGGCGTATTTTTCACTGTTTTTTAGTGTATTTCTCTATGTAAATAGAGAATCGACTTTTTGGGGATTTCAACTACACCAATCATCCTTTCCATTTAGAAACAGATGGCCACCATACCTGAAGGCGTTTTACAATGATTGTTTAACACTCAGAGGGGATTTGAAAGGACAGAGGCCAGGAGCCAGAGAGCCTGAAAGGGGAGACGAACAGACAAGCACCGATAGGCTTAAAAGCCACTCAATGTCAGAGAAAGAGCAAGCAGTTGCTGAGATGGAGAGAAAGCATAAGACAGAGAGCAAGAGGGGGAGTCTATGTACTCTTGTAGACTTGAGGATTTCAAGTAAATCCATGTTGTTTTGTCACTATTGTGTTGAGACTCGATTTGAGCTCACACTTGTAATAATCTGCTCTTGAAGTCATAATAGAGAGGTCACCATTGAAAGCTAGACCAGGAGACGTAGCCAGGAAGTCCGGTGAACTCCTTGATTATTTGTTGTGTTGATGTGTGTGCCTATTATTTTTTTCTAACTGTTCATTGTCTATATTATTTGCAGTCTTTTCGATCCATTGCACTAAGTAATATAGGCATTTGTGCACGAGTCTTTAATACCTTAATATTGTTTTAAGATCTCATTTTTCGGATCACAACCACATGGATGAGCCTTCTAGCTTGCAGTTGTAGCCAAAAATTTACTATGCGCAAGTTGCAGTCATAAAGCAAAGCCCTAAAATACATGCAAGCTTTGGACCCTGTAATCTCTCACTTGTACGAATCACTTTCCGTATCCCAACCCCAAATCCATGTGAGGAAATAAATGAAGAAGAGAAGAAGAATATGCTTCATGATGCCCAAATGAGCTTGACTTCACTTGTATTTATAGGCCTTCAAAGGTGTCAAATTTATTGTTAGGGTGACCTAATCAAATTGTAGGTTTTAACCCCATACAGAAATTACTTGCATACGAATTCTAAAGCACAGAAAATAAACAATGCAAGAGCATAACACATAAAACACATATACATAGAGATTTTGCTTGGATCCCAAAACCAAGTCTACCAACTTGATTTTTCATTATTTTCCTTTCAATGTTATAATACATATTTATACATGCCAAAGCATCCAATACCATGGACCGAAAAACCATCACGTCCAATACCATGGACCAAAAACCATTACATCCACAAAACATGTGCGAAAATGATGCACAAAACCATAGGTGGGTCCGCCCATCCTAACATAGGGTCCAAAACCAAAATTTTCTGGGGCGCTGCCCTGGACCCCATAAAGTGGGGTTACAGGTACACCTCAAACCCCCTGTGACCTCCCCCCCTCTGATCCCTGGTTAACTACGTGGGCTAGTCATGGAAAGAATATAACACAGCCCAACATTCTCCCATTTGTTGTTTTCTTTCCATAAGGGGCCACAAGAGAGATTAGTCATTTATCCATCCCTACAACGCCCATTGTTTCTCTACGCAAAGAGAAATTCTCAGAGCTCACAGATTTTGTCAATGGATCTGCAGTATTGTTCAAAGTGTCCACCTTTACCAGCAACACCTTTTTGTCTTCTATCATATCCCTCACAAAGTGATACTGAACATCAATGCGCTTTGTCTTTTAATGATATGCAGGGTTCTTTTCCAAGAAAATTGCACTTTGGCTATCACCATCTATCCTTATAGCTTCTTGTACTAACCCAATACTTGAACACATTTTTTGCAACCAAACTACTTCCTTTCTTGCTTGAGTGGCTACCATGTATTCTGCCTCTGTAGTTGATAGTGCCACTACAGATTGTTTCTTACTCATCCAACTGACTGCCCCTAAGAATAGGTTAAACACATACCCACTTGTTGATCTTCTCTGATCTAGATCTCCAACCGAGTCTGCATCAACAAAGCCACAAATATCCAACACTCTGTCCAATCCTGGTCTTCCTTGGTAGCACAAACCATAATCACTAGTGCCATGAAAATACCTAAAAACCGCTTCACTGTTGTCCAATGCTCCTTTCCTGGTTTTGACATAAACCTACTCAATACTGCCACTGCATGTGCAATGTCTGGTCTAGTACAGACGATTGCATACATCAGGCTACTGACTGCACTTGCATATGGAACACAGGACATGTCCTTTTCCTCTTCTTGTGTCTTGGGACACTGTTCAGTAGATAACCTCACACCTACACGAATAGGAGCCTTCATTTTTTTACTATCCTGTATATTAAACCTCTGCAGTATTGTCTTGACATACTTCCTCTGGCTTAACCAAAGCTTCCTCTTTGCCCAATCTCTTTTAATTTCCATGCCCAAAACATAGTTTGCAGCACCAAGATCTTTTATGTAGAATTTGGAGGACAATTGGGCCTTCAAATCCTAGATAATTTCTTTGTCATTTCCAACCAACAACATATCATCCACATACAAGACTAGATAAATAACATGGTCACCAATTAATTTAAAATACACACAGTGATCTACCTTGCTTCTGGTGAAGCCAAGTCTCCGTATAAATGTATCAAATTTCTGATACCATATCCTTGGTGATTGTTTTAACCCATACAGAGACTTCTTTAACTTGCATCCCAGTTCTTTCTTACCCTTCACCACAAAGCCTTCAGGTTGCTTCATGTATATTTCCTCTTCCAGATCCCCATGAAGAAATGTTGTCTCTACATCCATCTATTCTACCTCAAAATCAAAAGCAAAAACAACATATAAAAGTAATATAATAGAAGTTACCTTGGCAACAGGAGAAAAAATATCACCAAAATCAACTCCCGACACCTAGGAATAACCTTTTGCTACCAATCGAGCTTTCTATTTCTCCACTTTTCCTTCTACATTTGTCTTGTTTTTGAACACCCATTTGCTGCCAATGGGTTTCCTTCCAGCTGGCAACTCCACCAGATTCCAAGCCTCATTTTTGTGCAAATATTCCATTTCATCAACCATGACCTATTAGGAATATAGGGGACAAAAAAGGCCTTAGACCATGTTTTACTCCTTGGATATATCTTTCTAATGAGGTATTGTGCGTGTCAAATAGACAGCATATGCCAAAGTTATGAGCCTGGGAAGTTGATGTACCAATTTACCCAAAAGGAGGCCATTGTTTGCTGCTTCATCTGCTAGGGTTAGGTTTTTGGATGTTTAGGGTTTTCGATTGTTTCTCCATAATAAATGGGCCTTTGAGCCTCATTATAACACAGTTCAGAGGCAAGTAGCCAACACAGCTCTTCTCATAGATAAGCTACCATCCCCTAAGCTAGTCATATTTTCATTATGTTTGTAACCATACTTTGGTATTTGATATTAATGAAATGAAGTGTTATTTCTACTACATTTCTATATTTATGGTTATACTTGTAATTTTTTACATTCTTGTTAAAATCCAGATCATTATCGTTGCATATAAATCATAAGATGAATATTATAAACCCTAAAATAAACATCGTTTACCATGGTTGATCATGGTTCATTTCGTATTGAAACAATCCTTGTCACAATGTGACATTGGACCATGGTTGACCATGATTGATTTTCATATCCAGAAAATATTTGTTGCAATGCAACATTAGGCCATGGTTGACAACGATTGCTTTTCATATTGAGACAATCTCTGTCACTATGCAACTTTGGACCATGGTTGACCATGATTGACCATGATTGAGTATGATTGATCTTTTATCGATAAAATCCTATGATAAATAGTAAGATAATTATTTTAAACCAAGGTATATAAACCTTATGATAAATATTATAAACATTGAAATCACCATGGTTAATTTACATATTGATAGAATCTTTGTCACTATAGGATGTTAGACCATGGTTCACCATGATTTGTTTGTATATTGAGACAATCTTTGTCAAAATATGGCATTAAAACATGGTTTATCGAGGTGGATATTGGTGGCCACCCATCTATTCCACCTAGACCTCTAGTTAGTTTCAATTGTTTCCTTGTTTATTTTAACATTTACAATGTTTAGCAAATTTTCGGGCCCTAAACTCCCGAAGTAGTTTCGACTCCCTAAATGATGTATTTTTGAGGTATTCTACAGGCCTAAAAAACCATAGCTAGGGGCATGCAGAAACAAATATAGTACGCAAAGAGACCTTTCCAACTAGGTATCACAAGTACCAAACGGAGATAATATCACCAAGTTACGACTACACGAAGTTGGTTACCTAACTAACCGTGATGGGGCTCATAAACTCTTTGTGTTTAATCTCCTAGGGTTAGGGTTTTGGTTGTTTAGGATTTTATCATGTTTTCAATAATAAGTAGGCCCCTGAACCCCATTGTAACATAATTCAGAGGCATGTAGCTACCACATATCTTCTCAGAGATAAACTACTATCGCCCGAGCTAGTCTTATATCCATTTTGCTTGTAAGCATATTTCAGTATTTGAAATTAATGAAACAAAGTGTTATTTCTATTGCATCTTTGTATTTATGGTTACATATGTAATTTGTTACATTCCTGTTTAATTTGCATCAATGGTATAAGAGTAGTCTGGTCTTTCTCTGTTTTTCTTTGCATGTCCCCAATGAGGTGAGGATATAATGAGTTAGGGCTCTAATTCATCGAACATTTGCAAGGCCAACCTCATAAATCACGACAGCCTCCCATGGAGGAAGAGAAAAAACATGAGGGGAGAGGAGATTTTTCAAAATCTTGTTCGAAGAAGCCCTTGAGCTACAAAGGAATGTGATGATGAACAACTTTGCCCAAGTCCTTCAGCGACTAACCAAGGGCGATGCATATCCTTCTAGCAGCTATTCTAGAAGCGCCAAACCCTTTATGGTACAAGTTAACTTTGACATTCGCATATTTGAGGTTCATATAGATGAAGATGTTGTAGATAAATGGTTAAATCTACTATAAGGATATTTTTATGTTCACGATTTTTCTAGTGGGTAAGAGATTACTTTTCACTTCTCAACGCCACCCCCATGTCAAGCACTCATGTGAAACCTACTGTGAGAAGAAGGAAGAAACTACACCCTCACTATTTTCGGCCCCACCAACTTGGAATTCATTCTGAGATGCCCTCAAGGAGGGGTACTAATCTTCAAGAGTTATAAGGATAAATACATAAAGTAGACCATATTGTGGTAGGGAAGGGACAAAGATGTGCTAGAGTTTACCAATGGTTTTCATACCCTTCACACAATGTTGGGTATCAAGGATTCTAAGAAACATTTGGTAACTCAAGTACCATGACTACCTACACAGGTACATCCAAGATTAGATGGAGTTCATAGATATCTCCTCGCTCGGTATGACGTAGTGATACACTATCAAGATTGAGTAGAAGTTTAAATAGGAAAACACATACTTTGGATCTACGAATGCGAAGAAAGGTAAGGGTGCCCTCAAACCACAAAGCAAAGGGCAAGGCCAAGGCGGGGCAACCCAAGCTAAGCCACTGAAGTCGCATGAAAAAGACACCATGAAGAAAACAAAGGACAGGGGAAAGTGGTGTGAATTGCATAAGAGCTCCAATCACAACACAAGTGATTGTTGAGTGAAGTAGTCACTTGTGGCCGAGATGAATGCTTCTGCGTGAGACCTATGTTCTGACTCTAAGTTATAGCCCAACAAGGGGAATGAAAAACAGAATCAGATCATTGGCTCTGAGCCCAGTGCCACTATGAACACCACCAAGATCTAGAATATCGAGCTTGAAGATCCATATGAGGGTGAACACCCATTCCACTCATAGATGTGGGTGAAGGGTTCTCTAGTGTAGCTCATTTTCAACATCGGGAACTAAAGAACCTCATTTTAGTAGAGGTTGCAGGGTGGTTTGGCCTACTGACTATAACACATTTGAAACCATACACCATCAGGTGCTTTAACTAAGGACAAGATCTCTGCATCAGCCAACAGTGTCGCCTTCCCTACAACATCAAGCCCTTCATTAATGAGGTAGTGTGTGATGTTGCTCCTCTTGAATTTTTTGATGTATTATTAGAACAACCATACTTATGGAAGTGGCATGTTATATATGACTCTAGACATCACTTTATTACTATTTATTTGGGTAGTAAATTATACAAGATACTGGAGGCATCTCCAAGACTAAGAAAGTTGTTTTATTTCTAATTCTCTCTCAAAGTGAGCGGAATGTGTAGCCACATCTATGGCCCATGAAAAGGGTTTCTCAAAGCAGTAGAATCAGGTGGATACAGTCACCAAAGAATACTAGTAAATATTCTCCTCACTTAGAGGGGTGCCCTTGCATTGTTAGGTCAAGCATTTGATCGATCTGAGTCCTAGAGAACCTCTACCTAATGGGTCGTTATATCGTCGCTCCATTTTCAAAAATGAATAGGTCAAAAGGAAAATATAGGAGTTGTTGAAGAAAGGGCACATATGGCCAAGTTCCTTGCCTTGTGGGAGCCTGTTTATACTTGTATGGAAGAAGGATGGGACCTAGAGGCTCTGCATTGATTAATGGGAATTAAACAAAATCACTGAGGAATAAGTATCTAATCCATTGGATTGATGACCTCCTCGACCAACTCAAGGGGGCCAAGTATTTCAGTAAGATCGATCTGAAGTCAGGTTATCACTAGGTTCCAATAGAGCCCACAGGTGTATGGAAGACCACCTTCAAATCCAAGGAAGGATTTTACGAATGGTTGGTTATGCCCTTGGGGTTGACAAATTCCCCTGCTACTTTTATGAGGCTAATGGATGACATCTTGCGACCCTTCACTAACTCATTTGTGATGTTCTATCTGGACGACATCCTCATCTTCAATAAGAGTTGGGAAGAACACTTGCAACACATTCGACAGGTCCTTCAAACCCTTCGATAGCACAAACTATGTGTCCACTTGGGGAAATGAAAATTTTGCATGAGCCAGGTCGAATACTTAGGTTACATCATGTATGATTGTTATGTGCATGTGGACCTGACTAAGATCCAAGTCATTCGGGATTGGCCAGCCCCGACCACTCTAATGGAGCTTCGCAATTTTTTGGGACTGGAAATTTTTTGTTGGAGGTTCATGTTGGGATTCTCCCATACCACTTGGCATTTGAGTCAAATTTGTAAGTGTGGGGAGAAAGAAAAGTTTTCCTGGTCTGAATCTTAATAGAAGGCATTCATTGAGTTCAAGCATCGCCTTTGCTATGCATCGATGCTCACACTGCCAGAACTACAACAACCATTTGAAATCAAGACAGACACCTTAGAATATGTTATTCCTATAGTCCTCACCCACCATAGGCATCAGTGGTCGATCATAGTGAGACCCTTGCTGACAGTGGAAGCACTACATTCTTGAGAAGGAAATGATCATCCACAGCGATCACTGACCTCTTCAACTTATAAAGATAGAGGGGAAATTTCAAAAATATCACCATCAAAAGTGGTCTACATATCTGCAACAATTCCACCTGAACATTAAATACAAAAAAGGAAGCACCGATCATGTTACAGACTACATCAATTGGCCCCCAGTTGTAGCATTGACTACTATTCTCGACTGGTGTTGGTCACAGGACCGCTAACTGGTCATAACAATACAAGCATGATCCATACTTTGCCTCCACATACCAGATGCTATTACATGGAAAGAAAATTCATCATTTCCACCTCCATGACACATTATTATGCTTCCTGGGTCGTGCTTGTGTTTGTTCAAGTGAGCGTGCCAAATTGGTTTGGGAGGTGCACTACAGTCAGGTCATATGACACTCTGGTGTGGAGAAAAATGTGTTTGTATTACACAAGTACTTCTATTAGCCCAAAATCTGATTGGACTACTTGAGCCATCATCAAGCCAACCATCATGAAGCAAGAAATGTAAACTCCTCTGCCTACTCCCATCTAGCCATGGGAATCCATCTCCATGAACTATATGTCTTGCCTCCCTTCTACCAAGAATAGTAATCATTGTGTATTTGTGGTCGTGGACAGATTTTCTAAGATGGCTATATTAGCAGTCTGTGAGAAGAGTATCACAGTAGAGGACACTGGCAAAATCTTCTTTAAATGAGTATGCATACATTTCAGGATCCTACAAACCATTATATTAGATTGGGATAGCAGGTTTCTAAGCACATTCTAGTCAAGCCTCTAGACACTATTGGACCCCAAGGTCACCAAGTCAACTACCATCCATCCTAAGACTAATGGCTAAATGGAAGTCATTAATAGGATGATAGTGCACATAGTCTGCATGTACAACTCCAAGCATCCTCGAACCTGGCATGAGAGTCTTCCATATCTACAAAAAAATTATAATTGAGCTCTAATTGTTGCAGTGCCTTTCAAGTGGGTCTAGGACTTCAACCATTGTGTTTGATTGATGTTTCCATACCTCATGTGACTAAATAGAGGGAATCTACACATGTATTATCCGAGGCCAGATTTATTGAACACATCCAACACATGTGTTGACAAGTTCACAACATTCTGGAGAAGTCAAATGCAAGTACAAGAAATGACATTATCGACATCAATTGCCACACAAGTGTCAGTGTAGCATCACTGTTTGGTTGCGTTTACATAAAGAACGCCTTAACAGAGCCCATTGAACGTTCATACCACTCTAATATCGTCCTTACATGATTACCAAGGTTGTGGAAGACAATTCCTTTGAGCTCAACATTCCCCGATTCCTTAGTCTACACCCATTGTTCAATGTGGACTGCCTTTGACCATACTTCCCACCATTACTTGACACATGAGACATTGCAGAACAACTCACACCAACAAATTTAAACCAAAATTCCATGGAATAGGACATAACTAATCAGATTATGGATACACTTGTCAATAACACTTGATGGTGGAAGATCCAACTATATTGGGTTATCAAAGCTAGCCAAATCCTACATCAAGGTGAGTATCTCATCAGGGATCAAGTTCAACAGAAATGTCCTCACCTCATGGAGGCTCTGTGCGCAATGCAAACCATTTCTTCTTAAGGGGGAGGAATGATCCAAGTGGATATTTCCATCCACCTATTCCACCTAGAACTCTGGTCGGTTTCAATTGTTTCCTTGCTTATTTCAACATTTACTATGTTTAGCAAATTTTCAGTTCCTAAACTTCCGGAGGAGTTTTGACCCCATAAATGATGTTTGTTTTAGGTCCGTTGTAGGCCCGTCACCATCAGTAGGGGAATGTAGAAAAATCAATATTACTCGAAGAGAAATTTCCAACAAGGTATCGTATGCGCCAAACAGAGATAATATGACCAAGTTACGAGCTCGGGGAGTTGGCCACCCAACTAACACCAACGAGGCCTGTAAACTCTTGGAGTTTCATCTCTTGAGGTTAGGTTTTGGTTTTTTATGGCTTTCACATGTCTTTCAATAATAAATAGGCCCGTGAGCCTCATTTTAACACAATTCATAGGCATGTATATGCCATATCTCTTCTCATAGATAAGCTACCATCGCCCGAGCTAGTATTATTTCCATTCTATTTATAAGCATATTTCAATATTTGATATTAATGAAATGAAGTGTTATTTATGTTTCATCTTTGTATTTGTTGTTATATCTATAATTTGTTGTGTTCCTGTTTAAATTCGGATAAATGGTTAACCATCGTCAAACATGGTTGACCATGATTAACCATCGTTGACAATGGTTGACCATGGTTGATGTTCCTATTGAGACAATCTCTATCACAATGTGATGTTGCACCATGGTATACCATGATTGACCATGGTCTACGATGGTTGGCCATGGCTTACCATGTTTGATTTTAATGCTAAGACAATCTTTGTCACAACTTGACCTTGGACCATGGTTGACCATGGTTGACCTAGGAATATGAGCTCTTAGATTAATAAAGTCAACGGATTGATGTAAAACCAATGGTATCATAAACCCATGGGATTAAAAATAAAAGCGTAAGGGAATATAAACCCAAGGGAATGATATTAAGCCCAAGGGATAAATATTGTAAACCCAAGGTATATAAACACTAAGATAAATATTATAAACTTGAAAATAAACATGGTTGACCATGGTTGATTTTCATATTGACACAATTTTTTTCACAATGAGAAACTGGACCATGGTTAACGATGATTATTTTCATATTGAGGCAATATTTGTCACAATATGATGTTGGCCATAGTTTACCATCGCATATAAAACTTAATATAAATATTATAAACCCTAAGATAAACATCGTTTACCATGGTTGTCCATGTTTTATTTCCATATTGAGTCAATCCTGGTCACGATGTGACATTGGACCATGGTTGATTTTCATATCGAGAAAATATTATGGTAAACACTAATATAAATATTAAAAACCAAGTTATATTAAACCGTATGATAAATATTATAAAAACTAAAATAGACATTGTTGATGATCATTGACCATGGTTTATTTACATATTGAGATAATATTTTTCATAATAGGACGTTGAACCATGGTTCAACATGGTTCGCTATGATTGATTTTCATCATGAGACAATCTTTTTCACAATGTGATATTGGACCATGGTTGGCAATGATTAAACATGGTTGACCACGATTGATTTTTATATTGAGACAATATTTTTCACAACGTGACGTTGCAATATGGTTGACAATGATTGACCATGGTTGATGATGGTTGACCATGCTTAATTTTCATATTTAGGCAATCTTTGTCACAATGTCACATTGGACAATGGTTAACCTAGGAATATGAACCCTTAGATTAATAAACCCAAGGGATTGATATTATAAAACCAAGGGACTAATAAACCAAAGGTATTATAAACCAAAGAGAATAATATTAGATCCAAGGGATTGATATTATAAACCCAAGGTACATCAACCCTGAGAAAAATATTGAAAACCATAAAATAAACATGTTTGACCATGGTTGATTTTTATATTGACACAATCTTTGTCACAATAGGATGTTGGACCATGGTTGAGCATGATTAATTTTCATATTGAAACAATCTTTGTCACAATGCGACATTGGACCATGGCTAACTATGGCTAATTTCATATTGAGACAATCATTTTCACAATGGGATGTTCGATCATGGTTTATAATGGTTGACCATGGCTGTCACAATGTGGTGTTTGTCAAAGAGACCATATTTGTCACAATGTGACCATGATTATTTAGCATGGTTGACCATGGTTGACTATGATTGATTTTCATATTGAGGAAATCCTATGATAAACCCTAAGATATTTATTATAAGCCAAGGTATATAAACCCTTATTATAAATATTATAAACGGTAAAATAAACATAGATGACCATGGTTGGCCATGATTATAAATCCAAGGTATCTATATTAAACCCTAGAATTAATATTATAAACCCTATGAATAATATTTTACCCTAGGAATATGAACCCTTAGATTAATAAACCCAAGGGATTGATATTATAAACCCAAGGGAATAATAATCCCGATGGATTAATACTAAAACCCCACAGGATTATAAATCCAAGGGTATAATATTAAACCCATGGGATTAATATTATAGACCCTAAAATAGACATGGTTGACCCTCGTTGATATTCAAATTGAGAAAATCCTTTTAAAAATGCAATGATGGATCATGGTTGACCATTGTTGACCATCATTGACATTCATACAAAATCTTTGTCATAATGTGTGATTGGAACATGGTTGACCATGGTTGATTTTCATATTGAGACAATCATTGTCACAATGCAACAATGGACCATGGTTGACCATCATTGACCAATTTTGACCATCATTTATCTTCATATCGAGAAAATCCCATGATAAACAGTAAGATAAATATTATAAACCAAGGTAAATAAACCCTATGATAAATATTATAAATGCTGAGGTAAACATGGTTGATTCTTATTGACCATGGTTTATTTACATATTAAGACAATTTTCATCACAATACAATGTTGGTCAATGGTTCCCCATGGTTGACCATGATTGATTTTCATATTGAAACAATATTTATCACAATGTGACATTAATCCATGGTTAGCCATGGTCAACCATGGTTGACCATGATTAACCATGGTTGATGATGATTGGCCATGGTTGGACATGCATATTGAGACAATCCTTGTCACAACGTGACATTGGACCATGGTTGACCATGATTGACCATTGTTGAGGTCTATCTTTGTGGTTTGATTATGATCCATATGCACTTGTGGCATAAATCATATGGTTGAATGTGAAGTTTCAATTATAACCTGAGAAACTCGCATATGCACAATTCATATACAATGGTTTGGGAAAAATATTTTCCCTTTCATGATTCACTATTATGGTTAACAATGGTTCATAACTTTGATATCTCACACACAATGAATCACATTCTTTAAAAGCCCATTACAATGGCTTGGTATAGATTAAGTTGTTTAAGTTTAATGGCTCACAAAGCTTACTTCTCTTCCCACATTGGCTAGTCCTTTGTAGTACAAGAAACATAGGATCAACTATGATTATAATTCTATCACTTCATCTCTATGGTGGATTTATAATATTACCACCTTTTTTAATGGGCCTCGCATTCTAAGGTATGGCTCGCATCACTTTTATGAGGCTCGGCATGTATAGTTCATTTACTAATTCAACATTGGCATCACTTAATTGGGGCATTGTATTAGGCTATTTACATCAAACGGTATACTTTGTGTGTCAAATCATCGATTAGTGGCATCGTTTGAATTTTTTTCAACAATACCATTGTTTTCTACATGATTTCCAGTTATTATATGGAAGGACCTAATGACACCATTACACAATTATCGCCTTGAATTTATTTTTGAACCTATAATAGGACACACACATTTGTATCATAACTCTCACTCAATGGAACTTTGACATAGTATTTATTTATCTATTGTAGCTCAAGCCTCTACCTATGGTTAGTCTCACTCTACTTAGTGTGATTTCAATCTTGAGTGGAAAACCTTGCACTTATATTAAATGGTCACATTTTTACATACACTACAAGGAAAAGACCTTCACGAGAGGTTTTTGTGGAGGCACCTATAAAAATATCCAAAAAATTTGTTTTTAGTGGAGGTCATTGAAGAATTTGGGTGGGCGTGTGTTTTAGTCGATGTTTCTTTAAAGATGTGCCTAAATTATTCAAGTGCACCATTTCTTTACCATTCATGCGCACACCAAAGTTTCATATAACATGGTGCACCATGGAGTTTTTTTTTTTAAATGAGAAACTATGGTGCACTAAATACCAAAACTCATTGGTGCTTGAATATTCGCTAGCACCAAACTGATTCTTCATATAATAAAACATCCTCATGCTATTAAAAAATGAAATCTCGGTGCAATAAATTTATAAAAACACCCCAGGGCATCTTATAAACCACAACGATAAATAAATTTTAATTTCTAAAAAAAGACTAGTGCTATTGTAAAACCACAACATTGGTGTTTTACCAATAATGTAAAGCCCCGAGGAATCTAAATAAAACACAGTGATAATTTAAATTTAAGAAAAACATGGCGCTTTTGTATATATCCTACCCCGGTATGCTTTGTGAAATGCACCAAAGAAGGGTTAAATTAAAACACACTCCTAGTTGTAATTTCCATTTTTACCATCTAAAGTGCGAGATATATATATTAAGCACCAGTGCTAGTCTTTCTTTCAACGTGAAAGCACCCTCACATTGGTTCTTCTCTTTCTCACCACCTTTCAATACTATGCTCACTATTTATGTTTCCAATTTTTTCAAATGGTGTGAAAAATTGTTTTTCTCCATTACATGTCTACAGTGCCTCCCTAACAACCAAATTCTGAGGTAATGTCTATGTTTATTTCTAATTTATGTTTTTAGTAGATTAGAATTTCAAATTAGGTTTATTTTATCATGTTAAAAAAAAAAACATGTGGTGCGCTTGATATGTTTGGCTCAAACCGGGAGAGATTGGCCCTATAAATTTACAGTGTGCACTAAATTTCAGTGCATCAACATAACATACTACCATTGTGGCAATGTGTTTTGTAAATATAAGGATTTAGGAAATATGAAACAAATTGTATGTCAGTGCATCACTCTTGGTGTGTTTACATTTACTAAACACACTGCAAATAGATATTTGAAAAATTTCTATAGCTCTGTGCGTTCGATAGCTGAAACATATAGTATGAGTGACAAAATGTTATATGTACACACTGATGCACAAGTATGTCACACCACTATGAAAATTTAAATTTAAGAGACACTGGCGATGCGTCATACTTATGTGTGCACCATTACCAGTGCAGTTAGAGCTAAAAGAGCATCAGATCCAGTCCATGACTGTGTTTTGAGGGCAACAATTATTTTTTTTAACTGAAAGTTATCTGTCCATAGTTTTAAATACATGTTTCATGTCATAAAAAAAATTTATATATGTGGTTGATGTATTTTATATTTCAATCATGTAGTAGAGACATTACCAGAAGGAGTAGTAGAAGGAGCAAGAGCTATAGGTCGACCGACACAATATGGTGTGAGCATGGCAAGACAGTGAGAGGGTGATGGATTTATACCCTCGAGCTATTATTGTAGTGACCCAAACTCTCTTTAGGAATGTAGGACTCCTCAAGTGATATGATGACAATACATCCCTAAAGGCACACTCTATCTTATTCGTAACATCCCTGAAGGCACACTCTATCCTATTGGCACATTTGATCCACTAATTAAGTGTCTATGACCAGGCTCTTAGTGTCAGTTTTGAGTTGTGGTATAGACCCACAGAGGAGGACATATACTTTATCTCTATCATATCCATGAGAGGAGAGGATTTTCCCCAGTTCCCTAATGTCAACTATGGTGTTGCAACTAAGAGTTAGCTTGCATACACTCAGAGATATGTTGGGCCTCATGCAGTTTGTCCATCATATTTTTCAGGTATGTGGTGGATATCTATGAATTTTTTCTTTTCCTAGAGAGGAGGATAACCTCCTCTCATTATTAGTCATCGCCATTGAACATTCTTATGTTGATAGGAAGTGAATTATTTTCCCTCTTTTGTATTATATTGATTCTTTGATTCAAGTAACATGTTGCATCATATGGTCTACCATATTTTGAGACAGTTTTGCACAACTTTAGATAGAGGCTATGCGCTGTTGAGACAGTGGGTGTTGAACTTCCCTTTTGCTTCTCATGTTTTTTGTTTATATTTTTAGCGATTTGCAAAGATGATACCTATATTTGATCATCACACTCCTAGGTCGATCACTGAGGCCTCGATGCATATGTGTGTGAAGTTGATGCCCAATAGGGGCATGCCAAAGTTTCTATCAAGGATTTCACATGAGGCACTGGAACTACTCACCAGTGTGGATGACCATGCACTTTTCATGTTGACATATCTGTACATAGGGATTGATTAGTGAAGGTTTTCAACAAATTCTTCACAAAATATGAGCCTCTAGAACATAGACGAAATATTATTTTTTTCTTTAAATTAATCTAGTTTCATTTTCTTGCTTTAAAGAATTAGAATAAAATTTATTCTAGCACATTCTTTTATTTTTTTATTAAATTGTTTAATGAAATTGCCTAATGGTTTTTTTTGTACTATATATTTTGTAGACATTGGCTCATATGATGGGGAAATGCCTCCTCTGGATGGAGGATATGAGGATATTTGTGAGACCCACAAGAGTGAGGCACATCCTCACTAGGGTGTGGGCGTCCATGAGTGGAGGATGTTGGAAACAATGTTAATATTGAGAGGGGCGGTGAATCATTATTAAGGCTAATTTTAACTTGTATTTCAATTTATATTTCTACTTTCAAACTTGACATCCATTATATGTGATAAAACATTAGCAAACCATAACAACTACCATATCAACCCATACAGGCATGCACATCATGGGAAATAAAGACATGAGAAAATGATGTTTTATATGGAAACCCTTTTGGGAAAAAACCACCAATACTTCTTGTTGTTATTGATATAAAATAAGAGCGCCTACTCTATTACATGAATCTGTTTGTGAGACACCACTCAGAGGAAGCACCAACTACCTTTGATTATTTGCTAACACCCACTAGAATGATGCACCAACCTTTTGTAGACACATGATAAGCTTACCAGAAGCACCATGTGAAGAAACAAATTCATGGATTTGTTGTAAGCACCAACTTGTATATCCTTGGATTTATGAAAGCACCAACTTGCAAGAGGCACCAACCACCAAGCCTTCTTCAGACACCCTCTAGAGATGGAAGCACCAACTTCCTATATGCAGGCACCAACCTACACTTAATAAAGAACTAATGTTCATTGTATATGTGTTGACAATTCTTGACCCACTAACATGTAAGGGGATCTCCCGGTAAGAAGTCCCAATTAGACCTTAGACCATTTGGTGTAGGAGTCCCAGCAGTGGGTCGTAAGGTAATGCCTTAACCACAATGTCGCATAGAGGCAAGTAAGATAAATTTATAAGTAGCAAGGGGTTCATCATTGCAGTGAGTGAAGGAAGGTAAATGAGAGGTTCTAACACAAGTGGGTTGGGGTGAGTGCACCCATTGACAACCTGTATCAGTACTCAGCTGGGAAGGGAACACACGAGCAAAATTTATGATGAAACAAACAGGACATCTGCAATAAGATTCATATAATTGCATACAAAGAAGTTGATACACAACTACGTAAGCTAAATAACATACATCACTAAAGCAACCAGAACAGTCCAACTACAATAACAACGTATGCATGAAAATGTGTTGGCTCTTATTATATAAAGAAGTGTAAGTCCCAATCATACAATACATCCAGGTAAACCTGCTATCCCCAACAGTGGAATGTTACAGCCAGATATTCCTGCTCCTCCAAAGAGATAACTAGCTCTATGTAGTGGAGAAGCCAAGGCATGTTACAATATTGTCCAAGCTCTTTCCAATATAGTCTTATCAAGAGCTTGGCTAACCAAAATCCTATACAATGAGTTATGAGGGACTATTTATAACAAAGGGTTGGGTGACCCTTGACTTTCACCTTTGTGACAGTTCAACTACCCTCATGACTCTTCACCTACTCTATGAGTGTTACATCCAAATATTGACACTTGACTTACACTTGACGTGACTCAACATTACAATGCACATGTACTCATGTGAGACAACATGGCTTAATCAAGCCATGAAAGAAATCACTCTCACTTGGTCCACTATGATGAGACCAACTCTTTGACATGCTTGCGATGGTGAAGGTGATGAGCTGATGCCAAGATTCATCATCTGTGATGGTATGCATGCACCTCATGGTGACATCTTGCTGAAGAGAACTCTTTCCTCTGTTCCAACCAGTGCCTTGGTTTGGCTCCTTCATCTAACTCATATGCTAACATGCACATGGTCTTCTTGGGTGTAGTTGAATACGAAACACGTTGATGCATAGTTTCTGTGTTGATATTCAAGTGTGTGTTGTTGGTCACGTGGATCAACTCTCCAAAGTACATGTTCAGCTCCAATTGACTTGCTTCTTGTTTTAGCCTTGATGAGTGTGTTGAATGGGTTGGATTGCATGTGTACGCACAATGACATGCATGCTGCTGAATCCCTTGCATGTGATCAACAACAATACATGTCTACTCCGTGTCAGCTGCTGGGATGGATCTATAACTTGTATGGGTGCAGTTTCATCTATGAGTGCATGTTGCGCCCATTGTTGTTTTTGTTCCTGCTGCAACTCATTCATCTGCCTATGCAACTTCATGTTCTTCCTTGAGTTGCTGCTTCAACACATGCAACTCCTTCTTTGCTCCATTCGTTGTCTTCACACGACCTTCATGTCACGCCATCACCTCATAGCCTGAGTCTCCAAAGTTTCTTTCATTATCAGTGGATCTTCTTGATCTTGCAACTTTTTCCTACCTCTATGTTGTCAATAACCTTCCTCTTGCATTCGTTGTATTCGCTATGTTCACTGCATTTGCTATGTACGCTGCATTCAATATACTTCCTTTAGTTGTTGTTCATGATGTTGCTCGATGTGATGCTGATGCTATCATATCTTAATGTCTTTGTCTATGAAGAACTTGATGTATTTGTGAGTAGGCAAGCTCATAGACACTTGATCGACTACATCTCCAAGTGTGCTCTAAACAGTGTCCTCGACTCTGCTCTCTTGGAAACTATTGTACCTACACTACTGAGAGGAAGATGAGAACCTACAATACCTAGGGACATGGTAACACTCATGGAAAGCAATCTGGCTGTTGAAAACCAAAATGAACTTGAGAACTAATTTGCAACATACCAGTGTGACTAATCATGAAGATTGCATAATTTTGGATGGGAGGTCGGGAGACCGATCGTGAAGACTGCACAAGGCACAGTTTTCACTACTGGGAGACTGATTGACTACTGGAATTTCGTAATGCATAGTCCAGTCTAGTTGCTGACTGCTGGGATTGCACAATATGCAATTTTAGCTGGCAGTGGTTGCAGGCTCAGTGACTGCATTGCGCAATTTTCTTGGCCAGCAATCACTGTCCCTCAGGATTGTGCAAAGAAGGCCCCAGGAATAGATTCTGGGAAGAAATGGACATTTTTGGGGAGGAAGGCAAAGCTTTCCCTCTCAGGATTGCGCAATGTTGTCTCGGTGAGGCAGAGTTTGTTCTGAGGTTGGCCATACTTGCGAACGGAAAACTAAAAGTGATTGTGAGTAAAAATGCATGTTGATATTGAGCATAAGTGAATGATCATGCATGCAAATGGTGAGTGATAGATTCAGAAAATGGAACAACATTCATGTGGGTGAGGCAAGCCACTGAATCGGCGACCGTTTGTGAAAAACAGTTTCATGCATGCGACAACAATGAGATGTTGATAAAAACATAAAAGGTGCTAGGAAAAGCTAATATACATGCAAATGACAGAAAGAATTCAAATAAATCAAGAAAATAGTACTCATAAAAGTGAAAATACAAAAAGCTACAAAAATGCAACACAAGGCATGGGAAGCAGGCTTACCCCAAAATAGTTGAGATAAACATGTTGACTGCTCCTAGATGTGATGTGGGATGTCAGAGCTGCAAGATCGATGTGAGGAATGAGCTCTGTAGCATCCAGTTGATGAGTTTTGATAACATCGAGGCTGTGATGTGCATGCCACAAATCTAGGGAAAGAGACACTTGGTGGGAGGCTTCTGAAATGATCCTTGCATGTAACCTCCAACTGCTAAACATAAATCCCTAGAACAAGGGATGCCTCTTCATGCTTCCTTGGTAGAAGCAGCCCACGCATGCAAGTCAGTTTTGCTCGGTCCCAGAGGGAACCGGTTAACTCAGCTGCACATGCAAGAAACTGCTCGAATGTTGGGAGAAGATGTGCATTTCTGGCTGGGAGTTGGGATTGCTTCCTAGGAGATTTATGTAATTTCTGGGCAGAGCAGCTGACTGCTGCCCATATTTGTGAAAATTTTGGACTGAGCAGCCCTACTGGGGAGAATTGCGCAATTCCTGCTAGGAATGTTGACTGGCAGAATTGCGCAATCTTGGAGCCTAGCATGCTGTCAAACAGGATTGCGCAATTTCTAGAAGGAAGGTTGGCTTCCCTCCAAAAATGTGCAATTCTCTTAGGGAAGCGGCTCAGCTTATAGCTGGACCAAGTCCAGGAGAACAACCTGTGATGGGAGTGCACGAGTTGTGATCAACAGACTGCCTTTGTGCAAGAAACACACTGAAGCTTGTGAAATTGACAATGCAAGGCAAGCTGATGTGAAGGTTGGAAGGGAGGCTCCAAAACGAAGCTAAGGAAAAATTTTGGAGAGTGGTTGTAGCTGCTACAAGACTTGACGAAACACTGGTAGAACTCCACCTCTCTATAGGGACTTTGTTCATGCAAAGAAAGTCTAACACCTCCGGAAGTATTGTTCAGTTCTCAGCTCCCCTTGGTTTCCACACTAGCTTGATTGTAAGATGTAGCATCTACCAAGCTCTTGGTCGATTGACACACATTCCAAGCCAAGGCAACACAATGGTTTCGATCAGGGTTGAGGGGTATATTGATGCACAAGCAATATAGTCGTCAGAGTCTTAGTTTCATCTCTAGTGTTGCTCCACTACTAACAGGCCTGGACAGTACCACGTTGGAGTCACATAGGAACACAAGCATGGCTCCGCTACCAGCGAGCCTGGTCAGTACCCCGACGGAGTTACTTGTGTCACCTCCTGGCATAGGAAGCCTTTCTCTTCTTTCTCCTTACTCATTTTTCATTTTGACTTTTTTTTCATTTTGTAATTGTGCATAGCACTTATTCATTTCAAAGGCGGAAGAGGGATCTCAAATTATTGAGAGCATAAGAGGTTGTTCCACAAAAAAATATTTTATTATATCTCTTACGTGCCTGTTAATGTTTTCTCCCTCACCTTACTCTACTTGACTGAGCTGATAAGGTTAACCCAAAAACAACCCACTAGAGTAGGTGACACTACTTAGCATGCAAGCATTGTGTGTTCACCAAGGCTCACTTTGAAAAGTACGTATTGTCCATTGATGTATCATGGACTGAAGACAACAATTTCTTCATATAGAGGCTAGATGATAGATAACCAAGTTGTGATAGTTGTACAAGGCCTCTTATACCTTACCCAGCTTGTTTCAAGAGTCATACATGGCTTCATGCGAAACTATCCTATGAAATGAAACAAGCAAACTAACAAACAACAAAGCAAAGCAAGAGAAGAAAAAAAAAGAGAAAGCAAAGAAAGTAAGTAAACAAGCATGCAAGCAAACAAGTCAAAATGAAACACTACTCCTACTCCTAAGCTAACAGTGCATGGGTCATCTCACATGAAGTGATAGTTCCAACGCATCCACTGGTGCATTGGTTGACCCATGTTGGTGAAGGCATGGTTTGCAAACAAGACAACTATGCGAACTAGCAGACAAGAAAGATGTAACAGTGAAGAAAAACACACTTCGAGCTAACAAGTCACCACTGAATAAAGATGAGCAAAAATGCATGACGTGTATTCTATGCTGCTGCCATGATGTTCTACTATGCTACATGCAGATGTTGAGTGTACACATTCTCTTGCTTGTGACATGCAAGCAAACGTGAGAAAGGTAGACCACTTGTGTTGTGCATGTGTGCTTGTTGTATAAGATTACTCCAATGCATGAGTGATGGGATCATGTAGTTTGAGTGGAGGAGGTGAAATATGGATGTTTGGGTGATCTTCAATGTGAAGCAGAGAGTGATAAGGAGCCTTGAGTGTTTCAACAATTTCCTGACCAGAAGTGAAACCAAACTTAGGACAACGAAGGCTTATCATAACCATATCCTCGGGCTGAAGTGCCTTGATAGTCTGGGGGGTTTCATTTTTGTTGTTAGATACATCATCATAGACCAGTGTTTTGGATAGATTAACAATGGTTGAATCAACATCATGACTAGATGAGGAAGTGAATAGATCACGACAACCAAGATCGGAAAATTCAGGATGTCTGTCGGCATCCTCATGATTTCATGAATCGGGCAGAAGGTAGATGAGAAGAAAATATGCTCACCCTTTGTGTTTTTAATGAAGATAAATGACAGATTGAACAGATTTTCCAAGGAAGATGTGTCCTTTCCAAACTATAATGATAGACTAACATCCAAGGTGTCCTGTGAATGATTGAAAGTAGAAGCATTTGGAAGTGGGATTTCATAGGGGAAATCAGCAATGGTAGAATCACAAGGGTTGTCAGGATGAAACGGATGAGGTGTGGCTACCTTCTCCCAGATCTAGCTTTTCTCGGCATGCATTGTGCATTTCTAGATCTTAAGGCTCTCCCTTAGATCTAGGAATTGCATAAAGGTTGCCAATGACTACCTCCAAATGCACACTACATATTTCCAGGATGTTAGAAAATTATGTATTACAGAGCAATGGAACACATAAAATATTGCAGAAATATAAACACAAAAAATGCATAAAACAACAGAGACATAGATATACGTGGTTCACCCAGTTTGGGTTACATCCATGGAGAAACAACTAGTCCTTCCTTTTATATTATCGAACAAACTAAAGAGATACAACCTACAGCAGATCCGCTGTAACACCCTCTTCACTCTCAATCTCCTCTCTCTTCCTCACTCAGAACATAGAGATATATAGACGCAATACAATTCCCTCATATATAGTGAGGGGTTCCCTTCTAGGGAAAAAAACCCTAAACTAAACATAAATTCTACCGTCAGATCATCCACCTAATGAACGGCCCAGATTGAGTAGAAATTACTAGACTTTTACAAGGCCCTGCACCCCCCAGCCAGTGGGGATCGGCCCCCCCGAACCCCCGTGGGGGGGACAAGTCCCCCACGCACCCCCCCATGTGGAGGGGTGTACAATCTTCCTGGGGTACACATCTGGTTGAGACCTTTGAATACAAAAGATAATCAGGCTCCACACCCAACACAGGAGTCAGTCTCGAAGTCTTTCCCTCTAGGATTGTGCAATGCATAGTCCCGGCCAGAATCAAGTGAGACAAAACTATGCATTGTGCAGTTATACTCCTCAGCAAGCCACACTAGACTATGCATGGTGTAGTTCTAGTTAGCATCACTTCTCACTGGATGTTAGGACTACACAATGTGCAGATCTAGCTGACAGTCCCTTACCTCTGAATGTCAAAACTATGCAAGCTTTCCCAACAATTGTCTAGTTTGTTGCATGATTGATCCTTGAAGTGAATTTTTATTTTATGCTATCATTTGCATTCCATGAGTGTCCTCTCTATCTCCAGGTACAACATTTGGTGACTAGCTTCTCATCAGCACATCCAACATGGTTTGTATATCGGATGGATCAAAGGATATGGTAGAGAACAACACTGGAGATCTAGTTGAACATGTGTCAATGAATTTGCCAATCTATCCAGGCACATAGTTCTTCATCAAGAAGGACATGAAGATAACATCGTAGGAAATAAAGGACATATTTGGAGGTAGCTTCAAGTAAGATAAGGAATATCGACAGCGCTATGTCAACATCAACAAGTTAGGCTTATATAGCATTGCATGCATGTACCCTGCCTTCCCATGTGCGGATATAATTCACTGGATTGTCTCACATGCCAATCCAAAGATGATGAAATTGAGGAGTGATAGTGAAACACAACTTGGTACCTTTAGGATGGAAAGCTATCATTAGATGTATCACTTGCCATAGTCAGTGAACCACATAGATGCACTCTTCTATACTCCCAACAACAATTTGAACACCAGAGACATCATGAAGCATTGGGTAAAAGAGCCATCAAAGTTTAGGTCAACACCCAATCAGGTGTACAAGAATAACTCACTCAAGAATTCCTACCAACTCTTGATCATCTTTGCATGCCTCTTTTATAGTCAAGAGAGCATGGAAACCTTTCCACATAATTGGGTGGTTGTATTGGATCAATTGGAAAATGAAGGAATGCCATCCAACTGGTCGAACATGTTGGCTCTTGAGTTGAAAGTGCATGTGTCTAGTGCCTGAAATCTTCCTAAGGATGATAAAGTGAGATTTTATATTTCCACATACCTAATTGATGAAATATATGCCCAATATAAGTTTCCTAGCATGGGTTTGACATGGACACCATCAAATGATGTTGTGAACATTTATTGTATGTTTCTCTTCAAGTTCAACTAGCAAGGAGTCGTGTCGAGGCTATCTCACCACTTCATCACCCTAGTTTACAAGATGATGTTCGAACAAGATCCACCTTCGATGTCCCAAGAAGTGATGTAGGAATTGCTTAACATTAACAATTAGTATGCCTCACTCAGTGGCACAATCATAAGGTTGTGTGGTGGAGAAAAACCTATCCATGTGCTACCAAGGTTTGCCACAGATAAGTTATTCATGCAATAGGTTGCATATCACATCTTCAGAGGTTTATTAACAGAAATGGATAGGAGGAAGAAAGTACCATGGCGAACTCTTACTTTGCAGATTGGATTGTATGAGATCTAGAGCTTGAAGGATGTGGATGCAAAGGCTAAGGACTTGAAGAAGTTTGAGTTCGGCACCAAGAGTTTCAATCCGTATGATCCCCACCTTATATGCAAGAATCATTGTGCAAAGGTGTATAATCCATGGATCCACGAGGCATGTCATTGGCCAGAGGAATACCCTTGGAGGTATTTCTACAACTCCTCTAGGATTAATGAATAGGTCAACATGGCTATACAATGGAAAGTAGCACTGCAGGTAGTAGCACCATAGGAAGAAAGAACAACAACAACAATAAGCAGCAAACCAACACATGACAAATTCAAGAGGAAGATAGTCGAGAACTGATGAGTCGAGCAAAACTACAAGTTCAAAGAGTATCCTATTGTTGAGAAAGTAGCTTTGGAAATAGAGGTGAAGAGGCGACAACTTGGAATGAGAGTAGAACAGAGGAAGAGAGAGAAGTAAGGGTTGGAAGATGCAAAGAGGAAGTTGCGGGAAACATAAAATAAATTGAAAGAAGAGTAGGGGTTGAGGAGAAGAGAAAGGGAAGAGAAGAAAAAATAAGAATAGGAGGAATGTCAATGCACAATGACAGAGGAAATTGTGCCTATAACCATCAAATGAAGAAGAGGGTGACGAGGTGCAGGTTCAAGAAATTTCTCAGTAGATTGAGCAACTGGTTGAAGAAATGGTCCTGTATATTGAACAAGAGCCACATGACCAAGACAAAAATCACATGCCAATGCATCTGATGTCACCCCACAGTCTCTGCAACCTGCCGAATGAGAATCTGTCCCGAGCAACAAAGGAAAGATTGTTCTCCTTGATGATGATTCAATGATGGATGTGTAAAATCTGGCATTTGATGAGTCACAACAAAGGATTGTACAGGAACAAAGAAATGAGCTCCCAGAAGATCACACACCACCTATGCACATAAAGGAAACTGTGATTGTGTCATATGTTAGAATACATCCAACTTCCATGGCCGACGCTTCTAAGGCTTAGGCAGAAGCCATGATCTCAATGGTCAAGTTATTTATAGTAGAGAATGATTGAATGGCAAAGGAATTGGAAGACATTAGGCATAGAATGAAACATTTCGTAGGATCCACTAGGGAAGAAATGAAGAAAGTGATACTAGCTCAAATATCAACTCTTGAGACCACCATGCAAACATTGTATTGCATTTTTGTCACCATACACAAGGCGGTTGTCCATTTATACAGTTTTTAGTAGCAGTGCGCAAAGATGTCATGAACTCTCAAAGACATCCATGCTACTATTACGCATGTACAAGAATGGACAATGAGGTATAAGGGAGTCCATATTTACTTGTAAAAGATAATGAAGCCGCGGGTAGATTTGGAAAAAGCACAGATTCATATATTGATCCGGAACTATGAGCAGCTCCCTCTGTTCATCACCAGCATTGAGGATTCCTATTCATGATTGTTCAAGAGTCTAGATTTCATAGTGAGGACACACAAGATGCCTTCTATTAGAACCCTCACACAAGCCATGAAGAATAACCAAGTCCTACTGAAGGTTGACAGGTACATATAGCAGTTGATGTGAGAGGCCACAAGTGATGACTTGTAGTTGAGCATAGAAAACATGCAGAAATACATCAGTGGTCCAACCACACTCAAGACAATGTTGCACATGCTTCAAGATGAGATGGACGAAGGTTTCAAAAGCATATACCTAGAAGCCATGGAGGCAAGAGTCTATTTCAGAAAAGACATCACCAAATAGTATGCTGAGACAATAGCACATTATCGAGCTTGGTATCAGTTTGCCATTGAAGACCATCACGAGGATGTTTCCTAATTAGTCTTCTCCCAAGACCCCAAGTGATGATGTTTTTCCTATTAGGCTGACTCAAGCTTGTTTTGTCCCACATGGATATATGTGGAAATTGTATTATTACTGGTAAACATATTGTAAGTGAAATTCCAAGTGTCATTAGTGGAATGTGAACAGTCACTATGTAATGTGAAGAGTCATGAGGGTAGTCAAAGACTCAAAGGGGAATGTCAAGCGTCATCCCACCCTTTATTATATATAGGACCTTATAACTCATATTAGAGGCTTTTGGGAGCCAATATTTTGGTTAGGCATTCCTTCAATATGGTTTTCCTAGAAGTCATCCATAGATATTCCCTTTAGAAACCCTACATAAGCCCATCCAGATATTAGTTCAAAAATAAGAAATAAACACTTAAATGAGAATTACCTTTGTGATGGTCTTTCGTCATGACATATTCCTGTAGGTATCAACATCCTGCATGGATGTTCAAACATCTCGTATATATGTTCATTGTCAAGGGTCTCCATCTTTTGCGAAATCCTATCAGAGTCCTCATATATTTTCGGGAGATATTTCAGCCAATGCTTCTTCATCTCGGATGTTGAATGCCTTCTACCTTTGTTTCATATTTTCATGATATCTTCCTTTCTTTCCACACACTTCATTCCCATGAGATTTTAATCAGGTTTCCTCAATTGTAGTCAACTACCTCATGATTCATATGAGAACATATTATGTTCATTTAATCTAGTGTGACTTTATGCTTTGCTACAACCTTTTGGAGGTGGAGATCCTTTCTTCTTTTTATCATGTTTCCCAATATGGAAATAGTAATCTATATTATTTGCAACCATATTACGTGGATTTCATAATATTATGTGTAAGCATACATACCTCATCTTTCCTTTCGGTCATCCAGACTTTCTGTAGCAACTTCATTTGAACAAAGGAAATTTATTATTTAGAGCTACTTTCCTGTTATGTCATTATACCATCATCCCTTGAATCCTACGAGTTCAAATTCATCATGAAACATTTGCTTCCTTTGTAGATTAGTGAATGCTTTGATGATGATTCCATCATATATTTTTCCTTATTGATTATTGTATGATGAATCCAATCAATGATGACCTCTACTTCTTTATATAAGTATCACTTGAGATTCCAATGAGGTTTACTAAGATATTCTTATTCTTTGTAAGCAATAGAATTTAGTGCAGACATCCTTTCTACTTCCCATGTCAAGAGCCCTTACTTCTCAAGCTTCCATCATGATGTTATTTTCTAATCTGATGCATCCTATCTTATTTACATTGCCTCATATCTATAAATTACATGTGGAAAGTACCTTCTAGTGAAGAAGATCATCTCAGTCACAGTAGAGATCTCTTACTACTTCCATCTTAATATTATTTGTTTCAGGTTCTTTCACTTCCACAATAACATGGGTTTCTTCCATATCCCTCTTGTCCTTCTCATGTTTAGGACAATATTTTCAGTAGTGCCCAAGTTTTTGGCATCCATAACATCTCACCTTAGCCATGTTCTTCCTTTTCTTTTTCTCACTAATTGATGCCTTCCATATGATATTTTTTCACTTTATTTCTTCAGTGTTGTAACGTACCTTCAAGGCCTACTCAGAAAAATATCTACTAACTCCATAAATTTTTAAAATTTCCTTTAGATACATTTAAGGTTCCATGGCCCATGCTCCTAATCTTACTATTGAATCACATCGAGTAAGGCACCTTATACTATTGACGCATTATTTCATACCCTTTTTAAAACAATCTCATAAATGTAAACCATAGCTTGGAAAGAAGTAGGAATCATAACATGCAATCATCAAGCCTTTTATGACATGAATGGTATAGATACCCTAAACCAATGGATATATAGTTAGAACTTAATCCCTAACTATTCTGCATGCACCTATATCCGATGCACCTATTAGTGTTTGAGATAGTTATGTGCATCGGATATAGGTGCATGCAGAATAGTTAGGGATTAAGTTCTAACTATATATCCATTGGTTTAGGGTATATATATATATATATATATATATATATATATATATATATATATATAGCCTCATAGAAGTAACATTAACATAAAGATTTCTGACATATATATTTATGCATCAGACCTATAGTAGATGTCAATCATTCCATATTACCAATGCATAGCCCATGTAATTGAAATCCTAGACTAGATAATATCAAGTGCTAGAACCAATCTTCATGTATCATATTAACACATAAGCCAAAGTGGGGCAATGTATCCATCACTGTATCAATTTCACCTAATATTTTCCTCTTCTAACTTCAACTTGGATTACATTAATAAATAATAATGACCCTTTGCATGCATTAAATTATCTTGTAAGAGCCACTAAATCAGATAATTACATGCAACTCCTTCATTACATCTACTATTGACCTAGCTAAGATTAACCAGTTATTTTCAACGTAACATATGAATACCTCATAACAAGTTAGTGTCAGTAATTATACCACACAAGGGTTTCATGCAAAGTCGACCATGAGTAGGCTAGCACCTTGGCACCAGCACTAACACCTACCTACTATGATTCCACCACCCTCATGGATACAATAAGAGTCACATGCATAAGACTACAATTATTATCATACATAGAAATAACTCCACATCTATACAATTGAAACAAATGATTTAATGACATAAAGGGTAAGAGACCAACATACAAACATCCCACGCATGTGAAACAAAATAAAACATCACCTGGAGAGCGGAGCACCACCACCCAACCATGAATCACCTCTAATTCCCCCCGAGCTGAGGTTCTTGCCATGGATTAGCTTCCTGCAATTGATCTATGCCATGGGTATTTAATACCCTCTTTCATGATATAGTTTCCATTAGTGGTGTCCCACTTTTATGTATTTTTTTCCATTTTCCTAGGCCTTTCTCGGAAAATCTCGCCTTTATTGCTCGTGAGGCTTTTTGTCATAAAAGATTGCCTTTATCTCCTGCAAAGATTTTATGTTTTTTCTTGATGGATATTTATCTCCAATCCATCCAGCTTATCTAGAATCACATCTTGAAGCTTATCATGAAAGATTTATTCCTATCGCATTCCTCAATGGGATTTGGCAAGAATCTCATCTCTGTCATCTTGATTTTCCAAGAGATCAATTTATTAATTACTTAGTAATATATTTCCTTTTCATTTTACACATCACACCTAGATTTCCTCAGCTTAGGTTTACAATAGTCTAACACACAAGGGAGGGGTGTTACAAACATGTCTTCTGCTGCCTTATAGAGAGACCATAGTTTGAGGAATGGGATAAATTCCTCTTCCTTAGTAGATATAAGGTTACCTTGTTCATCAATCAATGCATTTAGAATAACAAAGATCGTTTCTTTCTGAGATACAATCTCTCCCATATCCTGCGATTTACCTTTTATTTGATATGATTTTGAAAGACATAACGATATCACTTCATCTTTTGACAACTTCAATTTATATAGATCATATCTAAGTTATATGGTCTTTTCTATCTTTCTTTCAGAGAAATATTCTACCAGCTTATGATATATTTCTTTAGATGTCTCCATCTCAGCTACATGAGAAAGGAGAGAATTTTAGATAGATTCCTTGAGAATATTTTCAACCTTTAGATCCATTTCCATGTATTCAAAGTTCTTGTTCTTTGGATGGTTTGGAGAGCTTTGAACAGACATGATCAGTGATGTCATTTATTTCGAGGAGTATGTCTATCCTTATTTTCCATTCAAGGAAATTTGATATCCCAACAAGCTTATGGTTCTCCTTGAAACATGAAGTCACTATCACTAGATTAGATTACAAGAAAAAGGTACTCACTTTTGAAAATTGAATCTTCAACTTGATGACAAACTTGATGGTCCTTTTAAGAAGGATCTTACATTGATGAAGGAAGACTTCCTTCTTTAGGATGATCTTTTTCCAAATGAGATCATTGCTTCAATAATGAGAATATTGCATTTCAAACTGACCTTCCTTATATTTGAATATTTTACAATCCTTTGGTGATGCATGAGTGATGATCTCTGAATTGCTTCTAGTGTTTCAATCTTTCTTCCTACTTCCTTCTTGAAGATAATTTCAAGACTCTTGCTGGAGTATAGTTCGATCTAGGGTATTGGTTGATTCTTTGCTTATTGTACTGTGAATTTATTTGCTCCTTCTTTGAAGCTTCATTCTCATGTGTCTACTTGGTTTGAATGCCCCTTCTTGACTTCAACACCTAAGCTCTTATAGCATGTTGAGAAATATAGGGAATTCAAAGTTAAAATATTTCTCTTCTTGATAATTTCTTGTGATGCACTTTCACTTCTTCGCTTATAGTTTTTTCTACTTTATGTTATTATTGTGTTCTTTTCATCAAGAAAATTATCAATATGCAAAATAAAATACAAGTGACACAATATGTATCACCTCAGTGAGGGCCAAACCCTCTCACCTCTTGAGAGGAAAACCTGATAAAAATTCCTCTTCTATAAACTCAACTGATGAGACCGTGACAAAGACCCTTGACTCTAGTATCATCCTGAGAATATTGTCACTAACCCTCATGCTCTACCTCTTCCCTTTCTCAACTTTTATTTTGATCTCAAACTTCTTTCCTCGACTCCTTCTAGAGAAACTTGGTCTCTAGCCTTCACACTGCTCCTTAGCTTCCCTAGAGATTGTTGGTCTCTAGGCTTTCACTCGTCTCCTGTAGGGAAACTCGGTATCTATATCTCTCTCAGTCACCTAGAAGAATCCTTTATTTTCTACTGGAGAAGAAGTTCTCCTTTGTTTGCCCAAAATAAACCTCTCCTTCGCTTTCCTAGAAGAAACATCTCCTTCACCTTCCTAAAAGAAACCTCCCATTTGCTTTTCGTAAAGAAAGTATTCTTCGCTATACTCACAGGAGTCTATTCTTCATTATGCCAATAATAATCCTCCTTCGTTGACCTAGAAGAACCCTCCTTCACTGCCCAAGAAGAAACCTCCTTAGCACTTCTCTTCGTAACCTCTTTCTTGGCACTTCCCTTTCATCGAATGCAAGTTGAGTTGCTTGCTTTTAAGTGAGGCCGAGTGTGGCTATATATACACCTATCCTTGTGTCCTTTAGGTCAACATGATCACTAGAGGTTAGATCGACTTCCTCTAGCATGTACTTCCATTGTTGTAGGCTCACTTAAAGAGGAAATTGTTGGAAATAATACTGAGAGGGGGGGTGAATCAGTATTATCAAATTCTTTTCAATATATCTTCCTTATTTATACTTTGAATAATTCTTCAAATATTGATCATTACTTTGTATGTCAGTATCATAAAATAATGAGCAGGAACAAGAAAAGCAAATAGTCACACAAAAGAACACCAGATATAAGGTGGAAACCCAATGTGGGTGAAAACCACCTGCTGCAATATGTCTCTATCTTCTTTTAATAAGAAACTCCTTTTACAATGATTTTGTACTGGTGCAGTCCTTTACCAGTACGCAGGCTACAACCTGCAGAGAGCTACAACTCTCTCTCTCGTTTTCCAGTCTCTCCTAGAAGGGAGCTACAACCCCCTACTTCTTTTCTTTCAAGGACCACTTTTCATTAATTTTCAGACTAGATCCAAGAACATCAAAAACCCATCAACTACACTTGCATCATCAATCTCTGATTTATCCAATACTGAATCAATGCTTTCACCAAAGCCAACCCGCATACAGATCTGCAAATATTTCCTTATAACTTTGTAGTATACCCAAATCATAACATGTGTACAATAAAACATGCATCAATAATTCAGATCTATAAATTCATTCTTTCAAATATTTAGATATTAGTTAACCCAGATTATTAGATTTATAGATCAAGCGTGTGCCACATATCACAGATCAAAATCATATAGAGATACCACTATTCCAGCCTTAAGATTTTGACCCATCAATAGAACTTATCCTTCTCCTTATGCTTAGGTTCCTTCTTCATTCAGATCCAGATCTGCACCATAACCCAATCACCATATTCCAAATCTAGCACTTTATCAGATATTCAATAATTCAGAAGATCCTTTGCCAAATGATCTCCTTCCTCTTTTATAGCCTTAGTCATTTCTCAATACCACGGTCCAAAACCATAGGATCAAAAAACTATTGGACTAATACCATGAACCAACCATGAAAGTGCGTGAGATCAACACTTTTGGATGCAATACCACGGACCAAAACCATAGGATCAAAAACTGTTGGACTAATACCATGAACCAACCATGAAAGTGCGTGAGATCAACACTTTTGGATGCAATACCACGGACCAAAACCATAGGATCAAAAACTATCGGACTAATACCATGAACCAACCATGAAAGTGTGTGAACTTTTCTCTTTCATGAAGGGAACTTTTCTCTGCATGAAAGTGCGTAAACTTTTCTCTACATGAAATAAACTTTTCTCTGCATAAAAGTGCGTGAAC
The DNA here is from genome assembly GCA_031772625.1 of Pinus tabuliformis. Lineage (NCBI taxonomy): Eukaryota > Viridiplantae > Streptophyta > Pinopsida > Pinales > Pinaceae > Pinus > Pinus tabuliformis. The sequence goes on from CM062819.1 coordinate 726,979,293, forward strand.
ATTTCTCTACATGAAATAAACTCTTCTTTGCATAAAAGTGCGTGAAATTTTCTCTACATGAAATAAACTTTTCTCTGCATAAAAGTGCGTGAACTTTTCTCTACATGGAATACACTTTTCTCTGCATAAAAGTGCGTGAACTTTCCTCTACATGGAATAAACTTTTCTTTGCATAAAAGTGCGTGAACTTTTCTCTACATGGAATAAACTTTTCTCTGCATAAAGGTGTGTGAACTTTTCTCTACATGAAGGAAACTTTGTTGCACTATAATTTATCAAATAAATTTGCTGCACTATAATTTATCATTTGTGTGATTTGCCATCAAGGACAAAACTTGTCTCATAATGCCAACAATCTCCCCCTTTGGACTTGTCATACTGAGAATTGTCATCTGATATCTCTTCCGTAGATTCATCTAGATATATATAAGTGAGTTGATCTTCTATGAGTTGTTTGCCATCATGTACAACACATGCATCATAATGCCAACAAACTCCCCCTTTGGACTTGATGGCAACAATACCAAATCACTCTCCCCCTTTGACATCAAGGGCAAAGGGCGAACCAAGATATTCTCTTTCCTAGAAAGGCATTCCGCTGTTCATACTCCCCCTGAGTACCTGTTGAAATCTTTGAATGAGCTCCCCCTTTGTATATGCCAAGGTGTACCAATTTGTTCATGCTACATGCTGAAAGCTCTGCTCTTTCTGAATTGTGTTGTTCATGCTCGCCCTAACTGTAGGAAATATCTGCAAAGATGTTCTCCAAGAAAGAGATAGAGACGTATTGCAGCAATATTCAGACCAGCATCCATGATCTCCTTCTGTACTTCCTCCATAATGCCAACAATGCATGATATGCTCCCCCTGAACCTGTGCCATTCGATCTTCGACCAATGTACGCATATACTTCAGATGAACCTTGCGTACAACCGACAATTAGAAGAGATTCAACAACAAGATGATACATCAACAACCCCCAGCTTTTGCCTGAGGTATTCAAAGGTCTCCCTAGGCAATGGTTTGGTGAGTATATCAGCAACCTGTTCCTTAGAAGGAACATACTCCAACTTGACCTTTTGTTCAAGCACTTGTTCCCGGAGAAAGTGATACTTGATTGGTATGTGCTTGGTTTTTGAGTGCATGACTGGGTTCTTTGAAATGCTGATTGCACTTGTATTATCACATAAGATGGAGATAGGTGGTGTACAAGTGATTTGAAAATCCTGCAGGGTCTGCATCATCCAAAGGAGTTGAGTGCAGCAAGATGTAGCAGCAACATATTCTGCTTCAGCTATAGACAAGGCAATCGAACTCTGTTTCTTGCTGAACCAAGATACTAATCTGGAACCCATAAAGAATGCACCACCACTTGTGCTCTTCCTGTCATCCACACTTCCGGCCCAATCTGCATCAGTATAAGCATGAAGTGTGAGATCTGTATCTCTAGGATACCATAAGCCATAATTTTGAGTCCCTTGAAGATATTTGAAGATTCTCTTTACTGCCTGAAGATGAGTTTCCTTTGGATTTGCCTGAAATCTTCCAACTATTCCACTGCATGCATGATGTCTGGTCGGGTACCTGTCAAATAAAGTAGACTTCCAATCATAGATCTGTAGGTTGGTTGATGTACTGCTGCTGATTCATCATTTGCACTGAGGCTACATCCTGTGACCATGGGTGTACATACTGGTTTTGCATCTTCCATGCCATATTTCTTCAAAATCTGCTTGAGATACTTGGTTTGAGACAAGAAGATCCCTCCTTCCTTTTGTTGGATTTGCAGGCCAAGAAAATATGTCAATTCTCCAAGCAAGGACATTTCGAATTCTTTCTGCATCACCAAGGCAAAGCTTTGACTCATAGATTCTTCATTGCTGCCAAAGATAATGTCATCTACATACACAACAAGTATTAGCAATTTGTCATTTTCAATTTTTATATAAATATTGCTATATGTTGATCCTTTTGAAAAACCTTGTTGATGAATATATTTGTCCAAACGATAGTACCAAGCCCTTGGAGCTTGTTTAAGACCATAGAGAGCCTTTTTCAGTCTGCATACAAGATTTGGATCATTTCCAAGAATGAACCCATCTGGCTGCTCAATGTATACTTCTTCTTCTAAGTCTCCATTCAGAAAGGCTGATTTCACGTCCATTTGAAATACTTTGAACTTTTGAAAGCTTGAGAGAGCAAGGAACATTCGGATGGCCTCAAGTCTTGCAACAGGAGCAAAATTTTCCTCAAAATCTATTCCTTCTTGCTGCGCATACCCTTTGCAAACAAGTCTTGCCTTGTTTCTAATTACTTCCCCATTTTCATTCAACTTATTTTTGAAGACCCATTTTGTCCCTATAACATTCTTATCCTTTGGTCTAGGAACCAACTCCCAAGTGTTGTTCTTTTCGATCTGCTCAAGTTCTTCATCCATTGCTTTGACCAAACATTCATCTTTGCATGCCTCTTTTACATTTTGTGGTTCAGTGGAGGAGAGTAATGCCAAATAGCTTGAAGCTTCTGCAATTGTTCTTCTTGTTTGTACACCTGCTTCTTTCTGCCCCAAAATCTGAGATTCTGGATGATTCTTCTGAACGTACCGGGATGGAGTCTTCTCTTCTATTCTTATCTGTTCCTCTGGTGCTCCTTGAGGTTCTTCTTCTTCATCATTCTGTCTTTGAGGGTAGTCTTCATCTTCTTCGATATTTTCATGATTTACTTGCCTAGGAATGTATCCCTTTTCATCAACCACTACATCAATGCTGTCAACAATTCTTCCAAGTCTTTTATTGTAGCACTTATATGCTTTTCTGTGTGGAGAATAACCAAGAAGAATGCCTTCATCTGCTCTAGGTTCAAGTTTGCCAAGTTGCTCATCAGTATTCTTAATATAGCATTTGCTCCCAAAGATTTTGAAGTGCTTTACCGAAGGAGTCTCACCATACCAGATCTCATGAGGAGTTTGAGTGTTGTTTACTCGGACATTTGTTTTGTTGAGAATAACAACCGCAACATATGCGGCTTCACCCCAGAAAGTTGCGGGAGTTCCAGACTCATCCAGCATAGCACGAGCCATTTGTTGGACTGTTCTGTTCATCCTTTCCACCACTCCATTTTGCTGAGGAGTTCTAGCTGTAGAGAATTCTCTTCTTATCCCATGTTCTTCACAGAAATCGAAAAATTCATTTGAGGTAAACTCCCCACCTCTGTCAGACCTGAGGCACTTAATTTTGTAACCTGATTCATTTTCAACCAAGGCTTTGAAGGATTTGAATTTCTCGAATGCTTCGTCTTTGTGCTTCATAAGTCCTAACCAAAAAACCTGGAGAAATCGTCAATGAATAATATCAAGTATTCTTCTCCTCGAGGTGTCCTTTTCCTAAATGGACCACATACATCTGTATGGACTAGCTCAAGAGGCATGCTAGCTGATCCTTCCTTCTCTGGAAAGTTAGTTCTGGTTTGCTTTCCAAACTGACATGATTTGCATATGGTGTTGTCTGGAATTTTGATATCTGGAAGACCACGAACTGCCTGATATTTGCATGCTTTCCTTATTTGTGAAAAGCTTAGATGCCCCAACCTCCGGTGCCATAACCAGTGTTCATCATCCTTGCTCAAATAGCATTGTTGTTGTCCTTCTTCAAATATGTATAGATTATTTGGAGTTCTTCTACCTTTGATCATTGTTTCACCTGTATCAAGATCACGAACACGACATCCGTTTGATCTAAATATCACCTCGGTTCCTTGATCACACATCTGGCTGACACTTAGAAGATTATGCTTCAATCCATCAACATACAAAACATTTCCAGCTTTGACCTTTTCTTTTAACTGAGCAGTGCCTTTTCCTTTTATAGCTGCAGGAGTATCATTTCCAAAAGAAACTTTCTTTCCCTTTTCTAAAGCAGAATATGATTCAAGTTTTTCTTTATCACCTGTCATATGTTTCGAACATCCACTGTCAATGTACCATAGATTTTCTTGTCCTTCTGCATAAAATGCCATCCCACATCTTTCTGTTTGTGGTTCCTTTATTCTCCATGTTCTGGTGCTTGAGGCTTGTTCCTTTGTCTGCTGAAACCTGCTCCTGTATTCAGAATCTTCATGACCAAAGTTATTGCAAATAGAACATTCAACTTCATTTTCAAGAGCCGAAAAGTTGTTATAGGTCCTTTTTGTAATCCCGATCATACTTCTTTGTTTTTGAGCTTCTCTAGTCATGATTGTTTTATATGCAACACATTGAGCTGCTTTGTGACCGAAGTTATGGCAAGAGAAACATTGCCCATTGAAGAAACTTCTGCGATTATCAAATCTACCGGCCAAATGATTGTAATTTCTATTGTCATCCATTCTTGAAGCAAATTGAGAAGATTTTACCTGTGGCTGGTTGTAGCTTTTGTTCATCCTTAAGACAGATTGCCCCTGGTTTACCTGATAGTCTTTGTTCGTTCTTGATGTAATTCGTCCCTGCTTTACCTGGTGATCTCCATTGTGCTTTTGCTCATTCCTTCTTGCTGCATCAAGATAACTCTTTGAGGTGGATGCTTGAGATGTTTCTCCATTATACCCCAGACCTGTCTTGTTTAGCGGAGAACGTTGTACATTGATGATCTCATCCAGAGTTTCAGATCCTTTGACAAACTTAAGATTAATACCCTTTGTTTTCTCAATTTCTTTTCTAAGGTCAAAAATTTCACCTTCTAACTTTTCAAGACATTTTTCTTTTTCATCAATTTGAAATTGTAGAGTATCAATGATCATATTCTTTTCTTCTATACATGTCTTAAGTCTAGAAATCTCTTCATAAAAACTATCCACATCTATAGCATCCATGTAATCATCATCTTCAAATGCCATTAAAAGTTTATAGTCATTACCTCGTTCATCTTCATCACTATTTGATAGACCATCACTGTCTTCATGAGTGTAGTAGCTTTTCTTATTTGCATTCTGTTTCTTGTTCCATCTAGCAGGTTCCTTTCCTTTGTCAATCTTATCCTTATGAGGACATTTGCAGCATAATGACCTACTCTTCCACAAGCAAAACATTTAAAAGGTAGCTTACCTCTGAACCTTCCAGTACCCCGTTGAAGATTTCTGACAAAATTTGATTCTTCTTCTTCTTCTGGCACGTGACTTGATTCATAGTAGTCTCCTTTTCCTGAAGCCTTAAAAGCAGCTTCTCTCCTGTCTGATGGACCTCCTTTTCTCATTTCATAAGCAGTTAGAATTCCGTGTAGCTGAGACATAGTAAGAGTTCGTAGATTTTCCTTTTCTTCTATTGCAGATACTTTAGATTCAAACTTGGGGGACAATGATCTTAGGACTTTTTCAACCAGAACAGCCTCTTTTATTTCTTCACCCAAGTTTTTCATACAATTAACAATCTCATCTACCCGAAGGAAATAGTTAGCCACACTTTCATCATTATACATTCTGAGATTCTCATACTGAATCCCGAGGGTTTGAAGTTTTGCACGTTTTACCTGTTCATCTCCTTCGTAGCTCAAAACAATCTTGTCCCATATTTCTTTTGCGGATTTATATTGCATAACCTTCACGAATTCAGATTGAGATAGATATCCTAGAAGAGTATTAACGCCTTTGCATTTGTTTCATATTTCTTCTTCTCAGCTGAATCTGTAGGAGTAGCTGATGGAAAAGTATACCCTGTTTCTATAATGTCCCATACTTCTGTACCCAAAGATTGAAGATAGGCAGTAACTCTTACCTTCCAATATACGAAGTTTGTCCCATCAAAAATCGGTGGCCTGATTGATGCTTCCCTCTCGTAGTTGCTCATGATGTCAGATCTTCCTTCAAGCGATCAAGCTTCTTCAGAAGGACCTGCTCTGATACCAATTGTTGGAAATAATACTGAGAGGGGGGTGAATCAGTATTATCAAATTCTTTTCCATATATCTTCCTTATTTATACTTTGAATAATTCTTCAAATATTGATCATTACTTTGTATGTCAGTATCATAAAATAATGAGCAGGAACAAGAAAAGAAAATAGCCACACAAAAGAACACCAGATATAAGGTGGAAACCCAATGTGGGTGAAAACCACCTGCTGCAATATGTCTCTATCTTCTTTTAATAAGAAACTCCTTTTACAATGATTTTGTACTGGTGCAGTCCTTTACCAGTACGCAGGCTACAACCTGCAGAGAGCTACAACTCTCTCTCTCGTTTTCCAGTCTCTCCTGGAAGGGAGCTACAACCCCCTACTTCTTTTCTTTCAAGGACCACTTTTCATTAATTTTCAGACTAGATCCAAGAACATCAAAAACCCATCAACTACACTTGCATCATCAATCTCTGATTTATCCAATACTGAATCAATGCTTTCACCAAAGCCAACCCGCATACAGATCTGCAAATATTTCCTTATAACTTTGCAGTATACCCAGATCATAACATGTGTATAATAAAACGTGCATCAATAATTCAGATCTATAAATTCATTCTTTCAAATATTTAGATATTAGTTAACCTAGATTATTAGATTTATAGATCAAGCGTGTGCCACATATCACAGATCAAAATCATATAGAGATACCACTATTCCAGCCTTAAGATTTTGACCCATCAATAGAACTTATCCTTCTCCTTACGCTCAGGTTCCTTCTTCATTCAGATCCAGATCTGCACCATAACCCAATCACCATATTCCAGATCTAGCACTTTATCACATATTCAATAATTCAGAAGATCCTTTGCCAAATGATCTCCTTCCTCTTTTATAGCCTTAGTCCTTTCTCAATACCACGGTCCAAAACCATAGGATCAAAAAACTATTGGACTAATACCATGAACCAACCATGAAAGTGCGTGAGATCAACACTTTTGGATGCAATACCACGGACCAAAACCATAGGATCAAAAACTGTTGGACTAATACCATGAACCAACCATGAAAGTGTGTGAGATCAACACTTTTGGATGCAATACCACAGACCAAAACCATAGGATCAAAAACTGTCGGACTAATACCATGAACCAACCATGAAAGTGTGTGAACTTTTCTCTTGCATGAAGGGAACTTTTCTCTGCATGAAAGTGCATAAACTTTTCTCTACATGAATAAACTTTTCTCTGCATAAAAGTGCGTGAACATTTCTCTACATGAAATAAACTCTTCTTTGCATAAAAGTGCGTGAACATTTCTCTACATGAAATAAACTTTTCTCTGCATAAAAGTGCGTGAACTTTTCTCTACATGGAATAAACTTTTCTCTGCATAAAAGTGCGTGAACTTTTCTCTACACGGAATAAACTTTTCTTTGCATAAAAGTGCGTGAACTTTTCTCTACATGGAATAAACTTTTCTCTGCATAAAAGTGCGTGAACTTTTCTCTACATGAAGGAAACTTTGTTGCACTATAATTTATCATTTGTGTGATTTGCCATCAAGGACAAAACTTTTCTCATAATGCCAACAATCTCCCCCTTTGGACTTGTCATACTGAGAATTGTCATCTGATATCTCTTCCGTAGATTCATCTAGATATATATAAGTGAGTTGATCTTCTATGAGTTGTTTGCCATCAAGTACAACACATGCATCATAATGCCAACAAAAATGTGACAAGGTCTTGGATGATACTTTACATAGACAAGTTTGACTCTATACAATGTGTAACATGACTTCATTACATGACAATGACTCTAACATTTTATGGTTAGATAAAGAATAATTTCAAAGATTCTCAATGGGAGTCTTGACTCAAAAATAAAATCTCTTGCTCATGAAACCCATGATGCAATAATTACAATATTTTATTTTTCTTCTCTACATACCATTACATAAAGTCATATTTACATGTCATTATAAAGACTGGACCTAGTTACACTTTTCAACGTGATGCTCTCCTATGTCGAAACCATCATGGATAGAGAGAGTAGGATTAATTACACATGCATAACTAGTATATTGTTGGTGCCTTACCAACACTTTGGTGAGTGAAAAGTATTCCAGAGGAAACCTGATAATAGTGTCTATTAATATAAGTGTTGCAATGGTGATATGCATAACCCTAAGAGTTAAGGAGTTATGCACTAGTTTAATAATGTAAGTGTTAAATAATTGTATAGAGAAAAAGAGGTAAGGCATATAGTTACAAAAATAAATAGGGCATCAAATTATATAAGTGCATATGTATATAAATTTATATATAGAATGTGGCAGAAGGAACATTCCTATATAATTATGAAGAGCATTCTTGGGTTTAATAATTCAGAAAAAGGGGTCTTAGGTCTTGGTACACTATGACATTGCATTGATTCGATTCCAATAGTTAGATGAAAATATATAGTAATAAGTAATGCAAGATTTGTTAACCCAAGGGGTGACAATATACAATGATAGATTATGTAATTGTGAAATATATTTACCTTATAATAATAATAATAATTTTCATAAGATGGGAAAGATGTTACCAAGCATTAGAAGAAGGAGAATTTGTGGGAATTTCTATTTGTTGATATGCTGCAAATGGTTATGGATTATTGATGTATAAGCTATTTTGTAAAGAAATGTTGTGAAATTGTAAATTTAAAAAAAAATATGTTTAACAAATCCATAATTTAATGGTCCATTTAATGAAAAACATTATTGAAGCAAAACAAGTCACTCAAATCTGTAGGAGCTGCTAGCATGAGATTTTGTGTCTTTAACTACCATGAATCACAATGTTAGATAATTATTATTTTTTAATCTACTCTTTTAAACCCATATAATACAATATCATAAATGAAACAAAATTGCATGTCTTAAATATTTTTGAAATCATATCTTGTTGGATGATTTTAATATATATCTATATCTATCTATGTATATCTATATATATATATAGATATATTAAATTTGTCATTTAAATATATAAGTGGTAGATGATTTTAATATATATCTATATAGATTAAATTTGTGAATTTTATTTGTGAGTTTCTAATATATAAGTAGTTTAGCATTCTCATAATAATATAAAACTTAAAAAAAATAAAAAATACAAATTTACTATTTCAATAAAGTTTAAATTATTTACAAAATTGATCAGAAAATATAAACAACATAAAAACAATTTAATAATTAAAATACTATTATTTTTTCATTAAACATTTTGGATTACACAAAATATATTACAGGTTAACAAGTACAAAAAAAATAAATGTAATTGCAATAATGTGTACCTACTAACATTGGCTTAGTCAGGGCCAACTGAAAATATAAACAAAGAAAATTAAAATACTATAATTTTGTCAAAAATTGTAATTGCAATAACACGTACCTACTAACAATGGCTTAGTCACGGCCTACCTAAAATTCCCATTTTAAGGTTGAATGTTCGACAAATTATTTCGTCCTCCTTATAACGTTATATGAGGGTTTCTTTTCCTGGTCTCCCTGCAATTTACTCGGCAAAGATCTTGGTATTTGGATTCGTAACAGTTGTAATCTGGGGCAATTCCTTGTACATAACTTTCACAAATGATAAATTGGGAAGGGAAAGTAGGTAAACGTTTAGTGTGGAATATGAATTATATTGTATTGTATTTTGATATGAATTATATTGTATTGTATTTTGATATTTCCAGGCTAACCACATCCAACAAAACGCAAGGAATATAATTCCTAGTTTAAATGTATTATTTAGTAAAACATCATTGGCTACATCTCCTGTTGAACGAAACTGAGCACTCACATTAAGTAACTGCCACAAAGCAAGGATCCAGTATGCTCCGCTGGACTGTATTTGTTTGATATAATTAACTACCATAACAATAAACAACCACAATGTAAGATCAAGATGAGAAAATGGTGTCACTACATAATCTTTCTAGGTGCTTTCGTTTTAATGCATTCTCTTTTCTCTACCTATATCACCAAGAACTCGTGATTCATTATCCTCACGGTTCGGATATTCGGCCTCGTCTTCATAGGTGACTCTGGAAAAGGCAACACCCAAAGAAACAAGAATTCTCCTCCTCTTACAAGTTGATACAAAACACGATTCACTAACCCCATTCTCCTCTTTCTTCTCCTCCTTTTCACCTGACGTAGAAAAAAGAAGCACCCAGCGGGCAACCAAGTGCATTATTCTCAGCAAAAATTGTGGTACTGAAGTTTTCCCGGGACTCTGGTGGACCCATGAGATGAGATTCATTAATCTTGAACACTGTGAAAATTAATATGCGGGTACCCGCTCTGGGAGGTTCATAGCCAATCACTTGTAACAGCGGCAATCCTAATATTGCAGCACAGAGAAACAAACATATTCCTGACGGTTAACCATCATACCTGCAACACTATGCGTACTGCACATGTAACCCACACAAAACCTGCACAACGTAGCGATTAACACCGTTATTATGAAATTAGTTAATGGATTCCTTGTGCCATTTTATTCGAAATCTTTTCTGAGTTCAGGCGGATTATAACATACCAGTGCAGGTACTCGCCTCCACGAGCGTCAGGATCCGTGAGCATCTGATTACGGTTTTACGAAATATCTTGATTAAATTAGGAATTAAACGTCGGTTATCCCATACTACTAATGTCGGTTACTTCATCACCTATGTCGATTCGTGTATCGCCGAAGGATAGAACGGGCATCACATGAGGATTGAAATCCTGTAGAACGTGTCCGATAACTCCCGACTCGATCAGCCTCTGCCTTACGTACTCCATTCTTTTGCGGAACACAAATCAGAAGGATCCCAAATGAAAAAGAAAAAGAATGAATACCGCGTCTGAAACCTCTGCAGCCGAAGATCCGAAATCAAGAAGAATGAATGAAAAAATGAATGGACAGGACTTTTTAAAGGTGGGGAAAGTGGGACCCGCGAAAATAAGTTAGTTGCCCTTTTTAAAGGCGGGAAAGTGGGTCCCACGAAGAAAAGTTAGTCCATGTTTGTGACATAGCTGAGAAGTAGATTTGTTTACTCAAGTATGATAATAAATAAACAAATTCTTATGTTTATAAATTAAAATATTAAAAAATAGATATTAAAGTAAACCTATTTTCATCTTAATTTTATTGTGTATATCTTTAGTGTTTAGTTAATCTATGGTTGATAGACCGACCTATAATAAATGGGAGTTTTGAAAACAAATCAAAATTTCCCATTTCGAGTTTGGTTATAGATGGACACTTTAGGAATAACTTTGTTATGCAATTTCAGAATATAAATTGATATTTTAGTAATAATTTTGTTAATCAATTTGAGAATGTAAAGGTTAGCATAATTATATTAAATAAATGTGATTAATATAGGTTGACATCAAACATATGTGTAATCATATCAATAAATATGATTAATATCTTCACAAGTTTCATAAATTTATGAAGATATATATATGTATAAATTACTTGTAATTTTTCATTGTTTAAGTTACATTTTTAATGTATAAAATGGATTCAATGTTTTCAGATTTTACTTGAACATAAAATAATGACATTCTTTAAAATAATTTAAACATATATATATATTTTTTTCAATTGCTTTATATAATGTATATATCTATATATATTAGTGGGCATAATGGTCAAGAGCATGTGTTTCGTTCTAAGAGGTCACATATTCAAAACAAGAGGGGGATAAGAGAGTAGACTTAGTAGTCAAAGTGGGTCCCTTGTCCCACAAACAAGGGCACACCAATTTGGTGTATGGCTTCACCTTGACCTAATGCTTTTTTATTATTTCCGAAGCGAAATATTTTATTTATAGTTGAGAGTGTGAGTAAAATCCTTTTATCACTTCTCCTTAGAATGACCAGTGAAATTAAGATTATTGATATTTTAAAATACTTTTAGTTAACAAAATTATAAATATCCCCATATTACACTGTTAAAAAAAAGCCTTTGACTTAATGATTTCAAATCATTTAAAAATTAAAATTAAAATAATTAATATCTTTATATATTATATAATATTAATATAAAAGTAACATATACTTAAAATATTCAAAAATATATATTTCTAATTAAATTGTATTAACAATTATCTACCATCCTTAGAAAAACTTATTTATTCCTCCAATACATCCCAAAAGTATATTGGAATGGTTTTGTAATAGTTATTTGTAATACACATAATTAGCAGAATCACATTTATATTAATATAAATGTGTTTGATAAAAGCTGATAAGCACAATAATACTAATAATAATAGGAAATTATAATAGTACATATAAACATATATTAGAACACAATATAATCAAACAAAACTTAAAATTATATATAACATATTAATTAAAATTGATAACCTAAATATATAACATTATTTATGATAGAAAAATATGATAAATAAAAAATAAAATTAACATTGAAAAAATAATAATAAAAATTAATAACCTAAATAGAAACAAAAAACCATATCATTAACCAATGTGAAATGTTTCTAAATTAATGTTCGTAATTAAAAATATAAAATAATGTTGTTAATTGAAAATAAAAAATAATGTTGGTAATTGACATGATTAATAATAATACTATTACTTAAAATGGAAAATATCATTATTCATAATACTATTAATATAATAAAATATAAAACAATATAAATAAAATTAATATAATAAAATATAAAATAATATAAATTAAAAAGAAATCTAATATAATTACACAAAAATGATCTTAGAAAATTAAAAAAAAACCAATATAAATACAAATAACTAAGAGTAAGTATAAGCATAGCAAAAATTAAATGCATTGAAGAGAACATAAATTTCCACATCAACAACAATCTTTGTGAATCACTAACAAGCATTAATGATAGTTAAGAAAGGAAAAATCTCGGTTGCAATGCAACAAAAAATGAGATGAAAGTGTAAAGATTAGAGGACCAATGACAACAACTCAAAGTTTAGTAGCATTGAAATAAATAAAAATAACAATAACAACACATTACACAGCAAAAATTCAAGTCTCAACACTCGACGAGAACATAATTATTTGATAGGATCCTCTTCCAAATCATACCGAGAGCAGTGGCAAAAGAAAAAGAAATACCAATTCAAATCAATAGGATAATTATCACGATACTTCACACTTTTAGGCCAGTCCCTTCCTGTTTTCCTCCCTGATTCTCTTTGGTGCAAATGATATAAAATTTGAAGATCTGATTTCATTCCACTTAAAACACGAATATATTGATCGAAAAAATCAGGATGGAAGCCATGTCTTTTATCAAACCTTGCATGAATAAAGGTAACAAAACCAATGGTTTTCTTAATATAATTAATCACTTTGATGTAATAACTACCATCATTGTTCTTCATAACCGTGAATCATTGACAAAAAGATACAATTAAAATCGGTACATTCAAAGAAAACAAATTAATAAAAAACAAAACAATTAATTTATGATCTTGGTTATTTCATATGTTTTCTTAATAGAATTAATCACTTTGATGTAATAACTACCATCATTGTTCTTCATAACTATGAATCATTGACGAAAAGATACAATTAAAATCGGTACATTCAAAGAAAACAAATTAATAGAAAACAAAACTATTAATTTATGATCTTGGTTATTTCATATTCAAGCATAAATATAAAAGGATTCAAATCAATGAAATAAAAAAATGAAAACAACTAAAATTTAAGGAATCAAACAACAATTGCTGTGAAATAGTCAATTTACTTACTTCAGTAAACAACAATTGTATTGAAATCAACAAAAAGGAAAACAAAGAACTTACGAAGGTTCATACAAATAATTGCAAAAAATAATAACAAATAAAGAGGCAATCTAGCCTTTTCTCTTAAACACATGCATACAAATAATTGGAAGCAAGAAGGAAAAATACAAAAAAAAAATCATGAATAGCAAACTGTATTCAAGATAAATACCCCAAAAATGATATTGACTTTAATAACTCATCTTTCTTTCTAAGTGTAACATATGCACTATCTTTCATTTTTTAATAACATTTAAAAGTAAAAGGAAATGAAATATGCAAACCATCTATTGATTTCACTCTCGATATAGTTGTGAATGTTAGACCTTGCATCTCTTTGTCTCCAATATCGACAATGGGTCATTACAAAGTCATCCCGTATGATTTTTGTATTGTCAACATCCATGCCATTTCCAAAGGCATTTGCCTCGTATTCCTCGTAAGAACAGGTAGAATCAGTACAAGAATTGGATAATCCTTATCAAATGGCACACCACAATACTTTTCAAACATAACTATAACAAACTATGGAAGTTGTGGCTCTTTGAACCATAAGAAAAGAAAATATTTTCAATATATCCAAGTACACCATTAACCAGACCAACTTCAACCAACAAATTACACGTTAACATCACACACTCTCCACGAGATAACATTACTTCACACTCCAACATATTATCATCACTATCACTTATTTTTGTTCTTCTACTTCTTTCTGCAATACATCTCGCAATAGGATGCTTTAACACTTTAAGCATTTTTCAATTGGGCAAATTGATGAGATTATTCGCTACAAATAAGTGAACAAAATAATCAAACAAAATCCTCTCTTGTCGATCCAAGCAACTATTAACACGGGTCATAAGAACATACTATCATTAAGACAAGGCTCTGCATTTCTGATATTGGTTAAAAGATTGTGAAATGATGCTTATCTTGGATCATCTCCTTACTGTCTATCAATTTTTTCCAGAGCCACTACAATGTTGAAGCTTTCCCATAGAAATTTCTGAGTTGTTCTGTGTGCATACAAGGGTTTATCCTTAATATTTTCCCATTCTATTGGTTCAACGGATGTGTTATTTCAATTCTCAATAAATCTTTTGATTCGATCAAATTCCCGAGATTCATTAAGGAAGCGAAAAAATAAAGGACGATGAGTGACGGTGCAAGAAATTAGACTCGTCTATTTCAGTCTCTACATCTATCCTAGGTTTATCATCAACATGGCTATCAACATATTGTAACCTGCTAGAAACATCAGTAAGTGTTTTCGGGAGAGAAGCAACTAAATCCATGTCAATTTTGACATCATTCTAGTACTTTTCCATTTCGATTTTATAACACAATGCATCCATCACACGTTATCTCTTCACATAACATTCACAATAATCAGATTGAAGACCTTGCCTTCTTAGAATAAAAAAATATAGTTCTTCAACACATCATGTAATCTTCTTTTCAATTGAAGAAATATCTTGTGGAAAACGTATCATGTGGCTGCTATATTGACCACAATGAGCATGTGTCACTTGCAATATTGGATTTATCCACACTATTAGAATCTCTTCAACTTGTGTCAGAAATTTAGAACTTTAGGTTGCTCACCTGGATCCATGTTTTTAAAGTGAGAGAAGTGATGAGCACCTTTCTCATACTTACATCTTTTACAAATCGTCCCCTCGTGCAATCACATAACTTTAATACCAAGATAATGTTCATTAAATACATGGCACAAATTCACAACAGAAAAACTATTAATCATCGATCGAAAGTTTTTATGCATGTCAACTATTTGTTCCCTAAAATTATATGGAGCACTTTCATTTTCTCTACGAAACACAATTCCAGCTTGGAGATGATGGGAAACAACTAATGGAACTAGAGTATTGGTTTTATCATTTCTTTCCATAATATAATGGGAAATTATTCTTCTACATTCATTACACCTAACTAAATTCTACTTGGAAGAAAGAAAATAACCTTTGTAAGAATGAAATATCTACAAAACAAATCAAATTTGTTATTGAAACAAAAACAATTTACATTTTATTCATTTTTTCATCGACCATGTGCAATCCATGGAACTGATATTTCTTGCATTTCTTGCAAAGTTTTTTATCGACCACTATTCACTTCAACATAATTCTACAGAAAAACATCAAGAAAGAAATTCATAAAGCAAAGTAAATTTAACATTAACAACTAATAAACCTTTCAAAATAAATATGCATTAAGAACCTATACTCCGCGAAGAGGAAAGTTATACTCACATTCTTTGGCTTCAACAATATTCTCTATAGAGTTATGTCAAAAAATATTGGTTCCAAGATTTCAAACTGATTGACCCAAATCATCAACCATTCTAGCAAGAATATTACTATCACGAAAAAAATCATATGCAACAACTTATTCTCTCGAATGACATTCCCTATTTTCCATTATAACATCTCTTGCACCATTTCCATCACCCCCAAGGTTATCATCTTTATCAAGCATCCCTATATGAACAAAATGTTCCAAAATAAACAATATCTCAGAAGATATATGGAATCAACAACAAAGCAAACAAACATGCAAATAAAATGTTCTCCTATGTACAGATGAAAGTTTCTAAACTTATGATTAGTTAACCCATACATTTTATCATTTCGTGAAGTTTGAAAAGTTGGTTGTTGACCCTCGAATTCAGGAAGAAATAAAGGTTTGGCTTCTTCTAAATCTATTTGGCGGTTAGTAATCATTTTGACATTGTTCTGAAGAAACAATACGGGAAAAAATAAAACTGTAAAAATTTCATATGGACATGAAAAAAGATGCAAAGGAAAAAAATTTTAACTCCCTACATTGTTGCAACAAACACATTACATACAGATTCAACAGGGGTAGCTATATTAACAATATAGTCTCTACAAGAAACCCCTGACCCTCTTCCCCAACACAATCTCCCAAATTTTTGACCATTTGAGGAAATTATTTATTTGTAAAGTTCTCATCAACTCCAAAAATACATTTCTTTCATTGTTTTCACAGCAAATACCATTATTGTTCATACGAAGGCTCTCTTTCAAAACACAATATTTTGAAAAAAGACAAAAGCTAGTAAACCTTCAAAAAATATAAATTCTTTCAGATGATAAACATCCGACAAAATGACCATCAAAAACAAAATTCTCTATAGAAAACCACTACTCTTTTCATACTTATGATTTAAACCTCCTCCTTATTCATCATTTTCTAAAGATATTTTCTTTTGTTAATACACATCTCTTCTCCGTACTTTATGACTTCCTGATTCTGATGATACCACTATCATTGATATTCATTTGATCGTTGTCGTGTATGAGGAAAGAGAGGTCTTTTCGCACCACTCTTGCTTTTTATTTCACTTAACATCTCTATGATAAATTTAAATTGAGTTCAAAAGTCATTTCATAATTCTGTTTGACGTGAATACATACTCTTCAATCTTGAAATAGCTAAAAACTAACAAAAGTACACGAAAAATATTTGAGAAATTATGTTTCCCATGACAAACTTGGAACACATGGAAATATGTCCCCCTTACACATAATCAATACAAAAACAATTTCTAGAAATTAAAAACAAAGAAATACGAACTACATTCAAAATTTACCAAACGTATATCATCAATATAACTTCAAAATGTGAGTTACAATGATGTTAAAAAAATATTTAAAAGCATTCAGAAGGTCCTCTACATTATCAAAAAACAAACAGGTTCAAGCTTGAAAAACTAATTCAATACATCCACCCATATGCCGCTATGTGAAGAATACAATATGCATTTCGAATAACCAAAAATACATTTCCATTTTGAAAGGCATCATCAAAATCCTCAACCATTTGTAGATAGAAGCATGATGCTTGGTCCTTAATATAACATCAAAATGTGAAATACAATTATGTTCAAAAAAATATTTAAAAACATTAAACATACATATGGTCTTCAGTAATATACCAAAAAAAACATGTTCATGCCTCAAACGCTAATTGAATACATCGATAGGAAGTTGAGGTATCTCAACAATAGAATCTGCATTAGAAATCAACAAAAAAATATTTCCATTTTCAATCAAGTCATCAAAATCCTTAGTTGTTTGTAGATAGAAGTATGACGCTTCAAGCACATATAATCCATCAATAATGTCTCTTTTTCACAATCCACTCAGTAAATCATACAACTTTAACTACAGTCCAGACCAACCGAGAATAAGGACTTTTTCTCCAACTATGCGCAAAGGTAGGTAACCTACGCATTTACTATTTATATCTAAAGAGACAGATTCAAGAAAAGTCCATCTGTGTCCCCAATCATCTTCAAAATATTTGAAACTTTTCTCTTTCGAAAATCGACCAAATTGAAAATTCTCTACCTCTTCAAGTGACTAAACAGATGTGCGACTATTATTAACAAAACACACAAGTTGATTCTCATATAACCATAATGACATACATTATATGTCGATGATAGGAAAAAATGAATAACCCCAATTGTTTATGTTCAAATCCAACCAGTATATAGTGTAACCATAAGCAGGGTTATTCTTTTGTCCAATAAAATGTTTCTTTAAACAAGATAAACTCCTTTTGTGGAGTTACACCACCGTATGGAAGCTCTGTCCTTTTCCAAACGTTGTCAACACTACTGCAAATGAGAAAATGTGAGTCCATGTTTTTACAATCATGTTTCAAAAACACCCATTCATAATTTCCTCAACTCTATTTTTGAAATAAAGAAAAGAATCCTCAATCCCCATCAATAAGAACTCCAACATTTCTAAATGTCTTCATAAAAAGGTTGACAATGAAATAATTTTTTGTATGCAAATGACTTCCAAGCGTGCTGAACATAATCATTGATCCCAATGTACATTCAATTTTGTATGAAAAATGAAGAAAACGAAACACCATAGTAGGCAAGCGACCATTATTGTTAAGGTATGATGCTAGGAAGCAATGATTGGAAAAATAAGACGAGAAATAAATAAATTATAACTCGTTCCCACGACATCGATCAGAAGACGCAAGGAAAAATTGGTTTTTCAAAACAAGACACCATTGTCTAACAAACAACCTAAATTTCATCAAGACTAACAAAGGAAGCCAATGAAACAGAAGCTCAATAAAGTCAAAGGGAAGAAATTTCCAAATAGCAAGATCCATACCAAAATAAGCAACCTATGTTGGCAACAAAGGAAGTCTTTCCTTGTGTACTATAAAGAAAAAAACAAAAGCGTATCAATCACAATAGCAACGTATCAATCACAATAGCAACAACATTCATTGATTATTTTAATGTGAAAATCAATTAGGAAAACAATCCATTTTCATCATTACTTGGTTCCTATATACTTCAATATTAGACTAAATAAATTAAATAGTGCAACTTAGAACTCTATAATTATTCAAATTTATAACCACCTTATAAGAACACTTTTTTAAAACATTTCCTCAAAGATGAGCAAGTTAAAAGTTTTCAAAATTTGAGAAAATTGATCCCCTAAACACTTAATAAATCTATTTGTTAAATAAATTCAAACTAATATTCCATAGATACAAAATTAAGATAGCTATATACATATAGCTCCTCATAAATTACTAACCAATTATTTTATATGTTTTTTTAATAATAATAAAAATTAATTCACATTCATAGATAAAATCCAATAATCATTGTCTTTATTATTCATTAACAACTGAATTATCATATGATTTTTCACCATTCAAATAAATAATAATTATGCTAATCATTAATTAAATTATTATTATAGTATCATCTTAAAAAACAATTATACGAAACATTTTCATAGATATCAAGTGATTATATATTACTAAAAAGTTAGCTTCTGATTTGGTGTAAAGTCCTTAATCTACTAAAATTACACATGATTATCCTCCTCTATCAACCAGGAATTTCAACTTTACAAAAACGTTATTATACAAAGGTATGAACATGGCTTTTCATTAAATATATGCATCCGTAGGTTAACATAGAGAACAATAGATCATTGAGATAGGACTTTGGTGATGTATGTAAATGAATAATTAATGAGCCCTACACTACATTTATTCCATAATATTTCATACCACTTTTGGATTAAAATTTTTGTTGAATTCACATTGATCCATGTAATATGTCCTATCAAATCCAATTTCCATATTAATAAACTTTTGGCTAAAAGCAATTTCAAATCCAATTTCCATATTAATAAACTTTTGGCTAAAAGCAATTTCTTTTTATTATCCTTTCCCAAACAGATGCATAAAGTTTGACTTGAAATTTTACAAATAAATTTAATGTTGTGAAGATACCATTCCATGTTAATATATTACCGATATTTTAAATGAGCCAAAAGCAATTTCTTTTTATTATCCTTTCCCAAACAGATGCATCAAGTTTGACTTGAAATTTTACAAATAAATTTAATGTTGTGAAGATACCATTCCATGTTAATATATTACCGATATTTTAAATGATGGGAAGGCTTGTGATTTGAAGGGTAACCGTGAAAACCAATAGACCTTAACTTTCTTGAAATTCAACTTGTACTTTCACCCTCTATTTTCCATGTTACAATGGAATTGTTTAAAATACGAAAAGTGAACAAAATAAATAGAAATTTTATTTCCTTAAATTCAACATGTACTTTCAACTATTATTTTCATGTTATAATGGAGCTTTTAAATAAAATAAAATAAATAAAATAAAATAAAAACACATTGCAACCAATAGTAATCTATTAAAAAACAATATCTGCTAAAAAAGAATATTTCAAAATAATAGGTATAAAATGATAATACAAATGGCAATATAGATAAAAATAATATTATTCCGTCAATATTTTATCATATAAATAATGGCTAAATAATGATTATTTCACATACAAGATATATACGCATGCATGTTTCAGATATTTTTGAATTTAATAAACCACATCTAAAAATTCATGCATTATTTTATTTATTTACTTTAATTTATAATTCCCGATTGCTTAATTTGTTTATTAGTCTTTGTCGTCCCAGCATGGACTCCAGTAATCAGAAATGAGCACAGCATTATTAGTGCTCCTTTTACTCCTAGCTTATCAACTATAAACCAAGTTTGCAAACACATATCGATAAATCATGTTATTTGGCTTCTTCTCGAGGACCGAAGCTAATCCTAAGCTAAAGCATGGGTTATAATTTTGTGTTTGTTTGATATTTTGAAACTCGTAAAAATACTATTAATTTAATGTTGGCATTAGTCAACGGCACTAAATGTTATCTCCGCTATTTTGGATTTCCATGGACTGCATGGTATATTAGAGGAACCATCAGCTTTGCTTGTACACCAGGGTACCAAACATCTACATCTACCATAGCTATGTGCATGTCTGTTTGTCGTTGTCCACCTACAACCGCTTCAATCTAGGTGCCATGCCACACACTGTAATAGTTGTCCCTTTTGCAAGATTGCATGAGAGAGTTTTCCATAAGCCGGAGTCCTTGAGTCTTCTGCATCATAATGAGGATGAGCCAGTCTGTGGTGTCTTGTCTTGTATGAAGATTACAAGAAGTCCTTTGAAACTTGAGGTCAAGGCCACCTGCCTGTGAAATTTGAGATCAAGGCTATGGAGTAGGAAATACAAAAACAACAACTACTTCACATTTATGGGTGGTTGATTAGGAACAAACGGAAGAACAATGGAGTAACAAGTAAGAAACAACTTTGCATTCTTTGCTATCATTTCCTACACAATCAATTTTCATTATGAATTCACTCTTTACCATCATTTTTTCATTATGAATTCACTCTTTGTCATCGTTTCTGCACACTGTACAATCAATTTTAATTTGTGATCTTTCAATGAACACAACATTTTTTTTCCTTTTATTTTTTATTTTTATGATACTCTTAAATGCTATGGTGAGATTAGAAACAAAATAACTCACCTTTCTACCAAAAAAAATCAAAAAAATAAAATTATGCACCTAAAACCCATAAAAATATCTTAACTACTCCATACAATTTAAATTCTTAATGAATGCATAATGCATTAAAATATTTTAATTACTCCATACAATTTAAGTTTTTAATGAAGGCATAATCCACAAATTAGCAAAAAATATTGAATACGTTGTTGGGTTGTTGTACAGAGGATACAATCTTTAAACAATAATACCATATGATGTTTGATGTTTCAAACATTTTACTAGTCCAACGTGAATACATTTTTGTACACAACATACTAAAATACAACCAACATTAATGTTATATAAATATGTGAAAGAAATTTGAAAGAAAACATACCTGGAATCATGCACAATTAAAGGAATTATGGTTCCAACATAAATGCGTTTTTGTACACAACATACTAAAATACAACCAACATTAATGTTATATAAATCTGTGAAAGAAATTTGAAAGAAAACATACCTGGAATCATGCACAATTAAAGGAATTCTGGTTCTTAGGTCCATTTCAACTTCTTACCGTCTGTCCAGCCTGAAGTTTCTAGCTAATTAGGATTTACCTACCACCACAGTTGCCAGCACGCTGGACAACAAAACCCTGAACAACAAATCCAGTAGCAGCACTTCTTGCAAAACAACCAGTTATAGTTTGTGCAGCAGGGGTGATAGGAATAGGAAAACTTCCAAAGAGGCCATTTCCAGGCATTCTATTACATTTTACCCCTTTCTCTGAAGATTGAATTTTTATGACTTAATACAAATTTGGACTCGATAAAAACTGTGTGAAGTCCCAGAGCCCTATTCAATGTATATAAAGATTAGAATCAGTCAAATGGTATACCTTATAGAGCATTTACGAGCTAGAGCTAGTTCGAGAATAAGTGCTTATTTGGGGCTTCTACTGCAAATGGTATACTTTAGAGAGCATTGACGTAGAGAGCATTGATGAGCTACTTCAGGAACTCTTTGACGAGAATTGACGAGCTTTGGTTTGTTGCTTCCAGATAGGTTGACACTGTGTTGATACCTTCATTTCCTTTTTCCAAAACAAAAAAACAATGGATACCTTCATTTCCTATTACAAGAAAATGTTTCACCTTATCGGATGTTGCTTCAAAGACGGTCAATTCAAATGTTTACAGAGTTAAACTTTCATCTGTCCTCCATCTGCACCATCACAAAACCGTTAGATGGCTAAATATTCATTAAATCTCTGGCACGAAGGAATCAAAAGACCATAAAACCATTAGATCTGTAAATATTCATTAAATCTCAGCGCAAATATTCAAAAGACCATATATTTAGTGTGGAGAGGGGATATGTGGGCTGCATGCAAGCCCCTGTGCCTACACCCAAGTTTTATTTTTCTATATTTAACTTTATGTTAATTATTATATTTAATTTTTAATTGTTAATTTTCTGTCAATGAACTGCAAATTTAATTCAGATAAATTGTATGCCTTTACATACAACACACGTGTATAAACTATATAATAACTGAAAACTTTTAATCAAGGCCACCATAGCCTGTATAAGCTTTCTCCTTCCCAACACAAGTAGTCGTGCAAAACCTTATGATGTTGAAGGCCACGTTATGCTATTTATGCTTCTTCTCAAGAAAGCAAGTTCAATCTAGTCCAACTCGTTGTGTAGAAGAGAGACGGGCAGAATAATCAGTTTTTGTTCTAGCAAGTCAAACCTTCCCCTCACTTACAATTCGCGAGGATAAGAAGTTTAGGAAAGACCCGGTTGCAGAGAAATATCATGGGCAGATCTACGAGTTAGTGCTACGAAATAAAATTGATTTCTTAAATAGACCGTCAATTAGCCAGTCGTAGGAGTTAGTGCTGCGAAATAGAATTGATTTCTGAAATAGACGATCAGTCAACCAATCTCGCCAAAGGAGTAATGGGCCAAGGAGTGCCACTTATGCTTTATAGCTTCATTCTAGGTCTTACTTTTGGTTTTCTTCCGGCAAGTACAAGCCTTCCCGTGTGCTTATCACCTTCCAAATCTCTTTCTATGGATCGATGAATTGGAATTTGAATCTTTCTATTATGTTTTCCTTCTGATTTTGGAGCTACTATTTCTCCTCTTTCTTTTCTGAGTGGTAGGATGTCACGCGTCTTTGGGAAGATCAATTCATCTTGAAGTTGGAAGTGTGAGTAATAAGTTCTTTATTCTACTTTCCTCTTTCGATAAGTGGATAAGGAGCTCTACTTCTCGATGTCAACTTTTCACTGTTACTCTCAATAGGGATGTAAGCCACCTCATTCCACCTTTAGTGTGCTTTGCGTATGAGAGTTCAGAACGTGAATTGTAATTATACCAAGCTTGTTGTCTTGGAACGGGAATTGGATCTGTATAAAGGAAGACGCTCTTTCCTTTATTGTGGTGATTTGCGTATGAGAGTTCAGAAAGTGAATTGTAATTATACCAAGCTTGTTGTCTTGGAACGGGAATTGGATCTGTATAAAGGAAGACGCTCTTTCCTTTATTGTGGAACTTTGCTTTTGAGGAGCAATTTCATCACTTTAGTTTAGAACAAGCACAATAGTCTCTCTTTTTATTGGTCAAGTGGTTAGTGGGCAGAGGACTCAGATTTGTTTCAAGAAAGTAGCACCAGGAACATCCATATCAAAAGCATATGCCCCTTTAATTAGTTGAGCAGTCCTTTAAGTAGTTTAAGCAGTTGATCTATTAGTGGAATGCCTAGTTATAGGCACAGTTACAGCACGAGATTCTGATGTTCAAGTTGGAAATCCATATCCAAGGCAGTTCCAGGTCCTCTGATTGAAATAATTGAATTGCTGGACTGAATCCAGTTCAAGCAAATTGATAAGTCAAGCTCTGTTTTAGCTCAATAAGTTGTGAGTGCCAATGCTCCGATCCAGATAAGCCAATAAGTTTTGGCTTTACAGTGGATAATGGAAGCGAGGTATATGTTTTCTTTTTGATGCCTTATGATACAGCCAACACAAAACAGGAAACAGTATGGACACATGGAGAAAATCAAAGGACAAGATCAGTGGTGAAATGATCTCTTCGCGGGAAGAGAAGTAACACTCTCTTTTGAGAAATTTTGTAAAAACAAAACTGTTATAACAGCAATGGAGCTGAGTTATGTATATGCAACTTTTTATAATATAAAAAGTTCCTTTTTTTCTTTTGGAAAAAAAAATTAAATTTGTCATTTGAATATATAAGTGGGGAATGATTTTAACATATATCTATATAAATTAAATTTGCTAGTTTCTAATATATAAGTAGTTTAGCATTCTCATAATAATATAATTAAAAAAATAAAAAAAGCAAATTTACTATTTGAATGAAATTTAAATTATTTACAAAATTGATCAGAAAATATAAACAACATTAAAATACTATTATTTTTTCATTAAACATTTTGGATTACACAAAATATAGTACAGGTTAACAATAAAATTTGTTTTACCGTACAAAAAAATAAATGTAATTGCAATAATGTGTACCTACAAAAAAATAAATGTAATTGCAATAATGCAAGAGTAGTCAGGGCCAACTGGAAATATAAACAAAAAAAAATTAAAATACTATAATTTTGTCGTTGAACATTTTCGATTACACAAAATATATTATAAATGGAAATGTGTTAGCAATCATATATAAAAAAGAATTGTAATTGCAACAAGACGTACCTACTAACAATGGCTTAGTCACGGCCTACCGAAAATTACCATTTTAAGGTTGAATGTTCGACAAATTATTTCATCCTCCTTTTAACGTTATATGAGGGTTTGTTTTCCTGGTCTCCCTGCAATTTAGTCGGCAAATATCTTGGTATTTGGATTCGTAACAGTTGTAATCTGGGGCAATTCCTTGTACATAACTTTCACAAATGATAAATTGGGAAGGGAAAGTACGTAAACGTTTAGTATGGAATATGAATTATATTGTATTGTATTTTGATATTTCCAGGCTAACCACATCCAGCACAACGTAAGAAATACATTTCCTAGTTTAAATTTATTATTTAATAAAACATCATTGACTACATATACTGTGGAACGAAACTGAGCACTCAAATTAGGTAACTGCAACAAACCAAGGATCCAGTATGCTCCACTCGACTGTTTTGCTTCATATAATTAACTACCATAACAATAAACAACGATCCAGTATGCTTGACTGCATTTGCTTGATATAATTAACTACCATAACAATAAACAACGACAATGTAAGAGTGTGAATTAAGATGAGAAAATGGTGTCACTACATAATCTTTCTAGGTGCTTTCGTCTTAATGCATTCTCTTTTCTCTACCTATATCACCAAGAACTCGTGATTCATTATCCTCACGGTTCGGATATTCGGCCTCGTCTTCATAGGTGACTCTGGAAAAGGCAACACCCAAAGAAACAAAAATTCTCCTCCTCTTACAAGTTGATACGTAACACGATTCACTAACCCCATTCTCCTCTTTCTTCTCCTCCTTTTCACCTGATGTAGAAAAAAGAAGCACCCAGCGGGCAACCAAGTGCATGATTCTCAGCAAAAATTGTGGTACTGAAGTTTTCCCGGGACTCTGGTGGACCCATGAGATGAGATTCATTAATCTTAAACATTGTGAAAACTAACATGCGGGTACCCTCTCTGGGAGGTTCATAGTCAATCACATTTAACAGCGGCAATCCTAATATTGCAGCACAGAGAAACAAACATATTCCTGACGGTTAACAAACATGTTTGATATATGGATAAATTTCATGGTCAAACCCATAAAAAACCCATGAAAAACCTGCACAACGTAGCGATTAACACCGTTATTATGAAATTAGTTAATGGATTCCTTGTGCCATTTTATTTGAAATCTTTTCTGAGTTCAGGCGGATTATAACATACCAGTGCAGGTACTCGCCTCCAGGAGCCTCAGGATCCGTAAGTAATGAATTTCAGCTTGACGAAATACAGGTGAATAGATTATTATCCCGGGATATCTTGATTAAATTAGGAATTAAACTTACCCATACTACTAATTTCGGTTCTCTGCAGAGTAGTCGTATGCTAAGATCATAATAGATTTCACACCGAGGACGGTGTTGCAGTTGAGCAGAGGTTACTTCATCACCAATGTCGATTCGTGTATCGCCGAAGAATAGAACGGATATCACATGAGGATATCACATGAGGATTCGTGTATCGCCGAAGATTCCTGTAGAACGTGTCCGATAACTCCCGACTCGATCAGCCTCTGCCTTACGTAGTCCATTCTTTTGCGGAACACAAATCAGAAGGATCCCAAATGAAAAAGAAAAAGAATGAATACCGCGTCTGAAACCTCTGCAGCCGAAGATCCGAAATCAAGAAGAATGAATGAAAAAATGAATGGACAGGACTTTTTAAAGGTGGGGAAAGTGAGACCCGCGAAAATAAGTTAGTTGCCCTTTTTAATGGCGGGAAAGTGGGTCCCACGAAGAAAAGTTAGTCCATGTTTGTGACATAGCTGAGAAGTAGATTTGTTTACTCAAGTATGATAATAAATAAACAAATTCTTATGTTTATAAATTAAAATATTTAAAAATAGATAATAAAGTAAACCTATTTTCATCTTAATTTTATTGTGTATATCTTTAGTGTTTAGTTAATCTATGGTTGATAGATAGACCTATAATAAATGGGAGTTTTGAAAACAAATCAAAGTTTCCCATTTCGAGTTTGGTTATAGATGGACACTTTAGGAATAACTTTGTTATGCAATTTCAGAATATAAATTGATATTTTAGTTTTGTTAATCAATTTGAGAATGTAAAGGTTAGCATAATTATATTAAATAAATGTGAGTAATATATGTCGAGAGGTATATATCAAACACGTGTAATCATATCAATAAATATGATTGATATTTCCAAAAGTTTCATAAATTTATGAAGATATACATGTATAAATTACTTGTAATTTTTCATTGCTTAAGTTACATTTTTTAATGTATAAAATGGATTCAATGTCTTCAGATTTTACTAGATATAAAATAGTGACATTTCTTAAAATAATTTAAACATAATTTTTTTTTTCAATTACTTTGTATAATGTATATATCTATATATATTAGTGGGTATAATGGTCAAGAGCATGTGTTTCGTCCTAAAAGGTCACATATTCAAAATGAGAGGGGGATAAGAGAGCAGACTTAGTAGTCAAAGTGGGTCCCTTGTCCCACAAACAAGGGCACACCAATTTCGTGTATGACTTCACCTTGACCTAATGCTTTTTTATTATTTCCAAAGCGAAATATTTTATTTATAGTTGAGAATGTGAGTAAAATCCTTTTATCACTTCTCCTTAGAATGGCCAGTAAAATTAAGATTATTGATATTTTAAAATACTTTTAGTTAACAAAATTATAGATATCCCCATATTACACTGTAAAAAAAAAAGCCTTTGACTTAATGATTTCAAATCATTTAAAATTAAAATTAAAATAATTAATATCTTTATATATTATATAATATTAATATAAAAATAACATATACTTAAAATATTCAAAAATATATATTTACAATTAAATTGTAGTAACAATGATCTACCATCCTTAGAAAAACTTATTTATTCATGTAATACATATAATTAGCACAACCACAATTATATTAATATAAATGTGTTCGATAAAAGCCGATAATAATAATAATAATAATAATAATAATAATAATAATAAGAGGAGGAAATAATAATAGTACATATAAGCATATATTAGAACACAATGTAATCAAACAAAACTTAAAATTATATAAAACATATTAATTAAAATTGATAACTTAAAAAAAAAAAAAATTATCTTTGAAAAAATAACAATAAAAATTAATAACCTAAATAGAAATAAATAGAAACAAAAAACCATATCATTAACCAATGTGAAATGTTTCTAAATTAATATTCGTAATTAAAAATATAAAATAATGTTATTAATTGAAAATAAAAAATAATGTTGGTAATTGACATGATTAATAATAATACTATTACTTAAAATGGAAAATATCATTATTCATAATACTATTAATATAATAAAATATAAAACAATATAAATAAAATTAATATAATAAAATATAAAATAATATAAATTAAAAAGAAATTTAATATAATTACACAAAAATAATCTTAGAAAATTAAAAAAAAAAAACCAATATAAATACAAATAACTAAGAGTAAGTATAAGCATAGCAAAAATTAAATGCATTGAAGAGAACATAAATTTCCACATCAACAACAATCGTTGTGAATCACTAACAAGCATTAATGATAGTTAAGAAAGGACAAATCTCGGTTGCAATGCAACAAAAAATGAGATGAAAGTGTAAAGATTAGAGGACCAATGACAACAACTCAAAGTTTAGTAGCATTGAAATAAATAAAAATAAAAATAACAACACAT
The DNA here is from genome assembly GCA_031772625.1 of Pinus tabuliformis. Taxonomy (NCBI): domain Eukaryota; kingdom Viridiplantae; phylum Streptophyta; class Pinopsida; order Pinales; family Pinaceae; genus Pinus; species Pinus tabuliformis. Next base: position 727,008,377 of record CM062819.1, read on the forward strand.
TACACAACAAAAATTCAAGTCTCAACACGCGACGAGAACATAGTTATTTGATAGGATCCTCTTCCAAATCATAGCGAGAGCAGTGGCAAAAGAAAAAGCAATACCAATTCAAAACAATAGGATAATTATCAAGATACTTCACACTTTTAGGCGAGTCCCTTCCTGTTTTCCTCCCTGATTCTCTTTGGTGCAAATGATATAAAATTTGAAGATCTGATTTCATTCCACTTAGAAAACGAAAATACTGATCGACAAAGTCAGCATGGAACCCATGTATTTTATCAAACCTTGCATGAATAAAGGTAACAAAACCAATGGTTTTTTTAATAGAATTAATCACATTGATGTAATAACTACCATCATTGTTCTTCATAACCGTGAATCATTGACAAAAAGATACAATTAAAATCGGTACATTCAAAGAAAACAAATTAATAAAAAACAAAACAATTAATTTATGATCTTGGTTATTTCATATGTTTTTTTAATAGAATTAATCACTTTGATGTAATAACTACCATCATTGTTCTCCATAACTATGAACCATTGACAAAAGGATACAATTAAAATCGGTACATTCAAAGAAAACAAGTTAATAGAAAACAAAACTGTTAATTTATGATCTTGGTTATTTCATATTCAAGCATAAATATAAAAGGATTCAAATCAATGAAATAAAAAAATGAAAACAACTACAATTTAAGGAATCAAACAACAATTGCTCTGAAATAGTCAATTTACTTACTTCAGTAAACAAAAATTGTATTGAAATCAACAAAAACGAAAACAAAGAACTTACGAAGGTTCATACAAATAATTGCAAAAAATAATAACAAATAAAGAGGCAATCTCCTTTTCTCTTAAACACATGCATACAAATAATTGGAAGCAAGAAGGAAAAATACAAAAAAAGAAAAAAGAAAAAATCATGAATAGCAAATTCTATTCAAGATAAATACCCCAAAAATGATATTGACTTTAATAACTCATCTTTCTTTCTAAGTGTAACATATGCACTATCTTTCATTTTTTAATAACATTTAAAAGAAAAAGGAAATGAAATACGCAAACCATCTATTGATTTCACTCTCGATATAGTTGTGAATGTTAGACCTTGCATCTCTTTGTCTCCAATATCTACAATGGGTCATTACAAAGTCATCCCGTATGATTTTTGTATTGTCAACATCCATGCCATTTCCAAAGGCATTTGCCTCGTATTCCTCGTAATAACAGGTAGAATCAGTACAAGAATTGGATAATCCTTATCAAATGGCACACCACAATACTTTTCAAACATAACTATATCAAACTATGGAAGTTGTGGCAGCTTTGAACCATAAGCAAAGAAAATATTTTCAATATATCCAAGTGCACCATTAACCAGACCAACTTCAACCAACAAATTACACGTTAACATCACACACTCTCCACGAGATAAAATTACTTCACACTCCAACATATTATCATCACTATCACTTATTTTTGTTCTTCTACTTCTTTCTGCAATACATATCGCAATAGGATAATTTAACACTTTAAGCATTTTTCGATTGTGCAAATTTATGATATTATTCGCTACAAATAAGTGAACAAAATAATCAAACAAAATCCTCTCTTGTCAATCTAAGCAACTATCAACATGGGTCATAAGAACATATTATCATTAAGACAAGGCTCTCCATTTCTAATATTGGTTAAAATATTGTGAAATGATGCTTGTCTTGGATCATCTCCTTACTGTCTATCAATTTTTTCCGGAGCCACTACAATGTTGAAGCTTTCCCATATAAATTTCTGAGTTGTTCTGTTTGCATACAAGGGTTTATCCTTAATATTTTCCCATTCTATTGGTTCAACAGATGTGTTATTTCAATTCTCAATAAATATTTTGATTCGATCAAATTCCCGAGATTCATTAGGGAAGCGAAAAAATAAAGGATGATGAGTGATGGTGCAAGATATTAGACTCGTCTATTTCATTCTCTACATCTATCCTAAGTATATCATCAACATGGCTATCAACATATTGTAACCTGCTAGAAACATCAGTAAGTCTTTTCGGGAGAGAAGCAACTAAATCCATGTCAATTTTGACATCATTCTAGTACTTTTCCATTTCAATTTTATAACACAATGCATCCATCACACGTTGTCTCTTCACATAACATTCACAATAATCAAATTGAAGACCTTGCCTTCTTAGAATAAAAAAATATAGTTCTTCAACACATCATGTAATCTTCTTTTCAATTGAAGAAATATCTTGTGGAAAACGTATCAGGTGGCTGCTACATTGACCACAATGAGCATGTGTCACTTGCAATATTGGATTTATCCACACTATTAGAATCTCTTCAACTTGTGTCAGAAATTTAGAACCTTAGGTTGCTCACCTGGATCCATGTTTTTAAAGTGAGAGAAGTGATGAGCACCTTTCTCATACTTACATCTTTTACAAATCGTCCCCTCGTGCAATCACATAACTTTAATACCAAGATAATGTTCATTAAATACATGGCACAAATTCACAACAGAAAAACTATTAATCATCGATCGAAAGTTTTTATGCATGTCAACTATTTGTTCCCTAAAATTATATGGAGCACTTTCATTTTCTCTACGAAACACCATTCCAGCTTGGAGATGATGGGAAACAACTAATGGAACTAGAGTATTGGTTTTATCATTTCTTTCCATAATATAATGGGAAATTATTCTTCTACATTCATTACACCTAACTAAATTCTACTTGGAAGAAAGAAAATAACCTTTGTAAGAATGAAATATCTACAAAACAAATAAAATTTGTTAATGAAACAAAAACAATTTACATTTTATTCATTTTTTCATCGACCATGTGCAATCCATGGAACTGATATTTCTTGCATTTCTTGCAAATTTTTTTATCGACCACTATTCACTTCAACATAATTCTACAGAAAAACATCAAGAAAGAAATTCATAAAGCAATGTAAATTTAACATTAACAACTAATAAACCTTTCAAAATAAATATGCACTAAGAACCTATACTCCGTGAAGAGGAAAGTTATACTCACATTCTTTGGCTTCAACAATATTCTCTATAGAGTTATGTCAAAAAATATTGGTTCCAAGATTTCAAACTGACTGACCCAAATCATCAACCATTCTAGCAAGAATATTACTATCACGAAAAAAATCATATGCAACAACTTATTCTCTGGAATGACATTCCCTATTTTCCATTATAACATCTCTTGCACCATTTCCATCACCCCCAAGGTTATCATCTTTATCAAGCATCCCTATATAAACAAAATGTTCCAAAATAAACAATATCTCAGAAGATATATGGAATCAACAACAAAGCAAACAAACATGCAAATAAAATGTTCTCTTATGTACAGATGAAAGTTTCTAAACTTATGATTAGTCAACCCATACATTTTATCATTTCGTGAAGTTTGAAAAGTTGGTTGTTGACCCTCGAATTCAGGAAGAAATAAAGGTTTGGCTTCTTCTAAATCTATTTGGCGGTTAGTAATCGTTTTGACATTGTTCTGAAGAAACAATACGGGAAAAAATAAAACTCTAAAAATTTCATATGGACATGAAAAAAGATGCAAAGGAAAAAAAATTTAACTCCCTACATTGTTGCAACAAACACATTACATACAGATTCAACAGGGGTAGCTATATTAACAATATAGTTTCTACAAGAAACCCTTGACCCTCTTCCACAACACAATCTCCCAAATTTTCGACCATTTGAGGAAATTATTTATTTGTAAAGTTCTCATCAACTCCAAAAATACATTTCTTTCATTGTTTTCACAGCAAATACCATTATTGTTCATACAAAGGCTCTCTTTCAAAACACAATATTCTGAAAAAAGACAAAAGCTAGTAAACCTTCAAAAAATATAAATTCTTTCAGATGATAAACATCCGACAAAATGACCATCAAAAACAAAATTCACTATAGAAAACCACTACTCTTTTCATACTTACGATTTAAACCTCCTCCTTATTCATCATTTTCTAAAGATATTTTCTTTTGTTAATACGCAACTCTTCTCCGTACTTTAATGACTTCCTGATTCTGATGATACCACTATCATTGATATTCATTTGATCGTTGTCGTGTATGAGGAAAGAGAGGTCTTTTCGCACCACTCTTGCTTTTTATTTCACTTAACATCTCTATGATAAATTTAAATTGAGTTCAAAAATCATTTTGTAATTCTGTTTGACGCAAATACATACTCTTCAATCTTGAAATAGCTAAAAACTAACAAAAGTACACGAGAAATATTTGAGAAATTATGTTTCCCATGACAAACTTGGAACACATGGAAATATGTCCCCCTTACACATAATCAAAACAAAAACAATTTCTAGAAATTAAAAACAAAGAAATACGAACTACATTCAAAATTTACCAAACGTATATCATCAATATAACTTTAAAATGTGAGTTACAATGATGTTAAAAAAATATTTAAAAGCATTCAGAAGGTCCTCTAGATTATCAAAAAACAAACAAGTTCAAGCTTGAAAAACTAATTCAATACATCCACCCATATGCCGCTATGTGAAGAATACAATATGCATTTCGAATAACCAAAAATACATCTCCATTTTGAAAGGCATCATCAAAATCCTCAACCATTTGTAGATAGAAGCATGATGCTAGGTCCTTAATATAACATCAAAATGTGAAATACAATTATGTTCAAAAAAATATTTAAAAACATTAAACATACATATGGTCTTAAGTAATATACCAAAAAAAACATGTTCATGCCTCAAATGCTAATTGAATACATCGATAGGAAGTTGAGGTATCTCAACAATAGAATCTGCATTAGAAATCAGCAAAAAAATATTTCCATTTTCAATCAAGTCATCAAAATCCTTAGTTGTTTGTAGATAGAAGTATGACGCTTCAAGCAAATACAATCCATCAACAATGTCTCTTTTTCACAATCCACTCAGTAAATCATACAACTTTAGCTACAGTCCAGATCAACCGAGAATAAGGACTTTTTCTCCAACTATGCACAAAGGTAGGTAACCTACGCATTTACTATTTATATCTAAAGAGACAGATTCAAGAAAAGACCATCTGTGTCCCCAATCATCTTCAAAATATTTGAAACTTTTCTCTTTCGAAAATCGACCAAATTGAAAATTCTCTACCTCTTCAAGTGACTAAACAGATGTGCGACTATTATTAACAAAACACACAAGTTGATTCTCGTATAACCCTAATGACATACATTATATGTCGATGATAGGAACAAATGAGTAACTCCAATTGTTTATGTTCAAATCCAACCAGTATATAGTGTAACCATAAGCAGGGTTATTCTTTTGTCCAATAAAATGTTTCTTTAAACAAGATAACCTCCTTTGGTGGAGTTACACCACTGTATGGAAGCTCTGTCCTTTTCCAAACGTTGTCAACACTACTGCAAATGAGAAAATGTGAGTCCATGTTTTTACAATCATGTTTCAAAAACACCCATTCATAATTTCCTCAACTCTATTTTTGAAATAAAGAAAATAATCCTCAATCCCCATCAATAAGAACTCCAACATTTCTAAATGTCTTCATAAAAAGGTTGACAATGGAATAATTTTTTGTATGCAAATGACTTCCAAGCGTGGTGAACATAATCATTGATCCCAATGTACATTCAATTTTGCATGAAAAATTAAAAAAACGAAACGCCATAGTAGACAAGCGACCATTATTGTTAAGGTATGATGCTAGGAAGCAATGATTGGAAAAATAAGACGAGAAATAAATAAATTATAACTCTTTCTCACGACATTGATCAGAAGACGCAAGGAAAAATTAGTTTTTCAAAACAAGACACCATTGTCTACAAACAAACTTAAATTTCATCGAGACTAACAAAGGAAGCCAATGAAACAGAAGCTCAATAAAGTCAAAGGGAAGAAATTTCCAAATAGCAAGATCCACACCAAAATAAACAACCTATGTTGGCAACAAAGGAAGTTTTTCCTTGTGTACTATAAAGAAAAAAACAAAAGCGTATCAATCACAATAGCAACAACATTCATTGATTATTATAATGTGAAAATCAATTAGGAAAACAATCCATTTTCATCATTGCTTGGTTCCTATATACTTCAATATTAGACTAAATAAATTAAATAGTGCAACTTAGAACTCCATAATTATTCAAATTTATAACCACCTTATAAGAACAATTTTTTAAAACATTTCCTCAAAGATGGGAAAATTAAATGTTTTCAAAATTTGGGAAAATTGATCCCCTAAACACTTAATAAATCTATTTGTTAAATAAATTCAAACTAATATTCAATAGATACAAAATTAAGATAGCTATATACATATAGCTCCTAATAAATTAGGAACCAATTATTTTATATGTTTTTTAATATTAATAAAAATTAATTGACATTCATAGTTAAAATCCAATAATCATTGTCATTATTATTCATATGATTTTTCACCTTTCAAATAAATGATAATTACCCTAATCATTAATTAAATTATTATTATAATATCATCTTAAAAAACAATTATATAAAGCATTTTCATAGATATCAAGTAATTATATATTGCTAAAAAGTTAGCTTCTAATTTGGTGTGGAATAGTTAATCTACTCAAATTACACATGATTATCCTCCTCTATCAACCGGAAATTTCAACTTTACAAAAACGTTATTATACAAAGGTATGAACATGGTTTTCCCTTATTATACAAAGGTATGAACATGGTTTTTCATTAAATATATGCATCTCTAAGTTAATATAGAGAACAGTAGATCATTGAGATAGTCCTTTGGTGATGTATGTAAATGAATAATTAATGAGCCATACACTCCATTTATTCCATAATATTTCATACCACTTGGGATTAAATTTTTTTTGTCGAATTCACATTGATCCATGTAATATGTCCTATCAAATGCAATTTCCACATTAATAAACTTTTGGCTAAAAGCAATTTCTTTTTACTATCCTTTCCCAAACAGATACATCAGGTTTCACTTGGAAATTTACAAATAAATTTAATGTTGTGGAGATACCATTCCATGTTAATATATTACCGATATTTTAAATGATGGGAAGGCTTGTGATTTGAAGGGGAACCGTGAAAACCAATAGACCTTAACTTTCCTGAAATTCAACTTGTACTTTCACCCTCTATTTTCCATGTTACAATGGAATTGTTTAAAATACGAAAAGTGAACAAAATAGAAATTTTATTTCCTTAAATTCAACATGTACTTTCAACTATTATTTTCATGTTATAATGGAGATTTTAAATAAAAAAAAGAAAAAAACACATTGCAACCAATAGTAATCTATTAAAAAACAATATCTGCTAAAAATGAATATTTCAAAATAATAGGTATAAAATGATAATACACATGGCAATATAGATAAAAATAATATTATTCCGTCAATATTTTATCATATAAATAATGGCTAAATAATGATTATTTCACATACAAGATATATACGCATGCATGTTTCAGATATTTTTGAATTTAATAAACCACATCTAAAAATTCATGCATTATTTTATTTATTTACTTTAATTTATAATTCCCGATTGCTTAATTTGTTTATTAGTCTTTGTCGTCCCAGCATGGACTGCAGTAATCAGAAATGAGCACAGTATTATTAGTACTGCTTTTAATCCTCGCTTATCAACTATAAACCAAGTTTGCAAACACATATCGATAAATCATGTTATTTGGCCTCTTTTCGAGGACCGAAGCTAATCTAAAGCTAAAGCATGGGTTATAATTTTGTGTTTGTTTGATATTTTGAAACTCGTAAAAATACTACTAATTTAATGTTGGCATTAGTCAACGACACTAAATGTTATCTCCGCTATTTTGGATTTCCATGGACTGCATGGTATATTAGAGGAACCATCAGCCTTGCTTGTACACCAGGGTACCGAACATCTACATCTACCATAGCTATGTGCATGTCTGTTTGTCGTTGTCCACCTACAACCGCTTCAATCTAGGTGCCATGCCACACACTGTAATAGTTGTCCCTTTTGCAAGATTGCATGAGAGAGTTTTCCATAAGCCGGAGTCCTTGAGTCTTCTGCATCATAATGAGGATGAGCCAGTATATGGTGTCTTGTCTTGTATGAAGATTACAAGAAGTCCTTTGAAACTTGAGGTCAAGGCCACCTGCCTGTGAAATTTGAGGTCAAGGCTATGGAGTAGGAAATACAAAAACAACAACTACTTCACATTTATGGGTGGTTGATTAGGAGAAGGACAGTGGAGCAACAAGTAAGACACAACTTTGCATTCTTTGCTATCATTTCCTACACAATCAATTTTCATTATGAATTCACTCTTTGCCATCATTTTTTCATTATGAATTCACTCTTTGTCATCGTTTCTGCACACTGTACAATCAATTTTAATTTGTGATCTTTCAATGAACACAACATTTTTTTTCCTTTTATTTTTTATTTTTATGATACTCTTAAATGCTATGCTGAGATTAGAAACAAAATAACTTACCTTTCTACCAAAAAGATAAAAAAAATAAAATTATGCACCTAAAACCCATAAAAATATCTTAACTACTCCATACAATTTAAGTTCTTAATGAATGCATAATGCATAAAAATATTTTAATTACTCCATACAATTTAAGTTTTTAATGAATGCATAATCCACAAATTAGCAGAAAATATTGAATACGTTGTTGGGTTGTTGTACAGAGGATACAATCTTTAAACAATAATACCATATGATGTTTGATGTTTCAAACATTTTACTAGTCCAACGTGAATACATTTTTGTACACAACATACTAAAATACAACCAACATTAATGTTATATAAATATGTGAAAGAAATTTGAAAGAAAACATACCTGGAATCATGCACAATTAAAGGAATTATGGTTCCAACATAAATGCGTTTTTGTACACAACATACTAAAACACAACCAACATTAATGTTATATAAATCTGTGAAAGAAATTTGAAAGAAAACATACCTAGAATCATGCACAATTAAAGGAATTCTGGTTCTTAGGTCCATTTCAACTTCTTACAGTCTGTCCAGCCTGAAGTTTCTAGCTAATTAGGATTTACCTACCACAAGTTTCTAGCTAATTAGGATTTACCTACCACCACAGTTGCCAACATGCTGGACAACAAAACCATGCTGGACAACAAAACCCTGAACAACAAATCTAGTAGCAGCACTTCTTGCAAAACAACCAGTTATAGTTTGTGCAGCAGGGGTGATAGGAATATAGGAATAGGAAAACTTCCAAAGAGGCCATTTCCAGGCATTCTATTACATTTTACCCCTTTCTCTGAAGATTGAATTTTTATGACTTAATACAAATTTGGACTCGATAAAAACTCTGTGGAGTCCCAGAGCCCTATTCAATGTATATAAAGATTAGAATGAGTCAAATGGTATACCTTATAGAGCATTGACGAGCTAGTTCGAGAATAAGTGCTTATTTGGGGCTTCCACTGCAAATGGTATACTTTAGAGAGCATTGATGTAGAGAGCATTGATGAGCTACTTCAGGAACTCTTTGACGAGAATTGACGAGCTTTGGTTTGTTGCTTCAGATAGGTTGACACTGTGTTGATACCTTCATTTCCTTTTTCCAAAACAAAAAAACAATGGATACCTTCATTTCCTATTACAAGAAAATGTTTCACCTTATCGGATGTTGCTTCAAAGACGGTCAATTCAAATGTTTACAGAGTTAAACTTTCATCTGTCCTCCATCTGCACCATCACAAAACCGTTAGATGGCTAAATATTCATTAAATCTCTGGCACGAAGGAATCAAAAGACCATAAAACCATTAGATCTGTAAATATTCATTAAATCTCAACGCAAATATTCAAAAGACCATATATTTAGTGTGGAGAGGGGCTATGTGGGCTGCATGCAAGCCCCTGTGCCTACACCCAAGTTTTATTTTTCTATATTTAACTTTATGTTAATTATTATATTTAATTTTTAATTGTTAATTTTCTGTCAATGAACTGCAAATTTAATTCAGATAAATTGTATGCCTTTACATACAACACACGTGTATAAACTATATAATAACTGAAAACTTTTAATCAAGGCCACCATAAGCTAGGTGCTAGGTGAATAAGAAAAGTTTTTTCATTTTATAGCCTGTATAAGCTTTCTCCTTCCCAACACAAGTAGTCGTGCAAAACCTTATGATGTTGAAGGCCACGTTATGCTATTTATGCTTCTTCTAAAGAAAGCAGAGTCACTCTAGTCCAACTCGCTGTGTAGAAGAGAGACGGGCAGAATAATCAGTTTTTGTTCTAGCAAGTCAAGCCTTCCCCTCACTTGCAATTCGCGAGGATAAGAAGTTTAGGAAAGCCCCGGTTGCAGAAAAATATCATGGGCAGATCTACGAGTTAGTGCTACGAAATAAAATTGGTTTCATTCTAGGTCTTACTTTTGGCTTTCTTCCGGCAAGTACAAGCCTTCCCCTGTTCTTATCAACTTCCAAATCTCTTTCTTTGGATCGATGAATTGGAATTTGAATCTTTCTATTATGTTTTCCTTCTGATTTTGGAGCTACTATTTCTCCTCTTTCTTTTCTGAGTGGTAGGATGTCACGCGTCTTTGGGAAGATCAATTCATCTTGAAGTTGGAAGTGTGAGTAATAAGTTCTTTATTCTACTTTCCTCTTTCGATAAGTGGATAAGGAGCTCTACTTCTCGATGTGCACTTTTCACTGTTACTCTCAATAGGGATGTAAGCCACCTCATTCCACCTTTAGTGTGCTTTGCGTATGAGAGTTCAGAACGTGAATTGTAATTATACCAAGCTTGTTGTCTTGGAACAGGAATTGGATCTGTATAAAGGAAGACGCTCTTTCCTTTATTGTGGAGCTTTGCTTTTGAGGAGCAATTTCATCACTTTAGTTTAGAACAAGCACAATAGTCTCTCTTTTTATTGGTCAAGTGGTTAGTGGGCAGAGGACTCAGATTTGTTTCAAGAAAGCAGCACCAGGAACATCCATATCAAAAGCATATGCCCCTTTAATTAGCTGAGCAGTCCTTTAAGTAGTTTAAGCAGTTGATCTATTAGTGGAATGCCTAGTTACAGGCACAGTTACAACACGAGATTCTGATGTTCAAGTTGGAAATCCATATCCAAGGCAGTTCCAGGTCCTCTGATTGAAATAATTGAATTGCTGGACTGAATCCAGTTCAAGCAAATCGATAAGTCAAGCTCTGTTTTAGCTCAATAAGCTGTGACAGCCAATGCTCCGATCCCCTCATGATCAGCGAAAGCATTACACTAAAAAAACAAATGGTGGTGAGAAATATAAAAATGCTAAGTATAGGGCATGAGCACATTACATGCTTGAGCTTATTAAAAATCTCTATTAGCTGCATCACTCCCTCAGACGAAGAGCCTTCATTTCAGGTAGATGCACACCAGCTATTTTCTTCCTAAAATGTCCCAGCTTATGCTAGAAATATGGTGATGGACTACTGTTACTATGGAAAGGCGGCATGACAATCATCAAATTATTTTGCCTTGCCTGCAATTGAATTCGCCAGCTAGAATCAGGTATGGAGGTGCACACGAGCAGTGCTTTTGAGGAGTGTTTCTACGCTTTGCTCCGGTCTGCATACAACTTCATTGAATGCCTGTGAAGATAGGGATACCTTGGAATGGGAACTACATCATACTACATGACAATAGACAAGCAATGCGACAATGCTATAGAACAATATATAATGCTTTCCTTCCAAGCAGGCAGGGACTTGTTGCTTGCAACTCTTCTTATTTAAAATGACATTCGATCAAATTTATGATATTTAATTAGACTAACGCATAACAATAAATGATCCAAAAATGTTTTGAATTGTATTTTTATATTTTAAGAAGATGTAACAATTATCATTTCAATATCTTATGAGATTAAGGCAACAAATAAAGCATATTATTATAAAAAAGAGTTGTTGAAATGAAATATTCTGAAGAAAGAAAATATAATTTGAACATGGTCAAGCTATTAAAACATTCGCATTCTCGACCTTTTAAATTATTTTGCAGCTAAAACAAATTTAGTTAAAGTTCTTAAGTTTCACGATGGCGTAATGTCGATAACATGGTTATTTGGAATTGACTTAAGGCAGTGGGTAAGTTTATGAAGGCTCAACATTGTCATCATTTAAACTTAAATGTCCTTTTCATGCCTTACCTTACGATAGAGGGTAAACTCACACCCTGAGTTCACGAAACATTCTCGAATCGAAAATTTCACCTTCCAGATGTCGATTGCCTCATTGAGGGTCAACATTTACCATTGGACTGCAGCGTTAGGCATCACATGATCACGGTTAACCGAGGGTTTGCTAGGGTAATGAAACCCTACCCCCTCCACACTCCTCACATCTCACTCCACACTCCCGACAACCGATTTTCTCCAGTTTCCCGCAGTGCTGAGCTTTGCAGTTTTGGCCAACTTCGCTCGCTGGCACCTTTGACCATTGATAAGCCTCTGTTCTAACTTAGAATAGATGGTAAACCCACACCGTACATTCACGGAACATTCTCGAACCAAAATTTTCACCTGCCTCATGTCGGTTGCTTTGTTGAGGGTCAACATTAACAGTTGGATCACAGGGCTATGCATCGCACTATCATGGTTCACTCAGGGTTTGTTAGGATAAGGAAGCCCTATCACCCCCACACTCCCGCCAGCTCACTCCATACTCTCCGCAACTCATTTTCTCTAGTTTCCCGTAGTTCCCAGCTCTAAAGTTTTGGAAAACTTTGCTCGCTTACGCCTTTGACCATGGATAAGCCTATGTTGCAAGTAAGCTTGGCTGTTGCAAGTAAGCTTGGCTGTCAGACATTGTGGAACGATTCATTTTTTTTCTTTTATGTTTGAGAGGTCTACAATTTTCTTACCTAGGGTAACACTTGGTAACAATTGGTAATGCAACCCTCGTTGAGGTTCAATGTTTACCTCTTACTGGAGAGCTGACCTGCTCGGTACCCCTCGTAGTGCACAGTAATGGGCTTACTGTGTTCTCGGTTCTATCATTCAGAGCTAATGCGGTCAAGGACCTCCCGTTTTTCCTGGTTCCACATGAGGTGTTGTCTCTAATACGTTTTGACATGTAATTTGGTATACGTTCATAGAGATTTTCCCTCTTGCATCCAGTTTCTTATCATCTTACAGAGGTTTTGCTTTAACATTTTACAGTGGTTTTCCCTTTCACATTCAATTTCTTAACACTTTACAGCGTCGTTCTGTTTGCAATCTATGGAAGGGACGATAGTAACTGAACTGGGAAAAGTAAATGAATTGCGTTCCTTCTATTCTGGAAGCTCCTGAGTGAAACCCCTTTGTCAGGTTACTTCCAGTCGTTGTCCTAACAAGTCTTTGGTTGCAGTTCTGGCTTTTCCCGGGTAACAATTGATGCCCACACTAAGTTTAGCTTCGAAACTATATTAAATTTCAGTCTGGTTACTACCAAGCTTCGGGTTCAATTCTCCTGGTCGAGAATGCTATTTTTCTTGTACACCCTATCCCCAAAGGGATGGACTTCCTCCCTACAGGGCCCAATTTGCTGATTTTGTTTTTAATTTAAGATTTTGGGTCGCTACACTGCAAACCCTTATATAGTTTTGAATTCGCTACAGTTCTGTGTGTCTACAATAATTTCATTGATATTAAAATTTAGTTTTATATTTCCATAATTTCATTGATATTAAAATTTAGTTTTATATTTCCATAGGAACTAATACATATGGAAATAACTGTATTGGGAATAACTGTATTAAGAGATTTCTTCTTAATTTCAACACTTTGTGTTTGGAAAAACACTGTAAATTTTTGTTTATGAAATGTTTTATTAGCACAAATTGGATTGCAGTCTCTTTGTTTACTTATGGCCATATCACCTCATAGTTAATACTATCATTTGGATTTAGTTTACTTACTATTATTATTTACAGTAACGTTTACAATGAGTATTGTCATAATATATGTATTCAGAGGTTTCTTCTTAATTTCAAACACTTTGAGTTTGGGAAAACACGGTAAGTTTCTGTTTATGAAATGTTTTACTTGTACAACTTGTATTGCAGTGTCTTTGTTTGCTATGGCAATATCACCTCATAGTTAGTACTATCACTTACTTTACTGTTATTAATTACAGTACTTTGTATAATGAGTGGTCCTCATACCTCTTATATTCAATTTAGAATTAAATTAACATTATTATGACGAGGTTTTAGTATTGGTTCTCTGAAGCTTACCAAGTTATTCCCCTCTAGTTTAATTCTAAATTTACAGGACGTGGAAAATTCACCATATACATGGTTCAAAGTTTAATACTGAAATAAATTAGGGTTTCCTTAATATACCTTTAATTCTATTAGTTTTTTTCACAGTCTTTTTTTCCATACTTCTTTAGTGGAAAATTGTGATTTTTATTTAATAGTCCCTCACTGAAATTCTTATTTTTATTTAATGATTCCTCACTAGAATTTTGATTTTTATTTAATGATTCCTTAGTGGAATTCTGATTTTCATTCTTTAGCCCAGCGTGTCCTTTTGACAATCTTTTTATACAAAAGGTTTATTTACTTGTGTAATCTTGCTAGTGTATTCAGATTATTTATGCAACCTTGCTGTTGAACGCAAATTTTCTATTTCTATCGGAATAAGGGAGACCAAGCTGACCCATGGTAAACCGGTGGCCTCGGATTAAACTCCCACAGATTATTCTCCTTATTAAATCACTACCAACCACCCTACAAGTAGTTTATTCATGCTACTTAGAGGTTTCTAAGTATTTAACCTGTTAATGATAATCGTCCAAGATCAATATTCCCCTTTCAACTCAGAGTTGCAGGTTAGTGTGTTTTATTTTTATTACATCTCGGCGTCAAATGTCCCCACCAGAGAGTTGTCAGGGTATTATATTCCTTTCGCAATAAGCATCTAACGTGAAAGTAGTTAGGTTATATTATATGCAAATATCTAATTCCTTTTTATTAATTAGGTACAATTATGACATGAATACATAGCGTATTAATACATTTACCTGGGTTGATATCTCACCCACCTTACTTTATTTTGGCTTCGGAAAGTGCAAATAATGCGACTTAAGCCTTTCACCAGTGGGTTTGCATGGAATTTAGAGGTAATGCTTGGGGTTCCCGTTTGGTATTTACACTATAACTTTCCTTATTTTTTTTCCTTCAGGATTATTCCCAAGATAACTACTGTGAAAATAATCTTGGGTTACATGGAGGGGCTCTTAATTTCCCTGGTCAACTTTACAAGCTTGGTGAACTAGCTCGCTCGCAGCCATACCAGGTTTTTAAATGTATCCTTCTTCCTTTAAAACCTAACATGATTTCTTTATACGCTCCGTGATTATTACCTGTCCATGTAGAGTCAACAATATATATGTCGTTGTAGTGTTGATAGCAATATTAATGTATGTGGGAGTTACAGTAACTCCTTTCATCTATAATTTTTTCATCCTAATTTTGTGGGCTTCCTTGCCCGTCATATTTTAAGGAAATACACTCGTTTTATAAAATTCGACTTTTGTTATTAGTGGGTGGCACAATTTGGTTTTTCTTAATGTAATTGTTCACCTCAATTTTTTATTGAAAACAATGTTCAATATATTATACATGTGACTCTCTTTGGTCATCTTTTATCTGTTAAGCTTGCTAAAAATATTACAATATTTTCAACTGCCTGACAGGGTAGGGACCATACGTCTGTGGGGTTTCTCTCTACCCAAGCGGCATTAGCTACGTCTCCTTAATTGAACTCGGATCATGGAATGGGTAAGATTGCAATTTCACGTCTCATCATATTAAATGTGCATATCATTTGTATAGGCAGAGCTGTTAGTGGTAGGTCGAGAGTTACTCCATTCATAGTAAGTACTAGGGTAGTACGTTGAAAACTCGAACATTTAAATTACATTTAAGTTCAAACGGTGTTGCGTATAGTTTTCAAGTCCGGACTGAAATAGGGTATTATAGATTTTTAGGTTTTGTTTGTGAAACTAGACGTCATTTTGACAGATTGGAAAGGTATACCACACGTCAAAGCTCACGTAAAATTTTTTTCCCTGGCCGTCAAATATGTTCTGAAACGAAAAATACGTCTCGTGGGACGTTAATTTCTAGACCTGCATCCCAAGCATGCAATTTTATTGTAGCAACAAAGTCCAAGAAACAACAACACAACAAGCCAAACTTCCATAAAATATGAAATTATCCAAGCCTGCAAGTGGTCTTAACATTCACCATGATGGAAACCATTTTAAAATCCACTGCAACCCCACCCATTTTAGCATCCACTTCTAGAAACAATAATCATTAACAAGTGCTACAAGTATTTATCTCAGTCGAAACAAGGGGCACACACTGTTTTTTTTAAATTATCTATTCTATCAATAACTTTTCCTTTCATTAACCTTCAAGATTTTTTTTTCAACTTTTAATAACTTTTACCAACTATAATTATTTTTGTGAATTTACATTTAGTTTTTCCATACAATTAAACAAATTAAAATATCTAAAAATAAGAAATTTTTGATTCATAATCATATTTCTTATTTATTCTACATTAACATTTAATGTTTTTTATTCATAATCATATTTCTTATTTATTCTACATTAACATTTAATTTTCAATTCTAAACTTATGTGAAATTGTGACCATGGTGAATTGTAGTAAAATTTATACACTATTATAATTTTAATGAAATTTTTAAACTAATGTAATGTGCAGAATTTATTTTATTTTCTAGCTATGTTCGTGTTTCATTTCTAACATAGTAAATTATATTTTAAAAGTCTGAGTCTAGCTGCCATGCTTTGTCCAAGGTATTTAGGTTTATTGCAGTGTGGTCGAGTAAAATCGTGCCTGCTTTGTCCAAGGTATTTAGGTTTATTGCAGTGTGGTCGAGTAAAATCGTGCCTGCTTTGTCCAAGGTATTTAGGTTTATTGCAGTGTGGTCGAGTAAAATCGTGGCTTCGAAGAATGAAAAAGGTTGTTTACTCGAATTTGGTCATGGAATTCAGGGTTATTGCAGTACGGCCTAGTAAAATTGCGGTTTTGAATAATGAAAAAGGCTGTTTATTCGACTTCGGTCCATTTTTCCAGAAGGTTTTGTTAATTTTATAATACATTTAAAAGGATTCAATTTAGGTGTTGATTCTGATGGACTTATCCTTTATAAACTTAACTAACTTTTGTGAAGTATCCAACGTGACTAATATACAACGTCAGCGTGATGTTGTGATGGGATACAAAGTTCACCTACAAAGTTTAGAAGCTAAATATAGTAAGATTTGTTTTAAAATAATTTTTTCCATATTCATATTAATTTTTATCAAAAATTCATCAATTAGCTTTTACAACATGTTAATTTCCAAAGTTGATTTTGCCACATGTTTTTTTTCTTTTCCTTTCTCTTTTAGTAAGGATCGATTAAACACTCTAACGAATAATATGTTTAACATATTCAATCTTCACCAAATCCATCCGTGGATTATCAATAAAAAAAGTCAACCAACTCTATTCCACCCAAAGTTCACATATATATACACCGAGAGAAAACCTATTAATCAAAAAAAGTCAACCAACTCTATTCCACCCAAAGTTCACATATATATACACCTATGAGAGAAAACCTATTAATCAAATTTTATTTAAAAGTTGACATGGTGGATCGTTCTTTCCTACCACCATGGTAACGTCATACAAATAAACCATTCAAGCATAGAATAATGAAAGTGGGATTTGAATCTCGTTCTTTCCTACCAACATGGTAACGTCATACAAATAAACCATTCAAGCATAGAATAATGAAAGTGGGATTTGAATTTTCTTCATTGAAATTACGTATTAGGTAATAGAAAATGAAAACTAAGGCAATTTACCATTTATTATACTTATATTTGCAACTAATTATGCTTATATTTGTAGACTATTATTTTGCCATTTTGCCATTTTGATTGGACTTGATTCAAATGATTATTTGTAAATTTATATATTTTGAATTTTTTAATTTTTTACCCAGTAAATTTTATTATTAAATAATAACATCATACTAAAATTATTAAATTTTTATAATAATAATATCAAAATAATAAATAATATCAATTATTTTAAGTTATAAATTTCCATAGATGTAATTTATAACGAGAAAGTGATTTTTGGAGAAAATTGTGTTACAAACAGTTAAAACATCTTACATTTTTCTTGAACATATCACCCATCATCAAAGACATGAAGCAAAAAAATATAGGTGAAGAGATAGAGACACCCAACCTTTATATATAATTGTATTGCTAAAAATCATGTGAAATAAAAATATTAATAAAAGGAAAAAAAATTGTTTTGATTAATAAAATATATTATTATTATTATTATTTAATAGTTTGTTATTAATTATATTAATAATATAATGAGAATAATTATTAATACTTAGGTTGAATTGAGGCTTTTGTGATCCATAATGATTATCAGAAGAAATTTTGGCGTAAATCACATTCAAAAAATCTTTGCCGATGCGTTTCAAACCAACCAGTGTGCTTCAACGTCAGGACGAGTTGAAGAAAACAGATCCATCTTTGCATGTTAAATAGTCTGCATAGCTACCTTCTTGCTAAGTTTCTTGCCCTTAAGCTTAAGCCCCTGGTTGGCTGTATAGAGTCCTTCGTGAAAGACTTTGCATCCTTCATTAAAGAGCTTAAGGACATTAAGATTGATGCCGAGGACATTCTCGACAGCTTTGATGTGGTCTCCCTTTATACTTGCATCCCTATAAAGGAGGCCTTGGAAGTGATCTATCGTCTAACAGATCTTGATACCGCATATTTGGTTGAGATCTGTCTCACTTCCACTTTCTTCTGTTTCGAGGGTGAGTTCTTTGAACAGACCTGCGGTGTTGCCATGGGCTCCCCCCTTTCCCCTATTGTTGCGAATATTTTTATGGAATATTTCGAAGCCAAAGCTTTAGCCTCGGCCCGTCTCCTTCCCAAGCTATGAAAAAGGTACGTAGATGACACTAATGTCATCTGGTCCCATGGCCAAGAGGAACTGGATCTCTTCTTCAATCACCTCAACTATCAGTCCTCTGCCATTAAGTTCACCATCGAAAAAGAGGTCAATGGTTGCCTCCCTTTCCTAGATATTCTGTTATCTAAGAATAAGGATGGCTCTCTCTCCCACTCGGTGTTCCGGAAGAAAAGGCATACTGAGCAGTATCGTCATGTTGATTCCCATCATTTCCCTGCTCAAAAGTTGGGTGTTCTTAACACTCTCACTACGCGAGCCCTTAGGATTTCGGATAATGAGAGCCTTGATAAGGAGAGATCCCATCTCCTTAATGTCTTTGTTGAGAATGGCTATAGTAGGCACCTAGGTCAGAAGGCTTTCCTTAAAGCCTCTAAAAATGCGTCAATTAAAAAAGAACTGAAGGAGCACGGACTAGGTATCCATCTTCCCTATGTCCAGGGAACCACGGACAAGATTGCTCGGATCCTTAGGAGGTATGATATTCCCTCAACCTTTAGGCCCCTCAACACCATTCGTAAATCCTTCCCATCAGTGAAAGATCCTGTTGACCCTAAGGACATGAAGGGTGTTTACTTGATCCCTTGTTCATGTGGGACCCCTTATATCGGGGAAACAGGGCACTCCATCCATCAGAGGATCGTCGAACATGCAGCTAACCTAAGACATGGGAGAACCAAGTCTTTCGCGTTAGCAGAGCATTCGGAAAAGACCAAGCATCAGGTTTGTATAGAGGAGGCCAAGGTTGTTGCCAAAGTTGCTCATTTCCATCATTGTAAATTCAGGGAAGCTATTGAGATTGAAATAAGGCCTAACAATCTCAATAGAGATGATGGCTAGAAGATCAGTAGCTGTTGGATCCCTGCCCTTTCTTCCTAGTCTTTCTTTTCCTTCCCCCAATTTTTTTTTTATCCTTTCAAGCTTTCATTGTTCCCCTGGAACCCTGTCTTTTCCTTCCTTCTAGGTTTTGTCCTTCTTGCTCTTTGGTCTTCTATTGGTCCTTTACGGTCCTTCTCCTTCTTTTTATTTTGTGTCGCTCTTTTTTTTTTATAGTATTATCATTATTCATTTTATTTTTATTTTATTATTTTTATTTTGATATAATTATTTATGTAGTATTTTTATCTATTTATTTATTCATTTTATTTTATTTTTATTTTTATGTTTTAATTTTATTTATTCATTTATTTTTATTATTATTTATTTATTTGTTTATTTATTTTAATCTTATCTTAATTTATTTTATTTTTTATTTATTTATTTTTATTTATAATTTTTATTTATTTATTTTATTTTTTAAATTTTTTTAACTTTAACCTTTACCAACCCGTTATTAATTAATTTTTATGTATTTATATTTTTATTTATTTAATTTAATTTTTATTATTTTTCTCGTTCCACTTTTTATTTATTCTAATTAACTAAATGCCATTTAAGTTACAATAATTATTAAATGTTACCTCTTTAACTATTAACTTAAACACACATTAAAATTTATATATATATATATATATATATATATATATATATATATATATATATTTTAAAGGTATGGTCACGGAATTAACTAATTTCCTTTAAATTATTAAAATGGTTTGTTAACTTTGATCCCTTAGTCAACATTAGCCGTCGGTCAAGTTAGCCATTGGAGGCTCTACCCAGACTATTTAACATGCAAAGCTAGATTTGTTTTCTTCAACTAGTCCTGACAATGAACCACACTGGTTGGTTCGAAAAGCGTCGGCAATAATTTTCTGAATGTGATTTAAGCAGAAATTTCTTTTGATAATACTAAGAGTATTTAATAATTATTTAAAAAACTATTTATTTTATCAATAATGAAAATATTATTAAAATAATAAAACAAACTAAAATTTATTAATAATACGTAGAATAATAATTTTTAATATTTTAATATAATTAATGAAACCTAATGGTATTATTAGAATAATAATATATTATTATGATTATTCAAAATAAAAAAAATTATTAATAATATATTATTATGATTATTCAAAATTAAAAAAATTATTATATTGATGTTGTTTGATATAAAGTAATTATTAATATTAAATTTAATAGAGTTTAGGCTTCTGTGATCCATATCAAGTTAGAGAAAGATTTTTCGGCGAAAATCACATGGAATCTCATTTGTCGACGTGTTTCGAACCAACTAGTGTGATTCATCGTCAGGACGATCGATGAATCACACTAGTTGGTTCGAAACACGTCGACAAATGAGATTCCATGTGATTTTCACGAAAAAATCTTTCTCTAACTATTAAATTTAATGTTAATATTAATGGAAAACAACTAAATATTTACTTTATTAATTTTCACCATTTTAATTATAATTTTTCATCTTTTTAAGTGCTTAAAAACATTAAAAAAAATAATACAAAAATATTTACTTTAACCGACATTTATATTTACACATTTAAAAACAAGTCTTTTATTTGAAGTTGCATTCCTTTTAAGAGGTCTTGCATTCGCAGTGGCATTTTTTTCCATTATATTTGGCAGAATAAGCTTCATAAGTTTAGATTAACATATGATGTTTTGTATAAAAAAGCTTTATGGTTTTTATATTTCATTTTGATAGCTGCATAAGTGGATTAGTTAGTTAGAATTTCCATGCCTAGCATAAAGAATTTTTTGAGTTTTTAGGAATAAATGTCTCTGTTTTTAAGATTGATCGTGATTGAATAGTTAGAGATGATTTACTATAGGTGATCATGATCTCAATATAGTTTAACTATGGTTAATTATATACATCAATGGTAAATCATGGTTATATACTATAGTTAAATATAGTTCATTATGTTGACAATAGGTTACTTATTGATTGACCACGATACCATTGGTAGTAGTGTTTACCATAATTGTCAATTTGACTTTTGTTGACTGATTCACTGTGTTATGAATGAGCAAAGATAATTAAGATATGTTAGTGAATATTTAATGCATAATTAAGACATTATAAAATATTAGTAATTGTGATTAACCTTATATGGAGCATATATATATATATAATTTTAATAATATATTAAATATTAATTATTAATGTATTGATCATGTATTAAGTATGTATTGTATTAAGTATCTTGGTCAAATAATTTTTTTATTTTTTTATAAAATTAGCAATAGTTTAATTTATAAATTGGTAAATTAAATGTTAATGTGTGTTATATTGATGTTAATATTAATATATAAATATAATAAATGTGGTTATTGATTTATTTTTTAACATAAATATTAATATTAATGTCATTTTTATTATTAATATAGTTTAAATCAACGGTAATGTTAACTTCAATATTACTAATAATATTATTAACAAAATTAATAATAAGATAAATTATCATCTAAATTATTATTATTATTATATGAATAATATGTTTATATTATAATTATTGTATTTATGTAACAATATTGTTGTTCTAGTTGTTATGATTATTATTATTGTCAAAGGAACTTAGCTTAAATGGTATGGTTTATGATTTGTGTCCCAAGCATTGTCGTTAAAATCTTCATAGTTATGTTGACTATTATGACATTTTTGAAATATTAGTTTTATTAGGTGAAATAGTGGTACTTGTTTCTACGAAGTTAGTGTTTATACCTAGTTATGCCTAGTGGAATGTACTCATTACTCTTAAAAAGAAAATTCATTAAAAATATAAAACTAAAACATTAAAAACTTAAAATAATTAAACTATGTAAAAAATATTACATTATTATATGTGAAAATTATTCATCATAAAACATTTAAGATTTACCATAAATTAATGCTTTAAACTTTTTGTATATCTCTTTAATGTTTAATAAATGAATATACATATATGATGATAACTATATAACAAATGGATATTTGAAAAAAAACCCAAAATTCATCATCAATTTTAAGTTTGGGTATCGATTGACACTCTAGGAATAATTTTGCTAAGTAATTTGAGAATATAGAGATTAGCACAAACAAATTAAATAAATGTGATTAATATATGCTAATAGGCATATATCAAATATATGTGAAATCACATTAATAAGTATGATACTACATCAATAATTATTAGATGTATGGTAGACATTTAATATTACAATTTTAATATTGGGTATTAATATTAGACTTTTATATTTGGTTTTGTTATTAGGGTTTTTATTTTGGGTTTTAATATTGGGGTTTCAGTATTAGGGTTTTATGATAGGGCTATAATATTGGATTTTATTATTGCGTTTTAATGTTAGGGTTTTAATATAAGTAAGCACAAGTTAAGTACTCAACTAAGCTAGTGAGGTTGAATTAACATTGAAACCCAACTATCAAACCCTAATTTTAATATTAATTGTTTGACATGTTTGACTAATTTGGCTGACTATGTTTGAATAATGAAATTAATCAATAATAGTAAAGGAAATTATGTTTTACCATCAAAGAGTGTTGATTATAACCACAATAATGCATTGTCAACTACATTAATAAATGTTGTTGACTAATTTTATAATGTTACATTATGACATTGGATAAATTACATTGTAATATAATATTGATACAACATTTGTCATATTACGATGCTCGATAATTTTTTTTATCATTTCTATTTCACAACATGTTTGTCACAATGTGACAATAGCTTCCTTTTGAAATTAGTTGATTTTTCAGAATGTGGTGATAGCCTTTTTCATCATAGTGTCAAAGCATTTATCTTCATAACAAAATTAGCCATGGTTGGCCATGTTGAGCATGGGTTGACCGTAGTTTTCAAAGTTTGATTATGGTGACCATGGTTGACCAAGGATGACCATGATTAAAAATGGTGGACATAGGATGCCCATGGCTAAACATGACCAACCATGGTTGACGACCGTCAACAATGTTGACTAGAGTCATCAATTATTAACAATGGTTGACTGTGATGATCATAGTTAATTATCATGAATCATAGTTCACAATAGTCAACCATGAATATGATAGTTAACCATGAATATGATAGTTGACGATGTTTGATTGTGGTGAGACTTGGCTAACCATGTGTGAAAAATATTAAACATAATCTACCATGTATTGAGGATGGTCAATGATTATTTAACTATCCCTGACTATAGATCTCCACACTCACCCTATTTAAACATCACTCATCATATTTTTACTATTAATGTTTAAAACACCTACCTTAGAAGCTTCAATAAAAATCATATAATTACATGATTAGAAATATTATTACCATTTACACCGAGAATAGTTAGAAGTTAAAATTAGTTCTTGATAGTCACTGTATTTTATTTATTCGGGGTATAGGTGGTCCATTACTTCAATATGTAATAATATTGTGGTTCTCAGTAAATATTGTTATTCCTTGATGGGATTGAGAATCAGGTTATACATATTGCATGCCTTTCAATTGAAAGATCTAGGAGCTAAACCATTTTGCAGTATGTTATGTTTTGTAATTCTAGGAGCTAAAGCGTTTTGCAGTATGTTATGTTTTACATTACAAGACAGATGGGAAAACAACCCTATATAAGAAAGGACTCGCTCCACGAAGGCTAGTAGTTGACAAATGAGAGGAAGTTTTGTTGTATCTCAAGGGTTTGTTCCAACCTCCCTTTCTTTCTTTATCTACCAAGTAAGTTGCTCATTCATATGTTGTTTTAT
Source organism: Pinus tabuliformis (assembly GCA_031772625.1). Taxonomy (NCBI): domain Eukaryota; kingdom Viridiplantae; phylum Streptophyta; class Pinopsida; order Pinales; family Pinaceae; genus Pinus; species Pinus tabuliformis. Next base: position 727,033,140 of record CM062819.1, read on the forward strand.
GCATAAATATGGGGCATGCGACTAAGTGTATAAAGTTCTCTGTTCCTTGTTATTTTTGGATGCCTGTGGTTGTGACAAGATAGCTTGCACAGAGCTTGTTATTTCTTACTATGCGTGGTGACCTTCTTAGAAGGATTCCATGGATTATCGTGCGAAAATGAATATGTTTTGGTGGTTTATTTTAAGTTTTTTATAATTATAATTCACATATATGTGCACTATTACAAGTATGGTTATTGTATAATTATAATATCACTTAGTTCATTCATGGAAAAAGACATATGCCTTTGGATAAAAACCTCCTTCAAGGGACTAGATTGAGATCCATATAGTAATCTCAGCTTTTAATCTAAGTGTATCTCATTGTTTATAATTTGTTTCGAGGTTGATGGTAAATGATTTTAGTTTATTATTCGTTATAATTGGCATGTTTCTTGACTAATATTTTGATCCCAAAGTTGACAACTAGTATGACAATTTTCTTGACCTTAATATTGTGTTCTTATATGCACTTGATTAATATCTATTATGGAAGATTTTTGTTGGAAAAGATATGCATTGCATGCATGAAATATACCAATATTCTCTTTATTTATTTAAACAAAATATTTATTTTCATGCGTGAAAGAGTAGCTATCATGCATTATTTTTATGTATGAGTTTTCTTTTGGAAAATAATATCAGTTGAGGTGTACACATAAATAGTTACAATGTTGAATTTTTGGAAAGAGTATGTGTTAGACATAGACATGGAATGCTAGCTATTATGTGAGTTTTTGGAAAATGGATAATCGTTACTTCGGGTAGAGGTCATGTTTCTTCTTGCATGAAAAGATTAATTTCTTATTGGGAAAAGATTATGTTGTTTTATATATGTTGTTATTTCTGATTATGATTGTTGTGATACTTATAAGATGTTGATTCCCTACACGAGTTGATGTTTATAATATAAAGTGTGTGTTTAACCAATATAGTAAAAGGAATCATCAAAATGATGGAAGGTTACATTAGAAAGTTTATGTTAATATGCTGCAATAATGGTTTTTAATGGTTATATGACTTACTATTCCTTTACTAAAATTACTCTATGTAATGACAAAGATTTTATCCAATGGTTAATGAGGAATCTAGAATAGTAATTTGGATAGTTACATGTTGGTTAATGGTGTAAAATTTTATAAATCCATGAATTTCCATGCGAGGTTATCAGGGATGTTACAAGTTCTATTAGAACTGGAGATTGCAGGACCAGTGCCTTGGGGAATTGTTAAGCAGAAAATAAAATCAAGGCATGTTACTAGTGGAATCAACTGAGGTATGCTTCGAATAATCTACATATTGATATATGTAGTAGACTACTTTTGCAATGTGATGTGTCATTCATGTTTATAACCACGTTGACGAGTAGTAAGAAGTATATTCTAATACAAAACCGTGTTCATGACATTTGAATCCTGATGAGGATAAAAGACAGTAAACCTTTGTTACAACTATGAAAAATCTTAAACACTCACTAAGGAAAGTGAGAATCAACTACTAGCCTTTGCAGATATGAAAATATTAATTTTAAATTTAATGAACATGACTAAAGTTACAATTCACTACTTATAATAAGTGAATGCATGAATGTAAAATATGGGGAATGCCTTTGAAGGAGACGATAGAGTTTTCTAAAAGAGCATTGGAAGAACCCCTTTAGATGTTATAAATGAACAATGAGTCGAGTAGTGAGACCTGATTATAATAACTAATTTTTTATTAAGTCTTGTCATGGTTTCATTGATATGTTTGGTAAAAATGATTAGTTAGTGTTGCATGACTAACTATTAAAACTTATATGCATGAATTGGATTTTATTTAAACTTATTGCAAGTTGTAAATAAGTCTTTACGGTAGTCACTTCATGTATAGGTCTGTTGGTGACATTACACTGTGGGAATTGGAAATGTTTGGATTGTTACCCTAACTATTATTGACATTTACACATTAATGAATATTTGTATATACTTTTATGGATTATAGTGTTTTATGCAAAAAAATAAAATGGTTGTGAAAATGAATACTTGTTTGAACAATGCATATTTATAACTAACATTGCTGATGGGATTAACTAGGAGTAGTGTAATGGAAACATGAAAACCTATGAAGTTAAAATGTTACAATGCCAATTGCAACCATAAACAAGAAAGTATAGTGTTATGATATGCATGATTGTGTTATTTGGAAAATGTAAATGTATACCACCTATATGTTAGTTATGTTTCTTGTAAATCTATATATTATGGATCCATATTGTATGAATGCATGATGTACACAAATGTTACTTTTTTTTTTTTAATTATAATTTTCATATGTTTTACTATGTAAATTAATGAGGCGAAGAGTGACAAAAGATAATTTCACATTTCAGACAATTGTGGATAGTTGTGAAAGGCAAGGGAGCCTTGAGTTGATCAAGGCTTTCTGTCTAGAGGGGTTGATGGTGTTTTCTTGCTTGGATTTCCTCTCCCTAGTCATAAGATGATCTCAATAAGGGAAAAAAGAATGTCCAATATGGTAAGAGGGGAAAAATCATAGGGCAACTCTATTGATTTGGAGCCTATTGGAGGAAGCCCAAAATTCCTCTTAGAAGGGACATTGTCAAAGTAATAGGCCAAACACTCCCAAGAGGAATCCTATATTAGACCCCATGTGGTCATTGGAATTATTGAGTTGGTTGGCCAGTGGAATTCCAAGCTTGACCTGGTATGGTCTCTGTGAAAGAACTATCTAAATGTGAAAATGGCTTGATCGGGTTGTGGAAACTAGTTTGCAATGGTTTGGAGGAGAATTCATTTTCCATTGTGGTTCTCAAAGAAGAAAAAATTAACTAATCATTTATGTGTTGTGTGAAAAATAATTTTTTTATAAAATAGTGTAAGAATTTTATGTACATCTTGATAGGAAAGAAGCCTAGAGTTTGATAAGGAATTACTGGAAGTGTAATTATTTTATTGTATTACCAATCTTGAGAATGTATTAGCAGTGGCTAAGAAAATATGCACTTGGTGAAGTTATTGATTATTTTTATGATTAGTGAGTTAGGGGCTCCCTAAGTACTTTTAGAAGTCCTCGCAGTGTGCACATGGTGTAGTGATTTATCATTTTGATGATTAGATGGTTTCTTCTTTCTCAGTACTTGTGCAAGTACTATGGATAATCTATTAGTGACATTGCATGAATAATTCATAGGTAAAATTATATCATTTGATTGAAAGTATTGTCACTAATATGATTATGTTGGATTTTTTATTGATAAATTGTAGGGTGCTTGCCATAAAGTGTTGATGGGTTGTCGAACCATTCTTTAAGTGTTTGTGTGCAATTGACCATGACGTCGTAGAGTAATTGGTAAGTAATGGTAATTTGGTATAGTGACTTTGTTTTTATTTTGTGAAATTGAATAATGGCTAACTGAAGGAAATTAAAACTTGCATTTTATTTTTTATTTTTTTGCAGTTACAAATTTCTTATCACAATTGACAAACGTTTTTTTTTTTAACCTATGAGTATATATAGGAAACAAAATCCCTCATTTTGAAGAGGATGTATCCCCTTAGGATTGTTTACATTGTTATATCATGAGTAAAAGTTAAAGTTCCAGAGAGAGATGAACACTGAGGATCGTGTTCTCATTAAGGGGTGGAGTATGTAATACAACTACCCGAGAAGGTTCTGTAAAACTCATATAACTACATGAATAGAAATATTATTATTGTTTCCATCGAGAAGAGTTAGAAATTAAAATGAGTTCTCGATAACCACTTTGTTTTCTTTATTTACGGTATGGGTGGACCATTATTTCAATATGTACTAATACTGTGGTTCTCAATAAATATTGTTATTCCTTGATGGGATTGAGATTCATGCACAAATACTTCATGCTTTCCAATTGTATAATGGGCATAAGAATTCAATTTCCTATTGAATTATTGAGTTTTTTGGCCAATGGAATTCCATGTTGGACCTAGTATGCTCTCTATCAGAGAACTGTCCGAATCTGAAAATGGCTCGATCTTGTTATGGAAAACAATTCCCATTGTTTGAGAGGAGCATTCCTTTTCCATTGTGGTTCTCATATCAAGAAAAATTAACTAATAAGATATGTCTTGTGCTAAAATATTTTTTATACTATTGTGTATGAATTTTATGTACATCTTGATAGGAATAACGACTAGTGCTTGATAAGGAATTAATGCAAGCATAATTCCTTTATTATATTACCGATATTGTGAATGTCTTAGAAGGGGCTAAGACAATATGCACATGGTGTAGTTATTAATTATTTTCATGATTAGAGAACCAAGTGTTGCCTGAGTACTTTTAGAAGTATTGATAGTGTGCACTTGGTGAAGTTATTTATCATTTTAGTGAATAGAAGGTTCCTTCTCTCTCAGTACCGATGGAAATATTATGGCGAAACTATCACTTAACATTGCATGAATTCTTAATACTTAAAATTATTTCGTTTGATTGAAAATGTTGTGACTAATATGATTATGTTTGATTTGTTAGTCATACATTACAGAGTTCTTTCCATAAAGTGTTGACGGGTCATTGAACCATTATTACATTGTCTACATAAAAATGACCATGACTTACCAGAGTAATTCGTAAGTAATGGTAAGTTGGTATAGAAACTTTCTTTTTATTTTGTGAAATTAAATAATGACTAAGTCAACGAAAGTAAAACTTGCATATTTCTTTTTGCAATTAGAAGATGCTTATGACAATTGATAAAACATTATCCTTTTCATATGAGTACATCTAGAAAATAAAATCCCTCATTTTGAAGAGGATGTATCCCTTTTCGATTGTATACATTGTTATATCATGAGTAAAAGTTAAAGTTCCAGTGAGAAATGAACACAAAGGATAGTGGATCTCAAGGGCCTGTTCTGACCTCTCTATATTTCTTTACCTATCAAGTAAGTTTCTCATTCATTTTTTGTTGCCTTCCATAAAGATAGGACATGTGGCAAATTGTATCAAGCTCTCTTTTCCTTGTCCTTTTTTGGATTCCTGTGGTTGTGACTAGATGACCTATGTATAGCATGTTATTTTTCATTGTGGGTGGTGACCTTCTCGGAAGGATTCCATGGATTCTCATGTGAAAATGAATAATTTTTTACATTTTATTTTAAATTTGTTTATAGTTATAATTCACATAAAGGCGAAATATTGCAATTATGGGTATTGCATAATGATATTCTCACTTAGTTAGCTCATGGAAAAAGACACATGCCTTTGGATAAACACCTCCTTCAAGGAACTAGATTGAGATCCATAGAACAATCTCAGCCTTTAATCTAGGTGTATCTTATTATTTATAGTTTGTTTTGAGGTTGATGTTACATGAGTTTAGCTTATTATTATTTATAATGGGCATGTAGTTTGACATATATTTTGAGCACACATTTAGCAACTAGTATGATGGTATTATTGAGGTTAAGATTGTGTGCTTATATGCGCAAGATTAATATCTATTATTCAACATTTCATTTGGAAAATATATACATTCCATGCATGAAATAATAACTAATATGCTTATGATTTATTGAAAGGAAATAATTATTTTGATGTGTGAAAGTGGAGCTACCATGCATTATTTCCTTGTATGTGTTTTCTTTTGGAAAACAATATTAGTTAAGGTGTACAAATCAATAGTTATGATGTTTATTTATTGGAGAAAGTAGGTGTTACACACACACACAAAATGTTAGCTATTATTTGAGTATTTGGGAAGAGAATAATCATTCCTTATAGAATAGTTCATGATGCTTCTTGCATGAAAAGATTAATTAATTTTTTAGAAAAGATGATGTTATTTTATAAATGTTGTTCTTTCTTGAAAATAATAAGTGTCAATTTTAGGTATGTTTTATGCTCAGAGCAAATTTACTTCAGTTTTCCATATTAGCTCAATATCAATTACATATTAGCAATCGCATCTAGCATGATAGTAAAATGCAAATAGAACATAAACATAAATCACAGAAAACAAGCCAAGACAAGAGGACATAAGATGTGGTGCCAACCAGGGACAAACCCTAATGTGGGGAAACCCTTGATCAATTGTTCTTATGTTCTTCAATAGTTCAGTAGAGAGAGAGATAGTACATATAAATTAGAAGTCAACATTTTGACTTATCAAAATAAGAGCAGAGATATTCTCTATGAATATAACACATGAGGCAATCGAGCTAAATTTTGGTGAAGACATACTGGTTCAATTGATCCTAGAAGGTGACTCAATCACCATGCTACAACCATCACTATGCTACACTCAATCACTGAGCTGCTCTCATCACGATGATGCTCCCATCACTAAGTTGTACCTCATCATTTCACTGCAATACATCGTCATCATGTTGATGCTATACATCCATGCCCATCATCATTGTGTTGCACCATGTTGTGCCATTATTAATGTGTTGCATCACGCTGCATCCATTGTGTTGCACCATACTGCACCATACTGCACCATCCTACCCCCATCATGTTGTCACCGAACACATCATTATGATGCACTATTGTCACTGTGCTACAATTCTTTATATTATGTTTCACCCAATATACTGCATCTAATATGCTGCAACTATCGTCACTGTCATGGCACAACCTTAGCTACTTGCTATGGCTTGCAGCCTAGCAAAGAAACTAGATGTTACTTGTAGAATCTCTGCTCCATCCATTACTGAATTAGTTACCTAGATCCTATACCGAAGACTGTAGCTTGTATTCACTTACTCCCAGAGGCTACATAAACTTCTGTCAACCTTCCACCTAGTACTGCAATTTAAGGTATGGTTAGGGCAAGACGATAGTTATCTTGAACCCACTCAATTATGCACAAATTGTCCCTAATTAGGCCACATTGTCATCTACAAAAATGTGGCATCATAACAGCAATTAGGGATATTGCAACAAGGTTTCTATGAGCTACTAATAAACAACGATTAAGGTCATCTTAGAATAGCATGTAGGGATCTCTTAGCAAATTAAGGTAACGTAAGAAGGACATTGAGACAACAGATGAGATCCCTCCATGGACTCTGTTTAGGTCTTGTCAAGGTCCCCTCTTTACAATGAATACAATCCTTCTTTTATTGCGTATGAAATATTCATTGATTACGTTCTAGGTGACAAGAACAACAACATTATACCTATGTTTAGGTGACTCCCTTTTTGTGTTTTGAAGCCTTCCTCCCTGACTGTGTTAGCCTTCATGACTGCATATTAGTTAGAGCATCCTTTAGGCTAGTGGTTAGGGCTTCTCCATACTAGCTCTAAGATGTCCCCTTGGACTGCGTAGGAGGGAATCCTTTAGGGCAGCGTAGGTGCCTCTATCTTCAATGTGATATTGAGCTCGATGATTTTACTTTAGGGTAGCATATGGATATTTTTGAACAATGTCTAGGGCTATAGAAAACCCTTTAGGACAATGTATCCCTTTTGATCCCTCCTACCACAAAAACCCAAATACAAGTGGAGAGAAATCACAAGAGATGATTGTTCAAATGACTTGAAGGCCACCTCTATTTATACTAAACGTTGAGGATAAGTGGGGGAAATTTGGTTGCTGGCTAACCTTGACGAATTGTTCCATGACACAAATAAATTCATATCTCCATGAATACATGTCAGAATTAGATGATATTTAGATCAATCCTACACCTCTCGACGAAAGGAATCCATGAAAAATATTAGCTTCCGTGAATAAGATGACCCACATGGAGTTTGGCCTTAGTTGCCAATTTTAACACTCCCTCTCAACTATGGAGAACTCCATTTGCTAATCCATCTGCCACACTATACTATCTTTGCCATCAGGGCCTTGCACTACTCTGCTGAGCTATGAAGAAGAAGAAGTGATTGAGAATGTATCATACCATCCTCTACTGATCCGAAGTGAGCCCCATATAAAAGAGAGTGTCTCATACCACTCTTACTGACCTGAAGTGAGTTCCAATAAAGAGATTGTGTCATACCATTCTTACAAATATGAAATCAGTTCCAAATAAAGAGAGCGTATCATAGCACTCTCGCTGATCCGAAATTAGTTCCAAATAAAGAGAGTGTACCATACCACTCTTACTGATCCAAAATCAGTTCCAAATAAATAGAGTGTATCATACCACTCTTAGTGATCTGAATTAGTTCCAAAAGAGAGTGAGTTATATCACTCTTACTGACCCGAAGTCAGTTCTAATTTATCCCAGATCAATATCATCCTAGCATAGTGAGTATGGTAGTAACACGATGCATCCATCAGTACTACTATGGTCCCTATCCTCATTTCCCTACTCATTGGCCAGATGAGAGGTACTTTCCATGAGTTCCAGACTGCATGGGTAGGATGTCTTAGCAGGAGAAGGATGAACCACTCATCCTGCCTACATGTCGCGAGGGGTATCCTAGGGGAAGGTTGAACCACTCTCCCTATACACAACAAATCACTAGGGGAAGGCTAAACAACTCACCCTATGATTGTGTCTCAGCGGGAAAAGGATGAACCACTCATCCTGCATATATAGAAGACCACTAGGGAAGGTTGAACCACTCACCCTATGGTTTCTCAATGCTCCAGGATGTACCCAAATATCCCCCTAAGCTCCTAGACCTCAATATCCATATCATACAGGACCCTTAGGAGAGATTCTCTCTAGGACTCCTAGTCATTTTCAGAAAGTCAAGAATTTGACCTTTCCCAAGGGCTTCGACAGAATATTGATGACCTATACATCAATCCAAATGTGATGGAGCCTTCTTTCTCCTTGATGTACCATATCCCAGATAAAGTGGTACCTGTTGTGGGGAAAAATGCCTATGCAGGACGATCCTATCCACCTAAGGTGTGACAGTGCCTTAGCAACAAACAAGGACAGCTATTCTGGTTTCTTCCTTTATGAAATGTGAAAGAAGAGAGATAAATAGACTTACCGGTGTCTTCCGTTTGTCCCTCGATCCAGTCTCTCTTCTCTTTGGGAGTTCACAACTACTTGTCTTCTTGCTCGCCCAGCTTCAACAGGTTCATACGAGATCACAAGAGAACAGCTACTTGCCTTCTCGCTAGCCCAGCTCCAACAGGTTCCTGCAAGATCACAAGAGAACAACTACTTGTGACAAGAGAGGAACACTACACAAAGACAGATATTCACATTCATAACTGATTCAGGATTAGAAATGAACCAAATACACTAATGCAATCATACATCAAAGACACATCAGTATATAGGAGAAACCAAGATAGCTTTATTGATGAATAACAAGGTTCAGGAGGAGATACAACCCAGAGAGGTCCAATCCAGCATCTCCTTCCCAGCAAATGAAATTCCTATCTTCACCTCCCTTCAAAGCATTAAGCACCCAATGATCTCAGTCTCAAACCAGCAGCAATTCTTTGCAATAACAAAATTCCAGCCTCTAGATCTCATGGAGGAGAGATCCATATATAGATGTTTGGAAAGAGGATGAGTCAGCTTGAGATCTGACTAGTGTCCTCTCCCTCTGTCAGTTCTTGATTCCACTTGGAGATTCTTGCTTCCACTTGGAGATTGGGAACCTCTTACTCATCACTAGTCGAATTCACTGAGGCAAGTGTCATTGAGGAAGATTCTGGAAACTTCCTGGGTCTTGACACCTCTTGGAATGAACTTGCCATTTGTCAATTCCCGCTCAGCGCACCCTGGTAGTGCTTCTACCTGCGTTGCAGTGCAGGTAGCGAGTGTTGACTTTGACATTCAGTGCAGACAGCTAGTGGAGCCACTGAATTGATCCTGAATTGACTTGTTTTTGAGCAGTTTTTGGTGGAGAACTTCTGTGAATTGTTGTGGTTTGTTAGCCTTGTTCCTCTAGGGGTAGGAACAACATGTTTAGGGACTTTGGATCCCTTGGATTACATGCTCAATGCTGTAAGGCACAAAAATGTCTATAACAGTTGCCCCCTAAAGTGTGAGGCCGTTTATCGGGTGAAATGCTTTATCAGGAGGATCCGAAGTTCATCCAATGCTGGGAGGAGACCTGTAATAAGATACAATACAATACATTATTTTTCATACTGCTTTCATGATCTAGCTGAGGCGGGCATTCCCATGCTCAGCTTTATAAATTCATTTTTCTGTACATAGAACAAACAATCGTCTGATGGTAGACTGATAATTTTGATGAAATTATCATCCTTTGGGTAGGATGATTATCTGCTGCAATGATGTACATGTCAATGTCTTTATCTTTCCTGAATATATATCGCAGCCCGGATGGATGAAACTAGATCCGGGGTCTTCAAACTCATTCGATCTTCACTCTTAGTACAAGTCGATCCATGTGAGAAATGTTCTGAAGTCGAACATGGAAAGACATCGCTTGATTACTGGTCAATGAGGTAAACCGTTAACAAGCGCGAGAGGAATCACCGATAATGATAATGACCCTCAAGGTACTGCAGTACAATTATCGTGGTGTGAATAAAGGACTTGGCGTTGAACACCACGCAAAATCTTTCGGTCGAAGGTCATTGATGTATACCTGTCGCCGGAAGTGAGAAACTTGCCATTGAGGCATGCAAGCTTCAAAGTACTGAAGGGTGTGTTCCTAGATCAACTTCTTGGATAATGAGATGATGTCGACAAGAAGCGATCCGTCAAAGGAGGGCCTTAATGAATCCCACATCAATGACACGGAACGGAGCTAATGATTTTGATGGAGGTGAAAACGATCTGTGACATATGACTCAGGGTGGCGGTCATGAAAGGATGAAGGATAATGTATGGTAGTGGATGGGACACGGTTGACTTCTCTGAATGACTTCCCTTGAACATATGGCGACACTGATGCGATGGATCGGTAGCATTACCCCAAATATGGATGGTATGGCGAGACCATGGTGATGTGACCGGTGAATGAAACAACCCAACCCGATTGTGGTACGGAGGAAAAGTGTCATGTTCAAGAGCGACTTGCTACCATCAAAGTTTTCTTGAGTTTCTCCCAATTTTCCCCAGTCATTGCTGACCAGTACCTCTTTATTTTTGTCAAGCTTGAGGAGGATAACATATGCTTGTTCTATAACCCGCCCTTCGGGCAAGCCCATTGCTATGTTTTAACGAGCCTAGCGATAGTGAAACTCGTTCTCGTCTAAAGACAAGTTTGTCACTATTTAATGATTTTAACGAGTCTAACGACAAAGATAACTCGGTCCTTTTCATTTTTAGAGAGTCTGAAAAGGTACATAAAGTTAACTCCAAAAGTCCTTTTTTGTCATCTAATCCCTTAAGTCCGAAAAAGTATAAAACAATACAGAAGGGATGAGTTTTCGATAGTTTTAACGAGCCGAATAAAACAAGCGCTCGATCTTTTTGTGCAATAATCCCTCAGGTCCAAAAAGATTAAAATCTAGAGGAGGGATAGCACTTCTGGTCGCTTTAACGAGCTGGAAGGCCAAAACTCGGCAATCTTTTCATATTTTACGAGTCAGTTGAAAAGAGCTTAAAGAAGACTCGTCTTTTGAGGAACGAGTGATAAAATGGGTTAGCAGCTGATTCCAAGTACAGGTTGGAATCTTCCAATCACGACAGTGTCACAAGGATGGCTAGTGAAATCACTCTTCGCAGCTGTTCCTCAAAATGGGTAAACAATCATATGGAGGTGAATGATCGGCCAAATGAAAAGTGGAGGTGACGGTGCAAACACGACCAAGGCTTTAATGGCTAATAATGTTACATTCACATTGGTTATTTACCAGAAATTGGTTCATTTTTTATTTTAAAATGAGCTTAAAAGCTGGTGGAAACACTTGCTCATTGCTTATGTTTATTTTTTAACGAGCATGAAGTCCGCGTTAAAACTGCTCGGATCTTGCGTTTATTTTTTAACGAGCATGAACTGTGTGCTAAAACTGCTCGAATTATCCAGTCATATGATAAGAATGTCTCATTTGAAATGGAAACTTTTAGATTTTTGCCCCACATCCTTTCTTTATGCAAGTTTGGAAACGACTAATCCTACGAGTTTAAAGGGTTAGACCTACAGGTTTAAAGGGAGGACCTAAAAATTTAAAAAAATAATAGCTGCCCCTTGCTTGCACTCAAAAAGGGTTGCATGCCCCCAGGCATAAAGTACGATTTCAAAGTTACCTCTATTTCATTTCCGTCAAAACATTTGTTTCACTGAGAGAGGCCTACCTCTTTCAGGTCACCCAAAGATTGTCTCGTTAATATTTCAAACAAAACACTTCCTCGGCAATGCCTACCGAAATAGACAAAGGTGAGCGACGAAGCCCGCCAACTCACATAACTTTGACAAAAAAATCTTATTCTAGAATAACCCCTCTTCCTAGATGGACGGGGTACAAACTAGTCATATTCTCCCGCGGAAACCTACTTTAGACCCAAAGTTTTCCTGCCGAAGCAGACCAGGACGCATGCCCCCTGGTTTCAAGTCATATCCTCTCGGATTACTCACGTTCATCAGGAGGACGGACAGTGGGTTGAGACACTTCTTGCGTGAAGAGACCATTTAGGGATGGTACACGACTATTTGCGATGTGTGATCCGGGAAATGAAAGCTGGTCCACGAGCTTGACCACTCTTCCTTCATGCGGAAAACACATTACTCTAAAGAGTGAGGAGACGATGGCTCCCATGCAATATATATAGTCTCGTCCAAGGAGTAGGTTATAATCCAAGGGTCCTTGAACGACCATCACGTTCATTTGAACGGTCTTCCCTTTCAATGTGATAGGCACATTGGGGAGGATCCCTAAAGGTCGACTGGTTCCTTTATCAAAGCCTGATAGATTTCTCATTTCAGGCAAAAGCGCTGGCGAACCAAGCGCTTTCCAAGCAATAGAGGAAAGGATACTCACAGATGCCCCCTCATCAATAACTGTGCCAGCCATTACCATTCTGTATATTTGAACGATAATTCTGAATGGTATACTGGCTGGCAAGCGGGGTCTGCCTAGTTGGTTCCAGTCGAAGGACACAACCAGGTTACTTGGTGGTGAGACCGAATATACGGCCGGGTATGACTCTAACGAAGTTCCTTCCTGCAATAAAGGAATGGGCAAATTGCCCCCTTATTCGTCGGAGTCTGTGTTGATGAAGAGAATTTGGACGGTGTCGTCTTTATTCTCCTCTGTGATGGTATCATTCGAAGATAGAGCCTCTGAAGGCAAAACCGGGTCAACTGCAGCCTCAACCTTTTGACTTTCGTCAGGTATGGATTCAGACAGTTCATCTTCAATGATAGGTGCTTCGGCTGACCACCTGAGTGGGCCAGCCGGGTTCTCAACTAGTGAAGGACTTGGCAGGAGTTTTTGATATCCAGGAGGAAGTTGCGCTCGTAAAATCGGGCGGTCTTCCAGAACTCTTTTAGCCTCGTCTAAGAAGGGACAACGGTGGATGGCATGGTCGTCTTCACACATTTTGCAGGGAAATCTAGCTTTCCCTCTCTGTCATGGGGCTTCACTTCCACTAGTTGACGGTGTGCTGTCAACATGGTTATCAGAGGTCGACACCACCGAATTGTGCAAACGGGGGGACCAGTCCCTTAGTATCCGAGGGATGCAGGGACAATCTCTGTGGAAGTGGTCTCCCTTGCATATGACACATGGCGATTTAGGCCTTGTCAGTGATGTGTGTGGATTTTTGTCGGACGACACTTGTGTGCCCCTAGTCGCTTTTGGCTCCTTCTTCTTCTTCTCTTTCTTCTTCTTTTCCTTCTTCTCCTTAGGAACTTGGTTTTTTGTTTTACCAGTTCCGTCAAGTGAAGAGGAAGGAGGAGAGGAAGAATTAGATGAAGTAGAAGGCTGGTGGGCAATTCTGGTCTGGTCTAACTGTTGACTCGTCTGTTCAGGAATAGCGGTGTTCTGAACGACATTGGTTGAAAAGAGCCAGACGGGCAGGCCAATTGTCAGTCCTGGAAGCGACAATGTGGCCATATGGGGTGCACCAACATCTCCCCAAGAGGAGAAGGGACTAGGATTTCCACCAAGGGGAATTCCTTGGTTGGTGGGCTCCATTTTTTTTCAACCTAAAGATCAACGCAGGAATAAAGGGTGATTGTTCCGTTTAAATAAATTTTTAACGATGCTTAGACACAACTTGCTTTTTCAATTTTAAAGAGTCGAGAAAAAGCTAAAGATGACTCTAGTCTCCTTCGATGTTTTAACGAGCCCGAAGTGACAAATGCTCGGATGGACTTTTTCGGTTATAGAGTCTGAAAAAGGCCAAAAGGAACTGCTCTGGAGTTCTAGGCAGAGGGTGTGCCAAACTTTTCGCAAAACCGTAGAATACTTTTTAGGGTACGGGCGGTCGATCTTCCTGAATGCTGTGTTCAGTGCATTGTAATCAGTAGGGCGGCCGACACGGCTTCCTAAGAATAAAGGTTTTATGCCTATAGGGGTCTCCCAATATATACACGACGGTACGTGGGAGCACAATCCGTACTGGCGCTATCGTCCCTCAGGAGGAATCACCCACCATCAACGAGATCGACAGTCACCAGGCTTTACGACGCTGGAACACGTCTCTAGCCTAGACCTCTATGTTGTGCGTTATGTTGCAAAGCGTTGTTAAGTTCATTAAATTTATTTTAAGTTGATCTTTTTAGAAGTTTGCCTTTCCGGATCACCACGAGATGTATGATACAATTCCTAAATGCAGTCTAAAGATGATAAGCAAGCTTTATATCTTTTCAACTTTGAAAATCCTAGCTACTAAGGGAAAAGAAAGACACCATATTTTCTCAAAGAGCAATCAGCACACTCTAATGCACTTTCCCTAAATCAAACATGCAAACTATCAAGATGCAAATGCACAATGCAGGTGTTTGTTTTCCGCTTTCTTAGTATTGATGCCTACAAAGAAAGCTTTTTGTACAACTTTGAATTTGCTTTTAAATGACAAATACAAACAAGTTTACTTTTTCGAAATCAGAAAGGGTAGAAGAGAATACAACACTTTACGACTTTCGAAATGAACACTTGTTTCGACACTTAAAAAGGCAAATCAAACCAAAAGCAAAAGTAAATGTATAATCAACTGTAAACAGCCAATGAACTCTCTCCTAAGATCACAATCAACAGATCTGAATCAAGGGCTACAGGACGATTATTTCACTCATGCAAAGGAAAACTGTAAATGACGCCACAAACACATAAAAACACTCACAGTCTTTTTGTACAAAAGGAGGCGGAATCTAAGCAGAGAAAAGGAGTTATCAGACTGGTACCTATGCTGGTTACAGGCTGCAAAAATCAGAGATCAAAACAAGGCAAAACAGAGCAGAGAACCCCAGCTGCACAAGGCCTAACTGGATCAGCGCAACCTCAACACAGGGGTTTTGACATTCAGCGCAGGTAGCCTTCACGGGACCTGCGTTGAAATGCAGAACCTCTTCACAGGGGTTGCGCTGAAGAAACGAGAGTTGTTTCTCTGGGTTCTGGGTCATGGTTTGCTATTTAATCTACAGTTTCAGGCCAAATCAAAGCAACAAGCAAGGTGTAATCAAAGGGATGCTTTTAGGGAGAACTAAGATCTATCACAAAGGATCATCAAATCATTTGTGAGTCCATCATTCAGATCATAGACAAATCCAGTGATTGGATCATAGCAGCAGCTGCTGCTGTTGAGTCTATGAAATAAACAATGATAGAAACACAAATAAAATGACTAAACAAATCTCCCCAACGGAGTCGCCAATTTGTTGTGGGGAAAAATGCCTATGCAGGACGATCCTATCCACCTAAGGTGTGACAGTGCCTTAGCAACAAACAAGGACAGCTATTCTGGTTTATTCCTTTATGAAATGTGAAAGAAGAGAGATAAATAGACTTACCGGTGTCTTCCGTTTGTCCCTCGATCCAGTCTCTCTTCTCTTTGGGAGTTCACAGCTACTTGTCTTCTTGCTCGCCCAGCTTCAACAGGTTCATACGAGATCACAAGAGAACAGCTACTTGCCTTCTCGCTAGCCCAGCTCCAATAGGTTCCTGCAAGATCACAAGAGAACAGCTACTTGCGACAAGAGAAGAACACTACACAAAGACATATATTCACATTCATAACTGATTCAGGATTAGAAATGAACCAAATACACTAATGCAATCATACATCAGAGACACATCAGTATATAGGAGAAACCAAGATAGCTTTATTGATGAATAACAAGGTTCAGGAGGAGATACAACCCAGAGAGGTCCAATCCAGCATCTCCTTCCCAACAAATGAAATTCCTATCTTCACCTCCCTTCAAAGCATTAAGCACCCAATGATCTCAGTCTCAAACCAGCAGCAATTCTTTGCAATAACAAAATTCCAGCCTCTAGATCTCATGGAGGAGAGCTCCATATATAGATGTTTGGAGAGAGGATGAGTCAGCTTGAGATCTGACTAGTGTCCTCTCCCTCTGTCAGTTCTTGATTCCACTTGGAGGTTCTTGCTTCCACTTGGAGATTGGGAACCTCTTACTCATCACTAGTCGAATTCACTGAGGCAAGTGTCATTGAGGAAGATTCTGGAAGCTTCCTGGGTCTTGACACCTCTTGGAATGAACTTGCCATTTGTCAATTCCCGCTCAGCGCACCCTGGTAGTGCTTCTACCTGCGTTGCAGTGCAGGTAGCCAGTGTTGACTTTGACATTCAACGCAGACAGCTAGTGGAGCCACTGAATTGATCCTGAATTGACTTGTGTTTGAGAAGTTTTTGGTGGAGAACTTCTGTGAATTGTTGTGGTTTGTTAGCCTTGTTTCTCTAGGGGTAGGAACAACATGTTTAGGGACTTTGGATCCCTTGGATTATGGACATTTCATGCTCAATGCTGTAAGGCACAAAAATGTCTATAACAGTACCTGATGTCTATATCCTTGGAGTGATCATAGAACATGAGATTCCTCAATAATCGAATCCCACTCTCGTTGTCACCACGGGGAATTCACTCAATGAACCTCTGACATATCACCTACATTTGTGGCATATTAAACAATACCCTTATTTTGACTACATATTGGAAAATAGCTCTAAAAATCACATTATTTAACCCCCTACCAATACAAACCTAATACACCTTCCCAATTTTAAAAACCCTTACATTCCCTGGATATTGTAGGTATACATTTCTTTATTAACATTTTTGATACCCCTTTATATTTTCTCATTAACTTTGAGCTCCATTTTTAATACCTACTAGTATAAAAACCCTTTACGCCCCTATATTTCCCCAATATATTATGCCATTTCTTCCCCAATAAATATCCCCCAATATGAATGCATGTGATATAGTATTTCTCCTCCATTGAAGGCCTTGTGGCTATCACAGAAGATCACAATTGTATCTAGCACATGTCCAAACAGCTAAGTGAAGAGCTTCCTCAACTAGGCAGCTTCACACGAGGTCATACTCAGAGCTATGTATACAACCTTGGTGGTTCTCAAAGTAACTGACTTCTGCTTCCTACTCATCCAAGATATTGAGGCAGAACCCCAAGAGAACCAACACACAAAAGTTCTCTTGCAATCATCTACACTGCCTGCCTAAAAATATTCATGCAACGTGATTGATCCAGGTGGATATTGGTGGCCACCCAACAATTCCACTTGAACCTCAACAATTGTTTCTTTCAGTTGTTCCGTTTCCTTAATTGTAGCATACTTTACTATTTATAGTAGTTTTTTAGGTCATAAACTTTGAGAGCCGTTTTGAGGCCCTAAACGACATTTTTCGGCAATCTACCACCAACGACTATTTTGATGACATATTCTTCATCGTAGTCCTCAGAGAGATCTTTCCAATGGGGTATCATGCATGTCAAACGAAGGTAATATGACAAAGTGACAACCCTAGGAAGTTGGCTGCCCAGCTAACCCCAACAGGGCCCATAATCTCTTGGTGTTACATCTCCTTGAGTTAGGGTTTTGGTTGTTTATGGTTTTCTCCTATTTTTCAATAATAAAAAGGCCCTTGAGCCTCATTGTAATGCAGTTTAGAGGCATGTAGTCACCACATCTCTCCTTAGAGATAAGCTACCATCGCTTGAGCTAGTTTATTTTCATTTTTGTGTTTAAGCATATTTCAGTATTTTACATTAACGAAATGAAGTATTATTTCTGCTGCATCTCTATATTTATGATTATTTCTGTACTTTATTGTGTTCCTACATAAATCCAGATCATTCACATTTCTGGCAATGTATCTTAATCCATGAGAGATTATGCCCTGAAGATATCTCAAATGATTCTCGACACTAATCTAGTGAGGCTCAACCATATATGAGCTCAACATGCTGACTGCAAAGCATATATCTGGACGGGAGTTCAGAAAGAACATCAATGTTAGTATGAGTTTATGAAACTCATAGGCATTTCGCAAATCAGGTCTGGTATCACTACCGGATAACTTCTTAAAATTACGCTTCATCGAGGTAGTCACGGGCTTGCAGTTCACCATTCCAAATCTAGAATTCAACTCCCTCTTACTTTTGCAAATGAAAGGGTCTACACATATTAGAAAGATGTTTTCCTCATAAGGTGCCAGTATGAGAGGTCTATCATCTACAATATTCAAGAACTGGTTTAGGTTGGCTTCACTCATAGTGAATCTCAGCTTCATCACCTAGCTATCAATCCTCTTATATCAAGCCCGGGGTGTTTGCTCTAAAACATAGAGAGCTTACTGCGACCTAAATACATTATATTCTTGATCATGAATCTCAAACTCCTTGGTTTGATCCAAATCTGTGGACTTGCTAGATGAGGGGAATGGTCCCCTTGTAAGTTTTCCTTCAGTACATCTCCAACACGTACCTTGATGCTCTTCTTGAATTCAAGCATCCCTTTCACCATCTAACTCACATTGAGTAGGGCATTATAATGAAGATGGTAAAACCTTTGGTGCCATTGAACAGATGTGTCACACAACATGGTCCCCAATGGACTTCCTCCAACTTGATATAAATTTCCAACTCTGAACCCATAAGTAAGAGCATCTTTGAAAATTCCATTTTCAAACACGTACCTTTCCATCGATGAATGTCACATTGAAACCTTTGACTTCCATTTCTAAAATGGACACTAGGTTCTTCTTGAGGTTAGGTACATAAAGAACTTCTAGTAAATGAATTGTGTTACCCTCATTCAATAGGGGGGTAACATTCCCTACACCCTTTCCAGGATATGTGGCGTTGAATCTAAGTATAATATCCACGATTGTTTCCTTCTATATTACATTAGAGAGAGCTTCCTTCTATCTGATGAAGTTCCTTCAAGCATTACTATCAATAAGCCAGATTCCCAAAGAGTCTAGAGGAGAAGTAGTGGAGAGGGACAATATAAGATAGTACTCCTTTAGCTTATCAAAAACAATATTTGATTCTTCATGCGTGGAGTTCCTTGCTTTCTTTGAAGAGTCGACCATTTCCTTGATGACCTACATTACTTTTTCCTTTTCCATTGTACCTATCATTCCTTCGATCATTGAAGTTTCCCTTGGAATGATTGTTATCATCATCAAGTGATGTGTCCCTTCTACTTGGATACTCCTTAGCATAATGGCCAAATTTATTGCACGCAAGGCATCTACCTTTCCTTCCACTCTTAGATTCAAAATTCCCATTGGAGTGACCTTTAGGTAGGCTATCAGATGCTTCCGTTGTGCCACTTTGATAATCTTCTTTACTTTGACTTCACCCTTGGTGAATTTGAAGAGTGATGAGGAACCCATTGAGGATTTTTGTCCTATCTAACTGTCTTCGGTCATTTCTCTTTCACTCTTGCTTGGGCTTTATATTCACCTTAGCTTTGATACCATGTTAGTTTTAGGTATGTTCTATGTTGAGAGAAAATTTACTTCAATTTTCCATATAGCTCAATATCAATTCTAGATTAGCAATCAAATTTGGCATGATAGTAAAATGCAGATAGAACATAAACATAAATTGTAGAAACCAAGCCAAGACAAGAGGACATAAGATGTGGCACAAGCCAGGGACAAACCCCAATGTAGGGATACCCTTGATCAATTCTTCTTATATTCTTCAATAGTTCAACAGAGAGAGAGATAGTACATATACATCAGAAGTCAACATTTTGATTTATCAAAATATGAGCAGAGGTCTTCTCTATGAAGATAACACATGAGGCAGCTGACCTGAAATCCATTGAAGAAATACTGCTTCGGCTAATCCTACAAGGTGACTCCATCACCACGCTACACGCATCACTGTGTTGCACTCAATCATTGAGCTCCTCTCATCACTATGTTTCTCCCATCACTGAGTTGCACCTAATCATTGCACTTCAATACATCATCATCATGTTGCTGCTATACATCCATGCCAATCGTCATTGTGTTGCACCATGTTGTGCCATTATTATTGTGCTGCATCATGCTACATCCATTGTATTGCACCATATTGCACCATACTACCCCCATCATGTTGTCACCTATCACATCATTATGCCGCACCACCGTCACTATGCTGCACTTCTTTATATTATGTTGCACCCAATATACCGCATCTAATATGTTGTAACTATCATCACTGTCATCGAATAGCCTTAAATGCTTGCTATAGCGTGCAGTCTAGCAAAGAATCTAGTTGTAACTTGTAGAATCTCTTCTCCATCCATGACTGCATTAGTCACCTAGATCCTATACCCAAGACTGTATCTTGTATTCATTTGCTCCCACAGGCTGCATAAACTTCTTTCAACCTTCCACCTATCATTGTAATTTAAGGTCTGGCTAGGGAAAGACGACAATCATCTTGAACCCACTCAAATATGTACAAACTGTCCCTAATTAGACCACGTTGTAATCTACAATGTTGTAATCCTCCCTAACAACGCTAGCCTTCATGACTGTGTATTAGTTACAACATCCTTTAGGCCAGTAGTTAGGTCTTCTCCATACCAGCGTTAAGGCTTCTCCTTGGACTGCATAGGAGGGCTTCCTTTATGGAACCGTAGGTGCCTCTATCTTTAATGTGATATTCAGCTCAATGATTTTAATATAGGGCAGCGTATTGATCTATTCAAACAAAATTTAGTGCTAGGGAAAACCCTTTATGATAATGTATCCCTTTTGATATATCTACCACCAAAACCGAAAGACAAGTGGAGAGAGATCACAAAAGATGATTTTTCAAATGACTTGAAGGCTACCTCTATTTATACTAAAACGTTGAGGATAATTGGGGGCAATTTGGTTTCTCGCAGATCTTGATAAATTGTCCAATAACACAAATAAATTCATATCTCCATGAATACATGTCAGAATCATATGATCTTTAGATCAATCCTACACCCCTCGACGAGAGGAATCTAAGAAAAAGACCAGCTACCATGAATAAGAAGAACCACATGGAGTTTTTCCCTAGTTTCCAATGTTAAGAATAAGTGATTATGATAATTTCCCTCGAAATCATGCAGTAGATATTTAATTTGGTAAAATACCATTTGTAAAGAAACATGTATTTGCATGTTTTGTGGTATTAGATTTTCTCGGAAAGAAACATTCCTTTTCATTCATATTGCATTGACTTTCTTTGCATGCACAAAATAAAACTATTATGTTGATATTTATGGAATAGAAGTTATTTGAATGTACAAAAATATAATTATTAAGTTTTATGTTTTTTGAGAGGAAACAGGTTATCTACATGCACAAAATAGAAATATTATGTTTGACCTTTCTTGAAAAGAAATATGTTATTTCCTCATGTGAAAAATAGAAGTTTGTGTTGATTTCTTGAAAGGAAATATGATGTTCACACCCATGAAAAGTACAACTCTGATATTGGATTATTTGAAGAGAAATATTCATGGGAAGAATATAATTATTGTGTCATAATTTGTTAAGAGAAACTTGAATTTGCGTACAAAAAAAGAATAATTACTATGTTAACCATTCAAAAGGAAAACAAGTAATTGCATCTCATAAATGTGTTAGCTTTCCTTTGGAAAAATATATGCATCCACACCCAAGAAATAATAATTAACGTAATAGTTTTATTTTAGAACAAAGCATGTTTTTGGGTGTACAATAGACTTTGTAAATAGATTTATCTTGGGAAAGATGCTTTTGGAAAATGGACTTGCATTTGCATGATTGATAATAGTATCTATTATGTTATATTTCACTTAGAAGGGAACATGTTTTTGCATGCATAATAGTATCAATAATAATATCTACTGTATTGGAAAGATTACTTAGATACGTGCACAAAGAAGCTAAGGGGATACCTTTATTTGAATAAGTTTTTATCTAATTACATGAACAGAAAATAAATCTATGTTGCTAGTATCGTTCAAATGAAAATGGATTGTTCCAGTGGTTTTCCTTTTCAAAGGAACATGTGCTTGTGCGACAAGGATCATAATAAGGTGGTATTTATTTTGACAATGTTTGATAGTTATTTTCTTATAATTAACACATGAGAAGCGTTGTTAGAAGAAGCATGTTGTGATATTATATTTACATCTCGTGTATGCAGATGAGTAGATGTTGAAGAATAACTATTAAAGATCGATTATTGGTTGATTAATACTTTATGTAATCATGATATCAAGGTATCTTGACAACAACAATGACATGAAAGGATGGTGACATGTGAAAATGATATATTATGTTTAACATGGTGGCAAGTAAAGAATTAATGGTCAATGTAGATGACTGCAAGTTTTAGGGTGGTCCACTGGTGGAATAATCGAGTCACAAAGATATAAATATTGAATATTTGTGGGTAAATGATATCATGATGATTGTAGTAGATTTTTTATTAATATATTTTTTTAAATAATATTTAATTATAATATTTTATGAAAATGGTTAAGGGATGGACTCCCTTATAAGGCATTGAGTGAGGGGTGAACACCCTCATGAGCCTTTAACAATAAAGTTAAATGTTTGTTCGTTTTCACCGTAGGAAGTATCAGGGTATATAGGTGTCTAATGATTTGATTTCCTATTATGCTACTTCTACGATGTGCATTCCTTGCATGAGTTGGTGTTTATAATATAAGGTATGTGTTTAACTAATATACTTAAACGTGTCATGAAAATGATGCAAGGTTGCACGAAAAAGTTTATGTTAATATGCCACAACAGTGGTTGTTAATGGTTATGTAATTTACTATTCGTTTAATAAAATTACTCTATGTAAATATGAATGTTCTATCCAATGGTTAATGAGGAATCTATAATAGTAATTTCTATAGCTACCTGTGGGGAAATTGTCTAAATTTTTCGAATTCCATGCATTGTCATGTGAGGTTAGTAGGAGATATTACATAATCACTGTGGTTCTCAATTGTTTAACTATGACTAACCACTGTTAACTATATATGTCCATGTTGACTATATTTAAATTTTCTTGCCTATTTTTAGAAAATGAACGACTATGCTTAATGAGTGTATGACAATGGTTAATCTTGATTGACTATTGTTGGAGATGGTTTCACATGAGTGACAATTATTTTACCATGCCTTGACTATGATTTCCATTGCTTGACCATGTTCAACTATATTTGAATATGATTCACTATAATTGATCATAATTTTAATACAATTTGACCATGGTTGACTAGAAGCATCCATGGTCAACCATGGTCATCCATTGTGGTTAATTATAGTTCACTATGGTTGGCTATAGGTTACCTACTGATGAACCATGATACCCTTTGTAACTAGAGTTCACCATGCTAGTCAAATTGACTATTATTGACAATGATGCCCATATTGACTATGGTTGACCATGTGAACAATATGAAACTATATTTAACATTTGTTAATGTATAATACAATGTATAATTAAGAAAGTATAAATGTATATATAATATATTATTAATGTGCGATTAATTTTTTATTAAACACCTCTTACTATTATTTAAATGCTATAATTATGAACTTATTATTAATGTTATACACATACATATATAATGTGAGAATTAAATATGAATAATCTATTCAATATTAAATACTAATATATTGAGTATGTATTAAGAGTTATATTAATTAGTTAATTAACAATTTCATTTATTAATTAAATTATTAATATTTTAATCTACAAATTACTAAGAGAAATGTTAGCATTACATTGTTCTTATACTGAAATTAATATTAGTATATTAATGTAGTAATGGTAGTTGTTAATGTAATGTTTAATATTAGTATTAATGTTAATAGTTAATCTTATTATTAATAAATATTACATTAACGTCATATTTCTTTTAATGTTATTATTAATATTGAATAAATTATTGTGTAAAATATTATTATTACATTAATAATATATTTATATTATAGCTAACATCATAATCAATGTAATAAATTTTCAAATTTACTAATAATCTTATATTTAATAATTTTGGTAAATTTTTGAGTTGAAGTAGGCTGGAGTATCCCTTTCTCGTGCATCTGTGTGATCAACGTAAGACAATCTATCATTTCATGATCAAACTGGGCGCAATATGAACAGGTTAACCTTGTCGGGTTGGTACAATCGCATGCATAGTGCCCTGGCCCTCCGCAATTGTAGCAAATTAACTGACTGTGGCCCCTTCCTGGTCCCATTCGTCCTCATCCTCGACCTCGCCCTTGAAATCTCGCATGCACCATCCCCGCAGATGGGTCGAGGGCTTGCGTTTCTATCTTCATTCTATAGGCTAGGGTCTAATCCATCATTAGCTCATAACTGCGACAAGTGCGCTCATCGTGGCCTACCAACTACAGAAATTACAAAATAGCTACTGCAAAGATTTTGTATACTTCTGCAATAGATAACAATTGTCCATCATGTGTTTTCCTCCTATCTGACAAATCGTGCACCATAATACTGGGGTCACACTTGACCCTGCTTGTGCTTCTGGTCTTAACAGCGTTGGTCCTCCTCCTACCAAGTAGTTCGTGAATACTGGACAATGATCCTTGTCGTGGCCCTAGCCTTTGCATTTTATACACCATACTTCTCCGCGCCCCTCTGGGCGTGGTGCCCTATCCTACTTCAAACTTTGAATCTCCAAGCATAGATTCTATAGTTACACGTGGATTTATTGAACTCCCAACCCAGGGTCTTGTATCGGGGTCTCATGCAACCTCATTGCCATTTCCAATGCTTCATCCTAGGTTGAAAGCTTCTGTTGTGATAGTGTTTTCCTCAGGTGCGGTGTCAAGGATGCCACAAACCATGCGTGGTGCTACGCATCTATGAGTTTCATATTAGCCTTGCGGATTGTACTCTTCAGTCGTTGATCCAGTTCCCAGGGGGTCTCGCCCGAGGGCATCACAATCTCTTTAAGCCCAATGATTGACTGTGTCTCAGACTTCGATCAGCCAAATTCTCTGTTCATCGCATTCTAGATCTTTTCTATCCCTGCATTTGGGTGGACGTTACAGTGCTTAATATACCACGTCAAGGAGCAATCCTGCAGCGTGCTCACTATTGTAGCCTTCTTAATGTTGTCATTCGTGACCCCTTGCGCTTCACATAATGCTCTTAACATGAACCAGAATTGGTCCAGATCCTCATTACCTACTCCTCTGAATACAGGTAGCTTGATTGTGCTTGCCATGCTGAACTGAGGGGTTAGTGAAGGTGGATTAGGTGGAGATGGAGGGGAGGAAGGTGAAGCGGGTGGTGGCATGGGTGGAGGTGGTAACTACAAAATACGCTGCTTTATCAACCAGACCACACTTCTTGGAGAGAACCAAGTGAGCTCTTCCTCGCTCTCTCGCAATGGTGTAATTAATGGACTATTTTCTAATTCCCGCTACCCTTGGAGATTTTTCCTCTTCGCGTTGTTACAAACATTATTGTATTCGCATGACCCGCTTTTCACATAACAACATCTTAATCTAGGTATTCAAAGATTTAATATGCTTACCTCGTAGTCCTTTGAGAAAATTGCATTCTGCTTCGCTGTAGCTCATGGTTGTGTCTATTGTGAAATCAGTGATGAATCCCCTTATTATCCAGTCGAGCCAGTGGTCCACAGCTCTCGTGACCTTGTCTTTTGATGCCTCTAGTATATGTACTAATTCTGGAGTCCACACTATGGATTGGTCAAGCTTACACCTTCCCTGGATGTCAGCTAACCTCACGATCCACTTATACAACTCAGAAGGAAAGGATGCAAAGAAAATTTCATGGATTTCTGTATACAGGTAGCGATCAAACCACCTTTTCTTAGACACTTGCGGAGTTCTATTTTCCTGTGTCGCAAACTCGTGAATCTTTTGGTCCAACCACTCTTTAATTTCCTTATTCATTAGGTTCTAGTGTTCCGACATTAGACATCCCTTAGGAAGATCCTAATCCCAGCAACAGAACCATTTGTTGGATACGTGGGGCCTGACACAGGTTTAGTAGTGAGTTTAGCCAAGGAAATCCCATTACTATTGGCCCTTTCGGCAACATTCCATGGAGCGTGGGCTAAGTTCTCACCCGAGGTAGGATGGGAGGGTGCTAGAACTAGGTTTTTGCACCCTAGGGATGTCTTGATGTGGGAGATCGATGCCTGATCCAACCTTTGCACTTATTAGATTATGCGTACATGAAATCTTTTGGTGTTCGGTGGAATTGCCTTCATGCAGCTTCAGCCGCTGTGTGATCAAAGTTAGTTACCCAATTCTTCCTTATGTTAGGGTTTGTTCATTAATTACTAAGAATATTCTCAATCATAAGCATACATATAAGTGTGCGTAGATAAATAAACATGTATTATCAACACATAAATTTCAATTATAGATCTATGACCCAGATGCACAATATAAAAACCCAACTGATTTTTATTAATTATGCCTTCAAAGCTTGATCTAGCACAGACTCAACTCCTTCTCGTGCACTTAGCTACAGGGGTCCACACACTTAGCTGTGGACTCTACTAGGCCTCTGCAAACTCAGCTGCAGAGCCTCTACCCTCTACTATGACAAAATACACTTCAGATTCACCTCTATAGTCTAATCATGCCTTCACATATATCTATCACTTCTCTCTCAAAAGCTTGACACTCTACACTTAGAGCGTCACTCTATTTATACAATACCATGGTCCATGGACCATGGGTAGGCTGACACACTTTATATTAAATTACATTATTTTAGGGCAGGCAACCCTAGGCTCTTGCACTCTGCGCCCGCATTTTGTGGGGTCTTTACATTACATTGACCAAAACTTGAGCTTTAAGCCCCAAAACATGCTATTGGGGGATCCGCTGCCTAATAAGGCCTGACATGATCAAATGTGACATTGTAGGCTTAAATTCTCCTTCATCAGAATTGAATGCTTCAGCAAAGTTGGTCCTCTTGAAAAGAGGAATTTAGTCCCATTGTTTCAAATCATAACCGAGCCACCAAAATCAAAATCTCTCTCAAATAGGGATAAATTCCAGCTACATCATGAAATAATAACCATAAGTATCGAGTCATCATGTCCCATCTCTACTCAACTATATATGTT
Source organism: Pinus tabuliformis (assembly GCA_031772625.1). Lineage (NCBI taxonomy): Eukaryota > Viridiplantae > Streptophyta > Pinopsida > Pinales > Pinaceae > Pinus > Pinus tabuliformis. The sequence goes on from CM062819.1 coordinate 727,060,631, forward strand.
GAAACATTCTCGAATATGAAGAATAAGAATCATTGGGGAGAATAAACTACCACCCTCTTAATAAAATCACAAAGGTCCTATGGGACACTCTCACCTCATGTCAACACATAGAGGAGAAAACATATTCCACCCTATGTTGAACAATATGAATCATTGCATAGGGGGGAAACCATCTTCCAACCCTTAGCCTTGCATCTCAATTCCTCATACTGGGAGTTTAGACGGGGGGAGAGATTCGACTCAGTGTTCTCCAAGGAGTGTCCCTTATCAAGAGGGGTCACATCCATCAATCTATTATGCTCTCTGAAGAACAAAAAATTCCCTAACGTGACATTGGACCATGGTTGACCATGATTGACCATTTTTGAGGTCTATCTTTGTGGTTTGATTATGGTCCATATGTACTTGTGGCATAAATCATATGGTTGAATGTGAAGTTTCAATTATAACCTGAGAAACTCGCATATGCATATTATGTAGCATCACAATTCATATACAATGGTTTGGGAAAAATATTTTCCCTTTCATGATTCACTATTATGGTTAACAATGGTTCATAACTTTGATATCTCACACACAGTGAATCACATTCTTTAAAAGCCCATTACAATGGCTTGGTATAGATTAAGTTGTTTAAGTTTAATGGCTCACAAAGCTCAGTTCTCTTCCCACATTGGCTAGTCCTTTGTAGTACAAGAAACATAGGATCAACTATGATTATACTTCTATCACTTCATCTCTATGGTGGATTTATAATATTATCACTTTTTTTAATGGGCCTCGCATTCTAAGGTATGGCTCGCATAACTTTTATGAGGCTCGGCATGTATAGTTTGTTGACTAATTCAACATTGGCATCACTTAATTGGGGCATTGTATTAGGCTATTTACATCACATGGTATACTTTGTGTGTCAAATCATCGATTAGTGGCATCGTTTGGATTTTTTCAACAATACCATTTTTTTCTACATGATTTCCAGTTATTATATGGAAGGACCTAATGACACCCTTACACAATTATCGCCTTGAATTTATTTTTGAACCTATAATAGGACACACACATTTGTATCATAACTCTCGTTCAATGGAACTTTGACATAGTATTTATTTATCTATTATAGCTCAAGCCTCTACCTGTGGTTAGTCTCACTCTATAGTGTGATTTCAATCTTGAGTGGACGACCTTGCACTTATAGTAAATGCTCACATTTTTACAGACACTACAAGGAAAAGACCTTCACGAGAGGTTTTTGTGGAGGCACCTATAAAAATATCCCAAAATTTTGTTTTTAGTGGAGGTCACTGAAGAATTTGGGTGGGTGTGTGTTTTAGTCGATGTTTCTTTATCAATGTGCCTAAATTATTCAAGTGCACCATGGAGTTTTTTTTTTAAATGAGAAACTATGGTGCACTAAATACCAAAACTCATTGGTGCTTGAATATTCGCTAGCACCAAACTGATTCTTCATATAATAAAACATCCTCATGCTATTATAAAATGACATCCCGTTGCAATAAATTTATAAAAACACCCCAGGGCATCTTATAAACCACAACGATAAATAAATTTTAATTTCTAAAAAATTACTAGTGCTATTGTAAAACCACAACATTGGTGTTTTACCAATAATGTAAAGCCCTGAGGAATCTAAATAAAACACAGTGATAATTTTAAATTTAAGAAAAACATGGTGCTTTTGTATATATCCTACCCCGGTATGCTTTGTGAAATGCACCAAAGAAGGGTTAAATTAAAACACACTCCTAGTTGTAATTTCCATTTTTACCATCTAAAGTGCGAGATATATATATTAAGCACCACTGATAGTCTTTCTTTCAACGTGAAAGCACCCTCACATTGGTGCTTCTCTTTCTTACCAACTTTCAGTACTATGCTCACTATTTATGTTTCCAATTTTTTCAAATGGTGTGAAAATTTGTTTTTCTCCATTACATGTCTACAATGCCTCCCTAACAAACAAATTCTGAGGTAATGTCTATGTTTCTTTCTAATTTATGTTTTTAGTAGATTAGAATTTCAAATTAGGTTTATTTTATCATGTTAAAAAAAAAAAAAACGTGTGGTGCGCTTGATATGTTTGGCTCAAACCGGGAGAGATTGGCCCTATAAATTTACAGTGTGCACTGCTTTTTAGTACATCAACATAACATACTACCATTGTGGCAATGTGTTTTGTAAATATAAGGATTAAGGAAATATGAAACAAATTATATGTCAGTGCATCACTCTTGGTGTGTTTAAATTTTCTAAACACATTGCAAATAGATATTTGAAAATATTTCTATAGCTCTATGCGTTCGATAACCGAAACTTACAGTATGAGTGACAAAATGTTATATGTGCACACTGATGCACAAGTATGTCACACCACTATGAAAAGTTAAATTTAAGAGACTCTGGCGATGCATCATACTTATGTGTGCACCATTACCAGTGTTGTTAGAGCTAAAAGAGCATCGGATCCAGTCCATGACTGTGTTTTGAGGGCAACAATTATTTTTTTTAATTGAAAGTTATCTGTCCATAGTTTTAAATACATCTTTCATGTCATAAAATTTTTTTATATAAGTGGTTGATGTATTTTATATGTCAATCATGTAGTACAAACATTACCAGAACGAGTAGTAGAAGGAGTAGGAGCTACAGGTCGACCGACACAATATGGTGTGAGCATGGCAAGATAGTGAGAGGGTGATGGATTTATACCCTCGAGCCTATTATTGCAGTGACCCAAACTCTCTTTAGGAATGTAGGACTCCTCAAGTAATATGAGGACAATACATCCCTGAAGGCACACTCAGGCTCTTAGTGTCAGTTTTGAGTTGTGGTATAGACCCACAGAGGAGGACATATACTTTATCTCTATCATATCCATGAGAGGAGAGGATTTTCCCTAGTTCCCTAATGTCAACTATGGTGTTGCAACTAAGAGTTAGCTTGCATACACTCAGAGATATGTTGGGCCTCATGCAGTTTGTCCATCATATTTTTCAGGTATGTGGTGGATATCTAAGAATTTTTTCTTTTCCTAGAGAGGAGGATAACCTCCTCTCATTATTAGCCATCGCCATTGAACATTCTTATGTTGATAGGAAGTGCATTATTTTCCCTCTTTTGTATTATATTGATTCTTTGATTCAAGTAACATGTTGCATCATATGGTCTACCATTTTTTGAGACAGTTTTGCACAACTTTAGATAGAGGCTATGCGTTGTTGAGACAATGGTTGTTGAACTTCCCTTTTGCTTCTCATTTTTTTTGTTTATATTTTTAGCGATTTGCAAAGATGATGCCTATATTTGATCATCATGCTCCTAGGTCGATCACTGAGGCCTCGATGCATATGTGTGTGAAGTTGATGCCCAATAGGGGCATGCCAAAGTTTCTGGCAAGGATTTCACATGAGGCACTGGCACTACTCACCAGTGTGGATGACCATGCACTTTTCGTGTTGACATATTTGTACATAGGGATTGATTAGTGAAGGTTTTCAACAAATTCTTCACAAAATATGAGCCTCTAGAACATAGAGGAAATAATATTTTTTTCTTTAAATTAATCTAGTTTCATTTTCTTGCTTTAATGAATTAGAATAAAATTTATTCTAGCACATTCTTTTATTTTTTTATTAAATTGTTTAATGAAATTTCCTAATGGTTTTTTTGTACTATATATTTTGTAGACATTGGCTCATATGATGGGGAAATGCCTCCTCTGGATGGAGGATATGAGGAGATTTGTGAGACCCACAAGAGTGAGGCACATCCTCACTGGGGCGTGGGTGTCCATGAGTGGAGGATGTTGGAAACAATGTTAATATTGAGAGGGGCGGTGAATCAATATTAAGGCTAATTTTAACTTGTATGTCAATTTATATTTCTACTTTCAAACTTGACATCCATTATATGTGATAAAACATTAGCAAACCATAACAACTACCATATCAACCCATACAAGCATGCACATCATGGGAAATAAAGAAATGAGAAAATGATGTTTTATATGGAAACCCTTTTGGGAAAAAACCACCAATGCTTCTTGTTTTTATTGATATAAAATAAGAGCGCCTACTCTATTACATGAATCTGTTTGTGAGACACCACTCAGAGGAAGCACCAACTACCTTTGATTATTTTCTAACACCCACTAGAATGATGCACCAACCTTTTGTAGACACATGATAATCTTACCAGAAGCACCATGTGAAGAACCAAATTCATGGATTTGTTGTAAGCACCAACTTGTATCTCCTTGGATTTATGAAAGCACCAACTTGCAAGAGGCAACAACCACCAAGCCTTCTTCAGACACCCTCCAGAGATGGAAGCACCAAATTCCTATATGCAGGCACCAACCTACACTTAATAAAGAACTAATGTTCATTGTATATGTGTTGATAGTTCTTGACCCACTAACATGTAAGGGGATCTCCCTGGTAAGAAGTCCCAATTAGACCTCAGACCATTTGGTGTAGGAGTCCCAGCAGTGGGTCATAAGGTAATGCCTTGACCACAATGTCGCGTAGAGGCAAGTAAGATAACTCTATAAGTAGCAAGGGGTTCATCGTTGCAGTGAGTGAAGGAAGGTAAATGAGAGGTTCTAAGACAAGTGGGTTGGGGTGAGTGCACCCATTGACAACCTGTATCAGTACTCAGCTGGTAAGAGAACACACGAGCCAAATTTATGATAAAACAAACAGCACATCTACAATAAGATTCATATAATTGCATACAAAGAAGTTGATACAAAACTGTGTAAGCTAAACAACATACATCACTAAAGCAAACAGAACAGTCCAACTACAATAACAACGTATGCATGAAAATGTGTTGTCTCTTATTATATAAAGAAGTGTAAGTCCCAATCATACAATACATCGAGGTAAAACTGCTATCCCCAATAGTGGAATGTTACAGCCAGATATTCCTGCTCCTCCAAAGAGATAACTAGCTATGTGCAGTGGAGAAGCCAAGGCGTGTTACAATATTGTCCAAGCTCTTTCCAATATAGTCTTATCAAGAGCTTGGCTAACCAAAATCCTATACAATGAGTTATGAGGGACTATTTATAGCAAAGGGTTGGGTGACCCTTGACTTTCACCTTTGTGACAGTTCAACTACCCTCATGACTTTTCACCTACTATATGAGTGTTACATCCAAATATTGACACTTGACTTACACTTGACGTGACTCAACATTACAATGCACATGTACTCATGTGAGACAACATGGCTTAATCAAGCCATGAAAAAAATCAATCTCACTTGGTCCACTGTGATGAGACCAACTCTTTGACATGCTTCTGATGGTGAAGGTGATGAGCTGATGCCAAGATTCATCATCTGTGATGGTATGCATGCACCTCATGGTGACATCTTGCTGAAGCGAACTCTTTCCTCTGTTCCAACCAGTGCATTGGTTTGGCTCCTTCATCCAACTCATATGCTAACATCCACATGGTCTTCTTGGGTGTAGTTGAATAGGAAACACGCTGATGCATAGTGTCTGTGCTAATCTTCAAGTGTGTGTTGTTGGTCATGTGGATCAACTCTCCAAAGTACATGTTAAGCTCCAATTTGACTTGCTTCTTGTCTTAGCCTTGATGAGTGTGCTGAATGGGTTGGATTGCATGTGTGCACACAATGACATGCATGCTGCTGAATCCCTTGCATGTGATCAACAACAATACTCACCATGTCTACTCCGTGTCAGCTGGTAGGATGGATCTATAACTTGTACGGGTGCAGTTTCATCTATGAGTGCATGTTGCGCCCATTGTTGTTCCTGTTCCTGCTACAACTCATTCATCTGCCTATGCAACTTCATGTTCTTCCTTGAGTTACTGCTTCAACACATGCAACTCCTTCTTTGCTCCATTCGTTGTCTTCACATCACCTTCATGTCACGCCATCACCTCATAGCCTAATTCTCCAAATTTTCTTTCATTATTAGTGGATCTTCTTGATCTTGCAACTTTTTCCTACCTCTATGTTGTCAATAACCTTCCTCTTGCATTCATTGTATTCACTATGTTCACTGCATTCGCTATGTACGCTGCATTCAATATACTTCCTTTAGTTGTTGTTCATGATGTTGCTCGATGTGATGTTGATGCTATCATATCTTAATGTCTTTGTTTACGAAGAACTTGATGTATTTGTGAGTAGGAAAGCTCATAGACACTTGATCGACTACATCTCCAAGTGTGCTCTAAACAGTGTCCTTGACTCTGCTCTCTTGGAAACTATTGTACCTACACTACTGAGAGGAAGATGAGAACTTACAATACCTAGGGACATGGTAACACTCATGGAAAGAAATTTGGTTGTTGAAAACCAAAATGAACTTGAGAACTGATTTGCAACATACCAGTGTGACTAATCATGAAGGTTGCGTAATTTTGGATGGGAGGTCGGGAGACTGATCGTGAAGATTGCACAAGGCACAGTTTTCACTACTGGGATACTGATTGACTACTGGAATTTCGTAATGCATAGTCTAGTCTAGTTGCTGACTGCTGGGATTGCACAATGCGCAATTTTAGCTGGCAATGGTTGCAGGCTTAGTGACTGCATTGCGCAATTTTCTCGGCCAGCAATCACTATCCCTCAGGATTGTGCAAAGAAGGCCCCAGGAATAGATTTTAGGAAGAAATGGACATTTTTGGGGAGGAAGGCAAAGCCTTCCCTCTTAGGATTGCGCAATGTTGTCTCGGTGAGGCAGAGTTTGGTCTGAGGTTGGCCAGACTTGCAAACGGACAACTGAAAGTGATTGTGAGTGAAAATGCATGTTGATACTGGGCATAAGTGAATGATCATGCATGCAAATGGTGAGTGATAGATTCAGAAAATGGAACAACATGCATGTGGGTGAGGAAAGCCACTGAATCAGCGACCGTTTGTGAAAAACAGTTTCATGCATGTGACAACAATGAGATGTTGATAAAAACATAAAAGGCACCAGGACATGCTAATATACATGCAAATGATAGAAATAATTCAAATAAATCAAGAAAATAGTACTCATACAAGTGAAAATACAAAAAGCTACAAAACTTCAACACAAGGCATGGGAAGCAGGCTTACCCCAAAATAGTTGAGATAAACATTTTGACTGCTCCTAGATGTGATGTGGGATGTCAGAGCTGCAAGATCGATGTGAGGAATGAGCTCTGTAGCATCCAGTTGATGAGTTTTTATAACATCGAGGTTGTGATGTGCATGCCACAAATCTAGGGAAAGAGACACTTGGTGGGAGGTTTCTGAAATGATCCTTGCATGTAACCTCCAACTGCTAAACATAGATCCCTAGAACAAGGGATGCCTCTTCATGCTTCCTTGGGAGAAGCAGCCCACGCATGCAAGTCAGTTTTGCTCAGTCCTAGAGGGAACCGGTTAACTCAGCTGCACATGCAAGAAACTGCTGGAATGTTGGGAGAAGATATGCATTTCTGGTTGGGAGCTGGTTTACGTAATTTCTGGGCAGAGCAGCTGATTGTTGCCCATATTTGTGCAAAATTTGGACTGAGCAGCCCTACTGGGGAGAATTGCGCAATTCCTGCTAGGAGTGTTGACTGGCAGAATTGCGCAATCTTGGAGCCTAGCATGCTGTCAAACAGGATTGCGCAATTTCTAGAAGGAAGGCTAGCTTCCCTCCAAAAATGCACAATTCTCTTAGGGAAGCGGCTCAGCTTATAGCTAGACCAAGTCCAGGAGAACAACCTGTGATGGGAGTACATGAGTTGTGATCAACAGACTACCTTTGTGCAAGAAACACACTGAAGCTTGTGAAATTGACGATGCAAGGCAAGTTGATGTGAAGGTTGGAAGGGAGGCTGCAAAGCAAAGCTAAGGAAAAATTTTGGAGAGTGGTTATAGTTGCTACAAGACTTAACGACACACTGGTAGAACTCCACCTCTCTATAGGGACTTTGTTCATGCAAAGAAAGTCTAACACCTCCGAAAGTATTGTTCAGTTCTCAGCTCCCCTTGGTTTCCACACTAGCTTGATTGTAAGATGTAGCATCTACCAAGCTCTTGGTCGATTGACACACATTCCAAGCCAAGGAAACACAATGGTTTCGATCGGGGTTGAGGGGTATATTGATGCACAAGCAATATAGTCGTCAGAGTCTTAGTTTCATCTCTAGTGTTGCTCCACTACTAACAGGCCTGGACAGTACCACGTTGGAGTCACATAGGAACACAAGCATGGCTCCGCTACCAGCGAGCTTGGTCAGTACCCTGACGGAGTTACTTGCGTCACCTCCTGGCATAGGAAGCCTTTCTCTTCTTTCTCCCTACTCATTTTTTATTTTGATTTTTTCTTCATTTTGTAATTGTGCATAGCACTTATTCATTTCAAAGGCGAAAGAGGGATCTCAAATTATTGAGAGCAGAAGAGGTTGTTCCAGCAAAAAAACATTTTATTATATCTCTTACGTGCTTGTTAATGTTTTCTCCCTCACCTTACTCTACTTGACTGAGCTGACAAGGTTAACCCAAAAACAACCCACTAGAGTAGGTGACACTACTTAGCATGCAAGCATTGTGTTTTCACCAAGGCTCACTTCGAACAGTACGTATTGTCCATTGATGTATCATGGACTGAAGACAACAATTTCTTCATATAGAGGCTAGGTGATAGATAACCAAGTAGTGATAGTTGTACAAGGCCTCTTATACCTTACCTAGCTTGTTTCAAGAGTCATACATAGCTTCATGCGAAACTATCCTATGAAATGAAACAAGCAAACTAAAAAACAACAAAGAAAAGCAAGAGAAGAAAAAAAGAGAAAGCAAAGAAAGTAAGTAAACAAGCATGCAAGCAAAGAAGTCAAAATGAAACACTACTCCTACTCCTAAGCTAATAGTGCATGGGTCATCTCACATGAAGTGATAGTTCCAACGCATCCACTGGCACATTAGTTGACCCATGTTGGTGAAGGCATGGTTTGCAAACAAGACAACTATGCGAACCAGCAGACAAGAAAGATGTAACAGTGAAGACAAACACACTTCGAGCTAACAAGTCACCACTGAATAAAGATGAGTGAAAATGCATGATGTGTATTCTCTGCTGCTGCCATAATGTTCTACTATGCTACATGCAGATGTTGAGTGTACACATTCTCTTGCTTGTGACATGCAAGCAAACGTGAGAAAGGTAGACCACTTGTGTTGTGCATGTGTGCTTGTTGTGTAAGATTCCTCCAATGCATGAGTGATGGGATCATGTAGTTTGAGTGGAGGAGGTGAAATATGGATTTTTGGTTGATCTTCAATGCGAAGCAGAGAGTGATAAGGAGCCTTGAGTGTTTCAACAATTTCCTGACCGGAAGTGAAACCAAACTTAGGACAACGAAGGCTTAACATAACCATATCCTCGGGCTGAAGTGCCTTGATAGTCTGGGGGGTTTCAATTTTGTTGATAGATACATCAGAATAGACCAGTGTTTTGGATAGATTAACAATGGTTGAATCAACATCATGACTAGATGAGGAAGTGAATAGATCACAACAACCAAGATCGGAAAATTCAGGATGTCTGTCGACATCCTCATGATTTCATGAATCATGCAGAGGGTAGATGAGAAGCAAATATGTTCACCCTTTGTGTTTTCAATGAAGATAAATGACAGATTGAACAGATTTTCCAAGGAAGATGTGTCCTTTCCAAACTATAATGATAGACTAATATCCAAGGTGTCCTGTGAATGATTGAAAGTAGAAGCATTTGGAAGTGGGTTTTCACAGGGGAAATCAGCAATGGCAGAATCACAAGGGTTTTCAGGATGAAACAGATGAGGTGTGGCTACCTTCTCCCAGATCTAGCTTTTCCTGGCATGCATTGCGCATTTCTAGATCTTAAGGCTCTCCCTTAGATCTAGGAATTGCATAAAGGTTGCCAATGACTACCTCCAAATGCACACTACATAGTTCCAGGATGTTAGAAAATTATGTATTACAGAGCAATGGAACACATAAAATATTGCAGAAATATAAACACAGAAAATGCATAAAACAACAGAGACATAGATATACGTGGTTCACCCAGTTTGGGTTACATCCATGGAGAAACAACTAGTCCTTCCTTTTATATTATCTAGCAAACTAAAGAGATACAACCTACAGCAGATCCGCTGTAACACCCTCTTCACTTTCAATCTCCTCTCTCTTCCTCACTCAGAACATAGAGATATATAGACGTAATACAATTCCCTCATATATAGTGAGGGGTTCCCTTCTAGGGAAAAAAAACCCTTAACTAAACATAAATTCTACCGTTAGATCATCCACCTAATGAACGGCCCATATTGAGTAGAAATTACTAGACTTTTACAAGGCCCCGAACCCCCTAGTCGGTGGGGATTGCCCCCCCGAACCCCCGTGGGGGGGACAAGTCCCCCCTGCACCCCCCCCATGTGGAGGGGTGTACAATCTTCCTGGGGTACACATCTGGTTGAGACCTTTGAATACAAAAGATAATCAGGCTCCACACCCAACACAGTAGTCAGTCTCGAAGTCTTTCCCACTAGGATTGCGCAATGCGTAGTCCCGGCCGAAATCAAGTGAGACTGTACTATGAATTGTGCAGTTATACTCCTCAACAAGCCACACTAGACTATGCATGGTGTAGTTCTAGTTAGCATCACTTCTCATTGGATGTTAGGACTACACAATGTGTAGATCCAGCTGACAGTCCCTTACCTCTGAATGTCAAAACTATGCAAGCTTTCCCAACAATTGTCTAGTTTGTTGCATGATTGATCCTTGAAGTGAATTTTTATTTTATGCTATCATTTGCATTCCATGAGTGTCCTCTCTATCTCCAGGTACATCATTTGGTGACTAGCTTCTCATCAGCACATCCAACATGGTTTGTATATCAGATGGATAAAAGGATATGGTAGAGAACAACACTGGAGATCTAGTTGAACATGTGTCAATGAATTTGCCAATCTATCCAGGCACATAGTTCTTCATAGAGAAGGACACGAAGATAAAATCGCAGGAAATAAAGGACATATTTGGAGTTAGCTTCAAGTAAGATATGCAATATCGACAGCGCTATGTCAACATCAACAAGTTAGGCTTATATAGCGTTGCATGCATGTACCCTGCCTTCCCATGTGCGGATATAATTCACTGGATTGTCTCACATGCCAATCCCAAGATGATGAAATTGAGGAGTGATAGTGAAACACAACTTGGTACCTTTAGGATGGAAAGCTATCATTAGATGTATCACTTGCCATAGTCGGTGAACCACATAGATGCACTCTTCTATACTCCCAACAACAATTTGAACACCAGAGACATCATGAAGCATTGGGTAAAAGAGCTAGCAAAGTTTAGGTCAACACCCAATCAGGTGTACAAGACTAACTCACTCAAGAATTCCTACCAAATCTTGATCATCTTTGCATGCCTCTTTTATAGTCAAGAGAGCATGGAAACCTTTCCACAGAATTGGGTGGTTGTATTGGATCAATTGGAAAATGAAGGAAGGCCATCCAACTGGTCGAACATGTTGGCTCTTCAATTGAAAGTGCATGTGTCTAGTGCCCGAAATCTTCCTAAGGATGATAAAGCGAGATTTTATATTTCCACATACCTAATTGATGAAATATATGCCCAATATAATTTTCATGGCATGGGTTTGACATGGACACCATCAAATGATGTTGTGAACATTTATTGTATGTTTCTCTTCAAGTTCAACTAGCAAGGAGTCATGTCGAGGCTATCTCACCACTTCATCACCCTAGTTTACAAGATGATGTTCGAACAAGATCCACCTTCGATGTCCCAAGAAGTGATGTAGGAATTGCTTAACATTAACAATTAGTATGCCTCACTCAATGGCACAGTCATAAGGTTGTGTGGTGGAGAGAAACCTATCCATGTGCTACCAGGGTTTGCCACAGATAAGTTATTCATGCAATAGGTTGCATATCACATCTCCAGAGGTTTATTAACAGGAATGGATAGGAGGAAGAAAGTACCATGGTGAACTCTTACTTTGCAGATTGGATTGTATGAGACCTAGAGCTTGAAGGATGTGGATGCAGAGGTCGAGGACTTGAAGAAGTTTGAGTTCGACACCAAGAGTTTCAATCCGTATGATCCCCACCTTATATGCAAGAATCATTGTTCGAAGGTGTATAATCCATGGATCCACGAGGCATGTCATTGGCTAGAGGAATACCCTTGGAGGTATTTCTACAACTCCTCTAGGCTTAATGAATAGGTCAACATGGCTATACAATGGAAAGTAGCACTGCAGGTAGTAGCACCATAGGAAGAAAGAACAACAACAACAATAAGCAGCAAACCAACACATGAAAAATTCAAGAGGAAGATAGCCGAGAACTGACGAGTCGAGCAAAACTACAAGTTCAAAGAGTATCCTATTGTTGAGAAAGTAGCTTTGGAAATAGAGGTGAAGAGGCGACAACTTGGAATGAGAGTAGAACAGAGGAAGAGAAAGAAGTAAGGGTTGGAAGATGCAAAGAGGAAGTTGTGGGAAACATAAAATAAGTTGAAAGAAGAGTAGGGGTTGAGGAGAAGAGAAAGGGAGGAGAAGAAAAAATAAGAATAGGAGGAATGTCAATGCACAATGACAGAGGAAATTGTGCCTATAAAGGTTGAGGAGTTAGAGTAACCATCAAATGAAGAAGAGGGTGATGAGGTGTAGGTTCAAGAAATTTCTCAGTAGATTGAGCAACTAGTTGAAGAAATGGTCATGTATATTGAACAAGAGCCACAGGACCAAGACAAAAATCACATGACAATGCATCTGATGTCACCCCACAGTCTCTGCCACCTGTCGAATGAGAATCTATCCCGAGCGACAAAGGAAAGATTGTTCTCCTTGATGATGATTCAATGATGGATGTGTAAAATCCGGCATTTGATGAGTCGCAACAAAGGATTGTACAGGAACAAAGAAATGAGCTCCCAGAAGATCACACACCACCTATGCACATAAAGGAAACTGTGATTGTGTCATATGTTAGAATACATCCAACTTCCATGGCCGATGCTTCTAAGGCTTAGGAAGAAGCCATGATCTCAATGGTCAAGTTATTTATAGTAGAGAATGATTGAATGGCAAAGGAATTGGAAGACATTAGGCATAGAATGAAACATTTTGTAGGATCCACTAGGGAAGAAATGAAGAAAGTGATACTAGCTCAAATATCAACTCTTGAGACCACCATGCAAACATTGTATTTCATTTTTGTCACCATAAACAAGGTGGTTGTCCATTTATACAGTTTTTAGTAGTAGTGTGCAAAGGTGTCATGAACTCTCAAAGACATCCATGCTACTATTACGCATGTACAAGAATGGACAATGAGGTATAAGGGAGTCCATATTTACTTGTGAAAGATAATGAAGCTCCGGGCAGACCTGGAAAAAGCATAGATTCATATATTGATCCGGAACTATGAGCAGCTCCCTCTGTTCATCACCAGCATTGAGGATTCCTATTCATGATTGTTCAAGAGTCTAGATGTCATAGTGAGGACACACAAGATGCCTTCTATTAGAACCTTCACATAAGCCATGAAGAATAACCAAGTCCTACTGAAGGTTGACAGGTACATATAGCAGTTGATGTGAGATGCCACAAGTGATGACTTGTAGTTGAGCATAGAAAACATGCATAAATACATCAGTGGTCCAACCACACTCAAGACAATGTTGCGCATGCTTCAAGATGAGATGGACGGAGGTTTCAAAAGCATATACCCAGAAGCCATGGAGGCAAGAGTCTATTTCAAAAAAGACATCACCAAATAGTATGCTGAGACAATAGCACATTATCGAGCTTGGTATCAGTTTGCCATTGAAGACCACCACGAGGATGTTTCCTAATTAGTCTTCTCCCAAGACCCCAAGTGATGATGTTTGTCTTGTTAAGCTGACTCAAGCTTGTTTTGTCCCACATGGATATATGTGGAAATTGTATTATTATTGGTAAACATATTGTAAGTGAAATTCCAAGTGTCATTAGTGGAATGTGAACAGTCACTATGTAATGTGAAGAGTCATGAGGGTAGTCAAAGACTCAAAGGGGAATGTCAAGGGTCATCCCACCCTTTATTATATATAGAACCTTATAACTCATATTAGAGGCTTTTGGGAGCCAATATTTTGGTTAGGCATTGCTTCAATATGGTTTTCCTAGAAGTCATCCATAGATATTCCCTTTAGAAACCCTACATAAGCCCATCCAGATATTAGTTCAAAAATTAGAAATAAACACTTAAATGAGAATTACCTTTGTGATGGTCTTTCGTCATGACATATTCCTATAGGTATCAACATTCTGCATGGATGTTGAAACATCTCGTATATATGTTCATTGTCAAGGGTCTCCATCTTTTGCAAAATCCTATCAGAGTCCTCATATATTTTCGAGAGATATTTCAGCCAATGCTTCTTTGTCTCGGATGTTGAATGCCTTCTACCTTTGTTTCATATTTTCATGATCTCTTTCTTTCCACACACTTCATTCCCATGAGATTTTAATCAGGTTTCCTCAATTGTAGTCAACTACCTCATGATTCATATGAGAACATATTATGTTCATTTAATCTAGCGTGACATGCTTTGCTACAACCTTTTGGAGGTGGAGATCCTTTCTTCTTTTTATCATGTTTCCCAATATGGAAATAGTAATCTATATTATTTGCAACCATATTACATGGATTTCATAACATTATGTGTAAGCATACATACCTCATCTTTCCTTTCGGTCATCCAGACTTTCTGTAGCAACTTCATTTGAACAAAGGAAATTTATTATTTAGAGCTACTTTCCTGTTATGTCATTATACCATCATCCCTTGAATCCTACGATAAATTCATCATGAAACATTTGCTTCCTTTGTAGATCAGTGAATGCTTTTATGATGATTCCATCATATATTTTTCCTTATTGATTATTGTATGATGAACCCAATCAATGATGACCTCTACTTCTTTATATATGTATCACTTGAGATTCCAATGAGGTTTACTAAGATATTCTTATTCTTTGTAAGCAATAGAATTTAGTGAAGACATCCTTTCTACTTCCCATGTCAAGAGCCCTTACTTCTCAAGCTTCCATCATGATGTTATTTTCTAATCTGATGAATCCTATCTTATTTACATTGCCTCCTATCTATAAATTACGTGTGGAAAGTACCTTCTAGTGAAGAAGATCATCTCAGTCACAGTAGAGATCTTTTACTACTTCCATCTTAATATTATTTATTTCAGGTTCTTTCACTTCCACAATAACATGGGTTTCTTCCATATCCCTCTTGTCCTTCTTATGTTTAGGACAATATTTTCAATAGTGCCCAAGTTTTTGGCATCCATAACATCTCACCTTAGCCATGTTCTTCCTTTTCTTTTTTTCACTAATTGATGCCTTCCATATGATATTTTTTCACTTTATTTCTTCTGCGTTGTAACGTACCTTTAGGGCCTACTTAGAAAAATATCCCCTAACTCCATAAATTTTTAAAATTTCCTTTAGATACAGTTAAGGTTCCATGGTCCATGCTCCTAATCTTACTATTGAATCACATCAAGTAAGGCACCTTATACTATTGACACATTATTTCATACCCTTTTTAAAACAATCTCATAAACGTAAACCATAGCTTGGAAAGAAGTAGGAATCATAACATGCAATCATCAAGCCTTTTATGACATGCATGGTATAGATACCCTAAACCAATGGATATATAGTTAGAACTTAATCCCTAAGTATTCTGCATGCACCTATATCCGATGCACATAACTATCTCAATATATATATATATATATATATATATATATATATATATATATATATATATATATATATATATATATATATATAGCCTCATAGAAGTAACATTAACATAAAGATTTCTGACATATATCTTTGTGCAACAGGCCTATAGTAGATGTCAATCATTCCATATTACCAATGCATAGCCCAGATAATTGAAATCCTAGACTAGATAATATCAAGTGCTAGAACCAATCTTCATGTATCATATTAACACATAAGCCGAAGTGGGGCAACGCATCCATCACTGTATCAATTTCACCTAATATTTTCCTCTTCTAACTTCAACTTGGACTACATTAATAAATAATAATGACCCTTTGCATGCATTAAATTATCTTGTAAGAGCCACTAACTCAGATAATTACATGCAACTCCTTCATTACATCTACTATTGACCTAGCTAAGATTAACCAGTTATTTTCAACGTAACATATGAATACCTCATAACAAGTTAGTGTCAGTAATTATACCACTCAAGGGTTTCATGCAAAGTCGACCATGAGTAGGCTAGCACCTTGGCGCCAGCACTAACACCTACCTACTATGATTCCACCACCCTTATGGATACACTAAGGTCACATGCATAAGACTACAATTATTATCATACATAGAAATAACTCCACATGTATACAATTGAAACAAATGATTTAATGACATAAAGAGTAAGAGACAAACATACAAACATCCCACACATGTGAAACAAAGTAAAACATCACCTGGAGAGCGGAGTACCACCACCCAACCATGAATCACCTCTAATTCCCCCCGAGCTGAGGTTCTTGCCATGGATTAGCTTCCTGCAACTGATCTATGCCATGGGTATTTAATACCCTCTTTCATGATATAGTTTCCATTAGTGGTGTCCCACTTTTATGGATTTTTTTTCCATTTTCCTAGGCCTTTCTCGGAAAATCTTGCCTTTATCGCCCGTGAGGCTTTTTGTCATAAAATATTTCCTTTATCTCCTGCAAAGTTTTTATGTTTTTTCTTAATGGATATTTATCTCCAATCCATCCAACTTATCTAGAATCACATCTTGAAGCTTATCATGAAAGATTTATTCCTATCGCATTCCTCAATGGGATTTGGCAAGAATCTCATCTCTGTCATCTTGATTTTCCAAGAGATCAATTTATTAATTACTTAGTAATGTATTTTCTTTTCATTTTACACATCACACCTAGATTTCCTCAGCTTAGGTTTACAATAGTCTAACACACAAGGGAGGGGTGTTACAAACATGTCTTCTGCTACCTTGTAGAGATACCATAGTTTGAGGAATGGGATAACTTCCTATTCCTTAGTAGATATAAGGTTACCTTGTTCATCAATCAATGCATTTAGAATAACAAAGATCGTTTCTTTCCGAGATACAATCTCTCCCATATCCTGCGATTTACCTTTTATTTGATATGCTTTTGAAAGACATGACGATATCAATTCATCTTTTAACAAATTCAATTTATATAGATCATATCTAAGTTATATGGTCTTTTCTATCTTTCTTTCAGAGAAATATTCTACCAGCTTATGATATATTTCTTTAGATGTCTCCATCTCAGCTACATGAGAAAGGAGAGAATTTTAGATAAATTCCTTGAGAATATTTTCAGCCTTTAGATCCATTTCCATGTATTCAAAGTTCTTGTTCTTTGGATGGTTTGGAGAGCTTTGAACGAACATGATTAGTGATGTCATTTATTTCGAGGAGTATGTCTATCCTTATTTTCCATTCAAGGAAATTTGATATCCCAACAAGCTTATGGTTCTCCTTGAAACATGAAGTCATTATCACTAGATTAGATTACAAGAAAAAGGTACTCACTTTTGAAAATCGAATCTTCAACTTGATGACAAACTTGATGGTCCTTTTAAGAAGGATCTTACATTGATGAAGGAAGACTTCCTTCTTTAGGATGATCTTTTTCCAAATGAGATCATTGCTTCAATAATGAGAATATTTCATTTCAAACTAACCTTCCTTATATTTGAATATCTTACAATCCTTTGGTGATGCATGCGTGATGACCTCTGAATTGCTTCTAGTGTTTCAGTCTTTCTTCCGACTTCCTTCTTGAAGATAATTTCAAGACTCTTGCTGGAGTATAGTTCGATCTAGGCTATTGGTTGATTTTTTGCTTATTGTACTTTGAATTTATTTTCTCCTTCTTTGAAGCTTCATTCTCATGTGTCTACTTGGTTTGAATGCCCCTTCTTGACTTCAACACCTAAGCTCTTATAGCACGTTGATAAATCTAGGGAATTCAGAGTTAAAATATTTCTCTTCTTGATAATTTCTTGTGATGCACTTTCACTTCTTAGCTTATAGTGTTTTCTACTTTATGGTATTATTGTGTTCTTTTCATCAAGAAAATTACCAATATGCAAAATAAAATACAAGTGACACAATATGTATCACCTCAGTGACGGCCAAAACCTCTCACCTCTTGAGAGGAAAACCTGATAAAAATTATTCTTCTATAAACTCAATTGATGAGACCATGACAAAGACCCTTGACTCTAGTATCCTCCTGATAATATTGTCACTAACCCTCATGCTCTACCTCTTCCCTTTCTCAACTTTTATCTTGATCTCAAACTTTTTTCCTCGACTCCTTCGAGAGAAACTTGGTCTCTATCCTTCACACTGCTCCTTAGCTTCCCTAGAGATTGTTGGTCTCTAGGCTTTCACTCGTCTCCTGTAGGGAAACTCGGTCTCTATATCTCTCTCAGTCACCTAGAAGAATCCTTTCTTTTCTACTGGAGAAGAAGTTCTCCTTTGTTTGCCCAAAATAAACCTCTCCTTCGCTTTCCTAGAAGAAACATCTCCTTCACCTTCCTAAAAGAAACCTCTCCTTTGCTTTCCGTAAAGAAAGTATTCTTCACTATACTCACAGGAGTCTCTTCTTCATTATGCCAATAATAATCCTCCTTCGTTGACCTAGAAGAACCCTCCTTCACTGCCCAAGAAGAAACCTCCTTAGCACTTCCCTTCGTAGCCTCTTTCTTGGCACTTCCCTTTGATCGAATGCAAGTTGAGTTGCTTGCTTTTAAGTGAGGCTGAGTGTGGCTATATATACACCTATCCTTGTGTCCTTTAGGTCGACATGATCACTAGAGGTTAGCTCGACTTCCTCTTGCATGTTCTTCCATTGTTGTAGGCTCACTGAGGAAATGTGACAAGGTCTTGGATGATACTTTACATAGACAAGTTTGACTCTATACAATGTGTAACATGACTTCATTACATGAAAATGACTCTAACATTTTATGGTTAGACAAAAAATAATTTCAAAGACTCTCAATGGGAGTCTTGACTCAAAAATAAAATCTCTTGCTCATGAAACCCATGATGCAATAATTACAATATTTTATTTTTCTTCTCTACATACCATTAGATAAAATCATATTTACATGTCATTATAAAGACTGGACCTAGATACACTTTTCAACGTGATGCTTTCCTATGTGGAAACCATCATGGATAGAGAGAGTAGGATTAATCACACATGCATAACTAGTATATTGCTGGTGCCTTACCAACACTTTGGTGAGTGAAAAGTATTCCATAGGAAACCTAATAATAGTTTCTATTAATATAAGTGTTGCAATGGTGATATGCATAACCCTAAGAGTTAAGGAGTTATGCACTAGTTTAATAATGTAAGTGTTAAATAATTGTATAGAGAAAAAGAGGTAAGGCACATAGTTACAAAAATAAATAAGGCATCAAATTATATAAGTGCATATGTATATAGATTTATATATAGAAAGTGGTAGAAGGAACATTCCTATATAATTATGAAGAGAATTCTTGGGTTTAACAATTCAGAAAAAGGGGTCTTAGGTCTTGGTACACTATGACATTGCATTGATTAGATTCCAATAATTAGATGAAAATATATAGTAATAAGTAATGCAAGATTTGTTAACCCAAGGGGTGACAATATACAATGATAGATTATGTAATTGTGAAATATATTTACCTTATAATAATAATAATAATAATAATAATAATATTCATAAGATGGGAAAGATGTTACCAAGCATTAGAAGAAGGAGAATTTGTGGGAATTTCTATTTGTTGATATGCTGCAAATGGTTATGGATTATTGATGTATAAGCTATTTTGTAAAGAAATGTTGTGAAATTGTAAATTTAAAAAAAAATATGTTTAACGAATCCATAATTTAATGGTCCATTTAATGGAAAACATTATTGAAGCAAAACAAGTCACTCAAATCTGTAGGAGCTGCTAGCATGAGATTTTGTGTCTTTAACTACCATGAATCACAATGTTAGATAATTATTATTTTTTAATCTACTCTTTTAAACCCATATAATACAATATCATAAATGAAACAAAATTGCATGTCTTAAATATTTTTGAAACCATATCTTGTCAGATGATTTTAATATATATATATATATATATATATATATATATATATTAAATTTGTCATTTGAATATATAAATGGTGGATGATTTTAATATATATCTATATAAATTAAATCTGGGAGTTTCTAATATATAAGTAGTTTAGCATTCTCATAATAATATAAAACTTAAAAAATAAAAAATAAAAGCAAATTTACTATTTGAATAAGTTTAAATTATTTAGAAAATTGATCAGAAAATATAAACAACATTAAAATACTATTATTTTTTCATTAAACATTTTGGATTACACAAAATATAGTACAGGTTAACAATAAAATTTGTTTTATTTGAATAAGTTTAAATTATTTAGAAAATTGATCAGAAAATATAAACAACATTAAAATACTATTATTTTTTCATTAAACATTTTGGATTACACAAAATATAGTACAGGTTAACAATAAAATTTGTTTTACTCTAAAAAAAATAAATGTAATTGCAATAATGTGTACCTGCTAACATTGGCTTAGTCAGGGCCAACTGAAAATATAAACAAAAAAAATTAAAATACTATAATTTTGTCGTTGAACATTTTCGATTACACAAAATATATTATAAATGGAAATGTGTTAGCAATCATATATAAAAGAAAATTGTAATTGCAACAACACGTACCTACTAACAATGGCCTACCGAAAATTACCATTTTAAGGTTGAATGTTCGACAAATTATTTCATCCTCCTTTTAACGTTATATGAGGGTTTGTTTTCCTGGTCTCCCTGCAATTTAGTCGGCAAATATCTTGGTATTTGGATTCGTAACCGTTGTAATCTGGGGCAATTCCTTGTACATAACTTTCACAAATGATAAATTGGGAAGGGAAAGTAGGTAAACGTTTAGTATGGAATATGAATTATATTGTATTGTATTTTGATATTTCCAGGCTAACCACATCCAACAAAACGCAAGGAATATATTTCCTACTTTAAATATATTATTTAGTAAAACATCATTGCCTACATCTCCTGTTGAACGAAACTGAGCACTCACATTAAGTAACTGCCACAAACCAAGGATCCAGTATGCTCCGCTGGACTGTATTTGTTTGATATAATTAACTACCATAACAATAAACAACGATCCAGTATGCTTGACTGCATTTGCTTGATATAATTAACTACAATGTAAGAGTGTGAATCAAGATGAGAAAATGGCGTCACTACATAATCTTTCTAGGTGCTTTCGTCTTAATGCATTCTCTTTTCTCTACCTATATCACCAAGAACTCGTGATTCATTATCCTCACGGTTCGGATATTCGGCCTCGTCTTCATAGGTGACTCTGGAAAAGGCAACACCCAAAGAAACAAAAATTCTCCTCCTCTTACAAGTTGATACGTAACACGATTCACTAACCCCATTCTCCTCTTTCTTCTCCTCCTTTTCACCTGATGTAGAAAAAAGAAGCACCCAGCGGGCAACCAAGTGCATGATTCTCAGCAAAAATTGTGGTACTGAAGTTTTCCCGGGACTCTGGTGGACCCATGAGATGAGATTCATTAATCTTGAACATTGTGAAAACTAACATGCGGGTACCCGCTCTGGGAGGTTCATAGGCAACCACATTTAACAGCGGCAATCCTAATATTGCAGCACAGAGAAACAAACATATTCCTGACGGTTAACAAACATGTTTGATATATGGATAAATTTCATGGTCAAAGAAAGAAACGCAACCATCATACCTGCAACATTCTGCGTACTGCACATGAAACCCATAAAAAACCTGCACAACGTAGCGATTAACACCGTTATTATGAAATTAGTTAATGGATTCCTTGTGCCATTTTATTCGAAATCTTTTCTGAGTTCAGGCGGATTATAACATACCAGTGCAGGTACTCGCCTCCAGGAGCCTCAGGATCCGTGAGCATCTGATTACGGTTTTACGAAATAATTAGTAAGTAATGAATTTCAGGTTGACGAAATACAGGTGAATAGATTATTATCCCGGGATATCTTGATTAAATTAGGAATTAAACTTACCCATACTACTAATTTCGGTTCTCTGAAGAGTGGTCCTATCCTAATATCATAATGGATTTGACACCGAGTAGGAGGGTGTTGCAGTTCAGCAGAGGTTACTTCATCACCTATGTATACTCGTGTGTCGCCGAAGACTAGAACGAACATCACACGAGGATTGAAATCCTGGAGAACATGTCCGATAACTCCCGACTCGATCAGCCTCTGCCTTACGTACTCCATTCTTTTGCGGAACACAAATCAGAAGGATCCCAAATGAAAAAGAAAAAGATTGAATACCGCGTCTGAAACCTCTGCAGCCGAAGATCCGAAATCAAGAAGAATGAATGAAAAAATGAATGGACAGGACTTTTTAAAGGTGGGGAAAGTGGGACCCGCGAATAAAAGTTAGTCGCCCTTTTTAAAGGCCGGAAAGTGGGTCCCACGAAGAAAAGTTAGTCCATGTTTGTGACATAGCTGAGAAGTAGATTTGTTTACTCAAGTATAATAATAAATAAACAAATTCTTATGTTTATAAATTAAAATATTTAAAAATAGATATTAAAGTAAACCTATTTTCATCTCAATTTTATTGTGTATATCTTTAGTGTTTAGTTAATCTATTGGTTGATAGATAGACCTATAATAAATGGGAGTTTGAAAACAAATCAAAATTTAGAGTCCATTTCGAGTTTGCTAATAGATGGACA
Organism: Pinus tabuliformis; assembly: GCA_031772625.1. Taxonomy (NCBI): domain Eukaryota; kingdom Viridiplantae; phylum Streptophyta; class Pinopsida; order Pinales; family Pinaceae; genus Pinus; species Pinus tabuliformis. The sequence goes on from CM062819.1 coordinate 727,083,615, forward strand.
CTCTAGGAATAACTTTGTTATGCAATTTCAGAATATAAATTGATATTTTAGTTTTGTTAATCAATTTGAGAAGGTAAAGGTTAGCATAATTATATTAAATAAATGTGAGTAATATATGTTGACAGGTATATATCAAACACGTGTAATCATATCAATAAATATGATTGATATTTCCAAAAGTTTCATAAATTTATGAAGATATACATGTATAAACTACTTGAAATTTTTCATTGTTTAAGTTACATTTTTTAATGTATAAAATGGATTCAATGTCTTCACATTTTATTTGGACATAAAATAGTGACATTTCTCAAAATAATTTAAACATAATTTTTTTTTTTTCAATTGCTTTATATAATATATATATATATATATATATATATATATATATATATATTACTGGGCATAATGGTCAAGAGCATGTGTTTCATCCTAAGAGGTCACATATTCAAAACGAGAGGGGGATAAGAGAGTAGACTTAGCAGTCAAAGTGGGTCCCTTGTCCCACAAACAAGGTCACACCAATTTGGTGTATGGCTTCACCTTACCTAATGTTTTTTATTATGTCCGAAGTGAAATATTTTATTTATAGTTGAGAGTGTGAGTAAAATCCTTTTATCACTTCTCCTTAGAATGGCCAATGAGATTAAGATTATTGATGTTTTAGAATACTTTTAGTTAACAAAATTATAGATATCCCCATATTACACTGTAAAAAAAAATCCTTCGTCTTAATGATTTCAAATCATTTAAAAATGAAAATTAAAATAATTAATATCTTTATATATTATATAATATTAATATAAAAATAACATATACTTAAAATATTCAATAATATATATTTCTAATTAAATTGTATTAACAATTATCTACCATCCTTAGAAAAACTTATTTATTCCTCCAATACATCTGAAAAGTATATTGGAATGGTTTTGTAATAGTTATTTGTAATACATATAATTAACAAACCACATTTATATTAATATAAATGTGTTTGATAAAAACTAATAATAATAATAATAATAGAACACAATGTAATCAAACAAAACATAAAATTAAATAAAACATATTAATCAAAATTAATAACCTAAATATATAACATTATTTATGATAGAAAAATATGATAAAATAAAAAAATAAAATTAATTTTGAAAAACAAATAATAAAAATTAATAATCTAAATAGAAATAAATAGAAACAACAAACCATATCATTAACCAATGTGAAATGTTTCTAAATTAATGTTCGTAATTAAAAATATAAAATAATGTTGTTAATTGAAAATAAAAAATTATGTTGGTAATTGACATTATTAATAATAATACTATTTCTTAAAATGGAAAATATCATTATTCATAATACTAGTAATATAATAAAAGATAAAACAATATAAATTAAATTAACATAATAAAATATAAAATAATATAAATTAAAAAAAAAAAATTTAATATAATTACACAAAAATAATCTTAGAAAGTTAAAAGAAAACCAATATAAATACAAATAACTAAGAGTAAGTATAAGCATAGCAAAAATCGAATGCATTGAAGAGAACATAAATTTCCACATCAACAACAATTGTTGTGAATCACTAAGAAGCATTAATGATAGTTAAGAATGAATGAATCTAGGTTGCAATGCAACAAAAGATGAGATGAAAGTGTAAATATTAGAGGACCAATGACAACAACGCAAAGTTTAGTAGCATTGAAATAAATAAAAATAAAAATAACAACACATTACACAACAAAAATTCAAGTCTCAACACTCGACGAGAAAATAATTATTTGATAGGAGCCTCTTCCAAATCATACTGAGAGTAGTGGAAAAAGAAAAAGCAATACCAATTCAAATCAATGGGATAATTATCACGATAATTCACACTTTTAGGCCAGTCCCTTCTTGTTTTCCTCCCTGATTCTCTTTGGTGCAAATGATATAAAATTTGAAGATCTGATTTCATTCCACTCAAAACACGAATATATTGATCGACAAAATCAGGATGGAAGCCATGTATTCTATCAAACCTTGCATGAATAAAGGTAACAAAACTAATGGTTTTCTTAATAGAATTAATCACTTTTATGTAATAACTACCATCATTGTTCTCCATAACTGTAAATCATTGACAAAAAGATACAATTAAAATCGGTACATTCGAAGAAAACAAATTAACAAAAAACAAAACTATTAATTTATGATCTTGGTTATTTCATATTCAAGCATAAATATAAAAGGATTCAAATCAATGAAAGAAAAAAATGAAAACAACTACAGTTTAAGGAATCAAACAACAATTCCTCTGAAATATTCAATTTACTTACTTCAATAAACAACAATTGTATTGAAATCAACAAAAAGGAAAACAAAGAACTTACGAAGGTTAATACAAATAAGTGCAAAAAATAATAACAAATAAAGAGGTAATCTTCTTTTTTCTTAAACACATGCATACAAATAATTGGAAGCAAGAAGGAAAAATACAAAAAAAAAAAATCATGAATAGCAAATTGTATTCAAGATAAATACCCCATAAATGATATTGACTTTAATAACTCATCTTTCTTTCGAAGTGTAACATATGCACCATCTTTCATTTTTTAATAACATTTAAAAGAACAAGGAAATGAAATATGCAAACCATCTATTGATTTCACTCTCGATATAGTTGTGAATGTTAGACCCTGCATCTCTTTGTCTCCAATATCTACAATGGGTCATTACAAAGTCATCCCATGTGATTTTTGTATTGTCAACATCCACGCCATTTCCAAAGGCATTTGCCTCGTATTTCCCCTAAGAACAGGTAGAATCAATACAAGAATTGGATAATCCTTATCAAATGGCACACCACAATACTTTTCAAACATAATTCTATCAAACTATGGAAGTTGTGGTAGCTTTGAACCATGCGCAAAGAAAATATTTTCAATATATCCAAGCGCACCATTAGCTAGACCAACTTCAACCAACAAATTACACGTTAACATCACACGCTCTCCACGAGATAACATTACTTCACACTCCAACATATTATCATCACTATCACTTATTTTTGTTCTTCTACTTCTTTTTGCAATACATCTCGCAATAGGATAATTTAACACTTTAAGAATTTTTCGATTGTGCAAATTGATGAGATTATTCACTACAAATAAGTGAACAAAATAATCAAACAAAATCCTCTCTTGTCGATCCAAGCAATTATCAACACGGGTCATAAGAACATACCAATCATTAAGACAAGGCTCTGCATTTCTAATACTGGTTAAAAGATTGTGAAATGATACTTGTCTTGGATCATCTCCTTACTGCCTATCAACTTTTTCCAGAGCCACTACAATTTTGAAGCTTTCCCATTTAAATTTCTGAGTTGTTTTGTGTGCATACAAGGGTTTATCCTTAATATTTTCCCATTCTATTGGTTCAACGGATGTGTTATTTCAATTCTCAATAAATATTTTGATTCGATCAAATTCCCGAGATTCATTAGGGAAGCAAAAAAATGAAGGATGATGAGTGACGGTGCAAGAAATTAGCCTTGTCTATTTCAATCTCTACATCTATCCTAGGTATATCATTAACATGGCTATCAACATATTGTAACCTGCTAGAAATATCAGTAAGTCTTTTCGGGAGAGAAGCAACTAAATCCATGTCAATTTTGACATCATTCTAGTACTTTTCCATTTCAATTTTATAATGCAATGCATCCATCACACGTTGTCTCTTCACATAACATTCACAGTAATCAGATTGAATACCTTGCCTTCTTAGAATTAAAAACTATAGTTCTTCAACACATCATGTAATCTTCTTTTCAATTGAAGTAATATCTTGTGGAAAACGTATCATGTGGCTGCTATATTGACCACAACGAGCATGCATCACTTGCAATATTGGATTTATCCACACTATTAGAATCTCTTCAACTTGTGTAAAAAATTTTAGAACCTTAGGCTGCTCAGCTGGATCCATGTTGTTAAAGTGAGAAAAGTGATGAGCACCTTTATCATGCTTACATCTTTTACAAATCGTCCCCTTGTGCAATCGCATAACTTTAATACCAAGATAATGTTCATTAAATACATGGCACAAATGCACAACAGACAAACTATTAATCATCGATCGAAAGTTTTTATGCTTATCAACTATTTGTTCCCTAAAATTATATGGAACACTTTCATTTTCTCTACAAAACACCATTCCAGCTTGGAGATGATGGGAAACAACTAATGGAACTAGAGTATTGGTTTGATCATTTCTTTCCATAATATAATGGCAATTATTCTTCTACATTCATTACACCTAACCAAATTCTACTTGGAAGAAAGAAAATAACCTTTGTAAGAATGAAATATCTACAAAACAAATCAAATTTTTTAATGAAACAAAAACAATTTACATTTTCTTCATTTTTTCATTGACCATGTGCAATCCATGGAACTGATATTTCTTGCGTTGCTTGCAAATTTGTTTATCGACCACTATTCACTTCAACATAAATATCCATTAAGAACATGTACTCCGCAAAGAGGAAAGTTATACTCACATTCTTTGGCATCAATAATATTCTTTATAGAGCTATGTCAAAAAATATTGGTTCCAACATTTCGAACTAACTGACCCAGATCATCAACCATTCTAGCAAGAATATTACTATCACTAAAAAAATCATATGCAACAAATTATTCCCTGGAATGAGATTCCCTATTTTCCATTATAGCATCTCTTGCACCATTTCCATCACCCCCAAGGTTATCATCTTTATCAAGCATCCCTAGATAAACAAAATGTTCCAAAATAGACAATATCTCAGAAGATATATGGAATCAACAACAAAGCAAACAAACATGCAAATAAAATGTTCTCCTATGTACAGATGAAAGTTTCTAAACGTATGATTAGTCAAACCATACATTTTATCATTTTGTGAAGTTTGAAAAGTTGGTTGTTGACCCTCGCATTTAGGAAGAAATAAAGGTTTGGCTTCTTCTGAATCTATTTGGCGGTTAGTAATCATTTTGACATTGTTATGAAGAAACAATACAGGAAAAAATAAAATAGTAAAAAGTTCATATGGACATGAAAAAAGATGCAAAAGAAAAAATGTTTAACTCCCTACATTGTTGCAACAAACACATTACATACAGATTCAACAGGGGTAGCTAAATTAACAATGTAGTTTCTACAAGAAACCCCTGACCCTCTTCCCCAACACAATCTCCCAAATTTTCAACCATTTGAGGAAATTATTTATTCGTACAGTTCTCTTCAACTCCAAAAATACATTTGTTTCATTTTTTTCACAGAAAATACCATTATTGTTCATACAAAGACTCTCTTTCAAAACACAATATTCTGAAAAAATACAAAATCTAGTAAACCTTCAAAAAATATAAATTATTTTAGATGATAAACATTCATCAAAATGACCATCAAAAACAAAATTCACTATAGAAAACCACTACTCTTTTCATACTTAAGATTTAAACCTCCTCCTTATTCATCATTTTCTAAAGCTATTTTCTTTTGTTAATACGCAGCTCTTCTCCGTACTTTAATGAATTCCTGATTCTGATGATACCACTATCATTGATATTCATTTGATCGTTGTCGTGTATGAGGAAAGAGAGGTCCTTTCACACCACTCTTGCTTTTTATTTCACTTAACATCTCTATGATAAATTTAAATTGAGTTCAAAAGTCATTTCGTAATTCTGTTTGACGCGAATACATACTCTTCAATCTTGAAATAGCTAAAAACTATCAAAAGTACACAAGAAATATTTGAGAAATTATGTTTCCCATGAAAAACTTGGAACGCATGGAAATATGTTCCCCTTACACATAACCAATACAAAAACAATTTCCAGAAATTAAAAACAAAGAAATAAGAACTACATTCAAAATTTACCAAACGTATGTCATCAATATAACTTCGAAATGTGAGTTACAATGATGTTAAAAAAATATTTAAAAGCATTCAGAATTTCCTCTACATTATCAAAAAACAAACAGGTTCAAGCTTGAAAAACTAATTCAATACATCCACCCATAATGCCGCTATGTGAAGAATACAATCTGCATTTCGAATATCCAAAAATACATTTCCATTTTGAAAGACATCATCAAAATCCTCAACCATTTGTAGATGGAAGCATGATGCTAGGTCATTAATATAACATCAAAATGTGAAATACAATTATGTTCAAAAAAATATTTAAAAACATTAAACATACATATGGTCTTCAGTAATATACCAAAAAAAACATGTTCATGCCTCAAACGCTAATTGAATACATTGATAGGAAGTGGAGGTATGTCAACAATAGAATCTGCATTAGGAATCAACAAAAAAATATTTCCATTTTCAATCACATCATCAAAATCCTTAACTGTTTGTAGATAGAAGTATGACGCTTCAAGCACATACAATCCATCAACAATGTCTCTTTTTCACAATCCGCTCAGTAAATCATACACCTTTAACTATAGTCCAAACCAACCAAGAATAAGGACTTTTTCTCCAACTATGCGCAAAGGTAGGTAACCTACACATTTACTATTTATATCTAAAGAGACCGATTCAAGAAAAGACCATCTGTGTCCCCAATCATCTTCAAAATATTTGAAACTTTTCTCTTTCGAAAATTGACCAAATTGAAAATTCTCTACCTCTTCAAGTGACTAAACAGATGTGCGACTATTATTAACAAAACACACAAGTTGATTCTCGTATAACCCTAATGACATACATTATATGTCGATGATAGGAAGAAATGAATAACCGTAATTGTTTATGTTCAAATCCAACCAATATATAGTGTAACCATAAGCAAGGTTATTCGTTTGTCCAATAAAATGTTTCTTTAAACAAGATAACCTCCTTTCATGGAGTTACACCACCGTATGGAAGCTCTGTCCTTTTCCAAATGTTGTCAACACTACTACAAATGAGAAAATGTGAGTCCATGCTTTTACAAACATGTTTCAAAAACACCCATTCATAATTTCCTCAACTCTATTTTTGAAATAAAGAAAAGAATCCTCGATCCCCATCAATAGGAACCCCAACATTTCTAAATGTCTTCATAAAAAGGTTGACAATGAAATAATTTTTTGTATGCAAATGACTTCCAAGCGTGCTGGACATAATCATTGATCCCAATGTACCTTCAATTTTGTAAGAAAAATGAAGAAAATGAAACACCATAGTAGAGAAGCGACCATTATTGTTAAGGTATGATGCTAGGAAGCAATGATTGGAAAAATAGGACGAGAAATAAATAAATTATAACTCTTTCTCACAACATCGATCAGAAGACGCAAGGAAAAATTGGTTTTTCAAAAAAAGACACCATTGTCTACAAACAAACTTAAATTTCATCAAGACTGACAAAGGAAGCCAATGAAACAGAAGCTCAATAAAGTCAAAGGGAAGAAATTTCCAAATAGCAAGATCTATACCAAAATAAACAACCTATGTTGGCAACAAAGGATGTCTTTCCTTGTGTACTATAAAGAAAAAAACAAAATCGTATCAATCACAATAGCAACAACATTCATTGATTATTTTAATATGAAAATTGATTAGGAAAACAATCCATTTTCATCATTTCTTGGTTCCTATATACTTCAATATTAGACTAAATAAATTAATAGTGCAACTTAGAACTCTATAATTATTCAAATTTATAACCACCTTATAAGAACAATTTTTTAAAACATTTCCTCAAAGATGAGCAAGTTAAAAGTTTTCAAAATTTGAGAAAATTGATCCCCTAAACACTTAATAAATCTATTTGTTAAATAAATTCAAACTAATATTCCATAGACACAAAATTAAGATAGCTATATACATATAGCTCCTCATAAATTACTAACCAATTATTTTATATGTTTTTTTAATAATAATAAAAATTAATTCACATTCATAGATAAAATCCAATAATCATTGTCTTTATTATTCATTAACAACTGAATTATAATATGATTTTTCACCATTCAAATAAATAATAATTACGCTAATCATTAATTAAATTATTATTATAGTATCATCTTAAAAAACAATTATACGAAACATTTTCATAGATATCAAGTGATTATATATTGCTAAAAATTTAGCTTCTGATTTATCTACTAAAATTACACATGATTATCCTCCTCTATCAACCAGAAATTTCAACATTACAAAAACGTTATTATACAAAGGTATGAACATGGCTTTTCATTAAATATATGCATCCGTAGGTTAACATAGAGAACAATAGATCATTGAGATAGGACTTTGGTGATGTATGTAAATGAATAATTAATGAGCCCTACACTACATTTATTCCATAATATTTCATACCACTTGGATTAAATTTTTTGTTGAATTCACATTGATACATGTAATATGTCCTATCAAATCCAATTTCCATATTAATAAACTTTTGGCTAAAAGCAATTTCTTTTTATTATCCTTAAAAGCAATTTCTTTTTATTATCCTTTCCCAAACAGATGCATCAAGTTTGACTTGAAATTTTACAAATAAATTTAATGTTGTGAAGATACCATTCCATATTAATATATTATCGATATTTTAAATGATGGGAAGGCTTGTGATTTGAAGGGAACCGTGAAAACCAATAGACCTAAACTTTCTTGAAATTCAACTTGTACTTTCACCCTCTATTTTCCATGTTACAATGGAATTGTTTAAAATACGAAAAGTGAACAAAATAGAAATTTTATTTCCTTAAATTCAACATGTACTTTCAACTATTATTTTCATGTTACAATGGAGCTTTTTAAATTAAAAAAAAAACCACATTGCAAACAATAGTAATCTATTAAAAAAGAATATCTGCTGAAAATGAATATTTCAAAATAATAGGTATAAAATGATAATACACATGCCAATATAAATAAAAATAATATTATTCTGTCAATACTTTATCATATAAATAATGGCTCTTATGCATACCACATAAATAATGGTTATTTCACATACAAGATACATACGCATGCATGTTTCAGATATTTTTGAATTTAATAAACCGCATCCAAAAATTCATGCACTACTTTATTCATTTACTTTAATTTATAATTTCTGATTGCTTAATTTGTTTATTAGTCATTGTTGTCCGGGCATGGACTATAGTAATAAGAAATGAGCACTTTAGCATTATTAGTGCTGCTTTTACTCCTTGCTTATCAACTATAAATCAAATTTGTAAACACATATTGATAAATCATGTTATGGCCTCTTCCCGAGGACCGGAGCTAAAGCATAGGTTATAATTTTGTGTTTGTTTGATATTTTGAAACTCATAAAAATACTACTAATTTAATGTTGGCATTAGTCGACGGCACTAAATGTTATCTCCACTATTTTGGATTTCCATGGACTGCATGGTATATTAGAGGAACCAGTTATCTCCGCTATTTTGGATTTCCATGGATTGCATGGTATATTAGAGGAACCATTAGCCTTGCTTGTACGCCAGGGTATGGAACGTCTACATTTGCCACAGCTATCTGCATGTCTGTCTGCCACTGTCCACCTGCGACTGCTTCAATCTAGGCATGCCACACACTGTAACAGTTGTTCCTTTCGTCGGATTGCATGGGAGAGTTTTCCGTAAGCCGGAGTCCCTGAGTCTTTTGCATCATAATGAAGATGAGCCAGTCTGCGGTGTCTTGTCTTGTATAAAGATTACACAAAGTCCTTCACCTACCTATGAAACTTGAGGTCAAGGCCACCTGCCTGTGAAACTTGAGGTCAAGGCTATGGAGTAGGAAATACAAAAACAACAATTACTTCACATTTATGGGTGGTCGATTAGGAACAAACGAAAGAACAGTGGAGCGAAAAATAAAAAACAACTTTGCATTCTTTGCTATCATTTCATACACAATCAATTTTCATTATGAATTCACTCTTTGTCATCATTTCTTCATTATGCATTCACTCTTTGCAATCATTTCTTCATTATGCATTCATTCTTTGTCATCGTTTCCTGCACACTGCATAGTCAATTTTCATTTATGATCTTTCACTGAACACAATTTTTTTTTCATTTTTTATTTTTATTTTTATGATACTCTTAAATGCTGAGATTAGAAACAAAATAACTCACCTTTGTACCAAAAAATAAAATTATGCACCCAAAACCCATAAAAATATCTTAACTACTCCATACAATTTAAGTTCTTAATGAATGCATAATCCATAAAAATATTTTAATTACTCCATACAATTTAAGTTTTTAATGAATGCATAATCCACAAATTAGCAGAAAATATTGAATACGTTGTTGGGTTGTTGTACAGAGCATACAATCTTTAAACGATAACACCATATGATGTTTGATGTTTCAAACATTTTACTAGTCCAACGTGAATACATTTTTGTACACAACATACTAAAATACAACCAACATTAATGTTATATAAATTTGCGAAAGAAATTTGAAAGAAAACATACCTGGAATCACGCACAATTGAAGGAATTCTCGTTCCAACATAAATATGTTTTTGTACACAACATACTAAAATACAACCAACATTAATGTTATATAAATCTGTGAAAGAAATTTGAAAGAAAACATACCTGGAATCATGCAAAATTAAAGGAATTCTGGTTCCTAGGTCCATTTCAACTTCTTACAGTCCGTCCGGCCCAAAGTTTCTAGCTAATTAGGATTTACCTACCACCATAGCCGCCAGCACCCTGGAAACGAAACCCTGAACAACAAATCCAGCAGCAGCGCTTCTTGCAAAACAACCAGTTATAGTTTGTGCAGCAGGGGTGATAGCAATAGGAAAACTTCCAAAGAGGCCATTTCCGGGCATTCTATTACATTTTACCCCTTTCTTTGAGGATTGAATTTTTATGACTTAATACAAATTTGAACTCAATAAAAACTCTGTGGAGTCCCAAAGCCCTATTCAATATATATAAAGACTAAAATCAGTCAAATGGTATACCTTATAGAGCATTGACGAGCTAGTTCGAGAATAAGCGCTTGTTTGGGGCTTCTAATGCAAATGGTATACTTTAGAGAGCATTGACGTAGAGAGCATTGACAAGCTACTTCAGGAATTCTTTGATGAGCATTGACGAGCTTTGGTTTGTTGCTTCCAGATAAGTTGACACTGTGTTGATACCTTCATTTCCTTTTTCCAAAACAAAAAAAACAATGGAAACCTTCATTTCCTATTACAATAAAATCTTTCACCTTATCATATGTTGCTTCAAAGACAGTCAATTCAAATGTTTACAGAGTTAAACTATCATCTGTCCTCCATCTGCACCATCATAAAACCATTAGATCGCTAAATATTCATTAAATCTCTGGCACCAAGGAATCAAAAGACCATAAAACCATTATATCTGTAAATATTCATTAAATCTCAGCACAAAGATTCAAAAGATCATATATTTAGTGTGGAGAGGGGATACGTGGGCTGCATGCAAGCTCCTATGCCTACACCCAAGTTTTATTTTTCTATATTTAACTTTAGGTTAATTATTATATTTTGTTTTTAATTATTAATTTTTCTATCAATAATTTGCAAACTTAATTCAGAAAAATTGTATGTCTTTACATACAACAGACGTGTATAAACTATATAATAACTGAAAACTTTTAATCAAGGCCACCATAAGCTAGGCGCTAGGTGAATAAGAAAAGTTTTTTTTCATCTTATAGCCTATATAATATTTCTCGTTCCCAACACAAGTAGCTGTGCAAAACCTTATGATGTTGAAGGCCACGTTATGCTATTTATGCTTCTTATAAAGAAAACAGGTCCACTCTATTCCACCTCGTTGTGTGGAAGAGAGATGGGCATAATAATCAGTTTTTGTTCTGGCAAGTGAAGCCTTCCCCTCACTTACAGTTCGCGAGGATAAGAAGTTTAGGAAAGACCCGGTTGCAGAGAAATATCATGGGCGGATCTACGAGTTAGTGCTACGAAATAGAATTGATTTCTAAAATAGTCGGTGAGTTAGCCAGTCCTACGAGTTAGTGCTACAAAATAGAATTGATTTCTAAAATAGACGATCAGTCAACCGAACTCTCCAAAGGAGTAAAGGGCCAAGGAATGCCACTTACGCTTTATAACTTCATTCCAGGTCTTACTTTTGGCTTTCTTCCGGCAAATACAAGCCTTCCTCTGTGCTTATCACCTTCCAAATCTCTTTCTTTGGATCTATGAATTGGAATTTGAATCTTTCTATTCTGTTTTCCTTCTGATTTTGGAGCTACTATTTCTCCTCTTTCTTTTCTGAGTGGTAGGATGTCACGCGTCTTTCATAAGATCAGTTCATCTTGAAGTTGGAAGTGTGAGTAATGAGTTCTTTATTCTACTTTCCTCTTTCGATAAGTGGATAAGGAGCTCTACTTCTCGGTGTGAACTTTTCACTGTTACTCTCAATAGGGATGTAAGCCACCTAATTCCACCTTTAGTGTGCTCTGCATGTGAGAGTTCAGAACGTGAATTGCAATTATACCAAGCTCGTTGTCTTGGAATCGGAATCAGATCTGTATAAAGCAAGATGCTCTTTCCTTTATTATGGAGCTTTGCTTTTGAGGAGCAATTTCATCACTTCCTTTAGTTTAGAACAAACACAATATTCTCTTCTTTTATTGGTCAAGTGGTTAGTGGGCAGAGGACTTGGATTTGTTTCAAGAAAGCAGCACCAGGAACATCCATATCAAAAGCATATGCCCCTTTATTTAGTTGAGCAGTCCTTTAAGTAGTTTAAGCAATTGATCTATTAGTGGAGTACCCAGTTACAGGCACAGTTATAGCATGAGATTCTAATGTTCAAGTTGGAAATCCATATCCAAGGTAGTGCCAGGTCCTCTAATTGAAATAATTGAATTGCTGGACTGAATCCAGTTCAAGAAAATCGATAAGTCAAACTCTATTTTAGCTCAATAAGCTGTGAGAGCCAATGCTCTGATCCCCTCATGATCACCTGAAGCATCACACAAAAAAAAAAATGGTGGTCAGAAATCGAAAATTCTAAGTACAGGGCATGAGCACATTACATACTTGAGCTTATAAAAATCTCTATTAGTTGCATCACTCCCTCAGATGAAGAGCCTTCATTTCAAGTAGATGCACACCAACTGTTTTCTGCCTAAAACGTCTCAGCTTATGCTAGAAATATGCTGACACACTAGGTGTTTTTTCCCTAAATGTCCCAGCTTATGCTACAAATATGGCGATGGACTACTGTTACTATGGAAAGGCAGCATGACAACCATCACATTATTTTGCCTCGCCTACAATTGAATTCGCCAGCTAGAATCGGGTATGGAGGTGCACATGAGTAGTGTTTTTGAGCAGTGTTTCTACGCTTTACTCCGGTCTGCATACAACTCCATTGAATGCCTGTGAAGACAAGGATACCTTGGAATGGAAACTGCATCATGCTACAGGACAATAGACAAGCAATGCAACAATGCTATAGAACAATATATAATGCTTCCCTGCCAAGAAGGCTGGGACTTATTGCTTGCAACTCTTCTTGTTTAAAATAACATTTGATCAGATTTATAATATTTAATTAGACTAATGCATAACAATAAATGATCCAAAAATGTTTTGAATTGTATTTTTATATTTTAAGATGACATAACAATTATCATTTCAATATCTTATGAGATTAAGACAACGAATAAAGCATATTACTATAAGAAAGGGTTGTTGAAACGAAATATGTTGAAGAAAGAAAATATAATTTGAACATGGTCAAGCTATTTAAACATTCGCATTCTCGACATTTTCAATTATTTTGCAGCTAAAACAAATTTAGTTAAAGTCCTAAAGTTTCACGATGGCGTAATGTAGATAACATGGTTATTTGGAATTGACTTAAGGCGGTGGGTAAGTTTATGAAGGCTCGACATTGTCATCATTTAAACTTAAATGTCCTTTTCGTGCCTTACCTTACCATAGAGGGTAAACTCACACCCTGTGTTCACTAAACATTCTCGAATCGAAAATTTCACCTTCCAGATGCCGATTGCCTCATTGAGGGTCAACATTTACCATTGGACTGCAGCGTTTGGCATCACATGATCACGGTTAACCGAGGGTTTGTGAGGGTAATGAAATCCTACCCCCTCCACACTCCTCGCATCTCACTCCACACTCCCGACAACTGATTTTCTCCAGTTTCCCACAGTGCTGACCTTTTCAGTTTTGGCAAACTTCTCTTGCTGGCACCTTTGACTATGGATAAGCCTCTATTCTAACTTACAATTGATGGTAAACCCACACCGTACATTCACGGAACATTCTCGAATCAAAATTTTCACCCACCACATGTCGGTTGCTTTGTTGAGGGTCAACATTAAAAGTTGGATCACAGGGCTATGCATCGTACTGTCATGGTTCACTCAGGGTTTGTTAGGGTAAGGAAGCCCTATCACCCCCACACTCCCGCCAGCTTACTCCATACTCCCCGCAACTCATTTTCTCTAGTTTCTCGTAGTTCCAAGCTCTAGAGTTTTGGAAAAATTTGCTCACTCACGCCTTTGACCATGGATAAGCCTATGCTGCAAGTAAGCTTGGCTTAGATCTAGGGGGAGAATATAGGTTGGGAGAGTTCATGGATTTCTGCAAGCATCATGGGATAGTGCAATAGTTTACAGTGCCTCACACTCCACAGCAGAATGGAGTGGCAGAACGAAATAACATAACTCTTGTGGAGTGCGCAAGGAGCATGCTTCAAGGTAAGGGTCTATCAAATGGTCTTTGGGCAGAAGCTATTAACACTGTTGTATATTTAAAGAATAGGATTTTTACTAGATGTTTAGGCTTCAAAACCCCTTTTGAAGCATTGTTTGGATTCAAACCAGCAGTGAGTCATTTAAGAATATTTGGGTCAAAAGCTTATGCTAATATACGTAAGGTAGATAGGAAGAAGTTAGATCCTAAAGCCCTGAAATGTATATTTGTTGAATATGGCACTAAGTTCAAGGCATATAATTTATTTAATCCTATGACTCACAAGGTTTTTGCAAGCAGAGATGTCATATTTCATGAACAGGTTGAAGAAGGAAAGAATGACTCTAACAGTGATTGGCACATTCCATTGCTATTGGAAGAAAACAATGAGGAAGATGAAGAGCAGGAGGAGAAACAAGAAGAAGAAGTAACAGATGATGTAATCAATGAAGATGCAAGCTCGGAAAAGGTTGAAATTGAGGTAAGTCCCCTACCAAGGAGATTAGGTAGGAAGACTCGATTATCTTCTAAATTGAAAGGCTATGCATTAATGTCAAAGATTTTAAACATTGTAGAACCTGCAAATTATGAGGAAGCAAGTAAATCTGATGCATGGAGGGCTGCAATGTATGAAGAAATAGAATCAATAAACAGAAACCATACTTGGGATTTGGTTGAACTGCCTGAATGTAAAACCCCCATAGGATGCAAATGGCTGTATATAAATGCAGATGGAAGTATAGAGAAACTTAAAGCTAGAATGGTAGCAAACGGTTACTCACAGCAAGAGGGAATAGATTTTGATGACATCTTTGCTCCTGTAGCCAAATTAAACACCATTAGAATGCTAATTTCCTTAGCAACAAAACACAAATGGTAGCTACACCAGCTAGATGTTAAGTCTGCATTTCTGAATGATGACTTGAAGGAAGAAATTTATTTAGTATAGCTTGAAGGTTTTGTGAAAAAGGGGCAGGAACATCTTGTGTGTAAATTGAAAAAGGTACTTTATGGTTTAAAATAGGCACCCAGGTTGTGGTATGAGAAAACTGACTCATTTTTTGTACAGCATGGCTTCCATAGGAGCTTGAATAATCCAAATCTGTATACCAAGTTTAATAAATATAGGAAAACTAGTTTGATTTCTTTGTATGTAGATGACATGATTGTAACAGGGAATGCTAACAATATGATCAAAGAAATCAAATGTCACAAGTGTATGAGATGGAAAGACTTTGGACAAACCTTTCTTACTCAAGGGAAGTATGCCAGAAGCTTGCTGGAAAGGTTCAGAATGGTTATTTGAGCAGGTTTTTCAGATTCTAATTGGGCAGGTAACTTGGATGATCGAAGATCTATCACAGGTTACGCATTCAGCATTGGATCCAGGGTCATAGCATGGAGCAACAAAAAGCAGAGCACTGTAGCTCTGCTTCATTGAGAGAAACTACTGTAAAAAGAGATATGTGTTGAATATTGTAAAACTTGTGATAAGATGGCTGATATTTTACTAAGCCTCTTGGGCGTGTAAAGTTTGAATTGTTTAAAGGGATGCTAGGAGTTTAGGATAATCCTTTCTCCATTAAGGGGGGGAGTTGAAAATAATTAATATTATTTTGTATTAATGGAGAAATGGTTACACAAGTTATAACGTATCTCCTTAGTTTAGGATTTGTTCCTAGAGTTTAGGAGTTTGGTTGCAACTTCCTGATCTCTAGTAAAGTACTTAATGATGTAATTGTTCATTTGATGTAAGTAGAGTGTACGAAGAGAGTTCTCTTTGTTTGAGTGCAGTCTCCAGGTGCATTATTCACCTGTGAGTTGTAACTCCTTCTTTTTCAATTCAAATCTGATTTTTATCTTGTCACACATTATGGCACGATTCATTTTTTTTCTTTTATGTTTGAGAGGTTTACAATTTTCAATGTTTAGCTCTCACTGGAGAGCTGACCTGCTCGGTACCCCTCGCAGTGCACAGTAATGGGCTTACTGTGTTCTCCGTTCTATCATTCAGAGCTAATGGGGTCAAGGACCTCCTGTTTTTCCTAGTTGCCCATGAGGTCTCGTCTCTAATACATTTTGACATGTAATTTGGTATACGTTCATAGAGATTTTCCCTTTTGCACCCAGTTTCTTATCATCTTATAGAGGTTTTCCTTTAACATTTTACAGTGGTTTTCCTTTTCACATTCAATTTCTTAACACTTTATAGCGTCGTTCTGGTTTGTAATCTATGGAAGGGACAATAGTAACTGAACTGGGAAAGGTAAATGAATAGCGTTGTTTCTATTCTGGAAGCTCCTGAGTGAAACCCCTTTGTCAAGTTACTTCCAGTCGTTGTCCCAACAAGTCTGTGCATGCAGTTCTGGACTTTCTCGGGTAATAATTGATGCCCACACTAAGTTTAGCTTCGAAACTATATTAAATTTCAGTCTGGTTACTACCAAGCTTCGGGTTCAATTCTCCTGGTCGAGAATGCTATTTTTCTAGTACACCCTGTCCCCAAAGGGATGGACTTCCTCCCTACAGGGCCCAATTTGCTGATTTTGTTTCTAATTTAAGTTTCTAGGTTGCTACACGGAAAACCCTTATATATTTTTGAATCCGCTACAGTTCTGTGTGTCTACAATAATTTCATTGATATTAAAATTTAGTTTTATATTTCCATAGGAACTAATACATATGGGAATAACTGTATTAAGAGGTTTCTTCTTAATTTCAACACTTTGTGTTTGGAAAAATACTATAAATTTTTGTTTATGAAATGTTTTATTAGTACAAATTGGATTGCAGTCTCTTTGTTTACTTATGGCCATATCACCTTATATAGTTAATACTATCATTTGGATTTAGTTTACTATTATTATTTACAGTACAAGTTATAATGAGTATTGTCATAATATATGTTTTCAGATGTTTTTTCTTAATTTCAACACTTTGAGTTTGGGAAAACACGGTAAGTTTCTGTTTATGAAATGTTTTACTGCATACAACTTGTATTGCAGTGTCTTTGTTTGCTATGGCAATATCACCCCATAGTTAGTACTATCATTTGGATTTACTTTACTGTTATTAATTACAGTATTTTGTATAATGAGTGGTCCTCATACCTCTTATATTCAATTTACAATTACATTAACATTATTATGACGAGGTTTTAGTATTGGTTCTCTAAAGCTTACCCAATTATTACCCTTCTAGTTTAATTCTAAATTTACAGGACGTGGAAAATTCACCATATACATGGTTCAAAGTTTAATACTGAAATAAATTAGGTTTGCCTTAATATACTTTTAATTCTATTAGTTCTTTTTACACAGTTTTTTTTCCATACTTCTTTAGTGGAAAATTGTGATTTTTATTTGATAGTCCCTCACTGAAATTCTTATTTTTATTTAATGATTCTTCACTAGCATTTTGATTTTTATTTAATGATTCCTCATTGGAATTATGATTTTCATTCTTTAGCCCATCGTGTCCTTTTGACAATTTTTTTATACAAAAGGTTTATTTACTTATGTAATCTTGCTAGTGTATTTAGATTATTTATGCAACCTTGCTGTTGAACGCAAATTTTTTTATTTCTATCAGAACAAGGGAAGTTGCATCATAGCAAGTCCCTGCCTTGACCTGGAAGGCATTACAATGCCTTAACTTGGAAGGATTTACAAGTTACTTTTGAGGTAGCTGGAGTTTCTTGTAGAGGAATAGTACAATGCAATTTAATGCCCTTAGAGGAACAGTTCTTCTGCATGCTTGTCAAGAATGCAGTCCCGCAGAGAGATTCTTGCGAAGAAATGCTGCCCTCGTAGACGCCATCAAACATCAGAAAATCTTTTGGATGCTTGCAAAGAATGCAGTCCCACAGACAGATGCTTGTCAACAAACGTAGCCCTCGCAAAAGATATGATGCATAATTGACTTTAAATCTATTTGTGAGTACATCTTGGCTACTAGCCAAGTTACCAGAAATAGGAAATGGGAAATAGAAAAGAAAATGGGAACATAATGAGAAATGGGGATAGAGGATGGATAGAGGGTTTCTAAGGATATGAAGAACTTAGAACCAACCCCACACACAACAATAGTACACGGTCAAAATCTAGGGAACCATCACAAGGATAGTCAGACGATGGAAGGAACATCGATGACTGTCCTCCAGTGGAGCCTAGAGGCCTACCTAGTTGGTTGAAGGTTACTTGCGCAGAGTGAATCGCCACAGTCTATTTTCTTATTTTGGCCCGCACAAAAAAACACAATGTTCAGAAAAAGTAAAGGCAATCAAGTAAACCAGTGAATCCCAGTAATCAAAATATCATCTCGGTTGAGATATCAACATCATTTTTCATAGTAAAACAACCTCCAACCACTTTGATTTTGAATACAACCAAATAAGCCCAGTGCTTCTATAGATGTATACTTTAGTCCCAAAGTATTTTTCCTTTCTGTGCTGGAAGTTGTGCCCAAATGACATTCCTGATCCTCTAATTTCGATTTCGGTTTCATATACTTGGCGCGTAGTATGACTTTGATAAATGCTATCCTCATGAATCTGCATTGAAAATGTTGAGTAATCAGTGATAATCACTTAACTAGATTGGAATCAGAATAAAGAAAGAAACCTATTTTCTTTTCCGATTCCTTTTAAATTTTATTTCTATGCTAAAAAACATTTAATATTATCTATATAGCTTGGAATTAGCTCGTTCTTTAATTGCAAATGAACAGCTCGTAGTCATGGACATTGTAAAGATGTGGAGAATAGGCGTAGAGGGGTTCAGGTGACATTGAGGGCTGAACGAAAGTCACACCAATAGAGGCAACACAAGGATGACAATTGCATTAACCCATCTAGGCTGGTTCGCCATATCCAAAACCTCTTCAGTCATCACCCAATCAGTATGGGACTAATTTTCCAACCTCAAATTCATACCAAAAGGACAAAGCCCGCAGCCTTAAATAGAAAATTAGAATCAGTGTGGCTGTACCATCATCCAAAAAATATACGTAGACGGTAGATTGACGATTTTAGGGTACGTAGAAAAATGAGTGAAAAAACCAAAAAAATCTTCACCAGCGCAAATTAAGGGAATAAACAAATCCATTGACTTTACGGCTCAGTACGTTTTTTTTTCAATTTTTTTAATTTGTGAGAGCTACTTGTCACAAGTTTGTACACTCAGTAGGGAACCGCCTGAGAAGTATATTAAATATAATATTTCTCATTTTCTTTGTAGAATCTGGTTCTCAGTCACTTTGACCCTTGGAAATTTTAATTAATTTATGCTTACGCATATTATTCTTAAAACTTTGCTTCTTAAAATGCAGATGAACCGGATGCCGTTGATGTCAAATCTCCAGGATGATGAGATTGGAACACAAAAATAGTAAAGGGAGAGCGCACTAAGAAAGAGAGTGTAATTCATGAACAGAATATTAAATAATTTCTCCATAACCAACAAAGTATATTCCAATTCTATACGCTATAACCAATATCTCGCCAGCAGGGATTTAGTTTAAATATTCATGTTTCATAATAATTTTTTTATTAAGAGAAGGCCAACAGGGTTTTTGGCCCCACCACGAGAGACAAACCAAGCACCACAGAAACCTGTTTGAACATAACAAGAGAGGTGATTGAACATAACGCATAATGCATGATTGAAACGTGGCTGAACCGCAAGATAACAGTGACAAGTGCATGTTGGATAGCTGAGCGAAAAAACTTAGAAGCTTGGTTAGTACCTGCAGTAGCAGCAAGCATGAGCTGAGGGAATGCTGCTATTCATTCTAACTTGAATGAAGGAAGCTCAAAGGATAGCGTAGCTGGTTATTTACCCCCAACCGAGCGATAAGCAAGCGTAACGGAAGTAGGGTGGCCAGCAAATAAAAGAATGGATAGCAGGGCGAGCCACTAGTCCAAAGTTCTGTCTTTCAAGACTCTGCTGCGAAGATCTAGAATACCTTCTGCAAGGATAGCGTAGCTGGTCATTTTAGCTAGAAGTAGATGAATACCAAATTTTTTGTTGCAAATAGTATGATGAAGGGCTTCATCGTTTGGCTGTAATCCTGTGAGCTGTTGGAGCAATTGAGGCCACCAGAATAAGGATTTCTTTTGATTTTCAGCCAGTTTGCTATTAGTCCAGTTTAAGGGAATTGGAATGGACCTTTCTTTGAGAAGCTTTCGAATGCTTTCCTCAACACTCAGATAAATGGCATCCATAATTTCATCCCGGTCTAAAAAGGGGTGTTCGATTCTGATTGGGAGGCTCGCATTACTTACACTATCCATTGAATTTGAGGGATAAGGGTGGGTTGATGAAACTGAGGACAGTTCAAAACCCGAACTTGAAATAGAGAATTGCAAGAAATGGGAAGAAGGAGGAGGGTATGTAGTTCATATTCCTGGGGAATTCCATCACATGGGAGGGGCTTTCGGAGGCTTTAGATGTGGAACTCATTGCGGAGCACCAGATTTGGGCGTAAAGAGAAATTGAATAAACAATTCATTGAAATTACTGCACGACTAGGTAACTTGTTTTTTTTTTCTTTGGACATACAGTCCATTGTTCTGTGTGAATGAAAAACTTGCATATTGTAAGCACGGATTTGGTCATCAAGTAATACCAGGAGCATAAATACCCTCATCTTGAACGGGATAAATGTGTTGTTGTGTCAATTCCTGTTTACAGAAACTAAATGACTTGTTTTTTGGGACCTGAAGGAAATGCAGAAATAGATTTGACTAACTAATAAATTATGTTCAGAACAACTAACAAAGGTATATATTGACAATTTTATTCTTACTGGATAAAATGGGGCATATCAGGAATGCAGGGGAGCTTGTTTTGGGACACAAAAACTATTGGAGAAATAAAATGTCCTAGAAGGACATCAATGTTCGAGGTATTGAACTAGCAATCTCCCTTTCTATTTTTATTTTTAGAAGTAGAGTAATATAAATAACAATGAAATCTTTTATGTAACTAATTATAACAAAAATATTTGCAATAGATAATTTGGATACTGTCATTACAACAAGAATATGTGCATGGAAAGAAAAGAAAACATTGAATGAATATGTGCATTGGAAGAAAAGAAAACACAAATATTTGCATTGGATCATTTATATTCTTAATAGTGAAATGTTAAGGTGCATGTAAGACACTGAACCTATAGAGGTTGTAGGCAAGAGGCTGAGCCTACAGAGTCTCAAAGGCTCCTAATGCAACAAAAACTACAAACATCAAAGGCTTTTAGAAGATGTATGGGCTCATTTCATTAATGCGGCAGGATCTGATCATCTAAAATTGACGAGTTGCAACCAACTGCCTCATCTACCTCATCTATTCATGATGCCAACGAAGGAATCTGCTGGTGGAATCCTGAAATTTCAGTGCTTTCTCTAAAGGAAAACGATTCGGACGACATGATGCTCTTCGAACTTCTCAACGAAGCCGCTAAGCATAGATGGTCTGCATCTCATCGACAATAGGAGACGACGATATCTGGAGCATCTAGATCCACGGCCAGCATGCCTGTGATCTGCAACACAAAAGCAATCAGGGCACAAGGTGAAATTGCAGAAAACTTGACTACAAAGCGTTGCAATTTTTAACAAAGATAGTGCTTTTTATAAGCCATACTTCCTATTTCCATTGCAGTATTCATGGCACCACCATGCAATGTGTAGTTATAGTGTTTGTGTCACTGTCTTGAAAGGTGTAGGTGGCAGTTACAAGGTGGTGGCAGTGGAAACCCGGATGAAGGTGTATAGAAAACTTTGGTTAAATTTTTTGTTGGGTGTACATACACCTCAGATCTCATGCAATTCGATTGTAATAGTCCTTTAATGCTAGCATTAGTCTCCACTTCCCAAATAATGAAAACAACGCAAGTCGAAAATAACATATGCTTTTTGCCTCTTCTCCTCGGGAAGAGGCCAAATAAGATGATGAAACAAACTACCATATAGTTAACATATGCAACTGGTTGCATAAGCCACATACTCAATGTATAAACCGAGTGAATTAATGTCAAAAATCATGAATCCGATTACTATAGTCCCTGGCCATTGTGAGATGGCAAGGACTAACAAGGGAAGCTACATCGCAGCAAGTCCCTGCCTTGACCTGGAAGGCTTTACAATGCCTTAACTTGGAAGGATTTACAAGTTACTTTTGAGGCAGCTGGAGTTTCCTGTAGAGGAATAGTACAATGCAATTTAATGCCCTTAGAGGAACAGTTCTTCTGCATGCTTGCCAATAATGCAGTCCCGTAGAGAGATGCTTGCGAAGGAATGCTGCCCTCGCAGACGCCATCAACCATCAGAAAATCTTCTGGATGCTTGCAAAGAATGCAGTCCTGCAGACAGATGCTTGTCAAGAAATGCAGCCCTCGCAAAAAATATGATGCATAATTGACTTTAAATCTATTTGTGAGTACATCTTGGCTACTAGCCAAGTTACCAGAAACAGGAAATGGGAAATAGAAAACAAAATGGGAATAGAATGAGAAATGGGGATAGAGGATGGACAGATGGTTTCTGAGGATACGAAGAACTTAGAACCAACCCCACACACAACAATAGTACACGGTCAAAATCCAAAGAACCATCGCAAGTACGATGAGACGACGAGAGAAACGTCGACGATTGTCCTCCACCGGAGCCTAGAGGCCTACCTAGTTGGTTGAAGGTTACTCGCGCAGAGCGAATCGCCACAGTCTATTTTCTTATTTTGGCCCGCACAAAAAAACACAATGTTCAGAAAAAGTAAAAGCAATCAAGTAAACCAGTGAATCCCAGTAATCGAAATATCTTCTCGG
Source organism: Pinus tabuliformis (assembly GCA_031772625.1). Taxonomy (NCBI): domain Eukaryota; kingdom Viridiplantae; phylum Streptophyta; class Pinopsida; order Pinales; family Pinaceae; genus Pinus; species Pinus tabuliformis. Next base: position 727,107,178 of record CM062819.1, read on the forward strand.
TTGAGATATCAACATCATTTTTCATAGTAAAACAGCCTCCAACCACTTGGATTCTGAATATAATCAAATAAGCCCAATGCTTCATAGATGTATACTTTAGTACCAAAGTATTTTTCCTTCGTGTGATGGAAGTTGTGCCTAAATGACATTCCTAATCCTCTAATTTCGATTTCGGTTTCATATACTTGGCGCGCAGTATGACGTTGATAAATGCTATCCTCATGAATCTGCATTGAAAATGTTGAGTAATCAGTGATAATCACTTAACTAGATTGGAATCAGAATAAAGAAAAAAACCTATTTTCTTTTCTGATTCCTTTTAAATTTTATTCCTATGCTAAAAAACATTCAGTATTATCTATATACCTTGGAAATAGCTCGTTCGTTAATTGCAGATGAACAGCTCGCAGTCATGGACATTGTAAAGATGTGGAGAACGGGCGTACATGGGTTCAGGTGACATTGAGGGTTGAAAGAAAGTCACACCAATAGAGGCAACACAATTCTGACAATTGCATTAACCCATCTAGGCTAGTTCACCATATCCAAAACCTCTTCAGTCATCACCCAATCAGTATGGGACTAATTTTCCAACCTCGAATTCATACCAAAAGGAGAAAGCTCGCAACCTTAAATAGAAAATTAGAATCAGTGTGGTTGTACCTTCATCCAAAAAATTTACGTAGACGGTAGACCGACGAATTTAGTGTACGTAGAAAAATGAGTGACAAAACCAAAAAAATCTTCGGCAGCGCAAATTAAGGGAATAAACAAATCCATTGATTTTACGGCTCAGTACATTTTTTTTCAATTTTTTTAATTTGTGAGAGCTACTTGTCACAAGTTTGTACACTTAGTGGGGAACCACCTGAAAAGTATATTAAATATAATATTTCTCATTTTCTTTGTAGAATCTGGTTCTCAGTCATTTTGACCCTTGGAAATTTTAATTAATTTATGCTTACGCAGATTATTCTTAAAACTTTGCTTCTAAAAATGCAGATGAACCGGATGCCGTTGATGTCAGATCTCCAGGATGATGAGATTGGAACGCGGAAATAGTAAAGGGAGAGCGCACTGAGAAAGAGAGTGTGATTCATGAACACAATATTAAATAATTTCTCCATAACCAACAAATTATATTCCAATTCTATACGCTATAACCAATATCTCGCCAGGAGGGATATAGTTTAAATATTCATGTTTCATAATCATTTTTTTATTAAGAGAAGGCCAGCAGGGTTTTTGGCCCCACCACGAGAGACAAACCAAGCGGCACAGAAACCTATTTGAACATAACAAAAGAGGTGATTGAACATAATGCATAATGCATGATTGAAATGTGGCTGAACCGCAGGACAACGGTGACAAGTGCATGTTGGATAGCTGAGCGAAAAAACTTAGAAGCTTGGTTAGTACCTGCAGTAGCAGCGAGCATGAGCTGAGGGAATGCTGCTATTCATTCTAACTTGAATGAAGGAAGCTCGAAGGATAGTGTAGCTGGTTATTTACCCCCGATCGAATGATAAGCAAGCGGAACGGAAGTAGGGTGGCCAGCAAATAAAAGAATGGATAGCGGGGCGAGTCACTAGTCCAAAGTTCTGTCTTTCAAGATTCTGCTGCGAAGATCTGGAATACCTTCTACAAGGATAACATAGCTGGTCATTTTAGTTAGAACAAAATTTTTTGTTGCTAATAGTATGATGAAGGGCTCCGTCATTTGGCTGTAATCCTATGAGCTGTTGGAGCAATTGAGGCCACCAGAATAAGGATTTCTTTCGATTTTCAGCCAGTTTGCTACTAGTCCAGTTTAAGGGAATTGGAATGGACCTTTCTTCGAGAAGCTTTTGAATGCTTTCCCCGGCAATCAGATAAATGGCATCCAGAATTTCATCCGGGTCTAAAAAGGGGTGTTCGATTCTGATTGGGAGGCTCGCATTACTTACACTATCCATTGAATTTTAGAGATAAGGGTGGGTTGATGAAACTGAGGATAGTTCAGAACCCGAACCCGAAATAGAGAATTGCAAGAAATGGGAAGAAGGAGGAGGGTATGTAGTTCAGATTCCCGGGGAATTCCATCACATGGGAGGGGCTTTTGGAGGCTTCAGATGTGGAACTCATTGCAGAGCAGCAGATTTGGGAGTACAGAGCAATTGAATAAACAGTTCATTGAAATTACTGCATGACTAGGTAACTTGTTTTTCTTTCTTTGGACATACAGTCCATTGTTCTGTGTGAATGAAAAACTTGCATATTGTAAGCACGGATTTGGTCATCAAGTAATACCAGGAGCAGAAATATCCTCATCTTGAACATGATAAATGTGTTGTTGTGTCAATTTCTATTTACAGAAACTAAATGACTTGTTTTTTGGGACCTTAAGGAAATGCAGAAATAGACTTGACTAACTAATAAATTATGTTCAGAAAACAACTAACAAAGGTATATATTGACAATTTTATTCTTACTAGATAAGATGGGGTATATCATGAATGCAGGGGAGCTTGTTTTGTGACACAGAAACTATTGGAGAAAGAAAATGTCCTGGAAGGACATTAATGTTCCAGGTATTGAACTAGCAATCTCCCTTTCTATTTTCATTTTTAGAAGTAGAGTAATATAAATAACAATGAAATCTTTTATGTAACTAATTATAACAAAAATATTTGCAATAGATAAATTTGACACTGTCATTAGAACAAGAATATGTGCATGGAAAGAAAAGAAAACATTGAATGAATATGTGCATTGAAAGAAAATAAAACACAAATACTTGCATTGGATCATTTATATTCTTAACAGTGAAATGTTCAGGTGCATCTAAGACACTGAACCTATAGAGGTTGCAGGTAAGAGGCTGAGCCTACAGAGTCTCAAAGGCTCCTAATGCAACAACAGTTGCAAACATGAAAGGCTTTTAGAAGACGTATGGGCTCATTTCATTAATCCGGTAGGATCTGATCATCTAAAATATGATGAGTTGCAACCAGCTGCCTCATCTACCTCATCTATTCATGATGCCAACGAAGGAATCTGCTGGTGGAATCCTGAAATTTCAGTGGTCTCTGAAGGAAAATGATTCCGACGACATGATGCTCTTCGAACTTCTCAACGAAGCCGCTAAGCATGGATGGTCTGCATCTCATCGACAGCAGGAGACGGCGATATCTGGAGCGTCTGGATCCACGGCTAGCGCGCCTGTGATTTGCAACACAGAAGCAATCAGGGCACAAGGTGAATTTGTAGAAAAGTCGACTACAATGCGTTGCAATTTTTAGTAGAGATAGTGCTTTTTATAAGCCAAACTTCCTATTTCCATTGCAGTATTCGTGGCACCACCATGCAACATGTAGTTGTAGTCTTTGTGTCACCATCTTGAAAGGTGTAGGTGGCAGTGGAAACCAGGATGAAGGTGTACATAAAACTTTGGTTAAATTTTTTGTTGGGTGTACATACGCCTCAGATCTCAATGCAATTCGATTGTAATAGTCCTTTAATGCTAGCATTAATCTCCACTCCCCAAATAATGAAAACAACGCAAGTCGAAAATAACATATGCTTTTGGCCTCTTCTCCTCGGGAAGAGGCCAAATAAGATGATGAAACAAGCTACCATATAGTTAACATACGCAACTGGTTGCATAAGCCGCACACTCAGTGTATAAACCGCGTGAATTAATGCTAAAAATCGTGAATCCGATTACTATAGTCCCTGGCCATTGCCAGATGGCAGGGACTAATAAGGGAGACCAAGCTGACCCATGGTAAACAGGGACCTAAGATTAAACTCCTACATATTATTCTCATTAAATCACTACCAAACACGGAGACCAAGCCGACCATGGTAAACAGGTGGCCTCGGCTTAGACTCCCACAGATTATTCTCCTTATTAAATCACTACCAACCACCCTACAAGTAGTTTATTCATTATACTTAGAGGTTTCTATATATTTAACCTGTTAATGATAATCGTCGAAGATCGATATTCCCCTTTCAACTCAGAGTTGCAGGTTAGTGCGTTTTATTTTTATTACATCTCGGCGTCAAATGTCCCCACCAGAGAGTTGTCAGGGTATTATATTCCTTTCGCAATAAGCATCTAACGTGAAAGTACTTAGGTTATATTATATGCAAATATCGAATTCCTTTTTATTAATTAGGTATAATTATCACATGAATACATACCGTATTAATACATTTACCTGGGTTGATATCTCACCCACCTTACTTTATTTTGGGTTCGGAAAGTGCAAAGAGAGCGACTTAAGCCTTTGACCAGTGGGTTTGCATGGAACTTAGGGGTAATGCTTGGGGTTCCCTTTTGGTATTTACACTGTATAACTTTCCTTATTTTTTTTCCTTAAGGATTATTCCCAAGATAACTACTGTGAAAATAATCTTGGGTTACATGGAGGAGCTCTTACTTTCCCTGGTCAACTTTACAAGCTTTGTGAACTAGCTCGCTCGCAGCCATACCAGGTTTTTAAATGTATCATTCTTCCTTTAAAAGATAACATGATTTCCTTATACGCTCCGTGATTATTAGCTGTCCATGTAGAGTCAACAATATATATGTCGTTGTAGTGTTAATAGCAATATTAATGTATGTGGGAGTTACCGTAACTCCTTTCAACTATAATCTTTTCATCCTAATTTTGTGGGCTTCCTTGCCCGTCATATTTTAAGGAAATACACTCGTTTTATAAAATTCGACTTTTGTCGTTAGTGGGTGGCACAATTTGGTTTTTCTTAATGTAATTGTTCAACACAATTTTTTATTGAAAAGAATATTCAATATATTATACATGTGACTCTCTTTGGTCATCTTTTATCTGTTAAGCTTGTTAAAAATATTACAATATTTTCAACTGCCTGACATGGTAGGAACCATACGTCTGTGGGGTTTCTCTCTACCCAAGCGGCATTACCTACGTCTCCTTAATTGAACTCCGATTATTCCTCCAAAATTTTTAGAATTTTCCTTCATGGAATTAATAGCTAGTCATGTATAGTTTCCTTATGAAGTCTGGCTCTTCCTGACTAACTTACTTCACAGCCCACAGCATAAGAATTCTCTCTTTACTTTCAGCACATGCATGCTAACTTACTTCCCACGCCACAGCATAAGAATTCTCTCTTTACTTTCAGCACATGCATGCAGTTTGGCTTACCCTGGGCTAGGCAATCTCACCAATTCAGTAACGGTAATTGATAGGCAATCTACACTACTCACTGGTCAGAATTCTCTCTTTACTTTCAGCACATGCATGTAGTTTGGCCTACCCTATGCCTAACCTGACACTGACCGTCTTCCACAGTAACTTACCAACCTAGCACGTAATAATTCTCTCTCTACTTTCTGTATACATGCAGTCCAGCCTAGGCCGACCTTAACCCAAGACTGCCCGCTAACCTGGAACCATGCGCATCCAAAGCACCTTTAACTAAGATCAATGTAGTTATATGCGCCCGCTCACCTGGAACCATGCGCATCCAAGCACCTTTAACTAGGATCAATGTAGTTATATGCAAATCTATATTATTAAATAAAAAACAATTAAATCTATATTATTAAATAAAAAATAATTTTTTTTTAAATATTTCAAGTGTTCAACTATTTCTGAATCTAAGCTTCTATATCTCACCAACTCATGTTATATATTTAATTAAAACTTTACATAAAAATTACATGGAACTTCATACTTTCAATACAAAATATCATTAAATTGTCTTACTCGTCTCAAGAGAGACGACCATTCTAGTATTCCTCTCTAATGCCAAGGATTACAAGGTTATGAAGCAAGCCTCACAGGCCTAGAATTTCAAATATTTTTTTCATCTCAATTAAAAATTTGAAGACGGTTGTTTGTTTTCCATGCCTGTCAATGTATGTTTTCAGTAAATTTATGACCATCAATATTTTTTGTGTTACATACTAAAAAAATTAAAAAGAGTTCTTGTAGTTTCACATTCAAATGTTTGACAATCTCCCTGTGAAGAAATCTTCTATCATGGCCACAAGAACACCGAATTTCTTTCTGTTTACATTTTGTGTCTCATGCTCATCGTTACGGTCACAAGCCTAGTGTTAATTTGTAGCAGCTGCATCCATCAATCTAAACTCGCTATTACTTTGTTTGGCAATATTTTTGTTGGGCAATATTTTTGCAGTTGGGAAGTGTGCACACGGATCATTTGTAGAAAAAACCTATGGTGGGAATGTGGGATAGTCGATGAGAGTCTCTGATTTCTGCCGTCACTTTATCTTCTGATATAGAGTGGCAGGCTGAGAGTCAGGCCAACAATGGGGCAGAGTTAAAGTAGAGTCCGTGTGGAATAGGTGTTAGTGGAAGACTCTTGTTTTATTTTCTAATACTGTTACTTAATATTAGCATACAGAGAAAGCCAGCTTGGACCGAATCCACAGTTCGACGGATTCATTCAAAGCCTTTATTTATTTTTATTTGAATTCCAAAAATGGCAGGCTGAAAATACCACGAAAAGCCGCTCCCTTCGGGTTAACCACTACCCTTTCACCAATGGCAAATTAAAATTTTAATACCCCTTCATTAGATTTCCTCCCTTCGATTTAAAGTTCCCCCTCACTATTTTATCACAATAGAAATTAATTAAACATCCCCCACCTTTAAAATATTTAAGCAAGATGAATATATTCTTCAAAAATCTAATACGTTTCTTCATCTGAAAAAGTAAGTCACTGATGTGTCATGACTATTAAGTGTGGTCCAGGTCCAAATATACAAGTCATCACAGAGATTTATTCGGCGAATTTTACAGGAAAAAACTAGCTTGCAGATTACTACACCATAAAAGTGCAAATGAAAGTCATGAACGAGCCATGTTGCGAAGGATAAAGCAACAACGTGGTTTCTAGTTTACTTCAAAGATGAAGAGCATGGTTTAAGTATTGTGTCATGAAGAAATCAAACAGGTGTATGTGGAAAAAGTACCAAATTATTTTAAAGGAGCCGTGACTCAAATCAAGGCTTACTAGCAAGTCCCAATCCGACCACTTCAATCTGCCAGGGAGAGCAAAGCCGGATGTCCAGAACTGCTTCAATCTGTCAGGGAGAGCAAAGCCGGATGTCCAGAGCTGATGTTAAATTTGATTTGACACTGTAACAGTTTAGTCTTACACTAAAATAATGAATATCAGATATATTTAAATTCCAATACAAACCCACTTACACCAATTTAGCATCAGCATAATTCAGCAATACTATCAAATATAGATCATGGAATATAGATCATGGAATAGGTAAGATTGCAATTTCCCGTCTCATCATATTAAATGTGCATATCATTTCTATAGGCGGAGCTGTTAATGGTAGGTCGAGAGTTACTCCATTCATAGTAAGTACTAGGGTAGTACGTTGAAAATTGGAACATTTAAATTACATATAAGTTCAAACGGTGTTGCGTATAGTTTTCAAGTCCGGACTGAAATAGGGTATTATAGATTTTTAGGTTTTGTTTGTGAAACTAGACGTCATTTTGACAGATTGGAAAGGTATACCATACGTCAAAATTTTTTTCCCTGCCATCAAATATATTCAATTACGTAGACGTCAATTTTTAGGCCTGCATTCCACCTATATAATTTTATTGTAGCAATAAAATTCAAAAAACACAACAAGCCAAGCTTCCATAAAATATAAAATTACCCAATAATACAAGTGATCTTAACATCCACCATGATAAAATCCATTTTAGGATCCACTGCAACCCCACTTCTACAAACAATAATCATTAACAAGCGCTACAAGTATTTATCGACTGTATCTCAGTCGAGACAAGGGGCGCACACTGTTTTTTTTATTATTATTTATTTTACCAGTAACTTTTCCTTTCATTAACCTTTACAATTTTTTTTTCCAACTTTTAATAACTTTGATCGATTATAATTATTTTTGTGAATTTACGTTTAGCTTTTCCCTGCAATTAAACAAATTAAAATATCTAAAAATCAGTAAGTTTTTGATTCATAATCATATTTCTTATTTATTCTACATTAACATATAATTTTCAATTCTCCGATGTTCATTGGAAATTATAAGAGTGAAACTTATGTGAAATTGTGACCGTATTGAATTGGAGTGAAATTTATACACATAATCATATTTCTTATTTATTCTACATTAACATATAATTTTCAATTCTCCGATGTTCATTAGAAATTATAAGAGTGAAACTTATGTGAAATTGTGACCGTATTGAATTGGAGTGAAATTTATACACTATTATAATTTTAATGAAATTTATAGACTAATGTAATGTGCAGAATTTATTTTATTTTCTCGCTATGTTCGTGTTTCATTTCTAACATAGTAAATAATTTTTTAAAAGTCTGAGTCTAGCTGCCATGCTTTGTCCAAGGTATTTAGGTTTATTGCAGTGTGGTCGAGTAAAATCGTGCCTGCTTTGTCCAAGGTATTTAGGTTTATTGCAGTGTGGTCGAGTAAAATCGTGGCTTCGAAGAATGAAAAAGGTTGTTTACTCGACTTTGGTCATGGAATTCAGGGTTATTGCAGTACGGTCCAGTAAAATTGTGGTTTTGAATAATGAATAAGGCTGTTTATTCGACTTTGGTCCATTTTTTCAGAAGGTTTTGTTAATTTTATAATACATTTAAAAGGATTCAATTTAGGTGTTGATTCTGATGGACTTATCCTTTATAAACTTAACTAACTTTTGTGAAGTATCCAACGTGACTCATATACAAGTCAGTGTGATGTTGAAGTTTGCAGAAGCCAAATATAATAAGATTTGTTTCCAAATAACTTCTTCTATGTAAATTAATTTTTACGAAAAATTCATCAATTAGCTTTTACAACGTGTTAACTTCTAAAGTCGATCTTGCCACAAGTCCTTTTCCTTTCCCTTTTGGCTGTCACAAGTTTCTTCCTTTTCCTTTCCCTTTTGGCTGCCACATGTTTCTTCTTTTTCATTTCCCTTTTCGCTGGGTCCATTAAACATTAAACAGTGACAAATAATATGTTTAACATATTCAATCTTTACCAAATCTAATAAAAAAGTCAACCAACCCTATTCCACCAAAAATTTACAAAAATTTACATATATACACTTATAGAAGAAAAATTTATTAAGCAAATTTTATTTATGATATGTTAAAAGTTGACATGGTGGATCGTTCTTTCCTACAACCATGCTAACATCATACAAATAAATCATTCCAGCAGAGAATAATGAAAGTGGGATTTGAATTTTCATTCATTGGGGATTTGAATTTTCTTCATTTAAATTCGTATTAGGTAATAGAAAATGAAAACTAAGGCAATTTACCATTTATTATACTTATATTTGCAACTTATTATGTTTATATTTGTAGACTATTATTTTGACATTTTGATTGGGCTTGATTCAAATGATTCACATGATTATTTGTAAATTTATATATTTTTAATTTTTTTACGGAGCATATTTTATTATTAAATAATAACATCATATTAAAATTATTAAATTTTTATAATAATAATATCAAAATAACAAATAATATTACTTATTTTAAGTTATAAATTTCCATAGTTATAATTTATAATGAGAATGTGATTTTTGGAGAAAATTGTGTTACAAACAGTTAAAACATCTCACATTTTGCTTGAACATATTACCTATCATCAAAGTGTAATGACCCCGGTAACTTGTAATTCTAGATAATTACTGTGGTAAAAACAATATGAGTGATAACTTGTTATTATTAAAAGACATTGTTATTTTTTGAAAGTGAATATAATGGACTACTTTGCACATGTGTATTGATGAAATGCTGGCAGCCTCCAAAAGGAGGATTTTCTATTAAAAGAAAATAAATCAGTTATGAAACTGAAAAACAACTGCCTCTCACCCAAGGAAAAGTCCTGGGAGGAAAACCTCTGGGCTGTTGATGAACAGGTAGAGGAAAGATTCCAGAGAGAGAGAGCAGAGTGGAAAAAAGTGGGTTAAGTCTGGTTGTGATCAGATAACCCAGCACAGTGGTGCATGAGTCTTGTCGAGGGCTGCAGGCCTGCAAGACAGCTCGGGGGGAGAATCCAGTGCAGTGGATCTCAAGGTTGGGAGGTTAAGAGCAAAATCGTTGCAGGTGAACTTTTGGAATAGGAGCGACAGTAGCGGATTACCAGGTATGCATCCTTAATTAGTTTAAATTGAGGCTCAGGTAATGATAGCATACAGTTATATATATATACATGCAGTAGTCTGTGTTCTTTTATTTAACTAAGGGAATACAGTTAAATATACACACGCAGTGGTCTGGGTTTTTCTATTAAACTAAGGAGATATAGATATTTATGTGTGCAGTGCCTGTACTTTCCTTAAAGAGTTAATGAAATATAGTTGTATATATAGTTGACTGTGCTTTTCTTTAATAAGCGAATGAACTACAGATTTATAGATATATATATCTGTCTGTGAAACTTTTATAGTAAAGAAAGATACAGAGGTTTGTGAAGTCATTCATTAAACAGGAAACAGAAAATAAACCGTAACTGTTATCAAGAAGTAAACCCGAAACTTCGTCTGCAGGGTAGAACTCAGTGATTAAATTCACTATATACAGACTCAGGTACTTAGTAAGGAAATGACAAAAACAAGAGTAAATCTGAAGCGATTACTAACTGTAGAATACAGCAAGAAGTAAGATATGCAGCAGTGCGTACAGAACTATAGATTACAGGACTCATCTGATTAAATAAACCGTTTCAACAAGTTTCAATCTTATTATCAATACAGTCATGATATTGAGCTCAGAGCCGAGACATCATTGAGTAAAACGAAAGATTTATAAAGGAAACTTTATTGAAATCTTATTAACAATACAGTCATGATATTGTGCTCAGAGCCGAGACATCTTTGAGTAAAACGAAAGATTTATAAAGAAAACTGTATTGAAGAGCCGAGACCTTAACAAGTAAAGTGGAAAGACTTATAAAGAAAACTTTATTGAAGAGCCGAGGGTTTAAAATAAACCGTGATGCCGTGTAAGCTGGAGCAACAGAGATCATAACTAGCAGTGTTGGACTTGTTCATAGACAAACCCCACTCTATCATTAAACCATAAAGTACTTTATAAGGCCGTGCGAATTGTAAAGAACATCTCATAGCTGTGTGAATATAAAGAGCATTGTATGGCTGTGCGAATGGAGCGTTAACGCTACCCGCAAGCCAATAACCAGAGACAACACTATTTAGAACTGAACAAGACAATTTACCATTTAACAAACTCAGATAATGCTAACATGCAAAAACCCATATTCGTGTTTGCGAAGAGGGTGACTTGCCTTCATTATTTCGAAAGCAAGTCAAAAACCCTGTAACCGCAACAGTATAACCATAAACTGTGTGGTATCTACGAATATTGAAACGATTTAAATACAGACCCATAAAGACAGAAGAAACCACGCAATATAAGGAATCGAAAAACATGTTAAACAGATCAAAATGTCTTCATTACTGTAGTAAGCCCTGTAGGGTAAAATCCATGAGATTAACAAGGTTAAGCTGTAGCTACAGTCAGAGCGGGGTGTTACCGATAGGTAAACCCTGTAGCATATTAGCCGCATGCAAACAAAGAACAGAACTTTGCACTGTAATATCCATAACAGAATTCATTACATAGTCGATGGTGTAATATCATAACCAAATATAAAAAAAAAACCCTCAAATGGCCTGTAGCCGTAACAAGAGATTATATAATCCTCAGGGTTTTATGGAGTACAGTTTCGGTATGGAAATGCCGCCTGTAAACCACCCAGAGGTTGAATAAAGGGCAACCAAACCTGAGACATCATGAATAACCATATATGAGTCTCGTGCTGGCCACTGAAGATCGCCATACTTTCATCAGAGTCAACTCTACATGACAACGCATACGGCATCGATGACTTACCTGGATGAAACGCAAATCTGCAAACCCTCCTTCGGAAAGCAGGAACTGTTGAAGCCCAAACCCTCCTGCACAGAGCCGCCATCGTTATCAACTGTATAAGGGGTAAACGAGTAAAACAAGAACCGAAATAAGCTGTCAAGAGCAAGACTGTAAACTTTTGTTAACCTGCTATGAACGATGTGGTTCCATACCTGTGCGAATGGCAGAACCGGAGTGGTGGTGGAAGATGTCGGATGAGTTGCGGATGCATTGGACGCAAATGAACCGAGGCCGAAGAACCCGGGGGTTCATATAATGTCAACCAAACCCTCGAACCAACCTGCACCGTCCGATCTAAAGGAGTGATCGCCATCGGTCATTTGAGCGGGATTGTGGCACGCAAACCCTAATGCAAACCTTCCGCTTATTCACATGGTATCACATGGCCCGTAGCCACTTGGCCACGGAACGGGTGAGGTGGATTAACACCCGCGCACCATATGGCCGTGATTAATAGCCCAGTACTCAACTCAATTAAAGAACTGTGCATAATGTTAAGTGGGTTGGTGAAATATGGTTAAACGTATGACAATTAAAGTGTGGAGGATAAACCATAAACCATTTACTGCAAGGTTGAAAACATAATACCGTGTTTATATTATAAAAATATACCATAATGACCTGTAAGGGGTTGGTAACAATTAAAAAAAAATTTGGTTGGTATAAATTAGATTCGGATCGTGACAATGTGGTATCAGAGCAGAGGTTTCAAAACTGTGGCCTCTGGAACAGCAAGATCATTTTATAATGTATATATAGAAACAATGCAACTAATTGTCTTTCTTGTGTACCACCAGGAGAACCATACAGAGATAGCTACCTGTTAGCAGCTAATAGTACGATGGAGGAAATGCCGGGAGCTGGCGGCATCCCTCAAGAAAATGCTGGACTGTGGGTACAGCTTGGTGCTGAGACACGCAGTACCAATCAGGCAATACTGCAAACTGTTCAGGAGCTGAAAGGTGAAATGGCGCGTCTACGAGAGGACAATGCGCGATTAACAATGGAACAAGAAAGAATACTGAAAAGCTTGTCAGATAAACAAAATCCACCCTTAGCCAGCCCTAGTGCAGAACAGCAAAGGGGCACTGAGGAACGGGATTACGCACCTGAGCTTTCTGAAGAACAGGAAGACCATTCTGATAATGTACAAGAGCAGCAAACCTTCAAGCGGCAGAAAGTGGAATTACAGGGGGAATTTCGAAAAATCAAACCTCCACTTTTCGATGGAGAGCAGGAAGAAGCAGCAGAAGCCTGGTTGATTAATATTAATAAATATTTTCAACTTTATGAATATGACCAAAATCTGAAGGCGCGGCTGGCTATTTTCCAGTTGCAGGGCAAAGCCACCTTGTGGTGGGAAGAGATTAAGATTGTGAAGGGAGTAAGTGAGCAAAGTATAACCTGGGAAAAATTTCAGAAATACTTCAAGGAAAGGTATTTAACTGAGCGCTTTTATGATGAAAAGGCGCGAGAATTCCATGACTTGCGGCTAGGACAGCAGTCCATGGACGAATTCATAAACCGCTTCACTTCTCTGCTTCGTTATGTGCCATACATAAAAGAAGAGAAGGCCAAGGTGCAGAGGTTCGTGAGTAGCCTACCAGCTTATATAAGGGAACGGATTGAGTTTGACAACCCCCGAACTATGGATGAGGCAATTCGGAAGGCTAGAATTTGTTACCAGCAGAACAAACAAAGAGGCGAAGTTCCGAACAAGAAATGGAATGAGAGGAAAGGCAGCAGAGTTGCTGGAAACAACAAAGGCAGCCGTGGAAATGGTGGTAAAGGAGCTGGAAAGGGGCAGTTTAACAGAAGCACCAATAAGGGCACCTTCCGGGCTAAGCCAAGCGAGAGCAGGATCAGCGAACCACCTGCTAGATCGGAGGTCGAGGGAACCAAACCTTCAGTTCAGTGCTGGGTATGTGAAGGACCACACTATGCTAGGAATTGCCCACAGCGTAAAAGAGCTGATCAAATATCTCAAATCCATGAAGCCTCAACTGTTGGGGATGTGGCGCGCAGCGTACCGAGAATCAATGCAGCCTTAGAGGACCGGCAAGCGGAATACCAACCTTCCATGGTGGAATTCGAAGGTAAGATTTCGAACCTTTCTGTAGCTGTACTTATTGATCCAGGAGCTACTTTAAGTTATGTTAGTCCAAAAGTAGTGGAACACTGTAAGCTACCACCAGAAAAGTTCAAAAACCCATGGTTGGTCCAGTTAGCTACGGGGGCCAAAAGGCGGGTTTTAGCTAAAGTTAATAACTGTTCTTTCAGTATAGCTGGACAGCGCGTAACGGCAGATCTGAATGTACTTCCGTTAGGCTCCTATGACATTCTTATTGGTATGGATTGGCTGGAAAAGCACTGGTCGTTGGTGAATTGCAAAACCAAGACCATATACTACAAAGATGATTTGGGGCAGCAGCAGGAATTGCAGGGAATTAAACATCCTGTTCAGATTCGACCTATCACTGCAACTCAGTTAGCTAAATGTATTAGAAAGAAATGTCAGATCTATGCCATACAAGTTGGCTATGCGAATCAGAAAGATAAGATGTCTGCATTAGACGATATTCCAGTGGTACAGGAATTTACAGATGTCTTCCCTGAAGAGGTACCGGGTTTGCCTCCAAGAAGGGACATAGACTTCACTATAGAGTTAATACCGGGGGCAGCACCAGTATCGCGGGCACTGTACCGGATGAGCATACCAGAGTTAACGGAGTTGAAAATGCAGCTCCAAGAGCTATTGGAGAAACAGTACATTCGACCCAGTGTGTCACCCTGGGGAGCTTCAGTATTGTTCGTGAAGAAGAAGGATGGGACCCTTCGCATGTGCATAGATTACCGGCAGCTGAATAAGCTCACGGTCAAAAATAAGTACCCTCTACCCAGAATAGATGAACTCTTTGATCAAGTGAAAGGGGCAAAAGTGTTTTCCAAAATTGATCTGCGATCTGGTTATCATCAGATCAGGATTAAGGATGAGGACATTGCCAAAACTGCTTTCTGGACACGCTATGGGCACTACGAATTTGTAGTGCTACCTTTTGGTTTGACCAATGCACCTGCTACTTTTATGTGCATGATGAATAGCGTGTTTCACAGATTTTTGGACAAGTTTGTACTGATATTCATTGACGACATATTGATATATTCTCGTTCCCAACAGGAACATGAGGAGCACCTTAGATTGGTGTTACAAACTCTTCGGGAGCATCAGCTATATGCTAAGTTTAGCAAATGCGATTTCTTCAAAGAGGAAATTCAGTATTTGGGCCACGTGATTACGAAAGAGGGAATTGCAGTTGACCCCGAGAAGATAAAATCTATTATGGAATGGCCTATACCCAAAGACGTTGCTGATATCAGATCCTTTATGGGGTTAGCTGGCTATTACCGGAGGTTTGTGGAAGGCTTTTCTAGGATAGCCTATCCTATCACCTCATTGCAAAAGAAAGGAAAGATATTCAGATGGACAGCAGAGTGTCAACAGAGTTTTGACCGCTTGAAGCACCTCCTCACCACTGCACCCATCCTGAGGATCGCTGATCCTAATAAGGATTATGTGGTGTGCACCGATGCAAGCAAGGAGGGCGTGGGAGGAGTATTAATGCAGGAAGGAAAAGTAATAGCATATGAATCAAGGAAACTAAAAGAGCATGAGCAGAGATACTCTGCTTACGATTTAGAGTTAACCGCTGTGATTCACGCACTAAAGATGTGGCGACATTACCTTCTTGGAAAGAAATTTCTGTTGTTAACAGATCATCACAGTTTGACGCATTATTTCAGCCAACCTACCTTGAATGCGAGGCAAGGCCGTTGGGCAAATTTTCTAAGTGAGTTTGACTTTGAAATAAAGCATTTAAAGGGCAAAGAAAATCGGGTGGCAGATGCCTTAAGTCGAAAGGTTCATTGCTTATGTGAACTTTCAGCCAGCAGGTGGCGGAGTTCGCTGGTTGAACAAATAAAAACAGCAGCCAGTGACGACTCTGAATATCAGCATTTAAAACAGCAGGTACAACAATCTGATAATGGAAAGTTACAGCAAGGGTACACATTAGATAATGCTGGATTGCTGTATTTTAATAAAAAAATGTATGTACCTGATTCAAATGACCTTAAGAGGCTGATTTTAGATGAGTTCCACATCAGCCACTACACTGGCCACCCAGGGTACCAAAAGATGGTCACGGCACTCAAGAAAGAGTATTACTGGCCAGGAATGAAGAAGCAGATAGTGGAATACTTGGCAAGGTGTTTGGAATGCCAGCAAATTAAGGCTGAACATCAACACCCAGCGGGACTGTTGCAGCCTTTGCCTATTCCGGAATGGAAATGGGAAACCATTTCCATGGATTTTGTAACCGGGTTACCACGAACAAAGAAGGGCAATGATTCTATTATGGTCGTGGTTGATAAATTGAGCAAAGCAGCGCACTTCATACCGGTGCAGTCTACTTACAAGGCGGTACAAATCGCACACCTCTTTATGCAAAATGTGTTCCGTTTGCATGGAATGCCAAAGGTAATCATATCAGACCGTGATGTGAAATTCACTTCCACCTTTTGGAGAACATTGTTTGCCGAGTTGGGCACTCGGTTGAATTTTAGCACAGCTTATCACCCACAGACCGATGGCCAAACTGAGCGAGTCAATCAGGTATTGGAAGACATGTTGAGGGCGAATGTAATGCTAAAGCCTAGTCAATGGGAAGAGTATTTGCATCTGGTCGAATTTGCCTACAATAATGGGTATCATACTTCAACCCAGCTAAGTCCCTTTGAGGTCCTGTATGGGCGAAAGTGCCGCACACCCTCAAGTTGGAGTGGACTGGAGGATAAGCTGAGTTTGGGTCCGGAAATGTTAAAAGACATGGAAGATATGGTGAAGAGAGTGCGAGCAAATTTAAAGGCTGCACAAGACAGACAGAAAAGTTTCGCAGACAGGAAAAGAAGATTCACAGAGTACAATGTTGGTGATCATGTGTTTGTAAGGATTCAAACCAGAAGGAGCACACTGCGGTGGAGTGGGTGCGCCAAGCTGGCTCCTCGATACTTTGGACCGTTTCAGATTTTAGCTAGAGTGGGGCCTGTGGCCTACCAACTCGCTTTGCCCAGTCATATTAAGATTCACAATGTGTTCCATGTTTCTGTCCTAAAGAAATATGTGTATGACCCTAAACATGTTATTCAATGGCAAGATGTGCGGGTAAGAATTGATCCGGTTGTTTCGATTATGCAGCTATATTCAATAGGAAATTGACTATGTGCTGGTTGTCTGCAGGTCGAACCGGAAGGCGAGGTCCTGGTCGAACCACAGAGCATTCTCGACCGGAGAGAAGTGCGGCTGCGGAAACGGGTTATTACCCAAATTAAGGTGTTGTGGCAGCACTATGGTCCTGAGGAGGCTACGTGGGAAGACGAGGAACCTTTCAGAAAGGCCTACCCGAATTTATTTAACGAGAATGGACATCGGGACGATGTCCAATCCCAGGGGGGGAAGATGTAATGACCCCGGTAACTTGTAATTCTAGATAATTACTGTGGTAAAAACAATATGAGTGATAACTTGTTATTATTAAAAGACATTGTTATTTTTTGAAAGTGAATATAATGGACTACTTTGCACATGTGTATTGATGAAATGTTGGCAGCCTCCAAAAGGAGGATTTTCTATTAAAAGAAAATAAATCAGTTATGAAACTGAAAAACAACTGCCTCTCACCCAAGGAAAAGTCCTGGGAGGAAAACCTCTGGGCTGTTGATGAACAGGCAGAGGAAAGATTCCAGAGAGAGAGAGCAGAGTGGAAAAAAGTGGGTTAAGTCTGGTTGTGATCAGATAACCCAGCACAGTGGTGCATGAGTCTTGTCGAGGGCTGCAGGCCTGCAAGACAGCTCGGGGGGAGAATCCAGTGCAGTGGATCTCAAGGTTGGGAGGTTAAGAGAAAAATCGTTGCAGGTGAACTTTTGGAATAGGAGCGACAGTAGCGGATTACCAGGTATGCATCCTTAATTAGTTTAAATTGAGGCTCAGGTAATGATAGCATACAGTTATATATATATACATGCAGTAGTTTGTGTTCTTTTATTTAACTAAGGGAATACAGTTAAATATACACACGCAGTGGTCTGGGTTTTTCTATTAAACTAAGGAGATATAGATATTTATGTGTGCAGTGCCTGTACTTTCCTTAAAGAGTTAATGAAATATAGTTGTATATATAGTTGACTGTGCTTTTCTTTAATAAGCGAATGAACTACAGATTTATAGATATATATATCTGTCTGTGAAACTTTTATAGTAAAGAAAGATACAGAGGTTTGTGAAGTCATTCATTAAACAGGAAACAGAAAATAAACCGTAACTGTTATCAAGAAGTAAACCCGAAACTTCGTCTGCAGGGTAGAACTCAGTGATTAAATTCACTATATACAGACTCAGGTACTTAGTAAGGAAATGACAAAAACAAGAGTAAATCTG
Organism: Pinus tabuliformis; assembly: GCA_031772625.1. Taxonomy (NCBI): domain Eukaryota; kingdom Viridiplantae; phylum Streptophyta; class Pinopsida; order Pinales; family Pinaceae; genus Pinus; species Pinus tabuliformis. The sequence continues at coordinate 727,125,639 of CM062819.1, forward strand.
AAGCGATTACTAAATGTAGAATACAGCAAGAAGTAAGATATGCAGCAGTGCGTACAGAACTATAGATTACAGGACTCATCTGATTAAATAAACCGTTTCAACAAGTTTCAAAATCTTATTATCAATACAGTCATGATATTGAGCTCAGAGCCGAGACATCATTGAGTAAAACGAAAGATTTATAAAGGAAACTTTATTGAAATCTTATTAACAATACAGTCATGATATTGTGCTCAGAGCCGAGACATCTTTGAGTAAAACGAAAGATTTATAAAGAAAACTGTATTGAAGAGCCGAGACCTTAACAAGTAAAGTGGAAAGACTTATAAAGAAAACTTTATTGAAGAGCCGAGGGTTTAAAATAAACCGTGATGCCGTGTAAGCTGGAGCAACAGAGATCATAACTAGCAGTGTTGGACTTGTTCATAGACAAACCCCACTCTATCATTAAACCATAAAGTACTTTATAAGGCCGTGCGAATTGTAAAGAACATCTCATAGCTGTGTGAATATAAAGAGCATTGTATGGCTGTGCGAATGGAGCGTTAACGCTACCCGCAAGCCAATAACCAGAGACAACACTATTTAGAACTGAACAAGACAATTTACCATTTAACAAACTCAGATAATGCTAACATGGAAAAACCCATATTCGTGTTTGCGAAGAGGGTGACTTGCCTTCATTATTTCGAAAGCAAGTCAAAAACCCTGTAACCGCAACAGTATAACCATAAACTGTGTGGTATCTACGAATATTGAAACGATTTAAATACAGACCCATAAAGACAGAAGAAACCACGCAATATAAGGAATCGAAAAACATGTTAAACAGATCAAAATGTCTTCATTACTGTAGTAAGCCCCGTAGGGTAAAATCCATGAGATTAACAAGGTTAAGCTGTAGCTACAGTCAGAGCGGGGTGTTACCGATAGGTAAACCCTGTAGCATATTAGCCGCATGCAAACAAAGAACAGAACTTTGCACTGTAATATCCATAACATAATTCATTACATAGTCGATGGTGTAATATCATAACCAAATATATAAAAAAAACCCACAAATGGCCTGTAGCCGTAACAAGAGATTATATAATCCTCAGGGTTTTATGGAGTACAGTTTCGGTATGGAAATGCCGCCTGTAAACCACCCAGAGGTTGAATAAAGGGCAACCAAACCTGAGACATCATGAATAACCATATATGAGTCTCGTGCTGGCCACTGAAGATCGCCATACTTTCATCAGAGTCAACTCTACATGACAACGCATACGGCATCGATGACTTACCTGGATGAAACGCAAATCTGCAAACCCTCCTTCGGAAAGCAGGAACTGTTGAAGCCCAAACCCTCCTGCACAGAGCCGCCATCGTTATCAACTGTATAAGGGGTAAACGAGTAAAACAAGAACCGAAATAAGCTGTCAAGAGCAAGACTGTAAACTTTTGTTAACCTGCTATAGACGATGTGGTTCCATACCTGTGCGAATGGCAGAACTGGAGTGGTGGTGGAAGATGTCGGATGAGTTGCGGATGCATTGGACGCAAATGAACCGAGGCCGAAGAACCCGGGGGTTCATATAATGTCAACCAAACCCTCGAACCAACCTGCGCCGTCCGATCTAAAGGAGTGATCGCCATCGTTCATTTGAGCGGGATTGTGGCACGCAAACCCCAATGCAAACCTTCCGCTTATTCACATGGTATCACATGGCCCGTAGCCACCTGGCCACGGAACGGGTGAGGTGGATTAACACCCGCGCACCATATGGCCGTGATTAATAGCCCAGTACTCAACTCAATTAAAGAACTGTGCATAATGTTAAGTGGGTTGGTGAAATATGGTTAAACGTATGACAATTAAAGTGTGGAGGATAAACCATAAACCATTTACTGCAAGGTTGAAAACATAATACCGTGTTTATATTATAAAAATATACCATAATGACCTGTAAGGGGTTGGTAACAATTAAAAAAAATTTTGGTTGGTATAAATTAGATTCGGATCGTGACACAAAGACATGAAACAAAAAAATATAGGTGAAGAGATAGAGACACCCAACCTTTATATATAATTGTATTGCTAAAAATCATGTGAGATAAAAAATATTAATAAAAAGAAAAAAATTGTTTTGATTAATAAAATATATTATTATTATTATTATTTAATAGTTTGTTATTAATAATATAAATAATATAATGAAAATACTTATTAGTACTCAGGTTATTAAAAATTATTTGAAAAACCATTTATTTTATTAATAACGTAAATATTATTAAAATAATCAAAGAACTAATATTTATCAATAATACCTTTTGCAATAATAATAATTAATATTTTAATATAATTAATGAAACCTACTATTAAAATAATATATTATTACTATTATTATTACTTCAAAATTAAAAAAATTATTACATTGATGTGTAATTATTAATATTAAATTTAATATTAATATTAATGGAAAACCACTAATAATTTACTTTATTAATTTTCACCATTTTAATTATAATTTTTCATTTTTTAAGTGCTTGAAAACATTAAAAAAAATTAATACAAAAATATTTACTTTAACCGACATTTATATTTATAAATTTAAAAACAAGTCTTGCATTTGAAGTTGCATTCCTTTTAATAGGTCTTGCATTCGCAGTGGCATTCGTTTCCATTATATTTGGCAGAATAAGCTTCATAAGTTTAGATTAACATCACTTGACAAAATTTACATGTTTTTCCTAAATTACATTCTTCAAATGATGTCGAATTTTTAAGATTAAAATCAAGAGATGAAGTTTAGATGTTTTTCCTAAATTACATTCTTCAGATGATGTTTTGTATAGAAACGCTTTATGGTTTTTATATTTCATTTCGATAGCTGCATAAGTGGATTAGTTAGATAGAATTTCCATGCCCAGCATAAATATTTTTTGAGTTTTTAGGAATAAATGTCTCTGATTGATCGTGGTTGAATAGTTAGATATGATTTACTATAGTTGATCATGATCTCAATATAGTTTAACTATGGTTAATTATATGCATCAATGGTAAATCATGGTCATGGTTAAATATAATTCATTAGGTTGACAATAGGTTATTTATAAACCATGATACCATTGGTAACTAGTGTTTACCATAATTGTCAATTTGACTTTTTTTGACTATGATGTTGATGTTAACTATAATTCATAGTATTAACAATGAGCAAAGAAAATTAAGATACGTTAGTGAATATTGTATAATTAAAACATTATAAAATATGTTGACTAATAAAATATTAATAATATATTAAATATTAATTATTAATTATTAATGTATTGATCATGTATGAAGTATGTAATGTATTAAGAATCTTGGTCAAATAATTTTTTTTATTTTTTAATAAAATTAGCAATATTTTAATTTATGAATTGGTAAATTAAATGCTAATGTGTATTATATTGATGTTAACATTAATATATAAATATAATAAATGTGGTTATTGATTTAATTTTTAACATAAATATTAATATTAAAAGTCATTTTTATTATTAATATAGTTTAAATCAACGTTAATGTTAAATTCAATATTACTAATAATATTATTAACAAAATTAATAATAAGATAAATTATCATCTAAAATATTATTATTATTATATGAATAATATGTTTATATTATAATTATTGTATTTATGTAACAATATTATTGTTCTAGTTGTTATGATTATTATTATTGTCAAAGGAACTTAGCTTAAATGGTATTGTTCATGATTTGTGTCCCAAGCATTGTCCATTAAAATTTTCATAGTTATGTTGACTCTTATGGCATTTTTGAAATATTAGTTCTACTAGGTGAAATAGTGGCACTCGAAGCTACTATTTATACCTAGTTATGCCTAGTGGAATGTAATCATTACTCTTAAAAAGAAAATTCATTAAAAATATAAAACTAAAACATTAAAAACTTAAAATAATTAAACTATGTCAAAAATATTACATTATTATATGTGAAAATTATTCATCATAAAACAATTAAGATTTTCCATAAATTAATACTTTAAACCTTTTTTATATCTCTTTAATGTTTAATAAATGAATATACATATATGATGATAACTATATAACAAACGGACGTTTGAAAAAAAAACCAAAATTCATGGTCAATTTTAAATTTGGGCATTGATTAACACTCTAGGAATAATTTTGCTAAGCAATTTGAGAATATAGAGATTAGCACAAACAAATTAAATAAATGTGATTAATATATGCTAATAGGTATATATCAAATATATGTGAAATCACATTAATAAGTATTAGATGTATGGTAGACATTTAATATTACTACATCAATAATTATTAGATGTATGGTAGACATTTAATATTATGATTTTAATATTGGGTATTAATATTAGACTTTTAATATTTGGTTTTGTTATTAGGGTTTTTATTTTGGGTTTTAATATTGGGGTTTCAGTGTTAGGGTTTTAGGATAGGGTTATAGTATTGGATTTTATTATTGCGTTTTAATGTTAGGGTTTTAATATAAGCAAGCACAAGTTAAGTACTCAACTAAGCGAGTGAGGTTGGATTAACATTGAAACCCAATTATCAAACCCTAATTTTAATATTAATTGTTTGACATGTTTGACTAATTTAGCCGACTATGTTTGAATAATGAAATTAATCAATAATATTAAAGGAAATTATGTTTTACCATCAAAGAGTGTTGATTATAACCACAATAATGCATTGTCAACTACATTAATAAATGTTGTTGACTAATTTTATAATGTTACATTATGACATTGGATAAATTACACTGTAATATAATATTGATACAATATTTGTCATATTACGATGCTCAATATTTTTTTTTATCATTTTTATTTCTCAACATGTTTGTCACAATGTGACAATAGCTTCCTTTTGAAATTAGTTCATTTTTCAGAATGTGGTGATAGCCTTTTTCATCATAGTGTCAAAGCATTTATCTTCATAACAACATTAGCCATGGTTGGCCATGTTGAGCATGGGTTGACCGTAGTTTTCAAAGTTTGATTATGGTGACCATGGTGACCAAGGATGACCATGATTAAAAATGATGGACATAGGATGCACATGGCTAAACATGACCAGCCATGGTTGACTACCGTAGACAATGTTGACTAGAGTCATCAATTATTAACAATGGTTGACCATGATGATCATAGTTAATTATCGTGAATCATAGTTCACAATAGTCAACCATGAATATGATAGTTGACGATGGTTGATTGTGGTGAGACTTGGCTAACCATGTGTGAAAAATATTAAACATAATCTACCATGTATTGAGGATGGTCAATGATTATTTGATTATCCTCAACTATAGATCTCCACACTCACCCTATTTAAACATCACTCATCATATTTTTACTATTAATGTTTAATACGCCTACCTTAGAAGCTTCAATAAAAATCATATAATTACATGAGTAGAAATATTATTACCATTTCCACCGAGAATAGTTAGAAGTTAAAATTAATTCTTGATAGTCACTTTATTTTATTTATTCGGGGTATAGGTGGTCCATTACTTCAATATGTACTAATATTGTGGTTCTCAGTAAATAACATTCCTTGATGGGATTGAGAATCAGGTTATACATATTGCATGCCTTTCAATTGAAAAATCTAGGAGCTAAACCGTTTGGAAGTATGTTATGTTTTACATTACAAGACAGATGGAAAACAACCCTATATAAGAAAGGACTCGCTCGAAGATCAGTAGTTGACAAATGAGAGGAAGTTTTGTTGTATCTCAAGGGTTTGTTCCAACCTCCCTTTGTTTCTTTACCTACCAAGTAAGTTGCTCCCTTTGTTTCTTTACCTACCAAGTAAGTTGCTCATTCATCTGTTGTTTTATTTCTAAATATGGGGCATGCGACTAAGTGTAGAAGGCTCTTTGTTCCTTGTTATTTTTGGATGCCTGTGGTTGTGACAAGATAGCTTGCGTAGAGCTTGTTATTTCTTACTATGGGTGGTGACCTTCTTAGAAGGATTCCATGGATTATCGTGCGCAAATGAATACGTTTTGGTGGTTTATTTTAAGTTTTTTTATAATTATAATTCACATATATGTGCAATATTAGAAATATGGTTATTGTATAATTATAATATCACTTAGTTCATTCATGGAAAAAGACATATGCCTTTGGATAAAAACCTCCATCAAAGGACTAGATTGAGATATAACAATCTCAGCTTTTAATCTGAGTGTATCTCATTGCTTATAATTTGTTTTGAGGTTGATGGTAAATGATTTTAGTTTATTATTCCTTATAATGGGCATGTTTCTTGACTAATATTTTGATCCCAAAGTTTGACAACTAGTATGACCATTTTCTTGACCTTAAGATTGTGTTCTTATATGCACATGATTAATATCTATTATGCAAGATCTCTGTTGGAAAAGATATGCATTGCATGCATGAAATAATAGCCAATATTCTCTTTATTTATTTAAACGAAATATTTATTTTCATGCGTGAAAGAGTAGCTACCATGCATTATTTTTATGTATGAGTTTTCTTTTGGAAAATAGTATCAGGTGAGGTGTACAAATAAATAGCTACAATGTTGATTTTTTGGAAAGAGTATGTGTTACACATACACATGGAATGCTATCTATTATGTGAGTTTTTGGAAAATGAATAATCGTTACTTCGGGTAGAGGTCATGTTTCTTCTTGCGTGAAAAGATTAATTGAAATATAACAATCTCAGCTTTTAATCTAAGTGTATCTCATTGCTTATAATTTGTTTTGAGGTTGATGGTAAATGATTTTAGTTTATTATTCCTTATAATGGGCATGTTTCTTGACTAATATTTTGATCCCAGAGTTGACAGCTAGTGTGACAATTTTCTTGACCTTACGGTTGTGTTCTTATATGCACATGATTAATATCTATTATGCAAGATTTCTGTTGGAAAAGATATGCATTGCATGCATGAAATAATAGCCAATATTCTCTTTATTTATTTAAACGAAATATCTATTTTCATCCGTGAAAGAGTAGCTACCATGCATTATTTTTATGTATGAGTTTTCTTTTGGAAAATAATATCAGGTGAGGTGTACAAATAAATAGCTACAATGTTGATTTTTTGGAAAGAGTATGTGTTACACATACACATGGAATGCTAGCTATTATGTGAGTTTTTGGAAAATGAATAATCGTTACTTCGGGTAGAGGTCATGTTTCTTCTTGCGTGAAAAGATTAATTTCTTATTGGGAAAAGATTATGTTGTTTTATATATGTTGTTATTTCTGGAAAATAATAAGCTATTATGATTGTTGTGATATTTATAAGACGTTGATGTGATATTTATAAGACGTTGATTCCCTACACCAGTTCAGGTTTATAATATAAAGTATGTGTTTAATCAATATAGTAAAAGGAATCATCAAAATGATGGAAGGCTATATTAGAAAGTTTATGTTAATATGTTGCAACAATGGTTTTTATTGGTTATATGACTTATTAGTCCTTTACTAAAATTTCTCTATGTAATGATGAAGATTTTACCCAATGGTTAACAAGGAATCTAGAATAGTAATTTGGATAGTTACATGTTGGTTAATGGTGTAAAATTTTCTAAATCCATGAATTTCCATTCGAGGTTATCAGGGATGTTACAAGTTCTATCAGAACTGAAGATTGCAGCACTAGTGCTTGGGGAATTGTTAAGCATAAAATAAAATCAAGGCATGTTACTAGTGGAATCAACTTAGGTATGCTTTGAACAATCTACATATTGATATATGTAGTAGACTACTTTTGGATGTGATGCATCATTCATTTTTATAACCACGTTGACGAGTAGTAAGAAATATATTCTAATACAAAACCGTGTTCATGACATTTGAATCTTGATGAGGATAAAAGGCAGTAAAACCTTTGTTACACCTATGAAAAATCTTAAACACTCACTAAGGAAAGTGAGAATCAACTACTAGCCTTTGCAGATATGAAAATATTAATTATACATTTAATGAACATGACTAAAGTTACAATTCACTACTTATAATAAGTGAATGCATGAATGTAAAATATGGGGAATGCTCTTGAAGCAGACGATAGAGTTTTTTAAAAGAGCATTGGAAGAACCCCTTTAGATGTTAAAAATGAACAATGAGTCGGGCAATGAGACTTGATTATAATAACTAATTGTTGATTGAGTCTTGTCATGGTTTCATTAATATGGTTGGTCAAAATGATTAGTTAGTGTTGCATGACTAACTATTAAAACTTATATGCATGAATTGGATTTTATTTAAACTTATTGCAAGTTGTAAACAAGTGTTTACAGTAGTCACTTCATGTATAGGTCTGTTGGTGACATTACACTGTGGGAATTTGAAATGTTTGGATTGTTACCCTAACTATTATTGAAATTTACACATTAATGAATATTTGTATATACTTTTATGAATGATAGTGTTTTATGGAAAAAAAAATGGTTGTGAAAATGAATACTTGTTTAAAAAATGCATATTTATGACTAACATTACTGATGGGATTAACCAAGGAGTAGCGTAATGGAAACATGAAAACTTGTGAAGTTAAAATGTTACAATGCCAATTGCAACCATAAACGAGAAAGTATAGTGTTATGATATGCATGATTGTGTTATTTGAAAAATGTAAATATATACCACCTATATGTCAGTTATGTTTCTTGTAAATCTAGATATTGTGGATCCATGTTGTATGAAAGCATGATGTACACAAATGGTACTTTTTTTTTTAATGATAATTTTCATATGTTTTACTATGTAAATTAATGAGGCGAAGAGTGATAAAAGATAATTTTACATTTCAGACAATTGTGGATAGTTGTGAAAGGCAAGGGGGTCTTGAGTTGATCAAGGCTTTCTATCTAGAGGGGTTGATGGTGTTTTGTTGCTTGGATTTCCTCTCCCTAGTCATAAGATGATCTCAGTAAGGGAAAAAAAATGTCCAATATGGTAAGAGGGGAAAAATCATAAGGCAACTCTATTGATTTGGAGCCTATTGGAGGAGGCCCAAAATTCCTCATAGAAGGGACATTGTCAAAGTAATAGGCCAAACATTCCCAAGAGGAATCCTATATTAGACCCCATGTGTTCATTGGAATTATTGAGCTAGTTGGCCAGTGGAATTCCAAGCTTGATCTGGTATGGTCTCTGTGAAAGAACTATCTAAATGTGAAAATGGCTCGATCGAGTTGTGGAAACTAGTTTGCAATGGTTGGGAGGAGCATTCATTTTCCATTGTGGTTCTCAAAGGAGAAAAAATTAACTAATCATTTATGTGTTGTGTGAAAAATACATTTTCTATAAAATAGTGTAAGAGTTTTATGTACATCTTGATAGGAAAGAAGCCTGGAGTTTGATAAGGAATTACTGGAAGTGTAATTATTTTATTGTATTACCAATCTTGAGAATGTATTAGCAGTGGCTAAGACAATATGCACTTGGTGAAGTTATTGATTATTTTGATGATTAGAGAGTTAGGTGCTCCCTAAGTACTTTTAGAAGTGCTCGCAATGTGCACATGGTGTAGTGATTTATCATTTTGACGATTAGATGGTTTCTTGTTTCTCAATACTTGTGCAAGTACTATGGATAATCTATCAGTGACATTGCATGAATAATTAATATCTAAAAGTATTTCATTTGATTGAAAGTATTGTCACTAATATCGTTATATTGGATTTGTTACTGATACATTGCAGGGTGCTTACCTTAAAGTGTTTATGGGTTGTCGAACCATTCTTTAAGTGTTTGTGTACAATTGACCATGACGTCGTAGAGTAATTGGTAAGTAATGGTAATTTGGTATAGTGACTTTGTTTTTATTTTGTGAAATTGAATAATGGCTAACTGAAGGAGATTAAAACTTGCATTTTTTTTACATTTTTGCAGTTACAAATTTCTTATCACAATTGATAAGACGTTTTTTTTTACCTATGAGTATATCTAGGAAACAAAATCCCTCATTTTGAAGAGGATGTATCCCTTTAGGATTGTTTACATTGTTATATCATGAGTAAAAGTTAAAGTTCCAGAGAGAGATGAACGGTGAGGATCGTGTTCTCATTAAGGGGTGGAGTATGTAATACAACTACCCGAGAAGGTTCGGTAAAACTCATATAACTACATGAATAGAAATATTATTATTGTTTCCATCGAGAACAGTTAGAAGTTAAAATGAGTTCTTGATAACCAACTTGTTTTCTTTATTTAGGGTATGGGTGGACCATTACTTCAATATGTACTAATACTGCGGTTCTCAATAAATATTGTTATTCCTTGATGGGATTGAGATTCATGCACAAATACTTCATGCTTTCCAATTGTATAATGGGCATGAGAATTCAATTTCCTATTGAATGCTTGAGTTTGTTGGCCAATGGAATTCCATGTCGTACCTAGTATGGTCTCTGTCAGAGAACTGTCTGAATGTGAAAATGGCTCGATCTGGTTATGGAAAACAGTTCCCATTGTTTGAGAGGAACATTCTTTTTCCATTGTGGTTCTCATATCAAGACAAATTAACTAATAAGATATGTTTTGTGCTAAAATATTTTTTATACTATTGTGTATGAATTTTATGTACATCTTGATAGGAATAACAACTAGTGCTTGATAAGGAATTACTGCAAGCATAATTCCTTTATTATATTACCGATATTGTAAATGTCTTAGAAGGGGCTAAGAAAATATGCACTTGGTGTAGTTATTAATTATTTTCATGATTAGAGAACCAAGTGTTGCCTGAGTACTTTTAGAAGCACTGATAGTGTGCACTTGGTGAAGTTATTTATCATTTTAGTGAATAGAGGGTTGCTTCCCTCTCAGTATTGGTGGAGATATTATGGCGAAACTATCACTTAACATTGCATGGATTCTTAATACTTAAAATTATTTCATTTGATTGAAAATATTGTGACTAATATGATTATGTTTGATTTGTTAGGTCATACATTACAGAGTTCTTTCCATAAAGTGTTGATGGGTCATTGAACCATTCTTACATTGTCTACATAAAAATGACCATGACTTGCCAGAGTAATTCGTAAGTAATGGTAAGTTGGTATATAAACTTTCTTTTTATTTTGTGAAATTAAATAATGAATAAGTGAATGAAAGTAAAACTTGCATATATTTTTTTTGCAGTTAGAAGATGCTTATGAAAATTGATAAAACATTATCTTTTTCATATGAGTATATCTAGAAAATAAAATCCCTCATTTTGAAGAGGATGTATCCCTTTTCGATTGTTTACATTGTTATATCATGAGTAAAAGTTAAAGTTCCAGTGAGAAATGAACACAAAGGATAGTGTCCTCTTTAAGGGGCAGAGTATGTAATACACCTACCTTAGAAACTTTGATAAAACTCAGATAAATACATGTGTAGAAATATTATTACCATTTCCATCAACAAGAGTTAGAAGTTAAAATGAGTTCTTGATAACCGCTTTGTTTTCTTTATTCCGGGTATGGGTGGACCATTACTTCAATATGGATTAATATTGTGGTTATCAATAAATAGTGTTATTCCTTGATGGGATTGAGACTCATTTAATGAATATTTCATGCTTGCCAATTGAAAAATATAGGTGTTGAACTGTTTTTTAGTACATTATGTTTTACATTATAAGATAGAAGGGAAAAAACCCTATCCAAGAAAGAAATCGCTCCACAGAGACTAGTAGTCGATGAGAAAGAGGATGTGTGGTTGGATCTCAAGGGCCTGTTCTGACCTCTCTATCTTTCTTTACCTATGGAGTAAGTTTTTCATTCATTTTTTGTTGCCTTCCATAAATATAGGACATGTGGAAAAGTGTATCAAGCTCTCTTTTCCTTGTCCTTTTTTGGATTCCCGTGGTTGTGACTAGATGACCTATGTATAACATGTTATTTTTCATTGTGGGTGGTGATCTTCTTGGAAGGATTCCATGGATTCTCATGTGAAAATGAATAATTTTTTGTGTTTTATTTTAAATTTGTTTATAATTATAATTCACATAAAGGTGCAATATTGAAATTATGGGTATTGCATAACGATATTCTAACTTAGTTAGCTCATGGAAAAAGACACATGCCTTCGGATAAACACCTCCTTCAAGGAACTAGATTGAGATCCATAGAATAATCTCAGCCTTTAATCTAGGTGTATCTCATTATTTATAGTTTGTTTTGAGGTTGATGTTACATGAGTTTAGTTTATTATTATTTATAATGGGCATGTAGTTTGACTAATATTTTGAGCACACAGTTAGCAACTAGTATGATGGTATTATTGAGGCTAAGATTGTGTGCTTATATGCGCAAGATTGATATCTATTATTCGACATTACATTTGGAAAATATATACATTCCATGCATGAAATAATAAATAACATGCTTATGATTTATTGAAAGGAAAAAATTATTTTGATGTGTGAAAGTGGATCTACCATGCATTATTTCCCTGTATGTGTTTTCTTTTGGAAAACAATACTAGTTAAGGTGTACAAACCAATAGTTATGATGTTTATTTATTGGAGAAAGTAGGTGTTACAGACACACACAAAATGTTAGCTATTATTTGAGTATTTGGGAAGATAATAATCATTCCTTCTAGAATAGTTCATGATGCTTCTTGCATGAAAATATTAATTACTTTTTTAGAAAAGATGATGTTATTTTATAAATGTTGTTCTTTCTTGAAAATAATAAGTTTCAATTTTAGGTATGTCCTATGCTCAGAGAAAATTTACTTCAATTTTCCATATTACCTCAATATCAATTACGTATTAGCAATCACATCTAGCATGATAGTAAAATGCAAATGGAGCATAAACATAAATCACAGAAAACAAGCCAAGACAAGAGGACATAAAATGTGGCTCCAACCAGGGACAAACCCCAATGTGGGGAAACCCTTGATCAATTCTTCTTATGTTCTTCAATAGTTCAGTAGAGAGAGAGATAGTACATATACATCAGAAGTCAAAATTTTGACTTATCAAAATAAGAGCAGAGATATTCTCTATGAATATAACACATGAGGCAATCAATCTAAATTTTGGTGAAGACATACTAGTTCAATTGATCGTAAAAGGTGACTCCATCACCATGCTACAACCATCACTATGTTGCACTCAATCAGTGAGTTGCTCTCATCATGATGATGCTCCCATCACTGAGTTGTACCTCATCATTCCACTGCAATACATCGTCATCATGTTTATGCTATACATCCATGCCCATCATCATTGTGTTACACTATGTTGTGCCATTATTAATGTGTTGCATCATGATGCATCCATTGTGTTGCACCATACTGCACCATCCTACCCCCGTCATGTTGTCACCGATCACATAATTATGATGCACCACTGTCACTGTGCTGCACTTCTTTATATTACGTCACACCCAATATACTACATCTAATATGTTGCAACTATCATCATTGTCATGGAACAAACTTAGCTACTTGCTATGGCTTGCAGCCTAGCAAAGAAACTAGTTGTAACTTGTAGAATATCTGCTCCATCCATTACTACATTAGTCACCTAGGTCCTATACCAAAGACTATAGCTTGTCTTCACTTGCTCCCAGAGGCTACATAAACTTCTGCCAACCTTCCACCTAGCACTGCAATTTAAGGTATGGTTAGGGCAAGACGACAGTCATATTGAAACCACTCAAATATGCACAAATTGTCCCTAATTAGGCCATGTTGTCATCTACAAAAATGTGGCATCATAACAACAATTAAGGATATTGCAAAAAGGTTTCTATGACCTGCTAAAAGACAACGGTTAAGGTCATCTTAGGATAGCATGTAGGGATCTCTTAGCAGATTAAGGTAATGTAAGAAGGACATTGAGACAATGGATGAGATCCCTCCATGGATTTTGTTTAGGGATTATTAGGGCCCCCTCTTTACAAAAAATACAATCCTTCTTTTATTGTGTATGAAATATTCATCGATTACGTTCTAGGTGACAAGAACAACAACATTACCTATTTTTAGGTCACTCCCTTGCTGTGTTTTGAAACCTTCCTCCCTGACTATGCTAACCTTCATGACTGCGTATTAGTTAGGGCATCCTTTAGGCTAGCAGTTAGGGCTTCTCCCTATTATCTCTAAGATGTCCCCTTGGACTACATAGGAGGGCTTCCTTTAGGGCAGCGTAGGTGCCTTTATCTTCAATGTGACATTGAGCTCAATGATTGTAATTTAGGATAGCATATGGATATATTCGAACAATGTCTAGGGTTATGGAAAACCCTTTAGGACAATGTATCCCTTTTGATCTCTCCTACCACAAAAACCCAAATACAAGTGGAAAGATATCACAAGAGATGATTGATCAAATGACTTGAAGGCCACCTCTATTTATACTAAAACGTTGAGGATAAGTGGGGGAAATTTGGTTGCTGGCTGACCTTAACGAATTCTTCGATGACACAAATAAATTCATATCTCCATGAATACATGTTAGAATCAGATGATCTTTAGATCAATCCTACAACTCTCGACAAAAGGAATCCATGAAAAATATTAGCTTCCGTGAATAAGATGACCCCCATGGAGTTTTGCCTTAGTTGCCAATTTAAACACTCCCTCTCAGCTATGGAGAACTCCATTTGCTAATCCATCTGCCACACTATACTATCTCTGCCATTAGGGCCTTGCACTGCTCTGCGTTGCTCTGTTGAGCTATGAAGAAGAAGAAGTGATTGAGAATGTATCATACCATCCTCTACCGACCCGAAGTGAGTCCCATATAAAGGAGAGTTTCTCATACCACTCTTACTGACCTGAAGTGAGTTCCAATAAAGAGATTGTGTCATACCATTCTTACAGATCCAAAATCAGTTCCAAATAAAGAGAGTGTATCATACCACTCTCATTGATGTGAAATTAGTTCCAAATAAAGAGAGTGTACCATACCACTCTTACTGATCCAAAATCAATTCCAAATAAAGAGAGTGTATCATACCACTCTTAGTGATCCAAATTAGTTCCAAAAGAGAGCGAGTTATATCACTCTTACTGACCCGAAGTTAGTTCTAATTTATCCCAGATCAATAGAATCCTAGCATAGTGAGTATGGTAGTAACACGATGCATCCATCAGTACTACTATGGTCCCTATCCTCATTTCCCTACTCATTGGACAGATGAGAGGTACTTTCCATGAGTTCCAAACTACATGGGTAGTATGTCTCAGTAGGAGAAGGATGAACCACTCATCCTGCCTATATGTTGTGAGGGGTATACCAAGGGAAGGTTGAACCACTCTCCATGTACACAACAAATCACTATGGGAAGGCTAAACCACTCACTCTATGATTGTGTCTTGGTAGGAGAAGGATGAACCACTCATCCTGCCTACATAGCAGACCACTAGGGGAAGGTTGAACACTCACCCTATGGTTTCTCATCACTCCAGGATGTACCCAAAAATCCCCCGAAGCTCCCAGACCTCAACATCCATATCATACAATACCCTTAGGAGAGATTCTCTCCAGGACTCCTATTGATTTTCAGAAAGTCATGAATTTGACCTTTCCCAAGGGCTTCGAAATAATATCGACAACCCATACATCAGTCCAAATCTGATGGAGCCTTCTTTCTCCTTGATATACCATATCCCAGATAAAGTGGTACCTGATGTCTATATCCTTGGAGTGATCATAGAACATGAGATTAATCAACAATCGAATCCCACTCTCGTTGTCACCACGGGGAATTCACTCAATGAACCTCTAACATATCACGTGCATTTGTGGCATATTAAACAATACCCTTAATTTGACTACATATTGGAAAATACCTCTAAAAATTACATTATTTAACCCCCTACCAACACAAACATAATACACCTTCCCAATTTTACTTTCTCTAGATATTGTAGGTATACATTTCTTTATTAACATTTTTGATACCCCTTTATATTTTCTCATTAACTTCGAGCTCCATTTTTAATACCTACCAGTATAAAAACACTTTACTGCCCTATATTTCCCCCAATATATTATGCAATTTCTTCCTCAATAAATATCCCCCAATATGAATGCATGTGATATAGTATTTCTCCTCCAGTGAAGGCCACGTGTCTATCACAGAAGATAATGATTGTATCTAGCACATGTCCAAACAACTCACTGAAGAGCTTCCTCAACTAGGCAACTTCACACGAGGTCATATTCAGAGCTATGTATACAACCTCGGCGGTGCTCAAAGTAACTAACTTCTACTTCCTACTCATCCAAGATATCAAAGCAGAACCCCAAGAGAACCAACACATAAAAGTTCTCTTATGATCCTCTACACTGCCTGCCTAAAAATATTCAAGCTGCCCTAAAAATATTCATGCAGCTTGATTGATCCAGGTGGATATTGGTGGCCACCCAAAAATTCCACTTGAACCTCAACCATTGTTTCTTTCAGTTTTCTAGTTTCCTTAATTGTAGCATACTTTACTATTTATAGTAGTTTTTTAGGTCATAAACTTCAAAAGCCGTTTTGAGGCCCTAAACGACATTTTTTGGCAATTTACCACCAATAATTATTTTGATGACATCTTCTTCATCGTAGTCCTCAGAGAGATTTTTCCAATGGGGTATCATGCATGTCAAACAAAGATAATATGACCAAGTTATGACCCTAGGAAGTTGGCTGCCCAGCTAACCCCAACGGGGCCCATAAACTCTTGGTGTTACATCTCCTCGAGTTAGGGTTTTGGTTGTTTATGGTTTTCTCTTATTTTTCAATAATAAAAAGGCCCTTGAGCCTCATTATAATGCAGTTTAGAGGCATGCAGTCACCACATCTCTCCTTAGACCATCGATTGAGCTAGTTTATTTTCATTTTTGTGTTTAAGCATATTTCAGTATTTTACATTAATGAAATGAAGTATTATTTCTGCTGCATCCCTATATTTATTATTATTTCTGTACTTTATTGTGTTCCTGCATAAATCCAGATCATTCACATTTCTGGCAGTGCATCTTAATCCATGAGAGATTATGCCCTAAAGATATCTCAAATGATTCTTGACACTAATCTAGTGAGGCTCAATCATATATGAGCTCAACATGCTGACTGCAAAGCATATATCTGGACAGGAGTTCACCAAGAACATCAATGCTAGTATGAGTTTATGAAACTCATAGGCATTTCGCAAATCAAGTCTGGTATCGCTACCACATAACTTCTTAAAATTAGCCTTCATCGACGTAGTCATGGGCTTGCAGTTCACCATTCCAAATCTGGAATCCAACTCCCTCTTACTTTTGAAATGAGAGGGTCTACACATGTTAGAAAGAGGTTTTCCTCATAAGGTGCCAGTATGAGAGGTCTATCATCTATAATATTCAAGAACCGGTTTGGCTTGGCTTCACTCATAGTGAATCTCAACTTCATCAACTAGCTATCAATCCTCTTATATCAAGCCCGGGGTGTTTGCTCTAAAACATAAAGAGCTTACTACCACCTGCATACATGAGATTCTTGATCATGAATCTCAAACTCCTTGGTTTGTTCCAAATCTGTGGACTTGCTAGATGAGGGGAATGGTCCCCTTGTAAGTTTTCCTTTAGTACATCTCCGACATGTACCTCCATGCTCTTCTTGAATTCAAGCATCCCTTTCACCATCTAACTCACATTGGATAGGGCCTTATAATGAAGATGAGAAAACCTTTGGTGCCATTGAAGAGATGTGTCACACGACATGGTCCCCAATGGACTTCCTGCAACTTGATATGAATTTTCAACTCTGAACCCATAAGTAAGAGCATCTTTGAAAATTACATTTTCAAACACGTACCTTTCCATCAATGAATGTCACCTTGAAACCTTTGACTTCCATTTCTAAAATGGACACCAGGTTCCTCTTGAGGTCAGGTACATAAAGAACTTCTAGTAAATGAATTGTGTTACCCTCATTCAATTGGGGGGTAACATTCCCTACACCCTTTCCAGGATACATGGCGTTGACTCCAAGTATAATATCCGTGATTGTTTCCTTCTGTATTAAATTAGAGAGAGCTTCCTTCTATCTGATGAAGTTCCTTTAAGCACTACTATCAATAAGCCAGATTCCTAAAGAGTCTAGTGGAGAAGTAGTGGAGAGGGAAAATATAAGATATTTCTCCTTTAGCTTATCAGAAACAAAATTTGATTCTTCATACCTGGAGTTCCTTGCTTTCTTTGAAGAGTCAGCCATTTCCTTGATGACCTGCATTACCTTTAAGTTTTTCCTTTTCCATCGTACCTGTCATTCCTTCGATCATTGAAGTTGCCCCTGGAATGATTGTTATCATCATCTAGTGATGTGTCCCTTTTACTCGGACACTCCTTAGCATAATGGAAAAATTTATTGCACGCAAGGCATCTACCTTTCCTTCCACTCTTAGATTCAAACTTCCCATTGGAGTGACCTTTAGGTAGGCCATCAGATGCTTCCATTGTGCCACTTTGATAATCTTCTTTACTTTGAAGAGTGATGAGGAACCCATTGAGCCTTTTTGTCCTATCTAAATGTCTTCGGTCATTTCTCTTTCACTCTTGATTGGGCTTTATCTTCATCTCAACTTTGATACCATGCTAATTTTAGGTATGTTCTATGTTGAGAGAAAATTTACTTCAATTTTCCATATAGCTCAATATCAATTCCAGATTAGCAATAAAATTTGGCATGATAGTAAAATGTAGATAGAACATAAACATAAATCGTAGAAACCAAGCCAAGACAAGAGGACATAAGATGTGGCACAAGCCAGGGACAAACCCTAATGTAGGGATACCCTTGATCAATTCTTCTTATATTCTTCAATAGTTCAACAAAGAGAGAGATAGCACATATACATCAGAAGTCAACATTTTGATTTATCAAAATATGAGCAGAGATCTTCTCTATGAAGATAACACATGAGGTAGCTGACCTGAAATCCGTTGAAGACATACTGCTTCGACTAATCCTACAAGGTGACTCCATCACCATGCTACACCCATCACTGTGCTACACTCAATCATTGAGATCCTCTCATCACTATGTTTCTCCCATCACTGAGTTGCACCTAATCATTGCACTTCAATACATCATTTTCATGTTGCTGCTATACATCCATGCCCATCATCATTGTGTTGCACCATGCTGTGCCATTATTATTGTGTTGCATCATGCTACATCAATTGTATTGCACCATACTACCCCCATCATGTTGTCACCTATCACATCATTATGCCGCACCACCGTCACTGTGCTCCACTTCTTTATATTATGTTTCACCCAATATAGCACATCTAATATGTTGTAACTATCATCCCTGTCATCGAACAACCTTAGCTGCTTGCTATAGCGTGCAGTCTAGCAAAAAATCTAGTTGTAACTTGTAGAATCTCTTCTCCATCCATGACTGTATTAGTCACCTAGATCCTATACCCAAGACTGTAGCTTGTATTCATTTTCTCCCACAGGCTGCATAAACATTTGTCAACCTTCCACCTATCACTGTAATTTAAGGTCTGGCTAGAGAAAGACGACAGTCATCTTGAACCCACTCAAATATGCACAAACTGTCCCTAATTATGCCACGTTGTCATCTACAACAATGTGGCATCATGACAGCAATTAAGGATATTGGAACGAGGTTTCTATGAGCTGCAAATGGACAATGGTTAAGGTCATCTATGAGAGCATGTAGGGATTCCTTAGTAGATTAAGGCAACGTAAGAAGGACCTTGAGACAACGGATGAGATCCCTCAATGGACTATGGTTAGGGCTCGCCAAGGGCCCCTCTTTAGAGAGAATACAAGCCTTCTTTTGCTGCCTATGAAACCTTCCTTGGTTATATTCTAGGTCACAAGAACAACAACATTATACCTACATTTAGGTCACTCCCTTGTTGTGTTATGAAACCCTCCTCCCTAACAACGTTAACCTTCATGAGTATGTATTAGTTATGATGTCCTTTAGGCCATCAATTAGGGCTTCTCCATACCAGCGTTAAGGCTTCGACTCCTTGGACTGCATAGGAGGGCTTCCTTTATGGTACCGTAGGTGCCTCTATCTTTAATGTGATATTCAACTCGATGATTGTAATATAGGGTAGCGTATTGATCTATTCAAACATCGTTTAGGGCTAGGGAAAACCCTTTAGGATAATGTATTCCTTTTGATATATCCTACCACCAAAACCCAAAGACAAGTGGAGACAGATCACAAGAGATGATTGTTCAAATGACTTGAAGGCTACCTCTATTTATACTAAAACGTTGAGGATAAGTGGGGGAAATTTGGTTGCTGGCAGATCTTGACAAATTGTCCCATAACACAAATAAATTCATATCTCCATAAATACATGTCAGAATCATATGATCTTTAGATCAATCCTACACCTCTCGATGAGAGGAATCCATGAAAAATATCAGCTGCCATGAATAAGAAGAGACACATGGATTTTTTTCCTAGTTTCTAAAGTTAACAATAAGTGATTATGATAATTTCCTTCGAAATCATGCAATAAATAATTAATTTGGTAAAATACCATTTGAAAAGAAACATGCATTTGCATGTTTTGTGGTATTAGATTTTCTTGGAGAGAAACTTGCCTTTTCATTCATATTGGGTTGACTTTCTTTGCATGCACAAAATAAAACTATTATGTTAATATTTATGGAATAGAAGTAAGTTATTCGAATGCAGAAAAATATAATTATTAAGTTTTATGTTTTTTTGAGAGGAAACAGGTTATCTGCATGCACAAAATAGAAATATTATGTTTGACCTTTCTTGAAAAGAAATATGTTATTTCTTCATGTGAAAAATAAAAGTTTGTGTTGATCTTTTGAAAGGAAATATGATGTTCACACGCATGAAAAGTACAACTATGATATTGGATTATTTGAAGAGAAATATTCATGGGAAGAATATAATTATTGTGTTATAATTTGTTAATAGAAACTTGAATTTGTGTACAAAAAAATAATAATTACTATGTTAGCCATTCAAAAGGAAAACAAGTAATTGCATCTCATAAATGTGTTAGCTTTCCTTTGGAAAAATATATATATCCACACCCAAGAAATAATAACTAACGTAATAGTTTTATTTTAGAACAAAGCATGTTTTTGGGTGTATAATAGACTTTTTAAATAGATTTATCTTGGGAAAGATGCTTTTGGAAAAGGGACTTGCATTTGCATGATTGAAAATAGAATCTATTATGTTATATTTCACTTAGAAGGGAACACGATTTTGCATGCATAATAATATCAATAATAATATCTACTGTATTGGAAAGATTACTTAGATACGTGCACAAAGAAGAAGCTAAGGGGATAACTTTATCTGAATAATTTTTTATCTAATTACATCAACAGAAAATAAATCTATGTTGCTAGTATCCTTCAAATGAAAATGGATGGTTCCAGTGGTTTTCCTTTTGAAAAGAACATGTGCTTGTGCGACAAGGATCATAATAAGGTGGTATTTATTTTGAAAATGTTTGATAGATAT
This sequence comes from Pinus tabuliformis, assembly GCA_031772625.1. Lineage (NCBI taxonomy): Eukaryota > Viridiplantae > Streptophyta > Pinopsida > Pinales > Pinaceae > Pinus > Pinus tabuliformis. Next base: position 727,147,168 of record CM062819.1, read on the forward strand.
TTTCTTATAATTAACGCATGAGAAGCGTTGTTAGAAGAAGCATGTTGTGATATTATATTTACATCTCGTGTATGCACATGAGTAGATGTTGAAGAATAACTATTAAAGATCGATTATTGGTTGATTAATACTTTATGTAATCATGATATCAAGGTATCTTGAAAACAACAATGACATGAAAGGATGGTGACTCGTGGAAATGATAGATAATGTTTAACATGGTGGCAAGTAAAGAATTAATGGTCAATATAGATGAATGCAAGTTGTAGGATGGTCCACTGGTGGAATAATCAGGTCACAAAGATATAAATATTGAATATTTGTGGGTAAATGATATCATGATGATTGTAATAGATTTTTGATTAATATATATTTTTTTAAATGATATTTAATTATAATATTTTATGAAAATGTTTAAGGGATGGACTCCCTTATAAGGCATTGAGTGAGGGGTGAACACCCTCATGAGCCTTTAACAATAAAGTTAAATGTTTGTTCATTTTCACTGTAGGAAGTATCAGGGTATATAGGTGTCTAATGATTTGATTTCCTATTATGCTACTTCTGTGATGTGCATTCCTTGCATGAGTTGGTGTTTATAATATAAGGTATTTGTTTAACTAATATAATTAAAGGTATCATGAAAATGATGCAAGGTTGCATGAAAAAGTTTATATTAATATGCCACAATATTGGTTGTTAATGGTTATGTAATTTACTATTCGTTTAATAAAATTACTCTATGTAAATATGAATATTCTATCCAATGGTTAATAAGGAATCTATAATAGTAATTTGTATAGCTACATGTGGGGAAATTGTCTAAATTTTTCTAACTCCATGCACTGTCATGTGAGGTTAGTAGGAGATGTTACATAATCATTGTGGTTCTCAATTGTTTAACTATGATTAACCACTGTTAACTATATATGTGCATGTTGACTATATTTAATTTTTCTTGTGTATTTTTAGACAATGAATGACTATGCTTAATGAGTGTATGAAAATGGTTAATCTTGATTGACTATTGTTGAAGATGGTTTGACATGAGTGACAATTATTTTACCATGCCTTGACTATGATTTCCATTGCTTGACCATGTTCAACTGTAGTTGAATATGATTGGCTATAATTGATCATAATTTTAATACAATTTGACCATGGTTGACTAGAAGCATCCATGGTCAACCATGGTCATCCATTGTGGTTAAGTATAGTTCACTATGGTTGGCTATAGGTTACCTACTAATAAACCATGATACCCTTGGTAACTAGAGTTCACCATGCTAGTCAAATTGACTATTATTGACTATGATGCCCATATTGACTATGGTTGACCATGTGAACAATATGAAACTATATTTAACATTTGTTAATGTATAATACAATGTATAATTAAGAAAGTATAAATGTATATATAATATACTATTAATATGCGATTAATGCTTTATTAAACACCTCTTACTGTTATTTAAATGTTATAGTAAAGTTATCAACTTAGTATTAATGTTATACACATACATATATAACATGAGAATTAAATATGAATAATCTATTCAACATTAAATACTAATATATTGATTATGTATTAAGAGTTATATTAATTAGTTAATTAACCATTTCATTTATTAATTAAATTATTAATATTTTAATTTACAAATTACTAAGAGAAATGTTAGCATCCACATTGTTCTTATATTAAACTTAATATTAGTATATTAATGTAGTAATGGTAGTTGTTAATGTAATGTTTAATATTAGTATTAATGTTAATAGTTAATCTTATTATTAATAAATATTACATTAGCATTATATTTCTTTGAATGTTATTATTAATATCGAATAAATTACTGTGTAAAATATTATTATTACATTAATAATATATTTATATTATGGCTAACATCATAATCAATCTAATAAATTTTCACATTTACTAATAATCCTATATTTAATAATTTTGGTAAAATTTTGAGTTGGAGGAGGCTAGAGTACCCCTTTCTCATGCATCTGTGTTATCAACGTAGGACAATATATCATTTCATGATCAAACTGGGTGCAATATGAATAGGTTAACCTTGTCGGGTTGGTACAATCATAGGCATAGTGCCCTGGCCCTCCACAATTGTAGTAAATTAACTGACTGTGGCCCCTTCCTAGCCCCATTCGTCCTCATCCTCGACTTCGCCCTTGAAATCTCGTGCGCACCATCCCCGCAGCTGCCTCGAGGGCTTGCATTTCTATCTTCATTCTAAAGGCTAGGGTCTGATCCATCATTAGCTCATAACTATAACAAGTGCGCTCGTCGTGGCCTACCGAACTACAAAAATTACAAAATAGCTACTGCAGAGTCTGTGTATACTTCTGCAACAGATGACAATTGTCCATCATGTGTTTTCCTCCTATCTGACAAATCGCACACCATAATGCTGGGGTCACACTCGGCCCTGCTTGTGCTTCTGGTCTTAACCGCATTGGTCCTCCTCCTACCAAGTAGTTCGTGAATACTAGAGAATGATCCTTGTCTTGGCCTTGGCCTTTGCATTTTATACACCATACTTCTTTGCGCCCCTCTGGCCATGGTGCCCTATCCTACTTCAAACTTTGCATCTCTAAGCATAGATTCTATAGTCGCACGTGGATTTATTGAACTCCCAACCCAGGGCCTTGTATCAGGGTCTCATGCAACCTCATCGTCATTTCCAATGCTTCATCCTGGGTTGAAATATTCTGTTGTGATAGTGCCATCCACAAGTGTGGTGTCAAGGATGCCACAAACCATGTGTGGTGCTACACATCTGTGAGCATCATATTAGCCTTGCGGATTGTACTCTTTAGTCGCTAATCCAGATCCTAGGGGGTCTCACTCGAGGGTGTCACAATCTCTTTAAACCCAATGATTGATTGTGTCTCAGACTTCGGTCAGCCAAATTCTCTATTCAACGCATTCTAGATCTCTATTATCCCTGCGTTTGGGTGGTCGTTAGAGTGCTTAATATACCATGTCAATGCACGATCCTGCAGCGTGCTCAGTGGTGTAGCCTTCTTAATGTTGTCATTCGTGACCCCTTGCACTTCACATAATTCTTTTACCATGACCCAAAACTAGTCCAGATCCTCATTACCTACTCCTCTGAATACAGGTAGCTTGATTGTGTTTGCCATGCTGAATTGAGGGGTTAGTGGAGGTGGATTGGGTGGAGATGGAGGGGAGGGAGGTGAAGCGGGTGGTGGCATGGGTGGGTGTGGTAACTACGAAATACGCTGCTTTATCAACCAGACCACACTTCTCAGAGAGAACCGAGCAAGCTCTTCCTCTCTCTCTCACAATGGTGAAATTAATGGATTGTTTTCTAATTCCCCGCTACCCTTGTAGATTTTTCTGCTTCACATCGTTCCAAACATTATTGTATTTGCATGACCCGCTTTTCGCAAAACAACATCTTAATCCAGGTATTCAAAGATTTAATATGCTTACCTCATGGTCCTTTGAGAAAATATCATTCTGCTTCACTATAGCTCATGGTTCTGTCTATTGTGAAATCAGTGATGAATCCCCTTATTATCCGGTCAAGCTAATGGCCCATAGCTCTCGTGACCTTGTCTTCTGATGCGTTTAGTTTGCGTACTAATTCCAGAGTCCACACTATGGATTGGTCAAGATTACACCTTCCCTGGATGTTAGCTAACCTCATGATCCACTTATACAGCTCAGAAGGAAAGGATGCGAAGAAAATATCGTGGATTTCCATATACAGGTAGTGATCAAAACACCTTTTCTTGGATACTTGTAGAGTTCTGTTTTCCTGTGTCGTAAACTCATGAATCTTTTGGTCCAACCACTCTTTAATTTCCTTATTCATTGGGTTCCAATGTTCTAACATTAGACATCCCTTAGGAAGATCCTAATCCCAGCAACAGAACCATTTGTTGGATACGTGGGGCCTGACATAGGTTCAGTAGTGATTTTAGCCAAGCAAATCCCAGTACTATTGGCCCTCTTGGTGACAGTCCATGGAGTGTGGACTGTGGTCTCACCCGAGGTAGGATGGGAGGGTGCTAGAACTAGGTTTTCGCACCCTAGGGATGTCTTGATGTGGGAGATCGATTCCTGATCCAACCTTTGCACTTATTAGATTACGCGTACACAAAAGCTTTTGGTGTTCTATGGAATCACCTTCGCACAACTTCAGCCACTGTGTGATCAATGTTAGTTACAAAATTCTTCCTTACGTTAGGGTTTGTTCGTTAATTACTAAGAATATTCTCAATCATAAGCATACATATAAGTGCGCGTAGATAAATAAACAGGTATTATCAACACATAACATTCAATTACAGATCTATGACCCAGAGGCACAATATATCAACCCAATTGATCTTTATTAATAATGCCTTTAAAGGTTGATCCAGAATAGACTTGACTCCTTCTTGTGAACTCAGCTGCAGGGGTCTACGCACTCAGCTGCAGACTCTACTAGGCCTCTGCGAACTCAGCTGCAGAGCCTCTACCCTCTACTATGACCCAATACACTTCAGATTCACCTCTATAGTCTAATCATGCCTTCGCATCTATCTATCACTTCTCTCTCAAAAGCTTGACCCTCTGCACTTAGAGCCTCGCTCTATTTATATAATCCCATGGTCCACGGACCATGGGTAGGCCGACACACTTTATATTAAATTACATTATTTTAGGGCAGACAACCCTAGACTCTCGTGTTCTGCGCCCGCATTGTGCGGGGTCTTTACATTACATTAACCAAAACTCGAGCTTTAAGACCCAAAACTTGCTATGGGGGGATCCGCTGCCCAATAAGGCCTGACATGATCAAATGTGACATTGTAGGCTTAAATTCAAAAATGCACTTTCCTTCGTCAGAATTGAATGCTTCCATAGCAAAGTTGGTCCTCTCAAAAAGAGGAATTTATTCCCATTGTTTCAAATAATAACTGAGCTACCAGAATAAAAATCTCTCTAAGTAGGGATAAATTCCAGCTACATCATGAAATAATAACCATAACTATCAAGTCATCATGTCCCATCTCTACTCAACCTATATGTTGAAATGTTATCGAATATGAAGAATAAGAATCATTGGGGAGAACAAACTACCACCCTCTTAATAAAATTACAAAGGTCCTTTGGGACACTCTCACCTCATGTCACCACATAGAGGAGAAAATATATTCCACCCTATGTTGAACAATATGAATCATTGCATAGGGGGAAAACCATCTTCCAACCCTTAGCCCTGCATCTCAATTCCTCAGACTGGGAGTTCAGACGGGGGGAAGCTTCGACTCAGTGTTCTCCGAGGAGTTTCCCTTATCAAGAGGGGTCACATCCATCAATCTAATATGCTCTCTAAAGAACAAAAAATTCCCTTTCAGCAAAGCCTTGGTGACAATATTTGGAGTCTACTAATCTTTTGATATATGATGGAGTCAAATGAATCCTCTTTGCACCATGTCTTGAATGAAATGACATCAAATTTCTATGTGCTCGAACCTGTCATGAAACACATGATTATCTACCAATATGATCCCACTCTTTTTGTTGCAATATCTGTCTTTAGTATTTACGACCTAATCAAGTATCTCTCCAAAGAGCTTCCTCAACCAAATGACTTCACATCTAGCCATGCTAGTGGCAATTTCTTTAGCCTCGATGGTACCTAATTCTATGAACTTTTGATTCATTCTTATCTAAGATATCATGGAATGTCCAAGGGTAAAACAAAATCATATGTACTCTTCCTGTCGACAAAATTTCTTGCATTGTCAACATTATCATATCCATTTATTTGAACATCTCATGGCATAATATCTCCGACCAAGGTTGATTGTCCCATGAAAGTAACTCAAAATGTGTTTGGAAGCAATCTAATGTGCATGAAGAGGCTAAATTACAAATTCACTCAACGTGTTCACTACATAACAGATGTCCATATGGATGTTCACTAAGAAAATCAGAGCCCTACTCAAATGTCTATATTTATATGGACTCACTAAATCGGGTCTTGCAACTTCTCAACAAAAATTATTGAAATTCATTTCCATCAGTGTGGGTAAAGGCTTGCATTCTATCATTCCAAGTATCTCCAACAAATTTATGGCATATTTTCCTTATGAAAGGAAAATATCATTGGGCATTTCCCACACCTCAATACCTAAAAAATATTTCCTAAGTCCAAGGTCCTTCATCTTGAATTGAGAGGCTAACTCCCTCTTACACTTGGTCATTACATTCTCACTACTTGTCAATAATAAATTATCAACAGATAAAATGAAAATCAATGACATACCTTTGACTACCTTGAAGTAGAGTTTGGGATCGACATGGCTTCTTGTGAATCCCAACTTAACCAAATAACTGTCTATGTAGGCATACCATGCTTTCTTCAACTTGGAAACATGTGTCTTTTGATCCTCTACTTCAAATCCTTATGGTTTCTCAACATAAACTTCGTCATGTAACGTGTCATGAAGAAATGCGATGTTCACATCCATTTGATGAAGGGTCCATCTTTCACCTGCAATAAGATAAATTATAGAATGAATGGTTGTATATTGATTCTTGGGTACAAATATGTCATCATTTCTGGGAGAATCCTTGAGCCATGAGCCTTTCCTTATATTTCTGAATGCTTCCATCTACTCCATGTTTGATCTTTAATAACCATATTGAAGTCACCAAATATTTCAAATTCGGTCTCCGCACCACATCCCATACGTCATTCTTCATAATTAGTTAATATACTTCATCCATAACATCCTTCCAAACTTGTTCTTTCACAGTTTCCTCAAAGGTTGGAAGTTTGGCATGTATCATAGTGCTCATAGCTACAAATATCCTAGGTACCTGCATGGTTTCCTTCTTTCTCTAAATGGTCTTCAAATGGGGACACATCTTTCACCATATTGTAATGTTTCATGATGCCAAAGTGGCCTCTTGATAGCAGCAGGATCTAAGGTATCCATGGGCTCTATGGGATCATCAACAATGTCTATATTAGATTTAGGCATGGAAGGACAATATAAAATATCAATATCATCATTCTTGTTTTCAATAGGAGGAGGAGGCAGAGGAAGGTCCCTTTCTTTCCCAATGATAGCATCTTCATCGAACATTACATTCTTACTAATGTAAGCCTTCCTTTGACTAGGAATATATATTTTAAATGCCTTAAAATTTTCACAATGTCCAATGGATGTACCCTTTCCTCCCATGATTTATATCATGTTTCTTTTGTCCCCCAACACACGGAAATATATAGGGAAATAAAAGCTACAGAGGTGGAAAACATTAGGCATGATGACCATGAACAATTGTTTGGGGGTTTTCTTGTCCAATGGTTGACGAGGCACCTTATTTTGAACATAACTTGTCCTAACGATGAACAACACTAGTTGGTTCGAAACACGTCGACAAAGGTCTTTCTATATGTGATTTAGACCGAAGCTCTAGTTATAAATTGCATCATTCATTGCTTCTCCTGAAAGGAGATTTGACCACTTTTGATCATGCACCATGGCATGAGTGACTTATACAATAAACCTATTATTTTTTTTTGCTACATTTTCTTCGAGAGTATAGGACACAATCGCCTATTTCTTGATATGTTTCCTCTTTCAAAATTCGAGGAACTCATTTGAAATGTACTCTCCACCATTATCAAACCTCAAGATCCTATTTTTAGTCCCTATTTTATTTTCAAAAAAATATTTGAACTCAATGAACATTTCAAAGTGTTCATCCTTGTTCTTTAAATAATATATCCATGTATTTATTGGTTAGGCATCAATGAAGGTGATGTAGTAGAGGTCACCACGAATATAATGTAAATACATTAGACCAAACATGTCAGAATGAACAAGATGGAGGATGTCATTTGTCTTATTCTCACTAGATGGAAATGGCCCCCTTGTCTTCTTCCCACTAACACAACCTAAAAATACTCCATCATGTTGTGCTTGAACATAGGGAATACTAGAAACCAATTTATTCAATTTCGGAAGAGCATCATAATGTAGATGGGAAAATCTTCAGTGCCATAACTCTCTTAGATGATTAGTATCATGGACTAATGTTAGAAAAGGCCTACCAATGACTCTATAGAGTCCTTCAAATATCAATCCCAATTGAAATGCATCTCATAGGGGATCCAACAAGCCAAGTAAGAACCTTTCCCTTGATCAAGGAAACCCTCATCCATTTGTCTTCCAAAGAATATATTGATACCAAATTATTCTTCAATCCTAACACATACATCACATCATCGAGAAAAATAGATTCCCTAGAATTCAAATGAAAGTTGATGTACCCAAAGCATTTAACATGGCAAGTGGACTTGTGTCCAAGAATAATTCTCGAATTTGACTCCCTCTCTACCAAATTAGAGGGAACTTACTTATACCCAAAGAAATGATGAGTGAACCCACTATCAACGAACCAAATATCCCACGAACCTAGGCAAGAAGAACTAGTGAGAGTTGAAATAAGAATATATTTACATCAATTGCTAACATTACTTTCATACCGAGAGTATCTTGACTTCTTTTGACGATGAATATCTTCTTCGTGGTAACTTGTAGCATCTATTATTATTATTTCATCTACTCCATTGTGATCATTCCTTTTGTCATCTTTTCTCCTTCAATCATCAAACCTTCCACTATTGCTTCTAATGTTGTAGAGGGGAACTTTGTTTTTCTCAGGGAAATCTCAAGCATAATGACCTTTATTGTGAAAATTGAAACATTCAATGTGCAATGATTCTCTATCATTCCTTTTCTTTGAGCTTCAGGAAGGAGGCTTTCTTGAATTTGATGGACCTCATTTTTCTCTCTTCTTTTTTTGAGTGACGAATGCAATGGTTTCTCCTTCTTCATGTTTTTGAATCACGCCTCTCCATATCATCCTTGATTCTTCTTGAGTGAGAATGTATTATTGTTTCTTATAGAAATAGTGAAGGTTTCCCAAATGGAAGGGAGACCACTAGGAGTTACAATCACCAATTCCTTGTGAGGCACAAATTCCCCAACTCTTTGCAATTTATCTCTAAGATGATATATCCTAATAATGTAGGATTTCACAAACTCTCCTTTATTCATCTTTATATCTTTGAGTTGATCTTTAAATAAGAGGATTTTATTCAAATTTTTTACTTTGTACATACCATCTATCTTATCATACATGTCCTTGGACTTACTCTAATTTACAACATATGCAAGTAAATTTTCTTGTAAACCATCAACTATATTTTCATTTTCTTTTAACTCACCTTTAATTTGCTTGTTCTTGGAAGAAACATAAGAATTCTTGGCAGGCTCAGGTACTTTTCATTAAATGAATTCAAAAAGTTCATTGTTATCAGCTATGATCTCAGACCTAATTTTCCTTGCAACAAAGTTAGATGACTCTCCCAACTTCTCATATTTCTTGAAGAAGAGGAAGACAACTTGACCTGATTAGATGAGCTCCTTCAACTTTACAAATATGATTGCTTTAATTCTTATCTCCTTTTTGGCTTGTCCTTCACCTGAGCTCTGATACCATGTTAAATTTGAGATTTTTCTATGTTTCTTCAATTACTTTAGCCCAATTCCATTATTCAAATAACAATATTTGAATAAGAATAAATACTTACAATATTTCCAATTAGTAGTAACTGAATATAGAATAATAAAGGAAATTACGAAAGAGACAATCAACACATCAACAAGAGACACCAAATTTGGTCAAAGGCAAGGGAGAAACCCATTATGGAGAAAACCCTTTGAAATTCTTCTTCTTATAAGATTTTTATAAAAATGTTCAGTAGAGAGTATAATGAGATCAATACAAAATCATCCAACATAACTAAACCAACAATAATCATATATATTGTTAGGTCCATATACAACTAGTGTAACCCCTTATTATTATTACTGCAACCCCCTTACTATATATTTGTGCCCATGTTGTCCCCATATTGTTATTATTGTGTCCCATAGAGGCCCACTATTGTTATTGTTTTTCCCTTACATTATTATTTTTATGTCGGCTTTAATTATATTATGACCCCTTAGACTAATATATAGAAAGGCCTTGTCATTGGTATCATCCTATAATTGTTCATTTGTGTAATGTAAAGCATGTTTCTCCCTCGAAGAGGCTGATTTTGAAGTCGTTGATCTATATTTTCTAGATTTTTGTGAGCTGGTATCATAAAATATATGTTCCCAAAATCAATCCATATGACAGTCAACTTTTCCTGCCTTTGGGAAACTATGGTAAAGTGTCCAAGAGGAAGAGGTATGCACATGGTTGATATCTTCCAACATGATCCAAAATGGATCCTAAAAAACTCTAAGTCTTCATATACATAACTATCGAAAACACTATCGAAATGGAAAAACACTAAGAAATGGTGGAAAACAGAGCTAAGCAAAGGTGAAGCGGCATTGCATCAGAGCCGTCGGATAGGGCCAATTAACGGTCTAGATCAAATTGGCATATCGCAATTGGCGGAAGTTAGCAGAGTACATTGGAAGCAGCCCTATGGGAATCATGACAGCGATCAGTGTGAGTTAATGATGACCATCGATCAAGTGCACAGATCGACAGCCTAGATGAACCCGCAATATCGCATCGCTAAAACACAGGGGAAGACTTCCCTGGGGCCGGAAGACCGTGTGATATGCGATCGTGATATATCGCATCGCAGAGATACAAAGGAGGAGGGTCGATACAATATGCAACTTACGATAAGCCAGACTCAACGGGATTTATAGATGTGGCTTGATAAAATTTGAGTTCTGATAAAAAGAGATTTGTCCAACTTTTGTGTGTATTTACGCATTTCCATTATAAAACCGAAATACAAAGGAAATTCGCCCGAAGCGATAAAAACTGGACCCAAAAGATTTATAGATGCAGCCTTATATTGATTGAGTTTTGTAATGAGCGGGATTTCGAGCGAGCCTCAGGCGGTAAGTGGTATTGGACTGGCTCTGCCCGATTCCATACACTAGCTAACACATGCCTTGGCGCAGGAGAGAGAAAACTGCCTTTTCGGGGGGGTAATCTCCGTACACATAAGTTTCCCGAAATGGATATTAATCGTTGGATCGAAGATCACACAGATTAACGGTGGGCTTACGATAGCAACCAAAGGCGGACCTAATAGGGATTCTAGGGTGGATTTAATATTATTTGAAGTCCGATATAAAGCCATTTGTTGGGTTTTTTTATGTATTTGAGGTTTTTCCATTATAAACCCAAATACAAAGGAAGCTGCGACTTGCGACTTACGATAGAAATATAATAGACCTGATGGATTATAGGTCAGACTTGATATTTTTTTGAAGTCTGGCTTGGCGTATTTTTCACTGTTTTTTAGTGTATTTCTCTGTGTAAACAGAGAATCGACTTTTTTGGGATTTCAACTGCACCAGTGGTTCTTTCCATTTAGAAACAGGTGGCCACCATACCTGAAGGCATTTTACAATGATTGTTTAACACTTAGAGGGGATTTGAAAGGACAGAGGCTAGGAGCTAGAGAGCCCGAAAGGGGAGACGAACAGACAAGCGCCGATAGGCTTAAAAGCCACTCAATGTTAGAGAAAGAGCAAGCAATTACCGAGATAGAGAGAAAGCATAAGACAGAGAGTAAGAGGGGGAGTCTGTTTACTCTTGTAGACTTGAGAATTTCAAGTAAATCCCTGTTGTTTTGTCACTATTGTGTTGAGACTCGATTTTAGCTCACACTTGTAATAATCTGCTCTTGAAGACATAATAGAGAGGTCACCATTGAAAAATGGACTAGGAGACGTAGCCGGGAAGTCTGGTAAACTCCTTGATTATTCGTTGTGTTGATGTGTGTGCCTATTATGTTTTTCTAACTGCTCATTGTCTATGTTATTTGCAATATTTTCGATCCATTGCACTAAGTAATATAGGAATTATTGCACATGAGTCTGTAATACCTTAATATTGTTTTAAGATCTCATTTTCAGATCACAACCACATGGATGAGCCTTCTAGCTTGCAGTTGTAGCCAAAAATTTCCTATGCGCAAGCTGCGGTCATAAACCAAAACCCTAAAATACATGCAAGCTTTGGACCCTGTAATCTCTCACTTGTACAAACCACTTTCCACATCCCAACCTCAAACCCATGTGAGGAAATAAATGAAGAAGAGAAGAAGAATATGCTTCATGACGCCCAAATGAGGTTTACTTCACTTGTATTTATAGGCTTTCATGGGTGTCAAATTTATTGTTAGGGTGACTTGATCAAATTGTAGGTTTTAACCCCATACAAAAATTACCTGCATACGAATTCTAAAACATAGAAAATAAATAATGCAAGAGCATAACACATAAAACACATATACATAGAGATTTCCCCTGGATCCCAAAACTGGGACTATCAGCTTGATTTTTCATTATTGTTCCTTTCAGTGTTATAATACATATTTATACATGCCAAAGCATCCAATACCATGGAATCAAAAACCATCACATCCAATACCATGGACCAAAAACCATCGTGTCCAAAAAACATGTGTGAAAATCATGCACAAAACCATAGGTGGGTCTGCCCATCCTAACATAGGATCCAAAACCAAAATTTTCTAGGGTGCTACCCCGGACCCCATAAAGTGGGGTTACAGGTACGCCTCAAACCCCCTATGACCTCCCCCCCTCTAACCCCCAGTTAACTACGTGGGCTAGTCGTGGAAAGAATATAACACAACCCAACATTCTCCCACTTGTTCTTTTCTTTCCATAAGTGGCCACAAAAGAGCTTAGTCATTTATCAAGCCCTACAATGCCCATTGTTTTTCTATGCCAAGAGAAATCCTCAGAGCTCACAGATTTTGTCAATTCCTCTGCAGTATACTTCAAAGGGTCCACCTTTACCAGCAACACCTTTTTGTCTTTTATCATATCCCTCAGAAAGTGATACTGAACATCAATGTGCTTTGTCTTTTAATGATATTCGGGGCTCTTTGCCAAGAAAATTGCACTTTCGTTGTCACAGTCTATCCTTATAGCTTGCTGTACTAACCCCATACTTGAACACAATCTCTACAACCAAACTACTTCCTTGCTTGCATGAGTGGCTGCCATGTATTCTGCCTCTGTAGTTGATAGTGCCACTACAGATTGTTTCTTACTCATCCAGCTGACTGCACCTCCCAATAGGTTAAACACATACCCACTTGTGGATCTTCTCTGATCTAGATCTCCAGCCCAGTTTGCATCAACAAAGCCATGAATATCCAACAATTTGTCCAATCCTGGTCTTCCTTGGTAGTACAAACCATAATCACTAGTGCCACACAAATAACTGAAAACCTGCTTCACTACTGTCCAATGCTCCTTTCCTGGTTTTGACATAAACCTGCTCAATACTCCCACTGCATGTGCAATGTCTGGTCTAGTAAAGACCATTGCATACATTAGGCTATTGTTTGCACTTTCATATGGAACATGGGACATGTCCTCTTCCTCTTCTTGTGTCTTGGGACACTGTTAAGCAGATAACCTCACACCTACACAAATAGGAACCTTTGTTTGTTTACTATCCTGTATATCAAACCTCTGCAGTATTGTCTCAACATACTTCCTCTGGCTTAACCAGAGCTTCCTCTTTGCCTAATCTCTTTTAATTTCCATGCCCAAAACATAGTTTGCAGCACCAAGATCTTTCATGTCGAATTTGGAGGACAATTGGGTCTTCAAATCCTAGATAATTTCTTTGTCATTTCCAACCAACAACATATCATCCACATACAAGACCAGATAGATAACATGGTCAACAATTAATTTAAAATACACACAGTGATCTGCCTTGCTTCTAGCGAAGCCAAGTCTCCGTATAAATGTATCAAATTTCTGATACCACATCGTTGGTGACTGTTTTAACCCATACAAAGATTTCTTTAACTTGCATACCAATTCTTTCTTACCCTTCACCACAAAGCCTTCAGGTTGCTTCATGTATATTTCCTCTTCCAGATCCCCAGGAAGAAATGTTGTCTTTACATCCATCTATTCTACCTCAAAATCAAAACCAACAACAACAGATAAAATTAATCTAATAGAAGTTACCTTTGCAACATGAGAAAAAATATCACCCAAATCAATTACTGACACCTGGGAATAACCTCTTTCTACCAACCGGGCTTTGTATTTCTCCACTTTTCCATTTGCATTTATCTTGTTTTTGGACACCCATTTGCTGCCAATGGGTTTCCTTCCAGCCGACAACTCCACCAGATCCCAAGCCTCATTTTTGTGCAAAGATGCCATTTCATCAACCATGGCCTCTTTCCAGATTTTTCCATCCTCTGAATCCACTACTTCCTTCATAGTTCTAGGATCATCATCAGTAACAGACAAAGCAAAATTTAAATAGAAAGCAGATGGAATATACCTTTCTCGCTGCCTTCTTTCTTGAAATGATCTTCTTACAGCCGAAGTTTATGGATCTTCATCTTCTGATTCCTCCTCTGCTATAGAGTCTGATTCTTCCTCCTGTAGTTCAAACAATATCTTCTCATGTTCCTTTGGTTGGACTTCTAGTTTAATAACATCTTTCACCTCCCTGAACACTACATCTCAGCCGTACACAACCTTCCTTGTTACCGGGTTCCAAAGCTTATAACCCTTTAAACCATCCTTATACCCAATAAAGATGCACTTTTTAGATTTACTATCCAACTTGGTTCTTTTCTCCTTTGGAACATGTACATATGCATCACATCCAAATACCCTTAGACGTGAAAGACAGGGTTTCTTACCAGTCCATACCTCTTGTGGAGTCTTATCCTTCAATGCTGATGAAGGTGACCCGTTGACTAGGTAACATGCAATATCCACCGCCTCTACCCAGAATTCCTGTCCTAACTCAGCACCACTGAGCATGCTTCTCGCCCTTTCTGTCGACATCTTGTTCATTCTTTCTGCAACTCCATTTTCTTGAGGTGTATATGGAGTAGTCTTCTGCTGTGATATACCACACTTCTTACAGAATTCTTCAAATTCCTTGCTGCAAAACTCTCCACCATTATTTGTCCTCAGCACCTTTATCTTCTTTCTGTCTAGTTTTCCACTAGAGCCTTAAATTCTTTAAACCTATCAAAGACTTCAGATTTCTTCTTAAGGAAACATATCCATGTATTCCTTGAGAAGTCATCTGTAAATGATACACAGTACACAGACTTACCCAGTGATGGAACCTTCACAGGTCCAAACACCTCACTGTGCACAAGCTTTAATATCTGTTTCACCCTCTTACCATGAGAGGGGAAACTCACCCGATTCTGATTCCCATATACACAATTTTCAAAGATATAAAAATTCAGAGAGCTATTACTCATACCTTCTACCATACCTTTACCATGAAGTATTCAAAGGCCCTTCTCTCCAATATTTCCAAGCCTTTGATGCCACAACATGATCTTCTCTCCAGAGACCACTAGATTTTCTGCTCCACTTTCAGGAACCATAGAACTATTGCACCCATCAATACAAGTGCTACCTTGCAGCTTGTACAGAGTTCCAATCCAAACTCCTCGCATCAATACCAGTGCTCCCTGAACCATTTTGCAGGTATCCTTATTGAACATTGTTTTCACACTTGCATCATCTAGTTTGCTTACAAAAATCAGATTTCTGGCTAATGCAGGAATATGTAGAACACCTAGAACTGTTCTAACCCTTCCACCTTGCAACTTCAACTTTACTTTTTTGCGACCAATGATTCTAGCCTTCCTGTCATCCCCCAAGAAGACATCACCACCATCATATTTCTCATACTCAGAAAACCACTCTCTATGGGGAGTGAAGTGAAAGGATGCACCTCAGTCAATAAACCATGCCTCATGATCTACATGTGTAATTGAAGAAGCCAAGTACACATCCCCACCTTCATCTGAGGTTGGTTTTGCCTCTAGAGAAGGAGCCTCATCAGATCCCTTTCCTTTGTTTAGAGCTTTAGATTTACAGTCCCTTTTAAAGTGACCTTCCTTTCCGCATTTCCTGCACACCACCTTTACAGTTTTTCTTGGAGATTTGGATCTCCCACTCTATAAATTATTTTTGTTTCTATTCTGGGACCGTCCTCGTACAAACAAGGAATCACCATTTTGGCTCTCCATATTTTTCTATCTCAGCTCCTCTGTTATCAAGGCTGAGACTATTTCATCAAATTCCAAGCGAGCTGCATTGCTACATATTGCAATAACCAGAATATCCCACGAATCTAGTAGAGAACACAACAAACTGATGCACTTATCTTCATATGAAATTTTAATATCAACAGATTCTAACTGACTTACCACAGTATTAAATGCATTCATATGCTCTGTCACCAAGTCTCCATCTTTCATTCTCAGGTTATACAGCCTTTTCCGCAGGAACAGTTTATTCACGAGAGACTTATATTGGTACAAAGTCCCTAACTTGTCCCACAAAGCCTTTGCCATAGCTTCCCTTGATACATTCAACAATACTGAATTTGAGACACACAATAGTATTGTGCTCTTTGCCTTCCAATCCAACTTCTTCCATTCTTCATTAGACACTCCAGTTGGTTTAGTACCCGAATCTACTGCGATCCATTGATCTTTATCCACCAACAAATCCCCCATCTTGAGTTTCCCCAACTCAAAACTCTGACCATTAAATTTCTTGATCTCTATCTTTCCATCGCTCACCATCTTCTTTCACCACTAGAATCGATCTCATAGATCTCCTACTGAACAGGGTCTACCACAGGCTCGAGCGGAACCCCTCAGCAACAAAGGCATCCCCTTGAAGCCAAAACTGCTCTAATACCAAATGTAGGTTTTAACACCGTACAACAATTACCTGCATACAAATTCTAAAACACAAAAAATAAACAATGTGATAGCATAACACATAAAACACATATACACAGAGATTTTCCCCTGGATCCCGAAACCAGGACTACCAGCTTGATTTTACATTATTATTCCTGTCAATGTTATAATACATATTTATACATGCCGAAGCATCCAATACCATGGATCGAAAAACCATCGCATCCAATATCATGGACCAAAAACCATTGCGTCCAATACCATGGACCGAAAACCATCGCGTCCAGAAAACATGTGGGAAAATCATGCAAAAAACCATAGGTGGGTCCGCCCAACCTAACATAGGGTCCAAAACCAAATTTTTTCGGGGTGCTACCCTAGACCCCATAAATTGGGGTTACGAGTACACCTCAAACCCCCTGTGACCTCCCCCCCTCTGACCCGTGGTTAACTACGTGGGCTAGTCGTGGAAAGAATATAACACAACCCAACACAGATGTGACATTGTGGGATTCAATTCAAAAATGCGCTATCCATAGTTGGAATTTTTCACTGAGCTTCCAAAGTAACAAATTATAGACTCAACCATAAAATTTTAATTTGAGTACAAAAATAATTGTATGACAATATCAAATTTAAAACCCTCGAAGGGAGGAGAAATTCTCATACATTAAATAAGGAACTCTAGGATATGTAAGTAAATAGATTATAATAAATGGAAATTTCACTTAATAATGTTTACAACATTTCCGCACATAGAGGAAATAGTTTACTACGAGTATAGGGCCTTGTATTCAAGGCAAAAACCCTAGCATACAATACAACTAACCAAGGATAAGATACAAGGTTATCGTGACACAAAGGACCTGATAGAGAGTTAAGGGTTTAATAACCACCTATATTTGTTGAAGAAAAGAGAAAAGGAGGGAAAAATAATCCCTAGAAACCTTTCCCAAAAGAATTAACTTGAAAAATATTATCCCCATGGAAGAATACCTGGGATGAAAATGAGCATGTCAATAACTATTTGAAATTTTTAAAATAAATCATCAAAGGGAAAGAAATTAAGAACTAGGTGTCTAAATAAGTATACCCATGGATATAGAGTAGAGTTTCCATATTCCTATGAGAAAAAGGAGTATTTAGCTGTCATCAGCAAGCCACACCAATAAATAAATAAAACCCTCTAAAACGACAACATTGGGGTTAGGGTTTTGGTAAATTTACCATGAGGAAACTCGTGAAAATAATCCTTCTAGAATGGATGGAGTCAAACTGAAAGCGCCTATTAAAGATGATGGTGTGACTAAAAAAATCTCAAGGGTAATATTTGACACGTGATTAAACAAACTAAGTTTTGGTCAAAGTGTAATTTGAGGATGATGTTAGGATAAATTGAACCCCAAATTTAAATCAAAAGAGAACAAAAACTTATGATAAAAAATAACCAAGAATGTGAACCAAATCCAAGCCAAAATCATCCATGTGATTGCATTTAGACATGGTTGGTTTATCTAAGTGAAGTCTCTTGGGAATCACAATTGTCTTTAGACCAAACCCCACAGGTGTTAGTAAATGATCACATCACTAGAGATAAGTATCCATGAGAGGTGGTTAGTCCATGTCGCAAAACACACAGGAAGAGTTAGTTTATCCAATGTCCAACAATATCCCCCCCAACACGAGTCATGTGTGTATCAAACTCATGACCTACACTTTGAAACCACTTGTTGGGAATCATGATTTTCATTAAAAAAACCCACTAGTGTTAGTCAACAATCAGATATCCATAGATAATAATCCATGAGAGGTGGTTAGTCCATGTCACAAAACACACAAGGATCATTGGTTTATCCAATGTCCAACAAAGGCAAGCTAAATTTGATATTAATTCTAATATGAACTTAAACAAAAACACAAAAAAATTAAGATATAACCATAAATACATAAATGGAACAGAAATAACACTTTATTTCCTTAACATGAGAATATTGAAATATGCTTACAAACAAAATGGAAATAAACTAGTCGAACAATGGTAGTTTATCACTGAGAAGAGATATGGTCGCTACATGCCTCTAAAATGGGTTACAGTCAGGATCAAAGGCCTATTTATTATCAAGAAACAATGAAAAACCCTAAAAATACAAAAACCTAAACCTAGGAGATGAAGCACCAAAATTGTGGGCCCCGTTTGGTTAAATAGGTACATCAACTTCCCAAGATCGTACCTTTGGCATATTATTTTCGTTTCACTATTATAATACCTTGTTTCGAAGATCTCAAAGAGGAGGCTGAAAAAAATTGGTTAGCCATTTGGATCTTTTCCATATTCTCCATTTTCCCCCAAGAACATCGTTTAGGGCCTCAAAACGGCTTTGGGAGTTTAACACCTGAAAACTGCCAAAAATAGTAAATTATGCTCAAATTAGGAAACTGATAAACAGAAAGAGACACTGTTGGGGTTCCAAGTGGAGTACGTGGGTGCTCACCAATATCCACCTCGATTAGCCCACCCCCCTTAGGAAGCAATGATCCCCATTATGTTGAGTGCCTCCATGAGATGGGAAAACATTTGTTTAACTTTGTCCCTAGTGAGTCACTTGTCCTAGTGCAGGAGTTGGCCAAATTTGACAACCCGATATAGTTGGATCTTATGCTGGAAAGTGTTCTTGATCTGTGTGTACATGATCTGATCAATTGTGTCTTGTTCTAAGCAACCCGAGTTTAGATCTATTGACGTGAGTTATTATGCAATGTCAGATGTGTCTAGAAATGGTGGAAAGTATGGTTGAATGTGGTCGACATTGAACACTTGGTTCAGACCAAGGAAAGGTGGAATTCAAAGCTCGAAGGGATTGTCCGCTACAACATTGGTAATGGTGTATGGTCTATATTAGAGCAGGTGAAGTTTCTGATGGGGTCGAGTCAGGCACTCCTTCTACAAATGTAGTCAAAGTTTGTCACCCACTTGGAACTTGTGGGACACCCAATGTTGATCATGGCCTTGCTTGTGTTGAGCATTGGCTCTATCTAATATATCATGGACCTGTTTGCAGATTTATTGAATGCACTCAATGATGTTGTTAATCGTGTCAGCCTTAGACTAAACATGAGCTGAATCTCCCTCACTAGCTAAAAATGGTATGACCACATCAATGAGGCATAATGGATGAAATCCCAGCCCTACCTAAAAGGGGCTATCGCTGATTGAGTTGTGGAGAGATTTTTTGTAACTATGCTAGACATAGGGGAGGCTTTCATCCCATGTTTTTGGATGCTTCAAGTTGTACATGCGTGGAATGTGTACGCCCATCTTGTTGATGAATTCTGTTTAGCCATTAGTTTGGTGAAAGAAAGTCATGGACTTAGTGAGTTTGGTATCAAGCATCAATGAGAGATTCGACCAAAATGAACTTAGGAATTTGATGTCCCAATCAGAGACAATGGAGTGTGAAATGCTAAAGTGTACCCACACTAACTCAAAGAAGAGCTTAGTCGTGGACTCTGATGTGATACTCTTCTTACAGGCCGCCATAATTGCTATCTTATAGAATCTATCGACGACCACGAAAACACAATCATTGTTGTGCTTAGTAGAAGTAAGGATCAACATGTAATCCATGGAGATGGGTTCCCAAGGTCGACTAGGAGTAGGCAGAGAAGTATATAGGCCTTGCCTTCATAGCTTTAGTAGTCCCACAAACAAGGGGGTTGAGGGGAGTATGTATGCCTTGGTAGACTTAGTATTCAAATCACTACACAAAGGTGGGTCCCTTCTCCCACAAGCAAGAGGGTGTCATACACCAATTTTTGGTGTCTCGCTTAGGACCTAAAAATTGGATAATAATGATAATGATAATATCTATAATATATATGACATCAAAGTATATTTCGTTTGTGGTTGAAAGTGAGAGTGAAATAATTTTCCCACCTCTCCATAGTATAGCGAGTGAGAGTGAGATTATTGATTTTTTATAATAATTTTAATTAAGCAAACCAATCATGTATACTGTTTTTTGTCTTTTTATTATATCCCAAATAAAATATTTTTTAATAGTTGAGAGTGTTAGTAAAATATTCTTACCACTTGCCCGCAAAGGTTTGGTCTCGTGGCCAGTGGATGATCTACTAAGCCATCCATGCCGCTGTGTAGCTCACGAGTTTGAATCTTGTCTTAACCGAGGGCCATCCTTGCAGGCTGGGCGGTTCCTCCTAGAGGTTACAGTGGCAGTCAGTGGGATTTGACCCCGTGTAACGCGAGTACGATACCATCGTCGTTGCCGATTCCGTTAATCACCAATATATATATATATATATATATATATATATATATATATATATATATATATATATATTCTTACCACTTGTCCTTAGCGTGGCTAGTGAGAGTAAGATTACCGATGTTTGAGAATTCTTTTAATTAAACAAGCCAAACAAGTATATATATTTTTTATTATTATTATACCCTATGTGTTTTACACACACACACACACACACATATATATATATATTTAATTTTAAAATAGATACTTGTCAACTCCAAGTAAGGAAAAACAAAATTATAAATATGCCCATATTACACTTTAAAAAAACTCTTAATTTAATAATTTCAAATCATTCTAAAATTAAAATTAAAATAATTAATATCTTTATATATTAATACAAAAATAACATACACCTAAAATATTAAAAAATACATATTTTTAATTAAATTGTATTAACAACTAGCATTTGCACCAAATGTTGCAAAAGAAACGCCGTAAGGCATAATTTGAGGAACAATCACTACATGGGAATGGGCAAATCTAAATGAGATGCAAATATGTAGCGGAAATGAAATTCTAACGATGTATAAACAGAAGTTGATTTAAGGTGCCTCACACTAATTTTTATTAATTATTGAATTAATATTGCATATAAATCTCATAAAATTCAATCAACTTATAATTTAAGGCTCTGATCTAAATTTGACTTTGGGTCATTAACAGGGTGATGCCGTGTCTCAACTACTTAACCACTAAACCATAGGCCAACAAAGAAAAGACTGCAAAATGTTACAGGCATTACCATAGTAAACCCAATGACTCTACACACAAGAATTTTTGGGGGAGAGTGTTATTGGAATTAATAAATGGCATAACAGGAGCAGAACCCTTGTCTTGCTTCCAATCCTCGTTTACAAAAGAAAGCTCATTTTGAATGATATATCTTAGGTTTGGATCGGAAGGCAGAGCTGAAGCCTCTGATAAAAAAGAGCGACATTTTTCCTTCACTTCATTAAAGCGACTATAAGTGGGAGTGGGAATATAATTTTTGTTAGTTTTGAAGGTAGATGGAGCATCGAATTTCAGTAATTTGTAAGGGGATGAACTGGCCTCATTGCAGTTGTTGTGGTCTAAAGTGGTTGTTAGCTATTTTTGTGGTTGATGTGAGTAGTTTTGTGAGTGTGGCCTTAATGCAGAGTGTTCTTTGTCTTATGTGCTTCTATTGCATTGTCTACAAACTCATTCTGGTGAAAATTGGGTTGGCTAGGAATTTAATGCAGGACCTGCTCTACCAATGAGCTACCTGCCCTTTTGATGATGGGCATATTTACCAGTTTGATATCAAGGTGTGAATTGGTACCTCCAGCATTCCATTGGGTTAATGCCAAATGGTGTAGTAGCACATAGGCAACTTTTGCAGTGACATTTCGGGGGAGTAGTTCAAGTTCTGCTGATATTCACCTTCTTCTGCTAGCTAAAAATGTGTTTTAGGTATGGTTACTCAAGGTTGAAGTTATGATAACGAGAAAGATCAAGGCCTAGGTTTTGGGTCGAGTTCTTTGTATGTTTAATCTGCTACATGTGCCTCTGGTTAGAGTTCCTTCTTGAATACTTACTTGAGTTGGTGGAACTCGGAGTTCATAACACTTTCCAGCTTATTTCAAAATTCATTCCATATTTTCATGCAGCATTGCCTAAAAGTTTCCATGTCGGCACTGGTTGCCTTTTCTCCAGACCAATCCTGGTTCAATTATGCAAGTACTCTTCTTAATAGCATACGCTGTGTTGGGTGCCAAATTATACATTTCTGTTATTGAAATTCAACTCGAGAATATGGTAATATGGTCATATGGTCATATGTTTATTTTGTTTTCTATTTTCCAGTTTTAGTCTGCCAATCATGTACACGAGCTTTTTTTCTTATCTTCACAAGATAAGATAATGCATGCTATGTACGTTTAGGAACATTTGAAATCTTCTAAGAATTGATGGAAACAATAGATGTTACTATGGAAAAATCAGATGAGTCCAAATTAATATCACATGGATATTTTGATGAACTAGTAGTTGTACCTAAGCTAACCTTAACTGACAACACCTACAAGTCATTACCAACTCCCGTGTTTTATGATGCTAAAAAATAACTTATAGCCTTATCTGTTACAAAAATGGTTCTCCATCAACAAAAGGAGCATTCTACATCTGCAAGCGAATGGATTTATTTGGATTTCCATCACTCACAGGGAGGGGACTGCAACAATCATAGTTGTTTTTCTCTTCGGAAAAATATACAAGATGAAGACAACTGCAAATTGATTAATTTTACAGATCCTTCTTTGAAAGTGACTTCAACTATTTTGAATATAATGGAGTATTTTGATAAGCACCAGGATAATCAACCTGAAAAGAATGGTCCAGAGCTCTCCGAAAGTGTTGGTATATCAGATATTCCAAGGTTCAAGTTTGAAACTGTTCTGGGTGGGGTACCTGACAACATTGACATGAAAACACAGGATAATCTGCAAAATGCACTTCAGTCAAGAACTAAAAAAGTCTCTTTATTGTTCAACTCTATGTTTGTATCCAGTGATTTGTCATTTTACTTGAATGTGAAAAGAAGTTTTGTAAGATGTGGAGATCCTTTAGCAAAAGAAACAAGTAGCATGCAAAATTCTTTGTATAGCGATCTCAATTCTCAAATACTATTTCATCCAATTTTTATTGTCAAAAGAACATGATACAACTTCATCATATTGAGATGTCCAAATCTGTCATAGACATTATTGATTGCATTCGAACGGATTCTGAAATGGTTTATGAGTTAGATAATGAGCTAAAAAGAATAGTACATGCATTTCCAAACCTGAAAAAGCTTTGTATTTCACATGTTAATCAGGTAGATCTAATGATTTTGATCAAGGACAGGGTTTCCCAAATAGGTTCCTTGAAATATGATACAACTTTGAGAGGACTAGGCACTATGCATATATTATAGAAGACAACTTTTGATGTTTGTTTCTAAGTGTTCAGGTAGCATATCTGTATTTGATAGAGTTGGTTCAAAGCATAGAGTTTTTGGAAGATTCTATAAAACTACCCTATTCTTTGCTTAAATATGCCTTTCTTGACCATCAATAAGCACTTTGGATTTAACAGCACCAAAACAGAGAACTTTTGGAGGAGAGTCTACCATGGATTTCATTTCCATTTTCTTATACATTTGGTTAGATGTACCTAATTTGTTTAACGCATATATAATTTTTTCTGAGTTCCAATATGATGCTCACTAAAAACAAACAGATAAATCTGATGCAGCCTTGCACCAATAAGTAAACGGTGTAATGTTTCAATTTAAAACAGCAGCATTGGTCCACAGTAAAAAAGCCTTCAAGAGCCATCCATTTCCTCCAACTGGCTACCTCGAACATCTTATCAAGTGATATGATACAACCTTGGCTTTTACACCAACAGGTATAACGATGTAATCATTTAGTTAAAACAGTAGAACTTGTGCACAGTAAGACAATAATGAAGGGTTATCTACTTTCTCGAATTGGCTACACCATTTTTTTCGCTGTTGAAAATGCATCATATACCACATTAAAAATCAAAGAGATCTGGTGATTGACAAAATATTTTGTAAAAAAAATACTTGTTTAGATTATAACAAGCAGATCATTGTTTACAATAGCAGACTTCTGGGCCCCAAGGGTTAGACTGAGAGGACAAGGCTCAGGGGGTTAATGCTCCCGCCTCATTTTGAATTCACAGACTTAACTATTCTGTGTGGCTGGGCCTCTCCATGGGACCTAGGGTTTATAGTGGCAGCCTAATGGACTCAAACCCATGCCTAGCGAGTATGAATCCACTCAGTTATTGATTCCCTTAATAGAAATAAAAACAACAGACTTTCCTACAAGCCTCGTACCATGCCACAGAATGGGCCTTACTGCAAATGGCCAAAGCCTCTAAGTCTGTGTTTCAGCGCATTGGACATTGGGATTTTTCTCTCCCCTTGCACGCAGTTATGATATATAAGGGGGCTCTTATCTTTATTGCGATTAACATGTTGACTCTGTTCCATCTGCATCTATGTTCCAGATTTATTTGCTTTTTAATCAGGCCATCAATAGGAGCTTATAAATTTTCATGCATTGGTGCCAGCAGGACAATTTCTATTGCAGTATAGTTCTCATGCTATATGGCCTACTTTCTTCTTTATCTATCCATATCTAGTTATCAAAAACACGGATTTCGAGTGCCTATTTTAATGAAGTCTCCACCAGTGTATGAGTCACACTGTCTGTACAACATTCTTGAAGGAAATCGGATGAGAAATGGAAAGAGGACCTTAAGTAGTGCAAGAGCAATGCAATGGTATTTTGTATTCCTAAGCCTATTCAGACAATGAATAATGCAGTGTGGAGAATGTGATTCCAACCTTCCCAATGATCTTTTGTATAGAATTCCTAATTATTGTGAATACTTGTACTTGGATGTAATAGGTTGTAAATCAGAATTGGAAGACAAAAGGATAGTGTGTGAAAAAGTTGAAACACAGAAAACAAAAATAGAAGTAAATCAATTTTTCACACCATATGTAAAAGAACTTATATTCAGATCTAACTGAAACATCCAGCTCCCCCATAAACTTTATGTAATGGATGAGCTTGTATACTCCCTGTCATTAAAGGACAAGTAATGATTTCTGTCATGGATGCCCCCCCATATAATTTAAATTTTCTCCCATTGAGATTTCCGCAAACGGATGGGCTCTCAAACACTCTGCCATTAAAAGACAAGCAAACCATTTATATTAAAAATAAGATTATATGAGTCAAAAAAATACTTATTAGGATAACAGTGATGTGGTACTTATTAGGATAAAACCCTGGCATGTTAAAAATAATGTCGTTTTGAAGAGACTATATCAAAGCAAGCTTTGCTCTGGCTCTTGCTTGTTATTCCATATGAAGTAGCGTTCAACAGGATGAATCATCTGCTTTAGCATCCAACATGAATTGTTTATAGGTATTGACTGGACAACTTTCCTGATAAATAAAGGCTAAATCATACACAGTTGCAGAAATACAAATATATTAAGCACAAATGGTGCATGTGTAAACACACTCACACACGGATTACATTCAGATCACTCTATTAAATAGAGTTTTTGAGATCCAACTTATTCCTAATTTAGAGAGAGTGGTTGAGAGAATTTCTCAACCATCACAAACCAATTTCTAAAATATGGAATGTAATCATTAATTCCAACATCCCCCCTTAATGATTACATTACATGAAAAATAACAAAATAATCAAGCTTATCAGTAGATGCTCCATCAAGTTGCCTCATAACCCTCGGAAAGGTGTAGTTGGCAAGTTGGATTCCCGAGTTCCCTTCCTCAACTCCCGAATCAAGGACCTCACGAAGTCAATTACTGGACAACATCCCAATTTGTCGCATAACCTCATTAGGAAACCACCACGTCTACCACCAATGAGGGATCCTTCCCTAGATCCGCAACTGCCATATTATCTGGACAACCATCCATATTGAGCCTTACTGCTACTTGATCTTTAACTACTGGCATCAGACACATAGTTGAACTGCTGGTTATCTTAAAAAAGTTTAACAGATTCACTCTCTTCATCATAATAATTCCATTGGTATTCATTTGTGGTTATATTTGATGATTCTTTCCCTTTTAACACATCACTAGCACGACTTCTGCAATTCCACGCTGTATGCCCAGTTTTCTTGCAATAGTAGCATTCAATGTCACCTTTGTTTGCATTTTTCTTTCTCATCCTTGACTTTGTCCACAAGGCATTTTCTACATGAGAGTTCTCTTCAGCATCCTCTGGTTTCAGTCACTTTTCCTCCCCCAGAAGTGCTGCAATTGTCTCTTGCAATGTTTGTGTAGATATTTGACTCAAAGTAAAAACAACATTACTATAACTTGAAGGAAGACTATTTAATAATACAGCTTTAGCATCTTCATCCTCCACCTGTGTCCCAGCTTCACTTAATTGTCTTAAAAGAGACATTAAATTATTTATATGACTGGCCATAGATGTTTCCTCATTCATTTTCAGACTAAACAATTGCAGCTTTAGGGAAAATTTTGCATTTGTAGATTTTACACCAAACAATTGAACCAAATGTTCCCATATTTCCTTTGATGTTTTAGTATGATCTACATGATGTAATTGCGAATCAGAAAGAGCAAGTCCAATAATAGACTTAGCTTTGTCATCTCTATTTTTCCATTCAAATAACTCTTTGGCATCTGTAGGTGCTGCTTTTGAACCATTCACTACTCCCCACAAATTTTTATTCATTAATTGCAGTTGTATTTTTACTTTCCATGAGGGAAAATTCAAACCACTGAATTTATCTAACACCATAAACTCCATGATAAAAGATAATACCTTTTCTAGTCCAGATGTTGGAGGCCAAACCAGCACCGCTTAGGAGATTGCTGCTCAGGAGATTGCTGATGGTTGATGAGATCGCTAAAATAGTAAACAGATATGAAGGAATCAGCGTTGCAGGTTGAAATAGTAACAACAGTGGAGCGTTCTCACCATCTGGCATGATGGAAATATCGTCTCATCTTCATTATTGTGCAGGCCCAGGTCTTTGTTATCTTCTAGCAATCATCACCCATATTCTCTGGAATGAAGGCTTATAATTCACGCAGGCCACTAGCCACGGTAGCCACTCCACCATCGTGCATCGGTGGATCTCCAAGATGCAAGCCACTGTGCAACCTCCTCCAACAACAGCAAAAAGAAGCTTCAGCAACTTCTAACGCCTTGTTTCTTCGTTTGTGTCAGTTGTGCTCTTCGACAGAGTTGACCGGAGAAACAGATCTGCTAGCAGGGGCTGCGAAAGATTTTTGGACACATTTTCTTGTATGAATTCCGCAGAAACAACAAAACAAAATTCTGATATCGCAAGACCGAAAACGCAGACTTCACACAGTCGGCAGTGATCCAAACCGGATTCAACTCGGCATAAACGAAAAAACCAGGGATTGATTTCTATAGGAAGACAATTTTCTCATATGCGGGATAACAATTCCACACTGGTAATAGTCTTCACACAGCTTAGATCTCCTGATAATAGATCGGCTCAGGTGGCAGATCAACTCTCCACACAAATCATTCGACCCGATCCACATAAATCTTCACATGTTGGCATGGCTGCTCCTCACCGATTTGACCAGATCGTGACCTACATGACTCTACAGCCACTACACGGGTCCTTCCTCAGTTTTACAACCTCAACGTGAGTCAATGGCTCACAGTAGATTCCCTCGGTCCTACAGGTCCTTAACTACTCTCTTCCATGAGCTCGCCTACTCACCATTCAGTGATAAACCTAGTCATAAACCCAAGAATCACTTTATGCTCTGATACCATGATAAATAAAGGCTAAATCATACACAGTTGCAGAAATACAAGCACAAATGGTGCATGTGTAAACACACTCACACACGGATTACATTTAGATCACTCTATTAAATAGAGTTTTTGAGATCCAACTTATTCCTAATTTAGAGAGAGTGGTTGAGAGAATTTCTCAACCATCACAAACCAATTTCTCAAATATGGAATGTAAGCATTAATTCCAACATTTCCTTCCTTCACAATATAATTCTGTGAAGGGAAATATTTGTGAGCCAACTTCATGCATCAATAGCCACAAAGGACTAAAGCATTGACTTCACTCTATCTTAGATTTTGTTTATTTCAAAACTACTAACCTATAAAATAAATAAGATGGAATGAGCTCCATTCTAATCTTTTATCATTCATTCCTACATAATGCTTTGAACCATCATTGGTCTTAGGAATGTATTTGAGAGTCCAATATTTGATGCATTGTTTTATTTGAGAGAAGCGAGCTCTTCTCTGGCTCTTGTTTGTTATTCCAAATAAAGCAGCCTTCAACAAGATGAATCATCTGCTTTAGCATCCAACATGAATTGTTTATAGGTATTGACTGGCCAGCTTTCTTTCCTTCACAATATAATTCTGCGAAGGAAAATCTTCTCCCTTGAAGTATCTGTCTAGAATATCCTGCGTTCCAGCTGCATACATTATCTGAAGTAGAGATTTTATAAACAATTAGTCAGAAAAATCTCAAGAATATCTTTGTACTTTTTATGATTCCTATTTTCTGCTTCCAAAGATGACAAAAATGATGAATTAATGACAACATTAAAGCTTTGTGCAATGGACCATGATGCAATATAATTGACTTTTTGAATTATTTATGAGGTACGTTTTTCAATCAAAGAAATTGCTAGAAACAAAGGGGTGAAATTGGATGAAATATGACACCTAGCCATCTATTGTAGTCCCAGAGATATGGGGAGTCATAGCATGGTTTGGCATGGAGCACCATGGATGATCTTTTGGAGCAGGTTGAGAAAACCAAGAGTTAGCAATGTACCTGTTTCCATCACTGCAATTGGCAGTTAGCAATGTGGCTGTTTCCATCACTGCAATTGGCAAGCTAACTTGTTATAACAAACAGGAACATAGTTTAGATCCTTTTGTCTTTCAGCGCATTGGACATTGGGATTTTTCTCTCCCCTTGCACGCAGTTATGATATATAAGGGGGCTTCTATCTTTATTGCGATTAACATGTTGACTCTATTCCATATGCATCTATGTTCCAGATTTATTTGCTTTTTAATCAGGCCATCGATAGGGGCTTATAAATTTTCATGCATTGTTGCCAGTAGGGCAATCGCAATTGCAGTATAGTTCTCATGCTAGATGGCCTACTTTATTCTTTATCTATCCATATCTAGTTATCAAAAACATGTATTTCGAGTGCCTACTTTAATGAAGTCTCCACCAATGGATGAGTCACACTGTCTGTACAACATTCTTGAAGGAAATCGGATGAGAAATGGAAAGAGGACCTTAAGTAGTGCAAGAGCAATGCAATGGTATTTTGTATTCCTAAGCCTATTCAGACAATGAATAATGCAGTGTGGAGAATGTGATTCCAACCTTCCCATGATCTTTTGTATAGAATTCCTAATTATTGTGAATTGCAAGTGTTTTCCAGACAGGAATAGCTTGTAAAAGATAAAATTCCATCACAGTCAAGGAAACTCATCTGGTAGTGGTCCAAAGTACCTTCACAAAGGCCCTGGTACTTCGTGAATTTAGAGGATGCATCTGGGTTTGCATGTGACCATGTTCTAGCGAAATGTTACAATTTGTTTTAAAAATTTAAACCAAAACAAAAATCTTGCATTTCATTCAGAAGTACAACTCACTTGGCCAAGGGAAGCAGTTAGAAAGTTTAAGGAGGTCAGCGTCCAGTATGTAAAGAGATAAGGAAATATGGTAGCAGACCTATTGGCTAATATTGCAATAGAGGAGGAATAGAAGGATCAGACCTAAACACAAATTCACTGTCATTGTTCATTGTAAGCAGATTTTTTGCATCTACATTCAAATATTTCAAGGTAATGTCCTAGTTTATTGTAGAATCCATTGACAGAAAAGAGACACTTGCAGTCACTATAGGAAAAGCGTATCATCATTTGATATATTGATTGATCTAGATTCTATAGGAAGGGGAAGCTGGGTAGAATGTACCATATACGTGAGCTCTAGCTTGAATTTCACAGCCCCAATATCTCAATGCAGCATTAACATATATACAATTACTAAGGAACTGTACCTGCTGAAAACCAAACGTAGGAATGTAATTTTCTTCCTTAGAAGGCAATCCAATCAATCACATCTCATTTCAACTTTAAAATAAAAATACACTTAACCGGTCAAAACCTAGATAAGTGAGTAACCCATCAAATGCACCGTACCTGCTGAAAACAAGACGTCCGAATGTAATTTTCTTCCCTCGTTTTGTATTCAGGGACGGCTCTTCCCGGAAGGCAGTTCAATCAGATCTTATTTCAATCTTTAAAATAAAAATATCCTTAACAGGTCAAAACCTAGGTAAGCGAGTGAACCTTTAAATGAATTTAAAGCGTCAGTGAGTTTCCCTCGAATTACTTTCTTGTTGAAATCCCAATGAGTTGTGTCTGAGTACTTAAAACCCTGCAATAGAAAAAAAAAATCATCAAACAACCCTCTGAGTCATCTTAAGATTCCAAACCATTATCTACCAGAGGGCATTCTAAATTCTGTACACCTATATAATATACTGGTTTGGAATTAAACAAGAAGCATACCTGCTCAGGTAATTACCCTTCACAGAAATCTGAAATCATGTGTTTCATCTCTTCTACTCCGCGCATCGAACCAAACAAAATAAAATCAACCAATCCAGAAAAGGGAAAAAAATAAAAGAAAATTCAACAAACACCAGCTGGTAAAAGAAAAATCGACAGAGAAAATGCACAATGAAAGCCAAAAAATAACAAGCAGAATCCAATTCAAAGCAATGCAGTATACAGAAGAAGATGAGCTCAAAATAATAAGATATAATTTGCCTGCAACTCTTATATAGCAGCTCCATCTCAAACGGTCATAAATTTGCCCCAACTTCTAGTTCTTTCTCACTTCCACTTTAATCTATATTAGCAACATATCACCATGCTCTTTCTGAATCTAAGATAAATGTTTGATGATGGGACTTGTATGTCCATTATTGACATTGGGAAGTAAGAATTACATGGTGTTCTACCTCCTTTCACATGGCCTAATATAGAACCAAGAAGTCCACAAATGAAGTGGAAGCCCATTTACTAGAGATTTACCCAAATACTATATATTCACCAAATCAGACAAACAATGACTTGAGTATGGCTATAATCAAGAGAAACCTCAATAATGCTTTCCCACATAATGCTTTCCTCAATAATGCTTTGTCTTAAGAAAATCTTCGTCCATGACTCTAGTCATTAATTAGGATTTTCAATTCATGTATATTCAAATTGGAGCCAGCTTTAATCAACCATCTAAGCATGCAAACATTGGCATAAAAAAGAAGACGAGCTTCTGCCAGAGAAAAGGAGATCTCGAAGCATACGAGTCATTATTATCTCAAAGCTGCTTGTGACTCAACAAGAGCAGACTTTTGGGCCCTAGGGGTTAGACTGAGAGGACAAAGCTCAGGGGGTTAATGCTCCCGCCTCAATTTGAATTCACAGACTTAACTGTTCTGTGTGGCTGGGCCTCTCCATGGGACCTAGGGTTTATAGTGGCAACCCAATGGACTCAAACCCATGCCTAGCGGGTATGAATCCACTCAGTTATTGATTCCATTAATAGAAATAAAGACAACATACTTTCCTACAAGCCTTGTACCATGCCACAGAATGGGCCTTACTGCAAATGGCCAAAGCCTCTAAGTCTGTGTTTCAGCGCATTGGACATTGGGATTTTTCTCTCCCCTTGCACGCAGTTATGATATATAAGTGGGATTCTATCTTTATTGCGATTGACATGTTGACTCTGTTCCATCTACATCTATGTTCCAGATTTATTTTCTTTTTAATCAGGCCATCAATAGGGGCTTATAAATTTTCATGCATTGTTTCCAGCAGGACAATTGCTATTGCAGTGTAGTTCTCATGCTAGATGGCCTACTTTCTTCTTTATCTATCCATATCTAGTTATCAAAAACACGGATTTGGAGTGCCTACTTTAATGAAGTCTCCACCAGTGGATGAGTCACATTGTCTGTACAACATTCTTGAAGGAAATCGGATGAGAAATGGAAAGAGGACCTTAAGTAGTGCAAGAGCAATGCAATGGTATTTTGTATTCCTAAGCCTATTTAGACAATGAATAATGCAGTGTGGAGAATGTGATTCCAACCTTCCCGATGATCTTTTGTATAGAATTCCTAATTATTGTGAATTACAAGTGTTTTCCAGACAGGAATAGCTTGTAAAAGATAAAATTCCATCACACAGTCAAGGAAACTCATCTGGTAGTGGTCCAAAGTACCTTCACAAAGGCCCTGGTACTTCGTGAATTTAGAGGATGCATCTAGGTTTGCATGTGATCATGTTCTAGTGAAATGTTACAATTTGTTTTAAAAATTTAAACCAAAACAAAAATCTTGCATTGCATTCAGAAGTACAACTCACTTGGCCAAGGGAAGCAGTTAGAAAGTTTTAAGGAGGTCAGCTTCCAGTATGTAAAGAGATAAGGAAATATGGTAGCAGACCTATTGGCTAATATTGCAATAGAGGAGGAATAGAAGGATCAGACCTAAACACAAATTCACTGTCATTGTTCATTGTAAGCAGATTTTTTGCATCTGCATTCAAATATTTCAAAGTAATGTCCTAGTTTATTGTAGAATCCATTGACAGAAAGGAGACACTTGCAGTCACTATAGGAAAAGCGTATCATCATTTGATATATTGATTGATCTAGATTCTATAGGAAGGGGAAGCTGGGTAGAATGTACCATATACGTGAGCTCTAGCTTGAATTTCACATCCCCAATATCTCAATGCAGCATTAACATATATACAATTACTAAGGAACTGTACCTGCTGAAAACCAGACGTAGGAATGTAATTTTCTTCCTTAGAAGGCAATCCAATCAATCACATCTCATTTCAACTTTAAAATAAAAATACACTTAACCGGTCAAAACCTAGATAAGCAAGTAACCCATCAAATGCACTATACCTGCTGAAAACAAGACGTCCGAATGTAATTTTCTTCCCTCGTTTTGTATTCAGGGACGGCTCTTCCCGAAAGGCAGTTCAATCAGATCTTATTTCAATCTTTAAAATAAAAATATCCTTAACAGGTCAAAACCTAGGTAAGCGAGTGAACCTTTAAATGAATTTAAAGCGTCAGTGAGTTTCCCTCGAAATACTTTCTTGTTGAAATCCCAATGAGTTGTGTCTGAGTACTTAAAACCCTGCAATAGGAAAAAAAAATCATCAAACAACCCTCTGAGTCATCTTAAGATTCCAAACCATTATCTACCAGAGGGCATTCTAAATTCTGTACACCTATATAATATACTGGTTTGGAATTAAACAAGAAGCATACCTGCTCAGGTAATTACCCTTCACAGAAATCTGAAATCATGCGTTTCATCTCTTCTGCTCCGCATCGAACCAAACAAAATAAAATCAACCAATCCAGAAAAGGGAAAAAAATAAAAGAAAATTCAACAAACACCAGCTGGTAAAAGAAAAATCGACAAAGAAAATGCACAATGAAAGCCAAAAAATAACAAGCAGAAGCCAATTCAAAGCAATGCAGAATACAGAAGAAGATGAGCTCAAAATAATAAGATATAATTTGCCTGCAACTCTTATATAGCAGCTCCATCTCAAACGGTCATAAATTTGCCCCAACTTCTAGTTCTTTCTCACTTCCACTTTAATCTATATTTTAGATTTTATTTTATATTCATATCCACCGACATGGCCAGTGCTCTGCGATTCAAAATTTGTTTAAAAAATCACAAATATTCCGAGTGATTACGGTCGATGGCGATTACATGGAAGCAGTGCTGAAAGATTTCCAAACCAAAACCTTTAGATTGCGTTTTTAAATGGAAACATTTTACAGGGACATGAGATACTTTAATATTTACTGTTTTTCTAAGATATAATGTACATAGCTATTCATAGTCATTTAATTACCAAACTCGTTTTGAACATGCTTGAACAGGATTACAAAACAGAAGCAAAAGCAAGAAACCTGGCCTGGCGCTCCTCCTCCCGTAGAAAAATCCGCCCTACGCGGCCCTCCCCATCCTCCTGGCCTTTCTCCTGCAGAAAAAGCTCGTGCAGCACTGGACAGACTCGCTAGGTAGACAAACGGCTAGAGCTAACCAGCCTGCTATTGGGCATTTAATGCACCCGATTGTTGTGGGAGAAAGTATCCAACTCGGAATGACCCTAACCCACTCTAAGGGTGACAGTTCCTTAGCAACAGCTGAAAGCAGCTATCTAAAGTTTCTTCTTTATGACATGCAAGAGATAGAAGGAAGAGATCCACTTACCGATGTCTTGCGCAAATGGTCGATCCAATCTCCTTCGTTTGCCGCTTGCTCCCAGATCCAAGTCTTTTCACGGGCCCAACTACACGAGATCCTGCAAATAAGACAAGAAAAGGAAACTACAAGAGGCATGCATTCATAATCGATTCAAGGATTAGCATAAATCAAAGACGCAAGTAAGACAATACACCATTGAAACACATGCGAATAGAAGAACCTCAAATGCTTTATTAATATATGGAAGTAAGGTTCAGGCGGTCATACAACCATGAGAGGTCCAATCCAGCATCACCTTCCCGACGGAGAGAGATCTCTTCTTCACCTCCCTCAAGCAATCACCCAATACTCACAACTGTAAACCAACATCAATTCTTTGCACAAAATTCCGGCCCCTTTTTAGATCCCATGGGATGAGATCCTTATATAGAGTTTTGGAGTGAAGATAAGTCAGCTTGATGTGTGACTTGTTGTCCTCTTCAACTCCAGTTGTTCTTGAGCTCTTCACTCGGAGTTTCCACCTTCCTCTTGGAGTTTTAGAAGCTCTTAACTCATCATTAGGCGAATCTTATGATCAAGTGTCTTTTTGGAAGCTTCCTGGGCACTGGCACATTGAGAAAAAGATTCCTCCACATGTCAAAGTACGCCCAGCGCAGGTAGCCTTTGTTGCACTTGCTATGCAGCGCAGGTACACCATAGAGCTTTTGACATTCAGCGCAGATGCTTAGTGGAGCAGCTGCTTTGATCCAAAACTCACCTGTTTTTGAGTGTTTTTCACTGGAGAACTGATTTGCAGTGCTGTGGTTTGCTGACCTTGTTCCTCTAAGGGTAATAGCAACATGTTTAGAGACTTTGGATCCCTTAGATTATTGACATTTCATGCTCTATGCTGTAAGGCACAAAAATGTCTATAACAGTTGCCCCCTAAAGTATGAGGTCGTTTATCGGGTGAAATGCTTTATTAGGAGGATCCGAAGTTCATTCAATCGTCGGGAGGTGACCTGTAACAAAATACAATACCATACATTATCTTTTCATACTTTCTTTTCATGATCTAGCTGATGCGGGCATTTCCCATGCTCAGCTTTATAAATACATTTGCTGTACATAAACAGACGATCGCCTGATAATAGACTGATAATTCTCTGCTTTCAATTATCATCCTTTCAGTAGGATGATCATCTGCTGCACATGTCTATGTTTTTATCTCCTGAATATATATCGCAGCCCGGATGGATGAAACTAGATCCGGGGTTTTCAAACTTGTCCGATCTTCACTCTAGTACAAGTCGATCCATGTGAGAATTTCTTGAAGTCGAACATGGAAAGACATCGCTTGATTACCAGTCAATAATGTAAACTGTTAACAAGCGCGAGAGGAATCACCGATAATGATGATGACCCTCAAGGTACTGCAGCACAATTCACGTGGTGTGAATATAGGATCTGACGTCGAACACCACGCAAAGTCTCCTGGTCGAAGGTCATTAATGTGTACCTATCGCCGGGAGTGAGAAACTTGCCATTGAGGCATGCAAGCTTCAAAGTACTGAGGGGGTGTTCCTAGATCAACTTCTTGGATAATGAGCTGATGTCGACAAGAAGTGATCCGTCAAAGGAGGGCCTTAATGAATCCCACATCAGTGACACGGAACGGAGCTAGTGATGATGGTGAAAACGATCTGTGAAATATGATTCAGGGTGGCGATCATGGAAGGATGAAAGATGATGTACGGTAGTGGATGGGACCCGGTTGACACTTTCTGAATGACATCTCTTGAACATATAACGACACTGATGTGATGGATCGGTAGCATTACCCCATGTATGGATGGTATGGCGAGACCATGGTGAAGGGACCGGTGAATGATAATAACCCAACCCGATATTTACGGAGGCAAAAGTGTCATGTTCAAGAGCGACTTGCTACCATTAAGCTTTGAGGTTCTTCCCAATTTTTCCCTAGTCATTTCTGACCAGTACCTCTTTATTTTTGTCAAGCTTGAGGAGGATAACATATGATTGTTCTATAACCTGCCCTTCGGGCAAGCCCATCGCTATGTTTTAACGAGCTTAACGATAGGGAAACTCGTTCTCGTCTAAAGACAAGTTTGTCGCTATCTAATATTTTTAACGAGCCCAGCGACAAAGACAACTCGGTCCTTTTCATCTTTAGAGAGTCTGAAAAGGGTACATAAAGTGGACTCCAGGGGTCCTTTTTCGTCATCTAATCCCTTAAGTCCGAAAAAGTATAAAACAATACAGAAGGGATGAATGTTCGATATCTTTATCGAGCCGAACTAGACAAGCGCTCGATCTTTTTGTGCAATAATCCCTCAGGTCCAAAAAGATTAAAATCTAGAGGAGGGATAGCTCTTCCGGTCCTTTTAACGAGCTGGAAGGCCAAAACTCGGCAAACTTTTCATATTTTACGAGTCAGTGAAAAGAGCTCAAATAAGACTCGTCTTTTGAGGAACGAGTGATAAACAGGGATAGCAGCAGATTCCAGGTACAGGTTGGAATTTTCCAATCACGGCAGTATTACAAGGATGGCTAGGTGGGATCACTCTTTGCAGTTGTTCCTCAAAATAGGTAAACAATCAAGTGGATGTGAATGATCGGCCAAATGAAAAGTGGAGGTGTCGGTACACAAACACGACCAAGGCTTTTATGGCTGATGAATTTACGGTCTCAAATGGTTATTTACCGGTTCATTTTTTCTGAATGAGCTTGAACTCTGGGGAAAGCCTGCTCACAAGCTTATGTTTATTTTTTAACGAGCATGAATTTCCGCATTAAAACTGCTCGGATCTTGCGTTTATTTTTTAACGAGCATGAACTTTGCCAAAACTGCTCATTTTTACCAGTCATAAAGTAGTAAGGTCTCATGGAAGATCGCTATTTTTTAAAGAGCTTCATCTCCCTACATATTGCTCCATATCCTCTCTTTGTGAAAGCCGGGTATCGGCTTATCTACGGGTTAGCGGGGTTAGTCCTACCTAAAACTAAAAAGCCGCCCGAGCTTGCATTCCAAGAGGTTTGCATGCCCCCAGGTGTAAGTCTAATTTCAAGGTTGCCCCTACTTTTCCGTTAAAAACCTTTGTTTTCAACAGGTGAGGCTTACCTCTTTCAGGTTACCCAAAGATCGTTCTGCTAATCCTTTCAAACAGAAACTTTCTTCGGCGATGTCTATCATTAGGTTACACAAAGATGGTTACAATTTGTTGCAGCAATTGAATCCCTTTCTTTGGAGGTTGCCCCTACTTATCGTCTAAAACATTTGTTTTAATGGGTGAGGCTTGCCTTTTATCCAAAGATGGTTACTACTTGCTGCCGCAAACGGATCCCCTTCTTTGGCAGAGCCCACTTTTCTAGACAAAGGTGAATGACGATGCTCCGCCACACACTTAACTTTAACAAAAGAATCTTTTTCCAGAACAACCCCATTCCTAACTGCCCCTTCTTCCGCATGAGAGCTCTTGCCGGCTCTTCTGTTTTACGAAGAAGAAGGAGGGGACGGGGTACGAACTAGTCATATTCTCTCGCGGAAATTCTACTTTACACCCAAGGTTTTTTCTGCCTCCAGAGCAGACCAGGATGCATGCCCCCTGGGTTCCGACCTTCCTCTCCCGAATTACTCGCACTCATCAGGAAGAAGAACCGGAGGTAGAGACCTTTCTTGATCAAATAGACCATTGAGGATAGGTATGTGACTATTTGCGATGCGTGATCCCGGAAGTGAAAGTTGGTCTACGAGCTTGACCATTCTTCCTTCGTATGGAAAACACATTATTCGAAAGAGTGAGGAGACTATTGCTTCCATGCAATATATGTAGTCTCGTCCAAGGAGTAGGTTATAATCCAAGGGTCCTTGGACAACCATCAAGTTCATCTTGACGGCCTTCTCTTTCAAGGTAATAGGCACATTAGGTAGAATCCCTAATGGTCGACTGGTTCCTTTGTCAAAACCCGAGAGATTTCTTGTCTCAGGCAAAAGCGCCGGGCAACCCAGTGCTTTCCAAGCAATAGAGGACAGGATACTCACAGATGCCCCTTCATCAATGATAGTTCCAGCCATCACCATTTTGTATATTTGGACTATAATTCTAAATGGTATACTGGCTGGTAACCGGGGTCTGCCTAGTTGGTTCCAATCAAAGGACACGACTAGGTTGCTTGGTGGTGGGACCGAATATACAGCCGGATATGACCCTGACGATGCTCCTTCCTGCGATAAAGGAGTGGCCACATTGCCCTGATGTTCATCAGAATCGGTGTTGATGAAGAGAATCTGGACGGTGTCATCCTTACTCTCTTCGGTGAGGGTGTCAACTGAAGATGAATCCTCAGTGACTATGGTATTTGAAGATGAAACTTCTGAAGGGAGAACCGGGTCAACTGCCCTTTCGACCTTTGGACTTTTGTCCGGTCCGGATTCAGTAGGTTCACTTTCAGCGACTGACACTTCAGCTGGCATTGTGAGCGGGGCAACTGTATTTTCGACCAACGAAGGACTTGGCGCGAGTTTTTGGTATCCAGGAGGAAGTAGCAACGGTGCAATCGGTTGATCTTCCAAAACTCTCTTTGCTTCATCTAAAAAGGGACGATGGCGAAGAGTGTGATTGCCTTCACACAGTTCGTAGGGGAATCTCTTTCCCCTTCGTCGTCTAGAACCTTCACTTTCGCTGGTCGACGGTAAGCATTCAACCTGGTTGTCAGAGGTTGACGCTTCCGAACTGTGCAAACGAGGGGACCAGTCCCTTAGTATCCGGGGAATACTGGGACAATCCCGGTGGAGGTGGTCTCCTCTACATATGACACATGGCGATTTGGGCCCGGTCCGTGCTGTGTGTGGGTTTTCGTTAGATACCTTTTGCTTGCCCCCAGGCGCCTTTGGCTCCTTCTGCTTCTTTTCTTTCTTCTTCTTTTCCTTCTTCTTTTCCATGGGAGCTCCGCTTTCGGTGGCTTGACCTTTCGAAGAAGAAGGATCGGAGGAAGGTTTATAAGAAGTGGAAGGCTGGAGAGTAGCTCTTGACTGGTCTAACTGTTGACTCGACTGTTCAGGAACCGTGGTGGTCTGAACTACAGCGGTTGAGAATAGCCAAACTGGCAGGCCAATTGTCAGTCCTGGAAGCGACAATGTGGCCATGTGGGGCGCACCAACTTCTCCCCAAGAGGAGAAAGGGCTAGGGGTCCCATCATGTGGAATCCCTTGGTTGGTGCGTTCCATGTTCTCAACCTAAAGATCAACGTAGGAATGAGGGGTGATTATGTTCCGCTTAGAATGAATTTTATATGACGACGCTTTTAGACACAACTTGCTTTTTCACTTTTTAAGAGTCGAGAAAAAGCTAAAGATGACTCTAGTCTCCTTCGATGTATTAACGAGCCCGAAGTGACAAATGCTCGGATGGACTTTTTCAGTTATAGAGTTTGAAAAAGGCCAAAAGAAACTACTCTGGAGTTCTAGGCAAAGGGTGTGCCAAACTTTTCGCGAAACCACAGAATACGTTTTACGGTACGAGTGGTCGATCTTCGTGAATGCTGTGTTCACTGCATCGCGATCAGTAGGGCGGCCGACATGGCTTCCTATGGATAAAGGCTTTGCTCCTATAGGGGTCCCCCAATATACGCGACGGTACGCGGGAGCACAAGTCCGTATTAGTGCTATCGTCCCTCAGGAGGAATCACCCACCTTCGTAGAGATCGACAGTCACTATGTTTAACGACGCCGGTTCACGTCTCTACCTAGACCTCTACTGTGTTTCGTTATGTTTCAAAGCGTTGTTAGATAAATTCAGTTCTTTTTAGGTTGATCTTGCTTAGCAGTTTGCCTTTATGGATCACCACGTGATGTATGATACAACTCCTAAATGCAGTCTAAGAATGATAAGCAAGCTTTTTCAATTCTTTCAACTTATGAAAACCTTAACTACTGAAGGAAAAGAAAGACATCATCTTTTCAAACAGATCATAGAGCACACACTGATGCACTTTTCCTAAATCGACATGCAAACTGTCAAAATGCACATGCACAATGCAAGTATTTCTTTTCTTCTTCCTTAATGTTGATGTATTACAAAAAGAAAGTTGTTGTATGATTTCGAATTCAATTTCAAGCGAAAGCAAACAAGTTTTGTCCAATAATCAAAAGAACACCTTAAGATTCACTCGTTTCAACACAAGAAATACTGAAATTCGAACCATATAACGAAAGCAAATGCTCAAGCAGCTATGAACAGCAATAAACTAACTCTTAGAATCACAACGACACTTTCTCATAGGTCTAGATCCAAGAGGTCATAGCAAGACTAGTTCACTTTCGCTATGGGAAACTGTGAATGACAGCAAGAAATACAATAAGAAAAATCATGGTTTCTTCATACAACTGAGAAGGAATTAAGGCAAAGAGAAGTGGTTTCAGCTGGGTATACAGGTTGACAACAGGCTGCAAAACAATACTGAAAACTGGGCAACAGACAGTGGGGAACCCCAGTTGCACAAGGCAAAACTGGATCAGCGCAGGTGTTGCACTGTCAATTTGAGATGCAGCGCAGGTAGCCCCTTCGGGACCTGCGTTGCAGTGCAGGTAGCCTTTGTTGCAGCTGCACTGATGAGACAACTCTCGTGTCTCTCAGATTCCGGGTCACAGTTTGCTAAAAAATCAATGGTTTTTGGCCAAACCAGAGGCTATCAGTCAAGTATACACTAGAGGGTGATTAAAGGAAGATGAACACTATCACAAAGAGCTACAAAGAGTCCTTGTGGATCAGCTCT
The DNA here is from genome assembly GCA_031772625.1 of Pinus tabuliformis. Classification (NCBI taxonomy): domain Eukaryota; kingdom Viridiplantae; phylum Streptophyta; class Pinopsida; order Pinales; family Pinaceae; genus Pinus; species Pinus tabuliformis. The sequence continues at coordinate 727,189,033 of CM062819.1, forward strand.
TCAGATCATAAACATGCCCAGCACTAGGCTAGAGTAGCTGCCCTCTACTTTGCATTCGAAGGACTCGAATGTAGCTCGATTTGGTACTCCCTTTGTTTAAGAAATGAATAGCAAGAAACACAAGCTACCAACAAGACACGATCCCCAGCGGAGTCGCCAGTCTGTTGGTAGGGAAAGTATCCAACTCGGAATGACCCTAACCCACTCTAAGGGTGACAGTTCCTTAGCAACAGCTGAAAGCAAAGCTATCTAAAGTTTCTTCTTTATGACATGCAAGAGATAGAAGGAAGAGATCCACTTACCGATGTCTTGCGCAAATGGTCGATCCAATCTCCTTCGTTTGCCGCTTGCTCCCAGATCCAAGTCTTTTCACGGGCCCAGCTACACGAGATCCTGCAAATAAGACAAGAAAAGGAAACTACAAGAGGCATGCATTCATAATCGATTCAAGGATTAGCATAAATCAAAGACGCAAGTAAGACAATACACCATTGAAACACATGCGAATAGAAGAACCTCAAATGCTTTATTAATATATGGAAGTAAGGTTCAGGCGGTCATACAACCATGAGAGGTCCAATCCAGCATCACCTTCCCGACGGAGAGAGATCTCTTCTTCACCTCCCTCAAGCAATCACCCAATACTCACAACTGTAAACCAACAACAATTCTTTGCACAAAATTCCGGCCACTTTTTAGATCCCATGGGATGAGATCCTTATATAGAGTTTTGGAGTGAAGATAAGTCAGCTTGATGTGTGACTTGTTGTCCTCTTCAACTCCAGTTATTCTTGAGCTCTTCACTCGGAGTTTCCACCTTCCTCTTGGAGTTTTAGAAGCTCTTAACTCATCATTAGGCGAATCTTATGATCAAGTGTCTTTTTGGAAGCTTCCTGGGCACTGGCACATTGAGAAAAAGATTCCTCCACATGTCAAAGTACGCCCAGCGCAGGTAGCCTTTGTTGCACTTGCTATGCAGCGCAGGTACACCATAGAGCTTTTGACATTTAGCGCAGATGCTTAGTGGAGCAGCTGCTTTGATCCAAAACTCACTTGTTTTTGAGTGTTTTTCAGTGGAGAACTGATTTGCAGTGCTGTGGTTTGCTAACCTTGTTCCTCTAAGGGTAATAACAACATGTTTAGAGACTTTGGATCCCTTAGATTATTGACATTTCATGCTCTATGCTGTAAGGCACAAAAATGTCTATAACACCGATAGCAACCTCACCATACATACATGCCATGCATTTCCATCCCGCATCCATCGTTTCTCCGGCAGCAGGATGGCCCATCACATCATAAGTTTTCCGAGAATGGGTGACCCACTACCTCCGAGCTGGCACCGGCTGTGCTGGGCAGGATTTTCAAACGAGCATTCGCGCCAAAGAGCCATTTGCTCCATTCGCGCAATCCGTCGAGTTTCCTCTGCAACCTCTGCAACCCCTCTCGAGCACAAACCGCTCCCGCAAGTGTTGCTGGCTCACCCACGCAGGTCCGCCCAGGGTGCATATTCCCGGCTGGCTGTGCGCCCCCCAGCGTAAGGTAAATTAACCTCTGTGCCAGTTTCTTATCAATGTTGTATGTGGCATCCCCATATTGCCAATGCCTGTAAATCCTCGATTTATTCCATGTAGTTACAAAACATGGCAATCTCAAAATAAATTTTGGCATACAAGGTCTTATTTTACATGACCATGGACATAATATTTAAGATAAATGATCTCCTTATAAGCAAATCTGAATTCTTATGCTGTTTCTCCGAAAACTACATTTGAAGGTATCGAAATTCTGTGCTCTTAGCTGGCAATTTAGATTCTCTCAGCCTTTTTAATTTGGTGATTAAGACTAAATCCCATCCGCAGTAGTTTACATGTACTCAAAAATAAAATTGTTGACAGCGTTTAAGGCTAGAGTTTAGAAAATTTGGGTTGCATTAATCATAGAACTGTCAGACATGCTTTTCCTTTCTTGTACAACTATTACAATCTGGGTGGAGTAATATCCACTGTTCTGAATGTGTAACTTTTTCCGATACAAGAATTGAACACATTAATTTCAGGACACCAAAACAGATCATTGCAGTGTTTCTGCAGGGTAACCATACAAATAAATTGTTAGTAGATCATTGAAACAACCTATGAATCATTGGTCCCTTTTTTTTGCTAAATTCTAACAATTTAGCACATTAAACCTTTAAATGAGCAGAAAAACACTGGAACAAAGTGCCTCAGAAGAAAGACATTTTGAATGAATGCACATGCCTGTAAATCCTCGATTTATTCCATGTAGTTACAAAACATGGCAATCTCAAAATAAATTTTGGCATACAAGGTCTTATTTTACATGACCATGGACATAATATTTAAGATAAATGATCTCCTTATAAGCAAATCTGAATTCTTATGCTGTTTCTCCGAAAACTACATTTGAAGGTATCGAAATTCTGTGCTCTTAGCTGGCAATTTAGATTCTCTCAGCCTTTTTAATTTGGTGATTAAGACTAAATCCCATCTGCAGTAGTTTACATGTACTCAAGAATAAAATTGTTGACAGCGTTTAAGGCTAGAGTTTAGAAAATTTGGGTTGCATTAACCATACAATTGTCAGACATGCTTTTCCTTTCTTGTACAACTATTACAATCTGGGTGGAGTAATATCCACTATTCTGAATGTGTAACTTTTTCCGATACAAGAATTGAACACATTAATTTCAGGACACCAAAACAGATCATTGCAGTGTTTCTGCAGGGTAACCATACAAATAAATTGTTAGCAGATCATTGAAACAACCTATGAATCATTGGTCCCTTTTTTTTGTTAAATTCTAACAATTTAGCACATTAAACCTTTAAATGAGCAGAAAAACACTGGAACAAAGTGCCTCAGAAGAAAGACATTTTGAATGAATGCACATGCTTGGGAAGGCATCTTTCGTTCAAGGTCTAATATCAGTCCAACAAACTCTTTAGCAAGCTAGTAGGCTCTGTTGCAATATATACTTTATTGAGTACTTACAGGACCTTATAATTACTATTGGGCACCATTCCAAGCCTACAGGTTCTGATGTATGCCTACATAATTTGTCGAGGGGCCTACAGGTTCTGTAAGTGTTGATCAGTCTTGCAACTCTGCTATGCAATCTATTTTGCAAGTTGAGAGCTCCATTGTGGGCCTACACTTTATGTTTTTGACTTATTATTGTTCCTAAGGTCCAGAAAACTCTATTATGGATTTCTTCTTTTTGCTACAAGCTCACGAATCCTGTTAGAATTCATATTTTGAGAAGTACAACAATATATTACTTATCGTTACATACTAGAAAACATGCAACTTTTCCGAAGAATTTTTTATACTCTGTAGATAACAAATGGGAGGAGCATCTAATTATTAGTCCAAATGATGTGTTAGGATCAAGTAAAAAGCAACATGTTTTAACTTTTATTGTTGAAACTTGAAATCTGGGAAGGATTTTTTTAATCAAAAATCTTCTTGACTATAAAAACAAGCAATGAACACTTTGCAATAAAAGACATCCACATTGGGATTATTTATTCATGGAATCATGAACCCCAGTGGATATTAATCTTTGCTACATTTCCATTGTGCTAAGAAAGAAGCCAACTTAAATAAATCATAAATGCAAAGATAACCTTGTTTTACCACTAGTTGGGCCACTTCACATCTGCCAATCTATATGGGTGAAAGACCTTCAACAATTTTCTTTAATGGAGCTCTAATAAGTTTTATAAACTCCTTAAAGTAGATCAAGAGCTACTTGAAGATTCACAATTTTTCCATCCCACTCAAATTTGTTATGACTTGACATAAAGCTTAACAAACACTGATAAGTCGCAATTAAAAAGACAAAATGCTATTTCAGGTATAACAAATTTAGCCAGGCTATGGACAATCCTAATTTAGCTCCTTTGCTGAATTGTCTGAATAATGTACGCCTGCAACTAAAATGAGAAACTAACTCTGTAAAGAAGGCTGCAGGTATAGGAAAGCGGTAGCCTGCATATAATCCCAGCCATAGATTTGTCTATCGATTATATCAGAGCAAGCATTCAATAATGACCTAGAGATATAAAATGTTCAATCACAATCTAGAGGTACAAATAATTGGACCAGAGATACAAATATTTGGATAGACTTGTTGCTGATTATGAGTGCTCAAAGTTTGTCCTTTCTCTGAACAATAGACAGGTCATCTGATAGGCTAGAGCCTAGATTATAATCAGCATTAAAAACGAACATCCATTAAGAAGGTTGTACTGACATGCGAATATGCAAGTCTAAAACGCCATGATTACTGGTCTATTTCCAATCCAGTAACTTCGCTTACCAGCATTTCTTCAAGTCACTATAAAGTCCTTTAGCATACATTCCACTACCATAACTTACTCACATATGCAGAGTTTTAAGTCCCAAGAGGCACATTCACATTTGCTACAATTATGTCTCCACAGTGTTCGATACACCTATTACTTTACATTCTACCACACATTTATCTCCCAGTTGAACCCGCTGGAAAGAAGTAGACTGCATAAGATTTTTATGTGATTAAAATAGAATCAGAATTGGCCTTATCAATCTTGACTACAAGCGTCACAAATGCCCTTCTAGCGACCCATCAAACCCTTGAGAAAGGATAAAGGTGAACAATCACCCAAAAAGAAAAAAAGAGCTTCCCAAACAGGGGACCCCATGATCTATAACCGGTACTGATAGCATATGAGATGCCCGCCACCACACCTACAATGTTAATTATAAGCAAAGTGGTTGGGGGGATAAGGAGAGCAGTCCATTTGATCATATACAACTCTGCAAAATCACCACCTTCATCTGAAGCTTTTGAGGTAACAGTGAAGTTTGTGTCAACGCCAGCAAGGACCTTTAGTAATCCTTAAATGACTGCAAAGAGATGAGCAGACACACCTCCAATCACCTTTAGTAATCCCTTTTTTCTCTAAATTCTAACAATTTAGCACATTAAACCTTTAAATGAGCAGAAAAACACTGGAACAAAGTGCCTCAGAAGAAAGACATTTTGAATGAATGCACATGCTTGGGAAGGCATCTTTCGTTCAAGGTCTAATATTAGTCCAACAAACTCTTTAGCAAGCTAGTGGGCTCTGTTGCAATATATACTTTATTGAGTACTTACAGGACCTTATAATTACTACTGGGCACCATTCCAAGCCTACAGGTTCTGATGTATGCCTACATAATTTGTCGAGGGGCCTACGGGTTCTGTAAGTGTTGATCAGTCTTGCAACTCTGCTATGCAATCTATTTTGCAAGTTGAGAGCTCCATTGTGGGCCTACACTTTATGTTTTTGACTTATTATTGTTCCTAAGGTCTAGCAAACTCTATTATGGATTTCTTCTTTTTGCTACAAGCTCACGAATCCTGTTAGAATTCATATTTTGAGAAGTACAACAATATATTACTTATCGTTACATACTAGAAAACATGCAACTTTTCCGAAGAATTTTTTATACTCTGTAGATAACAAATGGGAGGAGCATCTAATTATTAATCCAAATGATGTGTTAGGATCAAGTAAAAAGCAACATGTTTTAACTTTTATTGTTGAAACTTGAAATCTGGGAAGGATTTTTTTAATCAAAAATCTTCTTGACTATAAAAACAAGCAATGAACACTTTGCAATAAAAGACATCCACATTGGGATTATTTATTCATGGAATCATGAACCCCAGTGGATATTAATCTTTGCTACATTTCCATTGTGTTAAGAAAGAAGTCAACTTAAATAAATCATAAATGCAAATATAACCTTGTTTTACCACTAGTTGGGCCAATTCACATCTGCTAATCTATATGGGTGAAAGACCTTCAACAATTTTCTTTAATGGAGCTCTAATAAGTTTTATAAACTCCTTAAACTAGATCAAGAGCTACTTGAAGATTCACAATTTTGCCATCCTACTCAAATTTGTTATGACTTGACATAAAGCTTAACAAACACTGATAAGTCGCAATTAAAAAGACAAAATGCTATTTAAGGTATAACAAATTTAGCCAGGCTATGGACAATCCTAATTTAGCTCCTTTGCTGAATTGTTTGAATAATGTACGCCTGCAACTAAAATTAGAAACTAACTCTGTAAAGAAGGTTGCAGGTATAGGAAAACGGTAGCCTGCATATAATCCCAGCCATAGGTTTGTCTATCGATTATATCAGAGCAAGCATTCAATAATGACCTAGAGATATAAAATGTTCAATCACAATCTAGAGGTACAAATAATTGGACCAGAGATACAAATATTTGGATAGACTTGTTGCTGATTATGAGTGCTCAAAGTTTGTCCTTTCTCTGAACAATAGACAGGTCATCTGATAGGCTAGAGCCTAGATTATAATCAGCATTAAAAACGAAAATCCATTAAGAAGGTTGTACTAACATGCGAATATGCAAGTCTAAAACGCCATGATTACTGGTCTATTTCCAATCCAGTAACTTCGCTTACCAGCATTTCTTCAAGTCACTATAAAGTCCTTTAGCATACATTCCACTACCATAACTTACTCACATATGCAAAGTTTTAAGTCCCAAGAGGCACATTCACATTTGCTACAATTATGTCTCCAAAGTGTTCGATACACCTATTACTTTACATTCTACCACACATTTATCTCCCAGTTGAACCCACTGGAAAGAAGTAGACTGCATAAGATTTTCATGTGATTAAAATAGAATTAGAACTGGCCTTATCAATCTTGACTACAAGCGTCACAAATGCCCTTCTGGCGACCCATCAAACCCTTGAGGAAAGGATAAAGGTGAACAATCACCCAAAAATCAAAAAAGAGTTTCCCAAACAGGGGACCCCATGATCTATAACCGGTACTGATAGCATATGAGATGCCCGCCACCACACCTACAATGTTAATTATAAGCAAAGTGGTTGGGGGGATAAGGAGAGCAGTCCATTTGATCATATACAACTCTGCAAAATCACCACCTTCATCTAAAGCTTTTGAGGTAACAGTGAAGTTTGTGTCAGCGCCAGCAAGGACCTTTAGTAATCCTTAAATGACTGCAAAGAGATGAGCAGACACACCTCCAATCACCTTTAGTAATCCCTTTTTTTCGCTAAATTCTAACAATTTAGCACATTAAACCTTTAAATGAGCAGAAAAACACTGGAACAAAGTGCCTCAGAAGAAAGACATTTTGAATGAATGCACATGCTTGGGAAGGCATCTTTCGTTCAAGGTCTAATATCAGTCCAACAAACTCTTTAGCAAGCTAGTGGGCTCTGTTGCAATATATACTTTATTGAGTACTTACAGGACCTTATAATTACTATTGGGCACTGTTCCAAGCCTACATGTTCTGATGTATGCCTACATAATTTGTCGAGGGGCCTACGGGTTCTGTAAGTGTTGATCAGTCTTCCAACTCTGCTATGCAATCTATTTTGCAAGTTGAGAGCTCCATTGTGGGCCTACACTTTATGTTTTTGACTTATTATTGTTCCTAAGGTCCAGCAAACTCTATTATGGATTTCTTCTTTTTGCTACAAGCTCACGAATCCTGTTAGAATTCATATTTTGAGAAGTACAACAATATATTACTTATCGTTACATACTAGAAAACATGCAACTTTTCCGAAGAATTTTTTATACTCTGTAGATAACAAATGGGAGGAGCATCTAATTATTAATCCAAATGATGTGTTAGGATCAAGTAAAAAGCAACATGTTTTAACTTTTATTGTTGAAACTTGAAATCTGGGAAGGATTTTTTTAATCAAAAATCTTCTTGACTATAAAAAAAAAGCAATGAACACTTTGCAATAAAAGACATCCACATTGGGATTATTTATTCATGGAATCATGAACCCCAGTGGATATTAATCTTTGCTACATTTCCATTGTGCTAAGAAAGAAGCCAACTTAAATAAATCATAAATGCAAAGATAACCTTGTTTTACCACTAGTTGGGCCACTTCACATCTGCCAATCTATATGGGTGAAAGACCTTCAACAATTTTCTTTAATGGAGCTCTAATAAGTTTTATAAACTCCTTAAAGTAGATGAAGAGCTACTTGAAGATTCACAATTTTGCCATCCTACTCAAATTTGTTATGACTTGACATAAAGCTTAACAAACACTGATAAGTCGCAATTAAAAAGACAAAATGCTATTTCAAGTATAACAAATTTAGCCAGGCTATGGACAATCCTAATTTAGCTCCTTTGCTGAATTGTTTGAATAATGTATGCCTGCAACTAAAATGAGAAACTAACTCTGTAAAGAAGGCTGCAGGTATAGGAAAGTGGTAGCCTGCATATAATCCCAGCCATAGGTTTGTCTATCGATTATATCAGAGCAAGCATTCAATAATGACCTAGAGATATAAAATGTTCAATCACAATCTAGAGGTACAAATAATTGGACTAGAGATACAAATATTTGGATAGACTTGTTGCTGATTATGAGTGCTCAAAGTTTGTCCTTTCTCTGAACAATAGACAGGTCATCTGATAGGCTAGAGCCTAGATTATAATCAGCATTAAAAACGAAAATCCATTAAGAAGGTTGTACTGAGATGCGAATATGCAAGTCTAAAACGCCATGATTACTGGTCTATTTCCAATCCAGTAACTTCGCTTACCAGCATTTCTTCAAGTCACTATAAAGTCCTTTAGCATACATTCCACTACCATAACTTACTCACATATGCAGAGTTTTAAGTCCCAAGAGGCACATTCACATTTGCTACAATTATGTCTCCACAATGTTCGATACACCTATTACTTTACATTCTACCACACATTTATCTCCCAGTTGAACCCGCTGGAAAGAAGTAGACTGCATAAGATTTTTATGTGATTAAAATAGAATCAGAACTGGCCTTATCAATCTTGACTACAAGCGTCAAAAATGCCCTTCTGGCGACCCATCAAACCCTTGAGGAAAGGATAAAGGTGAACAATCACCCAAAAAGCAAAAAAGAGTTTCCCAAACAGGGGACCCCATGATCTATAACCGGTACTGATAGCATATGAGATGCCCGCCACCACACCTACAATGTTAATTATAAGCAAAGTGGTTGGGGGGATAAGGAGAGCAGTCCATTTGATCATATAAAACTCTGCAAAATCACCACCTTCATCTGAAGCTTTTGAGGTAACAGTGAAGTTTGTGTCAACGCCAGCAAGGACCTTTAGTAATCCTTAAATGACTGCAAAGAGATGAGCAGACACACCTCCAATCACCCAGAACTGCTCATTCCTCCACCATTCATCAATTCCAACCCCGCTCCATCGCATTTCTAGTATGCCAGTAGCAAAAATGGATAAAAATAATGAAATGAACCATAAACTTGCAAGAGTGCTAATCTGCAAATCAACAAATGAAAGTTAGAAGGGTCAGAACAATCCAACGTCTGTTAAAAGACCAGTTTTAACCAGATAGTGAGTAGAGGCTAAAAATCTACCTCGGGAATAATGAATTTCCCTGTAAGAAGACATATTGCCGGCAATGTACAATATGCAAACAGAGGAATAGAAGTGATAGGATAAACAGTGGTGTTTATATATGCCACCTCTCCAACCATTTGAGCCTTCCAGTATAACCATACCAAATTGGAAAATGCCTGCTAAGAAGAATTTCCACAGAGCCCAAAGGCCATCGCAGAACTTGGTTCAGACGATCAGAAAGATTAATTGGAGCAGATCGCTTGAATGCAGGGCGAGGAGGCATACAGTATATTGATCGCCAACCACGAGAGTGCATTTTAAAGCGAGTCAAAATATCTTCTGTCACAGAACCATATATCCAACCAATCTGCACAAGATACAAAATCCCAATCCATTAAAAAATTAAATCTCAGTTATGCTAGGCCCAAAGAACCAAATATAAGCACTATTATTCACAAATTGGTGGTTATGGTTTTACCTCTTTTCCCCAATCTGACTTGTCTTCATAACCACAGCTGATTACATGGATTGCTTCTTTTAATAAATCAGCAGGAGTTGCAGATTGTGGCACGCCGCTATTCTCCATTTGAGTGGATGCCACAAAGACAAGGGATTGACCAAATTTTTTCTCCAAGCTTTTTTGGAACACCAGCGGGGATTTTTCATCATCAAATCCTGTGTATAGTTAGCAAACAGTGAAATATGTAAGGCAGAGGCAAATATAAAAATGTGGCATCTAGTAGCTTAAGAAGCTGTTTAGAAATTGGCATTTACCTTCCACACCTCCTTCTATGTCTTCCAGACTACTGAATATGGGGATAGTTGAATTAGTTGGCTTGTCTAATTTTTGTGTCGTTGTACTTCTTGTTTGATTTTCTGCTCTTCTTTCTAGGTCCACAACAGCTTGAAAAATGGATCTTACCTTTGTGAGGAGGCTCATAACCATAGAGGGCTTGCCTGTTGAAAACGCACCCTGTGCCCACATAAACAGGCCCCTGTATCCCATCCAAACCCTTCAAATTGATCTGCAAACAATCCAGTACAATATTTTAGTTTCAAAAGCGCATAAAGCAGCATACGCAAATGCAAGTCTGTAACAATGCAATTTGATCAACACTCACATCAAAAAAGACTGTATTGTGATTAGCATATCGATCATTTCTGTCAATGCCATCAAACCTTTGAGGGAACTGAACATAACAGACTTTCTTCCCAAGAAAAACACATGGCCTCACGAAGGGCCCTGCTGTTGTTTATATAATGGTCACAATCAAGATTGAGCATATAAGGGCCATTGGTAAGAACTGCGGAAACACGAAACTGTAATAAATAACAAGAGGAACATTCTTACTAAGAACAGGGTTCGATTTCAGCAGCAGCTCACTCTTAGCTCTGAGATTCTCTTCAGTGAACTGTTCATCGATACGTTTAAGAGCAAGTGCTATGCTAACTGACGCACAATGAAGCGACTCAGAGTCATACCGAACCGCTTTACCTGCCCCTTTTCTCCCGTTTTCTTATTTCAGTTTTCGATCAGCGATCAAAATTCGTTGAATCGTCTAACATCACAGATCCACGGTCGACAATAGAACACCAAGGCGGCTGGGGCAATTCATCTCAAAGGGAAACGCCTTACGGCCTAATTATATACCATCCTTAAAAATACCTAGTTATTCCTCGAATTAGTCCCAAAAGAATACCGGAATGGTTTTGTAACAATGATTTGCAATACATATAAAAATCAATTACAGCAAATTTTATTTGTCATATGCTAAAAGTTGACTTGATGGATCATTCTTTCATACCTCCATTGTAACATCATATAAATGATTCATTCACAAGCATATATTAATGGGACTAGAATTTGAATTTAATGTTTTTCAAATTATGTATGGGGTAATAGAATTGGGAAATAGAAAATGAAAATTAAGGTATTTTATAATTTATTATATTTACATTAACAACTAATTATATTTATATTTGTATACTATTATTTTAGCATTTTGGTTCGATTCAATTTAAATGATTATTTGTAAAGTTATATATATATACATATATCTATATCTATATATATATAATTTTTTTTACTTGCTACATATTATTATTAAATAATAGTATCAAATAAAATTATTAATTTTTCATAATAATAATATCAAAATAATAAGTAACATTAATTATTTTAAGATGTAAATTTCTCTAATTGTAACTCATAATGAGAAAGTAATTTCTGGAGAAAATTGTGTTAGAAAAGTTAAGACATTTTACATTTTGGTTGAATACCTCACTCATCATCCATCATCAAGAACATGAAGAAAAAAATATATGTGAAGAGAAAAGGACAACCAACCTTTATATATAATGGTATCGTTAAGAAACATATTAAAGAAAAGACATTCATAAAATAAAAGAAAAAAATAAAAAATTAATAATAATAATAATAATAATAATAATAATAATAATAATGTTTTATTAATAGTATTAATAAGATAATAATTATTATCAGAAAATGGAAAAAACCAAATCCAAGCCTTTTTACATGGCTTCTGTGGCACTGGTTCTACCTTCAGCTCAGGGCTGGGGACTCGATGCGTGGACTCCACTACAAAGTCATAGGTTTACCGCCACGCTACAACTTCTTGGTGAAGGCAAGGCTCTTCTCCAGAGGATCCATGCTACTTTTCAAAGCAGAGAATTGCGCTTCGAGCCAAATTCCTCTACTCACCATTTCTCGGATTCGGCACACAGCCAAGGCAACAACTGCATTAGGGATGAGGCGTATATAAAAGGAAAAATGAGGGTTCCTGCAACCACTGTACTCATGTTAGTTTAGGCACAGGGTCATGGGAACAACGAGGATTATAGCACTAAATCTGGAAGCAAAAGAGCCACAGATCCAAATGATAATACCGTTAGATCTGCATATGATCCATTAGATCAGGCACACAGAGTGTTGAACAACCTACTAAAAAACCAAATCTTGGGGCAAACAAGCGCCACGACCGCACCCTGACCTGTACAATAGGCCCAAAGCGCAATAAAGGGCCTGAACAGTAAGGTGACAAATGAAGAGATAGCAGATTGGAGCAGATTGGACCCTAAAATCATGGATCTCACACAAACCTTTCTCAAAGCACCGCAAGGCAGGCACTATTGCCTAAGGCTCTGGTAGGGATACAGGATCTGGGATCGGAGATTTAGAATAAAGAGTCTCCTTGGCATACCTACACATGAGAAAAGCCTGATCTACATGGGACACAGATTGCAGGACCATCACACCCTCCAGGCCTACAATATTACTTCGGATTCGACCATCACCGTCAATCTCCGTCTATGGGGCGGATTCTCTAGAACTGTGTCAAAGAACACAAAGAACACAGGCACATTCAAGGACGCAGTCAAAGGCAAATGGAAGGCACCAGTCAATCATACAACTACCTCTAAACTTCAAGGGCCTTACATAGTAGAACAAAAAACTGAGAACCCATCTCTCACCATCGCTATACCCGAGGTAAATACCATATACTTAGAGCTACATACCAATGCAGTCATTTATTGTTTTAATGGTTTATGGCCCAGATCTGATGTACTGCATCAATGGCTACATACATACTGGACAACCAAATGCGAAATCTACTTATGCCCCAAGGGGTTTTTCATAGTAAGATTCAATATAAAAGAGGAAATGGACAATATCCTAAATGACGAACCATGGTTCTGGGGTAGTGCTAGATTCTTCATCACCCCTTGGTTTCTAGAATTTGATGCCAACACAATGGTGGTATCAAAGATGCCAGTTTGGGTTAGGTTGCACAACCTCCCATTACATTTTTGGCACCACCAGGTTTTAATAGCTATTGGGAATACCTTGGGTAAATTCATAAAGACTGACAAGAAGAGACTCATAAAGGGAATATTTACTTTCACTAGAATATGTATCAAAGAAGATCTCAGTCAAGGACTGCTAGAAAGTATTATATTGAACTTCAACAATACATAGTGGATACAACCTTTGGATTATGAAAACACAGTGTTTTGATGTCATGGATGCCTACAAACAAGCCACCTGCTTAGCATGCACACAAACAAGAAATATCCCCAACAGGAACAAGTAGAAACAACAGAAATCGAAAGGATGGCAATATACAGAGCCATTGGTGAAGGAAGAAGACACAACAGAGAATGCAGAAAACAATGTAGAAGAAGACGAACAAATAGTTCAGGACAGTAGACAAAAAGAAGAGGAAGCCTCCAAAAACCCCATGTAGCAACAAGGTTCCCAGCTAACAGGAAAGGAAATACCTGACAATAAGAGAGCTCATGGATCATAAGGATCCATGAGTTATCCATTGTAACAGCTACCCCCAATATGGGAGGATGGCGAAAGGTGGAGAAGAAGAAAGGGAGAAAACAATAGTTATTTCAATATTTTATTTTTTACTTTTTTTACATCTTTTTGGTTTTGGTGAAAGCCCGAACAGAACATGCATATGCTCTTCAACATCTACAAAATGTAATTTTGTCTTATGAATAAAATTACGACTTTTCCACGGGAAAAAATGATAATAATTATTATGAATATTAAATATATTAATAATTATTTAGAAAATAAATATTTTTTTTATTAATCAAAATATTATTAAAATAATAAAAAACCTAAAATTTATTGATAATAAATTAGCAAATAATAATTACTCATATTTTAATATAATTAATGAAACTCAATAATAATAATAATAATAATTATTATTATAACAATAATAATAATTATAATTATAATTATAGTTATTATTATTATTATTATTATTATTAATTCTCACCATCACTATCTTAATTGCAGTTTTTCATTCTTTTTAGTGCTTTAAAAACATTAAAAAAATAATAAAAAAGATTTACTTTAATGGAAACTTATATTTATACATTTAAAAATAAGTCTTGCATTTGAAGGTGCACTCTTTCCCATTACATTGGGCAGAATAAGGTTCATAAGGCATTTTTAGATTAAAACCACGGGACGAAGTTTACATGTTTTTCCTAAATTACATTCTTGAAATGATGTGTCTCTTTTAAGATTAATATCACGAGACAAAGTTTACATGTTTTTCCTAAATTGCATTCTTCAAATGATGTTTTGCATCGAATAGCTTCGGGTTGTTCATATTTCATTTTAATAGATGTATCAGTAGATTATTTAGATATAATTTCCAAGTTTTGTTTTTTTGGGGATTAATTGGATTTCTTTTAGTTTTGAGGAATAAATGTCTTTACTTTATGATTCACTATCATGGATGATGATTGAATAGATGGATATGATGGATGGTAGTTAACTATAATCTCAATACTATGATGGATGATGATTGAATAGTTCGATATGATCAATTGTAGTTAATTTTTATATAGTTTAACTATAGTTAATTATAAACATCTATAGTAAACCATGGTCATGTACTATGATTAAAAATAATTTGTTAGGTTGACAATAAGTTATTTATCGATAGATCACGATACTTTTACTAATTAGTGTTTATTTTAATTGTCAAGTTGACTTTTATTGACTATGATGCCCATATTAACTATAATTGACCATATTAACAATAGGTAAAGATAGTTAATATATGATAATGTATCACTTAATGTATAATTAAGATATTATAAAATGTGTAGACTAATATATTATTAATGTGTGATTAATCTTATATGGAGCTCTTATTAATGTTATATAAATATTATAGTAATGTTATTAATATTATATATATATGAAAATTAAATATTAATAATATATTAAATATAAATGTATTGATTATGTAGTAAGTATGTATTGTATTAATAAACTAATTATTGATGAATTCATGTCTTAATTTATCAATAAAAGTAGTATTTTTTAATAAATTATTAATATTTTAATTTATAAATTAATGGCAGAAGTGTCCTCAGACACGTAATTTTATTAATCAGAAAAAAAACAATTACATAATTGATTTTGCAAGAGTTTACACCCGAACAACCAAACACTCTTGTAATGAGCTATTTATAAGCTCCATGTCCTAACTACCTCTAATTATGGATCACTTATTAAATAACAAGTGTCCATTTACATTAAATGCTATTCAAGCCAACTAGCTAACTAATCTCCTAAAATAGAGCCTAAGATATGACACATTTGGAGAGTCATATCTAGTTACAACAATATTCTAATTTCTAATTGTATCCATTAATTAATCATTCTAGAATATTAATTATTAATTTAATTTCTTAAATTAATAATTATTTTATTTCAATTTTATAACCTATGATAATAAATTATTTTTGGATCATCTAACATTCCCCCCTATGATCCAAAGATACATTACAACAGATACCAAGTTCATCCCTGAACTTAGTAAATTTTATTCTGCCAAGCGGTTTCGTGAAAATGTCGGAGATCTGATCTTCGGAAGGACAATAAACTGGTTTGAGGACATCTTTGGCAATGAGAGACCTGATATGATCATACTTGGTGTCCACATGCTTTGTTTTTGAATGAAAAACTGGGTTCTTAGCAAGTTTGATGGCTGACTGGCTGTCAATGAACAATGAGGTAGCTTCTCCCTGAGAAATTCCCAAGTCCTGCAAAATTCGGCGCAACCAAACAATTTCACATGCTGCTTCCCATGCTGAAATGTACTCTGCTTCTACTGAAGAAGTGGCCACGGTAGCTTGTTTTTTACAACTCCAAGATACTATTGCTGACCCCATATTCATTAAATAACCTGATGTTGATGCTCGATCATCAATACTCCCAGCAAAGTCGGCATAAGAATATCCACCAAGTACAAAATTTTTAGTCTTTGTGTAAAGAATATCAAAATCTTTTGTTCCTTGGATATATCGAAGAACTCTTTTGGCTGCATTCCAGTGGCTGTCTCGTGGTTCCTGCATAAAACGTGAAAGAATACTGACTGCATAAGATAGATCAGGACGAGTATTTGTCAAATAAATCAAGCTGCCAATCAACTATCTGTAAGTTGTACTGTCCACCATTTCCCCCCCCTTCAAATTTTGAAAGTTTCAAGTTTTGCTCCATGGGGGTGAGAACGGGCTTGCAATCTTGCATGCCAAATCGCTGAAGAAACTCTGCGGCATACTTACTCTGAGAAATGAAAATATGATGTGGACGTTGGAAGATTTCAACTCCAAGATAGTAGTGAAGTAATCCCAAATCTGTCATCTTAAAACCTGCATGTAACTCTTTTTTCACCTGTGCAAGATGATCATCATGATTGCCAGTGATGATCAAATCATCTACATACATAACAAGAATTACCATATTTTTTCCCTGTTGTCGCACATACAAAGTATCATCAGATTCACTTCGTTGAAAACCAACTTTCTTAAGATAGTCATCCATCTTTGCATACCAGGCTCGGGGAGCTTGTTTTAATCCATATAAAGCCTTGATCAATTTGCAGACTTTATGTTCTTGTCCTTCAACTTCAAAACCTGGTGGTTGGGTCATATACACTTCCTCCTGTAAATCCCCGTTGAGAAAAGCACTTTTCACATCCATTTGATGAACTTTCCATCCTTTTTGAGCGGCCAATGCAAGTGTTAATCGGATGGTGTTCCATTTAGCTGTTGGAGAAAATGTTTCTTCATAATCAATGCCTTCCTGCTGCGCAAAACCTTTTGCGACAAGTCGTGCTTTATACTTGTCAAGTTCACCCTCCTGATTATACTTAATTCTGTAAACCCATTTACAGCCTATGGGTTTAACATTTGCTGGACAATCAACAAGTTTCCAAGTGTTGTTATCAATTACTGCTTGATATTCTACAACCATAGCCTGTTGCCATTCTTTATGTTTTACTGCCTCTTTGTATGTGGAAGGTTCAGTAAAATCATTTGCTATCAAGGCAAAATTGCCTTCACTTCTATGTGTCCTTCTGGTGCCAGTTTTATTCTGTTCATTAGTCTTGACATCTTTCAAAAGTTGAACTGCCCATTTCGGAAGTTGGTTCTCACTTGTTTGTGCTTCTGTAAAGTCCCCATCATTGTAAAGAGGATTAATATAAACTGATGTACGTAGTTTAGGTGAAGAATGTGGAGACTCACTGTCTGAAGAACTGCTGCTGCTTGGAGATGCGGATGAACTGCTAGAAGACCCAGATGATGTTGTTGATGTAGATGGACTGGATGACTCATCTTCAGAGGAAGGAAAATCAAGTTCATACCAATTTGGTGAAGTTGGTTGACTTTGCATTTTTCCATTTCTTTTACTTCCCTTAGTTT
Source organism: Pinus tabuliformis (assembly GCA_031772625.1). NCBI lineage: Eukaryota > Viridiplantae > Streptophyta > Pinopsida > Pinales > Pinaceae > Pinus > Pinus tabuliformis. The sequence continues at coordinate 727,206,758 of CM062819.1, forward strand.
CTAATTTGTGAAGAAGATTTTCAATTTCTTCAACACTTTTACTCTCTGTTTCATCAAAAATGACATCCCTACTCACAATGAATTTTCCATTGGTCAAAAGACGATACCCTTTCTTCTCATCAGAATAGCCAATCATTGTGCATTTTAAACTTCTTGAGTCAAGCTTAGTTCGTTTTTCTTTCAGAACTAAAGCATAACACACTGACCCAAAAACTCTAAGATGTTTAACTCGAGGTTTGAAACCAAACCAAGCTTCATAAGGTGTGATTCCGTCTAAAGAAGCAGTTGGAGATCTGTTTCTTAAGTAGACAGCTGTATGAATTGCTTCCGCCCAATATGTTGGACTTAACCTCTTGAAGGTTAACATGGATCTCGCCATTCCTAACAAAGTGCGATTCATTCTTTCGACTACTCCATTTTGTTGTGGAGTGTAAACATTAGTGAGATGTCGTCTTATGCCATTTTCACTGCAATAAGTTTTGAATTCATTTGAAGTGAATTCTCCCCCATTATCCGTCCTAAGAGTACCTATCTTTTCTTTGACTTCATTTTCAACAAGTTGGCGAAAAATTTTAAACTTATCAAATGCTTCTGACTTGTTCTTCAAGAAGTAAACCCAAGTCATTCTGCTGAAATCATCAATGAATAGTAAGAAATATTTGCAACCACCAAATGAAGTTTGTAGTGGACCACAAACATCACTGTGAACTAGTTGTAGCTGTCTGTTTGCACGCCATGAACTTGTTGGAAAACTTTCTCGATTTTGTTTGCCATAAATGCAAGCTTCACATTTTGCATTTTCCCTTTTGAATGTGGGAAGTCCTTTAACCATTCCTTGTTTCTGCAATTGGGAAAGACTCTCAAAATTCAAATGTCCATATCTTACATGCCATAGTATGATAGGTGAAATACCTGTAGTCACTGCCCCTGCAAAATCAGAATGCCTTGGAATAACTGTCCCTTTCATCCGTAACAGTTTTCCATCTTCATAACCTGTCATAACTGTTTTCAAGTTCTGTTTCACTGAATTAATCTTCACTAAACCATCTTCCATAATCACCTGATGTCCTGCTTGTCGAATCGTGACTAAAGAGAGAAAATTTTTCTTGAAACTAGGTACATACCATACATTGGAAATCAATTTTTCTCCAATGTCAGGGAGAAAAACTTTCACTACTCCTTTTCCATAAGGAGTATGTTTGGTATCATCAGCAAGAAAAATTGAATTAAGTTGGCATTCTTGAAAATTCCAGAAAAAATCACGTCGACAAGTCATGTGCTGAGTTGCCCCGGAATCCAAGATCCAGGCATCTTCATAGTCACTTCTAAGATGGGATGAAATTTGTGATGCTGGTGAGGAAGTAAAAACATATTCTGAGTTATCTTCATCTTGATCATTTGCAAATTGTGATGAATGCTGCTGAAACTTGGGAATTTTATGAAGTGATGTTCAACAATCTTCAGCATAATGGCCAACTTTGTTACATCTTTGACATACAATTTGACTTAAGTCTCTTCCTCTTCCTGAAGATTGTCCTCTGCCTCTGCTTTGACCTCTATTTTGAGATTGTCCTCTACCGTGACTATTATATCCTTGTCCTTGAAAATTGCCTCTTCCTTGGTTGTTTCCTCTACCTTGAAAATTATTTCTTCCTCCTCTGTTAAAATTGTTGCCTCTGCTTTGGCTTCGACCTCGATTATGTGTTAATTGATTCTGATTCCATCTGCCTCTTCCTCGAGAACTATCTGCTGATGACTTACTTGTGTTGGCTTCTGTGAGAAAAACATCTTCACCAACTTTCTTCTTCTTCCCAAAAGTTTTATCATGTTGACTTAACATTTCACAAAGTTCATCAAACTTTAGTTTTTTTAATTTCCCAGTTACTTGTAAGTCTTTAAAAAATGCGTATAGGAAGAAGGAAGCCCAGCAATTACAATTGTGACCATAAAGCTATCATCAATTGCGGGAAAACCAACATTAATAATTTCCTGCTTAATATTCTTTAGTCTGGAGAGATATTCAAGAATATCACCATCCTCAGTTAATTTTTGTTGCAACAATTTTAACTGTAAATCAACCTTCTTTGATTCAGGCTGAGTATCAAAGAGGCCTTTAAAAGTTTTCAAGGCAGTCCATGCATCTGTGGCATTTTCTATATGTACATACATTTCATCATTTACAAAAGCTTTAATAAGAGCTAAGGCTTTAGCATTCTTGATTTCCCATTTTGCCAGTGGATCTGCATCTATGGGTTTATTCGGCTTAACATCTCCAGCACATATTCCCTGCCATAATTCATTGTAAATGAGTGTACTTTCGATGAGACGATGCTATGTTTTATAAGATTTGGTGCCTTCTAGTTTGTCGGAATCAGAAAATAAATTAATCAACTTAGACATTTTTAGCGTTGAAGAGATGCACCAAGAAGCAGAATAGAAAGGACAAGATAGTCAGCACAACACACCACGCAAATAACACGATCTATCGGGGCTTGGCCTTAACCCTCGAATAGTCGTCAAAACAGGAGAATATTGACTGAGCTTTGCACTTGGCTCTAGTCAATTTCTCAAATTTTACAAGGCAACTTTCAAAATTTGACTTTTTACAATAGTGCTTTTGCACAATCTGGTAAAAAAATTTACCCCCCCTCAAAGTAAAATTACTTTAAGTTACAAATATGATGATGCCAATTAAAAAAATAGCTTCTTGAAAACAAATTATCAAACACACCTTATCTCTCCAAGTTACAAATAAAACTCCTTATTACTCCAAAAATCATAAATTTCAAAACACCATCCTTATTACTCCATGACATGTATTTAAAAAATATACTTTTAAAAACCTCACTTATCACTCTATTACAAAGCTTTAAAAAACACTTTTATAAAGCTCACCTTATTTCTCCACACCTTACATACTCCCCAATTTCTTCACACCTTATCGCTCCATTAAAAAACCTTTATAATCACTTTTACATAACAATGTGATAAAACTTTCAAATCACTTTCCAAAAGTTATTTATAAAAAGAATGACGTGAAGATTTAATTTGGGAAAAGTAAGTAATATGAAATAATGATTTAATGACCTGTGAGTGTGAGTGAAACCATTTTGTTGGCTCCTTCACGGCTTTCCTTTTCACAGCGTTAGAGAGATCAATGTCCGCCGTTCGAATTCCCGCGATCCATTCAGAAGCGAGGCAAGAGATTGCAAATTTATATCAGAAAGGACTCCACTAATGCTCTGCTATATATGCTGGCAGATCTCAAATTTTAAGCGTGTTTGAAACGTTGACACAAAAGGCAACCACTAACACATTGCAACCGGTATGAACAATCATGCGGATACCAGAATAATGAATGCGGAATCAAGTCAGCAGCGCGATGGTCTCCAAGGACCAGCAGGATTCCGCTGTTGGTTATTTCACTGTAATTCGAAGGCCAAAAAACTCATTCTTTAATATGCCATCACATATGGAGTTATCAACAGTAAATCCGCTCTGCAATGTCAAGTCTTTCAATGCCCACAATCTTTTGATTGTGCCATACTCGATAGAGTATGAAAATTATTTGAAAGATGCAGCCGGCTTTCAATCAATCAATTACAGAGATTAAATACACCATTCGACAGCACTGAAATCCGCTGTCTTCTGCAAATGCTTCTCGGCTTGTGACATTTCCTTTCAACGAATCCAGGCATCACTGCAACATAATCGCCAAGACAGCCAAAACAACCAACAACTCGAAACTTCCATAAATATACATCGATTTGAATGTTTTTAAAAGGACTTTTTTAAAAAACATTAAAATATACAGCGCTGTCCTCTTTTTTTTTTTTTTAATTCACTCAAACGATTTGAAAAAATCATCAGATTTGCATTTGCAGTTGTTTTTAAAATGATTTTAGAATGGGCAGATCTAAAAATAAAAAAAAAATTTTTTTTTTTTTTGCAAATTGCATACCAATTTTTTGGTGATCACTTCAACGGAGTTGAGCTTTTCCACAGCGGGAATCTCTTCCTCAAATCAACTGCAGCATTAATGGAACTCTGATACCACAATAATGACAAAAGTGTCCTCAGACGTAATTTTATTAATCAGAAAAAAAACAATTACATAATTGATTTTGCAAGAGTTTACACCCGAACAACCAAACACTCTTGCAATGAGCTATTTATAAGCTCCATGTCCTAACTACCTCTAATTATGGATCACTTATTAAATAACAAGTGTCCATTTACATTAAATGCTATTCAAACCAACTAGCTAACTAATCTCCTAAAATAGAGCCTAAGATACGACACATTTGGAGAGTCATATCTAGTTACAACAATATTCTAATTTCTAATTGTCTCCATTAATTAATCATTCTAGAATAATAATTATTAATTTAATTTCTTAAATTAATAATTATTTTATTTCAATTTTATAACCTATGATAATAAATTATTTTTGGATCATCTAACATAAATTAGTAAATTAAATGTTAATGTGTGTTACATTGATGCTGAATTAGTATATAAATATTGTAAATGTGGATGTTAATTTAATTTTTAACATTAATATTAATATTAGTAGTCTTTTTTATTATTGATATACATTAAGTCAATGTTAATGTTAAATTCAATATTACTAAAAATATTACTAACAAAATTAATACTAAGATGAATTATTATCTAAAATATTATCATTATTATATTAATAATATGTCTATATTATAACTTATATTATAATTAATGTATTTGTGTAATAATATTGTTGTTGTTGTTGTTGCTATTATTGTTATCATCAAAGGAACGTATCTTAAGTGGTATGGTTCATGATTTTTGTCTAAAGTAGTGGCGGTTCAAGTATTCATAGTTATGTTGACCCTTGTGGCATTTTTGAAATATTGGTTCTACTAGGTGAAATAATGGCACATGTTTCTACGAAGTTAGTGCTTTAGCCCTTTTGTATATGTCTTTGATGTTTAATAAATGTGTATGCATATATGTTGATAATTATATAACAAATGGATGTTTAAAAAATAACCAACTTTCATTGTGAATTTCACTTTCCCTTTTGTATATATGTTTGATGTTTATAAAATGCATATGCATATATGTTGATAAATATATAACAAATGGATGTTTGGGGAAAAAAACAAAATTCATTGCCATTTTTCACTTTGGTCATTGATTGACACTCTCGAAATAATTTTACTAAGAAATTTGAGAGTATAGAGATTAGCACAACCAAAGTAAATAAATGTGATTAATATATGTTGATAGGTATATATCAAATACATGTACAATCACATTAATAAATATGACACTACATCAATAATTATTAGATGTATGGTAGATATTTAATATTGTCATTTTAATATTGGGTATTAATATTAGGGTTTTAATATAACTAAGCACAAGTTAACTATTCAACTAAGTGAGTAAGTTGATTTGACATTGAAACCCAACTATCAAACCCTAATACTAATATTAATTGTTTGACATGTTTGACTGATTTAGTTGACTATGTGTCACACCCCATACATGGGTGAATATTAGTTAATTATTTACTAAACACTTCAGTTATTTATGATTGTTTAATAGTATTTTATTCATAAAACTGAAGTTAGAAGGTTAACACGAACTTCAAGAAATTAATTTGATTTTGATGTGAACATGTTAATGAATATATTTTTTATTGTATATGTATGACGTGTTGTTGGATTGATGTGTCTGGAAAACTCAAACAAGAGACCTTGAATAGTTTTTCTAACTACAAGGAAGTTAAGTGGTCATGTTTTCTTGATCCTTCTTTGGGAAGAGATAAAAGGATCTTGAAGGAAGGAAAAAGGGGTTCTTTTTCCTTTCCTATGAAAGAAAAATCGAGTTTGTTGGAGAAGGAAAAACTGGACCAAGAAGTGCAAGTGTTGTGCACAGTGGATGAGAATTCTTCTTGAGTTGGGTTAATCCCAATGAAACTCTCTACATATTGGCCGGTCTTAATACTCGACTGTAGAGTCATGAGGTATTCAAACGATTGGGAAAGATCAGGAAAGGTCACTACCCTAATAGAATAAAATACTTGGTAGTTGGAAATCTTGGGGGGATTTGGATGTGATTATAGAACTTATAGGAAGGGAGGAGGGTGCTCCTTTGCTTGATTTTCCAGACTGTCTAGTAGATATTTAAGTGTTTTCTTTAATACATGAAAACTAGCATAAGGAATGTAGCTAAAGCTTGTAAATAATAGGCTTGTTCCTAATTCAAAAGAATAAAACAATATAGAGATATATTAATATTGTTTCATTAGTCTTCTTGAAATAATTTGTTATAAGTATATTGTTTTGTAACTACTAAAAGTATATGTAAATATAGGTATATTTACTTATGCAAAGAAAACACAATTGTTGTTGTATTTACTGAGCATAATCGAATGAAGTTAACAATAATTCGTATCATGTAAATGTATTGGGTAAGAGGTATATTAATGGTATGCTAATAATGAAATATGCAGATCCGAGGACAAAAGCTCTATATAACCCTAGTGAGGTCAAGTGGTCTGACTTTCGATTATTCAACGAAAGCAATCAGGTTTCAGTTCAAAGCTCCTTCAACGTGGAAATGAAAACAAAACTATTGGTGTGGGGAAACGCCCAAGCACATAAACAGATATTATAATGAAAATATCAGAAGGAACTAAACTCTTAAGACAACATTCAAACATTGAAAAACCAGAGGTGTTGGAGAAACTATAACATTGCCATCTCTCAAATGTGAAGGTTGTAGTAATGAGTAAATATCTACGTAACTTATTTTACAATAAAAGTACTGATTTTTGAGCATAAAATAGAAAGGACTCATACCCATTAACAAAACGAAGAAAAATGAGTGTGCAGACCCAAAAACATAAAGGGTTACAATAACATAAGTTACACAATGCTAATTAAACATGGTAGTCATTGTTTTAGAGGTGTAATTAATAGATTTCCACTAGAACCATTATCATTACTAGAACAAGTGTTAAATACAAATTAAACAAGTTTCCATTATTTCCCATGTACTTATCAGGCCAAAACCTGCACCACAGAATGAGAAAAAGAAACCACAAGACTGGAGGTTTCCAACCACCATAACTAGAAAGAGTATAACTTATTTCATTTGTTGACCAAAACCCTCAGCTGGAAAGCTAGTGGGGAGGAACGTTATGTAACCATGGAAACTTGAACGAAGTCCCTGGGAAAAGTTGAGGGTAAGTTGGAACACCATAAGACTCTTGCATCTAAGGGTGAAACCATTAGAATAGGATCATACTTGCAATCACAGAACACAACCATCAAGAAGAAGGAAACTACAATCGTCTGAAAATTTTGCACCTAATTTAACCACTGTAACGTAGCTCAAATGTACCTTATCGAGTCAATTGTCTATCACAGCTCCATAATTGTGAATGACATAGGAGAAATTTTAGCTTACAAGAAAATAAGCTATCACAAACAATTAAATTGTAGGAGAAAGGATTCCTTACAGTTTTCTCACCTGAATTCACCATAGTAGTATTAAACGAAACCAGAGATGTTGCAAACCAAGCTTGCATTAAATTTGTACATGTAAGGACTGAAGAGGGAGTTAGTGGTTGAATTTGCAAAGAACCTAGAGTCTACAAAGGGATTGTGTGTGAAAATCCTACCTAGGTGGATACATGATGTAGAGGGTTTTGAGGCTCAAAGCTTTTTCATGTGGTGGGAAGAAGTTCGAAACCAAACACAAAGCAGAAATAGAGTCAGAGAAAAGAACCAAACTATGGTTGGGTTAGCGTTTGGGGGTAGTGTAGTACCTTTACCACCCCAAAATTTGTGAAGTCGTTGGATCGCCATCTTAGTCTACGATGAACGTGAGACCACTTGTCAACTCAGCAAACTGTAAATCATTCCCCTAGAAGGTTCATGTATAGTTGAGAAGGTCGTGTGGGAAGCACCTGAATTAAGTGCCAAGATATAAAGTTGAGGCCTTATTGGGTGATAGAGAATTCATGGAGTGATATTCTTTTAACAATAATGTTTTTGTCACATAGATAAACTGAAGAAGAAAACAACATGATAAGAGGAGTGGGATTCACCCCACCATAGCAATGATCAAGAGGAGCTGGGCAGATCCCATATGGAAGACCCAAAAAAAGTTTTGGATGAGCTAGGAAAACACAGTCCTAATACAAACGAATAGTTAATGGAGACAACACAAAAGCTGTGAGCTAAAATGTCCAATCTGAGGGCTGATAATAAAAGGTTGAGGCTCAAGCAAGAGAGAATTATGAAGAGTCTGTCAAATAGGTAGAAACAACAACATCCAAATCCCAATCCGAAGGATGGAAATAGGAAAGTGATGCAGCAAGAGGGGGAACAAAACCTAGATCTTGAGGAGCTCTAATTGACAATGAAAAGGAATTATAAAATGCCTTGAGTGGCAGACTAAATAAAAAAAATAAAATAGAGCTCCAAGAGGAATTTAAAAAAATAAACCTCCAACATTTTATGGAGATAAGGAAGAGGTCATTGAAGTATGGTTGATCAACAAGAATAAGTATCTCCAGATCTATGATTATGATGATAATATTAAGGCGAGGTTATCACTTTATCAGCTTCAGAGCAAAGCCACACTCTAATGGGAGGAAATTAAAATAGTACGAGGGATCGATGAATAAGAAGTGACATGGGACAATTTTCAGAAACATTTTAAGGATAAATATTTGATAAAATGCTTTTATGATGAAAAAGAAAAATAATTCCATGATTTGAGGTTGGGACAATAGATAATGGATGAATTTATCACAAAATTTACTTCATTGTTAAGATATGTTCCTTATATTTGAGAGGAGAAGGCTAAGGTGCAATGTTTACAAACAATTTTTCAACATTCATGAAGGAGAAACTGGAGTTTGATAATCCAAAGACCAAAGATGATGCGATCCAAAAGGATCAAATTTCATACTAATAGATGAAGCTAAAACGGGAATTTGGCAAAGGGTGGTCAACTAAGAAAGGATAATTCTTTTTACAAAACTATAGAAATGTTAAAGTTGTTGTAAACAGGGGGGGGTACACAAAAATAAATTTAATGGACCACTTGGAAGGGATTAGCAGAAGAACCGAATGTTAGATGAATATAAGAAAACAAAAGAATCAAGGAGGTTAGAATTAAACCATCCATCAAAGCCTCCTCTGCAATGTTGGGGATATGGGGAGACCAACTATTATAAAAATTCTCCTCACCATACCAGAATATAACCGATTGCTAATATCTAGGAAGCCTCTATGGTTAGTGAGGTAGCATGGAGTATTTTGCGAATCAATGTTTCAATGGAAGATCATCAAGTGGAGTATGAATTGACGATGATGGAATTTGAGCGTAAACTAGCTAATCAATTTGTCTCAATTTTAATAGACCTTGGGGCTAGTTTGAGCTACATTAATCCTAAGGTAATTGAGTTATGTCATTTTCTGAGTATTAAATTTAAAAATCCATGGTTAGCACATTTACCCATTGGGTAGAAGTGCAGGGTGGTTGTCAAAATAGAAAAATGCGATGCTGAAATAGATATACAACAAGTTAACGTGACCTTAAATGCACTTCCTTTGGGATATTATGATGTTCTAATTGGAATGGATTTGCTGGAGAAGCATTGGTCCCTGGTAAACTGTAAATAAAAGGCTTCTAGTTTCCTTACTAATGAAGGATACAGGCAGGTTTTGTAAGCTATTCAGAGAGGTATAAAGTTGTGACTCATTACAGCCAACCAGTTAAGAAAGTGTATGCAGAAAGGTTGTCAACTCTATGTGGTACCCGTTGGGCTTATCAAATCGAAAGATAAAATAACAGCTCTAGAAAACATACCCGTGATACAAGAATTTGTAGACGTGTTTCTGGAAGAGATACCAAGATTACCACATAAGCCAAATAAAGATTTTACTATAGAGTTGATTCCAAGAGTAGCCCCAGTATCGAAGACTCCTTACCACATGAGTATACCAAAATTAACAAAATTAATATTCCATCTGCGGGAGTTACTCAAGAAATGATATATCTGCATGAGTGTGTCTCCCTGGCGATTTGTGGCATTGTTTATAAAAAAGAAGGAAAGTACCTTTCGGTGGTGAATTGAGTATTGAAAATTGAATAAATTGATTGTTAAGAACAAATTCCCTCTCCCAATAATTGATGATTTATTTGACTAGATGAAAGGCTCAACCATGTTTTCTAAAATAGATTTACAATTCGGCTATCACCAACTCAGATTCAAGGAGGAGGATATTCACAAGATAACATTTTGAAACCGCTATGGTCATTATGAGTTTGTTGTCTTGCCTTTTGGTCTTTCCAATGCCCCAAGCACATTCAGGAGCCTAATGAATTGTATTTTTCATCCTTATGCAGATAATTTTTTATTTTTTCATTTTTTCATTTTTTTATAATTGATATTCTAATTTATTAAAGGAACTTAGAAGAACATAAAGAATATCTTTGGATATTGTTGCAATTCTAATTTCTTTAAGGAATAAATTCAGTATTTTGGACATGTTATTTCCTCAAGAGGCTTGGTAGTGGACCTTGTAAAGATCAGGACCATTATGAACTATTATGTTCCCAATAATTTAGTAGATATCAAGGCCTTTATGGATTTGAACGAATATTTCCGTAGTTTTATTGAGGGATTTTTTTGGATTGCTTATGCTATCACTTCCTTGAAAAAGAATGGAAAAGTGTTCAGGTGGATAGAAGAGTACCAACAGATCTTTGAAAATCCAAAACATTTATTAGCAATGGCCCTTGTACTAAAACTTACTAATTGGGACAAAGAATTTACCGTGTGCATAGATTCTTGCCAAGAAGGCATTGGAGGAGTCTTAATGCAATATGGAATGGTCATAGATTATGAATCCCACTAGTTGAAGGAGCATGAGCAAAGGTATTCAGCTTATGACCTAGAGCTAATTGCAATCATTCATTCCCTTAAGGTTTGGTGACATTATTTATTGGGGAAGAGATTTTGTTAATGATAGATTATAGTATTTTAAATAATTATTATAAGCAACCTAACTTAAATTTCTTCAAGCTAGATGGATTGTGTGCCTAAGTGTGTTCGACTTTGACATCAAAAATTTCAAAGGAAAAGGAAATTTCGTAGTAGATGCGTTGAGTAAAAAGATACAGCATCTCTATGAAATTACCTACAGTCAGATAGAGGTTGATTTTTCTATGAAAATTGAAGAATCTTCCCTCAGAGATCTGGAGTATCAATTTTTGTGGTTGTAATGTAAAAAAATGAAAAATGCAGGACAACAATCATATTATGATATAAATTACTGTAATTTGTTATATTTTAAGGGGAGAATATATGTTCCCAACCCTATGGCGAATAAACAGTTTATATCACCAAAGCCCTTATGCCACACACCCTGGATATCAAAACTTGTTCTCTGCAATTAAGAAGAATTATTTGTGGCTGAATATGAGGAAAGATATTGTGGAGTATTAAGCTAAATGCTTAGAATGTCAGCAAGTCAAGGTGGAACACCAGCACCCAGTTAGACTGCTTCACCCTAGAAGTACTTGAATGGAAGTGGAATTGGGACACTATTTCATTGGATTTTATAATGGATTTTCCATGATCCAAAAAGGAAAATTATTCCATTATGGTGGTTGTGGTTGAATTGAGTAAGGTTTCTAATTTTATCCTATTAAATCTAAATTTTGAACTATTCAAATTGCAAATATATTCACACAAGAAGTATTTTGGTTACATGGAATATTAAGAGTAATAATTTCTGACTGATATGTAAATTTCACATATGCAGTTTGAAAGACTCTCTTTACTCTATTGGGCACTTAGGTCCGATTCAATACATCATATTACCCACAAATTAATGGGAAAACTGAACAGGTTGATTATGTACTAGGAGACATTCCTCGCATGTATGTAATGTAGAAATCGATGAAGTGGGAATACTATCTTCATTTAGTCGAATTTTCATACAACATTAGTTATCACAAGTAAATAATAATGAGTCCTTTTGAGGTAATGTATGGGACAAGATGTTGAACCCATATAACCTAGTGTGGTCTGGAAGATAAGTTAAGTTTGGGTCCTAATATCCTAAAAGAGATGGAGCAAGCAGTGATGAGAGTATGAAAAAATTTAAAAACCACACAAGGCAGACAAAAATCATGAGTAGATAGGAAAATAACACACAAGGATTTTCAAGTGGGTGATCACATATACGTTAGGGTTAAACCCAAATAAGTAGCCTCATATGGGTCAGTTGTATAAATCTAGCACCCCGCTATTGTGGGCCTTTCTAAATATTAGAGAGAATTGGACCAGTAGCGTAAAAACTTGCTTTTCCCGACTATATTCATGTACATAAGGTGTTCGATGTCTCTATAATTAAGAAATATGTATATGACCCTAGACACATCATAAATTCACAATATATATAGGTACTAAAATTTACAATATGTATAGGTACTAAATCTATGTCTCATGATGTATGCTTTTTTTAAGTTCATGAATTAATGGAACTAAAATTATAGCATGCATTTTATGCCGTTCAAACTAGACGAAGAGTCTCTAGGAGATCCCGTGTGTATTTTAGAGCAGAGAGAAACAATGATCCAGAGGAAAGTTATCACCCAAGGTAAAGTGCAGTGGAAATGATTTGGCCCTAAGGAGGCCACTTGGGAAAATAAGGAATTAATGCAATGAGCATATCATGATCTATTTTGAGATCAAGTTTAAACACTGAGGACAATGTTTCAAATGAGAGGGGGGAAATGACACACCCCATACTTGGTTGAATACTAGTTAATTAGTTACTAAACGCTTGAGTTATTTGTGATTGGTTAATAGTAATTTATTCATAAAACTGAATTTAGAAGGTTAATAGGAACTTCAAGAAATTAGTTTGAGTTTGATGTGAACATGTTAATGAATATAATTTTTTTACGGTACATATACGATTTGTTGCAAAATTTATGTGTCTAGAAAACTCCAACAAGAGACCCTAAACAATTTGTCTAACCACCAAGCAATTAAATGGTCATGTTTTCTTGATCCTTCTTTGGGAAGAGATAAGAAGATCTCAAAGGAAGGAAAAAGGGGTTCTTTTTCCTTTCCTATGATAGATAAATCAAGTTTGTTGGAGGAGGAAAAATTAGACCAATAAGTGAAAGTGTTGTGCACAGTAGAGGAAAATTCTTCTTGAGTTGGGTTACTCCCAATGGAGCTCTCTCCATATTGGTAGGTTTTTAGACTGGATTGTAGAGCCTTGATGTCTATAAATGATTAGGAAATACCACTGCCCTAATAAGATAAATTGCTTGGTATTTGGAAAGCTTGGGGGGGAATCAAATGTGATTTTTGAACTCGCAGGAAGGGAGGAGGATGCTCGGACGGTGCTCCTCTATTTCAGTTTTTGGATTACATAGCAAAGAAATAAGTATTTTCTTTGATTTAAGAAAACTACAATCAGAAATGTAACTAAATATTGTGAAAGATAAGGTTGTTCCTAATTCAAAATAATAAAATAGTATTGAGATATAATAATCTTGTTTCAATAGTCTTCTTGTAATAAGTTTTGTTATAATTCTAATTTGTTTTAACTACTGAAAGTATATCTACATGTAGGTATACTTATTTATTGTTCCATTTATGATCATAACTCAAAGAAGTTAACAATAACCCGTATTATGTAGAGGTATTGGGTAATAGGTATATTAGTGGTATGTTGATCATTAAATATGTGGTCCCTTGGCCAAAAAATCAGTGTCACCCTAGTGAGGGTAGGTGTTCTGACTTTCGATTATTTAGCGAAAGCACTCAAGTTTCAGTGGGAAGTTTGTTCAATATGGAAATGAACCAATCATATAAACATGTATTACAATGAAAATGTCAGAAAAAACTCAATTGTTAAGACAACATGTAAATGTGGAAAAATGAGAAGCACTTGAGAAACTATAACATTGCCATTTCTCAAATATCAAGTGAGTAGTAACAAGTAAATATATACGTAACTGATTGAACAATAAAAGTAGTGAATTTTGACCCCAAAATATAAATGACTCATACCCATGAACCAATCATATATCAATGAGTGTGCATACCTGAAAACATAGAGGGTTACAATAGAAAAACTAACACAATGTTGATCAAACAGAGTAGTCATTGTTTCGGAGGTGTAATTTATAAATTACCAATAGAACCATTATCATCACCAAAACAAGTGTTAAATACAAATTAAAAACATTTCTATTATTTACCATTTACTTATTAGGAAAAACCGTACAGTACAGTATGAGAACAAGAAACAACAGGACCAAAGGGTTCCAACCCCATAACTAGGTAAAGTATAATTTACTTCATTTGCTGACCGAAACCCTCAACTGGAAAGCCAGGAAAAACCCTACACTACAGTATGAGAACAGGAAACAACATGACCAAAGGGTTCCAACTCCCACAACTAGGCAAAGTATAATTTGCTTCATTTGCTGACCGAAAACCTCAACTGGAAAGCCAGTGGGAAGGACAATGAGGTAACCATGGAAACCTGAAGGGAATACTTGGAAAAATTCGAAGCTAAGTTGGAATGCCATAAGACTCTTGCATGATACGGTGACACGATTAGAACAATATACAACATGCAACCGTGGAACAAAACTCTCAGGCGGAAGGAAACTATAATTTCTGGAAGATATTGCAGCTAATTTAGCCACTGTAACCTAGCTAAAATGTACCTTATCGGGTGAATTGTCTGTCATGGATTCACACCTATGAACGACAAAGGACAATTTTTATCTTACAAGAAAATAAACTGTCACAAGCAATTAACCGTAGGAGAAAGGATTCCTGACAATTTTCTCACCTGAAGTCACCATAGCAGTATTAAAAATAACCGTTGACATCGCAAACTTGTACATGTAAGGACCCGCGTGGGAGTTAATGGTTGAATTTTAAAATAACCTAGAGTCTACAAAGGGATTTTGTGTGTAAATAATAGCTAGGTGGCGACATGATGCAGATGATGTGGAGGCTGAAACCTTTTCCATGCTACGGGAAGAAGTTTGAAATTAGACGTAGAGCAGAAACAAAGTGGGAGTGAGATTTCACATGATGGTTAGGGTAGTGTGGGGGGGGGGTGTATTACCCTAACCACCCCTAAATTCCTATACCCATTGGATCGCCATCTATATCTACGGTGAGCGTGAGAGCACTGGTCAAATCAGCCAACTTCCAACAGTTCTTCTAGAAAGTTCTTGTATAGTCGAGAAGGTCATATGGGAAGAACCTGACTTAACCAAACAGTGCCAACATAGTATGGAATGATCGAAACCTCACCCTTAACAGAGGACTTTATTGTAATACGAGAATTAATCCAGCTAGTGTATAAACCAAGTATGTGTATATAAATTCAACTCCATAGGTGTAATGAAGACCATCTAAATTGTTATACTAATGTTAACTAATGTGGTGATTGCAGAACATAAATTCAACTCCATAGGTGTAATGTAGACCATCTGAATTGTTATACTAATGTTAACTAATGTGGTGATTGCAGAACATAAATGTGTGACATAAATGTGGATCTTAATATATGTCATTAATGTTCATATATTATATATTTTTAAATTTAACGCTTAGCCTACAATAGTGAAAGAGATTTTTTATTTCTATTTTTTTCCGCTGCTACTAATTGGTATGTTTCATGGGTGATTATTACAATATGTTTGAATATTAACATTAATCAATATGTTTGAATATTAACATTAATCAATAATATTAAAGGTGATTATGAAAAGTGTTGATTATAAACAGAATAATGCATTGTCAATTACGTTAATAAATGTTGTTGACTATTTTTGTAATGTTGCATTATGATATTAGATAAATTGCATTGTAATGTAACATTTCTACCACATTTGTCACATGATTATGTTGGATAATTTTTTGTATCATTTTGATGTCACAATGTGACATTAGATTTATTTTCAAATTAGTTCATTTGTGAGAATGTGATGACAAATTGTTTCATCATATTTTAAAAGCATTTATCTTCATTACAGTTTCATAGAATGTTTGATCACATTAGCCATGGCTCACCATGGTGAGCATGAGTTGACCAAAGTTTTCAAAGTTTGATTATGGTGACCATGGTTGACCAAGGATGAACATGATTAAAAATGGTTGACACAGGATGTCCATGGCTAAACATGACCAACCATGGTTGATGATAGCCAACCATGCTGACTAGAGTCGTCAATGGTTAACAATTGTTGATCATGATGATCATAGTTAACTATCATGAATCATAGTTAACAATTGTCAACCATGAATATCATAGTGGATGATGGTTGATTGTGGTCAAACTATCGCTAACCATGTGAGAAAATTATTAAACATAATCTACCGTGTTTTCGCAATGGTTAATGATTATTTTACTGTTGTTGACTATAGATATCCACGCTCACCCTATTTAAAGATCACTCACCATATTTTTACTATTAATGTGTAATATACCTATATTAGAAGTTTCAGTAAAATTCATATAATTACATGAGTCGAAATATTATTACCATTCCCTCTGAGAGTAGTTATAACTTAAAATGAGTTCTTGATAAGCACTTTATTTTCTTTATCCGGGATATGGGTGGACCATTACTTGAATATATACTAATATTATGGTTTTGCACAAATATTATTATTCCTTGATAGGATTGACAATCCGGTTATAACAATGATACCCTTGGTAACTAGAGTTTACCATGGCAGTCAGATTGACTATTACTGACTATGACTGGCGATTGCAACATAAAAACACATATTTGAAATTTTTAAATATATAATATAATGTATAATTAAGAAATTATAAAAGTGTAGATTAATATATTATTAATGTGCAATTAATATTGTATTCAACAACGCTTAATGCTATTTAAATGTTATAGTAAAGTTATCAATGTTATATATATATATATATATAACTTGAGAATTAAATATGAATAATCTATTAAACATTAAATATTAATATATTAGTTATGTATTGACAATTATATTAATAAATTGATTATTGGTGAATCAATACTTTAATTTATTAACTAAATTATTAATATTTTAATTTATCAATTAATAAACTAAATGCTACCATCCACATTGTTGTTACATTCAAATTAATATTAGTGTATTAATGCGGTAATTGTAGTTCATAATGTAATATTTACTATTAATATTTAATAGTAATAGTAATATTAATAGCGAATCTTATTATTAATAAACATTAACTTTGATGTTACTAAAAATATTATTAATATTAGAATAAGTTATTATCTAAAATATTATTATTACATTATTAATATATTTATATTATAGCTAATATGATAATCACTGTAATAATTTTTCACATATAATAATAATAATAATAATATATCTAATTTTGGTAAAATTATATATATATATATATAGATATAACAAAACAATTATTTAAAGTTACATAAGTATATATCTATCGTAACAAAAGTTCTAGAGAGAGTTTAGAGGGAACAAATTTCTTGAGGTATAATGATCTAAGTGGATATTGGTGGCCACCCTCTTATTCCCCTTGGACTCCCAACATTGTCACTTTCATTTTTTTAGTTTCCTTAATTGTAACACAATTCACTATTTTTGGCATTTTTTCAGGTCGTGAACTTTAAGAGCCATTTTGAGGCCCTAAATGATGTTTTCAGGGAAAGCAAAGAGATTAGGAAGTTTCAAATTGAATCACATATTGTTTTTGGCCTATTCTTTAAGATCTTCGAAACAAGGTATTGTGATAGCCAAATGGAGACTGTATGCCAAAATTACAACCCCAAGAAATTGATGGACCAATTTACCTAAACGGGGCCCAGTGTTTTGGCGCTTCATCTCTTAGGGTTAGGTTTTTGGATGTTTAGGGTTTTCCATTGTTTCTCAATAATAAATAGGCCTTAGAGCCTTATTGTAACACAATTCAGAGGCATATAGCTGCCACATCACTTCTCAACGATAAACTACCATCGCCTGAGCTATTTTATTTCCATTATGTTTGTATGAATATTTTTGTATTCTAATGCTAATGAAATGAAGTGTTATTTCTACTATATTTCTATATTTATGGCTATATTTGTAATTTGTTGCATTCATGTTTAATATTAGATCAATGGTATTAGAACAGTCTTCTCTTTCTCTATTTTTCTTTGCATGTCTCCAACGAGGTCAGGGTATAATGAGTTTGGGCTCGATCCGGTTGAACCTTTGCAAGACCAGCCTCACAAACCCCAACGACTTACCATGGTGGAAGAAAATAAAGGTGAGGGGGCAGGAGATCCTTTCAAAATATTGTTGGAGGAAGCCTTGAGTGATAGAGGAACACGTTGAGGGATAACTTTGTCCAAATCCTTCAACAACTACCCACAGATGAAACATCTTCATCCATCAACCACTCTGGAGGTGCCACTTCTTTTAAGGTCCAAGTTAACTTCAATATTCCCATATTTGAGGGCCAAATAGATGTAGATGTTGTAGATAAATGGTTAAATATGTTGGAAGGATATTTTTGAGTTCATGACTTTTCTAATCGGGAAAATATTACTTTTTCACTTCTAAAATCCGCCCCACACATCAAGCACTAGTGTGAAACCTACTATGAAAAAAAGGATGGGAGGGAATTCTCACTATTTTTAGTTGCACCCACTTGGGATTCTTTCTGAGACACCATCAAGGAACAATATTACCCTATCGGGAGCTATGAAGATAAATACATAAAGTGGACCACATTATGACACGAAAGGGACCAATATGTGTTGTAGTTCACAAATATTTTCATACCCTCAACACTCAGTTGGGTATCAAGGATTCTGAGCAGCATTGGGTACTCAAGTATCGCATCTGCCTACACAAGTACATAAAGGAAAATAAGGAGTTCCAGGACATCTCCTTGCTCAGCACCACATATCGATATGATGTGAAGATTGAGAAAAAGTTTAAACAAAAGAAGAAAGACTTTGGATTTATGAATATGAAGCAAGGAAAAGGCACCCCCAAACACAAGAGCAAAGGCCAAAGCCAAGGAAGAGTGACCCAAGACAACCTGCCAAATATGCAAGAAAAGAACAAAAAGACAAAGAAAAATAAGGACACTAGAAAATGGTGTGAGTTCCATAAGAGCTCCACTCAAAACACAAGTGAGTGTCAGGCCAAGTAGTCACTAATGGTTGAGATGAAGGCTTCTTAATCAGATGTATGTTCTGACTCTGACTCAGGACTTAAGAGGGGGAATGACAAAGGGAAGCAGATCATTGTGGTGGAGCATAGTGCGACCTTGGCCACCACCAAAATCAAGAAGAATGAGCTGGAATATCTAGAGGAGGGGGAACGCCTCTTCCACTCACAAATGTCGATGAAAGGTTCTCTGTTGTAGTTCATTATCAACAATGGGAGCTAAAAGAACCTCATTACAGTAGAGGTTGTGAAGAACCTAGGCCTACTGATGAAAAAACATTTGCAATGGTACACCATTGGGTGGCTTCACCAAGGATAAGATCTCCACATCAACCAATAGTGTCTCATCCCCTACAACATCAAGCCCTTCATGGATCAGGTATTATGTTATGTTCCTCCCCTTTAATTTTTTTATGTATTATTAGGACAACCATACATGTAAAAGAGAGATTTTGTATATGAGTCTAGACCTCACTTTGTGATTATTATTTGGGGTAATAATTTGTACAAGATACTGGAGGTAACCCCACCTACTGCAATCTCTTTGATCATTACAAAACAATGTAGTAAGATCACTTCCCAAACCAAGAAATTTTTTGTCCTTATGATTCACCCTCAAGGAAGGAAGATGGTTGTGGCCACAACTTCTAGACAAGGATCCTCCGCATAGCTGTAGCAGATGGTAAGGTTGTGGTGGATTATATGGATATTTTCACCTCACCTACGAGGGTAACAATGCACTGTCAAGTCAGTGACTCGATCAATCTCACCCTTGCTACACCACTACCCAATGAACCGATTTATCAACACTCTATTTTGGAGAACGATGAGATTAAGTGGAAGATTCAAGAGTTGTTGCAAAAATATCACATCATTCCAAGCTCATCACCCTCTAGGAGCTCGATTATATTGGTACAGAATAAGGAAGGGACCTGGAGACTCTATATTGACTATTAGGCGCTGACCAAGACCATTGTCTGAAATAGGTACCCAATCCCATGGATTGATGACCTTATAGACCAGCTCAATGGGGCCAAATATTTCAGCAAGATTGACTTGAAGTCCAACTATCAATAGGTGCCTATTGAACCATATGATGTGTGGCCTTCAAATTTAAGGAGGGCCTTTTCGAATGGTTGGTCATACCTTTCGTGTTGACAAATGCCCTTGCAACCTTCATGATATTGATGGAAGACATCTTGCGACCCTTCATCAATACATTTGTGGTGGTGTATTTAGACGATATATTGATATTCAACCCGAGTTGGGAAGAGCATCTCCACCATATTCGATATGTCCTTCAAACCTTGCGATAACACTAACTGTGTGCCAATTCGAAGAAGGGTGTGCACATGGACCCATCCAAGATATAATTTATTCAGGATTAGCTAGCCCTAACCACTCTTGATCCATAAACTGTTGTGGATATTCCACTGGACAGTTCATCACAACAATTCTCATAATATTATATTAAAAATATCAGATTCTACATTATTACAGTTTTATTTAATCTCTAGATCTATAAAAGTAACTATAATTAGTGCATACATGTAAAATTAAATCAAGTAGAAAACTAGAGAGTGACAAAACAAGACCACACACACATGATACACAAGATATTCTCTCTGGGAAACCCTTTCAGGAGAAAACCCAACTCAAAGTTAAGGCCACTTTGCTCTCTTTCTCTATTTGAAAATATGGCTACAGATACAAAGAAGTAATGTTTTTGGCCTGTGGGCTGCTATAGTGCACAAATGCTCTCTATGTGTTCTACTTCCTATCTCTCCTAGCTATCTTTTCTCAAACACAGAACAAAATTCCCTCGAAAAATTGGAATGCCTCTTCCTCCAAGTGGCCCGGTTATAACACATCTTGATAGCCTACTAGTGGTTAAGTTTGACTACATCAACTCTTAACTAGATTTAAAAAATAGACTCTTCTAAAGTCTTCTACATCACAAACATGTGGCTAGCCAGTTTTCCATGAATAATGGGGGATGATGTGGCATCCTCCCTAACTATAGGTGTGAAAATACAAAGGTCAACTTCTTTGTAGAGTAGCATAAAGAGCTTATACAATTTTGCGACAAAGTTTTACCCACAAAAACGTTGTTTGATGCCTCAAAATGCTCCCGCAAGGTTTCAGACATTGTGTTTACCAAACTGGGTCTCGCTAGTAAAAATGGTCCCATGAGCTAATTCCTCCAATTTTATACTCCAAATGCACTGAGATGGATGCAAAAAAATATAATGATCCAATTCAGATCACACCTATTTTGGCCCCGAAAAGTGTTTACTAAATGAGGTCAGGAAAGTTTTCCTCCACCTTCTCTCCAGTGTACCATTTAGCTTTGTTTGGAAGTTGTCTCTTCAACCCAATCTACCAAAGTTATTTTTTCCCTTGTCTTCTAGTTATGGACCTCTTTTACAAAATTGTATCTTTTGTCGACTCTACCTGAGATTCTGGGGCCAAATCCTCCATAGAAGGTAGGACATGTTCCTCTTCCTGATCTAGCATTGAAGGCTCATAGAGTTTCAAATAATCCACATTTACAATTGTCTAAATGCACATATATGGTGGTAAACTCTGTCGATAGGTATTATCACCCACCTTTTCCAGTATCTCAAGGGGTCATACCTTAGAGCCTTGATTTTCTTACCAGGCCTCTACAGCCTCTCCTTGTTCAATAGTAGCCATACTTTGTCTCCCACCTTAAATGATTTCTCTGTTCTGTGCTAATCATGCCTGGCCTTATACTTCACCTCTAACTTCTATAGTGTTTCCAATACCTATGGATGGATCTACGTAATCTTCTCCATAAATTTTTCATCCCTCAAAGCATCTCTTGTAAGGTCCTACTTCACTCCTCCTTGCTACCCATATGTAATATCCAAAGGTGAAGGTCAAAAATATCCAAAACAAGTTTCAAATGGAGACTTTCCTATGGAAGTGTGGAATTCTCTGTTATACAAATGTTGTATATATATCATATTTTCATCCCAGCTCTTTGGATGCTTCTAGTTGTAATGCCTAAGAAGTTGTACCAAACTCCTGTTGACTACCTCTATCTACCCATCTTTTTGTCGATGGAATGTTTTGTATCTCTTCAACTTCATGAACATATTTTCCCATAATGTAGTCCATAATGCACTAAGAAATCTTGTATCCCTCTCTGAAATGATGCTCGGTTGTATCTCAAGGTGTACTCAGGCCTCTTCAAAGAACAGGTTTGTTGCTTCTTGTCTGCTGATGGTCTTTTTATAGGGCACCAGAGTGTACATCTTGTTGAACCTGTCAACTGCCATAAATAGGTAGTCATTTCCCTTCCCATTTGTTGGTAAACCTCCCACAAAGTTCATGTAAATTCTTTCCCAAGAACGAGTAGGTACATGTAAGTGATGATAAAGACCTTGTTTCATGTTGTTAGGCTTGATGGTACAACAAAGCATGCATCCTCTTATCACCCTAGGTATCTTCTCTTGCATCTTCGGCCAATAAAAATACCCCTGTAAGTTTTCCACGGTCTTCCATACACCAAATTGCCCTGCAACCCTGGAGGTGTGAGCCTGTCTAATTAGCTACAAACACTCCCCTTTAGAAACACATATTTTATACAACCTGTATAGTAACCCGTCCTGGAGATGTTGGTTAATCGTGTTGTTGCTATCATGCACATGACTCTTACTCTGCAACTATTGATACACCTCTATGAAGTCTTAATCTTCTGAATATGCCTCTATGTATGCATCATGGGTGAATGGCCCCATGTCCATATGAGCCTCCAAAGTTGTAATCCTTGATGTGGGTGGCCTTGAAACCATATCAACCAACTTGTTTATGTTTTCCTTCTTATACTTTATCACCAAATGGAACTGTTGTAAAAGTCTCATCCAATTGTAATTCCCAGTTTATTGTAGGTTGTTATGGGCTTGAAAGTACTGTAACAACTGCTGATATGTTTGGATTTTTGTCTCCTTTCCCATCAGATAGTGCTTCCACTTCTTCACATATTTCACCATGGCATAGAGCTCCTTATCGTAGGTAGGGTAGTTAAGAACTTCCCCATGAAATACTTCAGAATGGTATAAAAGAGACCTTCCTCCTTGCATCAAGACAACTCCCATAGAATACCCACTCGCATCTATCTCCACTTGAAAGGGCCATTGCAATGTTGGTAATGCCAGAACTAGTGCTTCACTAATATTCTTCCTTAACTCATAGAAATCCTTCTGCTACCCATTTTCCCACTGGAAACCCTTGCCACTTGATGTTATGGTGTGGAGCAGTGCTTTTATTGCTAAAAACGAGGCTATGAATTTCCTTAGATACCATGGTGCCCCACTGAAACTCCTAACCCTAGTAACATTAGTAGGCACCGACCATTTCCCAATGGCCTCCATCTTGGAAGGATCTATCTCCAATTATCCTCCGCCACTTACATGTCCCAAATACACCAAGGACTCCTGCGCGAACGTACACTTCTTCAAATTTTCTAGTAGCTGGTGTTTCTTCAATGTTTCCAACACCTACATCAAATGTGAAATATTCTCCTCCCAGGTAGCACTATACAACATTATATCATCCAAATAGACAATAACAAATGAATCTATAAAAGGGCGCAGTGCGTCATTCATTAATATCATAAATGTAGCTAGTGCATTACATATGCCAAAAGGCATAACTAGCCACTCATAGAAATCTTACCTAGTTTTGAAGGCAATCTCCCATGTATCTTCTTCTTTCACTCGAACTTGGTGATATCCAGACTTCAAGTCCATCTTGGTGAAATAATTTTATTGTTGCAGCTGATTTAGTAGTTCGTTTATCCTGGGTAGGGGGTATCTATTCCTGACCGTGATTTTATTCAATGCCCTGTAATCTATACACATCCTCCAAGTCCCATCTTTCTTTGGAACAATTATGATGGGTGACCCACATGGTGATGTACTTGGTCAAATGACACCTTGTTCTAGTAGTTGCTCCAACTGTTTCCTCACCTCACTTGCTTCTATAATAGACTGTCTGTACAACCCAATATTTGGCATTAGGGAGTATAGCAAGAACCGGATCTCGTGCTCCACTTCTCTCCTATGGGGTAACCATTTAGGCTCTCAGAACACATCATTGTATGCATGTAAAAACTCATCCAATTGTTGTTTTTTTATCTTTGCAGAGACCTCTAGGGATTCCTTCCCTCTTATTCACTCCTCTACAAACTGGCCTTCTCTTCAAAACAATAAAATATACTTCTTTCTGGAATGGATCAATTTCTTGGCATGGTTGGTGCTTACCAGTGAAACCTTTGACTTGGATTTGTGCATGTTGATGATGAACGGTTTTCCATCTTTGATGAGATGATACTAGTTAGCTCTCCTCATGAATATTGCATCACACATGTACATGTATGGAATCCTAAGTGGTAGGCTCTAGTATTGTAGCAATAATGCTACAAGTCCTGGGGCTTCTTTCTTTAATTTTATCAACCCAGTAGTTCGTAACAAACTTGGAAGTGACGGTGCTGTATGCACAAGTACTAGCTCTTACTGCAGGCTGTCACTTGATCAATTGGCACAAGTTTACTAGGAGCTTAAGCCAACTTCTATGAGTTCTTAGAAGAAGCTTTAAACTGTGATGGAAGAAAGCTAACTCTCTAGAGGCTATTTTATGTGCAGAAGGAGAATGAAAATTGGAATTAAACGCAAACCCTAGTTTACCCACTAACCCTACTTTTGCAAGAAAAGAGATGAAAATTACTGGAATGGGTGCCATTGACTATTGAAAACGTAAATTGCATTTATTCAAGCTACTTCTGAAGAGAAATGAGAAGAAACCATCTTTTTTCACTTTTGAGTATTTTTATGTGGAATTATTATGCTTATGATTTGACTGGTTGTGACTGTGAAGAGGTTTGGTTGCAAAGGGAGATGGAGTTGGCTTTTGCAGATGGTAAGGAAGGTGTGGAGAGGTCTTAAGAAGCCCCTAGTACCCTTCTGTGGACTTCCATTGCGATCAGACTTCAAAAAATCACTCACAGGAAATTCTATAGGAGGCTGCAGGGGATCTACAGGTGGTTCTATAGGAGGATCTATAGGAGGAGGCTGAAAATGGGTTTTGGAGGTTTGAAGGTGGGAAAATGATGGGAAAGGGGAAAGACTGGATGAAGGTGTTGAGGGGTCTATAACTTGTCAGGTAAGATCAGGGATGAAGGAGATGGTTGGATTTGTTCAAATGGCAAGAAAACAACTTTATGGAAAAAACGCAGAAATTAGGGTAGATTGGCGAAATGTGGTGAATGAGATAGGGGATCTATGAGAAATGAGCTGGTGCTGGTTGTTTAAGGGAGGAATGATGAGCTGGAATGTCCTACAAGATATCTGCACATTTACTTCTCAAAACTGACCAAAGCAAGAACAAAAAAAAAGAGTTTTGTCGAGCTTAACCTAATTTCTGACCTAAATCCAAAAAAATTTTGAACATGTTGAAAATGAAACAAGATGATGGATTTTAGTGAAAAGAAGTCGCCTTCATTAAGTGGGCCTGCAAGCTATTTTTGGCGCAAAGTCTATTTTTAGACATATGGATCATGGTCTATGAGTTGCAGGATGCTATTTATGTTTGATTGGTCATGTTGGTAAAAATAGATGGACCTCTATTTTTAGACGTATGGGTGGAGTCTATTTTTTGGCTGCCAGTCAAAAAATAGAATAGTCGTATATTGTTAGCTCTTAATAATATTTGGACTATAAACATTATCTTATCCTCTTGCAGCACTTCAGTTCGAGCTACGAATGTGGCACGTGGAACTGTAAGAAGGAAATACGCTTTTCCTATGGGTTAGTTGAGCCATTGCATGATGGACTTCAGTTAGAAACTCAAGTGCTTGAGTTTTGATGAGTTGATTGAGGAGTTGATGGAGTTCTGTTTAGTTTGACTTAGTTGAACTAGTTGTATGTACTCTAACTGCCAAATACACTAGTGCTGAGTGATGTGAATTAATTATTAATTAATTCACTAATCATTAACTCATAAATCAACTAAAGAATACATCAGTTAACTCAGTGCATGGAAAGTTCAGTGGAGACAAATGTTAGAGGTGGGTGAAAGGGTGAGACTAGTATCAGTTGTGACTATAGTTGTGCATGATATTTGCACAATCATCGATTTAGATTACCAATGAGGATTTCACAGTACAATCCAAGGGAATTCGAACTTGG
The DNA here is from genome assembly GCA_031772625.1 of Pinus tabuliformis. Taxonomy (NCBI): domain Eukaryota; kingdom Viridiplantae; phylum Streptophyta; class Pinopsida; order Pinales; family Pinaceae; genus Pinus; species Pinus tabuliformis. The sequence continues at coordinate 727,233,239 of CM062819.1, forward strand.
ATCTGATCTATTCTCAACTTGGATTGCGCAGTAGAGGCAGGCAAACAGTGGAGTAGATTTGAACTTGTGACTTGTTTAGATCTGAGCTAGTTTGTGTGTAGCATGTGGAGATAGTACTGAGTACTTGTGAGGAGTATTTACTATGTATTGTTACATGTTCTCTATCATTATAATATACAGATAGTTGGGGGTTTTCAGCTGTATGCTTTCCCCATTACATATTGTGTTGATATGTGTGATTGATGTTTCAATGTGCGCATGCGATTGTTTTTTTATTCCGCAAATTGATGATCAATGGTAGAGGAGGTTATGTATTATGCATGCATTCTGCAAATAGTGTATAATCAGGATAATCTCTGTGAATAAGTGTTATCTTATTCAAATTTCTACATGGTACCAAAGCGAAGTTGATCACCAGGTCTATTATTCAGAAAGTGATTACATTTTTATTTCTTCAGGCAGAGTCTGTAATCGGGCTAGGTAGCCTTTGGGTTCATCCTTCTTTTGGAAGGTGAGATATCCAGTAAATTCCCATACAGTCAATCTTTGTACGAGAAATACTTTGTTCTCACAAATTTTAGATCACAAGCGGTTGAGTTTTCAGCTGGTGGAATTTGAATCTGCAGCATTGTTTCCTTGGTGTCGAAGTTGAAATGTCTTTCAACAGATTGCGATTGGAGTATTCCCTTGAAGGCAGCTCAAATTATATTGCATGGAAAGACAGGATGGAGGCGGTGTTAGATAAAAATAGGTTGAAGGAGTTCATAGAGGTTGAGGTCCCAAAGCCTACTGATGCTGCTCAAGTTGAGGCTTGGCAAAAGAAGACAACAAAGTGTCGAAGGATTTTGTTGGAGGGTGTGAAGGATCACATTATATCCAGCTTGCATGGAAAGGCTTCTCCATACTTGATGTGGAAAGCATTGATAGATTTATTCCAAAGCAAAAGCGACCAGAGGAAGTTGGCGGTCAAGGATAAACTCAGAAACATTAAGTGTGAGAAAGGAGACAGTATGCCCAAGTATCTCACGAAGTTCACCCAATGCCGGGATGAGCCGGGAAGTATGGGGGTGACTGTCGATGATGAGGACTTGGTGATATTAGCTCCCCTTGGTCTTCCAAAGAGTTGGCATTCCTATCAGGACTATGTCAATGGTCAGGAGAAATTGCCAGTATGGGAGAGACTTTGATCTGATCTTGTGCAATTGGAGATCAGGTGGAATACCAGGGACGGATCTTCATCAAAGGCATCTGATGAAAAAAATTGTGCTTTGGCTGCCAAAGCAAAGAAGGGGAAGAAAAAGAAAGCTTCTCATTCTGGTGTGAAAGGAATGAAGTAGGACATGTCCAAGGTGAAGTTCTTTCACTGTCACCAGCAAGGACATTATGCCACAAATTGTCCGCAGAAGAAGAAAAATAAGCAAGCTGTTAGATCTGCAGTGGGAGAGGCCTTAGCCCCGCAGTTTGAGCTGGATTTTTCACTGATGACATGCTTGGTATCAAGTGTGATGGGATCAGTATGGGTTTTGGACAGTGGTGCGCCTTTTCACATGACAAGAGATCAAGATTTATTTTTTGATCTGGATGAGAAATATCTTGGAGTGCACATCGAGATGGGCGATGATGGTAGATACAGTGCGACTGGTATCGGTACCATTTCCTTTGAGAGGGAGTTTGGTAAACCCTTCATATTTAAGGAAGTGATACATGTTCCAGGATTGAAGAATAATCTTATCTCTGCGGCGATGTTAGAAGATAAGGGATATGATGTTGTCTTCAGTGAGGGAAAGGCTTTCCTGCGTAGTAAGACAACTGGAGAAACCTGGAAAATAGGGGTTAGAGTCAAGAACCTTTATTAATTGCATGTAGATGGCTGCGCAACAATGGCATGCAAGGTAGAAGGATTGGTGAGCAGGGATGATGGCGAGCTGTGGCACCAGAGATTGGGACACCTTCACCATGGCACCTTGAAGATACTGCAGCAGATTTCTACTGGGCTTCCTAAAGGCACTCTTGCGCAGTCAGATCAGTGCAAGGGGTGTACTTTAGGAAAATTTGTGAAAGCCACCTTTCACGAGAAGGATAGTCGTGCCACGACAATCCTTGAGAGAATTCACATAGACGTGTGTGGACCTTTCTCAGTAGATTCGATAGCAAAGCACAAGTACTATGTGATCTTTGTTGATGATTTCTCTCGAAAGTGTTGGATCTTTTTCATGCAGAAGAAGAGCGAGACATACTCAAAGTTTTGTGAGTTCAAAGCACTGGTCGAGAAGGAATCGGGGAAGAAGGTGAAGGCTCTTAGGAGCGACAACGGTGGTGAATTCATCTCTGGCAAGTTCAAGGACTTCTGCAGCATAGAAGGGATTTGAAGAGAGCTCATAGCTCCCCATAACCCATAGCATAACGGGGTTGCTGAGGGGAAGAACAAAACGATCATGGGTGTTGCACGGGCGATGTTGCATGATCAGGGCCTACCCTTCACTTGTGGGCGGAGGCATGCAATACTGCAGTATATGTGCAGAACCGTTGTCCTCACAAGATACTTGGCATGAGTATAGCCGAGGAGGCTTATTCCGGTAAGAGGCCTGATATTTCCCATTTGAGGATTTTTGGTTCTCCTGTTTACATGCATGTGACGAAGGATGCCAGGAAGAAGCTGGAGCCAACCGCAGATGTTGGGATATTTGTGGGGTACACTGATACACCCCATAACTATCGTGTGTATTTTCTAGATATTCGCAAGACTGTTGTGCGACGGGATATCAAATTTCAAGAGGAGAAAGCCATGAAGTGTTCGCTTGAGAGGGAGCCACACTTGCATGCAGATGAGGAGCTATTAGTTCCTAAGGATGAGCTTCAGGATGTGGATCAGCCACAAGATGAAGTTCATGGAGTGGGAGAGACCACTCATGCAGCGCCAACCATCAGAGGGCGAAAGCGCACTACAGAAGCTGAGTGACTGGCTCAAGATGCAGAGAAGGTTGTAGGACCACCTACAGCATAGCGCAAACAGAGACAGTCACTTGATCAGTACACTGGATACATGGCTCTTCTGAGAAAATGTGTCGTGACTGAGCCATCCTCTTTTGAGGAATCTCTGGAGGATCCCGCATGGGTAGATGCCATGGTGGAAGAGTATGATTCGATTGTAAGAAACATTGCATGGGAGATTGTCCCAAGACTAGAGGGGAAATCAGTGGTGGGTTCCAGATGGAACTACAAAGTGAAGCAGGCAGCTGACGGGAGTGTGGAGAAGTATAAGGAAAGATTTGTTGCCCGAGGCTTCTCATAGATAGAGGGGATCGATTATGATGACACCTTTGCACCTGTCGCAAGGTATTCTTCCATATGGATGATTCTTTCTCTCTCAGTGGAGATGGGGTGTCACATCCATCAGATGGATGTGAAGACTGTGTTCCTCAACGAGCCATTGAGGAGGAGGTGTACATAGAGCAGCCCGAAGGTTTTGAGATCTTCAGTAGCAAGTCGCATGTGTGCAAGCTCAAAAGAGCGTTGTATGGGTTGAAACAAGCACCTCGTGCTTGGTACACACCGATAGATAGTTATTTCACCGGACTTGGATTCTCCAAGAGTGAGGCAGATCCTAACCTATACCAGATTGTGGTGGAGGGTAGGTTGTTGATCATTGTACTTTAAGTAGATGATTTCATTTTGACGGGAGATGAGCTGTTGATACTTTCATGCAAGGAGGATCTTGCTAGAGAGTTTGAGATGAAGGACTTGGGCCTCCTTCATTATTTCCTGGGATTGGAAATTTGGCAGCGCAGTGATGGACTATTTTTTTCTCAGGGTAAGTATGCCCGGGAGATAGTGGAGAAGTTCAACATGCATGGCTGCAAGCCTGTTGATACTCCTCTTCCTAGAGGTTGGAGGACGGAGGATGCTACTTCAACGGAGGTAGTGGATGCCACTATTTATCGACAGTTGGTGGGGTCAGTTATGTATCTGGTCAATACATGACCTGATATATGCTATGCTGTTAACCAGAATTCACAAGCTATGGTTAAGCCAACCAAGCTCTTCTGGAAGGCAGGGAAGCATGTATTGCGTTATCTCAGAGGCACATCAGGATATGGATTGTGGTACAGACAGGAGGATGAGGTGAAGCTATGTGGCTTCACGGATGCAGATTGGGCTGGGAGCCCAACGGACAGAAAGAGCACATCTAGAGGGATCTTCAGTATTGGGTTGATAGCAGTTTCTTGGTACAGTAGGAAGCAGAGATCCGTGGCACTCATTTCAGCAAAGGCCAAGTATATGGCAGCAAGTGTGGCTGCATGCGAGGCTATATGGATGAGGAAGATCCTGGTCGGGTTGTTCAGGTCACACCTGGAGCCTACTGTGATTTATTGTGATAACCAGAGTTGCATTAAACTCTCGGCTAATCCAGTATTTCATGATAGATCCAAGCACATCGACATCAGGTACCATCATATCAAACATTGTGTGCAGCGGAGAATCATGTTACTGTCATACATTCAAATGGAGGATCAGGATGCTGATATCCTGACGAAGGCACTCACCAGGAGAAAATTCGAATATCACAGAGGCAGGATAGGGGTTGCAGATAATCCATATCTTGTTGAGAGGGAGTGTTGAAAATGCAACAAGATGATGAAGCTTAGTGAAAAGAAGTCTCCTTCACTAAGTGGGCCTGCAGGCTATTTTTGGCACAAAGTCTATTTTTAGACTATGTCTATTTTTAGACATATGGGTGGAGTCTATTTTTAGATTGCGAGTCAAAAAATAAAACAGTCGAATATTATTAGCTCTTAATAATATTTGGACTATAAACATTATCTTATCCTCTTGTAGCACTTCAGTTCGAGCTACGGATGTGGCACATGCAACTGCGAGAAGGAAATACGCTTTTCCTATGGCTTAGTTGAGCTATTGCATGATGGACTTTAGTTAAAACTCAAGTGATTGAGTTTGGTGGAGTTGATTGAGGAGTTGATGGAGTTGTGTTCAGTTTGACTTAGTTTAACTAGTTGTATTTAGTTTAACTGCCAAATACACTAGTTATGAGTGATGTGAATTAATTATTAATTAATTCACTAATTATTAACTCATAAATCAACTAAAGAATACATCAGTTAACTCAGTGCATGGGTAGTTCAGTGGAGACAAGTGTTAGAGGTGGGTGAAAGGGTGAGACTACTATCAGTTGTGACTATAGTTGTGCATGAGATTTTCACAATCATTGATTGAGATTGCCAATGGGGATTGCACAATACAAGCCAAGGGAATTCGAACTTGGATCTGATCTATTCTCAACTTGGATTGCGCAGTAGAGGTAGACAAACAGTGGAGGAGATTTGAACCCGTGACTTGTTCAGATTTGAGCTAGTTTGTGTGTAGCATGTGGAGATAGTACTGAGTACTTGTGAGGAGTATTGTGCTATGTATTGTTACATGTTCTCTATCATTATAATATTTAGATAGTTGGGGGTTTTCAACTGTATGCTTTCCCCATTACACACTGTGTTGATATGTGTGATTGATGTTTCAATGTGCGCATGCAATTTCCTTTTTTATTCCGCAAATTGATGATCAATGGTAGAGGAGGTTATGTATTATGCATGCATTCTGCAAATAGTGTATAATCAGGATAATCTATGAGAATAAGTGTTATATTATTCAAATTTCTACAGAACTGTACCTTACGAACAAAAAATCATGCGAGATAACTATGGTAAAAGGGCATAAAATGATCTAAGCATTTGAATCTAAACCAATATCAACTCTTCAAAATCAAAATATCATACTAGCGTTTGCATGGAAGAGCAAAAACTGTGTTTTTGGTGGCAGCAGTAATGCCTTGACCTCAAATTATAGTCCCAAGGAGGGAGAAAGGAGATCAAGACCTACTATTAGCCTTTTTGGATCTTTTTTTGTCACTGTAGCAACTTACTTAAGCAACTTGAAGCAAAAAAAACTATTCTAACCATCAAAAGCAACCTAATCTAATGAAGTAAAATGAGTATATGCTGCAGAAACTAACTCATGAATGGAAAAAAAAACATATAAGTACACAAAGGAGGTGTTGGCAAGCTTGGGTTGGGCCCTAACCCAAGAGCTTCAGCCCTCTGGAAAAAATTAGTGCTAGCTCAAAACTTCGTTCCTCTTCATTATAAAAAATAGTAGTTACATCACATAAAAATTATTCTCAAAAAGAGCTCGGAAATGAGCTGAGTACAATGCTGCACAAAAGTGAAAAAATACACTAAGAACTGGCTAACCTACTGAGGCTCAAACCCTTCGTATTTATACAAATGGGGACTCCCAATAGTCCTCCTAAAATTAAGGAACTCAGATTTCTAGAAATGAAAATAACAGCAGCCCTACTTGACTTGCTCGATTGCCCCTTGGAATCATCAATGTTGGCCTTTGTACTCCGAGCTGCTGATGGAAAATTTGAGGAAGGGGTCATTAATGAAGGAGACACCCCTCCTACAAGTCCTCTTCCCTATTTCCCTCGATTTTGGCTACCATTTGCTCATAATTTCCTTGTCTTTGTCCAAAATTGTCCAAAAAATCTGTAATAAGCATTCATTAGACTACATGGCAAAGTGACTATCTCCATTCACTCTATTGACATCAATATATTCAAAAACATGTATAGAAATATTGAGAATGGTGGATTAAATCGAAATAGTAGGCATAATGAGCCCATATAGTTACCCATTTCTAGAGCTCATCATCACCCCCTACTGAATGGGTTGAGCAACTAATCTAGCTCTTCATCTTTAATAGCTATGACAGATTCCATGAAATCCCAAGCCTCTGGTGTGATGTCTTCCTCTCTATCATGGAAACCTACTTTTCTATCCACTTCCTCCCATTTTTTATGTTCTTCCTCCCCCTTAACTCCTTCAAACAGTCCTAACAGTAGTGGAGGACTGAACTTAAGACCAATCCAGTTGGCTTTCAAGTTTTGCATTGAGCGTTTATATAGGGGCACTCTCCTCATGGATTTCCTTTTCAAATTCCTCTGTCTACTCCTCCTCTTCACTGCCGGATGGACTAAGTTCATCTGTGAGAGTTTTTATGTCATCTTCCCTAGTCATATTCCTGAAAATTTCCTAGGCCAGTTGGTCTGGAACCCCTACATTCAATTTGGTGCCACACTCTATCAAATATTGGAGGAGAAAATATGGCAGACTGATTTTTCTAGTTATAAGTAGGTTCGTTCGATATCTTAATTCATGCAATAATCTGAAGTGATAACCATAAAATATATTGTATCTTCATTCACAGGAGATATATTTCATGATCTGGTAGCTTACTTCACCCCATGGATGAGGCAAACTTTCCCTTCTGATCCCATTCTTATCCTCCATAGGATGTTCATCACGCTGAAAAAATGTCTTTTTAGCAACCTGTCCTAGTGGTTTTTCTTCTTTGATCCAAGGGAGCCCAAGTGGAGGACCTGTGATTCTGCTGATAAATTCTGGTGTAAGCTCTATGGTCAGGCCCCTGAAAATGACTATAGCATGGGTTTTTTAATGGGGTATTAAGGACATTAAAAATTCCTCGTTCACCTCCTCATCATATCCATGAATTCTCTCAAAGAAAAGCATCCAGTTTGCCCTGGTGAAGAGGGCTACTACTTCTGGGTGTTCATGCAATTTTTTGGAGTTCAAAGGCTCCTTTCTCATAAAACCTCCTAGCATGGTGTTTAGTGACTTCTGGAAATGCTCAGGTGAGGAAGAAGGCAACAACTTTCAAAACCGGAAATAGAGGAATAGCTGAGGTTTATCTTTCTGGAATCAGAGAGGGAATTTTTCGTGTTTCTCTCTTTCACAATAGCAATGTGCAATTTTTCCTCCCTTCAAACCCTGTTCTCAACCTGAATTTACTTCTCGGGTTTTTTCTTTTTTGGAGGAAATCACTATTTTGACAAAATAGAGAGTATATGAAACAGTGCTTTTCTTCTTTCTCACAAAATGAACAGGCTTCCAAATGAAAATTCACACTTTTTCACAGGCTTGATTTTCTATGGTTGCACCTCTTTTTTACAAAAGAATACAGGGAAGAAAAGGACAGACTTTTAGTGCAGAGACGAAGATGGAGAGATAGTATAGAATTCAGAAAAACATAGACAGACTTTTGTGCTTACATTCCTTTCCTTTTTCAACTCAATACTTTGCTTCTAATCCCACCACCTTGTATAATAGATATATCACATGGAGAGTGGGTTCCTGAGCCTACCTCTTTTCGAGCTCAAATTTGGCAAAAATTCCGAAATTTTCCTCTGCAGAGTTTCTCTCTAGCCTTCCTGTAGAAAGCCTCATGTAGACAGTGTTCTTGCTCCTGTAGAATGCGATAATGCTCCTATAGAGCCCGATAAGCAGGAGGGTTTTGAAAACTGGCAGAGAACAACTGGTTCGATGTTCTGAAGGTTGTAGGTGAGTTGTTGCGGTTGAGAAATTGTCAACTCAAATGAAAACAAAAGGTGGTGGAGGATTCGACTGCGGTGTACTTAAGCTGGTGGCGTGATCTGTGGTGACGAGGTGAGGTGGAAAGATGGGTACGTTATCCCCATCTGGACCATTTCTCCTACTGCAGTTCCATTATTGTATTTCATGTCGCCTACCCATCATCACTTCTATTATTCCTGTTATACACCGCCACCATAATTGGTTCTGAGTTTTTCTTCCCGTGTTGACGGACCGCACGTGTTGACTGTCTTCTGAACTACTGTTTGAATTGGACGATGTGTGTTTGAACTTAATGAGGGTTCTTTGAACTGAATGAGGGTGGCCAGTTAGTTGGCCACTGATCTCATTTGATTGAGACCATCTCAATGGCTCGTGCAGTTCCTAAATAATAATCATGCAATAGAGGAACATGTTTAGCCACTTACCTGTTAGTTGCTACCATGCTCTGCATGCTCGGACTTTGGCACTTTGTTTTTTTATTGCTGCTGCTGCTAGTGCTCTTGGCCTCTGAACTAGTGGCTTCTGCTAGTGATTTCTGATCAGGCACTGCTCCTTGTACGTTGTATACATCTTCGCTGCACTGACCCTGCCTTTGGAGCCTATTTTTCTAAAGGGATCAGATGTTACAGGAATCCTACAGGATTTCCTGTAGCTATTTCTCCCTCTAAAATTTTTGGCTGATGCTTAAGCAGGGACTGAAGAGACAACTACAAAAGGCTCTGAAGGGAAGAAGTAACAGCCGGAATACATCAGGTAAGAAACAAGTGAAAAATGTTGTTGTTTTATTCATCATAATTTTTTTTGTTTAAAAATGAAAGAAACATAATTTCTGTGTTTTCTGTGTAGGGAAGGAAAAGCGAGTGGAAGTGTGGGTGTGTAGGGATGGAATAGAGAATTAAGTGAATGAATGGTGGCAAGGAGGTCCACAGGCCCTCTGGAAAATTTTTTAGCCCTCGGATTCTTCTCTGACTTGATTTTGAGCTTTCTGTAGTTTCTACAGGAGCCTCCTGTAGAATGCATAGAGTTTCCTGTAGGATGCAAAATTTTCAGAACAAGCGAGACCAAGGCCTGGGAAAAGAAAATGGCAATGGAGGAATGAGATATCAAGGGTGTATGTAGCCTGGCCATGTCTTTTTTCTCTTGTGCGTCCCTCCTACAACCTGCAATGCATTCAAAAGAAGTTAGGTTTCTTCTGTTTTTTCTTTTCGTCCTTTTCTTTTTCTCTATTTTTTGTTTATTTATGAGATAGCTAGGGCACCTCTAGGAGGTTTTCACCCTCACTGCCTACCTTGGGTGCCTCCAAGAGGTTTTCATCCAGGGATCTTTTATTCTTTTTTTTGTTTTTTTCTTCTTCTTTTTTTAGCTCAAGTTGTGGGTGGAGTGGAGGCAGAGACCTACTTCACTACCAACATGGTTTTACTCAGATTCTCAATGAATTCCTGCTTGGAAAGGGTCTTCCTCTAGATCTTCAACCTATGCCCATTGACAAGCATGGGGATGGCTTCTTCATCGATGGTCTGAATCAGCACTGAACCATTGTCATTGCATTTTTCTATACTATGTGTGGTTCCAGCCATCTTGTCCTCATTTTGCCGTTGAAATATTTATATCTTGAATCATATAGCAGCGCCCAATCTCCTTCTTGGAATTATTTTTCTTTGAGGTGTCTGTAATGCCATATTTTTCTTTGAAGTTGGACTACCTTTGAGTGGAGAAGGGCCTGCAATCTCTGCTCATCCAATCCATTTAGCTGAAGTAACCTTTACTTTTGTGCATGGTTGAGATCTAGGTCTAGCTGAGCTACCATCCTTAATGTGTTATATTCAAATTCTAATGACAACAAAGCCTTTTTCCCATATACCAGCTCATAGGGTGTGAACCCTGTGGTCATTTTCCATGTAGTGTTATAGGCCGAAGTGGCCTGAACCAATCGATCTGCCCAATATTTTTGGCTGCTTCTCACTGCCTTAGTCAAAATCCCTTCCAAAGCTCTGTTAGTGGCTTCCACCTAGCCATTTTCTTGCAGATGATAAGGGGTGGACGTTTTGTGCTTAATCTTGTGATGTGTGAGCAGGTCTTCAATCAGATTGGAGGTAAACTCACTCCCTTGATCTGTAACTAATTCTCTTGGATAACCAAACTTGTAAAAGGTATTTTCCCTCAAAAGCTCAGCTACCTTTTCTTCTATTGCTACCTTGATCACCTTTGCTTCTACCCATTTTCTCAGATAATCAGAACACACAATGATGTAAGATTTCTGGTTTGAAGGAGGGATGATGGGACTCACAAATTCCATGCCCCACTTCTCAAATGACTCAAAAGTCGCTTGAGGTTATAGGGGCATCTCATCCATTGGAGTAAGTTTCCCCATCCTTTGACATGGGTCACATTGGCTGACATATTTTTTTGCATCTTGATGAATAGTGGGTCAATAGTAACCTACCTGCAAAATTTTGAAGGCAGTTCTTTTTGCTGCAAAATGGCCCCCATAGGGCCCGTCGTGACAGGTTAGGAGAATGTCAAAAGCTTACTCCTCCCTGACACATTGCCTCAAAATCTGATCTGAGCCAAGTTTAAAAAGATTGCCCCCAATCCAGGTGAATGGGGCACTCTTCCTCATGATCTTTCTCTTCTCTTTTGAGGACAGGTGTGGTAGAAACTGTGCTGAAACCAAGTAGTTTGCTATATCAGCAGACCATGGAGAGATTACTGAAATAGAAAATATGTGTTCATCTGGCATTTGATCATCCACCATTCCTTCTTCACCAGCAGGTAGATCTAATCTAGACAGAAAATCATCAACAACATTTTCCTTACCCAGCTTATCAACAATGGTCAAATCAAATTGCTACAATAAATGTAACCATCTAATAATATGAGCATTTACATCTGGTTTATTCACCAAATACCTAATTGCAGCATGATCAATGTGTACAATTTTTTATAGCCGGCGATGTAGTGTCTAAACAATTTTAGGAAATGTACTACAGCTAGGAGCTCCTTTTCGGTTACAGTGTAGTTTAATTCTACCTTGGACAGGTTCTTATTGACAAAATATATGACATAAGGCAACTTCTCATCAACTTTCCCTAAGGCTGCTCCTATTGCTTTCTTTGAGGCATCTGTGTGAATATGGAAAGGTAGGGCCCAGTTTGGACCTCTCAAAATTGGAGTAGTTACCAGTTTATGTTTCAAGGTATCCAAAGCCTCTTGACAGTTGTCAGTCCATTTGAACTCAACATCTTTTCCCAAAAGACCAAACAATGGAGAGGCTAGCTTACTAAAATCCTTAATGAATCTTCTATAATACTCTGTTAAGCCTAGGAAAATCTAAACATCTCTTACATTTTGAGGAGGTGGGACCCTTTGGATGATAGCAATCTTGTTGGGATCCACCTGCAACCCTTGTTGAGAAATTGTATGACCTAGCACGGTCCCTTCAGTCATTAAGAATTCAAATTTTTCGGGATTGACGGACAAGTTCATTTCGATGCATTTGGCTAAAACTTTTCCCAAGTTAGTCAGAGCTTCCTGGAAGTTAGAACCATAAGGCGTAAAGTCATCCATATAGATTTCCACTGAATCATGAACTAGTTCAGCAACTATGCTCAGTACTGCTCTCTGGAAAGTGGCGGGAGCATTGCACAAACCAAAAGGAATGACCCGGTATGCAAAAGTACCCCAAGGACAAGTGAAAGTGGTCTTACCTTGGTCTTCCGGGCTGATTTGGATCTGGTTGTACCCGTTAAACCCATCTAGGAAGGAGAAGAACTTCTTCCCTGCCAGGCCATCTAACAAGTTTGATTGATGAAAGGCAAAAGGAAATGGTCCTTCTTGCCGGCCTTGTTTAGTTCCTGATAGTTTACACAAATTCTCCGCTTCCAGTTTTTCTTTGGCACTAGCACCAAAGGAGATACCCATTCGCTATCAAAGATGGGGTAGATGAATCCTGCATCCAACAACGTTTTCAGTTCTTCTTTGACAATGTCCTTAAGGGCTGGATTCATCCTCCATTGAGGCTGCCTGACTAGTTTACAATCTTCTTTAATGTAAATGTGATGAGTACAGACTGAAGGGTGGACTCCCTTCATCTCCTTATAGCTCCAAGCAAAATCATCCAAGTGGTTTTCCAATAAGTTACACAATTATTTCTCCTGAGAGGTGGATAGGGATGATTTGATCCTCAAGGTTCTTTCTGGGCTGAATTCCACATTCTTCACTTGGAAAGAGGTTGGATCAGCCACACAAAGATCAACTACAAGATTGGCCTGGGTGTCTTCCACCAACTCTTCTAATGGCAACACACTCGGGGGTGGATTCTGAATCAAGTTTTCAATAAGGTCATCCTCGGTTTGTGGGCCCCCCATGGTAGCCTCTACTATACATAATGGTGCAGAATAGACTTCATCCTCATCTTCCTCCTCCAACTAGAGAGGTAAATCATGTTCTAATAAAGGTTGGGCAAGAGGATATAGGACCAGCCGTTTGGACATATGCCCATTCTTGATTGTCATGTTCCTAGCTCGACAACTAATGTAGGCATCTGTAGTAGCCAACCATGGTCTTCCCGGGATGAGAGGATACCCAGTGAGCTTGGCCTTTGGCTGGAGAACTAAGAAATCAGCAGGGTACTCCCAGGAATCAATAAAGACCATTACATCTTCCACAATCCCCTCAGGGGTCACAGTGGAGTGGTTTTCTAACTGTAGGACTATGGTGGTCTTCCTCAGGGAACCCTGAAGGTTGAGCTTGAGCATAGTGTCCCTGGTCATCACATTAATGGCAGCCCCTAGGTCAATCAAGGTATGGGGATCACGGTGCCATTGATGTGGACATCGACTACAGGACTCCCAGGGTCTAGATATTTTAGAGAGATTACCTACCCCAACATCAGGTCGGACAATTGTCATATGACATTGATAGTTAGAGCATCTCCCTTGTGCCTGCTTGAGTGCCTGAAGCACTTCTCCTTGATCATCTTGTTGTATATGGGCACATCCTTTACAGCTTGGAGATGTGGTATCTTTACACATAACTTTTTTAATTCTCCTAGAAGTTTAGTTTCTTCTAGGGTCGGTTGTGTGGTTCCAATCAGTCTCTCAGGAAAGGGTGGAATGAATTTTGGTTCACATTCCTATTTTTCTTCCTCATCCTCCTTAGGAGGAGGTTGGCTATCTGTGAGGACCTTCCCAGATCGTAGGTTAATCTCCTGAATCTCCACAACATAGGTCGGACATGATGTTTCTCCACTATATACGTACTGGGCCTCTCTGTTGTTGGGGTTTAGGTTCGGTTGAGAAGGTATTTGGGGTTGTCTTGGTGGAGCAGGACGTAATGGTTATGGTTGAGCAGGTGGTGGAGGAAAAAGAGTGGGAGGAGAGTTGTATTGGGGCCTCCACCCCTGATGAGGTGCATTCCACTGAGGCTGTGGCTGAGCATAAGAGTGAAACGAATGAGCAACTGGCAGAGCCTGGCATTGAGGAGGATATGACCAAGGAGCGGGTATGGACCAGGAAGGATGAGTAGGGGAACCCCAAGAAGGCATGTAAGTGGTTTGATTGGGGTTGTAATATATTTGGGATGTCCCTTGCATTCCCTGCTAGTAAGGTCTCGGTCCATGTGCCCTCCTTTGGTTCATGAAAAAGAGTGGTTCAGTGGCTCCTTTGGCCCCTTGATATGCAAATTTAATTCCGGGCAAGGAAGGGCACTGATTCGTAGGATGGTCTTCTTCACAGACTAAACATACTTCTATAGTGTGCAATGGACATTCATTCCTAGGATGCTTTCTAGTGAACCTAGGACAAAATATGGCCAAAGCCCTCTTGGCTTCCTCTTGCTTCCTTTTGATATGCAAGGTATCCATTTGCATGGCAAGAGTCCACCTCACCTCTCTCTTGAAATCTTCCAGCCCATTCTCAAGTTCGTTTCTAAGGGATGAACTAGATGAGGATGTACTGGCTAAAGGTTGACTTCCCCTACCTCTCTTTCTAGCTGACCTAGAATGGTGTCTAAACACAGTCAATGTCAGCATAAGGTAGTTGGTAGATGTCTCCCCCAACTAGCAAATGGAGGGTATCTAGAAGGTTTTCAGGGACTCCTCTGAGTAGAACCAACTTGAGAGATTCGAGGTCAAGTGTGTACCTGGCCCTTTTATAACTGAGTTGGAACCTTTCTTCATAGTCTTCTAAAGATTCACCACTTCCCATGGTCATTTGGAAGATTTCTTCCTTGGTATCCTTTCACATACAGTGGTCCCGATATTTTTTGTTAAAGGCTTGCTTCGTCGGAGCCCGAGTTGTGATATTTTTTCCAGGTAACCCCATGAACCAGCACAATGCTGCATCCTTGAGGGTAGAAGGAAACAGTTTCAACTTCTACTCATCCTCTGCATAGACATAGGTTCGACAGAGAATAAAAAATTGAAACAAGAAGGTATTAGGATCTTTGGTAGTCAGTCCATGGAAGTGAGGTAGGGCTGAAGGACTTATGTTTTTCATTTTTGTGTCCCCATTGGTCTCTCGTATAGGAAAGGTACCTTCTATTTTTCCCCATTTCCTCTAATGTTTCTATTTTTAGCCATGGTCTCAAGAGGAATGGTTTTTTGCTCTTCTTCTGTTGTAGGATCTTTGTATACCTCTAGAGGTTCACCTATAGGTTCTTCTGGATCACTGCCACCAAATAAGATAGAAGGGTGACTTAGCGATGTGGTGGGAGTGTTGGGCAGGAATTTTCCTGAATTGTCTCTATTCCTACGAGGCATGAAAGGAAATCTCTTTTTTTGGGTGATTTTTGTGTTTTTTTTCTGCTTGTACCTACAAAGATGAAATGGATTGAACAGAAAATTGCATCTAACTGAAATGAATCTCGCTAAAATGGAAATTGCAGAACTGAAATGAAAGCAGGAGATGACTAATCTACTTTGCTGGAATGGAAATTGCAGAATAGAAATGAAAGCAAGAAATCTCTAATCTACACTTGCTGAAATGAAATTGCAGAATTGAAATGAAAGTAGGAAATGTCGAATCTACTTTTTCAAAATTGAAATTGTAGAGTTGAAATGAAACAACTACTCTACTTTTGCTGAAATAAACTGCTTAGCATAATGTTGCAGTAGAAAATAGAAGAAAAGCATTAATCACAAAATATTCTGATGCTTCCACAGCAACGGTGCCAAAAAGAGTGGTGGGCCCTAGTATTGCAGAAATAATGTTGCAACTCCTAGGTCTTCCTTCTTTAATTTTACCAACCCAGTAGTTCGTAACAAACTTGGAAGTGACGGTGCTGTATGCACAAGTACTAGCTCTTACTACAAACTGTCACTTGATCAGCTGGTGCAAGTTTTCTAGGAGCTTAAGCCAAATTCTATGAGTTCTCAAAAGAAGCTTTTAACTGTGATGGAATAAAGCTAACTCTACAAAGGCTATTCTATGTGCAGAAGGAGAATGAAAACTGGAGTGAAATGCAAACCCTAGCAAACCTTAGTTTACCCATTAACCCTACTTTTGCAAGAAAAGAGATGGAAACTACTGGAATGGGTGCCATTGACTATTGAAAAGGTAAATTGCATTTATTTAAGCTACTTTTGAGGAGAAATGAGAAGAAACCATCTTTTTGTACTTTTGAGTATTTTTATGTGGAAATATTATGCTTTTGATTTGACTGGTTGTGACTGTACAGAGGTTTGGTGGCAAAGGGAGATGGAGTTGGCTTTTTCAGATGGTGAGGAAGGTGTGGAGAGGTCTTAAGAAGCCCCTAGTACCCTTCAAAGGACTTCCATTGCTATCAGACTTCGAAAAATCACTCAGGAAATTCTACATGAGGCTGCAGGGGATCTACAGGAGGTTCTACAAGAGGATCTATAGGAGGAGGCCGAAAGTGGTTTTTGGAGGTTTGAAGGTGTAAAGATGATGGGAAAGGGGAAATGAAGATTGGATGAAGGTGTTGATGGGTCTATAACCTGTCAAGGAAGATCAAGGACGTAGGAGATGGTTGGATTTGTTCAAATGGCAAGAAAACAACTTTATGGAAAAAACACAGAAATTAGGGTAGATTGGAGAAATGCGGTGAATGAGCTAGGGGATCTATGAGAAATGAGATGATGCTAGTTGTTTTATGGAGGAATGATGATCTGGAATGTCCTACGAGATATCTGCAAATTTACTTCTCAAAACTGACCAAAGCAAGAACTAAAAACAGAGTTTTCTTGAGCTTAACCTAATTTCTAACTTAAAACCAGAAAAATGTTGAACAATACCTTATAAATAGAAAAGAATGTGGGATAACTATGGTAAAAGGGCATAAAATAATCTAAGCAATTACATCTAAACGAATATCAACTCTTCCAAATCAAAGTATCACACTAGCAGTTGCATGGAAGAGCAAAAACTATGTTTTTGGTGGTAACAATAGTGCCTTGACCTCAAATCATAGTTCCAGGGAGGGATAAAGGAGATCAAGACCTGATGTTAGCCTTTTTGGATCTTTTTCTATCATTTCAGCAACTTACTTAAGCAACTGGAAGCAAAAACAACTATTCTAACCATCAAAAGCAACCTAATCTAATGAAGTAAAATGAGTATATGCAGCAAAAATTAACTCATGAATGGAAACAAAAACATATAAGTACACAAAAGAGGTGTTGGGCAGATTGGGTTGGGCCCTAACCCAATAGCTTCAACCCTCTGGAAAAAATCAGTGCTGGCTCAAAACTTCGTTCCTCTTCATTATCAAAAACATCAGTTACATCACATAAAAACTATTCTAAAAAAGAGCTTGGAAATGAGTTGAGTACAATGCTACACAAAAGTGCAAAAATATAATAAGAACTGGCTAACCTATTGAGGCTTGAAGCCTTATTATCTATACAAATGGGGACTCCCAACAGTCCTCCTAAAATTAAGGATCTCGACTTCATAGAACTGAAGGTAACAGCAGGCCTACTTGAATTGCTCGGCTGCCCCTTGGAATCATCGATGTTGGTATTTGTACTTCGAGTTGCTAATGGAGAATTCAAGGAAGGGGTCATTAATGAAGGAGACATCCCTCCTACAAGTCCTATTCCCTGTTTCCCTCACGTTTGGCTACCATTTGCTCATAATTCTCTTGTCTTTGTCCAAAATTGTCCAAAAAAATTGCAATAAACATTCATTAGACTACATGGCAAAGTGACTATCCCCATTCACTTTATTGACATAAATATATTCAAAAACATACATGAAACTACTGAGAATGGTGGATTAAATCGAAATAATAGGCAGAATGAGCCCATATAGTTACCCATTTCTAAGGCTCATCACTAAGCACGACTCCAGAGACATCAAGGGGAACCACATCTATATGTACTTCATCAATAAAATTAGCACTGGTACCAAATCTAATTTTTCACCATTTTGTCACCTTCAACTCCGCATCCTTATGTACCAATCCCAGTTTGTTATAGAAATTTTTGGGCACTGCAACCCCAATCATAAATGTCCATAAACCAAGGGCTCCTATGTCCCTAAAGGTGTTGTTCCAAACCCTAAAAGAACAAGGTCAACTGATTACAGTATCTCCCAGAAGTTCTCCATGAAAAACTACTCAGAACTGGTCAAAACTAGACCATTTCAACTGCTCCATGGTCAAAGTGCGTTGCATCCCACCTGCCTACACATAGTAGGTGTGATGCATGTTGAAAAGCCCTTCTATGGGGTGCGATGGGCGAGAGTAGACAAATGGCAGGGTCAATCTGCGAGGTGGAGGATCATGGAATCTTCCAGAAACTTCTCCTGTGACACTTGCCTCTCTGCATTCGCCTAGGGATGAGTGTGAGATCATCAATCTCCAAGTGGAATCAAGAACTATCATAGAAAGGACACTAATCAAATCTCAGAAGCTAACTCACCTCCCTTGCAAACATCTATATATGGATCCCTCATCCCAGAGATCCAGAGGCTAGAATTTTGTATCTTGTAAGGAAGTGCTGCTAGTTTCTTGGTGCAATATCATAGTGTTGGGTGGTCTAAGCTTTTCATGAGGTGAAGAAGGGCTTTCTTGCTGAGAGGATGACGTCGGGTCAGAACAATTGGTTGTAATCCTCTTTTCTCTTTCTTGATTATCAATAAAGCTATTCAAGTTTTCCTCCACATTCTTGTATGATTGATGATATATGCATTCGTGTGGTTAATATATATCTGGTCCTATATTGTTTATGATAATAGATCTATGTTCTTGGATAGTGTTCTACTGCTTTGATTCTACAGGTACTCTTTGGAGCTGGGTAGACAAGGAAGCGAGAGGCAAAGATCTATCAGAAGGGAGAGGAATCAAGTAAGGAACTAAGCACAATACAGAGGTTGGTCTCCTTTATTCCCCTCTTATCTATTTCTCATAAAGGAAAACAAAAGTAGTTTTAGTTTGTTTGTTTCTAAGGTAGCTACCAGCCTTAGTGGGACTAGCAGCTCTGCATAGACACTAGTTTTCCTGATAACAAAATGGCAACTCTTCTGGGGAGCGAATAGATTGTTCGCTTGTCTACATTTGTTTACTTTATAAACTTACAGATGGAGCCTGAAGTCAAGCCAGCTAGCCTTCGAACTGCATTTGCTATGCAAGTACAAAGTATATCAATGTTGCTTCAGTCTATCTCCGGGTTTTGTTTATGAAGTAAACAATTGATTTACAAGCTCTCTAATTTCCCTTATGGTGGGTCTAGTAACCTCCTTAGATCTACCCCTGTGATCGATTTACTGATTACCACTTGCTTGGCCTAAATCCTTGAACTGAGCTGCAAACTGTAACTCGGAACCCAGTTAAAGTCTCGTCCCTGGTCCATCGCACTGTCTCTTCTTTGAAACCTGAATGCATCGCACTTCCCGAGTGTAGTAGGTGCATTGCATTTCAGTTTCCCTGTGCTATAGGTGTGCTAATCAGACCTCTTCTGCAGTTAGATTTTGACTTCTGTGTTCACTCTTTTTAGCTCTATTCAAGAGTTTTTCTATCAGTAGTCAGTACACCTCTGTTGGAAACCCCCTTCCTTGCCATTATTCCGCCTCCATTGTGTAAAGAACTATAAATGTTTTTATGTATTTTGAGTCATTTTCAGTTCTCCTTTAAAAAGAATTAGCGTAATTGTACTGTCGTTTCTTGATTTGAAAGTGTCGCAAGTGTCGTTTTCAGTGATAGAAGAGAATCTGATTGTTCTTGATAGTCGATTACACTGTTACTCTTGTATTTGATTTGAATTAGTAGTTTTTCAAGTGTAGAAAGAAAGTTTTCAATTCTGAATAGCAAAGTGTCGTCATTGTCCTCATTTTGTCTTGAAAAGAAACTTGTTAGTAATGTCGCTTTGAAAAATAGTTCATATTTGCGCTTAGCTTTCTTTTTATCATTCAAACATTAAGAGGGCTGAAAACAAATACATGCACGTGCCTTTGCATTTAGACTGTTTGTTGGTTTGATCTAGGACAATGCATATAGTGTGTGCTCTCTGCTCTTTGTTGAAAGAACACCATCTCTCTTTCCTTAGTAGCTAGGATTTTCATTGCAAAAAGAAGACTAAACGACTGTTTATCATCTTAGATTACATTTTAGGAATTGTACATCTACATCACGCGGTGAACCTAAAAGGAAAATTTATTAAGCAAGATCAACTATAAAATAAATTTAGTGAATCTAAAAATGCTTTGGAACCTAACGCACAACATTTAGAAGTCTAGGCTAGAGACGTATTCTGGCGTCGTAAAGCCTGGCAACTGTTGTTTTCACTGTTGGTTGGGTGATTCCTCCACTTTGAGATGACAAGTGCTAGTACGGACTTGTGCTCCCACGTACCATCGAGTATATTTTGGGAGACCACAATAGGCTATATCCTTTATCCATAGGAAGCCGTGTCTACCACCCTATCGATCGCAATGCACTGAACACGACATTCGAGAAGATTGACTGTCGTACCGTAAAAAGTATTCTGCAGTTTTGCGATTAGTTTGGTAATCCCTCTGTCTAGATTTCCAGAGCAGTCCCTTTTATTCCTTTTCAAACTCCTTAAATCAAAAGTTCCATCTGAGCACTTGTCACTTCAAGCTCATTAAAAATCGAAGGCGACTAGAGTCATATTTTGTTTTTTCTCGACTCTTAAAAATTGAAAAAACAAGTTGTGTCAAAAGTGTCTAAAATTTATTTTAATCAGAATAAACATCACCTTTCCTACGTTGGTCTTAGGTTGAGAAAAATAGAGTCCACCAACCAAGGAGTTCCCCTTGGAGGAAATCATAGTCCCTTCTCCTGTTGGGGAGATGTTGGTGCAGCCCATATGGCCACATTGTCTCTTCCAGGATTGACAATCGGCTTGCCCGTATGGCTCTTCTCAACTTGTGTCGTTCAGAACACTGTGATTCCTGAAAAATCAAGTCAGCAACTAAACGATACCAGAGTTACCCACCAACCCTCTACTTCATCCAATTCTTCCTCTCCTCCTTCCTCTTCGCTTGATGAAGCTTGTAAAGCCAAAAATCAAGTAACCAAGAAGAAGAAGGAGAAGAATAAGAAAGAGAAGAAGAAGAAGGAGCCAAAGGCAAAAAGGGGCGACCAGGCATCATCTAGCGAAAATCCACACACTACACCATCCAGGCCTAAATCGTCGTGTGTCATTTGCAAAGGAGACCACTATCATCGAGATTGTCCTTGCATCCCTCAGATCTTAAGGGACTGGTCTCCTCGTTTGCACAATCCGGTGTCATCAACCTCTAATGGTCATGTTGGAAGTACATTGTCAACTAGTGAAAGTGAAGCCCCTAGACAAAGAGGAAAATATAAATTTCCTTGTAAATTGTGTGAAGGCAATCACGCCATCCAACGTTGTCCCTTCTTAGATGAAGCTAAAAGAGTTTTGAACAACCGTCTGGTTTCACCGTTACGGCTTCCTCCTGGATATAAGAAACTCTTGCCGAGTCCGTCACTAAATGAAAATCCAGCGGACACGCCCTTGTGGTCGGCTGAAGCGTCTATCATTGAAGATAAACCATCTGAATCCACACCAGATAAAAGTCAAAAGGTCGAGGCGGCAGTTGACCTGGTCTTGCCTTCAGAGGATCAATCTTCAGATGATACAGTCACCAAAGAGAACAAGAACGACACCGTTCAAATTCTCTTCGTAAGCACAGACTTCGATGAACTTGGGGGCAGTCTACCCATTCCTTTACCGCAGGGAGGAAGTTCGTTAGAGTCATATCTGGCCATCTATTCGGTCCCACCTCCAAGCAACCTGGTTGTTTCCTTTGACTGGAATCTACTAGGCAGACCCCGTTTACCAGCTAGTGTACCATTTCGAATCATTTCTCAAATATATAGAATGGTCATTGCCAGTACCATCATAGATGAAGGGGCTTCTGTGAGTATCCTTTCCTCAAATGCTTGGAAAGTGCTTGGTTTGCCATCACTTTTTCCTGAGCTGAGAAATCTAACAGGCTTTGACAAAGGAGCCAGTCGACCGTTAGGGATCCTTTCCAATGTGCCGATAACATTGAGAAGGAAAACCGTTCACATGAATGTAATGGTAGTCCAAGGACCCCTAGATTATAATCTACTCCTTGGATGCGACTATATTTATTGCATGGGAGCCATTGTCTCCTCACTCTTTAGAGTAATGTGTTTTCCGCACGAAGGAAGAGTGGTCAAGCTCGTAGACCAGCTTTCATTCCCCAGTTCACACATAGCAAATAGTCATTTACCAACCCTAAATGGTCTTTTCATGCAAGGAATGCCTCATCAATACCCAGTCCTTCCTCGTGATGAGTGTGAGTGATTCGGAGGATATGACTGAAACCCAGGGCGCATGCACCTTGGCCTGTTTTGACAGGAAAAGCTTGGGTATAGGGTGGGTTTCCGTGGAGAGTATACGACTGGCCTGACCCACCTGTCCATTTTCTAAAATGGGATTAGACCGGAATAAGATGCCTCTGTTAAGGTAGGCCTTTCCCGATAAAACAAATGTTTTGTCTGCAAATTGAGGGGTAACCTGAAAAGGTAGGCCTTTCCCGATAAAAAAAATGTTTTGTCTGCAAATTGAGGGGTAACCTGGAAACTCTACTTCGCTATACTTGGGGGCATGCAAACCTTTTGGCATGCAAGTGAAGAGCGACCATTTATTTTTTAAATTTATAGGTCCTCTAACCCTTTAAACCCATAGGATTGGTCGTTTCCTAACTTGCATAAAGAAAGGATGCGGGGAAAGCTTTGAAAAGATGTTGTTTTTATATGAGAAATCCTTATTATACAATTGGATTATCGAGCAGTTTTAACGCAGAATTCAAGATCGTTAAAAAATAAACATAAGCAATGAGCAAAGGTTCCTCCAGAGTTTAAGCTCATTAAAAAATGAACCAATCCGGTAAATAACCATCATGAATGTATTATCATCAGCCTTTGAAACCTTGGTTGTGTTCTCATCATCACCTCCACTCTATATTGGCCGATCATTCACCTCCATTTGATTGTTTACCCTTTTGAGGAACAGCTGCGAAGAGTGATCCTGTTAGCCATCCTTGTGACACTGTCATGATTGGAAAATTCCAAACCTTACCTGGAATTAGCTGCTACCCAAATTTATCACTCGTTCCTCAAAAAACGAGTCTCCTTTAAGCTCTTTTCAACTGACTCGTAAAATATGAAAAGATTGCCAAGCAATTGGCCTCTCCAGCTCGTTAAATGGACTGGAAGTGTTATCCCTCCTTTAGATTTCAATCTTTTTGGACATGAGGGATTATTACACAAAAAGATCGAGCGCTTGTTTTGTTTGGCTCGTTAAAAGTACCGAAGATTCATCCCTTTTGTATTGTTTTATACTTTTTCGGACTCAAGGGATTATATGACGAAAAAGGATTTTTGGAGTTTTCTTTGCGTCCCTTTTTTAGACTCTCTAAAATTGAAAAGGACTGAGTTATCCTTGTCGTTAAACTCGTTAAAACTGAATAGCGACAAACTTGTCCATAACAGACAAGAACGAGTTTCACTATCACTAGGCTCGTTAAAACCTAGCGATGGGTTTTCCCAAAGGGAAAATTATAGAACAAGCATATGTTATCCTCCTCAAGCTTGACAAAAATAAAGAGGTACTGGTCAGCAATGACTGGGGAAAAATTGGGAAGAAAACTTGAAGAAACTTTGTTGGTAGCAAGTCGCTCTTGAACATGACACTTTCACTTCGCATCCGAGTCGGGTTGGGTTGTTCCATTCATTGGGCACATCACCATGGTTCCGTCACACCATCCATATTTGTTGTTAATGCTACCAATCCATCATGTCAGTGTCGCTGATATGTTCAAGAGAAGTCGCTCAGAGAATTCACCTGTGTCTCACCCACTGCAATACATTTACACTCCATTCATTCATGACTGCCACCCTGAACCTTATATCACCAGATCGTTTTCACCTCCATTAAAATAATTTGCTCCATTCCATGTCATTGATGTGGGATTCACTAAGGCCCTCCTATGATGGATCGCTTCTTGTCGACATCAACTCATTATCCAAGAAGTCGATCTAGGAACAACCCTTTCAGTACTTTGAAGCTTGCATGCCTCAATGGCAAGTTTCTCACTTCCGACAATACGTTTACATCAATGGCCTTCGACTGAAAGATTTTGCGTAGTGTTCGACACCAAGTACCTTATTCACACCACGTGAATTGTACTGTAGTACCTTGAGGGTCATCATCATTATTGGTGATTCCTCTCGCGCCTGTTAACAGCTTACATCACTGGCTGGTAATCAGGCGATGTCTTTCCATGTTCGACTACAAAACATCTCTCACATGGATCGACTTGTACTTTGAGTGAAGATCGAACAAGATTGAAGACCCTGGATCTAGTTTCATCCATCCGGGCTGCAATATATATTCAGGAAAATAAAAAAATCAAATTTACATCACTGCTGCACAGATAATCATCCAATCTAAGGGATGATGGCTCTACCAGAATCATCAGTCTACGCTCAGACGATTGTCTGTCTCATGTACATGAAAATGAATTTATAAAGCTGAGCATGGGAATGCCCACCTCAGCTAGATCATGAAAATATTATGAAGATAATGTATTTTATTGTATCTTATTACAGGTCGCCTTCCAGCTTGAAAAAACTTCAGATCCTCATGATAAAGCATTTCACCCGACATCAAAAGATTAACGACCTCATGCTTTAGGGGGAAACTGTTATAGACATTTTTGGGCACTGCAAAAAATGTCCATAAACCAAGGACTCCTAAGTCCCTAAAGGTGTTGTTCCAACCCCTAAAATAACAAGGTTAACTGATTACAACATCTCCCAGAAGTTCTCCATGAAAAACTACTCAGAACTGGTCAAAACTTGATCATTTCAACTGCTCCATGGTCAAAGTGTGTTGCATCCCATATGCTTACACACAATAGGTGCGATGCATGTTGAAAATCCCTTATATGGGGTGCGATGGGCGAGAGTGGACAAATGGCAGGGTCAATCCGCGAGGTGGAGGATCATGGAATCTTCCAGAAACTTCTCCCGTGACACTTGCCTCTCTGCATTCTCCTAGGGATGAGTAAGAGATCATCAATATCCAATTGGAATCAAGTACTATCAGAGAAAGGACACTAATCAAATCTCAGAAGCTGACTCACCTCCATTGCAAACATCTATATATGGATCCCTCATCCCAGAGATCCAGAGGCTGGAATTTTGTATCTTGTAAGGAAGTGCTGCTGGTTTCTTGGTGCAATATCATAGTGTTGGGTGGTCTAAGCTTTTCATGAGGTGAAGAAGGGCTTTCTTGCTGAGAGGATGACACTGAGTTAGAACAATTGGTTGTAATCCTCTTTTCTCTTTCTTGATTATCAATAAAGCTATTCAATTTTTCCTCCACATTCTTGTATGATTGATGATATATGCATTCGTGTGGTCAATATATATCTGGTCCTATATTGTTTATGATATAGATCTATGTTCTTGGATAATGTTTTGCTTCTTTGATTCTACAGGTGCTCTTTGAAGCTGGGTAGACAAGGAAGCGAGCAGCAAAGATCTATCAAAAGGGAGAGGAATCAAGTAAGGAACTAAGCGCAAGACAGAGGTTGGTCTCCTTTATTCCCCTCTTATCTATTTCTCATAAAGGAAAACGAAAGTAGTTTTAGTTTGTTTGTTTTTATGGTAGCTACCAGCCTTAGTGGGACTAGCAGCTCTGCATAGACACTAGTTTTCCCGATAACACAGTTGATATGGGTTTGGATGATCATGAACTTCCAGCCCCAACTTCTTGACTATATCTGCTGCAATGATATTTTCTTGCAATGCCAGGTTAAATAGAGCATCAATCCTCATCTTCTTGACCTGTATCTTTACATGGAAGAGTATGCTCATTTCTCTGTCTTCATGTTGGTGAAGGCTACTCAGATTCACCTCCTTCTGCAGTGACGTATAGAAGATATTCTCATCCATATCTGAGATTCTTCTTCTTATTATCTTTCTTCTTTTTCTTCTGCTTTAGCTCTAGATGCAACTTCCAAAACTCTTATGTATGGCCATCAATGTTGCATTAGTTGCAGTGGTTTCTAGGATATTTGAATTGGTGTGTTCTAGCTGTTGTTTTTTTTATCTTTTCCCCCTTTTTTCTTCTTCTTACCCTCCTTAGAAGTGTCTTGTTTCTCCTTTTTCTTCGATCCACTTGATTGTGCTCGTTTCAAGCCTATGTTATCCAGGTATTGTGCCTATACACAAGCCTCATCCACCATTTTTGGCTTGAAAAACATCACTTTCTCATGCATATAGTGGTAGAGACCCCCCAAATACTTGAGGAGTGCATCTAGGTTCTTGGGAGAGATACTCAACATCATAGCCATCTTTTTGAATTCTGTGGTGTACTCCTGCATGCTTTGGCCCAACCTTTTCCTGAAGTAATGCCATCGGATCAACCGGCCTTGCACATACGCAATGTATTGAAAATGTGACTTAATGAGGGTTTTGAGATCTTCCCACTTAGTCACTTGAAGTTCTCCCTACAACCTTAGGGTTTCCATGTGGCTCTCCGACCAAGTCAGTACATGGCCCTCCAACTTAAGCCACACAAATGAGATCTTCTGCTCTTCCTCGATATGTTGGACGCTGAAATAAACTTCTAGTTGTTGTAACGAATGGGTCAGATTTAGAGAATCGATCTTGTCAAGGTATGGCTTGATATCAAATTTTTCTTCCACTTTAAACACATATTGGTTCACAACACTTGAACTGGGTTAATATTTTTCGGGTTCTTTCTTCAGCTAGTTATCTGCGTCTTCCCGATCTCCCGATCCCGCTTGTGATTTTTCCTCTGCATTTGAACCCCCTTCTTCTTGAAATGTCCCTAGATTATTGCTTAGGTCCTCCATGAGTAGGTTTACATTATGTTTTATATCCGCGGCTTGTTCTTCAAATCACGAAAACCTCACCTCTGCAAGATCATGAGGTTCATTTATAGATTCTTCGCCTATGATTTGGGTTTTCTAATTTTCGGCCTCACCAATCTAGATCACTGAATCTCCAAAAAATACCCAAAGAAACCTTCTATGATACTAAATGATGCGTAAAACACTGTGGATATTCCACTGTACAATTCGTCACAACAAATCTTATAATATTATATTAAGAATATGAAATTATACACTAATTACAATTTTATTTAATTTCTAGATCTCCAAAATTAACTGTAATTATTGTAGGCATGTAAAATTAAATCAAGAATAAAAGTAGAAAATGAAAAAATAAACCCACACACACATAATAAACAATATATGCTCTCCGAGAAACCTTTTTGGGAGAAACCCCACTTGGAAGGTTAGGTTGTTGTGCTTTCTTTCTCTGTCTAGAAATATGGTTGTAGATAAAAAGAAGTAATGTTTGTGGGCCATGGGCTGCTACAATGTACATATCCTTTTTTTGTGCTCTACATCCTATCTATCCTGGCTATCTTTGCTCAAATATGGAACAAAATTCTCTCGAAAGAATGGAATGCCTCTTTCTCCTAGTCACCTGATAATAACAAAACCCAATAGCCTACTAGTGGTTAAGTTTGACTACATCAACTCTTAACTAGAGCTACAAAATAGACTATTCTAGATTCTTTTACATCAAAAACAAATCTCTATCCCGTTTTCCATGAATAATGGGGGCTAACGCGACATCCTCTCACACTATACATGTGAAAACACAAAGGTCAACTTCTGAGTGGCACAAGTTTTGCATACAGATTGTGGTTGACATGATTCATGTGACATTGGAAAACATTCTATGTGTGGAATAAAATCAAAAGTTACGAGGCTTATGTGACAAAGTTTTACCCACAAAAAGCCATTGTTTGATGCCTGAAAATGGTATCGGAATGTCTTAGACTCTGTTTCGCCAAACTGAGTCACGCTAATAAAAACAGTTCTCCTGAAATGATTCCTCTAGTTTTTCCACTTCAAATGCATTGAGATGGATGGAAAAAATATATAATGATCCAATTCGGATGAAACCTCCCCACTTTGGGAGGATTTTGGTCCCCAAAAGAGTTTACGAAATGACGTGAGGAAGATTTTCCTCCACCTTCTCTCGAGTGTAACATTTAGGTATGCCTAGAAGTTGTCCCTTCAACCCGATCTAGCAAAGGTATTGTTACCCTTGTCTTGCAGTTCTAGACCTCTTCTAAAAAATTGTATCTTTTGTCAAATCTTCCTTAGAGTCTCGTGCCAAATCCTCCATAGAAGGTAGCACATGTTCCTCTTCCTGATCTACCATGGAAGGCTCATAGAGTTTCAAATTACCCACATTTAAAATTGAGTAAATGCACATATATTATGGTAAACTGAGTTGATAGGAATTATGACCTACCTTTTCTGATATCTCAAAGGGACCATACCTTAGAGCCTTGATTCTCTTACCAGGCCACTGAAGCCTCTCCTTGTTCAAGTGTAGCCATACTCTATCTCCCACCTTGAATGATTTCTCTATTCAGTGTTGATCATATACGACCTTATACTTCACCTCCGACATTTGTAGTATTTCATGTACTTGTAGATGGATCTGCCTGATCTGCTCTATAAAATTTTTAGCCCTAAAAGCATCTCTTGTAAGGTCTTCCTTCACTCCTCCTTGCTACACTTATTCAATATCTAAAGGTGAAGGTGTAAAATATTGAAAACAAGTTTCAAATGGAGACTTTCCTATAGAAGTGTGGACTTATCTATTATAATAATGTTGGAGATATACCAGATTTTCATCGCAAACCTTCAAATGATTTTGGTTGTAACCCCTTAAAAGTTGCAGCAAAGTCCTATTGACTACTTTTGTATGCCCAACTATCTTTGGATGGAATTTTGTAGATCCTATAATTTTGTGTCCATGTTCACGCACAATGTAGTCCAAAATGCACCGAGAAATCTTGTACCACTGTATGCAATGATGCTCCTTTGTATCCCAAAGTGTACCCAGACCTGTCCAAAGGCCGAGTTTGTTTCTTCTTGTCCATTTATGTTATTTTTACAGGGAATTAGAGAAAACATCTTATTGAACATTTCAACTACCATGAACAGGTATTCATGTGCCTTCCTAGTTGTTGATAAACCTCCCACAAAGTCCATGGAAATTATTTCCCAAGAACAAGTAGGTACAGGTAATGGATGACACATACCTTGTTTCCTGTTGCTAGGTTTGTTGCTACAATAAATATATCATGCTCTGATAAACCTATCTACTTGATCTTGTATCTTGGGCCAATACACATACCTCTACAAGTTAGCGACAGTATCCCCTACACCAAAGTGTCCTACAACCTTGGAGGTGTGAGCCTCTCTAATCAACCGCAAACACTAACATTTAGGAACACATAACTTATCCAGCTTGTAGAGAAACCCATCTTGGAGATGGTAGTCAATGGTGTTGTCGCCATCGTGCACATGAATCTTTCTCTACAACTACTAATACACATCCTTGAAGTCCTCATCTTTTGAATATGCCTATGTGTTTGCATAATGGGTGAATGGATCCATGTGCATAAGAGTCCCCATACTTGTAATCTTTGATGTGGGTGGCCTTGAAAGCATATCGGGCAACTTTTTTGTGATTCCCTTCTTATACTTGATCACTAAATGGAACTATTTTGAAAACCCCATCCACTTGTAATGCTTGGCCTATTGTATCTTAATCTAGACTTGCAAGTACTATAATAACTGGTGATCTATTTGGTAAAATTGGTGCTTCACTAATCTTCTTATTTAACTCATCGAAAGACTTTGGCTGCCCTTTTCCCCACTAGAAACTCTTGCCACTTGTTGTTATGTCGTGGAGCGGTGCTGTTACAACTGAAATGAGGCTATGAATTTCCTCAGATAGTATGCAGCCCCAATGAAAATCCTAACCTCAGTAACATTAGTAGGCACTGGCCATTTCATGATAGCTGGTGAGCTCCAGTATTGTAGCAATAATGCTACAACTCCTGGAGCTTCCTATCTCTAATTTTATCAACCCGGTAGTTCGTACAAACTTGGAAGCGACAGTGCTGTATGCACAAGTACTAGCTCTTGTCGCAGCTGTCACTTGGTCAGCTGGCACAAGTCCGCTAGGGCTCAAGCCAACTTCTATAGGCTCTCAGAAGAAGCTTGCTAAATGATGGACGAAAGCTATTCTCAAAGGAAATCTAATTTACTTGACAAAAATGAACTGAAAGCAAATCAAAGCATGTAAACCTAGGAAACCCTAATTTGACTAGTCTAACCTCTATAATGCAAAGAATGTGAATGAAACTTCTACCAATGCTGTCATTACCTCTAATAAGTGAAAATGCATACATCTAAGCTGCTTTCATCTTAAAAGACATGTTTTTGTGTTTTTTCGTTAAGTAGATGGAATGATTGTGGTTTTGTGCTTATTAGGGTTTGGTTGTGCAGATGGGATGGAGAAGGAAGGAAAGCGTGGGAAAGGTTGGGGAGGCTAGGAGAGGTCCCTAGGGATCCTTAGCATCTATCCACAGAGGTTCCTCACGTTCATAAGCTCAGCAACCGAGTGAGTGGCCTCCTACAGGATGTTTGCAGGGGATCCTACAGGAAACTCAGGGGTTTCTACAGGATGTGCTGTAAGTCTTCTACAGGATGTTCTGAAACAAGGATTTTGGAGAATGGACGGAGGGAAAAAGGTGGATGAATGAGTATGGAGGTGAAATAGGGGTGTGAAGAGGTCTAGGACTTGGAGGTTGGAGTTTAGGAGAAGGTGTAGATGGTGAGATTTGTTCAAGGAGGGATGAAACGATGTTGTACAAGAAGATGAGAATCATGGCAAAGTAAACGAATGAGGTAAATGTAAGGTAAGGGTTCTGAGTGAAGGATGAAACAGGTAGGTTGGATGGAGTATGTGCAGGTAAGGAAGGGTAATAGGTACTTTGCAAGTGGTTTTCCAAACTGAACAAAAAAGACATGCAAGAAAACAAAGATCTAGTTATGCTACCCTAATATGATCTAGCTAACAGTAACAAGAATGGACAACAGCTTTATTTGCAAGGAAACCATGTACAACACGTGAGCAAGAATAGTCCAAGAGATCTAAATGCATGACAAACTCCTATCATTCGATTCTAACCATAAAAAGCTACTTTAACAATAAAAACAACCACACTAACAAAGCAAGATCTAAAGAGCAGATTTCATTTTAAGAACACAACAAACACACATAAAGAGAAACAAGGGAGGTACTGGGCGCTTGAGATGGGCCCAACCCCAAGAGCTACAACCTCCCATGAAAGATTTAGAGCTGGTGCAAAGCTGGATCCATATTTATTAATCAAGAATGGAAAGTTACATCAAAACTGCCCACAAGGAGAGCTTGAGAATGAGCTGAAAGCAAAGCTAATCTATTGCATAAAAATCGAACTACAAACTAGCTAACTAATGGCTGAAACAAAATGATTAACTGGCTACAACATGACTACTAACTAGCTAACCAAAATGAGGCCCCAAGCCTTCTCATTTATACAATTTGAGGACCCAACAGTCCTCCTAAAAGTTAGGGGCTTGGCTGCCCAAGACTTGTAGTTAACAGCAGTCCAACTTGACTTGCTTGGCTGCCCTTGTGCTCATTGATTTGGTGGCCTTTGAAATCCGAGCTGATGGTGGAGAATTCGAGGTAAGGGCCCATAAATGAGGGGGACACCTTCCTACAAATCCTCTAGCTTGTTCTCCCACGAATTTGGCTGCCAAGTGCTCATTAAGACCTTCAATTTTGTCTCCAAGTTGACCAAAAAGGCTACACAAAGCACCCATTAGACTTGTTGGCATAATGACTAACCAAATTCACTCTATTAACATAGAAATAATCAAAAACATGCAATAAACAAATGAGAATGGTGGACTAAGCCAAATTAGGAGGTTGAATGAGCCCAAATATTTGTCCATTTTTGGGGCTCATCATCACCCCCCTACTGAAAGTGTTGCTCATCCTCTGAGCAACCAAATCTCTCCCCTTGTCTTTGATGGCCCTGGTGACTTCCTTGGCTAGCATCTCGGCAAATTTCTCCTTTGGCTTCCCGCTTTTCAAACTTTCCTGTAGAAACTCTTCGCTGGCTTCCTGTAGAAACAGTCTGCTAGCTCCCTGTATAAACAGTCTGCTAGCTTCCTGTAGAACGAATTTTCTCTGATTTTGCCTGCGGTATTGTCTCAACTTGTTCTGTTTTAGTGGCTTGTTGAAGGCTTACATTCACAGGTACACTGATAGTTTCACCAGATGGATTGGACTCAGACACTGCATCATTCAAATCTGAAACTGTTTTTTCCTCTTCTCTGAAAATCTACTTGCTCTGCAATGCTGTTTGTTAATACATCCTTTGTCTCAGAAGCTTCAAAATTTTCAGTCTCTTTTAGATATGCAGAATCATTTGCCAAGACATCCTCCATTTCTGCTGCTTTTCTTAGTGCCCTCAGCCTTGGTATGAGTGTGCAAGTATATTCTTGTAGAAGGCTGAACCATGATCAGATTATGTCCAAACCTTGAAATTTAAACGACCCCTCTAAAAAATGGTAGCTACATGCAGAGCCTCAGTAAATCTTCACTGATAAGTATATTGTCCGCACAAACCAAAGGCATGCATAGAAATCTATTATACCGGTCAGAACAACAAATGAGTATGACATGATGGGCATGTAGCCAAAATATGAAATTCTAGAAACAAGTTTTGTCATCTCCAACTTGGTGAATAGATAGAATGTGGCATAGAGAAACAAGTAGAATGCGGAGGAGCCTGCAGTCAAATAAGATCTCCACCACCGGTTGTAATCTTCACTGCACATTTCAACGTAGCACAAGATAACAGTGATTTTTGCACATGTAACCATGAGGATCACAAAGACAATGAACAGGAACCCAAATATACAGTAGGACTGATGCAGCCATATTGAAGTTAATCTGAAGAACAATCTAATGGATACAATTCCAAACCATAAAAGGACTGAGGAAAACATAGTCTCGAGAGGAACTTCACCAACTGATTTTTTCATAGCAGTGCATTGAGAATAAGGGAAATGCAAAAGGAAATGCATGGAAACAAGAATGTGGCCTTCAGCATATTCCTCCTTTCTCCTCGTTTTGAGCTTGAACTTTTCTAAAAATCTCATGGTCAGCCAACAGAAGCATCAACCCACAGAAGCTCCTCATGTGTTCTTTCTACAGGGCTGTTTTCTGCCTTTCCTGTAGACAACATCCTGTAGAAACGCCTGTAGAGCGTGATTCGGCCTTTGAGTGAGCCCGCTGCACTAGAGAAATTTGAAAATAGGTAGGAAACTCAGCGGAGGACGATAGATTAAGCCGATTGTGGAAGCAGAGGATGCATTCTTTGAGTGAACATGATGCAAGTGCAAGTTGACTAACGGTCTTTGGATTTCAGCCGAGCGCTCAGTGATGTCTGCGTGATTTTTGGAGTGAGGTGGCAAAGACTTGCTGGCCCATGCAATTGTGCATGAACTGCAGTTGTTAACTGTGTTCTATGCCTGTGATTTCATCCACCCGTTGCACTGGAGTTTAAACAACCAACACTGTCCGTTTTTTTCTTTCACGTGCATGGCTGACCCATGCATGTTGCGTGAATTTCTAGAGAACTGGACATTAAGTGACCCTTCCTAAATTCATGGCTTAATTCCACCATCCCATTCATTCATGCAATACTTTAGACTAGATTCATGCAATAGATGAATAGGTTTTGTCACGTACCTGAAGCCAAACGGCTACTTGTGAAGCTTCTTGCTGCTGCATGCTCTGATTCTTTGATTGCATGAGGCTTGGCTAATGGTTTTTTATTTCTTTTCCTTGTGTAGGTGTCCTCTGGCCGGATCTGAGCTGCATGCAATCGTTTCCACGTTCAACTCTGCCCGTTCAAGCTGCTGCTGCTGCAAGGTCACAAAACCAGAACTTCTTTTTGCCATTTCTCCCAAACGGTAGATCGGATTGATCTGAAACTCGGTGAGCATGTTCCTACCATCATCATGCATCTCCCATAGCAAATTCGTGATCAATGGATGCATGGATTTCGAGAAAAATGGAAAATGGCTGAAGATTTCAGAGGTCGATTTCTCGGAAACCGTGCATCGAAATTGGCTGAAACTGCTTGGGTAGGTTACTATCACCCATGTGTATCTCCCCATGAAACAGGTTTTAAAACGGATGCACGGATATGGAGAAAATGCAAAAATGGATGATGGTGATGGAGGCTGATTTCTTCGAAACCGTGCATCGGAATTGCATGAAACTGCTCAGGCATGTTGTCATCAACCTTGTACAATCCCCCATAAAATGGTTTGTCAAATGGATGCATGGTTTTCAAGTTATGGCAAAAACAAATTCTGCTCTATGTGTTTTTGGCTTCAAGGCATTTTGCATGTGTTTGCATGGTATGAAAAAATGAGTTTTTGCTGTGATGCAGGTATGGAGATGATGGAGGAGGAGTTGGAAGATTGCATGAGGGCTTCTGAACCCTTGAGGAAGCTACCATGCTCACCAAACCACTTTTTGAAATGCATGCCTAGTTTCCCACAATTTCTACAGGAAGTTCCTGTAGAAGCACAATGAGAAGCACAAGGAGGTGAAAAAATGATGGAGAAAGGCAAGGGATGGACACACAAGTGCTTGTAGGCCTAATCAACAGATTCCCACCATCAGATTCACTTTTGAAATTGGATTTGGCTCGTCCAAAGGTTCTACAGGATGTTTCCTGTAGAAATACAGAGCTTCCTGTAGAAGGCACAAGAAATTCCTTTGACCTTGATTTGAGTGCTCCTCCTGTCATGAAACGTCCTTCTTGCAACCTGCATAGTCATTACTACAACATGAAATTATTCAATGGAGATTAGCTTTATTTTTCTTTCTTTTTTCCTCTTTTTTTTTTTTTTTTTAAAAACAACTAGGGCGCCTCATGGAGGTTTTCACCCTAATTGCCTGCCTTGGGCGCCTCCAAAGGAGGTTTTCACCCAAAGATCTTATTGCCTTTTTATTTTTTCCCAACCCATTGACCGCCTCATGGAGGTTTTCAATCAATGAGTCAATCTAAGGCGCCTCCGAGGGGGTTTTCACCTTAGATTTTTATTTTTCTCTTATTTTCATTTTTTTCATTTCTTTACTTTTTTTTCTCTTTTTTTCATTTTTTCTACCCTACCCTACTTGAAAAACAAAATCCTTTTCAAGTATAAGAATACTTCCAATGGAGCCATGTGCACATCGAGATTAGAGAAAAAATGATGTGAAGGCTCGAAATGCATGCTTGGACAACTATCCACCTTTCAGAGACAAAATGATCTGACTTTGAGAGTACAAAACATAGCTGAGGAGGAGAGTGCTGCTACAACTTAGTGACCTTCTGAAACCATATCTCAATATAGCTTTGATATCCTTGGTCATCTTGCTGATTTGGATCATTCTTCATGTCACCTTCTATCATGACCTTCTGATCTTCCTCTTTTTGCTTATCTTTCTCTTCAGTACATGGAGGATTTGATGGTAACCATGAGGAAGCTTTCTCGATCTCTGATTCTGATCTCTTCTCTTCATTAGGTGCAGCCCATGGTTCTTTGATCTCCTCTTTGGAATCTTCTTTTGCTTTTGGTCCTTCAATGCTTTCAAGATGATCTCTTTTGTGCAATGCTTTTCCTGAGCTGTGGTGAAGATCATTGAGCTCACGAGGAATCATTTGCACATGTTGTGCCTCAGCTTTGCACGTGTGATGAGCTGCTCCAATGTGTGGGTTTGGAGATGATGGTACAGGTAGTTGAGTGGAGGTGTGAAATTGAGATGGAGATGGATGGCATGGTGGTTGGGTAGGCATTTGGGGTTGCCTTGGTGGAGGAGGAGGCGATGGTTGTGGATGAGCAGGTGGTGGAGGAAAATGAGCGGGATGAGAGTTGTACTGGGGCCTCCACTCCTGATAAGGTGCATTCCACTGAGGCTATGGCTGAGCATAAGAGTGAAACAAATGAGCAGCTGGTTGGGCATAATACGGATATGTGAAGGAATAAGGAGGAGGTGTGAACCAGGAAGGATGAGCAGGGGGACCCCAAGAAGGCATGAAGGTGGCTTGGTAAGGGTCATAATATGTCTCGGGTGTCCCTTGTAGTTCCTGCTGGTAGGGTATGGGTCCATGTGGCCTCCTTTGGTTCATATAACAGAGTGATTCAGTGGCTCCCTTGGCTCTTTGATATGTAGCTTTGATTCCGGGCAAGGAAGGGCACTGATCTTTAGGATGGTATTCTTCACAAATCAAACACACTTCTAGAGAGTGCATTGGACATTCGTTCCAAGGATGCTTTCTAGTGCACCTAGGACAAAAAATGGCCAAAGCCCTCTTGGCTTCTTCTTGCTTCTTTTGGATCCGCAAGGTATCCAGTTGCATGGCAAGAAACTGCCTCATATCACTCTTGAAACCTTCGATCTGATTTTCAAATTCATCTTTGGACAAGGGACTGCTCCAATCATTTCTGCTTGTAGCCATTTGCTTCAGAGGAGTGTTTCTTTCTTCTTCTCCCCTAGAGGTTCTTCAGATATGTCTTGATGTCCACCCAGGGGTTCTTTCATCACAGCCATCGAAGAAGAACGTTGGCTGTGTGAAGCAGTGGGGGGGTTGTGCAATCATTTTTCTAACTTATCTCTACTCCTACAAAGCATGAAATGAAATCTTTTTGGTTGTTTTTTTTTTCTACTTCTACTTGCAAAACTGAAATAGATTGAACTGCAACTAACTATCTTGCTGAAATGAAAATGTGGAATTGAAATGAAAGCAGGAAAGGACTAATCTATTTTTCTCAAATGAAATTGCAGGAATGAAATGCTAGGCTACGCTTGCGAAATTGAAATGCTAATCTACACTTGCAGAATGGAAATTGCGGAATTGAAAGGCTATTCTAGGAAAGCAGGAAATGCTAATCTATGAAAGCAGGAAATGCTAATCTATGAAAGCAGGAAATACTAATCTATGAAAGCAGGAAATTCTAATCTATGAAAGCAGGAAATGTCTATGCTACTTTTGCAGAATAGAAATGAAGTAAACTACTTGGCAGAAGGTTGTAGTAGAAAATAGAAGAATAGCAACAATCACCAATACTCTGCCGCTTCCCCGGCAACGGCGCCAAAAAGATGGTGAGCTCCAGTATTGTAGCAATAATGCTACAACTCTTGGAGCTTCCTATCTCTAATTTTATCAACCCGGTAGTTCGTACAAACTTGGAAGCGGCAGTGCTGTATGCACAAGTACTAGCTCTTGTCGCAGCTGTCACTTGGTCAGCTGGCACAAGTCCGTTAGGGCTCAAGCCAACTTCTATAGGCTCTCAGAAGAAGCTTGCTAAATGATGGATGAAAGCTATTCTCAAAGGAAATCTAATTTACTTGACAAAAATGAACTGAAAGCAAATCAAAGCATGTAAACCTAGGAAACCCTAATTTGACTAGTCTAACCTCTATAATGCAAAGAATGTGAATGAAACTTCTACCAATGCTGTCATTACCTCTAATAAGTGAAAATGCATACATCTAAGCTGCTTGCATCTTAAAAGACATGTTTTTGTGTTTTTTCGTTAAGTGGATGGAATGATTGTGGTTTTGTGCTTATTAGGGTTTGGTTGTGCAGATGGGATGGAGAAGGAAGGAAAGCGTGGGAAAGGTTGGGGAGGCTAGGAGAGGTCCCCAAGGATCCTTAGCATCTGTCCACAGAGGTTCCTCACGTTCAGAAGCTCAGCAACCGAGTGAGTGGCCTCCTACAGGATGTCTGCAGGGGATCCTACAGGAAACTCAAGGGTTTCTACAGGATGTGCTGTAAGTCTTCTACAGGATGTTCTGAAACAAGGATTTTGGAGAATGGACGGAGGGAAAAAGGTGGACGAATGAGTATGGAGGTGAAATAGGGGTGTGAAGAGGTCTAGGACTTGGAGGTTGGAGTTGAGGAGAAGGTGTAGATGGTGAGATTTGTTCAAGGAGGGATGAAACGATGTTGTACAAGAAGATGAGAATCATGGCAAAGTAAACGAATGAGGTAAATGTAAGGTAAGGGTTCTGAGTGAAGGATGAAACAGGTAGGTTGGATGGAGTATGTGCATGTAAGGAAGGGTAATAGGTACTCTGCAAGTGGTTTTCCAAACTGAACAAAAAAGACATGCAAGAAAACAAAGATCTAGTTATGCTACCCTAATATGATCTAGCTAACAGTAACAAGAATGGACAGCAGCTTTATTTGCAAGGAAACCATGTACAACACGTGAGCAAGAACAGTCCAAGAGATCTAAATGCATGACAAACTCCTATCAATCGATTCTAACCATAAAAAGCTACTTTAACAATAAAAACAACCACACTAACAAAGCAAGATCTAAAGAGCAGATTTCATTTTAAGAACATAGCAAACACACATAAAGAGAAACAAGGGAGGTACTGGGCGCTTGAGATGGGCCCAACCCCAAGAGCTACAGCCTCCCATGAAAGATTTAGAGCTGGTGCAAAGCTGGATCCATCTTTATTAATCAAGAATGGAAAGTTACATCAAAACTGCCCACAAGGAGAGCTTGAGAATGAGCTGAAAGCAAAGCTAATCTATTGCATAAAGATCGAACTACAAACTAGCTAACTAATGGCTGAAACAAAATGATTAACTGGCTACAACATGACTACTAACTAGCTAACCAAAATGAGGCCCCAAGCCTTCTCATTTATACAATTTGAGGACCCAACAGTCCTCCTAAAAGTTAGGGGCTTGGCTGCCCAAGACTTGTAGTTAACAGCAGTCCAACTTGACTTGCTTGGCTGCCCTTGTGCTCATTGATTTGGTGGCCTTTGAACTCCGAGCTGATGGTGGAGAATTCGAGGTAAGGGCCCATAAATGAGGGGGACACCTTCCTACAAATCCTCTAGCTTGTTCTCCCACGAATTTGGCTGCCAAGTGCTCATTAAGACCTTCAATTTTGTCTCCAAGTTGACCAAAAAGGCTACACAAAGCACCCATTAGACTTGTTGGCATAATGACTAACCAAATTCACTCTATTAACATAGAAATAATCAAAAACATGCAATAAACAAATGAGAATGGTGGACTAAGCCAAATTAGGAGGTTGAATGAGCCCAAATATTTGTCCATTTTTGGGGCTCATCAATAGCCTTCATCTTTCAAGGATCTATCTTCACTTCTCCTCCTCCAATCACATATCGCAAATACACCAAGGACTCCTACGCAAACTCACACTTCTTGACATTTTTGTAGTAGTTAGTGCTTCTTCAATGTTTCCAGCACATGCGTCAAATGTGAAATATTCTCCTCCTAGGTAGCACTATATACCAATATATCATCCAAATAGAAAAAAGAATGAATCTATAAAAGGGCACAATACATCATTCATTAATCTCATAAATGTAGTTGGTGAATTACATAGGAAAAAAGGAATAACTAACCACTCATATAAATCTTTCCTGGTTTTGAAGGCGATAATATATGTATCTTATGTTTTGACTCAAACTTGGTGATATCCAAACTTCAAGTCCATCTTGGTGAAATACTTTTCTTGTTTCAGCTAATCTAGTAGATTATTTATCCTAGGTAGGGGGTATCTGTTCTTGATCGTGATTTTATTCAATGCCCTATAACTTATACACATCTTCCAAGTCCCATCCTTCTTTGGGACGATGATGATGGGTGACCCACATGGTGATGTACTTAGTCAAATGAAACGCTTTTCAAGTAGTCGTTGCAACTGTTTCTTCACCTCACTTGTTTCAATAACAGACTGCGTGTACAACCCAATATTTTGTAATGGGAAGTTTATAAATAGCTGAATGTCATGCTCCAATTCACTCTTAGGGAGTAACACTTTAGGCTCTCGAAACATGTCCTTGTATGCCTATAACAACTCCTATAATTGTTGTTTTTGTTTATTTGTACACCCCTCTAGGGATGACTTGCCTCTTATTGAATCCTCTACAGTATGAAATTCTCTTAAAAATAATAAGACATACTTCTTGTTGGAATTTATCAATTTATTGGCCTGGTTGGCATTTACCAATTACATCTTCAACTTTCCTTTGTGCACGTTCATAATTAACAATTTTCCATCCTTGATGTGATGATACTAGTTAGCTCTCCTCATGAATATTTCATCATGCATGTACATGTATGAAATCCCAAGCATGAATCCACATATATCAAGGGAAACCATATCCAAATCTACTTCATCAAAAAAATCAACATTGATAGCCAATCTAATTTTGCATTGTTTTGTTACCTTCAACTTTGCATCCTTATGTACCCATCCTAGTGGATATGGGTTTGGATGATCACAAACGTCAAGCCCCAAATTCTTGACCAGATATGTTGCAATGCAATTTTCCTGCGATCCTGAGTTAAACAGAGCATTAGTCTTCGTCTTCATGACCTCTATCTTTATATGGAAGAGTTTGGTCCTTTCTTTCTCTCCCTATTGCTAAAGGCTACTCAGATTCACCTCCTTATACGTTGATGTATACACAATATTTTCATTCTCATACAATTTTCTTTCAATTTGGTTTCTCAAATCAGTGTCTATGAGCTTCTCCTTATTATATTTCTTCTTGTTCTTTGGGTTTAGATGTAGATGTAAATTCCAAAAATTCTCCTCTGTATGGACGTCAATGTTGCAATGGTTGCAGTGGTTTCTAGGATCTTTACATTTGTCTGTTCTTGCTGCCGTATTTTTATATTTTCCCATTTTTACTCCTTCCTCCCCTTGTTAGAAGCGTATAGTTCTTCCTTTTCCTTTGATCCACTTTATTACACTCTTTTAAGGCCTATGTTCCCCAGGTATTGTGCCTCTAGACAAGCCTCATCCATCATTCTGGGCTTTAACAACATCACTTCCTCAGGAAGATGGTAGTGAAAACCCCCCAAATACTTGAGGAGTACATATGTGTCCTTTTGCGAAATTCCCAACATTATAGCCATATTTCTGAATTTTTTAGTGTACTCTTGCGCGCTTTGGCCCGAATTTCACTTAAGGTAATGCCACCAGATCCACTAATTTTCCACGTACCCAATGGGATAAAACTCTAACTTAATGAGGGTTTTTAAATCCTCCCACTTATCCATTTGAGGTTATTTGTCCAACCTTAGGGTTACCTTTTTGCTCTCCCTGCAAGTTCGTGGATGGTCCTCCAATTTCGACGCGAATGAGATTTTCTACCCCTCCTCGATTTGATGGACACTGAAATAAAATTATATTTGTTGCAACCAGTGGTTCAGCATTAGAGTGTCGATCTCGACATGGTATGTCTTTATATCGACTTTTTCTTCCACTTTAAATAGGGTTTGGTTCACAAAACTCGAACTGGGTTGATATTTTCTGGGTTTTTTCTTCAGCTTGTTATCTATGTCTTCCCTATCTCCCGATCCCCCTTATGATTTTTCCTATGCATTCGAACCCCCTTCTTTTCCAAATATCCCCAGCTTATTTCTTAGGCCCACCAGGAGGAGGATTACATTGTGGTTAGATTCACAACTTGTTCCTCGAGCCATGAAAACCTCACATCTACAAGATCACGAGGTTCATTTATAGATTCGTCGCCCACGATTAGGATTTTATGATTTTCAGCCTTGCTGATCTAGACCCCTGCAATCCACAAAATACAAAAAGAAACCTACTTTGATACCAAATGATCTATAAACTTCCGTGGATATTCCACAGGACACTTCGTCACAACAGATCTGATAATATTATATTAAAAATCTGAGATTCTACACTATTACAATTTTATTTAGTTTATGGATTTGTAAAACTAACTTTAATTAGTGCATGCATGCAAAATTAAATCAAGAAGAAAATTAGAGAATGAAAAAATAAGCCAATGCACACATAATACACAAGATATGCTCTATGGGAAACCCTTTCAGGATAAAGGCCAGCTGGAAGGTGAGGCTGCTTCGCTCTCTTTCTTTGTCTGGAAATATGGCTGCAGATACAAAGAAGTAATTTTTGTGGCTTGTGAGCTAATGTAGTGCACAAATCCTCTCTGTGTGATCTACCTCCTATCTCTCCTTGCTATATTTTCTCAAATATGGAACAAAATGCTCTTGAAATAAGGGAATTCCTCTTCCTACTAGTGGCCCGGTTATAACACAGCCTGATAACCTACTAGTGGTTAAGTTTGCTTACATAAATTCCTAACTCGAGTTACAAAATAAAATATTCTAGAGCATTTTACATCAAACACACATGGCTAGCCCTTTATCATGAATAATGGGGGCTGACACGATATCCTCCTGAAATATAGCTATCAAAATAAGAAATTCAACTTCTGAGTGGCATAACTTTTGCGTAGAGACTCTAATTGATGTGATTCTTGCTTCGTTGGAAAAATTTCTTTGGGTAGAATAGCACGATAATGTGACACACTACTTCGACAAAGTTTTACCCCAGAAAATGTCATTTTATGCCTCAAAATTCTCCCGTAAAGTTTGAGACCCCGTTTCACCAAAGTGGGTCCCGCGAGTAAAAATAGCCTTGTGAACTCATTTGTCCAATTTTTCCACTCCAAATGCATTGAGATGGATAAAAGAAAATATATAATGATCCAATCTGGATCAACTTTAACTTTGCTCAACAACTTTCTAGGTCTTGCTAATTTCTATCACAAGTTCATCTTGGGGTTATCTCATATCACGTAGCCTTAAAGTCAAGTCACCAAGGGTGGAGTGAAGGCAAATATTTCTTTTCTGAAACCCAATAGAAACATTTTTTCAAGTTGAGACATCATCTCGACTCTGCACCACTGCTCATATTACCATACCTTTAGTAACCATTTGAGATTGAGACAAACACCTCTGACTATGCTATTGATGTAGTTCTTACTGAGCAGGGTCGTCAAGTGGCTTACCACAGTGAGAAATGTTTACACATAGTCCAAAAGTATCCCCCTTATGAAAAATAAATCTATTCCATTATGCAGGCATGTCGTCATTGGAAGCATTACATTATGGGGAAGGAAATGGTCATCCACACAGACCACCGACCCATGCAGTTCATACAGACAGAGGGGAAGGTTTAGAATGATTGCCATAAAAAAGGTTCCAGATACCTGCAACAATTTCTTTTGAACATTAATTACAAGAAGAGTAGCACCAATAACGTTAAGGGTGCCTCAACCAACCACCAGTCATGGTGTTGATCATTGTGCTCGACTGCTGTGGGAACGAGACTTCGAGGTATTTGCATATTTACGAGAGTGACCCAGATTTTGGCAGTACATAGCAGACACTCCTGGAAGGTAAGAAAGTTTTTTCACTTCCAAGATGCACTGTTATGCCAACTGGGACACGTGTGTGTTCCTTCAAGTGACTATGCCAATATGATTTGGGAGGCGCCCTATAGTTGACTCGCTAGACATTTTGGAGTACAGAAAATAGTGGCAGTACAACTAAACTATTTTTATTGGTCGAACCTTCATCAAGATTTTGGGAGGTAGATTAAATCCTGCACTTCCTGTGCCATTTCCAAACCAATCATCAAAAAGAAAGGCATGTATACTTCTCTACCTACTCCTAGTTAAACTTTGTAATCCATCTCCATGGATTACATGTGAGGCCTTCCTTCTACTAAGCATGACAAAGGCTGCATGTTTGTGGTCATCGGCATATTCTCTATGATTTCCATTATGGTGGCCTGCAAGAAGAGTATCACATCAAAGGCCATTACTAAGCTCTTCTTTGAGCAAGTGTGGGTACAATTTGGGATCCCAAAATCCATTGTATTTGATCGGGACAACAGCTTCCTAACTGCATTTTGGTCAAGTCTTTGTTCGATGTTGGATACCAAACTCACTAAGTTGAGAACTTTCCAACCCTAAATGGATTATCAAACAGAAGTCATCAACAAGATGATTATGCACATTATGTTATGCAACGAGCTCACAAAAAGATAGAAAAGATAGATCAATGACTTGAAAATCAACTTCTTCAAGGGGAAGCCTCCTTTACATTACACAAATGAGAAATTCTTGGATGATACCAATGACAAGGCATCCTTTGTATATATAGGAGTCTAAGGGGTCATCATATAATCAGAGCCGACCTAACAATATTAATGTAAGGGCACAACAGTAACAATAGTGGGCTTCTGTGGGGCACAATAATAACAATGTAGGGACTACATGGGCACAAAAATATAATAATGGGGTTTCACTAATAACAATAAGGGGTTACACTAGTAGTATAGGGACCTAACATGACCTTGTCCTTAAAAAATTGTTGTCCTTAATGCTTGAGTAGTTCTGGATGCTTCTGTATAAAATTCTCATCCTCCCATGTGGAATCTTCTTTGGGTAAGTTCTTCCACGTGATGAGATACTTTGAAATTAATCAATTTCTTAGCTATCAAGTTGTTGTTTATCTGAATTCTTCCGCTTCCAATATGATTTTTCCTTCCTCATCAAGTTCCGACAATATTGTTTGAATTGGGAGCTTCTCACCTATAACCTTATTTGAGCATGAAACATGGAAAACCAAATATAAGGGTACCAAATTTTATGAAACAAGCTCAAAAAATATAGAAAAGATAGATAAACGACTTAGAAATTAGCCTCTTCGAGGGGCCAACCTCCTTTACATTACCCAAATGAACAATTATTGGATGATACCAATGACAAGGCCTCCTTTCTATATATAGGAGTGTAAGGTGTCATAGTATAATCAAAGCCGACATAACAATAATAATGTAAGGGCACAACAATTACAATAGTGGGCTTCTATGGGGCAAAATAATAACAATGTGGGGACTATAAGGGCACAATA
Organism: Pinus tabuliformis; assembly: GCA_031772625.1. Taxonomy (NCBI): domain Eukaryota; kingdom Viridiplantae; phylum Streptophyta; class Pinopsida; order Pinales; family Pinaceae; genus Pinus; species Pinus tabuliformis. The sequence goes on from CM062819.1 coordinate 727,277,975, forward strand.
ATATAATGGGGGGTTTCATTAATAACAATAAGGAGTTACACTAGTAGTATAGGGATCTAACACATTATGTGCATGTACAACTCGAAAACTCCATGCACATGGGATGAAAGCCTCCTCTATGTCATGTACAACTACAAAAGAGGTTTCCAGAGTTGAATGGGACACATCCCCTTTGAGGTAGTGCTGGGATTTCAGCCATTATATCCCATTGATGTGGTCATACCATTTGCAGCTACTAAGGCACATTTGGCTTATATCCACTTTAAAGCTGATAGGGCTAATAGCTTCATTGAGCACATTCAACAAATCCCCCATGAGTTGCATGATATATTGGCTAGAGCCAATGCTAAGTATAAGTAGCGCCATGATCAACATCGGGTTCCACACAATTTCTAGGAGGGTGACAAAGTTTAGCTATATTTGCAGAAGCAGCACCTTGCCGGACCCTATCACAAGCTTCAACCGCTCTGATATGGGCCACATATCATAACTAGGATGTAAGGGACAATGCCTTTGAGCTCAACATTCCACCACTCCTTGTTCTGCACTTAGTATTCAATGTAGACTACCTTCGACCATACTTTCCACCATTGTTGGAAAAATCCGACATTTCAAAACAACTCACACCAACAGAGCTAAACCGAAACTGCATGGAATAGGCTAAAACTGATCGAATCATGGACATACAGATCAAGAAAACTTGCCAGCAGAAGGTCCAATTGTATTAGGTTGTCAAAGGTGCCCAACTCCTACATAAAGGCAAGTGGCTCCCGAGGGACCAAGTTCAACAGAAGTTTCCCTATCTCATGGAGGCACTCAATGCAATGGGGACCATTGCCTCCTAAGGGGGGGTGATTGATCTAGGCGGATATTAGTGGCCACACTCCTATTCCACTTGGACACCCAAAACTGTCTTTTTCAATTTTTCATTTTCCTTAATTGTAGCACAATCTACTATTTTTTGCGGTTTTTCGGGCCTTGAACTTCTTGAGCCGTTTTAAGGCCTTAAATTATATGTTTACAGAAAATGGAGAGACTTGTTATGTCCCAATTTGGGGAGCTAAATTATTTTCGGCCTATCGTTTGAAATCTTTGAAACGAAGTATTATGATAGTCAAACAGAGATCGTATGCTAAACATACAACCCTGGGAAATTGATGTACCAATTTACCTAAATGGGGCCCACAGTTTTGGCATTGCATCTCCTAGGGTTAGCTTTTTGGATGTTTAGGGTTTTCCATTGTCTCTCAATAATAAATAGGCCTTGGAGCCTCATTGTAACACAATTCAGAAGCATGTAGTTGTCACATCTTTTCTCAGAGATAAGCTACCATCACTCAAGCTAGTTTATTTTCATCATGTTTGTAAGCATATTTTAGTATTCTCGTATGAATGAAATGAAGTGTTATTTTTGTTGCATTTATGTATTTATGGTTATATATATAATTTTTTGTGTTCTTGTTTGAGTTTGGATAATGTAAATCTCTTTGGGAGTGAATAAAATGTTTGTACCTAAACATATTTGATCCCTCTAAAATCTCGATATTTATGTAATTAACACACGTATAAATCACATGTGATTTTTCATTGTCTAGGTTGCATTTTTGAATGTATAAATTCATTGAATGTCTTGAAAAAAAAATTGGGCATAAATTAGTGAGACTACTTAAAATGTCTTAATTATTAGAAAAATGAATTCATTTATGTAATGTATATATAGTTTTTTTTTTACATCAAAATATTTTATTTATGGTTAAGAGAAAATATTTTTTTTTTTTATGGTTCTCCTTAGGATGACCATTGACTGTGAGATTGTTGATTTTTTATAGTGTTTTTAATTAAGCAAGACAAACAAGTATCTTAATTTTATTTTTTGTTATACCCTCGATGAAGTATTTCATTCATATTCAAGAGTGTGAGAGAAATATTTTTACCACTTGTTCTTAGAATGGATAGTGAGAATAAGATTATTGATGTTTTAGAATAATTTCAAATAAACAAATCAAACAAATATGCTTTTTTTAATTATATTCCATGTGATCTATATCTATATATCTATCTATATATATATATATATATAATTTTATTTTTTTTAGTTTTAAAAAAGACGAATATCAACTCCAAATAATAATGTAAAAAATTATAAATTTCCTTCCTATTATACTATAAAATAACCCGCTGAACTTAATAAATTTAAACCATTTAAAAACTTAAATTAAAATAATTAATATGTCTATATATTATATAATATTAATAATAAAAAATAAAACATTATTTCTAATTAAATTGTGTTAACAATCACCTACCATCCTTAATTAAAGTGTATTAACGATTACCTAGCACCCTTAGACCTACCCTTAGACCTAGTTATTCCTCGATTCTTCCCTACGATATATTAGAATAGTTGTGTAACCATTATTTGAAATACATAGAAAACTACACTGAAGATTTGGTTTTCACTAAATACCTTTTCAATTGTGTCATCACTCAAGCACAAATCATTTGAGAAAATTTGACTTGTCATATGATAAAAAGTTGACATGGTGGATCATTCTTTGATGCCACCATTGTAACATCATACAAATTAGTAACTCAACCATATAATAAAGGAAGTGGAATTTGAATTTGCTCCTTTCACATTGTAAATACGACAAAATAAAGTTTAAATTATGTATGCGGTAATAGAAAATGAGATCTAACGCAAATTATTGTTTATTATCCCTAAATATGCAATTATTTATGCTTATACTTGCATACTATTATTTTCTCAATTTTTTTTTATCGAGTACATATTATTATTAAATATTTTTTTTATCGAGTACATATTATTATTAAATAATAATATTAAAATAATAATTATTATTTTTTATATTAAAATTATAAAAATAACAAATAATATTAATTCTTTTAGAATGTCGATTTCCACGGCTCTAATTTATAATTCGACATTAAATAAAATATCGAATTAATAATTAACAATTATTTATAATATTAATATAAAAAATAAACAATATAATTTATTTTTAATATAGATTTCCTCATTTGTAATTCACAATGAGAAAAATTTCTCTAGAAAGTTATGTATGACATATCATGTGAACACCTTACCCATCATCAAGGAGATGAAGAAAAAAATATAGTTGAAAAGAAAGAGAGACCAAACCTTTATATATAATGGAGGTGTTAAGAGAGATTTTACGAAAAAGACATTTCCAAAAGGGAAAAACAAAGAAAATAATATTATTTTAATTAATAAGGTATTATAATAACAATAATAATTAACAATGTATTATTAACAGTATTAATAGTATGATAATAAAAATTAATATTAATAATGTTATTAAGAATTATTTGAAAAGCCAATTTTTTTGTAAGTGAAGGTGGCACCATTCTATTTCTTCAAAATCAAGCATGTAAATACATCATGAGCATCCATACCTAGATGTTCTGAACCTGCCCATAGGGAAACTAGGTTTGTTGACTATCTCATTGAGTTATAACCAATCCAACTTTTAAATTTCTTAAGAGATTCCTTCAAAGGTACATACAAAAAATTATCTTGATAACCTCTATGATCTATGATTCTACTAAAAAAAAATTAAATGATTATACATCTAGAAAGTTATATTCATCAAAAGAATCCACTGGGTAGGGTCCCTGGCACTAGTTCCGAGTTGTTGCGTCAGTGGTAGACATGGGATGTGTCTCTCGATGCAAGCCAGCTGGGTGTTTTTCAATTAGATTTGGTGTTGGAACAATTAGAATTCATTGTGGATAGTGTGCAAGTTCTCCTTAACTTCTAGGTTTCCTTTTAGTCGCAGCATCAAGGCCTTAGTTAGGAAGGTTTTCAACAGCGAGTACACATGTAAAGTTTGTATAAACAATGTAATGCGACCCAAGTATAACCCAGTTATGGAATAATGGCTTCCCATTCAGATAAAAAAAAATTCTTAGTAGGATCCATATCTGGTCTAATTTATTTTACCCAAAATATGATAGTCACTCAGGATTGTGTGCCTAATCAATAGGCATTGGCACCATCACTACTCATTCTCAAAGTTAATTGTTGATTCCTAACCCTCTTGGGACTAGAGTGGGCCATGGCTTGTCCCCTCCCTTTACCATCAGATGACCTAAAACTTTTGTGGAAGCAAGTCATACCGTTTCCTTTCCACTAGTTACAAATTCTCTCCAAGTGGATTGCGTGCTTAGTACCCTTGACAACGGTCAGTACTCGAGCACGACCTGAAGGGTTCCAACATTGAATACAATTATTCTTGGATTTAGAGAGCCTTGAATCCAAAGTACAAGCGATATCTACAAAGGATCCACGAAAAAAAAAAAAATTAATAAGCCAAAAAAAAGAATTCATATGTTCGAGAACCAAAATGAAGATGCCATGCCCTGACCCTGGGTGGTAGTTTTTATTCCCATTGGGAATATTAGTTTTCCAATAAGGTTATTTCCATTGAACCCTTTTGCTATTTGATTGACTTACATTGATGGAGAAATTGTAAACATATGGGGAATGTCCACCCCATCTCAATACATCCATTTGATAGAAAGAAGATGTGAATCCCTCGACCCCAAGTGACAAAGGATTGGGGATAATTCATCTCAACACCCATCGCCCGAGAGTGGAAACCATTTGATTCTAAAATTTCCGCAAGACCCATAGGTGGGTTGAATATAGAAAGTCGATATTAGTGCCAGAAACAACCCATTGAGAACCAATTTGACAGAGCCTACCCCTAAATTCAATTATAACATGAGTGAGCTAGGACCAATTGATAACCAAACAACCTCATAAACCTTATAACCTAAAAAAGAAACCAGCATAATGCATTGATATTTTCTGCTTGTATAGAACAGTAACCTTAGACATAATTTAAGTTTTAAGGTGGACCAAAAACTACTTTTAAGCGCTGATTCCAATCCGCTCGACTGTGCCTATCTAGACTAAGGAGAGAAGCTCCCTTTCACCTCTTCCCATGATCTTGACCTTCTCCCATATCCTCTGATTAAGATCCTCAAAAATTATGTCGAGGTCCCTCAAGGGATCTACAATTTTAAGGCAATTCCTAATCCCATGCTATGAATGTCCCTTCGAACACCTTCACTATGTCTACCTGCTCCTGCATCTACTATGCGTGTTTCTACATGTGTGGGGGTGGATGTGCTGCCCTTTTCCTTAATGATTCCCTTAACCATTACTATTGTCTGAATCCCACTATGGTCCTACGTTTAGCTCATATCCTAATTGGGAGATTGATACTATATATTTATCCTGTGTCTTGGTTGTTCCTTGCATCTTTCTCTATAATGGTGCCAAGAGCTTGAAGGTCATTATAAAGTTCTTATGGCAGCCGAGTGGATTCCCGGGGTCGTCATGTGTTGTGGAAGCCCCAATTTGTAAAGATATTTATCGCTTTATTACGTTCCCTTTGAACATGGGATGGGATGAGGTAGTCGAAACACTGAAGAAGGAGTTTTATGCTCTGGACCAGTCTAGAAACGCTCAAGATACGATACATGCCACCTTATCACTCTTGGTTCCCTAATATATCTTTCTGACTATTTCTACTACCAATTGTGAGTCTCCTTCAATCACTATTTTTTGGTATCCCTCCTCATTTTCTAATTACAGACCTATTTAGAGGGCATTAAAATTTTCCTCACTACTAATAACCAAGCCATCGTCTGACACATAGATCAATCTCACTCTGTTATGCCAATATCAAAAGATGCCACCAAAACCAGCTTTGCCTCGATTTGCTTTAGAACCACCATTGAAGTTTAATTTAATGAAACCTTCCAAATGGGAAAAATAGTTGGTTGGGGCTCGGATGGGAGGAACTAGAGGCATCTAGGAAGAGGGAGCCACCATTTGGGGTGTTAGGTTCAAATTTTGCATGATCTGTGCTTCATGGGGAGAAACCTTCTGATCATCAGGGTGCCATCTATGTGCAATAACTATTTCCCTAATGTTCTCCGCATTGACAACTTTCTTCTTAAATATCCTCATATTATGTTTTTACCAAACTGTCGACAACAAAAAGGCCATACATAGACTCCATGCCCTACGAAGCATTGGACTTAAGAATATTTATTTTCTCCATATGTTTATGGTTTCCTTAATACTCGTTTGATATTTATTTGATTGTTTAAAGACCTGAGTTAAATTTTTCCACATGTTTTTAGCAAAGTGGCATGAATTTTGTAAATGTTCTACATCGTATCCTTTTTTTCCACATATAATAGAATGTGAAGGTCCATGGCAACCCCATCAATAAAAATCAGGATATTTTTTATCACAAATTATTTTTCCATATTTTATTCCATAGTGATGATCTCTGCTCCGTCGAATCTTTAACAACTATATGATATGCCTCTTTTACTATAAACATTGCCCGAGTAAAATATCTCAATCATAAGATATTCGATCCCTCCCGAATGGAAATTTCTTGAGTGCAATATTCTCTTTCCATAAGTTGACATTATTTCAAGTTCGGGGGTTCTCCCAATTGTCCTTCTCCTTCCATTTCCTACAATGGGGATCATTTTTGGAGGCTTTCTAGTCATTTTTCAATGTAGTGTAGGTTTAATTTAAGGTGTAGAGGAATATTCCCCCCATATATTGCCTATTGTATAACGTGTCTCCTTGATGTAAGGCATCCTTCCAAAAAAGAGTTGTTTTCCCATTTTGTATTTCCCAAAATGTGTTTCTTCTAATGAGGTCCTAATTTCTATTAGCCAAATTCTAGGTGGTTGAGCTAATAGGGGTGTAATACTACGTTAAATTTACCACTTGGGAGATAAGCATGTCATATTTCCTAGTCCATATTTATTTCCATATGTCTGATCCTCCCACCAAGCATCTTAGCCACAAGTTCATTCCCAACACCTATTTAATATTTTTGGATCTCTTCATCCTAGCCCACCTGAGATCTTGGGCTTGATAAGTGTTTTCTAGGCTACGAGTGACCACTTCCTAGAGTTTTTAGCTCCACTAAAGATGAACTTCTTAAAGATATGAGTCATCATTTTAAAAACCATCTTGGGGGCTAACACATTTCAGACCTGATAAATTGGGATTTATTAGTGTACTACTTCGAGGAGGACCACTCTCCCAACTTGATTGAGAGATCAGAACTCCCAACCACTAAGTTTTTTTGAGAGATTTTGAAGACTCTTATTTGAGCAAGCCGACTTGGGGAATTGAATGAGAGGGGAATGCTAATGTATTTGGTCAAGAGACAACCAATCTAGAATGCAAGAGTGTTGGAAATATGGGCATAAATTTGGGTTGGAGTGTTGAAAAATAAAATTTTTGATTTCTTGTTGTTAATCATCATGCCAGAGGCCTAGATGAAATCATCAAGGATGTCCCTAAATAATTAAACTTATTGGAGAGAGACCTTACAAAATAGCATGGAATCATGGATGAATTAATTTTGTGTGAGGTCCATATCTTATTCCCATAGTCAAGACGCTTTATCTATATGGAATAGGTTGTTGCCTTCAGGTAGCGGCAGGGGCCTTAAGTGGTCGGGATAATTAAGAAGGGAGAAAATGGGGTTCCCTGACACATGCCTCTTCAAGGATGAAAGGGGGTAGAGGGAGCACAATTTAGGAGGATGGAAAAGGAAAGAGAAGAGATGAGGGCTAAAATCCACCAGATCCATCTCAAATCAAATCCGAAAGCCTTAAGGATTCAAGATAGTTAAGACCAATTAAGTTGATCGTCAGCTTTGTACATATTGATTTGTACCTTATTCTATGGATGTTATGTCTTTTCATAGTGTGGACCACTTCTTGAGAGGTGACGATACCATATAAAATTTGACACCCTTCCAAAAATCTCGTATGTTCTGGAAAAATAAATATGGGGAGGAGGGGTTTGAGTTTCTTCACTATAATTGATCCGGATTTAAAAAGGAACGCAACAAAGTATAGAGATAACCATAAAAACAAAGATGCAATGGAAATAATACTTCATTTCATTAATGTAAAATACTGAGATATGCTTACAAATAGAAAATGGAAATAAACAGCTAGGGCGATGGTAGTTTATCTCTCAGAAGAGATGTGGTGGCTACATGCCTTTGCACTTTGTTACAATGAGGCTCGAAGGTCTATTTATTGTTGAGAAACAATGGAAAACCCTTCACATCCCAAAATCTAACCCTAGAAGATGAAATGCCAAATTGTGGTCCCCGTTTGGTTAAATTGGTACCTCAATTTCCCGGGGTCGTAACTTTGGCATACGATCTTTGTTTGACACGTACAATAGCTCGTTAGAAAGATATATCCAAGAACTACAACTTTGGGAAGGGAAACATCGATCCATGGACCCATGTTGCCCCCATATTTCCGAAAAAACGTCATTTAGGGCCTCAAAATGGCTCTGGAGGTTCAGGACCAGAAAACTACTAAAAATAGTAAATTGTGCTACAAATAAGGAGACTGAAAAGCTGAAAGAGGCAATGCAGGGGTCCAAGTGGGATAGGTGGGTGGCCACCAACATCCACCTGGATCATTCATCCCCCCTTAGGAAGAAATGGTCCCCATTGCATTGAGTTCCTCCAACTGCTGAACTTGTTCTCGGGTGAGTTGTTCTGCAATCTTTGATGTGTCCAGTAATGGTGGGAAGCATGGTCGATGATGGTCCACATTGAACAATTGGTGCAAGTGAAGGAATGGAGGAATGTTGTGCTCCAAAGCATTGTTTCCCATAGCCTTGGTAATGCTATAAGGACCATGTCGGAGTGGTCGGAGCTTCTGATGGGCTCTTGTAAGGCGTTCTTTCTGTAGATGCGGCCAGACTTTGTTTCCCACTTGAAGCTTTTGTGGTACCCCTATGCGTGAGGAGAAGTTGTTCCTATAATCTGTCATAACCATATCCCTTTGCTTCTGGTGTTGCTGCGTGGAGGAACTCTTCGTGGGGGTCATGGATGTGGTGACGATCGTCCCCTTAATTTGGGAGTGAATCAGATAGAAAATGAACTCCCTAGTCTGGGAGATGAGCTTGCTGCCTTTCTTAGTATACAAGGAAAATTTTAAGAACCACCCTAAATTTATATGTATAATAAATGGGCTAATCCCCATGACACATAGGAAAAGTGGGAGGCAATTTTATCAATAATATAATATGTATATATAATTTTTTTGGTGAATCTCTCACGAGATTATATTATCTTGTACAATGATGGAGAATCTTTCACTGGATTATAAAATCTTGTAAGATCTTGGCAAATCATTTACTTAATAATAAAACATTGTGAAGTCTTGGCGAATTTTTTGTTAAAGTATGAAACCATATATGATAATAAGAAAACATATTCCTTAAACTGTAACATACTAACATACATGTTTGGAAAAAATAAACATAATTTTCTCTTCCTACAAACAATGTTCCAAGTTTCAATGGCCATGTTTGTCAAGGTTCTTACAATACACTCTTTCATATCCTTCTATTAGTTTTGATAATATTCCACAATAATGTTCTTGTAGGTGTTGATATTGACAACGAGTTCTGTCAAGGTAGGAGAGATTAATCTTTTCTCTACAACTTTTGTCAAGCTACCACTTTTTTCAAACTATCAAATTTCTTTCTTATTCCATAGACTCCAACTGCGAGATGAAAAAAAACATATCAAGTATGTTTACCCCAACACGCCAACAAGTAGCAAGCCCCAAATATATTATATAAGAAAGTATTAGGTCACAAAGGCTTGAAGGAGATCTAATTGAAAGAAGTGACCATTGTGAGAATCCTTCCAATCAAAATATGAATATATAAATGTAGATTTATTATTATTTTAATTGGAAATCTTCAATTAAATAATAAAATTTAATTACGTCTCTCCCAATCTAAATTTCTTATTAGCATAATTCACTACCCTCATAGGTCTAGCATTTTTTAACAGCTTCACTACCCTCATAGGTCTAGCATTTTTTAACAGATTCACTACCCTCATAGGTCTAGCATTTTTTAACAGCATTGTAACATGTAGATTAATTTCCTTTTTGGTGAACAATCTCCACTTTTTAGGAAAATATGGTGCAGTGGCTCCAACCCCTACAGATCATTAGGACAAAATAAGAATAGCACAGAAGATGAAAGGTTGGACAAACCAACTTATTTTTCAAACAACTAATCTAGCATCAGTACCTAAACTTTTTCATGAAGATATCATATTGAGAATGTTTGAAAAATGGTGAGAAATCTTCTACGAGGGTGATGCGGAAAGAGTGATAAGGTTTCATTGTTTTGAATTTTTTTTGTTAAACCAGAAAAAGTTAAAAACCAATATTAATGGAGATACTGGTATTTTTTACTAAATTTTGTGAAGTGACTAAATGTAACTTTAACCATTCACCTTAATATGTTTTTACAATATAATTTCCTAAGTCTATTTAATATCTTCATTATCGTAAAAACCAACCTATATCCATCTTAACTCCACATCCACCACTCTTAGAGGGATGAAATCTGTTTATCCCTCTGAGCACTTGGTAGACCCAAAATTAAGATGGATCTAAGATGATGGAATTTCCCCTTTAAATAGTCTATGCTCACATGAATACCATGGTATTACCGTGGGTCAATACCATGGGTTATCATAAACCTGGAGCTTAAAAATTACTATTAGTAATTTATAAAAATTAATAAAATTAATAATTGATTTTTATTTTTTTTTTTTATTTTAACCAAGTTAAAATGTTTAACATACATTAAATTACAACATCCATTTTTACTCTTGATCCACCAAGTCCCGAGAGGGACCAAATATTTTTTCACTCTATGCTAGTTTGCATATCACTATATTTGATACCTCTCGGGGCTTAGCAGATCCAGAGTAAAGATGGATCTATGTTGGTTTAATTCCCCCATTTAAATAGGCTACATTCCACGTGAATACCATGGGTCAATACCATGTGCAATTTTTATTTTTATTAATACTAATATCAGAGTTAATAATGTTTTTTGCATGGTATTGATAATAATCTAGCCCATGGTATTTGGCCCATAGTATTTTGCCCATAGGTTTCACCTAAATATAACGCATTTTTTGAGTGTTGGTAAATATAAGGTGACTTATGGAGTAAATATAAAATAATGTTTTATTTGTTTACCATACCTCTCGTTTATTTATATTTTTATTAATTTACCATACCTCTTTTACAAATATGGTATTTGGCCCATAGGATTCACTTAAATAAAACCTCTTTTTTGAGCCTTCATAAATAAAAAGAGGGTTATGGACTAAATATAAAAAGACATTTTATTTATTTACCATACATCTAGTTTATTTATATTTTTATTTATTTACCATACGTTTTGACTAAGTATAAAAAGAGGTTTTATTTACTTACCATACCTCCACCTTATTTATATCCTTATTTGTTTACACCCTTGCATGTATATAAGTTGACTTATGGAGTAAATATAAAAAATGTTTTATTTACTTACCATTCCTCTCATTTATTTATATTTTTATTAATTTACCATACCTATTTTATAAATATGGTATTTGGCCCATAGGATTCACTTAAATAAAACCTATTCTTGAAAATTACGGCGAATGGAAGGTTGTAACTCCTAATTTCAAGGGCCAAATTTACATTTTTTACCCTCTCCCTTAAAATATTTGAGGCAATCTGTAAAAATGTATTGTACTATGATACAAAATATTCACCCACTAAAAATTTAAAACCCCTTAATTTCGCCTAAGGGCGAAGATTCGCCCCTAAAATTTTCCATGTTAGTATAGATCAAATAGGTGGTGGTAGGTGGGACTAGCTCCGATATCCTGTATAATGAATTATCTAAAGAAATAATAACATCACGAGGCCTTGAATCTTACACAGCATGTCACCTCCACAAGTATGGCTGGCCTAATTGTACATCATAAACATCCAAAGGTGTAACATCACACAATACCTCGTCTATGAAGGGCTTGATGTTGTAGGGAAGGCAGCACTACTCGCGAACTTTGAGATCTCGTCCTTCATGAAGCCACCCGATACTATACGGCTGCAGGTGTGGTGTAGTCGATAGGCCCAACTGCTTCACAACCTCCATAATAATGAAGTTCTTTTGGCTGCCAATGTCAACAATGAATTGAAGCAGCGAACCTTTCACCCACATCTGTGAGTGGAAAAGACGCTCCCCCTCCTCTGGGTCTTCAGGTTCATTCTTCTGGATCTTAGCGGTGGTAGTAGTGATGTTGGGCTCCACATCAATGATCTGCTTCCCTTTTCCATTCCCCTTATCAGGTTCTACCTCAGGGTCAGAACATGTATCTGATTTGGAAGCCATTCAACTCGGCCACCAGAAATTGCTTGGTCCAACACTCACTTGTGTTATGAGTGGGACTCTTGTGGAACTCACACCACTTTCCTGTGTCCTTATTTAGCTTTGCGGTGTTGTTCTTTTCTTGTAGCTTCAACAGGTTGTCTTGGGTCACATCGCCTTGGTTTTGTCCTTTGGTCTTCAGATTTGTAGATCCAAAGTCTCGCTTCTTCTGTTTGAACTTTTGCTCAATTTTGATAGTGTATCGGGACGCTATGCTAAATGAGGAGATGTTCAGGAACTCCATCTCTTCTTGGATGTATCTTTGTAGGCAGCCACAGTAATTGAGTACCAAATGCATCTCAGAGTCCTTGATGCCCAACTGTGTGCGAAGGGTATGAAAAATGTCTGTGAACTCTGGCACATCTTGGTCCCTTCCCTGTCGCAACATGGTCCATTTGATGTATTTTTCCTCATAGCTTTTGACAGGGTAGTAATGCTCCTTGACGACATCCCGAAATGAATCCCAAGTGAGTGTGGTTGAAAATAGTGAGCCCATACTTTCATTCTTCCGCTCACAGTAGGTTTCCCACCAATCCTTGATGTGGGGGGATGCTTTGAGAAGAGCGAAAACAATCTTTTCCTGACTCGAAAATTCATTAATAGAAAAATACCCATCCAGCAGATTTAACAATTTATCTATGGCATCTGTGTCTATTTGACCATCGAAGATGGGGATTTCAAAATTAACTTGTACCTTAAATGGTGTGGCATTTCTAGAGTAGTTGTTGTAAGCCGATGCATCGCCTCTGGGTAGCCGCTGAAGGATTTGCGCAAAGCTATCCATCATCGTATTCCTTTGCCACTCGAGGGCTTCTTCGAGCAAGATTTTGATAGGATCTCCTACTCCCTCGTCTTTATTTTCATCCATCATGGGAGGCCGTTGGGTTTTGTGAGGCTGGTCTTGCAAAGGTTCGACCAGTTCAAGCCCTAAGTCCTTATATCTCTACCTCGTTCGTGACATGCAAAGAAAAACAAAGAAAAAAAGCAGACCACTCCGATACCACTGATCTGGATTTAAACAAGAATGCAAAAAATTACAGAGATAACCATAAACACAAAGATGTAGTGGAAATATTACTTCATTTCATTAATGTAAAATACTGAGATATGCTTACAATCAGAAAATGGAAATAAACAGCTAGGGCGATGGTAGCTTATCTCTGAGAAGAGATGTGGTGGATACATGCCTCTACACTGTGTTACAATGAGGCTCGAAGTCCTATTTATTGTTGAGAAACAATGGAAAACCCTTTACATCCCAAAACCTAACCCTAGAAGATGAAACGCCAAATTATGGGCCCCGTTTGGGTAAATTGGTACCTCAATTTCCTGGGGTCGTAACTTTGGCATACGATCTCCGTTTGAAACATACAATAGCTCGTTGGAAAGATCTATCAGAGCACTACAACTTTGGGAAGGGCAACATTAATCCATGAACCGTGTTGCCCCGAGATTTCCCAAAAAACGTCGTTTAGGGCCTCAAAATGGCTTCGGAAGCTTAAGACCCGAAAACTGCTAAAAATAGTAAATTGTGCCACAAATAAGGAAACTGAAAAGTTGAAAGAGATAGTTGCGGGGGTCCAACTGGGATATGTGGGTGGCCACCAACATCCACCTGGATCAATAATGGTGGTAATTAGTTTTATAAATGATATTACATAAGGAAATTGGGATGAAACCACTAGGTTCCTCCGAGTGATTTGACTTAGGAATAAGAGAAATAAATATTGAACTTAGACTGGGACTTACGTTCTTGACTCTACGAGATTCCACAACTTCTTACACTTTAGGGTCGATAATATACTAGGTAGCTTGGTATATTTTTTTAGTATATTCATAGAGACCCAGAGATTTATTCTTTGGCATACCCTTCACTACCTCCTCTACCTTTTCAGGGACACTGCCTGTATCAACGCCATGTTTTGGTCCCTTCTTATAATATTTTGGATGTAACCTGTGATGCAGTTTATAGCCACCATTTTATCCTCCTGTCGCTCCTTGAGAAGGTTTTGCAAATGGTTCACTAGTTCCCATTCCATATCTTCATGTTGGGTTATACAATCACCATCTATATTTTTTAGGGAGAAATGTTTCTACTACCAACATCTTATCATTGCTTTTGGAAAATACTTTGTATTCTTTCCTTCCTCTGTGAGCCACTGAATCCTCAATTTTTATTTCCAAAGGATCTCCTCTTGCTCCCATATCTCCTCAAGTTGACTCAGGATCTAACCCTCTTCTTTTTTCAACTATACTAAACGTCCCAAGTTGATCATCTATTGTTGTATCTGTTTGATTTCCCCTAGAGGAGATGTTGATATGCCATAATATTTCAAAATTCCTTCTCATTCCATGCTTTGATTTCTTGTTTGAGAGCTTTGATTTTAAGCTGGAAGATTTTCACTTGGATCCTTGCCTATACTGTAATATTTTTTCACCATCCTTCTACTTCACTAATAAGGGAGGGGTCTCTTAGCCAAAAAGCCTTGAATTTGAACAATCCATTCCTCAGAGGTATTTCTAGATCTAGTTCTAGTGTTAATGGCTAATGATATGAGCCTATAATAGGAAGAATCAAAGCCTTAATATAAATGTATTTACTTACCAATCTTTTTTAAGCTAAGAATTCTATGAGGATTGATGTAACTTAATGATTACCTTCCTAATAATTGTTTGAAGTAAAAACTCCATTTTTTGTTTGCATATCTATCAATCAAAGATTTGTATTCAAATATATAGACATTTTCGCTTTCGGTTAATTACGCTTGACTCCTTCCTTTTTCTCATATATTGAGGTATTAAGGTTGAATTCATCACCAATTAAACATAACTCATCCTCTCTAATTTGTCTTGAATATTTTATGTTTTGCAAGAATCCTACATTTTCACCAAGAATGTGGGGTCCACAGAAATTGCAAGGAGGATCCATTCACATGTTCCTATATGTCTAAAGTGACCTACAAGGAGATAAGGAATACTTTCCGATTCTCTAAATTTTACTTCTTTGGGATCTCATATTATTGCAAGGCCTCCAACACTATCTTTAGAATTTAAATTAACTACTTTATAGTCAATCTTTTGCATGCTAAAAATTTCTCTCAGTCTATCTTTAGTCACTTTTGTATCTTGAATCATCATTATTTTTTGGAATTCTTGCGCTAGTTTTTATTTTAAGTATCATTTCTTTCCTTGTTTTTTGAGGCCACTTAAATTCTAGGTGCAATCTTCATTTTCGAGACGTATTGAGTTGGTTGAATTCTACTAAACGAGGCATCACATATCATGGATTTATTAGCATATCTCCCACCATATGGATTTATTCATGTAGTTTCTTCCATCCTTTTTTTGTAATGGTTTTCTTTCTCTCTCGATCTCTGAGTTTGAAATTTCTGAAACATATCTCGACATAACCTCTTTTAATCCTCTTGGATAAATATCTCATCCAAATTTCACCATTCTTGCAATGAATGTTGTAGTACTAAATTTCCTTCGTGCTTAGTTCCACTATTGTGGCATCGATTTCCATTATCTCTTGGTCCTCAATGACCTCATATTTCTCTTGTTCTTTGGGCTCCCCTTGGGATTTCCTTTTGGGTTTAGGTTTATGATTTGGGGGTCTCATTGATGAGCCCCATTATTGCAACAAGAATGTTGCGATTCCCAAGGCTACCAACTTTAATTATCAACCTGGGGTTAGAAAAAACTTAAGAGGTATCGAAACTATATGTGCAACATACAATGTGTCATTGATTTTCTTTCATGATGTAATGGAGTGCATGTACTGAAATCAAATCCCAAACTAATTGTAGAAAATGCAGTGCTCGAAATGGAAAATCTAACTTATTGTAAGAAATAAAGTGCAAAGAATGAAACATATTCTAATTGCATAAAGATCATGAACTAAATGTAAAAGAAACTTAACTTAACCCTATTTATCACATGTGATGATTTATACTAACTGAGCATGGAATCCGATCTAGGGAGTGTTAGTACTTGCATGCATGTGCTAGTTAAGAAATAAAAAGAACTATTATTCTTTTCATTTTATAAATGCAAATACTAATCTCTCCGTATTCTTTTGCAAGGGAGACAGGTGTGGAGGAAGAGTGGTACAATGGTTTTGATGGCTTGGAGGTCAAGTAGGGGCCTAATCCTAGCTTCAATGATGAATTTCCTCAATTTAGGCTCAAAACAGGCTGCTACAGGGTTTCCTACAAGATATTTACAAGATGTACTAGTTCCTATAGAATGTCTACAAGATCCCCTGTTTAATTACAAAAAACAGGTTGAAAGCATAGGAACTAGTCTAGAAGGTAGAATGGAGCTTAGGAAAGGTGGATAATAGAATAATAAGGCATGGGGGTGGTGGACACTACCAAAAACTCAAGCAAGCTCTTTAAGATGGGTAGATTTGATCAAGGGAAATGGCAATTTTTGTTTATAAAACAAGAATTCAGATTGAGATTTTAGTGGATTTGGCGACATGGGTGGATGAGGCTTGGATGAGGCAAACGAGATGAAGTCTCCCGAAAATGTCGAAGTTCCTGCAAAAACACATATTATTTTATGCATCTATCCACAAATTCATATATACATGGGAAAGATTTATTAAATAACGAAAAGTTACTAGATTGAAATCAGAAATTCGAGAACGAGTGAGATAGTAAATCTATCAAATTCATAACCTAATAAAGTGAAAATGTGATGCGGTAATTTTTTTATTAAATATAATGTTTTTTTGATATAATTCAAGTGGAACCAATTTGATTGAAGCTTGTTAGAATTCTCTAAAAAATAGCAGAAATTTGCTGCTATTTGCCACAAAGGCATTCTAGAAATCTAGATTTGGGAATAGGCAAAGTAATCCAAGGAGCTCAATGATTACTATGACCTTCCAAATATTTTCCAAGGATGAAATGATGCTTGTGACCCTCCAAAAGAAATTACATTAATCATTTAACCCAATCGTAGAACAAGAAATCATTAATACTGAATGTAGAAATAGAAAGAAATAAAAATAAGAGATGCATGTGAATAAGAAGTGAAAAGAATAAAAACAAATGATACAAAAGGGCTCTGAGGGTCCTATGATGGCAAAGCCCAAGGAAACATAGATACCTATGGAGGATAACAATATTTAGAAGTTGAACATGACACCAATCTTCATTATTTTCATCAATACAATTTCACAGCTCCAAGAAAATACAATGGAGCTGCAAAAATTCGAGTTCTCTCCACAAGAAGACTAATAAAAAATCTCCCCCTAGAGGAAAATTTGACTTGGTACTTATAAAAAATGATTAGGAATCATTCCCCATGAAAGGAGGAAGATTTCACCACCAAATTCCCTTGATTAGTGGATTTGGTTCCCAATACTAGGAATCTACATTAAATCACACGGAACACATTCCTAGATTTTTTGAATCATTGGAGTTCCACAATTTGTGCCATAATTCCACAATATCTTGTTGATTTACTATTTAATATTTATCTTCCTGTAGTAGGGAGCAAGTCCCTAAATTATCTCCTCCTCCAAATCTTCATAATTTGCCCATTATTCTCATAATATTCCACAAAAATGAATAATATTAGGCACATATATGCAATTATTCATAAACTTTCCTAATGAACGTATTAAAGTTAAAAATACATTATCTAATGAAAAACGAGAGGTTTAATATGTTGATGGATGGTTAGATGGGCCTTCATTTATGTTTAATTTAGAGGCATGGGCCTTAATTTATGTCTAATTTAGAGGCACATCATATCCCCCCGCTAAAAGTGTTTCTCATCCTCTTAGCAACATAATTACCTCATTGTGCCTCATTCATGACCCTCGTGGCCTGTCTCTTCTGCATTAAGAATCTTCGATGTAAGTTCTACAAGGACAAGCCAAAAAACATATTTGTGCAAAGAAAAATCATTGTTTCTTTAGCTTGCATTCCTCTTTTATTTTGTGTCCTAGATGATTGCCTAATGGCCATAGAGTTTTCTATTTTGATTAGTTCTTCCTTAGAGACTGCATTTCTTTGTTTTTTAGCACAATTTGTTCCTTTCTTCCTTCTTGTAGCAGAATTCCACCTTCCTGTAGTAGTCATCCCTTCTTCCTTCAGAGTCTTCTAACTGGATGGGAGTGATGAGAAATGAAATAGGTTTGTGAAAGTGGAGAGGATGCTCTGTTTTTTTTTTCAAGAAATTTTCAGGGTGAGACGGAGTGTAGTGTTTGTTCTTAAAATTATGAAGTGGGGTGGATGAATGATGGATAGATAGTGAATATGAAGTGGATGGAGGTCTTGGAGTGCTGTGGTGACTTATCCTTTGCAAAAATTTCTTCTTTTAACTGTTTTCCTCATTCATTGAAATCATCACCATTCATAATTTGAGTTTTCAACATTGCATGAGTAAAGGAGTGAGCTACAGTTAACTAGTTTAAGCCGGCTAAGATTGATGACCCATCCTTAGCTTATAAAACCTCATCTCTCTTGCATTAACAACAAATTTATAACTGTAATATGCTCAAGAGAAGAGGTCAAGAATATTGCATACATATACTACCTGATGGTTGTTGGAGAGACATGCTTGCTGCTTCTGAGTTGATGTTGTTGTGTTGCTCATGACTCAGGTACATCTTCTTGACTACCTTTTTCTTTTTTTTTGATCTTATTTTTCTGATGGGTTGTCTTCTTATTGATGTGCAGGTATTGACTTCCTCTATTGCTGCTAAGCTCTCGAGGAGTTTCATTGTTCCTATAGTTATGCTTCTCCTCTTTCAATCATGGTGTTGAAGGTTAGGCCTGGAGCCTAATATTACCTCAAAATAGGTTGCTATAGGGTTTGTTGTATTACTACTACAAGAAGTCATGTAGCTGCCCTTTTTTTGAATTTTTGTGTCCTTTCTCTGTTGGAGGGTAAATAGGTATTGGAATGAGTAGTAGGTGTGGCCATAGAGTGACATGGGCATGATGGGTGTTGGCTGAGATGTGGTGCTGTAAATGTCCTTCTTTCCAATCCCAAAACTAGCCTGCATCATCATATTCCCATTGGACTATCTTTACTGTAAATTTTCAAGACTTCTTGTAGTACTATAAGAAAATTCTTGTAGTAATTATAGGAAATCTTGTAGAAAGCACAAAATTGCCTAAAATTGGAATTATTTTGTTGTTGTAGATGAGTATGGATGAAGGAATAAGGGTATTATGAATGAGATGAAATGGATGAAGAAAAACATGGGGCTTTGTATGGCTTGTTGCCCTCTGATATATGTGTTTAAACCTGCAAAAACTAGAATTGTTATGAGTGGGTAGGTTTGAGGTCCCTCCCATTATTTTTTTCCATTTTCTCTCTATTTCCTTTTTTTTGAAAGACAACCATGTTTCTTTAAAGGAGGTTTTCATCTTGGTTGCCTAGCCTAGGAGTCTCAAAAGAGGTTGAGGTGTTTTTCTTCTTTTTCTTTTTTTCATGTAAAGTAGAGTGGAATTTGAAGATGGATTTTGGTTAGATGGAGTGGATGAGTGATGAAAGTGGCGTTGGGGGACCTATATCAATATTGCATAAAGAATACATGACCTTTTGACCCATTTCTCCATCATATTGCCTCTTGTAGCTTCTTCTCGGCCTTCCTGTAGAGATCGTGTAGTAATTCAGGACAACCTCTTGTAGTAGACCTGTTTTGTCCATATCTCCCAAATGGTAGAATGTATTTACATGAACATTTATAAGTACTTTTCCATAATTATGCACCTCCCCAAAAACAAATCTTTGCCAATGAGCGCATGAAACGTGAGAAAAACTAAAAAAGGCTGAAGGTGATGGAGGATAATTTCTTGGAAACTGTGCACTGGAATTTTCTAAAACTACTTGACCATGATACCATTATCCATATGCATCTCCCCTTGAAACAACTTGGTAAATGGATTCATTGTTTTCAAGTTATGGAAACAATAAATTTATTCTCTATGTATTTTTGTTTCCCGTAGTAAAACAAAGAATTCCTGTAGTTTTATAGGATGGAAAACAAACTAAATGGGAAAAAATTGAGAATGATGGGTAGATGGTAGAAATATATGAGGGTGATGGATTGGCATGGCCTTGGCCTTGTTTGAGCATTTGAGGAGAGGACAAGGTAAAAATTTGACTTTTTTAACTAGGCTTAACCAATTTTTTTCTTTTGGTACCAACTTGTTTTTGATGCTTGGAGATGTTGGAGAGCACGTACATTCATCAGAGAGATATATGGATCAAAGGTTTTTTTTCCTTTTTTCTAGTAGGCCTACTAGTCACCTAAATGAGGTTTTCAACTAGTAGGTCTGCCTAGGCGCCTCAAATAAGGTTTTCAACTAGGACCCTTTCTTTTTCTTTGTTTTTCCGTTTTTTCCAACCCATTGACCACCTCTTGGAGGTTTTAAATCAATGAGACAATCTCAAGTGTGTCAAAGTAGGTTTTCACCTGATATTTCTTTTCTCTTATTTTTCAAAAAAAAAAATAAAAAAATCTACCCTACCGTACTTGAAAAACAAAATTGCTTTCTAGTATAAGAATACTTCCAGTGGAGCCATGTGCACTTCAAGATGACAGGTAAACTGATGTGCACGCTTGCAATATATAATTTTCATGTAGCTAGATTTCAAAGACAAAATGATTTGACTTTAAAAAGATCAAGCACAATTGAAGAAGAGTGTTGCTACAACCTAATGGTTGTCTAGAACTATATTTCAATATATTTGTGATGTCATGGTCCACTTTTTGATTAGGATAATCTTGGATGTTTTCTTATTCCATGACCTTCAAATCTTCCTCTTTTTTCTAATTGATCTCTTGACCACATGTAGGATTTAATGGTAACCATGAGGGAGCTTTCTCAATCTCTGATTTTGTTGTCTACTCTTCATCAGGTACAATCCATGATTCTTTCATATTCTCTTTTGAATCTTGTTTTTTTGCATGTTTTCCTTCAATGGCATCAAGAGAATCTCTTTTATGGAATATTATTCTTGAGCTGAGATGAATACCATTGATTGAAATAATATATTTGGAAGTGTTGTACATCAGCACTGTAAGTGGGTTGAGCTACTTCATTATGTGGGTTTGGAAATGGTGGTACAAGTAGTTGAGTGGGAGTGGATATTTGAGATGGATGTGGTTGGGGTTGTGGTTGTGGAGGAGGTGAATGGTAAGGATAACATGGATTTGTGTATGGAGAATATTGAGGAAAATATTGACGATATTGTGGATGGTTCCCATAAGTTCCTTGCCAACATTGTTGCCAATATTGGATTTTGGGTTGAGATGGACAATGTTGCCAATGAAAGGGTATGTTCCAATTACTTTGAGATGGATGTGTATAAGGTTGAAATTGTGAATTAGGTTCTTGCATCATACTGGGTTCAATAGGTTGCCATGGTCCTCTTGAAGCTACATAACATAGCTGCACTGGCAATTGACTTGCTCCATTGTCCGCTTGGTAAACTTCCTTCAACCTTGGTAATGAGGGCAATATTTAACATCATGTGATTCTACATAGATGACACAAATATCAGCATATTCTTTTTTCTCATTTTCAATTCTTAACATTTCTAATTATTCACTTATATTGGTAAGAATTTATGTCTTAAAGTTATCAAGCAAATTTCCTAGTTTAGCTTGACTTACTAATCTTGATGTTGATTTACTTACTCTTGCCCTTCCTCTTGATATGTGTTTGCATATTTCAAAAATTTCTTCAAATGATATTTGGTATACATCACCTCCCCTCATGAGATCAAGGAGAACAATCCACTCATCCTTATTTTTTCTAAGTAAGAGGGTTTTTAGTGTGTCGGATCCTAAATGATGTAGATTTTCCCTCTTAACATTATACATGAACCTATCTATTAGATCCTCTAGACTCTCATATTCTCTTTGATTCATTCTAAAGATTTCCTCTTTCATATCATGATCTTTATATTTTTCTAGAAATATGTTTTTCATATCATTCCATGATCTTATTGAATTAGTCTATAAACTCATGAACAATTTAAGAGCTCTATCCTTCATTGCTACCAGAAACAATCTTAGTTTTTGAGTTTCTAATAAGTAGCCATAAGATATACAAACAATTTCAAATTTAAAGAGAAAGGTTTACAGATCCCCTGACCTTAGACCATGAAATTTTGAAAGAAAAGATGGAGGGATGTTCCTCATGTGCACAATACCATCAATATCTTGAATGGGAAATCTGATAGGATGTTCCTCATTGTCAGCATATCCATCCATTTCTTCTACATTATTTTCCATATTATTCTTCTACCTGCAAAAGTGAATGGTGATGTGGCTCTTACTGCACCACGTGATCAAATGGCGGGTGGGTTGGTGTTGGAGATTTTTTTGCTTTTATGATTGAATGAAAACACTAATGCAATGAACTTTTCTATTTTTTAAATGAAATATGCCTAATGCAATTATTTTTTGTTTTTGCAAAAAGTAAAAATAAATGAATCAAGAGGGGAATAAAACAATGCATACTATGACACCTCCTTGGCAAAGGTGTGAAAAAGTGATGAGCCTTGGTATCGCAACAAGAATTCTACAAATACCAAGGCTACTAACTTTAATTAACAACTTGGGGTTTGTACAAACTTAAGAGGTATCGACACTGTATTTGCAACATTCAATGTGTCCTTCCTTTGCTGCCATGATGTAATTGAGTGCATGTACTAATATCTAGTACTAAACTAATTAAAAAAATGAACTAGTTGAAATGGAAACCCTAACCTATTGTAAGAAATAAAGTACAAATAGAGAAACATATTCTAATTTCATAAAGATCATGAAATAAATGTAAAAGAAACCTAACTTAACCCTATTTATCACATGTGATTATTTAAACTAACTAAGCATGGAGTCTGATCTAGGGAAGTATTAACTGCTTCATGCATGTGCTAATTAAGAAACAAAAAGAACTATTTTTATTTACCTTTTCATTTTATAAATGAAAATGTTATTTTTTCCTTGTTCTTTGCCAGGGGAGACAAGTGTGGAGGAAGAGGGGTATAATGGTTTTGATGGCTTGTAGGTCAAGTAGAGGCCTAATACAAGGTTTAATGATTATTTGTCTCAATTTGGGCTCAAAACAAGGTGCTACAACATTTCCTACATGATGTCTACATGATGTACTAGTTCCTATAGGATGTCTACATGATACCCTGTTTTATTACAAAAAATACATTGAAAGCTTAGGAGGTGGTCTAGAAGGTGGAATGGAGCTTCGGAAATGTGGATAATGGAAGAATAAGGCATGGAGGTGGTGGAAACTACCTATAAATCAACCAAGGGCTTCAATATCGGTAGATTTTCTCAATGGAAATGGCAATTTTTGCTTATAAAAGAAGAATTTGGATTGAGATTTTAGTGAATTTTGGTGACATGGGTCATGAGGCTCAAATGAGGCGAATGAGATGAGGTCTCCCTACAATGTAGAAGCTCTTGAAACAACAAATTATTTTCTACATGTATCCACAAATTCATCTATACATGGGAAAGAGTTATTAAATAATGGAAAATTACTAGTCTAAAATTAGAATTTCAAGAACTAGTGACCTAGTAAATCTATCAAATGCCTAACCTAATCAAGTGAAAATGAAATGGGGTAATTTTTTTTATTTTTTGATATAATTCAAGTGGAACCAACTTTATTGAACCTCATTAGAATGCTTTAAAAATAGTAGAAATTTGCTGCTATTTTCCACAAAGGAGTTCCAGAAATCTAGATTTGGGAGTAAGCAAACTAATCCAAGAATCTCAATGATTACTATTGTTAGTGTCAGTATCTTCATCCCTCTGTCAGAGATCAAATCGTCTTGTCGCATTGCATATTAGGTGTCCCACCCATTCAGGTGCATTCCATTAGGCGCATGCATCATCTGACAGTAGTGGATTCTCCTTTAATTTCCCTCATGTCATTTACCTGCTGGCCCATGTTAATTTATCAAAATCATATACAGTCACCTTTTTGTCTTTACAATTTGCAAAAGTCTTTTCTAGGGTTTCATTGTCATTAGACCTAAGGTTCCATTAGGGTTTCATTAAATAGGTTTGAAAAATGTCTAATAAAATTCATCAGGTACATGAGGAGGTTCCAGCACCAATAAATTTTATAACCAATTTTTCATAAATGTATTTTTCCTCAAAACACTGTTTTGAGGAAGAACAAAGGATTTCAGATTTTATTGTATAAATTCATGTAATTTTATTTCCTTCATATGTAAATCACTTCACCTGCAACCCTGGTCACTTTCCCTAGCCTCAGTAGCTCCAATCCCCTGCAAAGCAAACAAAACAAAAGTCATTCAGTTCATCACAAGCTAAAATAAAGAGAAAAAGCTCAAAAACAGAGTTAAAAAGTCAAGTCATGTTCCAAACATTGTAAAAGTGGGTTTTTATGAAGCAAAAATTAAAGGTCCTTGTATATAAGTCATTTATTCAATTGAAAGGCTCATTTGCATTCAAAAGACAAAGTTTGAGCCACGCAAGGCCGTGTTTGAGAGCAAGCAAGACAAAGCAGGCGGGACGCATAGGGTCGTGATTTCCAGTGTAAAACTGAACGTGCACGGTGCATATAAAGGGTGCAGTGTGTTGGATTTGAGGCGCGACGCATAGGGTTGCCAAGCCCGAAATCTTCAGCAACTCCCTCAAATCGCCCAAATTTCCCAAATCCTCCATTGAACAAGTAAGTGCATCTCTCCTCTTGGCTAGTGAAAGAGTTTGTTACAAAGTTTATGGTGGATTGTGTAAACAAAAATCGAACCCTAACTCTTTGTATCTCTCAAAGAAAACAATGCCTAGGGTTTGCATTGATTATTTGTCTACCAAGTCCATTTTCCCATTCCCAGTTTATTCCCTTATTCTCTAACTCCCATATTCCCCAAAAAAATAAAATCATAAATCCCTATCCCCCATTCCCATTTTCCCAAACCCTTACTACAAATCCCAAAACCCTAGTGCTATACCCAAAACTCCCAAATCATTTCCTAATCCTCTGTTTCCCTAACTAAACCCTGTCCTAATAGTCCCAAAATCCTAATTGTTTCCTCCCTCCATAGTCCCTCACATAGTTTTCCCTTGGTGGTAGAAAATCAAGAAACACCATAAATTTCCTATTCCTCAACAAGACAGCTCACCCACTAGTAGAGATGGAGTCTGATCCCTCATATGATCATGAAGAAGAGATACACAGTGACTCTCCCATAGAGGTACATGTACCGAAGAGACCTCATAGAGGTGGCAAACACATTCGAGAAGAACCTACCACTCTTGTTGAGTTACAGGCTTGCCCTTGCACCATCACTTGTTTCCAACACCAGTCCTGCTAGGAATTTTGTGAGATGGTTGCTAGAATCCAGTTTCATCATGAGTTTGCCCGTTTGTTTGTGCTTCATTTACATGATGGTCAAGCCACTCTAGCTAGTGTCACATTCACTTTAACACCAGAATCTATTTCATTAGCAACCAGTATTCCTAACATTGGAGAACAATGGAACAAGAGGCATCAAATTGATAGGCAGCATTATGAAACATACATCAAGCCTTGTTATTTGACACAACTCAACAGAGTTTTTCCTTTCCGGCACCTCAAAGATTCTTATGCTCCTTTGATGACACTGATAATGAAGTATTTCAACTGTGAGGGCCAGTTTTCCCACTTATATGCCTACCATATGAGGCTGTTGATGTATTTTACTAGGGTGAGGATGATGAACCTCCCCTACTTCATGTGTCGAAATATTGAGGAAATGACCACCCTAGTGCAACACAAGACTCCTCAGCAACAGTTCAACAGTATTTACCATTTTTCTCTCCTTAAGATTTTGGTCATCCATAAGCTTGGCTTGTAGGGCATCACTTGGGAGGACTTCATTTCTCGTGAGTTTTTCACAGCTCCTCAGGGACCTCCTAAGGTTTTACATGAGACAGGTGAATCTTCATATCAGCATGAGGGTCATGAGACACAGACTACTAGTATACTGGTGTTTATCACTTATTAGAAGGGCACTAGATGGTTGTTCACAGCAGCTAAGCGAGTATTATCTCCACCCGACGTGGAATGGGCCTCGCTACCGTCATCAGCACAATTGGTTCAGGACGAAGGCAAGATTCCACTACAGGATGAAGGACCATTAGGTGAGCAGGAGACTGATTTCATTCTCATTGAGGGTGATGATACTGATATGGGCCTGCAAAGCACAAATCTCAAAGAAGCCATCAAAGAGCAGCAGGCGGGCATCAATGCCTTGTCCCTCAACTTGAAGAGGGCTAAATGGACAATAAAGTACCTGGAGCAAAGAAATAAGCAACTTGAAGATCAGAAAGTGATTATGAAGTTGCAAAACATTCAGCAGAATCACCAAGCTGCCCAAAGGAGGAGGGTGGAGCTCACGTGACTTGAGCAAGAGATAAATGCCGATCGGGAGTTATGGCTTGAAAGAGCCAATATCCACTTAGAGAAGTTGGTGGAGAAGGCCAACAAGGAGAATAAATTGTTGAGACATATGGCATATCACTACATTGTGAGAAACAAAGTCTGGAAGGCGAGAATCAGGAGCTTAAAGGCAAAATTGAAAAGGGCATCAAAGAGGCGAAAGGAGAATCATAGACTTCAGATATTGGATGAGGCTTCCTTGGCCCAACACAATGCTTGATGGAGAAGACTCAGCCCAAATTTCAAAAAAATTGGGGCACTTTTTGCATTTTTGGAATTTTTGGCACAAAAAACAGGATTTTCTGCTCTATGCGCCGCACCACCTGGCACTCGCTTTTGATAGGAGCCTCCAAATAACAAAAAATCAGAATTTTTAGATTTGACATGGAAAAATATTCTTTCCTACCAATGGCCAAGAAATTTTGATAGTTTTTGAGCCCTCAAAAAGGTTAAAAACACTCAAAAAATGACCTTACTACCCCATTTTGACACATAGGTAGTAGTGTTGGGAGAACTGACTTCTGGAGTGGAAAATTGAGGCCAAGTTGGAAAATTCCACTTGCATTGGAAATTAGACAGGAAGACCTTTCCAACAAGCACACTTGGAGCGAATTTGGACACAAGTAAGGCCTTCCAAAGGGGATCCAAACAGGCCTTATGCATAGAGGATCAGGCACGATGCATAGAGGAAATTTTGCTCAGTTTCACCAAGTATATTGTGTTTTTCGCCTAGCTTTTGCTAGTTTGACTTATTCACCTTCTTAGTGTCAAACTTGTGATGTAATTTAATTTACATTGATGGATAATGATGTAAATATGTCAAATTTTCACTTATGGAGTTAGATTCATCTGTTAAAAATTTGTTTGAAACTAAATGAATCAATTCCCTTGTTTCTAGAGTCATGCTGTTCCACTGCCTAATTTATAGTTCTCAGTTTAGAATTAGTTGGAACGACTCCTAAACATGTGAGCTCGACCCCTAGAGGCTAGGATGAGCTATGGTTTGTCTATATTATGTGGTTTTTCAGTCATTAGCATGGTTGGACTCCTGAGAAAGCAAGAAGGTTCATTGTACACCCATGTCAGCATTTTGGCTAAGGAATTGGGACCAGGGTTTGCATCACTCTTTGGGATCCCTATGGCATTTTGTTTTGGTACAGTGCTTTTCTTTGTAATTGTGAATTTACTTATGTGTTATGTATGACATTATCTATCTTGTTTCTTCCTAACTAAATCAAACAATAATGAAAGTAGAATCCATTGAAATTGCAGTGCTCTACTTGAGGTTTGCTTTAGTTTCTTAATGTTTTTAGCTATTTGGAGAGGATCCAAGGCTCCTCTTTCCCTCTTCAACTCCTCACCTATCTAATTCCTCCATCTCATTCAATTTGATGTGCCAAAATTAGTTTCCTACCTTTCCCCATTCTCTGCAAGACTGAGCCTCATTCCCTGCACCCAAGATTTGCCTTTTCAT
Source organism: Pinus tabuliformis (assembly GCA_031772625.1). Classification (NCBI taxonomy): domain Eukaryota; kingdom Viridiplantae; phylum Streptophyta; class Pinopsida; order Pinales; family Pinaceae; genus Pinus; species Pinus tabuliformis. The sequence goes on from CM062819.1 coordinate 727,306,263, forward strand.
TAGAGCCAACAAAACATCATTTTATTCAATCAAAATATTTGCACTTATACGTAGCCTAAGATTAGTAGTTATATCAGTCATCTCAAGCCTTTAGATATTATATTTTGCTGAGATTGACCAGGAGAGAGCCCTCTCTTGACCTGGTAGGGCTAGCTACCAGGTTTAGCATGGTTTGATGTTGGCCCTGGATCTTACCTTTCTCAGCCTAAGGTAGCTTTAGGCTCTAACATAGTGGCGACCATACTGGGGGAAAAAATTGTTTATTTGTTAGTGTTCTTCATTTTATAAACTACAGATGGAGTCTGAAGATTAACTAGGTAGCCCTCGAAATGCTTTTGCTTTTCATTAGAACAAGTAGGTAAAAGCTACTTCAGTCAATCTCCGGTCTAGTCTTATAAATGGAATATCTAACCTGCAAATCACCCCAGTACATCTCATAATTCTAAGCTTTTGGATGATAAGTTTAGGATTTGATAGGCTGAGCAAGTTGCAAATGTCTATTTGATTTCTTGGAAATAATAGCACATTGTCTTCCAGAAGATATACCAGAGCAAATATGGATCTTGATCCTCCTCATGTGTACGAAAATCCCAATCTTATTCCGAGAATCCTTTGCCAAGAAAGTTCAGTGATTCCTGTGTTCAAATCTCATTCATGTCCTGTTGCTTTTTAGTATCTTCAAGATCTTGAGTTTGACGAGCAGTTTGAGTTGTCTTTGTTTGAAACCAAATATGAAAGTGTTGTCACCTCTATTGCCTTAAATCCAGAGTTTATTAAAAATCTTGAAACTGAAAGGGCCAATAAATCAATTGATGATTATATCTTGAAACAACTCCAAACTTCAATTGTGGCTTCAAATATCGTTGATTTTTTAGAGACTTCATCTGCAACCCTTGGGTCTTCTGCAATCGCATCTAGCTCCGAAATTCCCACCATCCCTGTGTAGCCTACTATCTCTGATCAAAAGTCTGCAGTAGTATCACCTCCGTCTACTCCTTCTACCCCTCAAGCATCCAAGATTTCTTCGCCACCATCCCCACCTCATACACCCCATACACCAGTTGTACCCATTCCCCAAACATCCCTAAAACTGAATCCACCAAGAGCAATAGCTACTCGTTTTGCACCCCTCATGCTGCCCCAAAATTTGGATGACATGCCCACTGATTATCAAAGCAAAATTCAACTGTTTGATGGCACTCCTCATAGTGTTACAACTCAGCAACATCTGGATAGGATGACAGATCTCTTCGACCTCCATGAGATTGATGTAGAAAATGTGACAATGAGACTATTTGTACAAACCTTTGGTGGTGAAGTGAGGAAATGGTTCAGAGCTTTGCCGACTGCAAGTATCACTACATTGGCCAATATGCAGAGACAATTCTTAGATCGTTGGGAAGTGAAGAAAAATCCTCTTCGGATCCTTTCCGAATATGAGCACATCAAGTGAAATGTTCATGAGTCTATCCAAGATTATTGTATTAGATTCAACTCTATTTACAATGCAATTCCTGATCATATAAAGCCACCTTTGGGGCTGGACTTGATTACGTTTCCAGACGGTTTTGATACTGATATGGCCTATCAATTAAGAAAGAGAGATCCGGCCACTTTGGAAGACATGCAGAAGGTTGCAGTCAGCATTGAAGCAAATCTACTTGCGAAGAGAGCTAGAGCAAGAGTTGAGAAGAAAGTTACAATAAAGGAAGAGGCTTCCACTTCAGATCAAGTGCTTCGGAAGATGGAGCAGATGTTTGATAGGTTGAAAATTCACAAGCCTGAACCACAAGTCAGAAATCCTAACTTCCGTGGTTAGCAGCAACCACAATTTAGAATCAAACAAAGAGAGAATCGAGCACAAGATCGAGTAGCGCAGCAGTAGGTGCAGACACCCTTATAGCAGAATTTTGTACATGGTTTGAAATCAGATGAAGAAGAGAATGTAATTGGAGAGGAGAATCATTTCTTTACGCCCGATGATATGTCAATTTTCATCACTGAAGATGAGGAGTACTATGAGAATTCATCTGAACAATGGGATGAAAATTTCATTTTGGCAAATGAAACAGTTCTTGAGGAAGAGTCCGATGAATACCAAAGAGGATACATGAATGCTTTGTCAGCTCAACAGTGACAATATTCACTCCGAAGTAGAGACGTGCTTGTAAATCCAATTCAGAAAAGGAAGGAGGCATGAGTGCCAAAGAATGATCCTCCCATTGTGCAGAAAAAGGGAAAAGAGACAGCTGATCCTAACACCAAAAAAACACCATCAGCAAGTGAAAGACCTAATCAGCCAAGTGTGTCAAAGGAGAAAACGGAAAATAAGGATGTTTGAGTGAAAGAGGTAGAAAAAGTTTCAGTTTTTAATTTAGAAAATGAAATTGCTAAGTTAAAAATATCCATTCCTTTGACTGAGTTGATGAGGAACAGCAATACAAAAGTCGGGTGTCTAAAATTTTGAATTTAGATCCATCATCTGATATGGTGAACGTGGAGGATGATAGTCCTAAGTTGATTTTTGGGCCAGCATTGGAAGGTCAGTCTCAAGATAGTGATGTTGCTCCTTTTTATATTAGTCTCAGGGTGCATGACTTTGTGTTACATAATGCTATGTTTGATTCCGGAGCCTCTCATAATCTATTTCCTAAGGCCATCATGGAGAAATTGGGATTGGATATCACTAGAAAGTATCATGACCTTTACTCTTTTGATTCTAGTAGAGTAAGGTGCATTGGTCTTATCAAGGATTTCGTGGTTAGTTTGGATCAGATTCCAGCTAAATTTTTTTTTATGGATGTGGTTGTAGCGAATATACCTCCTGGATTTGGCATGCTTCTTTCCAGATCTTGCGGAGAAAAGAATAAAGGGACAATGTAGCTTGATTTCTCCTATGGTACCATTCACGTGTTTGGTCAGATGAGGAAACTATACTGGGAACAAAAGATGAAGTACATGATCACTAGCAAGGAGAAGCCGGTAAATCATCCAATCAACTATGTACATACTAATTTAGAATCATTTGTTCTGTATTTAGATAGATTTAATGATGTAAATAGCCAAGTAGTTGAAGTAGAAGACATTCCCAAGTGTTGTGGGGAAAAGTATCCAACACGGAATGACCCTATCCCACTCTAAGGGTGATAGTTCCTTAGCAACAGCTGAAGCAAAGCTATCTAAAGTTACTTCTTTATGACATGCAAGAGATGAAAGGAAGAGATCCACTTACCGATGTCTTGCGCAAATGGTCGATCCAATCTCCTCTATTTTCCGCTCGCTCCCAGCTCCAAGTCTTCTCACGGGCCCAGCTACACGAGATCCTGCGAACAAGACAAGAAAAGGAAACTACAAGAAGCATGCATTCATAATTGATTCAAGGATTAGCATAAATCAAATACGCAAGTAAGACAATACACCATTGAAACACATGCGAATAGAAGAACCTCAAATATTTTATTAATATAAGGAAGTAAGGTTCAGGCGGTGATACAACCATGAGAGGTCCAATCCAGCATCACCTTCCCGAAGGAAAGAAATCTCCTCTTCACCTCCCTCAAGCAATCACCCAATACTCTCAACTGTAAACCAACAGCAATTCTTTGCACAAAATTCCGGCCTCCAGATCCCATGGGATGAGATCCTTATATAGAGTTTTGGAGTGAAGATAAGTCAGCTTGATGTGTGACTTGTTGTCCTCTTCAACTCCAGTTGTTCTTCAGTCCTTGAGTCCACTCGAAGTTTTTACCTTCCACTTGGAGTTTTAGAAGCTCTTAACTCATCATTAGGCGAATCTTCTGATCCAAGTGTCATTTTGGAAGCTTCCTGGGCATTGGCACATTGAGAAAAGATTCCTCCTCATGTTAAAGTACGCCCAGCGCAGGTAGCCTTTGTTGCACTTGCTATGCAGCGCAGGTACACCATAGAGCTTTTGACATTCAGCGCAGATGCTTAGTGGAGCAGCTGCTTTGATCCAAAATTGACTTGTTTTTGAGTGCTTTTCAATGGAGAACTGATCTGTAGTGCTGTGGTTTCCTGACCTTGTTCCTCTAGGGGTAGGAACAACATGTTTAGGGACTTAGGATCCCTCAGATTATTGAAATTTCATGCTCCATGCTGTAAGGCACAAAAATGTCTATAACAGTTGCCCCCTAAAGTATGAGGTCGTTTATCGGGTGAAATGCTTTATTAGGAGGATCCGAAGTTCATTCAATCGTCGGGAGGTGACCTGTAACAAAATACAATACAATACATTATCTTTTCATACTTTCTTTTCATGATCTAGCTGATGCGGGCATTTCCCATGCTCAGCTTTATAAATACATTTGCTGTACATAAACAGACGATCGTCTGATAATAGACTGATAATTCTCTGCTTTTAATTATCATCCTTTTAGTAGGATGATCATCTGCTGCACATGTCTATGTTTTTATCTCCTGAATATATATCGCAGCCCGGATGGATGAAACTAGATCCGGGGTCTTCAAACTTGTCCAACCTTCACTCTAGTACAAGTCGATCCATGTGAGAATTTCTTGAAGTCGAACATGGAAAGACATCGCTTGATTACCAGTCAATAATGTAAACTGTTAACAAGCGCGAGAGGAATCACCGATAATGATGATGACCCTCAAGGTACTGTAGCACAATTCACGTGGCGTGAATATAGGATCTGACGTCGAACACCACGCAAAGTCTCCCGGTCGAAGGTCATTAATGTATACCTATCGCCGGAAGTGAGAAACTTGCCATTGAGGCATGCAAGCTTCAAAGTACTGAGGGGGTGTTCCTAGATCAACTTCTTAGATAGTGAGCTGATGTCGACAAGAAGCGATCCGTCAAAGGAGGGCCTTAATGAATCCCACATCAGTGACACGGAACGGAGCTAGTGATGATGGTGAAAATGATCTGTGAAATATGATTCAGGGTGGCGGTCATGGAAGGATGAAAGATGATGTATGGTAGTGGATGGGACCCGGTTGACACTTTCTGAATGACATCTCTTGAACATATAACGACACTGATGTGATGGATCGGTAGCATTACCCCATGTATGGATGGTATGGCGAGACCATGGTGAAGGGACCGGTGAATGATAATAACCCAACCCGATATTTACGGAGGCAAAAGTGTCATGTTCAAGAGCGACTTGCTACCATTAAGCTTTGAGGTTCTCCCAATTTTTCCCCAGTCATTTCTGACCAGTACCTCTTTATTTTTGTCAAGCTTGAGGAGGATAACATATGCTTGTTCTATAACCTGCCCTTCGGGCAAGCCCATCGCTATGTTTTAACGAGCTTAACGATAGGGAAACTCGTTCTCGTCTAAAGACAAGTTTGTCGCTATCTAATATTTTTAACGAGCCCAGCGACAAAGACAACTTGGTCCTTTTCATCTTTAGAGAGTCTGAAAAGGGTACATAAAGTGGACTCCAGGGGTCCTTTTTCGTCATCTAATCCCTTAAGTCCGAAAAAGTATAAAACAATACAGAAGGGATGAATGTTCGATATCTTTATCGAGCCGAACTAGACAAGCGCTCGATCTTTTTGTGCAATAATCCCTCAGGTCCAAAAAGATTAAAATCTAGAGGAGGGATAGCTCTTCCGGTCCTTTTAACGAGCTGGAAGGCCAAAACTCGGCAAACTTTTCATATTTTACGAGTCAGTGAAAAGAGCTCAAAGAAGACTCGTATTTTGAGGAACGAGTGATAAACAGGGATAGCAGCAGATTCCAGGTACAGGTTGGAATTTTCCAATCACGGCAGTATTACAAGGATGGCTAAGTGAAATCACTCTTCGCAGCTGTTCCTCAAAATAGGTAAACAATCAAGTGGATGTGAATGATCGGCCAAATGAAAAGTGGAGGTGACGGTGCACAAACACGACCAAGGCTTTTATGGCTGATGAATTTACGGTCTCAAATGGTTATTTACCAGTTCATTTTTTCTGGATGAGCTTGAACTCTGGGGGAAGCTTGCTCACTTGCTTATGTTTATTTTTTAACGAGCATGAAGTCCGCGTTAAAACTGCTCGGTTTTGCGTTTATTTTTTAACGAGCATGAACTATGCCAAAACTTCTCGTTTTTGCGTTTATTTTTTAACGAGCATGAACTTTGCCAAAACTGCTCGTTTTTACGAGTCATAAAGTAGGAAGGTCTCCTAGAGCTCGCTATTTTTTAAGGAGCTTCATCTCACTACGCTTTGCTCCATACCCTCTCTTTATGCAAGCTGGGTATCGGCTAATCCTACGAGTTTAACGGGTTAGACCTACAGGTTTAAAGGGAGGACCTAAAAAACTAAAAAACAAAATAGCCGCCCGTGCTTGCATTCCAAGAGGTTTGCATGCCCCCAGGTGTAAGTCTAATTTCAAGGTCGCCCCTACTTATCCGTCAAAACCTTTGTTTTTAACGGGTGAGGCCTACCTCTTTCAGGTTACCCAAAGATTGTTCCGCTAATCCTTTCAAACAAAACTTTCTTCGGCGACGCCGACTAGGCGACGGTGAATGACGATGCTCCGCCACACACTTAACTTTAACAAAAGAATATTTTTCCAGAACAACCCCATTCCTAACTGCCCCTTCCTCTGCATGAGAGCTCTTGCCGGCTCTTCTATTTTACGAAGATGAAGGAGGGGACGGGGTACGGACTAGTCATATTCTCCCGCGGAAATTCTACTTTACACCCAAGGTTTTCTCTGACCCCAGCAGACCAGGATGCATGCCCCCTGGGTTCCGGCCTTACTTTCCCGAATTACTCGCACTCATCAGGAAGAAGAACCGGAGGTAGAGACCTTTCTTGATCAAATAGACCATTCAGGATAGGTATGTGACTATTTGCAATGTGTGATCCCGGAAATGAAAGTTGGTCTACGAGCTTGACCATTCTTCCTTCGTATGGAAAACACATTATTCGAAAGAGTGAGGAGACTATTGCTTCCATGCAATATATGTAGTCTCGTCCAAGGAGTAGGTTATAATCCAAGGGTCCTTGGACGACCATCAAATTCATCTTGACAGCCTTCCCTTTCAAGGTAATAGGCACATTAGGCAGAATCCCTAATGGTCGACTGGTTCCTTTGTCAAAACCCGAGAGATTCCTTATCTCAGGCAAAAGCGTCGGGCAACCCAGTGCTTTCCAAGCAATAGAGGACAGGATACTCACAGATGCCCCTTCATCAATGATAGTCCCAGCCATCACCATTTTGTATATTTGGACTATAATTCTAAATGGTATACTGGCTGGTAACCGGGGTCTGCCTAGTTGGTTCCAATCAAAGGACACAACCAGGTTGCTTGGTGGTGGGATCGAATATACGGCCGGGTATGATCCTGACGATGCTCCTTCCTACGATAAAGGAGTGGCACATTGCCCTGATGTTCATCAGAATCGGTGTTGATGAAAAGAATCTGGACGGTGTCATCCTTACTCTCTTCGGTAGGGGTGTCTGCTGAAGATGAATCCTCAGTGACTGTGGTATTTGAAGATGAAACTTCTGAAGGGAGAACCGGGTCAACTGTCGTTTCGACCTTTGGACTTTCGTCCGGTCCGGATTCAGTAGGTTCACTTTCAGTGACTGACACTTCAGCTGGCCCTATGAGCGGGGCAGCTGTATTTTCAACCAACGAAGGACTTGGCGCGAGTTTTTGGTATCCAGGAGGAAGTAGCAACGGTGCAACTGGTTGATCTTCCAAAACTCTCTTGGCTTCGTCTAAAAAGGGACAACGGCGGAGGGTGTGATTGCCTTCACACAGTTCGCAGGGGAATCTCATTCCCCTTCGTCTTCTAGGACCTTCACTTTTGTTGGTCGACGGTAAGCATTCAACTTGGTTGTCAGAGGTTGACGCTTCCGAACTGCGCAAACGAGGGGACCAGTCCCTTAGTATCCGGGGAATACTGGGACAATCACGGTGGAGGTGGTCCTCTCTACATATGACACATGGCGATTTGGGCCCGATCCGTGCTGTGTGTGGATTTTTGTTAGACGCCTTTTGCTTGCCCCCAGGGGCCTTTGGCTCCTTCTGCTTCTTTTATTTCTTCTTCTTTTCCTTCTTCTTTTCTATGGGAGCTCCGCTTTCGGCGGCTTGACCTTTCGAAGAAGAAGGATCGGAGGAAGGCTTATAAGAAGTGGAAGGCTGGAGGGTAGCTCTAGACTGGTCTAACTGTTGACTCAACTGTTCAGGAACCGTGGTGGTCTGAACTACAGTGGTTGAGAATAGCCAAACTGGCAGGCCAATTGTCAGTCCTGGAAGCGACAACGTGGCCATGTGGGGTGCATCAACTTCTCCCCAAGAGGAGAAAGGGCTAGGGGTCCCATCACGTGGAATCCCTTGGTTGGTGTGTTCCATGTTCTCAACCTAAAGATCAACGTAGGAATAAGGGGTAATTATGTTCCGTTTAGAATGAATTTTATATGACGACGCTTTAGACACAACTTGCTTTTTCACTTTTTAAGAGTCGAGAAAAAGCTAAAGATGACTCTAGTCTCCTTCGATGTATTAACGAGCCCGAAGTGACAAATGCTCGGATGGACTTTTTCAGTTATAGAGTTTGAAAAAGGCCAAAAGAAACTACTCTGGAGTTCTAGGCAGAGGGTGTGCCAGACCTTTCGCGAAACCACAGAATACGTTTTACGGTACGAATGGTCGATCTTCGTGAATGCTGTGTTCACTGCATCGCGATCAGTAGGGCGGCCGACACGGCTTCCTATGGATAAAGGCTTTGTTCCTATAGGGGTCCCCCAATATACGCGACGGTACGCGGGGGCACAAGTCCGTATTAGTGCTATCGTCCCTCAGGAGGAATCACCCACCTTCGTAGAGATCGATAGTCACTATGTTTAACGACGCCGGTTCACGTCTCTACCTAGACCTCTACTGTGTTTCGTTATGTTTCAAAGCGTTGTTAGATAAATTCAGTTCTTTTAGGTTGATCTTGCTTAGCAGTTTGCCTTTATGGATCACCACGTGATGTATGATACAACTCCTAAATGCAGTCTAAGAATGATAAGCAGGCTTTTTCAATTCTTTCAACTTATGAAAATCTTAACTACTGAAGGAAAAGAAAGACATCATCTTTTCAAACAGATCATAGAGCACACACTGATGCACTTTCCTAAATCGACATGCAAACTGTCAAAATGCACATGCACAATGCAAGTATTTCTTTTCTTCTTCCTTAATGTTGATGTATTACAAAAAGAAAGCTGTTGTATGATTTCGAATTCAATTTCAAGCGAAAGCAAACAAGTTTTTGTCCAATAATCAAAAGAACACCTTAAGATTCACTCGTTTCAACACAAGAAATACTGAAATTCGAACCATATAACGAAAGCAAATGTTCAAGCAGCTATGAATAGCAATAAACTAGCTCTTAGAATCACAACGACACTTTATCACAGGTCTAGATCCAAGAGGTCATAGCAAGACTAGTTCACTTTCGCTACGGGAAACTGTGAATGAAAGCAAGAAATACAATAAGAACAATCACGGTTTCTTCATACAACTGAGGCGGAATGAAGGCAAAGAAAGGTAGTTTCAGCTGGGTATACAGGTTGACAACAGGCTGCAAAAACAATATTGAAAACTGGGCAACAGACAGTGGGGAACCCCAGTTGCACAAGGCAAAACTGGATCAGCGCAGGTGCTGCACTGTCAATATGACATGCAGCGCAGGTAGCCCCTTCGGGACCTGCGTTGCAGCGCAGGTAGCCTTTGCTGCAGCTGCACTGAAGAGACAACTCTCGTCTCTCTCAGATTCCGGGTCACAGTTTGCTCAAAAATCAATGGTTTTTGGCCAAATCAGAGGCTATCAGTCAAGTATACACTAGAGGATGATTAAAGGAAGATGAACACTATCACAAAGAGCTAAAAAGAGTCCTTGTGGATCAGCTCTTCAAATCATAAACATGCCCAGCACTGAGCTAGAGTAGCTGCCCTCTACTTTGCATTTGAAGGATTCGAATGTAGTTCGATTCGGTACTCCCTTTGTTTAGGAAATGAATAGCAAGAAACACAAGCTACCAACAAGACACGATCCCCAGCAGAGTCGCCAGTCTGTTGTGGGGAAAAGTATCCAACACGGAATGACCCTATCCCACTCTAAGGGTGATAGTTCCTTAGCAACAGCTGAAGCAAAGCTATCTAAAGTTACTTCTTTATGACATGCAAGAGATGAAAGGAAGAGATCCACTTACCGATGTCTTGCACAAATGGTCGATCCAATCTCCTCTATTTGCCGCTCGCTCCCAGCTCCAAGTCTTCTCACAGGCCCAGCTACACGAGATCCTGCGAACAAGACAAGAAAAGGAAACTACAAGAAGCATGCATTCATAATTGATTCAAGGATTAGCATAAATCAAATACGCAAGTAAGACAATACACCATTGAAACACATGCGAATAGAAGAACCTCAAATGCTTTATTAATATAAGGAAGTAAGGTTCAGGCGGTGATACAACTGTGAGAGGTCCAATCCAGCATCACCTTCCCGACGGAAAGAAATCTCCTCTTCAAACCCCCTCAAGCAATCACCCAATACTCTCAACTGTAAACCAACAGCAATTCTTTGCACAAAATTCCGGCCTCCAGATCCCATGGGATGAGATCCTTATATAGAGTTTTGGAGTGAAGATAAGTCAGCTTGATGTGTGACTTGTTGTCCTCTTCAACTCCAGTTGTTCTTCAGTCCTTGAGTCCACTCGGAGTTTCTACCTTCCACTTGGAGTTTTAGAAGCTCTTAACTCATCATTAGGCGAATCTTCTGATCCAAGTGTCATTTTGGAAGCTTCCTGGGCACTGGCACATTGAGAAAAGATTCCTCCTCATGTCAAAGTACGCCCAGCGCAGGTAGCCTTTGTTGCACTTGCTATGCAGTGCAGGTACACCATAGAGCTTTTGACATTCAGCGCAGATGCTTAGTGGAGCAGCTGCTTTGATCCAAAATTGACCTGTTTTTGAGTGTTTTTCAGTGGAGAACTGATCTGTAGTGCTGTGGTTTGCTGACCTTGTTCCTCTAGGGGTAGGAACAACATGTTTAGGGACTTAGGATCCCTCAGATTATTGACATTTCATGCTCCATGCTGTAAGGCACAAAAATGTCTATAACACCAAGATCATTGAAAATTTCAGAGAAGTCTTAAAGCAAGAAAGGAAAAGACTTCATAGTACCACTGAGCAATCATCTTTTCGACAACCGCAACATATTGATGGACAACAAGGAAGAGAAACAACACAAACATAATTTCATCATTTGTAAGAGGATGAGGCAGGCCTGTGGAGCATGGATTTTGATGGCGCAGTAGGAAGGGAAGGTGCTGGAATTGGCATTTGGATACGCAGCCCTGTTTTCGCCCCAAACAAAGTACCAAGCAATGTAAGGGTCTATTCTTATAAACTAGCTTTTGGCTGTTCAAATAATGAGGCTGAATATGAAGCTTTAATTGTTGGTTTGAAAGTTCTTAGAAAATTGAATGCTAAAAGGATTTCAGTGTATGGTGACTCCGAGTTAGTTATCAAGCACGTGAAAGGGGAATGCCAAGCTAAGCATCCTTGAATGCGGGCCTACTGCAATGTGGTGTTGTGTATCTTGAAAGTATTTTCTGATTATACTTTAATATGTGTCCCCCGTGCTTAGAATGTCATTGTAGATTCACTTGCAACAACAGCAAGTAATTTGAAAATTCCAATGAATTCAAACAACAAGTTTTAGATTCATGTGAAACATCAGCCAGCCGTCCCCGACAATCAATGGTATTGGCAAGTGTTTCAAGATGATGAAGAGATCGATGAATTTCTGCAAAATGAGGGTAAATTCAAAGACACTTCTATTGATGTAGAGTATGATGATGGTGAGGCAGATATAGAAGTCAATCACATGGAAGTTTTGCAGATCAAAGACAACATCATTCCAAAAGGTCTAATACCTTTAGAGGAGCTCTTCGATCAGGATGATGTGGCCAAAAAACCGAGCTTGTTGCCAACTGAGAAAGGAGTTGAGGATGTGAACATTGGATCAGCTGAAAATCCTAAGATGGTAAAATTATCAAAGGCATTGCCTCCACAGGTAAAAGAAATGTATATTAGTTTGTTATCCTCTTTTACTGATGTATTTTCTTGGGATTATTTAGATTTGAGGTCATATGATACAAGCATAATTCAACATGTCATCCCGATCAAGCCAAATCAAAAGCCTTTTCACTAGAAGCTAAGAAGAATAAATCCGAAGTCGCTACCCTCAATCGAGAAGGAAGTGGATTGGTTGTACAAAGCTAGTATCATAGTCCCCATAAGATTTTCAAATCGGATTTCAAACTTGGTGCCCGTGTGCAAGAAAATAGGTGAGATTCGACTATGTATTGATTTTAGAAATCTGAACAAATTATCCTTGAAAGACAACTATCCATTGCCTAAGATGGATCACATACTTTAGAAAGTAGTTGGAGCATCCTGCATGTCGCTACTTGATGGTTATTCAAGTTATAACCAAATTCTGGTCCATGGGGATGATCGAGACAAAACAGTGTTCACCACTCCGTGGGGAACTTTTCATTATGCAAAGATGCCTTTCGGATTGAAAAATGCTGGTGCAACCTTTCAGCGGGCAATGGATATCACATTTGCTAATGAAAAAGATGTCTTTCAAGTTGTTTATCTTGATGACTTGACCGTTTTCTCTAATTCATATGAAGATCACCTTTATCATTTGAAGATTGTATTTCAGTGGTGTAGGAAGTATGGCATCTCTCTCAATCCAAAGAAAAGTTTGTTTGCCATAGATGAAGCCAAGATTCTCTAGCATATTATCTCAAAGGAGGGCATCCGCATCGATCCAGCTCGGGTGGAGGCCATTCAAAAGATTGATTTTCCACGAAGTAAGAAATAAATCCAATCCTTCAATGGTAAGATAAATTTCTTATGTCGTTTTGTGCCCAATCTTGCAGAACATTTAAGAGAAATCACAAACATGCTCAAAAAAGATAGTGCAGTAAGGTGGACTGAGGAAACAATTATGTCTTTCAATTTGGTGAAATTAGCTCTTTCTTTAGCTCCGGTTTTGATCAGCCCAGACTATACTCAGGATTTTATTTTGTTTTCATTTTCCTCAGATCATACTATGGCAGCGGTCTTGATGTAGGAAAGAGACCAGCTTGAGAAACCAATTGCATTTTTCAGCAGAACCATAATTGAAAAACAGGCCCTTGCTTTGGTAAAAGCATTGAAATATTTTCAGGTTTATATTTTGCATTCTCACATCCTTGCTTATGTCCCTAATGCTGTTGTTAAGGATGTCTTAGTGCAAATAGATCTGGAGGGGAGAAGAGGCAAATGGATTGCTGCCCTTTTGCAGTATGACGTGGAAATCAAACTGACAAAGATCATTAAAGAACAGGGGCTGGCTAAACTAATGGCTGAGTCAAATCTGCACGCCCTGGACATTAATCTAATTGCTACTATGTCTGAGGAAGATGAAGACAATCTGCCCGCTCAGGTATCAGAAATTTTCCTTCTTTCTCCTTGGTATTCAAACATTGTTTATGTACTCAAAAATCTGTCATCACCACTTGGAATGGCTAAGAACAAAAGTAGGACACTAAAATTGAAGGCTGCAAAATTTTGTATCATGAATGGTGCACTCTATTCGAAAGACCCCGGTAGTGTCTTGCTGAATTGTTTAGTAGAAGAAGAGGAAAAATAGGTTATGGAAGACTTTCATAAAGGAGATTGCAGAGGCCATCTCTTCTGGAAGACCACAGCCAATAAAATCTTGAGAGCAGGGTATTATTGGCCAACTCTTTTTGCTGATGTGTACAAAATAGCAGCCAACTGCCACGAATGTCAGATTTTTCAAGGAAAGACAAAGTCACAGCCTTTACCACTCAAGCCCATTGAAGTAAGTGCTCCATTTCAGCAGTGGGGTTTGGATTTCATTGGTGAGATCCATCCTTCTTCTTTAGTGCAGCATAAGTGGATCCTCACAACGATGGATTATTTCACCAAATGGATTGAGGCGATTCCCACAAGGCAAGCCACTGATTCGATAATTATCTCATTTCTTGAAAACAACAATTTGCCTCGTTTTGGCTATCCCAATAAGCAGATCACTGACAATGCAATAGCCTTTAAATCGAAAAGAATGATGGACTTTTGTCATAAGTATCAAATCACTTTGGGGAACTCAACTGCCTATTACCCACAAGGCAACGGATTGGCAGAATCCTCAAATAAATCTCTTCTCAACGTTATCAAAAAGATGCTGGAAACTAACAAGAAAAGTTGGCACAAAAAGCCGGTCAATGCACTTTGGGCAGATAGGGTAAGTCAAAAGAAATCTATAGGCATGTCTCCTTTTGAGCTTGTGTACGGTGTGGACACAGTCTTCTCGACCTCTCTGGCAGTCTTGGTGGTCAAACTTCTGCAAGAAGCAGGCAGCGAAGATGATAGTTTGTGACGAAGGATCAATCAAATGATTCATTTGCAGCAAACTAGAGAGGAGGTATTTCATAACACTTTCAAGCTACAAGAGAGAATCAAGAGGATATATGATTGAAAAGCAAAAGTGGATAGATTTGAAATAAGAGACATAGTGCTGAAATGGGATGCAAGGAACGAGGAGAAAGGTAAACATGGAAAATTTGAAAATCTTTGGAAAGGACCTTACAAGATCGCTGCATATGGGGGCCAGAATGCTTTCCTTTTACAAGAAATGAATGGTGAAGACTATCCTGCTGGGCCGGTCAATGGTTGACTCCTCAAATGGTATTATTTGTGAAATGTTTTCTGCTATCCTACCCATCACTCTATATACCTATTTTTTAAAATTCCATTGCAAGTATGTACTATTTTCATTCTTCAGTTTGGGGCTCGAGGCGAAGGCTATAAAACTGAGGCTTGATTTTAGTTTTGGTTTGGTTTGTTAGAGTTGGGTCTTTTAGTTGATTTCAGTCTTGAAAGTGAGTCATTTTTGAGTTAGTTTTCAGTCCTGAAACTGATTTATTGAGTCAAGAGTTTGGTTTTTATTTGTCGAAGTTATTGCCTCCATAGCCCAATGGACGAAGGCATTGCCTAATTTTCCAGAGATATATAGTTCTTGGCACCTCCAAGGAGCTACCATCCCCATTGGAGCCAATATTATTTTTGGTATCTTCATCCCTCCGTCAGAGATCAAATCCTCTTGTTGCATTGAATATTAGGTGTCCCGCCCAGTCAGCTACATTCCATTAGGTGCATGGGTCATCTTACGGCAGTGGCTTCTCCTTTAGTTTCCCTCATGTCATTTACCTACTAGCACATGTTAATTCATCAAAATCATATACAGTGACCGTTTTGTCTTTACAGTTTGCAAAAGTCTTTTCTAGGGTTTCATTGTCATTAGGTCTAAGATTCCATCAGGGTTTCATTAAATAGGTTTGCAAAATGTCTAATAACAGTCAGCAGGTACATGAGGAGGTTCCAGCACAATAAATTTTATAACCAATTGTTTCCTCAAAACTCTGTTTTGAGGAAAAACAGAGTATTTCAAATTTTATTGTATAAATTCATGTAATTTTATTTCCTTCATATGTAAATAACTTCACCTGCAACCCTGGTCACTTTCCCTAGCCTTAGTAGCTCCAATCCCCTGGAAAGCAAACAAACCACAAGTCATTCAGTTCATCACAAGCTCAAATAAAGAGAAAAAGCTCAAAAAAAAGAGTTAAAAAGTCAAGTCATGTTCCAAACATTGTAAAAGTGGGTTTTTATGAAGAAAAAATTAAAGGTCCTTGTATATAAGTCATTTATTCAATTGAAAGGCTAATTTTCATTCAAAAGAGAAAGCTCGAGCAAAGAAAAGCCGTGTTTGAGAGCAAGCAAGAGAAATTTGGAGAAATCTGCCCAAAATCGAAGGCGCGGCGCACTGGGTAAGTGGCGCGGCGCACACAGCAAGCGGGACGCATAGGGCTGTGGTTTCCAGTGTAAAACAGAACGGGCACGGTGCATATAAAGGGTGCGACGTGTTGGATTTCAGGAACGGCGCATAGAGCTGCCAAGCCCAAAATCTTCAGCAACTCCCTCAAATTGCCCAAATCCTCCACTGAACAAGTAAGTGCATCTCTCCTCTTCGCTAGTGAAAGAGTCTGTTACAAATTTTATGGTGGATTGTGTAAACAAAAATCAAACTCTACCTCTTTGTATCACTCAAAGAAAACAATGCCTAGGGTTTGCATTGATTATTTGGCTACCAAGTCCATTTTCCCATTCCAAGTTTATTCCCCTATTCTCTAACTCCCATATTCCTCCCCCCAAAAAAAAATCATAAATCCCTATCCACCATTCCCATTTTCCCAAACCCTTACTACAAATCCCCAAACCCTAGTGCTATACCCAAAACTCCCAAATCATTTCCTAATCCTCTGTTTCCCTAATTAAACCCTGTCCTAACAATCCCAAAATCCTCATTGTTTCCTCCCTCCATAGTCCCTCACATATTTTTCCCTTGGTGCAGAAAATCAAGAAACACCATAAATATCCTATTCCTCATCAAGACAGCTCACCCACTGGCAGAGATGGAGTTTGATCCCTCATATGATCATGAATAAGAGACACACAGTGACTCTCCCACAGAGGTACATGCACTCAAGAGACCTCATAGAGGTGGCAAACACATCCAAGAAGAACCTATCACTCTTGCTAAGTTACAGGCTTTCCCTCTCACAGTCACTTGTTTACAACACTAGTCCTGCTATGGATTTTGTGATATGGTTGCTAGAATCTAGTTTCTTCATGATTTGGCCCATTTTTTTGTGCTTCATTTATATGATGGTCAAGCCACTCTAGCTGGTTTCACATTCATTTTAACACCAGAATCTATTTCACTAGCAATCGGTATTCCTAAAATTGGAGAATAATGGAACAAGAGGTAGCAAATTGACAGGCATCATTATGAACCATACATCAAGCTCGGTTATTTGAGACAACTTAGCAGAGTTTTTCCTTTTCGGTACCTCAAATATTCTTATGCTCCTTGTTGTTGGGAAAAGTATCCAATATGGAATGACCCTATCCCACTCTAAGGAGTGATAGTACCTCAGCAACAAACAAGAAAAAACTATCTAAGTGTTCTTCTTTATGAAATGTAAAGAGAGGAGAAGGAGTTAACTAACCGATGTCTTCTGCTAGTTTGTTGATCCAATCTCACTCCTTGCTGCTTGCCCCCAGCTCCTTGCTCCTTCACTGGCCCAGCTACACCAAGTTCCTGCAAAATGGCAAGAGAGGGAAACTACAAGAAGCATACATTCATAACTAGTTTAAGGATTAGAATAAACTAAATATGCAAATACAACAAAACATCATTGAGATACATGCATATAGAAGAAACTCAAATGGCTTTATTGATAAAGAAATAAAGTTCAGGAAGTGATACAACCATAAGAGGCCCAATCCAGCATCACCTTCCCAGCAGAAAGGAATCTCCTCTTCACCTCCTTCAAAGCAAATCGCCCAATAGCTCTAAACTCAAACCAACAGCAATTCTTTGCATTCACAAAATTCCAGCCTCTAGATCTCATGGGAGAGAGATCCATATATAGATGTTTGGAGAGAGGATGAGTCAGCCTGAGATGTGACTAGTGTCCTCTCCCTCTTTCAGTTCTTGATTCCACTTGGAGGTTCTTGCTTCCACTTGGAGATTTGGAACCTCTTACTCATCACCAGTCGAATTCCCTAAGGCAAGTGTCATTTTGGAAGCTTCCTGGGCTCTGACACCTTGAGAAATGAACTTGCCACTTGTCCCTTCTCACTCAGCGCAGGTAGCCAGTGTAGCATTTGACATTCACGCAGGTAGCCAGTGTTGGCTTTGACATTCAGCGCAGACAGCCAGTGTAGCCACTGAAATGATCCTAAATTGACTTGTTCTGATCAGTTTTTGGTGGAGAACTTCTCTGAATTGCTGTGGTTTTTTGGCCTTGTTCCTCTAGGGGTAGGAACAACATGTTTAGGGACTTTGGATCCCTTAGATTATGGACATTTCATGCTCAATGCTGTAAGGCACAAAAATGTCTATAACAGTTGCCCCCTAAAGTATGAGGCCGTTTATCGGGTGAAATGCTTTATCAGGAGGATCCGAAGTTCATCCAATGCTGGGAGGAGACCTGTAATAAGATACAATACAATACATTATTTTTCATACTGCTTTCATGATCTAGCTGAGGCGGGCATTCCCATGCTCAGCTTTATAAATTGATTTTTCTGTACATAGAACAGACAATCGTCTGATGGTAGACTAATAATTTTTGATGAAATTATCATCCTTTGAGTAGGATGATCATCTGCTGCACATGTCAATGTCTTTATTTCCTGAATATATATCGCAGCCCGGATGGATGAAACTAGATCCGGGGTCTTCAATCTCGTCCGATCTTCACTCTAAGTACAAGTCTATCCACGTGAGAATTTTTTGAAGTCGAACGTGGAAAAACATCTCTTGATTACCAGTCAATGATGTAAACTGTTAACAAGCGCGAGAGGAATCACCGATAATGATGATGACCCTCAAGGTACTGCAGTACAATTCACGTGGTGTGAATAAAGGACTTGGCGTCGAACACCACGTAAAATATTTCGGTCGAAGGTCATTGATGTATACCTGTCGCCGGAAGTGAGAAACTTGCCATTGAGGCATGAAAGCTTCAAAGTACTGAGGGGGGTGTCCCTAGATCAACTTCTTGGATAATGAGCTGATGTCGACAAGAAGCGATCTGTCAAAGGAGGGCCTTAATGAATCCCACATCAGTGACATGGAACGGAGCTAATGATTGTGATGGAGGTGAAAACGATCTGTGACATATGATTCAGGGTGGCGGTCATGAAAGGATGAAGGATAATGTATGGCAGTGGATGGGACACGGTTGACTCTTTCTGAACAACATCTCTTGAACATATGGCGACACTGATGCGATGGATCGGTAGCATTACCCAAAATATGGATGGTATGGCGAGACCATGGTGATGTGACCGGTGAATGAAACAACCCAACCCGATTGTGGTACGGAGGAAAAGTGTCATGTTCAAGAGCGACTTGCTACCATCAAAGTTTCTTTGAGTTTCTCCCAATTTTTCCCCAGTCATTGCTGACCAGTACCTCTTTATTTTTGTCAAGCTTGAGGAGGATAACATATGCTTTTTCTATAACCTGCCCTTC
Source organism: Pinus tabuliformis (assembly GCA_031772625.1). Lineage (NCBI taxonomy): Eukaryota > Viridiplantae > Streptophyta > Pinopsida > Pinales > Pinaceae > Pinus > Pinus tabuliformis. Next base: position 727,325,436 of record CM062819.1, read on the forward strand.
GGGCAAGCCCATCGCCATGTTTTAACGAGCCTAGCGATAGGGAAACTCGTTCTCGTCTAAAGACAATTTTGTCGCTATTTAATGTATTTAACAAGTCTAGCGACAAAGACAACTCGGTCCTTTTCATTTTTAGAGAGTCTGAAAAGGTACATAAAGTTAACTCCAAAGGTCCTTTTTCGTCATCTAATCCCTTAAGTCCGAAAAAGTATAAAACAATACAGAAGAGATGAATTTTCGATAGTTTTAACGAGCCGAACTAAACAAGCGCTCGATCTTTTTGTGCAATAATCCCTCAGGTCCAAAAAGATTAAAATCTAGAGGAGGGATAGCTCTTCCGGTCGCTTTAACGAGCTGGAAGGTCAAAACTCGACAAACTTTTCATATTTTATGAGTCAGTGAAAAGAGCTCAAAGAAGACTCGTCTTTCGAGGAACGAGTGATAAACAGGGATAGCAGCAGATTCCAGGTATAGGTTGGAATTTTCCAATCACGGCAGTGTCACAACGATGGCTAGGTGAAATCACTCTTCGCAGCTGTTCCTCAAAATGGGTAAACAATCAAATGGAGGTGAACGATCGGCCAAATGAAAAGTGGAGGTGACGGTGCAAACACGACCAAGGCTTTTAATGGCTGATGAATTTACGATCACAATGGTTATTTACCGGTTCATTTTTTCTAGATGAGCTTGAACTCTAGGGGAAAGCTTGCTCACAATCGCTTTTCTATTTTTTAACGAGCATAAATTCTGCGGTAAAACTGCTCGATCTTGCGTTTTTTTTTTAACGAGCATGAACTTGTGCTAAAACCGCTCGAATCTTTTGCATTCCCCCAGCATCATAATAACGCATGTCAAGGTGCATGCCCCCCAAGCTTCATTGCATTCAACTTGGTGGTTGGAATGAAGGTTTACCTTTGAGATTTGAAAAGGGGATTTGTTTCATTTTTTAATGAGGTTGACATAGTAAAAGAACTATCCTCATGACTCCTTGTTTCATTTTTTAACGAGGTTGACACGAGATAAGAACCGTCCTCAGAGCCCACTGTATTTACAGTATTTCAATTAGGGCGATGATCCATGCTGACAAAATGTTTAGGAATCTTTCGAATCCATTAGATATAGAAGATTTCATTTTGTAGGTTTCCACTGTGGCCACTTCCGCCAGATTATTTGGAGGCGGTAGGGCAAAAGTACCCATTAAGGCAGGGTCTTTTAGGAGGCCTACCCCAATATTTTGAAGCGAATGATCGCTTCCATGGATCATTAGGATGCTTCCCGTAACTTGTGAACTATTGGGGAGAAATGTTTGTTGGTCGACAATTGTAATTCTTCCTTGAAAGGGAAATGCAATCTTCCTGAAGTAGGTCGACACGACTGCGGCCATGGCATATATCCAGGGCCTTCCCAGTAGGATGTTGTAATCGAGGTTTCCGTCGATTACTTCAACATCAAATTCTACTGTTTTGCCCCCCAGTTCAACTTGCAAGTTACTTAAAATCCCGTATGGAGTGTATGATCGTCCATCAAATGCTTTTAATGTCGTTGACGATCTAGACAAGGGTGGTGAGCCTAATTTTTTCCAGCAACTCATCGACATAATACATGTAGATGCCCCCTCATCAATAATTGTTCGATGAACAGTTTTGTTGAGGGCTTTCACTTGAATAAGGAAAGCTAGTTGAGCTGGCAACTGAGGGTCATATCCTTTATGATCAAAGGCCACAAGATTGGAATCCATTGGGCCAATCCCACTTATTGCTGATAATAAAGCTTGCTCTTGGGAGGGGCAATTTTGCAGTACCTCAAGTGTCGACATAACGGATGACGATTGAGCCAGGTCCTCTATTATATTATAATTCTGTGCTATTTTTGCACGAGGATTAAATGTCGATTTGTGTACTACTCCCTTTGGCGACTTTATCATTGGCTCAGGAACGATGGGTGGCACAACTTCGGTCAAAGTTGTTGTTGAACTACTAGGTTGTTCATTAGCCTCGTTGTTCAACGGCTTTGGATTCCCGTAATCTTTATTCCTCGTCAAAGCATCATTTTGCTGCTTTGATATAGACAACATAAGAACTTGGGATCGGGAAGCATTTTGATTAGCAACCAGTTCGGTTCCCGGGTTTGGAAACAGATCAGTCAATACTACTGAGGTTTTTGAACTCTTAAAGAGTTTCTTAACTTCAGGTATATGTGGACAATCTCTCGTCCAATGATCCTCATCGCATATATGACACCCTGCAGGGGGTTTCCTTTTTCTCCCTTTCTTTTTCTTCTTGCCCCATGGTTGCTTCAGTTGTTTGCCCTTGTCGGTCGACATGACATTTACTTCCGAAGCAAGAAGTTCCTCATTTGCATTTTGACTAGAAATATTACAGGCCTTTTTAGATGTAGCCTTTGTCGATTGCATATCTGTTTTTGCCAATCACTCCATTGACGGCGTGAGAGTCATTGTTTGATTTAGGAGGAGGAGGAATTGAGAATTCCGGTCTAGGGGCATCAGGTATTTTGTCGTAGAGCGTGCCAGACTGAGTATAGAACAAGTCCAGATATTGCGCACGAGCGATGACTTGCTCTTCTGTTACGACTCCCCCTTTTGCCACATCTTCTGTGATGGCTGGAAGTAATGACTTGATAAACCATTCAGCTAATAGCTGATCGGGGACGTATGTTTTTACCATCCTACGATGACGTCGCCACTCATGTATATGATCAGATATGTGGGTGGTGGTCGTCTGTTTGAAGTTGGTAAGGAGTTCTGTTCCCGTTTCATACCTTATCGGTAATTGAAAATGGGTTAAAAAGGTTGTGGCTAAGGTACTAAAGTTATCGAACGAAGCTCTAGGCAATTCAATGTACCATTTTGCCGCTGGACCCGTTAACGTCCTCTGAAAGAGGCGAAGTCTTATCGAATCATCATTCAAGGTGTTTGATGAACACCATAGATGGAATGTCATCACATGATTCGACGGATCTTCACCCGGATTTCCATTAAATTTAGGAATATCTGACGGAAGTTTATGCGGAATCGCTGGCCACCAAGGGGCATAAGCAATTGGATCATTCGTCAGCCGGTTTAGATCTGGTAATTCTAGAGTTGCTACAAAGGGAAACTGCTGATTCAGGTTAGGCGAAGCATACCCAGGATAAGATGGGATCGTCTGAGCAATGGGTCTTTGTAAACCAGCATAATGCTGGCAACTTTGACAAGGTTTATGGGCATAACCATTATAGTATGTTTGCCCATTACTTACAAAGACTTGTTGCTCAGGTCCTTGATATGATTGCTGGAATGGCGTTTGTTGAGATTGAACCAGCTTTGGTTGTTGGACCATTTGCTGTTGACCAATATTGGATGATTGACCAAGATGAGGAGTCACAGTACTTGTTTGAGCCTGAGTCGCTCCAGATAAGGAGGCACTAACCTGAGATTGTGATTGAGTCGTTGAGACAAGAGGCTGTTGTATTGCAACCTAAGAAACTTGGGGTTGACATACAACAGGTAGCGCTTGTACTTGCGACGCATTGACCATAGCAGGTGTGGTGGGAATATTCAACACAGGGTGTACTGGTTGCATTGAATATACAACCCCTGGTTGTTGAGGTAGTATTGGTACCCAACCGCTGGATGTAATTCCAGTTTGACCTGAACTTTTTTGTCAACTCCCATATGGTTGTTCTCTAGGAGGGAACAATGAAAGAGTATACTGCCCTCCATATGGTGGAAATCCAGTACTTAAAGGGTAAATTGGCCTTTGAAGACACATTGGATCAATTTTTTGAGTTTCAACATAAGAAATACCAGATGATAATCCGGATGAAGAAATAGGAACTAACCACGTCATCGTCCTTGATTGGACTCCGGCTTGTTGTTGATAACTTGCCGGGACAGATGGTATACCGGCGTACATTGTTGGAATAGCAGCAGGAGGTTCTGCTGCTGCCGTGTCGGATGACACAGTCCTAGATGTCGATGTTTGTTCAGACATATTGAGTCTATCCAATAGATTTCCTAGCGATTCTACAGGAACTTCCACTGGTGATAGACTAACTTCTGATGTAGAAGGAAATAGAGTGACCCCTACTCCAAAATGTGTTGGAGTAGTTGCTTGCGGATCTTCTACAATTTCCTCTATCGCAATCAAACCAGGTGGAAGAGGAAGACCGTCAGGTCTGTAAAATATTTCTGGTGCCGAAGAAGGGGTTGATTCGACAGCGACAGTTGTTTGAGGTGCAAGACTCTCTGAACCAATCACAGATGGAACCGATTCAGTAACGCAAGTATTTGCTCTCAGACTAGGATCAGTGTTACTGTCCCTCTACGGCTGTTGAACTTCTTCAATAGAGGAAGGGTTTCCAGAAATGTTTGGAGTAACCGCAATCTCAGATGTCGTTGGAACACCTGTTCTAACTTTGATAGGATATTTCGAACCGATTAAACGAGTCCGCTTTGTCCGTACTGTTTTTGATTCCGGAGACAAAGACGGTTGATTCGTAAGCCTCCGTGAACGACGGGGTTTCAATTGACTTTCTTCCACGATTGCGGATTACTCGATCAACCAGAATACAAAAGGGGGAAAATGTGTTTCCGAATTAAATGAATTTTTTAGACGCTTTTAGACACAACTTGCTTTTTCACTTTTAAAGAGTCGAGAAAAAGCTAAATATGACTCTAGTCTCCTTCGATGTTTTAACGAGCCTGAAGTGACAAATGCTCGGATGGACTTTTTTTGTTATAGAGTCTGAAAAAGGCCAAAAGGAACTGCTCTGGAGTTCTAGGTAGAAGGTGTGCCAAACTTTTCGCAAAACCGCAGAATACTTTTTAGGGTACGGGCGGTCGATCTTCCTGAATGCTGTGTTCAGTGCATTGCGATCAGTAGGGCGGCCGACACGGCTTCCTATGGATAAAGGCTTTATTCCTATAGGGGTCTCCCAATATATACACGACGGTATGTGGGAGCACAGTCCGTATTGATACTTATCGCTTCACCGTGGAGGAATCACCCAACCACTCAACGGTAAGATATCAGGTTTAACGACGCCGGAACACATCTCTAGCCTAGACCTCTATGTGTGCGTTATGTTTCAAAGCGTTTTTATGTTCATTCAATTTATTTTTGGTTGATCTTGTTTAGAATTTTGCCTTTATGGATCACCACGAGATGTATGGTACAACTCCTAAATGCAGTCTAAAGATGATAAGCAAGCTTTTTCTATCTTTTCAACATATGAAAATCCTAACTACTGAGGGAAAAGAAAGACATCATCTTTTCTCACAGAGCATAGAGCACACAGTAATGCACTTTTCCCTAAATCAACATGCAAGCTGTCAAAATGCAAATGCACAAATGCAGGTATTTCTTTTCTCTTTCTTAATATTGATGTTTATATAAAGAAAGCTGTTGTATAACTTTGAATTCGATTTCAAGTGAAAACACAAACAAGTTCTTTGTCCAAAATCAAAAGACACCTTATGATTTACTTGTTTCGACACTAGAAATGCATAAATTCAAACCATATGACGAAAATAAAAGCTAAATCAACTGTGAACAGCAAACAAACTTACTCCTAAGATCAAAACGACACTTATGACAGGTCTAGATCTAAGAGGCCACAGTAAGACTAGTTTACTTTCGTAATGGGAAACTGCAAATGATGTAAGAAATACACAAAGAACAAATACAGTTTCTTTACACAACCGAGGCAGAATTGAGGCAAAGAAAGGTGGTTTCAGATAGGTACATTGACTGATAACAGGCTGCAAAAAACAGGGATGAAAACTGAGCAAAAGACACAGGGAACCACAGCTGCACAAGGCAAGGACTGTTTCAGCGCAGGTCTAACACAGAGGTTTTGACATTCAGCGCAGGTAGCCTTCACGGGACCTGCGTTGAAATGCAGAACCTCTTCACTGGGTCTACGCTGAAGCAGAAACGAGAATTGTTTATGGGTTTTGAGCTACGGTTTGCAGTTAAAATCACAATTTTTGGCCAAATCAAAGCTAGCAATCAATTACAACCTAAAGGATGATTCAAAGGAGGATGAAGATCTATCACTAAGAGCTGTTAGAGCACTTGTGGATCAACTCTTTAGATCATAAACAAGCCCAGTTATTGGACTAGAGTAGCTGCCCTCTACTTTGCATTTGAAAAATCCAAATGCAGTTTGATTCGGTACTCCTTGAGTTTATGAATTGAATAGCAAAAACACAAACAAACCAACAAGATACGGTCCCCAGCGGAGTCGCCAATTTGTTGGCGACCACAGTGGGAGAAGTATCCAATACGGAATGACCCTATCCCACTCTAAGGAGTGATAGTACCTCAGCAACAAACAAGACAAAACTATCTAAGTGTTCTTCTTTATGAAATGTAAAGAGAGGAGAAGGAGTTAACTAACCGATGTCTTCCGCTAGTTTGTTGATCCAATCTCACTCCTTGCTGCTTCCCCCCAGCTCCTTGCTCCTTCACTGGCCCAGCTATACCAAGTTCCTGCAAAATGGCAAGAGAGGGAAACTACAAGAAGCATACATTCATAACTAGTTTAAGGATTAGAATAAACTAAATATGCAAATACAACAAAACATCATTGAGATACATGCATATAGAAAACTCAAATGGCTTTATTGATGAAGAAGTAAAGTTCAGGAAGTGATACAACCATAAGAGGCCCAATCCAGCATCACCTTCCCAGCAGAAAGGAATCTCCTCTTCACCTCCTTCAAAGCAAATCGCCCAATAGCTCTAAACTCAAACCAACAGCAATTCTTTGCATTCACAAAATTCCAGCCTCTAGATCTCATGGGAGAGAGATCCATATATAGATGTTTGGAGAGAGGATGAGTCAGCCTGAGATGTGACTAGTGTCCTCTCCCTCTTTCAGTTCTTGATTCCACTTGGAGGTTCTTGCTTCCACTTGGAGATTTGGAACCTCTTACTCATCACCAGTCAAATTCCCTAAGGCAAGTGTCATTTTGGAAGCTTCCTGGGCTCTGACACCTTGAGAAATGAACTTGCCACTTGTCCCTTCTCGCTCAACGCAGGTAGCCAGTGTAGCATTTGACATTCAGTGCAGGTAGCCAGTGTTGTCTTTGACATTCAGCGCAGACAGCTAGTGTAGCCACTGAAATGATCCTGAATTGACTTGTTCTGATCAGTTTTTGGTGGAGAACTTCTCTGAATTGTTGTGGTTTTTTGGCCTTGTTCCTCTAGGGGTAGGAACAACATGTTTAGGGACTTTGGATCCCTTAGATTATGGGCATTTCATGCTCAATGCTGTAAGGCACAAAAATGTCTATAACACTCCTTTGATGAAATTGATAATGAAGTATTTCAGCTGTGAGGGACGGTTTTCCCGCTTATATGCCTACCATATCAGGCTGTTGATGCATTTTACTAGGGTGAGGATGATGAACCTCCCATACTTCATGTGCCGAAATATTGAGAAAATGACCACCCTAGTGCAATGCAAGACTCCTCAGCAGACGTTCAACAATATCTACCATTATGCGCTCATTAAGATTGTGGTCATCCATTAGCTTGGTATGCAGGGCATCACTTGGGAGGACATTTCTCGTGAGTTTTTCACAGCTCCTCAGGGACCTCCCAAGGTTTTGCATGAGATAGGTGAACCTTCATATCAGCATGAGGGTCATGAGGCACAGACCGCTAGTATGCTAGTGTTTATCACTTATTAGAAGGGCACCAGACGGTTGTTCGCAGTAGCTAAGCGAGTATTATCTCCATCCGGTGTGGAGGGGGTCTCGCTTCTGTCATCAGCACAATAGGTTCAAGACAAAGGCTAGAGGCCACTACAGGATGAAGGACCATCAGGTGAGTGGGAGACTGATTTCATTCTCATTGAGGGTGATGATACTAATATGGGCTCGCAAAGCACAAATCTCAAAGAAGTCATTCAAGAGCAGCAGGCGGACATCAATGCCTTGTCCCTCAACTTGGAGAGGGCTAAATGGACAATAAAGTACTTGGAGCAAAGAAATAAGCAGCTCGAATATCAGCAAGTGATTATGGAGTTGCAAAACATTCGGGAGAATCGCCAAGCTACACAAAGGAGGAGGGTGGAGCTCACGTCACTTGAGCAAGAGATCAATGCCGATCGGGAGTCATGGCTTGAAAGAGCCAATATCCACTTAGAGAGGTTGTTGGACAAGGCAAACAAGGAGAAGAAATTATTGAGACATATGGCATATCATTACATGGCGAGAAACAAAGTCTACAAGGCGAGAATCAGGAGCTTAAAGGCAAAATTGGAAAGGGCATCAAAGAGGCGAAAGGAGCATGATAGACTTCATATATTATCTGAGGCCTCCTTGGCCCAACACAATGCTTGATGGAGAAGACTCAACCCAAATTTCAAAAAATTTGGGGCATTTTTGCATTTTTGGAATTTTTGGAACAAAAAACAGGATTTTCTGCTCTATGTGCCATGCCACCTGGCGCTCATTCTTGATAGGAGCCTCCAAATGACAAAAAATTAGCATTTTTGGATTTGGCATGGAAAAATATGCTTTCCTACCAATGTACAAGAAATTTGGATAGGTTTTGAGCCCTCAAAAATGTCAAAAACACTCAAAAAATGACCTTATTGCCCCTATTTTGACACACAGGAAGCGGTGTTGGGAGAACTGACCTTTGGAGGGGCAAATGGAGGCCAAATTGGAAATTCCACTTGGGTTGGAAATTAAATAGGCATAAATTTCCAACAAGAACACTTGGAGTGAATTAGGACACCGGGAAGGCCTTCAAAAGTGGCTCCAAACAGGCGCTACGCATAGAGAATCAGGTGCAACGCATAGAGGAAATTTTTCGTAGTTTGACCAAGTATACTTTGTTTTTCGCCTAGCTCTTGCTAGTTTGACTTATTCACCTTCTTAGTGTAAAATTTGTGATGTAATTTAATGTACATTGATGGATCATGATGTAAATATGTCAAATTTTCACTTATGGAGGTAGATTCATATGTTAAAAAGTTGTTTGAAACTGAATGAATCAGTTCCCTTGTTTCTAGAGGCATGCTGTTCCACTGCCTAATTTCTAGTTCTCAATTTAGAATTAGTTGGAACAGCTGCTAAACATGTGTTCTCGACCCCTAGAGGATAGGATGAGCTATGGTTTGTCTATATTATGTGGTCTTTCAGTCATTAGCATGGTTGGACTCTTGAGAAAGCAAGGAGCTTCATTGTACACCCATATTAGCATTTTGGCTAAGGAATTGAGACCAGGGTTTGCAACACTCTTTGGGATCCCTGTGGCATTTTGTTTTGGTATAGTGATTTTCTTTGTAATTTTGAATTTACTTATGTGTTATGTATGAAACTATCTAACTTGTTTCTTCCTAACTAAATCAAACAAGAGTGAAAGTAGAATCCATTGAAATTGCAGTGCTTTACTTGAGGTTTGCTTTAGTTTCTTAATGTTTTCAGTTGTTTGGAGAGGATCCATGGATTCTCTTGCCCTCTTCAACTCCTCACCTATCTAATCCCTCCATCTCATTCGATTTCAAGTGCCAAAATCAGTTGCCTACCTTGCCCCATTGAGATCTCTGCAAGACTGAACCTCATTCTCTGCACCCAAGATCTGCCTTTTCATTAGAGCCAACAAAACATCATTTTATTCAATAAAACTATATGCACTTATACCTAGCCTAATATTAGTAGTTATATCAGTCATCTCAAGCCTTGAGATATTTTGCTGAGATTGACTAGGAGAGAGCCCTCTCCCGACCTAGTAGGGCTAGCTACCAGGTTAAGCGTGGTTTGATGTTGGCCCTGGATCCTACCTTTCTCAGCCTGGGGTAGATTTAGGCTCTAACAACTATGACATTAACATTTTTTTACAACGATGAAATGATGCTTGTGAATCTGCAAAATAACTTACATTAAACATTTAACCAAATACTACAACAAGAAATCATTAATACCAAATGTAGAAATCCAAAGAAACAAGAACAAGAGATGCATGTGTATAAGTAGTGAAAAGAATAAAAACAAATTCTACAAAAGGGATGTGAGGCTCTTGGGATGGCCAATCTCAAGGAAACTTAGATACCTATGGAGGAGAACAAGATTTAGAAGTTGAACATGACACCAGTCTTAATTATTTTCATCAATACAATTACATCCATGCAAGAAAATACAATGGAGCTACAAAAATATGAGTTCTCTCCACAAGAAGACTAATATAAGATCTCCCCCTAGAGGAAAATTAGACTTGGTACTTATAAAAAATGTTTAGGAATCATTCCCCATGAAAGGACGACACTTTACCCATCAAAATCCCTTCATTAGTGGATCTGGTTCCAAATGCTAGGAATCTGCATTAAATGGGAGGGAACACATTCCTAGATTTTCTCAATCATTTGAGTTCCACAATTTGTTCCATAATTCTATAATATCTTGTTGATTTATTATTTAATATTGATCGTCCTGTAGTAGGGAGAAAGTCCCTAAATTATCTTGCTGCCAAATCTTCATAATCTACCCAATATTCTCATAATATTCCACACAAATAAATAATATTAGGCACAAATATGAAATTATTCATAAACCTTACTAATGAACATATTAAAGTTAAAAATACATAATCTAATGCACAAAGGGAGGTTTAATATGATGAAAGATGGTTAGATAGGCCTTAATTTATGTCTAATTTAGAGGCCCATCACTCATTTCCCCCCCTCTTGTCGGTGCTTTAACTGCATCAATTGGCCATTCCTCTTCTCTTGCTAAGGCTTTAAATTTGTTACTATTGGCACTCTTGTTTGGCATATTTCTCTGTCTTGTTTGTGTTGAGGCATTTTGGTTGCATTTTTATTAACCACTGGTTGAAAACCCTCCTCATCCTCTTAGGCTTTTCCTTTATTAGCGTTGGCTTCTTTCTTTGAGATGGCTAGTTGATTCAACAAGAAATATCTAAAGAGATGACCATATTCGTGAAATCACTGACATCAAAAGAGAACATGTTCCTAATCTAGTGGTTGTTGGCATATTTGATCCTCATACTCTAGCTCATTAAATTTAGGGAGCACCTCTATGATGTTCATGTATACATAGATGCAGGCATAGGATCTGTATCTACCCCTCTTGGTGGATTTTACTACTTTTATGAATCTTTCAATGGAATTTCTAATCCATTCTAAGATCTACGAGTCCCAAAAAACAAGTAAGGATAATAAACAAACCCGTATTGAGGTAGCTATGAGATTCTCCTCACCTGTGTTGTAGCATTCCTCCTAGAAATGCATGAACAAACCTGCATTGTAAAAGAAATATGGTTCATTCCCAAAAACCCATTATTTTTCCTCCATATTGGTGAATACCACTGTGAAGTATCCCCTTGCTCCTAGCTTCATGTTGCTTTTTCCTTTCAGTTGTCATCTGGTTGGATCCATTTGATCAGCACCCTTTCCAAGCGCTATATTCCAATGAATTTACAAATTAAGGCATGGTACGTCATGTGCTTCTTGTAATTTTCTAGTTTGTTGCTTGGAATAACATATCTAGGCTTCTTGGTGGCTGTCAGCAGGCATTAGCCTTGCCCCCTAGCATCCAATTGTGCCCCCATTGTTGATGCTTCATTTTCTCTTTCTGAAGATTGGGCACTCTTGGCCTTTCCTCCTTGTCCCCTACTATCTTCCTTTATGATATTCCTCTAGGAGGGGATATCTCCCCTCCCTCCCACACCACTCATTCTATTTTTCAAACCACGATGGATTTAGGGTTACTGCAAAAAGTTGTTAGATCTGCAAGTTTACAACATGGTTCAGCAGTAGTAGAGCATGACCTAGGGTTTCTCGAAAAGACAAAACTTTTGTTTATAATAAAAATATAATTAAATTACTAAAATAAACTAATAATAATAAGCTATAAAATAATTATTATTAATATTTTAATATATCTAATAAAACTTAATATATTATTAATATTATTAGAATAATAAAACATTATTATTATTATTTCAAAATAAATAAAATTATTATTATGATTATTAATGTTGACTAATATAAGTAACCAAAAATATTATTAGTAATTACATTATTAATTATCACAATTATAATTATGGTATTTCAACTTTTCCAAGCTCTTGAAAACATAAAAATAAATAAAATAAAAATTACTTTAACCAACACTTACATCTATACATTTAAAAATAGGCCTTGCATATGCAGTTGCATTCCTTCCAATCACATTTGGAAGAATAGGATTCATAGGGAATTTTTAGATTAAAATCATTGTTAAAGGACTTTTACATGGTTTTCTTAAATTAAATTCTCAAATGTTGTTTCCCATAGAACAAATTTTATGTTGTTTACATTTCATTTCGATAACTGCTTAAGTAGATTAGCTTTGAATGGTTTTCATAAGTTAGAATTCTTAGCATTCAGTAGATAGAATTTCAATTTCCATGCATTTGATAAATATGATTTCTTTCATTTCTTGGGAATAAATTCTATAGTTCAACTGTTAAATTTTTCATAGAATAAATTCTATGTTTTCCCATGGTATAGATCTATATTCTTTCATATAATAAATTTTCCTTCCTATATTTCAAAAGTTTTTCTACAATAAGTTTCCTATTTTCCTAGCTTAGATTTATATCATTTCCTAGAAAGCATAATTTCATGCTTTCATATATTAAAATTCTGTGTGCTTTTACTTGTATTAATTTCAATTGTTTTCCTACAATTAGACACTATTTCTTTTCAGATAAGCATTTCCATCAATTTTCATAGATTAATATTTGATTTCATGTTATGTCCTATGCTTTCCATCAATTTTCATAGATTAATATTTGATTTCATGTTATGTCCTATGCTTTCTTAAGAATATATTTTATGTTCTTTCATACATGAATATATTACTTCTTGTCACTCAAAAATATAGGTTTTCTTTTAGTACCATAATTCAAAGCAAAACTCCTAGCACATACTCTTCCACGTAATGCAAAAGAATACATACCTATATTGATAATTTAATGCAATGAAATTTAAAACATAATTAAATTGAATGGAATTTTTGGCATCATCGTTGGGGAAGTATACATAGGGTTTAGATTTAAATTTATATTTTTCTAGTCCCGTGTTCACCAAATACATGAATGAACCCACAAGCTGCTTGTAAATGGTAGCCTCCACTACTTCTCATAAAGTATCATCATATTTTCTCCACTTTCCTAATGGAGAAGTCTCTTTTGGTTTACGCCTATCAATGTCGAACCTATGAAGTGTCTTGTTCGCATACTTTCCATGAGAGACAAATAGTGTCTGATATTCTTGCGATACTTCCAATTGAAGTATTGCATGATTCCCATGTACATCATCTCAAACTCTCTTTCAAGGTCCTCCTTGCAAGATCTGATCAGCTGTTCAACACCAATAAGGATCAAGTCATCAAAATATAACATAGAAATCAATAATTTACCTTTTGCCATAATGTGATAAATGTTTTTATCTACTTCACATTTGGTGAAACCCAAACTGGTGAGATATTGATTAATCCTAGTGTACCAAGCATGGGATGCTTGCTTTATTCCATATAGTAGTCGCTTGAGTGTGAACACATGCAAATCTCTATCAAAGGTCTCAAACCCCTCTAACTACTCAATATACACCTCCTCCTCAATAAATCCATTGAGGAATGATGTCTTCACATCCATCTTGTGGATCTTCCACCCCATCTGTGTTGATAGTGCTAGAATTGACTTCATGGATGAGTACCTTTCTATTGGAGCAAAGGTCTCCTCATAGTCAATTCCTTCCACCTGAGAGACTCCCTTGTCCACAAATACGTCCTTTTTTTCTCTATGCTTCTTTTTTCTGCATGTTTTACCTTGTAAATCCATCTCGAACCAACTAGTAATTTGTCTATTGGTATTTGGACCACATCCCAAACACTATTTCTGATAATGGAATGATATTCATCTACACTAGAATCAACCCATACTATTTTCTCTAAAAGTTCCTTGAATGAGGATGGCTATGTCTCTACAATCTCTCTTATCATGGCCATGTAGCTAATGTATTGATTTTTTGACCTCCCTTTCCTACACTATGATGTGGGTTCTACAAATAAATCATTGTGTTGCATGATTCAACCCATAAGTGTAGAGGTAGGCTTTATTCATGCAACATCATTCATGTTTCTCCCGCAATACTTCTTCTCTTCATATGAGCTACCCCATTCTGTTGTGGGTTATGGATATTCTCAACTACTATCCATATGGGAGCGCAACTCTCTCTGAAAAGTAATTGTAGCAATACCGATCAAGTTATACCTTACATCATCTACCATATTGATATGCATAAGGAGATCCTTTTCCTACAAGTCACTAAAAAATTATGTCTTTCCTATCATGTGGAATTAGGCACCTTGTTGAGATACCACACACTACCCATCACTGTGATTTTCATGAATTCATTGAGAGTAAAAGGAAGTTCAAAATATGAAGCCAAGGCTTCACCCACTGCTCCTTCTATGTTATTATTTCTTTCTTTCTTGTGTGGAGACTTAGTTGTATAGTGCCCAAATTCATGACAGTTAAATCACTTGATTCTCGGAAAGTCTTTATTCTTTGCCCTTGACTCAAATTTTCTTTGCATTGTGATTTCTTCACCTTGCCTTTCTTTTCCTTTCTAGCCAAGGCACATTTTTATATTCATCCTCATGCTTGCATGAGGTCCTATCTTTTTTTCTCCATGCTATCTCCTCTTATCCCAAATAAAACCAAAGGCATTCCTAATTTGGTAGCTTATCCCTCCCATTTAGTGAATCTTGGTAGTTGTGCCAACTTTTGGGAAGGTCTAGAAGGGTTAGGCTCACCAGATCATCCTCTACTACAGTAATACCAACTTGAACAAGTTCATGATGGCACAATGTGAACCTGCTCAGGTACTATGGAATGATCTCCTTCCTCTTCATCTTGGTATTTCGAAGCTTGTCGTTGAATGCCAATTTCCTGTGGTGATTACTATTCTGGAAGAAATATATTAGTGCTTCCCACATCACATACATAGTCTCTTTCCCATGGATATTAGAGCCAATATGGTCTTGTACTCCATCCAATATGACCCTCCTCGCCTTCATAACACACTTCTTCGAATCTTCTATATTATGAGCATCAATTGCAGTTGATTTCAGAATATCATTATCAATGAATTCCTTCAACCCATTATCCTACAGCATTACCTCCAAGCGGTCCTTCCATGCAACATAATTTGAGTTTCACATAAGGTAATACTTGAGTCCTAGTCCATTTAAAGTGATGTTTTGAGTCACGAAGAAAAAATGTAACTTGATTTGCAACCTCGAACCTCCTCGAATGAGAACTTTGAAATCTCTATTGTACAATGATTCCATCTCTAATACCATGTATAAATTAATGTGTAGATTCAAAATTGCTCATGAAATTTACTAAATCACAATGCTTGAAGCTACTATACTAATATTCAAAAGTTAATTCACCATCTTAAACAAGAATGATTGACATGAAAAAGTAAACATCACACGTACACAAATATTTATTTAGGGGAAATGAACATCTCAAAACGCCTTACTATATATATTTCATTAATCAAAGAAGAGAGAAGAAATATAATGCTTGTTTAAGCATGAGAAAACCTTGCAAGTGTATAAACTATCTCTCCACCTGACTGACTAAATGTGGCCCAACACTTAGCCAATTTCAAGCCTTCAAAAACCCTTATTTCCTTCTGTTGTTCCCTTGGGAAAATTTTCCTATTATTTAGGAATTTCACACCAATGAATTGCACAATACCATAGGCCAATCCTCTGATAGAATGCACCACCTGTACAGCTTGGATTAGTTTACAACTTTTAATACACTTCCCTTTAACTCTAATCCAAACTGGGTAACTCAAATTCTTTGCATGCAATGATTAGTTTGGACTGATTGACCAGTTAACTAGGAACCCCATACAGAAATTACCTGCATACGAATTCTAAAACACATAAAATAAGCAATGCGAGAGCATAACACATAAAACACATATACACAAAGATTTCCCCCTGGATCGCAAAACCAGGACTAGCAGCTTGATTTTTCATTATGTTCCTATCAATGTTACAATACATATTTATACATGCCGAAGCATCTAATACCATGGATCGAAAAACATCACATCAAAAAACATGGACTGAAAACCATTGCATCCAAAACCATGTGTGAAAAATCATGCATAAAACCATAGGTAGGTCTGCCCAACCTAATATAGGGTCCAAAAACAAAATTTTCCGGGGCTTTGCCTTAGACCCCATAGAGTGGGGTTACCGACACCCCTCAAACCCCCTGTGACCCCCCCCGCTACACAATCAGAGCAAAAACGGTGGGGGCTCCACCCCCCTTCTAACCTCTCGGTTAACTATGTGGGCTAGTCATCGAAATAATATAACAAAGCACAACATAGCTAAAGTTCCACACCCACAACTTGACCTCCACTAGTTCCTTTGATAGTGATAACTAGCTAAACTGATAATAATTCAAATTAACTAAAATATATTTTTAGAAATTAGCAATCAATCATGTATCATTTAACTCAAGTGTCTCCCACCTGAATTTACCGAGTAAAATGAGTGACAAGAGCTATGTCACTTTAGTTAATTACCTCTAAATATTTTGCTGAAATTGAAATTCGAATTTAGTCTAATTTGACTGAGGCAAAGTCAAAACTAGATTTTCTTGATGCATTTTCAACATACGTAAGTTAAACATCATTAATTTTGGAATGCATATATAGTGAAAGACACTCTAGAGGTAGATTTGTTAGAGGATGAACTTCAAGAAATCACCTACCACTCCCATTGGACCAATTGGTGTACTAAGGGGCACATCACCGTCCACATCACAAATTCCTTCTTTTGTTGGTAGAATAAGATAACTAGAGGCACAAAGATTAGAAATGGGAGCTAGAGAGAAGACAACTTCTTCTGTAGAAGAAATAGTAGATGAGCCTACATATTTAGTAGAGGAATTCATCATTATTTCTTCAACAGGAGAGAAATTTCTTGGAGAAAATCTTAAGATACCAACTGAAGGAGAAGAAGAGGAAGAAGGACATGGACTTCTCCTTAGAAGACTAGTGGTAGAAGAACTAGAAGAAGAGAACCCAAATGAAGAACCTTATTATTTTAGCTCAAATAAATCAATGGAATAATGTGAAGGAGAATTGTTTCCTCCCAATGGTCATGAAACGTTATTGGGAAGAGGAGGAAGAGGAGAAACACCACCAAAATTAGGTGGTAAGGGAGGAAGAGGATGAGGAGAAAAGGCAGAATATGGTAATGAAGGAGATCCTTCTATATTTCCCATTCAAGATATTGATGTGAATGTCAATATGAAAGACATATCTCCATCTCTACTTCCAAATTCTCACAGTATGAGAATATAAGACCTATAAAACTTTTTTTATTTATTTCAAGAACCTTGTAGATCATAAAATTACATAACTGATGCTCAAAATTTTAAATTGTATACAACATGATTTTAAAGAGGAAACTTTTGAAATGACTCAAAAAGAGGATGAGATTCTTGAGGATCTCATAGAAATATTTGTGTATAATGTTAAGAGGGAAAAATTGAATAATTTAGGATGCAATATACTAAAAAGCCTCTTACTTAAACAAATAAACATTAGGTCCAGTAAGTCAAGCTGAGCCTCCAAACATACTATATAGTCTTAAAACATATGTTCTTGGTAATATTAGTTGAAAAATAGGTATGTTCAGAAACAAAAATATGAAGAAAAACTAAAAATGCTTATTGTTCTATATTTTGTCCTATGTGTAGAAATAAACATGCAGTAAGAGAACACCCACTTGATAATATTGAAATATGTGGCATTGTTGTAGAATCATAGTACAAATACTAGCCATCACTACAATAGATGAAATAAGTTTTCTAATAAGATAGCAGAGAAAATCAAACACGGGAACAACTTTATTTCTTTGGCCGAAAGAGATCTTGGCAACCTCATCAACAAGTTAGCATGTAACTTCCTAATCCATAGTTTCAAACTTACAAAAAAAATTATCAAAATAATTTTAATACTCCATTCCTAAGAATATTTGGCCTCCCTAACGGAAAATTCCATCTTCCAAATAGTGTTGGCAAGGATCTTATGGAAGGAATCCACCATATTACCCACCTTTCGCTCACTATCCTCAATATTCCTAATTCCAATAACCATACCATCCACCTCATCTATAACCCTAGTTACACCCACAATTGAATCCTACTCAACCTCTTCCATTACCACCTAAAAAAGCACTTCAAAGACCCACTTAGCTACCTACAGGACCACTTTAAAACCTTAATACAAAACACATTAGCCCACTTATAATTTTGGAGTGAATTTTGTTCAAGAATACATGATATCTCCTCTTTATTTTAATGATATACATCTTATATTAGGGATAATTTTTCATGAAAAGGATCCCCGTGTTGTCATTAAGTAATGTAAATAGGAAGAGATTCCTGCAAAGGAAGAGGTTCCTTAAAGGGAAAATAGATGACACAAAAATAACACCAACTACTCATACTCCCTTAGTAGAACAACCCTCTATATCCTTACAAAACCCTTATTTATTTGAGGTATTACAAATAGATAAATGTGTATAGAAACAATTGATTTTTCCAAAATATAATATGCTAGATTAATTAATAAATATTTGCATTAAAATTCCTTTACTACAAGCAATAAGTGATATTCCAATTTATACATAAAAATAAAGGAGTTTTGCAATAAAAAGAAAGAACAAAATGAAAATAATTTCAAAGAGTTCAACTCACTGGAAAATAGCTAAAATCATGATGGAAAAAATAGATGTAGAAAAATATCTTGATCTAGGAAGTATTATTGTGAAAATTCATATTAACGATCTAAAAATCCTGAAAGCATTAACTAATTTAGGTGCAAAAAGACATGTTATAAAAAAAGTAACTATGGATGAACTGTAACTAACAAACATTCAATTACTATATTGCAATTAATAGACATGTATACTATAAAATGAGAGGGCATATTAGAATATGTACTTGTATCTCAAGAGTCATGGGAATATGTAGTTTATTTTATGTTGTTGACACCGAAATCCAATCTAAAAGGTCATCCATTGATATTAGGTATGCCTTGGTTAGCCATCGATGATGCATTTAATAGTTTTATATCTGGTGACATGAAAATTAGTAATGGAAATTCAATAAAAGGCTTACATTATATCCTCCAATAAGAGAAATAATTGTATTTTGAAAGGAAGGATTGATTGAATATGATGAAGAAGAATATGCATATGTACAACGTGTTCTAACTCTCCTACAAGAAATTTCTATTGAGAAAAATGAAGAGGAAGGTCAGTTAATGAATCTGATGAAAAATTGTGACTTTTCTCAAAATTCAAAACAAAACTATTGTGTGCACAGGTTAGAAAAACTTTTTCAAGAAAAAATGCAAGATTGAATATTTTTTATCATAGAAATCTATTTTATCACCAAATAATATGGAGAAACTCTTGGTATTACTTGTGTGGAAATTAGTATACGAAAAACTTTGGTATTAACAATAACTTGGAGAATTTTCCAAGATATCAATTAATTAAAATGCTACAAAAAGATTCCTCTACTTTTTCCTGTGACTACAATGATATGAAAGGAATAAAGCCTCATATTTCCATCCATAATATATAATTTCAAGAGAATTCTAAACACATAACAAAACCTCAAAGGATGAATCCTAGTTTGTGGGAAATATTGAAGGAAGAATTACAAAACTTGCTTAATGTAAAATTTATCTATCCAATCTTAGGTATCCACTAGGTTTCACTATTGGTTATTGGGCTAAAGAGAAAAGGTAAGTTATGAGTTTGTATATATTATAGGGAATTAAATAAAGAAACTTTGGAATACCATTTTCCACTTCCATTCATTGACTAAGACTTTGATACATTAGGAGTGAAAAAAACAATCTCTTTCCTTAATGGCTTAATTGGTTATAATAAAATCCAAGTAGCACTAGAAGATCAAGATAAAACTAAATTTACATGTCCTTAGGGAACGTATGCTTACAGAGTACATCTTTTTGGATTATGTAATTCCCCTAGTACATTTCAGAGAGTAGTACTAGGTATCTCCTCTGACTTGATTCATGGTTTTGTTGAAGTATAAATGGATGATTCTACAATTTATAGAAATACTTTTGAAGAATCTTTAGCAAGATTAGAAAACATCATTATTAGATTACAATAAAATAACCTTTCATTAATTAGTGAGAAATGCTTTACGATGTTTAATGAAGTTATCGTTTTGAGGCATCATATTCAAAGCCTTAAAATCATAGCGCACTTACAAAAGGTTGAAGGCCTTGCAAAAATTTGCGTATCCATATATCAAAAGGACATAAGAAGTCCTCTTAGATTTGAAAGCTGTTATAGAGGTTTTATATAAAACTTTACAAAAAAATATTCACCACTTTTTAAGTTACTCAACAAATATTATGTATTTCTTTGGGATTTTTCATGTCAAATTTCTTTTGATTAATTAAAATAGAAAATATCTCAAGCACATATATTAGTAGGGCCAAATTGTTCCCTCCATTAAATATTTAGGGGATGTATTAGGACAAAACAAATATAACTCCATCTGCAATTTTTTTAAATGAATTATATTTTCTTTGATGGTAACTTGTTGATCCTAGGAGTATTTATATGCCTGTCTCAAAGATTGAACCATTAATGTATAAGTATTATAGAAGAAAAAAATTAAATCCTACCAAGTTGACTTATACAACCATTGAAAATGAGTTCTTAACAGTATTCCATGCCATCAATAATCTTAGATATTATGTCACTACATATGAAACTTTTATTCATATTGATCATTCCCCCATTAGATATTTAATGAATAAACCTATAACTAATAGTAGAATTAATCACTGGATTTTATTATTAGAGGAAGTCAATATTTATATGTTGGACAAACCTAAAAAAAAACACAGTTGTTGACTTTCTTTCCATGATGAAAAATACTACTATAACAATTCTTGTGGATGATAGTTTTCCTAATGAACATCGTTTTGAAATTTCTTCTAAATCTCCTTGGTTTGTAGATATTGGTAATAATTTGGAAATGGGAAGGTTTCCTCCTTAATTATTAGAGAAAGAAACATGAAGGGTTATTAAATATAGTACACCTTACTCTTAGATAGAAGGATAATTGTATTGAACATGGCAAGATCTAATCATTACAAGCTGTGTAAAAGAATGTGAAATACCTAATATAATCAAGGCACTCCATGATGTACCTTATGGAGGAAATCCAAATGATATAAGAACTACATACAAATTCCTTTTCCATGGCTATTATTGGCTTTCCTATTTTAAGAATGCAAAATAATATGTCAACAGATGTGATAGATGTTAGAGAATGAGTAAATGTGTTCAAGTAGGTGAAATGGCTCTAGAACATCAGGTATTCATAGAGCCATTTTAAAAATTGTCTCTAGAATTTATAGATCCAATTAATCTATTTTCCAAGTAGAATATCTACATTCTTATTTGCACTGATTATGTCACTAAATTGGTAGAGGCTAAAACATTGATTTTTTATATTTAAAATGTTGTTGTAACACTTGTTTTTAAGGATATTTGTACCTGTTTTGGTGGCCTAAGAGATGTTTTTATATATATTGGAGCACAATTCAAATAAAAATTTATTCATAATATCATGGAGTAGTACAAAATCAAGCATCATATATCCACTCCATATCATCCACAAGAAAATGGACAAGTGGAACATATAAATAAATTTCGTGAACCCATATTGACCAACATTATTCATCCAGATTAAATGGAATAGGTATATAGACTCTTTTAAGAACTAGAGAAATATCAAACCACATATAAAAAACCTACTAGATACAGTCGTGATTTATTTATGTAAATAAAGTTCTACATCCTATTGGTTTTCATGTGGAGACATATAAAACAACAAAAAAGTTAGGACTAAACATTTCTGAAGCCCAAAAAAAAATATTGGCACAACTTCATGAGTTATATTAAATCAAGGAAGATGACATTACAAGGAAAAATATCATTCAACAATACATATTGAGATAACAGGACAAATTTATCAAGATCGAGTAGTTCAAACTAGGTATTCGAGTCCTTTTGTTTGATTCAAAATTTACCGATTTTCAAGGGAAATTACAAACACATTGGTTACACCCTTATGAAATAGAAACTATTTTTATAATGGAGAAGTGAGAATCAAGACCATTGAAGGGTAAGGAATCACATCTATTGTTAATGGGAATAGACTAAACCTCTATCATAAGGCCTTAGAAAGAGAAGAGTTCATTCATAATTTAGAGGAGAGTATATAATCAAAGTTGGTGGAAAAATAACATTATTATATTTCACCACCAATTTAATGCCATTTAGCTTACTTTCTCTAAAACAAAAGACAGATTAAAGAGAATACAAATATATAAAAATTAAAAACTTAAGGTATAATTATGAAAACTAACATGTTGGCATAACTATACAAAAAACCTAAATGAAAACCAAGTTCTTGCCAGCCAATATTTCCCATCTTTCTTTCATATTTGTAGATTTTTTATCCAAAATTATTATCTTGGTGACTGTTATGAAACCAGCTCAAGAAAAGATAGATCAATGCCTTATAATTCAGCCTCTTCGAGGGGGCAACCTCCTTTACATTACATAAATGAACAATTCTTGGATGATTCAAATGACAAAACCTCCTTTCTATATATAGGAGTCACAATATAACCCAACCGACATAACAATAATAATAAAAAGCCACAAAAATAACAATAGAGGGATTCTATGGGGCACAATAATAACAATATGGGGATAATAGGGGAGCAACAATATTAATAAGGGATGCAACTACAATAGTAATGGGGTAATCACTAGTATTATAGGAACCCAAGATGCCCCTCTCCTTCAAAAAAATGTTTTCCTCAACGCTTGAGTAGTTCTAGATGCTTCTGTATAAAATTGTCATCCTCCCATGTGGAATCTTCAGCGGATAAGTTCTTCCACTTGATAAGATACTTCGAAATTGATCGATTTCATAGCCATCGAGTTCTTGTTTCTGTGACTGCTTCTGATTCCAATATAATTTTTCCTTCCTCGTCAAGTTCTGGCAATATTGTTTGAACTGGGAGCTTGTTGCCTATAACTTTCTTTAAACATGAAACATTGAAAACTGGGTGCAATCGAGAAGCTGCAGGAAGCTCCAATTTGTATGCCATAGTACCAATATTTTGCAACACCTTATATGGACCATAATACTTTGGTGATAATTTATTATCCTTCTTAGCTTGCTTGAGGGACATTTTCTTATATGGTTGTCGCAGTAGGAATACCCAATCACTTACATCAAAACTTCTTTTGTTGTGATGTTGATTTGCCTATTGTTTCATTTTATTCTGTGCCAACACGAGGTTATCCTTTAAGAGTTGAAGGACTTGTTGTTGATGTTCGATGTGATGTTCCACTGCTTGAACCTTAGGATTTTCTCTCAAATATGATGTGATGGATGGTGGCTGATATCCATAAAGTGCCATAAATGGGGTCATTTTTGTTGCTGTATGGAAGGAAGTGTTATACCACCATTCAACCAGAGGCAACCATTTGACCCGTTGTGTCTGTTTATTAGATACAAAGCAATGAAGATATCCTTCCAAATATTTGTTTACTATCTCAATTTTCCCATCAGATTGAGGATGATAAGATGAGCTATGAGCTAACTGAGTACCAAGACAAGAAAATAATTCTGTCCAAAAATTTGCAGTGAAAATGGGATCTCTGTCACTTACAATAATCTTTGTGTTTCCATGTAGCTTTTGAATTGTTTCCATAAATGCAGTAGAAATTGTACTGGCTTTAAATGGATGTGATAATGCACAAAATTGTGCATACATGGTAAGTCTGTCAACTACCACCATGATGATACTCTTTCCCTCAGACTTGGGTAAACCTGGGACAAAATCCATTGAAACCTCCTCCCAACATTGGCTTGGAATGGATAAAGGTTGTAATAGACCCGGTGTCTTAATTGTTTCAACTTTATTTTGTTGGAAAACCAAACATTCCGCCACAAATTTTTGAATATCCGATTTAAGGCCATCCCAAAAAAATTACTTCTTAACCCTGTGGTAGGTTTTTAAAAATCCTGAGTGCTATCCTAAGGGATAAGTGTGCAATTCCATAAGAATATTTTGTTTTAGTTGGGAATTCTTACACAGGTATAAGCGATATTTGTACCATAAATAATCATTTTGCCAACTAAATGTATCAGACGTACTGGAATCTTGTTGTAACTTTCGAATAACTGCCCACACTTCTTCATCATTCTTCCATTCCTCCCTTGCTTCGTTTATCCAATCTAGTTGGATAATAGAAGTAACGCACAACAATGCTTCCACATCCTCATCGTTTCTTGAGAGTGCATCTGCCACCACATTTTTCTTCCATTTTTTGTAGATGATTTCAAAGTCATAACCCAACATCTTTATGACCCAGTTTTGCTGCTCTTCAGAGGATAATCTTTGTTCTAAAAAGTATTTAAGGCTATCATGATCTTCTTTTACCTTGAAGTGTCTTTCCATTAGGTAGGGTCGCCATTTCTTAAGTTCATGGAGTATTGCCAACATTTCCTTCTCATAAATAGCTTTGTGTAAAAACTTTGCGTTGATTGGACGACTTTCAAAAGCAATGGGTCTTTCATCTTGCATTAAAATAGCAGCAATTCCATTTCTTGAAGCATCACATTCCACTATAAAGGTTTTTGTGAAGTCCGGTGTAGCTAAGACCGGTGCTTGGCACATTGCCTCTTTAAGATGTTCGAAGGCCTTTGTTGCTTCTGGAGTCCATGAAAATGCATCTTTCTTCAATAATGTTGTTAGAGGTGCTACTATTCTTCGATAATTCTTAATAAACTTGCAATAATACCCTGTCAACTCGAGAAATCCTCGCAGATGCTTTATGGATGTGGGGATTTTCCATTCCTTAATGGCTTTAATTTTGCTAGGGTCTACATTAACTCCTTCATGAGATACAATATGACCCAGATATTCCACCTCTTGTACTCCAAAGAAACATTTGGATCTTTTTGCATATAATTGTTTCTCCTCCAATAGTTGTAGCACCCTGTCAACATGTTCAACATGATCCTTCCAAGACTTGTTGTAGATTAGTATATCATCAAAAAATACTAACACAAATTTTATAAGGAATGGTTTGAAAATGGAATTCATCAAACCTTAAAATGTTGAAGGTGCATTGGTAAGGCCAAAAGGCATGGCCAAAAATTCATAATGACCCTCATGAGTTCTAAATGTTGTTTTCAGAATGTCTTCAGTATTCATTCTGATTTGATGATATCCTGAATGAAGATCCAACTTGGTGAAGTAAATTGATCCATGCAATTCATCCAGTAATTCATCAATGATGGGAATGGGAAACTTATCTTTAATAGTGATCTTGTTGATCTCCCTATAATCCAGACACATGCGCCATGATCCATCCTTCTTGTGCACTAATACCACTGGAGTAGAGAAAGAACTTTGACTCTGTTGAGTTATACCAGCCTCTAGCATTTTTGCAACCATACGTTCAATTTCACTCTTTTGGGCATAGGGATATTTGTACACCCTGATGTTTGGAGGAACACTTACTGGAATCAAATGAATATCATGATCATGATCATGAATAGGTGGGAGACCTTTGGGAGTCTCAAATACCTTGGAATGATTGTCCAAGACTTTTGGAGATCTGGAGAAATAGATGATTGCAATGTGGAAACATCTAGCGAACATAATTGTGCAATTAAACCCCTTTGTTCCTTTTTTAGAATCTTTGTCATACCATTAGAGCTAATTATCTTTCCCAGATTCCTTGCAATACACCTTAATTCAACTTCCTTTCCTTCCGCGGAAAATTTCATGAAAAGTTCTTGAAAATTAAAAGCTATTGTACCCAAGGATTGTAGCCATTAGACTCATAGTACAACATCAGTACCTCCCATTGGAATGGAAAGCATTGGGCTAGTCAATACATATTCTCCCATCGATAGCTTGATATTATGGCACTTTCCAGAGAAATTTATTGTTCCTCCATTGGAAACCATGACTTGACACTCTGGTGCTGGATATAAAAAGCAATTCAATTCTTTTTCTACCTTACAGTGAATAAAATTGTTGGTACTTCCTGAATCAATCAACACTATTACCCTTTTCTTCTTGAATTTTCCTTCTATCTTGATGATTTTAGGAGTGGTAATTCCCACCAATGCATTACAAGATATGGTAGGATTCATTTCTTCTTTATCTAGGCTTTGTTCTTGGAGTATATCCTCTTCTTTTGACATTTCTTGCTCATTTTCTTCTTCCTCTTCGAAATCTATGTAGAATAATTTCTTCTCAGTACACTTATGACCTTTAGTGTATTTTCTATCACAACTGTAACAAAGCCCTTTTTCTCTTTTTTCTTCCAACTGTTGTGGTGTCAACCATATAGGTTGTGGAAGACTAGGGGCAACCACAATTCCATATTTATAGTTGTGAGTTGTATGCTTCCTGGTTGCCATAATTTTGCTTTCCATTTTTCTTGCTAACTTGAATGCCTTCTCTAATGAATCAGGTTCCCAAAGGTGAATATCATGTTGGATATTATCCTTTAAAGTCCCTATGAACACATCAATCCTATGCTCCTCTGGAATATTTTTTACACTTATGTTCAATTTTTGGAACTCCTCAATGTGCTCCATTATTGAACCCTTTTGTTTGAGACGTATCAATTGGCTAAAAAAATGTTGTTTTTTGTATCCTCATAATGTGCTATCAATTCTTCCGTAAAAATTGCCCAAGTGATAATTTGTTTACGAGAGAAAAGCCATTGATACCATACAAACTGATTTAGTTCCAAATATAAAGTTGCAATACGTACCTTTTGTGTGTTTTGCACATTATTGAGATTCAAAAATTGCTCCATTTGTAATATCCATGTTGTGGGATCCTTGCCATCAAACTTCCTCATATCGATTTTTGGAATATGGTGGGTCTTTGATCCCACATTAGAGTCTAAGAAATCATGATTAACATTTCTTTTGTTCGCATCATGAGTTTCCTTTACTACCTTTCCACCATTAGTAAGTATTTCTTGTAGAAAATTTGTCAAATCTGTCTTCAAATCTTCCATGCCTGTCTTCAAATTTGTGTTCAAATCTATCTTCAAGTTGTCCTTCTTAGCTTCCATGCCATTCATCTTAGCTTCCATGCCATTTATCTTAGCTTCTGTTAGCTTTTGTGAGAGTGACATTTGTTGCACTTGTTCTTGTAATTTTGATATATCATGTAGCATTTCTTCCTCTTCTTCATGAGTCATGCTAGAGCTTTCAGGTTGCTTACTTGGTGTTTGAATTTTATTTCCTCAAGGCATCAGTTACCGATAATAATTCTCTACTATGCCCTTTGAATTCCTTCAAAGTAATTTTTTCAAACCAAGCTTAAGCAGAAATTTAAAAAATCTACACACCCTTTTTCACTTTGTAGGAGCTCGATATTTCCTCTGATGTATCTCTGTACTTTCTGATCATCTAGTTCTAAAATTGTGACCTACAGTAGCCCTCTGTGTCCTCTTTCTAATGCCACCAGTCTGACCCAAATTAGATTCTCCAAGGAAGAGTTATGCGAAATCTCCCACAGTGACTTGGTTATAGACTAGTTCAGTAGAGCGAACTTGTATGACATGCCACAAGTCACTGTTTTGAACTTTGGCTTTGGAAAATATCTACAAGAAGATATATTCCATCCTCTTTCTATAACTTCTTACTAAATTTCAATCCAATGCTCAAAGAGAAAGTTATGACGATTTTCCCCAGGTCACCTGTTTGGAATGTAATTCAGGAGTCTGCAAAAAGACCAACTTCCTCATATCATATCTCCACAAATATAGCGCGAAAAGCTCTGAAATTTAGATCCGATGTTTAGCACGATGTCTTCTCAAATGGGTTTTTTTAAGCGTCTGAAACGTCGCATAAAAAAAGTTATACCGAAAATGCCACGATGACCTATTTGGAGCAGAGAAACCCTAGAATTCAAGGCTCTGATACCAAATGTTATGAAACCAACACAAGAAAAGATAGAAAAGATAGATCAACGCCTTAGAATTCAGCCACTTCGAGGTGGAAACCTCCTTTACATTACATAAATGAATAATTCTTGGATGATTCAAATGATAAAACCTCCTTTCTATATATAGGAGTCTAAGGAGTCACAATATAACCCAACCGACCTAACAATAATAATATAAAGCCACAAAAATAACAATAAAGAGATTCTATGGGGCACAATAATAACAATATGAGGATAATAGGGGCAAAGAAATATTAATAAGGGATACAACTACAATAGTAATGTGGTAATCACTGGTATTATAGGGACCCAACTGTGACTTTGTTTCTCTTTTAGTAAATATCATAATCAGTTCTAGAAACATCATCAATTTATATTTCAGAAGATGTATAGCAAATTTCTCAATATTCTTAGCATGATAAATTTTCTAGCTCGAGAAAAAATTCATTGGCTAGCTAGTTTTGTCAAAGTAGCAGTCATGGTGCAATTTCCAAATCAATATCAATTTCATTAGCTAGAATTACTTAGACAACGTGAGAGGTAATATAAGAAACACATGTTAGTATTTTTTATTAAAGTTAAACTAAAGGCCTAGATTATTTCAACTTATCTTTTATTTTCTAACTTAGCTCAACAAAGAAGATTATTTTAATTAGCCCCATATTAGATAACGATGGTAAGTTTTTTTTCATGTTTCTTACCCCTTGAATCATAATAACCCTAATCCCATTTAACAATATAATCGTAACCAATCACTGTATTATTTACAAAATCATTGAGATTTTGTTAAGGGATTATGTAATAATTATGGATTAGATATTCCTATCACTAAACCACCACCTCTTATAAATATAATAATTTGTCTCCTTTCTCATTTAATCCAGTTACTCCCAAACTTGTTTGAATATCCATTACCTTTACCATACCATAATGATTCATGTAGTATTTTAGTGAAATTGCATTCTGAAGCTTAGAATTCCCAACAATTGAAAATGGTTGTTGTCCTTGATTTTGAATCTATAGGTTAGAACTTTATAGAAGATTTCCCAAAGTGTAAGAAACAATTGCAAAGAGTTTTATGGGTGACTTTCTTTGAAGAAATAAATTCTATGATGTAGAGGTGATTAATGTGTTTGCATGGGCCTTTGATGGAGTTGAAGTAGAGATTAAGTATATTAGAGTAAATGTAGAAAAATAATTTTTAAAAAAAGCTATAAGCCTTCAATGATATGAGAAATTTAGTTAAGAGTTAGTGGATTGTTGGAAATAATACTGAGAGGGGGGGTGAATCAGTATTATCAGATCAATCAAACTTTTCAATGCTCAGAAACATATACGCTACTTCAGTTAAGTGAACCAGCGTGTACACGCTACTGTGACTAAGTAAAACAGCGTATAAGAAGAAAACTCATAATTTAGTTAGCTTATTCTTCAGTTAAGTGCATCAGGACATTATTCACCACATTAACAGTAAACATGTGCAGTATAACAGAACAGATCAAAAGCCACACACATGAACACCAAGATATAAGGTGGAAACCCAATGTGGGTGAAAACCACCTGCTGCAAGTTGTCTCTATCTTTCTTTAATATGAAACTTCAGTTTACAATCTTTTGTACTGGTGCAGCCTTATACCAGTACGCAGGCTACAACCTGCAGAAGGCTACAACCTTCTCTCGTTCTCCAAACTTCCTTGGAAGGGAGCTCCAACCCCCTTTGCTCTTGTACTAGCCAAGATACTAGTACGTAGGTGCTGACCTACAATCTTCTTTCTTTCAGGTATCACTTTTCATACATTTTCAGACTTGGATATTCCTGAAGCACAACATTACAATCTGAAGACCACAATTCATTCAATTTCCACAACAGATCATTGAAGCATAAAACAACCAAACTTTGAATCACTGAACCACTGAACCCTGTCAATCACCAGTTACCAGAACACAGAGCAGACTACAGAACTCTGCAATAACAGTCAGACCCCACTGTAAACCCAAAATCAAGCTTCAAAAGATATACGCTACTTCAATGAGCAAAACCCGCGTATACACGCGCGTTTACCGAAGCCAACCTGCGTACAGATCTAAAAATAAACTTTCTCAATTTGCAGCTGTACCAGACATTAGTTAGACCCAGAACATAACATTGCGACAATATGCAGATCTAGAAATACGCATAATCAACCATATCATGATAGTGCATTTCAAACCATTAGATCCCGATCTATCCTTAGATCTAGTCTTCCATCAACCGATGTGATCTCTCCTTGGCTTAGATCAAGCAACCCAGAACCTGCATATCAGATCTCTTTCTCTCTTAGATATTCAAGCCTTGTCAAAAGATGATTTTTCCTAATGATCTTCTTCTCCTTATATAGTCTTAGGCCTAGCTCAATACCAAGAGCCAAAACCATAGTAACACAATACCATCAACTTCAAAACTAGGGATCGACACGCCCGTCGAGACACAATGGTCCGAAATCATAGGCACAACTTCCAAGGACTAACCACCATGGACCAAAGATACTTTTCCACATACACGCGCTTTTTATGAATCCAACTAGCGTGTACACGCGACTTGGGCTTAACGAACATGCGTATATGAACTTCCTTGGCATGCTGTACTAAGATCTGTCTTCTGATTAAGTTGCCATCACCTGTACCAACCTCTGAGCACCTGTACCAACCTCTGAGAGAGTTGCCATCAAGGACAACACTTGAATCATAATGCCAACAATCTCCCCCTTTGGACTTGATGGCAACCACCACACCAAGTCACTCTCCCCCTTTGACATCAAGGGCAAAGGGCTGTGCTCCCCCTGAGGACATGCTGATACCTCTGCTTGGCTGTGCTGACTCGTGCTCCCCCTGACAGTAGGCCAGATCTGCAAAAGATGTTCTTCAACAAGAACCAAGACTTATACACCATAAGAGACCTTACTATCACCAAAAGACTCAATACATACATCCATACTCCCTACCAAGAGGGGACATATCAGAACCAACAAATTATATTACAGCATTCATCCCAGGCATAGAGGGGAAACCAACATAGGCCGTTACATGACCTTGACACCATAAAAGAGATATGACAATAGAGATACATGACATAGAGACAACAGATCTAGACCAAGACTTAGGAAAGGCACCAGCAGCATCGGATAAACATCTTGTTAGATCAGCAACCAGGATTTCTTTCTGAGCTCCTTCTCCTGAAACCAACAACCAAAACATCTGAATGCCAACAATGCTTTATGAGACTTTTAAGCTGCTCCCCCTGAACCTGTGCCTGTTGCACCCCCTGAAACTGTGCCTGAAGAATTCTGACATTCCCATTGCTGTTCAGAACTCCAGAGTTTTCCCTTGTTGTTCAGAACTTCATATACACGATTTCTCCTGCATAAAACAGCGTATGTACGCGGATATAATTTCTGCAACAAGCGTACACCTTACACGCGACTTTCCCAGCAAAAATCCGCGTGTATACGCGTATATACCTTTCGTAACTTGCGTATACCAACTTTTCTGTAGAACAGACAAGCTTCAACAGCAGGATGAAGCATCAACTACTCCCAGCTTTTGTCTGAGATATTCAAAAGTTTCCCTGGGCAGTGGTTTTGTGAGAATATCAGCAACTTGTTCCTTAGAAGGAACATACTCCAACTTGACTTTCTGTTCAAGTACTTGTTCCCGGAGAAAATGGTACTTGATTGGTATGTGCTTGGTCTTTGAGTGCATGACTGGATTCTTTGAAATGCTGATTGCACTAGTATTATCACATAAGATAGACACTGGTGGAGTGCAAGTGATTTGAAAGTCCTGCAAGGTCTGCATCATCCAAAGAAGTTGTGTGCAACAAGATGCCGCAGCCACATATTCTGCTTCAGCTGTAGATAAGGCAATCGAACTCTGTTTCTTGCTGAACCAAGATATTAATCTGGAACCCATGAAGAAAGCACCACCACTTGTGCTTTTCCTATCATCCACACTTCCAGCCCAATCTGCATCTGTGTAAGCATGAAGAGTGAGATCTGTATTTCTAGGATACCATAAGCCATAGTTTTGGGTCCCTTGAAGATATTTGAAGATTCTTTTGACTGCCTGAAGATGAGTTTCCTTTGGGTTGGCTTGAAATCTTCCAACCATTCCTACTGCATGTGTAATATCTGGTCGAGTACCTGTCAAATAAAGCAAACTCCCAATCATGGATCTATAAGTGGGTTGGTGAACTGCTGCTGATTCATCATTAGCACTGAGGCTGCATCCTGTAACCATGGGTGTACAAACTGGCTTTGACTCTTCCATGCCATACTTCTTCAAGATCTGCTTGAGGTATTTGGTTTGAGACAAGAAGATACCTTCTTCATTTTGTTGGATTTGCAATCCAAGAAAATATGTCAATTCTCCAAGAAGTGACATTTCGAATTCTTTCTGCATAACCAAGGCAAAGTTTTGACTCATAGTCTCTTCATTGCTGCCAAAAATAATATCATCTACATAAACAACAAGAATTAGCAATTTGTTATTTTCAACTTTTATATAGAGATTGCTATCTGCTGATCCTTTTGAAAAGCCTTGTTGGTGAAGATATTTGTCCAACCGATAGTACCAAGCCCTTGGAGCTTGTTTGAGCCCATAGAGTGCCTTTTTCAATCTGCATACAAGGTTTGGATCATTCCCAAGAATGAAACCATCTGGCTGCTCAATATATACTTCTTCTTCTAAGTCTCCATTCAAGAAGGCTGATTTCACGTCCATTTGAAATACCTTGAAGTTTTGAAAGCTTGAGAGAGCAAGGAACATTCGGATGGCCTCTAGTCTTGCCACAGGAGCAAAGGTCTCTTCAAAATCTATTCCTTCTTGCTGTGCATACCCTTTACAAACAAGTCTGGCCTTGTTTCTAATTACTTCTCCATTTTCATTTAATTTATTCTTGAAGACCCATTTTGTTCCTATTACATTCTTATCTTTTGGTCTAGGAACTAATTCCCAAGTGTTGTTCTTTTCGATTTGCTCAAGTTCTTCATCCATTGCTTTGACCCAACATTCATCTTTGCATGCTTCTTTCACATTTTGTGGTTCAATGGAGGAGAGTAGAGCCAAGTAGCTTGAAGCTTCTGCAAGTGTCCTTCTTGTTTGTACTCCTGCTTCTTTCTGCCCCACAATCTGAGTTTCTGGATGATTCTTTTGGACATATCTGGATGGAGTCTTCTCTTCTATTCTTGTTTGCTCCTCTGGTTCTTCTTGAGATTCTTCTTCTTCTTGAGGTTCTTCTTCTTCATCATTTCGTCTTTGAGAGTAACCTTCATCTTCTTCAATGTCTTCATGATGAACTTGCCTAGGAATATATCCCTTCTCATCAACCACTATATCAATACTGTCAACAATTCTGCCAAGTCTTTTATTGTAGCACTTGTATGCTTTGCTATGTGGAGAATAACCAAGAAGAATGCCCTCATCTGCTCTAGGTTCAAGTTTGTCAAGTTGCTCATCAGTATTCTTAATATAACATTTGCTCCCAAAGATTTTGAAATGCTTCACGGAAGGAGTTTTACCACTCCAAAGCTCATGAGGTGTTTGAGTGCTATTTACTCGGACATTTGTTTTGTTAAGAATGATAACAGCAGCATGTGCAGCTTCACCCCAGAAGGTTGCAGGAGTACCTGATTCATCGAGCATAGCACGAGCCATTTGTTGGATATTTCTGTTCATTCTTTCCACAACCCCATTTTGCTGAGGAGTTCTAGCTGTAGAGAATTCTCTTCTTATCCCATGTTCATCACAGAAATCGAAAAATTCATTTGATGTGAACTCCCCACCTCTGTCAGATCTGAGGCACTTAATTTTGTGTCCTGATTCATTTTCAGCCAATGCTTTGAAGGATTTGAATTTTTCGAATGCTTCATCTTTGTGTTTCATAAGCCCTAACCAAACAAACCTTGAGAAATCATCAATGAATAATATCAGATATTCTTCTCCTCGAGGTGTCCTTTTCCTAAATGGACCACATACATCTGTATGGACTAGCTCAAGAGGCAAGCTAGCTGATCCTTCCTTCTCTGGAAAGTTAGTTCTGGTTTGCTTTCCAAATTGACAAGATTTGCATATGGTGTTGTCTGGAATTTTGATATCTGGAAGATCGCGAACTGCCTGATATTTGCATGCTTTCCTTATTTGTGAGAAGCTTAGATGTCCCAACCTTCGATGCCATAACCAGTGCTCTTCATCCTTGCTAAGATAGCATTGTTGTTGTCCTTCTTCAAATATGTACAGATTATTTGGAGTTCTTTTGCCTTTGAGAACTGTTTTACCTGTATCAAGATCACGAACAAGACATCCATTCGATCTGAAAATAACCTCGGTTTTTTGATCACACATCTGGCTGACACTTAGTAGATTATGCTTCAATCCATCAACATACAAAACATTTCCAGCCTTGACCTTTTCTTTCAAAGGAGCAATACCTTTTCCTTTTATAGTTGCAGGAGTATCATTTCCAAAAGAAACTTTCTTTCCCTTTTCTAAAGTAGAATAAGATTCAAGTTTTTCTTTATCACCTGTCATATGTTTCGAACATCCACTGTCAATGTACCATAGATTTTCCTGTCCTTCTGCATAAAAAGCTATCCCACATCTTTCTGTCTGAGGTTCCTTTATTCTCCATTTTTTGGTGCTCGTGGCTTGTTCCTTTTTCTCCTGAAACCTGCTCCTGCATTCAGATTCTTTATGACCAAAATTATTGCAAATAGAACATTCAACTTCATTTTCAAGAACCGAAAAGTTGTTATAGGTCCTCTTTGTAATCCCTGTCATACTTCTTTGTTTTTGAGCTTCCCTAGTCATGATTGTTTTATATGCAACACATTGAGCTGCTTTGTGACCAAAGTTATGGCAAGAAAAGCATTGTCCATTGAAGAAGCTTCTGCGGTTATTGAATCTACCAGCCAACTGATTGTAATTTCTATTTTCATCTATTCTTGTGCCAAACTGAGAAGATTTTACCTGTGGTTGGTTGTAGCTTTTGTTCACCCTTAAGAAGGATTGTCCCTGATAGTTTCTGTTTGTAATTCGTCCCTGCTTTACCTGATTATCTTCATTGTTCTTCTGCTCATTTCTTCTTGCTGCATCAAGATAACTTTTTGAGGTGGATGCTTGAGAGGTTTCTCCATTATAGCCCAAACCTGTCTTGTTTAGAGGAGACCGCTGCACATTGATAATCTCATCCAAAGTTTCAGATCCTTTGACAAACTTAAGATTAATAGCTTTTGTTTTCTCAATTTCTTTTCTGAGACCAACAATTTCACCTTCTAGTTTTTCAAGATGTTTTTCCTTTTCATCAATTTGAAATTGCAAAGTATCAATGATCACACTCTTTTCTTCTATGCATCTCTTGAGTCTAGTAATTTCATTATAGAGATTATCCACATCTACAGCATCCTCATAATCATCATCTTCAAATGCCATTAACAGCTTATATTTATTACCTTGTTCATCTTCATCACTGTTTGATAAGCCATCACTATCTTCATGGGTGTAGTAGCTTTTCTTATTTGCACTTTGTTTCTTGTTCCATCTAGCAGGTTCTTTTCCTTTATCCTTAAAAGGACATTTTGCAGCATAATGACCTACTCTTCCACAAGCAAAGCATTTGAAAGGTAGCTTACCTCTGAACCTTCCAGCACCCCTTTGAAGATTTCTGACAAAATTTTATTCTTCTTCCTCTTCTTCTGGAACATGGCTTGCTTCATAGTAATCTTCTTTTCCTGATGCCTTAAAAGCAGCTTCCCTTCTGTCTGATGGACCTCCCTTTCTCATTTCATAAGCAGTTAGAATTCCATGTAGCTGAGACATAGTGAGAACTTTGAGATTTTCCTTTTCTTCTATTGCAGATACTTTAGATTCAAACTTGGGGGATAATGATCTTAGAATCTTTTGAACTACTATAGTCTCTTTTATTTCTTCACCCAAATTTTTCATACAATTAACAATCTCATCTACCCGAAGAAAATAATTAGCCACACTTTCATCATTATACATCTTGAGAGTCTCATATTGAATCCTGAGAGTTTGAAGTTTAGCTTGCTTTACCTGTTCATCTCCTTCATAGCTAGTGATCATTTTGTCCCATATCTCTTTTGCTGATTTGAAGTGCATGACCTTCATGAATTCTGTTTGGGATATACTTCCTAATAGAGTACTGACTGCTTTTGCATTTGTTTCATATGTCTTTTTCTCAGCTGGATCTGTAGGAGTAGCTGAAGGAAAAGCATAGCCTGTTTCTACAATGTCCCAAACTTCTGTACCAAGAGATTGAAGATATGCAGTAACTCTTACCTTCCAATAATTGAAATTTGTTCCATCAAAAACCGGTGGCCTGATTGATGCTTCTTTCTCGTAGTTGCTCATGATGAATGATCTACCTTCAAGCGATCAAGCTTCTCTGAAGGACCGGCTCCGATTCCAATTGTTGGAAATAATACTGAGAGGGGGGGTGAATCAGTATTATCAGATCAATCAAACTTTTCAATGCTCAGAAACATATACGCTACTTCAGTTAAGTGAACCAGCGTGTACACGCTACTGTGACTAAGTAAAACAGCGTATAAGAAGAAAACTCATAATTTAGTTAGCTTATTCTTCAGTTAAGTGCATCAGGACATTATTCACCACATTAACAGTAAACATGTGCAGTATAACAGAACAGATCAAAAGCCACACACATGAACACCAAGATATAAGGTGGAAACCCAATGTGGGTGAAAACCACCTGCTGCAAGTTGTCTCTATCTTTCTTTAATATGAAACTTCAGTTTACAATCTTTTGTACTGGTGCAGCCTTATACCAGTACGCAGGCTACAACCTGCAGAAGGCTACAACCTTCTCTCGTTCTCCAAACTTCCTTGGAAGGGAGCTCCAACCCCCTTTGCTCTTGTACTAGCCAAGATACTAGTACGTAGGTGCTGACCTACAATCTTCTTTCTTTCAGGTATCACTTTTCATACATTTTCAGACTTGGATATTCCTGAAGCACAACATTACAATCTGAAGACCACAATTCATTCAATTTCCACAACAGATCATTGAAGCATAAAACAACCAAACTTTGAATCACTGAACCACTGAACCCTGTCAATCACCAGTTACCAGAACACAGAGCAGACTACAGAACTCTGCAATAACAGTCAGACCCCACTGTAAACCCAAAATCAAGCTTCAAAAGATATACGCTACTTCAATGAGCAAAACCCGCGTATACACGCGCGTTTACCGAAGCCAACCTGCGTACAGATCTAAAAATAAACTTTCTCAATTTGCAGCTGTACCAGACATTAGTTAGACCCAGAACATAACATTGCGACAATATGCAGATCTAGAAATACGCATAATCAACCATATCATGATAGTGCATTTCAAACCATTAGATCCCGATCTATCCTTAGATCTAGTCTTCCATCAACCGATGTGATCTCTCCTTGGCTTAGATCAAGCAACCCAGAACCTGCATATCAGATCTCTTTCTCTCTTAGATATTCAAGCCTTGTCAAAAGATGATTTTGCCTAATGATCTTCTTCTCCTTATATAGTCTTAGGCCTAGCTCAATACCAAGAGCCAAAACCATAGTAACACAATACCATCAACTTCAAAACTAGGGATCGACACGCCCGTCGAGACACAATGGTCCGAAATCATAGGCACAACTTCCAAGGACTAACCACCATGGACCAAAGATACTTTTCCACATACACGCGCTTTTTATGAATCCAACTAGCGTGTACACGCGACTTGGGCTTAACGAACATGCGTATATGAACTTCCTTGGCATGCTGTACTAAGATCTGTCTTCTGATTAAGTTGCCATCACCTGTACCAACCTCTGAGCACCTGTACCAACCTCTGAGAGAGTTGCCATCAAGGACAACACTTGAATCATAATGCCAACATGGATAAGAGATGATTCATGGAGAACATTCGTTAAAAACCCTAGCATGGATATTACAAGTTCAAGGAAGGGGATAACTATACTTGCCTTCAAGAGAAAAGGGAGAAATTATTATTCATCCTTCAAAAATTCATAACTTGCAAGGTAATGTATGGTACAATCCTTTTCTATCATATTAGACATATGATGCACTTTCTAAAGTGCAAAGAAATCAATTTGGATCACTATTTCATTAATAGCCTTTGAAACATGGCATTTAATATCCAAAAAAATCTAGGAACATAGATAGATCCCTTTAACATTTATGGCTTATCAAATTCCTTGTATAATAAGAACTAAAGCATAGAAATGATAATTGGAAAAGATTTTTGATACATAATCATTTCAAAGAAATTTTAGAGGATGAAGAAAATAATGGCCCCG
This sequence comes from Pinus tabuliformis, assembly GCA_031772625.1. Taxonomy (NCBI): domain Eukaryota; kingdom Viridiplantae; phylum Streptophyta; class Pinopsida; order Pinales; family Pinaceae; genus Pinus; species Pinus tabuliformis. The sequence continues at coordinate 727,363,989 of CM062819.1, forward strand.
AAAGAACAAGAAGATGAGTTAGGGTTTTAACTTCAAAGCCTAACCCTACAAATTAAAATATAAGAGTCAAGGAAATGGTAGTGCAAGAGACAGAGGATATTACACACATAAATAAAATAAATATTCCTTTAGAGATAGAGGATTTGACAATAATAGAAGTTGAAGATGCTTTTGAAGTCACCAAAACTCCAAATCCTGACATTCTTGAAAAGGGAGAATCATCAAAGATAAATCATGTAGGGAAGCATAGTAAAATGTCAAAACAGTAAAATAAAATTCATAGGAAAGCATTTTAAAAACTAGTGTGAGAGACAGTAAAACCAAACAATAGGAATCAATAAAAATTTAAATAGAATCTCTCTATTATACCTACATCTAAGAAGAAAAAAATAAAAGAAAGGATTGGATTCCGAGGAAATCAAGAATTCAGAAGATAAAAGTAAATGCATAAGGGTTGAAAGGATTATGACAAAGATAAATAGAATTGTTTCACCTAAAAAATTAGAAATTGTATCACCAACACTGCAACAAAAGAGAGTCCCAAAAGTTAACAAAATATAGTAGTAGGTTTATGACTATATTGATTCCTTAGAGAGAGCAGTGCATAATAACAAGGTGAAATAATACTCTCAAACTCATAAACATTCTTTTCGTAGTTATTCAATAGCATCCTCCATACTTAATTTTGGATATCACTAATATAGATGGGGTCTCCCTGATGTTAAGTCCTAGATAGGACTCACACCGTTTTGAGTAAGAAACCCATCCGTAGTATCAGCCTAGCCATCATACCTATAAGGATAATCTTAGTTTCAATGGATAACATAAGAGATTATATACATAAACCTTGAATACAAGAGTAATTTGACATTTTGAAACACTTATTGCAATCTACAAAAGGAGAATTTCATGAGGGGGAGACGAAAAGGGAGCTTCTAAAAGGAAGTAATAGTACTAACCTAAGACATAATGATTATTTAGTGACTACGACATACATTCAATAACATGAGTATCGAAGCCACCAAAATAGTTCAATTTCTTTAGTTAATATAAATACAACATATATCGTAAACAACCCAATAATAGTCCTAAAACATTTATGATACATGCATGAAAATGTGTTGGCTCATAGAGCTTCCATATCAGCTAAAAGATTCAAGTACATAGTTACAATAGTGAGGCACCAGTTCCAATAGTGGAACATTAAGTCACTTATTTCTTATCTAAATAATAGTTTTCTTTTAAATGCCAAGTACAGAAGTCAAAACTAGATTTCCAAAGATTAAGCCTCTAAAATCCCCATTTCTTATTTTATTAAGTTGTTATTATAACAAGAGGAATGACCTCACATATCCTCATGACTCTTGGATTGCCCTCATGACTCTTGGACTTCTAATGTGTCCTTTGGATCTATAAATAATTCTTGAACTTGTAAATGAATTTTTGATTCTGATACAATACTTGTCCATATATGGCTATGTGAGTCTTCATGTTCCACATATGACTCTTGGACTTCCACACATTACATTTTGTCCTTTGCTTTGAAAATACATCATTATTCTCTACATGATTATCTGGCATGATACATGGACATGCATTGACCACTATGATGACACTTGTATAGGATAGAAGTTGACAATGATGACATGGACTTGATAATGATATTTCAATGCCAAGTTGTCTTCTTTGCTGCTTCATCTTTCATTCTTGATGATAGATCTCATATATGACTTATATTCACGAAAGATACACTTTGATGTGTATATTCACCCTCCATAGGGCCTTTGGTCAACATTATAATCCTTTGAGTCATTATGCAATGTCTTCTTCCCATTTTGGTCCATGATCCTCTTCATGTCTACATGATAGCTCTCTTTTGATTCTCTTCTATGTAGGTGTTTATTTAAGCTTTCTCCTTGCTATCCTCTCATTAGCATTACCTTTTCATTCTAGAAAGGTACTCGTACCAATGAAAAATTTTCATGAGAAGATGAAATCATCCCAGAAATATTTATTCTATTGCTACCTAGATTATGGATTTAGTTTCTCATGATAAGCTCGTGGGAGGGTTAAATGAAGAAGGATTGATTATGATGGAACAATTAAAGTCATCAAGGTTCACAAGCGGCCTTCAAGGTGTGTTACTTCACTTAATAAAGAGAGAGAGAGAGAGCTCAAGTGTATAAGGGTGGACTTCGAAGAGAGGAAGGAGTGAAGCTTGAAGCCTTCAGGCCTTCAAGGTGATCTCATGTACAAAGGGCAAGGGGTGTGTGTTAGAGCATGCTAAAGTGATGAACATAAAACATGAAGCCTTAGAGGTGTACTGATGTGCTCAAAGGGAAGGATGAAGCTTCATTCTTCATCGATGCGACATGCACTCTAAGGATTCATGTTTCTTAGGTGTGACACACACTCTTAAGCGGGGTGAAATTCTTTGAGCCGAAGGAGTGCACTCAAAATATTTAGGCTTGAAGAACGTGACATGCACTCAAGGAAAAGGAGGGCACACAAAAGAATTCCAAAGAGATGAATGGAAATAATTCAAGCATATAAGGTGCACTCGTGCACTCAAAGGGGTTGTAGTTCTTCATTCCGAAGGAGTGCACTCAAGATTTGTGCTTCGTGAGTGTGACATGGACTCAACGGGAAGTATGAAGCTTCGTGCTTCATGAACATAACATGCATTCTAAGAGGGAGAATTTGTTTGTGATGAAGGAGTTCACTCCATATTTTTGCTTCACGAGGGTGATATGTTCTCTAAGAGGGAGCATTTTTTTTTGTTAAAGGAGTGCGTTCAAGCTTCGTGATTCATGAATGCGACATGTGATAAAAGGGGAGGATGAAGATATGTTATTTGTGAGTGTGACATGCACTCTAACATGGAACATTTTTTCATGCCAAAGGAGTGCGCTTAGAGTCTCAAACTGTACCCACAATTTTGAACTGCACTCAGGCTCTCAGAGTGTGCTTTTCAAAGTAAGAGGGTCCTTGCTTGTCTGGAGTGCACTTTTTAGGGGAGAGAAGGTCCTTATGCTTATGAAGTTTGATTTTTCACTCAGATAGACATAAAAATATAGGTGAATTATCCTTAGGAAATACTAATGCATTGTCTAAGGAAGCATACATTAGAAATTGATTAGTGTGCATGGGAGGAAATATGGGTCAATGAGACTAATGGATAAGTTGCGGTAATTACATAGTAAGAAGGTTAATGCATCTACAAATTTCCCTAAATATTAGGAAAAGGAAAGGGCTTAAAAATTGCTAAATGTGAGACCAATAGAGTGAAAGAGAAATGCATCCAATCACAACTTCAACTAGGATCACACACATGAATGTCATTTATGTAGGCCAAGGGAATGTAGAGGAATAATGAAGGACAATCATACCTTGAAATGATAGAATATACCCTTAAAAAAGTTAAATAAATTTAATGCAACACATTCCAAAGTCAAGATAACATGATTATGGCACTTGTTAAGGAAAAAGCAAGAAAAATTGAGAGGTATGAAAGTGAAAGCGACACTTAAGAACACAGAGGTGCACAAAAGCAACAGTTGAGAACACTCACAAAAATAGAATACAATCGCAATAAAGGTGTGGGAGACCATAAATAAAGGTGCACACTTATTTTCGACGTAAGTTGAACATTACAAAATCATTTTCTTGATGAAAAGTGTCATGCCTCTTCAAGCTCTCATAAACATCGTGTTCTCATGAACTCATCAAAGACTTACCATGTGTGTGAAAATGGATTGAAAGTTAATACTTGGAAGAAGGCTTAAACATTTTATAAAACACCAATTAACCATGGGATGATAGGTTGTGGGATCCTCAGTAGGATCCAAAATTCAAGTGTGGGGAGAATTTTGAAGCATGTTGATCGCAACATCAGCACTTGGCTACACACTAGTAGAAATCCATCTTCTTTGTTTAGGTTTCATTCTCTATCTACAAGGTATCAGTATTTTAAGAAGTATTGGTTCATCTTGTGGCTTACCTAATATTCCCTACTTAACCCAATTAGATATATAGTCCCCTTGATTCCCTTACTCAGTTAAACACATACCAAGGCTCGCTAAATCACAATTGTTTTGATCTAGGAAGGGTAATATGTGCGGTGAGTTTAAGATATTCAGAGTATGAGTTTCATCTCTAGTGTTGTTCTGGTGCCAACAAGCTCAGACAGTACCAGACAAAGTGACTACAGGGGCACAAGCATTTCTTGGCTTCTAGCAAGCCTAGATAGTACCCCAACGAAGTCACTTTCTTCACCTCCATGCGCAAGAATCCTTCCTCTTATTTCACCCTTTACTTATTTTTTTTTTTAATAGGACTATGATTTCTCACTTATTTATTTTACGGATGGAACAAGGATCCCGATTTATTGTTAGAAAAGGGGGCTTCCCTTCAGAACTCTGATATTTGTTTGCTCTCTTTAAATTTCCCCCTTATCCTTTCTCTACTTGATTGTATCAACAAGAAAAACACTAATTAGTTATAATACCAAGTTGAGGAATGAGAAACCTAGAATAGATATGGGACTTATGGTTCAACCAAAGTTTTTCCTTTTGAGTGGATCATATTTTTGATTCAGACATCATTGACTTTAATATACATAAACCCAAGATAGAGAAGAGGAAATATATAAGACGAGAATTGTTCGTGATCACAATTTCCCTTTTCAAGTTTTGCCACATGTGTTTTGAGCCAACAACAAAATGTTTCATGAAAATTCTTATTACAAAAAATGAAGAAAGAAAAGGCATAGAAAAACAAAAAGCAGAAACAAGAGATAAAGAAAATGTAGACTGAATCGAAGAGCATCATGTAAGATAAAAATATGAAAAAAATATATGCAAAGACAAGATGGAGAGCGTGAAAGAATATGGATGCATTGCAAAGGAAACTAATTGAAACTAAGCCTCCTCCTAACCTAACCAGCTAGAAGGTGAGGGATAAGTGTAATGATATTTACAATGAAGCCAACATAGTTTATCCCCTCCTACAATCACAAAGATACAATCAATGAAAGCCAATATATGATAATCTACATCAAAAAAGATAAAAGGTTTAATATCTTGCACAACAAATAAAAGGTATTTCTTAAAGAAAGAAGGATGTGTCATACCACCTAAATTTTCCCAACGTGCCACCTTACCTTTTCCATAAAAGTAGAAAACATACAAACCTCTATAAGTCCTTATGAAATCACCTACACATATATTGTATCCCTTAGTAAACCTCAAGAGAAGGAGAAACTTGTTTCTAGAAAATGGGCTTGCTAAGATGCCTCAAATTGATTACAGATTGGATCATGAAATTCAAAAAAATCCTCTTGAGAAAAAAATATTCCTTGAAATGATAATTTATTTATTAATGGCATGGAATTAGGATAAGGATATTGTGAGGGAAAATATATCCGATCAAATTCAAAAGGCTTGTCAAGGGAGTGAGGACCCGACATAACCATCAGTAGAGGCTAACGTTCCACAACTACTTCACAAGTATATAAATATTGAGATCATAAACCATAAATGTTAGCTGATGTAAAACAACCATCACTATGTACACTAGTCGGAAAATGATCAATTGAATGACATTTGTTAGAACATGAACCATTATTAGATTGGTTGATTAATACATAAGATTCTCAATTGGGAGACAACAAATACAAATCAATTTGGACAAATTTACAAATGCTTCAAATGAAACAATCATCTTCCATGTATGTTGAATGTGACAAACCATCTACTTGTGGCCATCTACAATAAGGATTGGCATCATAATCATTAAAAAAGAATGGAAATATGTCAAACACATGAAATCACTCGAGAGGTAGCGAATGAAAAAGGGGAGCTTGATTCAAAAATTAACAAGAATCCATTGACACTGAAGAGGATAGCTCATTCCATGAAGAAAATGATCATTATTAGGATATTCACAAGAAGGATCCGGAGATGATTACTTTGAAAAGAATGTGACAAGTATGAATCTTTTAGCCAAAGATAATGTTTATAATCAAGAAATTCACAACTTTTCTCATCCATGAAAGGTATACATTCCACACCCAAGTTTGATACAAGAGATTTACATGAGGAATGATTTATCAAAACATAATCTCTAGTCCAATAAAAGACCACATATTGAAAGTTGAAAGAGGTAAATTCAAAATAACAAACATATTTCAAGAAGGAATTTGGATTTAGTGAAACCATGCAAAGAAAATAATTTAGCGAGAAAATCCACATCTAACGTAGCTCAAGGATCTTAAGAGAGTTGCGTGAACCTGACATAACCATCAATGGAAGTTGAAGTTCCTCGACTTCCTAATAAGTCCTTGAATTTTCCAAGATTGTAGAATAAGATATTGAATACTAGATCAGATCATGCATGGTATATGGACAACTACCGTTACTAATTTCAAAATAATCAATATTATCCAAATGGTAACCATCTACATCACTGATTTGATCATAAATTACATCTTCAATAAACATATTACCCAAATCAAAAGATTCTTCGAATTTCACATATAAATACGGATAAATAGGAAAAATATCATGAGGAACCTTGATAGAAGTATTTTCTTCATGAAAAATAGGAAATGATAAGGAATAGAAAGGATACTTGATAATCTTCTTGCCTTTTTCTTCATAATGGATGACCTCACTACCGTGTGTCAATTCAAAGTCCAACTCATTAGATGTTGAAATTGAAGAGCATGGAGTATATTCCTACGAATTTAATTCATCAAAAAAAGTATAACACGAGGGATAGTTGGGTGAAGTGAAAGTTTACATAAGAAAATTTTATTGGACCAAACTAGCTTTGAGGTCTAAACCTTCCAAACCAAAATCTTCTTTAGAAACAAAAAGATCAAATGGTGCACTTGTGAAGCCATCATTTCTTGCAATAATGAAATCAAAATCTTTAGTATGTTGGTTGTCAAAGACTTCTGATTTATTAGGCCAATCAATTCCATTTGAGTCATCACTGAGATGGCTAGATTCAAAATCAACCAAGGATGGAAAGGCCTTATCTTGACATGGATGATTTTGAAAAGGGAAGAAAGATTGAAAGAATCCTCACTTTCCTACCACTTTACCTACAAAGAATGAATTTCTTGCACCTAATTATTTTTTTGATTAGAAATTTGAAAATACAAAACCCGAGATTTATTAACGAGATAAAGGAAGTGATCATGGGAAACAAATAATGGAGGATAGCAAGAATTCAAATCAGATTGAAGATTTTAGTTATGAGTGCTAATATCATCTTGAGGAATAGGAGGATTAACATTTACATGAGGCTTGATGAACTATTCAAAGGTTTCCTCTGTTTGATCTCAATCATGGAAAGTGGGAGAAGGTTGAGAATATGGTTTAGGAATTTGATTTCTAGATTTCCAAACTTAAACATTATTACCGGGAGGCACCTAAATTGGTACTCAAAAAGCAGGAGGATAAGGAATAAAAATAAAAGTAGGTTCCTCCTCTGGAATTAGATGTGTCTCACAATTTACAAAAGTTGGGGAAATATAAACATTAGAGTGTTTAGATTCGTAGTGTAAAGAGATTCAAACAAAACTTTCAAAGTTCGCTTTAGGGAAATCCCATTCCAAAGTTTTCCTGGGAAATTCATAACATAAGTCAATGAATCCATTAGAAAAATATTTAATTGATTCATTAGGATTAATTCTAAATTGATTGACTCTGTTAAAACTTCTCGGTAATCATAGATATCCAAATCTTGATGAAGCTCATTGAGTAATTGATCAAAAGAATGGAGGGGACAGATGGTAAGGTATGACACCATCGATTAACATGACCTTCTTGTGTGAGGAAGAAAGACAAACAAGAAAATCAGCCATCATAAATTTCGTAATATTCATAGAACTTAGGAAATTATATATGTGCTCAGCTATGGATGTTCTATCCTCACCATCAAATTTGAATTGAGACAAGTCCTAAATAGACACATTGGGGATTAAAAGTTGGCTACAGAGACATATACTAGAGGAACACCCTAGGTGTATGATTTGAGGATGATCCATTAAAGATAAGAGATTCAAAATAGAATTAATGGGAAAAAATTGTCATCTGGCCCTCCTTCTAGTGCCAGAATGTTAATGGTGCTCAATACCACCAACATATAGGGGGTATCCTCGATTTGAAGCCCCAATTATAACTCACACTGTTTGGAGTAAGAGCCCCATTCGAAGTATCAACCCAACCACACTAACTGTAAGGATCGTCTTGGATTCAATGTATAACATAAGACATTATATACTTAAACTTTGAATAGACAAGTAATTTGAAATTGTGAAACACTGATTTCAATGTGTAAAAGGAGACTTTCACAAGGAGGAGACAAAAAGTGAGGCTCTAGAAGGAAGTAAGAGCACTAACCTAAGATAGATACATGAGAGCATGAAAAAAATTCATTAGATAAATAGTTTAAATAATGAATATTAAGTGAATACAACATATATTTGACAAGATGAGTACCAAAGTTACCGAAATAGTTCAATTTCTTTAGTACATGTGAACACAACATATATCATAAACATCCTAAGAATAGTCTTAAAACATTTTTGATACATGTAGGAAAATGTGTTAGCTCATAGAGTTTCCATATTAGGTGAAAGATCTGAGCACACAATTACAATAGTCAGGTGCTAGTTCTAATAGTTGAACATTGAGTCACTTGTTTGTAATCCAATGAATAGTTTTCTCTTGTATGCCAAGTAGTGAAGCCAAGACTATCTTTCCATAGCTTAAGCCTCCAAAAGCCCCCTTTCGTTAGTTATGAGGTATATTTTACAACAAGAGGAATGACCTTTCATATCCTCATGAATATTAGATTACCCTCATGAACCTTGGACTTCTAGTGTGTCCTTTGGACTTATAAACAATTATTTAACTTCTAAATGACTTTTGGACTCCTATGCAATCTTTGTCCATATAATACTATGTGACTCTTCATGTCCCTACATATTACTCTTGGACTTCCACACATCACATTTTATCCTTTTCTTTGAAAAGACATCATCACTCTCCACATAATGATGTGGAATGACACATGGACATACATTGACCACTATGATGAATCTTGTTTATGTTACAACTTGAGAATGGTGACATGGACTTCATAATGAGATGGAAATGCCATATTTTCTTCCTTGTTGCTTCATCTTGCATTCCTAATGATAGATTTGATCTATTATTTATCTCCATGAAAGATACACTTTTTTGCTTATTTTAACCCTCCAAAGGGCCTTGGATCAACATTTGAATCCTCTCAGTCATCGTGTAATGCCTTATTTCCATTTTGTTACATGATATTCTTCCTAGCTACATGATAGCTCTCTTTTTTTCTTGTTCTCAACAGGTGTTTCTTTATGCTTTCTCCTTGCTATATTATTTTGAGCATCACCTTGTCATTCTAGGAATGTACTCCTTCCAATGAAAATGATTCATGCTGAGGTGAAATCAGTCTAAACACATCTATTCTATCACTACCTAGCTTATGGAATGATTTAATTAGGATAGGCCTCTGAGAGGGTTCAAAGTCGAAGGATTGATTATGAGGGCATATTTAAACTCATCAAGGTTCACAAGGGACCTTCAAAGAGAACTTGTGCACTTAATCAAGAGATAGAGAGCTCAAGTGCATAAGGGAACACTTTGAAGAGATGAAGGAGTGAAGCTTTGGGCCTTGAGACCTTCAAAGTGCACTCATGTGCTAAAGGACAAGGAGGGAACACTCGAGCATGTCAAAGGGATGAAGGAAAATCATTCAAGCCTTCAAGGTCAGCTCATGTGCTCAAAGGGAAGGATGAAACTTCATGCTTCATGGGTGAGACATGTACTCTAAGGATCTATACTTCACGAGTATGACATCCTCTCTTTAGGAGGGCGTAGTTCATTGAGCCAAAGGAGTGCACTCAAAATCTTCAGGCTTCAAGAGTGTGCCATGTGATCAAGGAAAAGGGGGCTGTATTGGAGCATGTTGAAGGGATGAACATAAAACATTCAAGGGATCGAGGTGCACTCATGCACTCAACGAGGGTGCTATTCTTGATGTTGAAGGAGTGCACTCAAGCTTCGTCGTTCATGAGTGCGACAAGTGCTCAAAGGTAAGGATAAAGCATCATGCTTTGTGAGTGCGATATACCTTTTAAGAGGTAGAATTTATTCATGTTGAAGGAATGTTCTCAAGCTTCTTTTTTCGTGAGTGTGACATGTTCTCTAGTACGGATCATTTCTTCATGTCAAATGAGTGCGCTCAAGATTCATGCTTCATGAATTTGACATGCATTCAAAGGGAAGGATGAAGCTTCGTGATTCACGAGTGTAACATGGGCTCCAAGCTAGCACATTTTTTCATGCAATAGGAGTGCATTCATAGTCCTGAAGTGTGCTCACAATTTTGAATGGTTCTTAGGCTCTCAAATTGCAATGTTTAAGGCAAGAAGATCCTTGTTTGTCTAGAGTGCACTTTTTAGGGGAGAGAAGGTCCTTGTTCTTTTGAGGTGCACTTTTTCACTGAGTGAGGCATTAAAAGGCTAAGTCACTTATCCTTAGGAAATAATAATGCACTGTGAGAGGAACAAGATCTTAGAAAAGGCTTAGTGAAAAAGTATGGGAGGAAATATGGGTCAATGAGGCTCATGGATAAGTTGTGCCCATTACATAGTGAGAAAGAAAAAACCTCTACAACATACAGTGAATAGTAGGAACTAGAAAGGCCTTCCAAATGGCTAATTGTGAGACGAGTAGAGTACAAGAGAGAAATGCATTTGGTCACAATTTAAAAAAGGATCACACACATGAATGACATTGATTCAATGCAAGGGAATGCATACGCCTCATGAAAAACAATCACACCTTGAAATGATAAGAAAGCTACAATAGAAAAAGTTAAATAAATTGAAGGCAACACATTTTGGGTGTGTGTTATATTCTTTTCACGAATACGAGCACGTGTGTGTAGGTCAAAGGGGGCAATAGTCCTCCATGTTGTTTTGTGAATGCAAAATAGGGGTCATCGGGATGCGTAACCCCACCCGTTTCGTGAGATTCTATGGGGGTAGTAGCCCACCTAAACAAGGACTACAGGAGCATCCCGCGAATGTTTTTTTGGACCCTATATTAGGTGGGCAAATCTACCTATGGTCTCGTGCATGGATTTGCATAAGGTTTTGGTCGTGATGGTTTTATGCCCATGGTATTTTGTAGATTCAGTAAAGGGAACCATGGTTATGTTCTAATCCAAGGTTTTATGGATTGGGGTTTATGAATGTTGCAAAATGTATATATATGTATTGTAACATTGAAATGAACATAATGAAAAATCAATTTGGTAGTCCCATTTTTGCATGTAGGGGAAATATCTATGAATTGGTTTATATTCTCTTCTTTGTTTTTTCAATTTGCCTGCAGTTAATTTATGTACATGATTAAAACCTACAACACATGCAAGAGTGAATATAACATTAGTATAACACCTTTTAATGAAAAATCAAGCAAAAGTGACAATCGCGAAAGTGAAAGCGACACTTGAGAACATAGAGGATGGCAAAAGAAATAGTTGAGAACACTCACAAAAATAGAATACAATTTCAACCAAGGTGATGGAGATAGTAAAACAAAGTGTGCATTCGTTGCCCACATGAGTTGAACGTTACACAACCATTGTCTTGATGGATGGTGCCATGCCTCTTGAAGTTTGCATAAAGGAAGTTTTTCTCATGAACTCATCGAATACTCATCAAGTGTGTACCAGTGACTTGACACTTAGGACTTGGAAGAAGACTTAAACATTTTACAAAATACAATTTGGCCATGGAATGACATATTTTGGGATCCTAAGTAGGCACCAAAATTCAAGTGTGGGAAAATTCTTGGAGGGTGTTGATCGTAGTGTCAATATAGTCCTAGACATGATGATTTACCTTTTAATATCTTCATGGAACAAGACATCCTCGAAGCATTGAGAGAAAAAGTAAGTGAGCTCATAATCTTAAAAAGGCATGTAAAGAGGGAAAATCAGATTCCTAATGATTGAAACCATAAAATTTCAAAAAAAATGTACCATTGGTATGATAAGAATTATAGGCTCAAGAGATCCAATACCGCACTAAAGAAAAAAATCAAAAGTTTGAAAAAAAAGTGTTAATGACAAAACCAAGGGGGTCTATTGTTATGAAGAAGAAAGACGCCAAAAGCAAATTGGATACTTTGATCTAAGCATTAGAGACCATCCTTTCAATGAAGAAGGTGACAAAATTTTGTAATTTCTCCAACATGCATGAGGACATGCAACCCTCTAGGTGTAGGAAATTTTAGGCCTAAGAATCAAAACTTTTTTTTTTTGTAGTATGATACTTTAGTTTTATCATTTACACCTCGGAGAAGCCTTCATAATTAACCTATTTTTGCAGCATCTTCTCACATTTTGCATAAACATAACCATAAAGCAATAATTCCATTATTTTTATGGTTCTATACATTGTTATTTCAAATTTTAATGTAATTTGTAAATATTACAAAAATTAACATTTCTGGCAAAATCCCAGGATTCTATGGTCCTAATGTGGTGAGGACGACTTCAGTGACTGTTCCCATACATGTCTTTATTTGATACTCAACGAACCACAGGAATTAGATTTAACGTTCCAATGGGAGACATCGTCATTCAACTTTTCTAATTTGTAGCAACATCATTCTGAGTTAGTTTAAAAAGTTAGTTATTTTTTAAAGACATTATAAATTGACACGCTGAAAACCGAGAGGTAGAAAAAGATATTATATAATTCTGAGCGTTAGGTAAACATAATTATTTCTGGTTTAATATCACGCATTACCTTTTTGCTACTATTAGTAGTTTGTGAGTCGCAGAATAGTTCTCTGCATTTTCTTAATCTTGTATGATCGCATGGAAGGCCCTGTTGTGGCGTACGATAATATTATGCTATAGCCTTTTCATTCTGGCTCTATTTTACTTAGTTTTTATTGTAATATAGTTATATGTTCTATTCTTTTACGTTCAGTCTCACAATTTTAATATGGTCTTTCTCATTTTTTAGGTTTAGATGGAGTGCTTCAAAGCATTAAAAAAATACAAAAAAATTATTTCAACCAACTTACATTTGAGAATAGATCTTTGATTTCCAGTTGCATTCCTTCCAATCACATTTTGCATAGCAAGATTAATAAAGAATTTTTAGATTGAAATTCATTGCTATACAAATTTTACATGCTTTTTGTAAATTAGATTCTTCAAATGATGTTTTTTATATAGTAACTTGTATGTTGTTAATATATTTCATTTTGATAACTACTTAAGTAGTTTAGTTTTAAATGCTTTTCATAAAGCAGAATGCCTTGCTTTCATTATATATAATTTCCATGCTTTTGATAAATAGGATTTCCATGCTTTCTTATGAATAAATGACCTTTCTTTTATAATTCAATTGCTAAAGTTTTTTAGAGTACATTCTATATTTTCCATAATATATATCTCTTTAAGTTCATAGAATAGACTTCTCTCTTTCATAGAATATACTTTCTTGCTTCAATTTCAAATTTCTTTCTAGAATAAGTTTCTTGCTTTCCTAGAGTTATATGCTTTCCTAGAAGGTAGAATTTGATGCTTTCTTAGATTAAAAATAGGTTTCCTTTCTAAATATAAATTTCAATTTTTTCGTAGAGCTAGATTTTATTGGAGCTTTCCATATATAAATTTCCATTACTTTTCATAAATTAATATTTCATTTCATATTATTTCATGTGCTTTCATAAGAATAGGTTTTATTTGGTTTCATACAGCAATATGTTATTCCTTCTCATGTATAAAATACAACTTTTATTTTAGTCCCATAATTGAAAGCTAAACTCCTTGCAAATGTTGTGTACTATACTCATAAGTTTACCTTCCTAGATTGACAATTTAATTTAAACATAATTTAAAGCATAATGAAATTGACCAACAATCACTACTACAATAATGTTGTGACCTTATTGTTGCAACGCTATGGATTCTACAAGATTATTGCAACACTTTTACTTTTTCAATAGTAATGCTCTAACACATCATAAAACCAACATTGCAACACTCCTTCCTCAGTGCTACAACACACTTGTCTGGCATTGTAGCTTACTTAAGGGTTGAGCACGCAACTCACCTGAGGTTTGATGTTGTGAATTGCCTTAAAATCCTTGTTTCAACACATTAATAGATATTTATTGGACACAATTGTTATAACCTCTTAGAAAAGGGCGTAGTTTTGTAGTTTGTCAACTTCGAATTATGAATAATCAATTTCGCAACAAGATGTGTACCCAACAAATGAAATAAAGAAAGACTAAGGATCATCTGAGAAAGGAAAGATGACCACATGAGGAAAGTAACCCATTTATGACTTGTTACAAAACCGAGAGAGTTAGCATTTGGGTCTTTTGTATTTTTTGGAGAAATAATTTTATCAAAGGAAATAGCTTGAGAATCTAAAGATTCTTATTGATGTACCTAGATTTATTAGAAAAATTAAGATAAAAAAGGATATGTATAAAATGCCATCTCCACTTGAGCCATAAATGAGAGACATAGAGGATATAGACAAAAATAGTTGATTTTAATATACATTATAAATTCTTAATATAAGTTGATGTCCCATTTCCATTTCATCTACTTTAATGGTTTGATGATTAATTAACATTCTTCTACTCTAATATCTAGTACCTTTAGAAAATTTATGGTATTATTATTGCATGGCGGAGGAAAATCATTTAGAGGAAGTGGAGTGAATATGTATTTATAGTTTCCTCTAGAGTGTAGACCTTGTTGATATTTTTTTTGAGTTTTGACTTGGTAAAAACATGCCAATGATTTGAAATATATTTCATGATCTCAATACTTTGTATTTTAGAACTCACTTCTTGTCTGCAATCCTTAATTCAAGTTGTCAATTAGAAATAAACAAGCCTAATTCAATGTGGGAGGGAACACATCACGACACGGGTATCTTATTACTAGGATCGGCCCTAAAAGGAGCACACACATGCATTCAAGTTGTCAATTAGATATAAACAAGCCTAATTCAGTGTGGGAGGGAACACATCACGACACGGGTATCTTATTACTAGTATCGGCCCTAAAAGGAGCACACACATGCATCATCCACTGGAGGAATTATCGAGGCCTATAGAGGAAGAAATTTATGAAGTTGAGGGAGAGGCATAGACACACTAACCCCTCTCTCGGACATAGAAGTATTAGTAGAATAGGCTAATTGGATCCCTAATATTGAACATACTAATGAGGGAATTCAACAAGTACATAGAAACCTTTGGCATGCATTTGAAAACGAAATTCTTATTAGGATGTTAGCTCTTTGACAGATAAGAGCATGTGGAGGATATCCTTCATTCATTAGAGCACCTTTAGTGCCACTTAGGGAATGTGGATAAAATGCTAGACCAAATAGAGTAGCCCCTTGGGATAAGGGGTATGATGGAACCAACTCATGAAGTCTCAATAGATCTTATTCAAACCGTAGTCTTAAATTTAGATACCTTAGAATATCCATCATATATTTATTGTTTTTGTGTCATGTGACATTAGGAGTTCTAGATAATGTATCCCACAACATGCCTCGAACTATTTTTTTCTTTGTATAATCTCTTTTTGTTTTTAGCTATCTATGTCTTCTCTACCCAAATTTTTTTCTAGCTATCGTCACTCTGGAGACAGAAAAGACATGATGTAATCTATTCTTCTTCCACTTAATAAAAATTCACTTTACAAGTGAAAAAATATAACATTTTTTAATTAAATTGAAAATAAAAAAGACGAGAACTATATTGGCCGTAAACCTAAAGTTTATATCCTAACTACTATTAAAAATATTTCTTAGAATAGTGCTTACATCTTTGCCATACATTTATTAATTATTCATGATTAAATTAAAATTTTATAACTTTATTCTAAAATAAATATACTTATTAATATAATTAGAATATCTAATAAACTAAACAAATAATAAAAATATTAATTTTTAATAAGTTATAAAAATATTAAAAACACATTTCAAAATAACGTTAATTATAAAAAATTCAAATAATTAATATTTCCATGTTAATTTTAGTTTTAATGTCTCGGATCTTTAATGAAATGATGTTGATATGTCTTTAAAAGCTTTGGACGTGGACTGAAGAGCACAGAAACAATTTCCAGAAGGAAATCTACAACATGGCCATTAACTTGGAATAATAAGCATTGGAATAATAAGCATTGATAATAATTTAAGAATATAAGAAATATAAATTTATGTTTTATTGAGATTTGAATTTTGCTTTATTATTAATATTTTTTTCTAGATTAATGATCATTCCGAAACAATGAAATTTAGGTCTTGTGGAGGTGGCTAATTTATGAATTGTGTAATTAATCAACAACTAAGCATTAATCTATTAACACCATCACATTATGTTTTTAGACTATCTAATAAAATGTAAATTGTTTAGGAAGATGGTATTATTATTTTTCCCATTATTCTTTTCCTTAATATATTTATATATCATCAAAGCATTAACATGTAAGTTTAATCTATGTATTTTTATTGATTTTTTGAAACTTGGAGCTCTCCATTAGCTAAAATTGTAATCCTTTCTTATTTTTCATAAACATTTTTTCCAATTAATTTTTACAACATATTTAATACCAACTGGTCTTCAAAGTGGTAAGCATAATATATTTTGTTATAAGTTATTGAAAATTTAGGAAATAACATTTATTATAACCTATGGTTTAATAGAAAAAGCGAAAGAAAAAATTATTTTGTTTTAAGTTATGGAGAATTTAGGAAATAACATCTAATGTTGAAACTAAAGCTTAAACTATGAAAATATAAAATAATTTTAATTATTTCCAATGAAGAACGTAGAAAACGCATTATTTTATCTTTTAAATCTATAAATAAGATTCCTATAATACATCGAAAACAAAATCATAAATGAATTACTTAAAGAAAATAAAATAATAAACTACATAAAGAAATTAAAACATTAATTATGATTTACTTTAAAAATAACTTTAAAACATATAATTTAAAACAATTTGAAATAATAATAGTTGTGGGTGATATAACATGATTGATCTTGAACAATTAAAGGGTTGGGCAAAATATTGAGATAACAATGACGATATACAATTTTACAATAGTTATTATTAGATATACATAATATGAAAAATATTATGAGTATAAGTTCAGTGATTCATTAACCATCATCAACTATCATAGTTGACCATGGTTGACCTATGAATATGAACCCTTAGGTTGATAAACTAAAGGAATTAATATTATAAACTCAATGGATTAATAGAAAAATCCCAAGGGATTATAAACCAAAGAGAATAATATTAAATCTAAGTTGTTAATATTATAAACTCTTGGATAAATATTATAAACCCTAAAATAAACATGCTTAGCAATGGTTGATTTTCATATTGAGAAAATCCTTGTCACACTGAGGAGTTGGAGCATAGTTGACCATGATTGATCTTCATATTGATACAATCTTTGTCACAATGTGATGCTCGACAATGATTGACCATAGTTTACCATGCAGTATAAATTGTGAGATAAATATTATAAACCCTAAAATAAATATTGTTGACCATGGTTGACCGTGGTTCATTTTCATATTTAGACAATCCTTATCAAAACGTGATGTTGGACCACGGTTGACCATGATTAATTTTCATATCCAAGAGATTTATGTCGCATGGTAAACTAATCACACAAAGTTTCACCATGATTGTTTTGCATATTGAGACAATCTTTGTCACAACGTCTCATTAGACCATGGTTAACCATGGTAAACCATAGTTGACCATTATTCCCATGGTTGACAATGGTTCACCATGTTTTATTTTCATATTGAGACCATCTTTATGACAATGTAACGTTGCACCATGGTAGCCCACGGTTGAGCATGATTGATGATAGTTGACCATGGTTGATTTTCATAAAAATAAAAGCGTTGTCACAACATGACATTCAACCATGGTTGACCATGGTTGACCTAGGAAGATGAACGCTTAGATTAATAAACCCAATAATATTAAAACAAAGGGATTAATATTGTAAACCCAAGGTATATAAACCCTAAGATAAATATTATAAACCCTAAAATAAGCTTGGTTGACCATGGTTTCTTTTCATATTAACACAATATTTGTTACAATGGGAGGTTATACCATGGTTAACCATGATTATTTTCATATTGAGAGAATGTTTGTGACAATGCGACATTGGATCTTGAATTGACCATAATTTACCATGGTGCATAAAACCTAATATAAATATTATAAACCGTAAAATAAACATAGTTGACCATGGTATTCCATGTTTGATTTTATATTGAGTCAATCCTTGTCATAATATGATGTTGGACCATGGTTTATGTTCATATTGAGACAATATTCGTCATAATGTGATTTTGGACCATTATAGATTTTCATATCAAGAAGTTACTATGAAAAACACTATGATAAATATTATAAAGAAAGATATATAAATCATATAATAAATATTATAAATGCAAAAATAAACATTGTTGACTATGGTTGACAATGGTTTATTTACATATTGAGATAATATTTGTCACAATAGGACGTTGAAACATGGTTCACCATGGTTGACTATGATTGCTTTTCATATTGAGAAAATCTTTGTCACAATGCGACATTGGACAATGGTCAACCATTATTGACCATGATTAATTTTCATATTGAGACAATATTTGACACAATGGAATATTGGACCATTGTTTACCATGGTTGTGACAATGTGGCATTAGACCAAAATACCATATTTGTCACAATGTGACCATCATTATTGAGCATGGTTGACCATGACTTATTTTCATATTCAAACAATGTTTTTCACAATGTGATGTTGGACCATCCTTGACAATGGTTGACCATGGTTAATTTTCGTATTGAAAAAATACTACGATAAACCCTAAGATAAATATTATAATCCAACGTACATAAACCCTATGATGAATATTGTTAATGGTAAAATAAATGTAGGTTTTCACCCTGTACATAAACTACCTACATAGTACGAATTCTAAGAACATAAAATAAACAATGGCGAGAACATAAAACATAAAACAAATATACATAAAAAATTTCCCCTCGATCCCAAAACTGGGACTACTAGATTGATTTTTCATTATTTTCTTTTAAATGTTACCATACATATATATACATGTTGAAGCATACATCAACCCCAATCCATTAAGCCTGGATTAGAACATAATTTTAGTTCACTTGATCATATCTACAAGATACCATGGGTAGAAAAACATCATGCCCAAGACTGTGCACAAAACCGTAGGTAGGTTCGTCCACCTAATATAGGCTCCAAAAAAAAAAAACTCCAGGGTTGTTGCCTCGAACACCATACAAGGGGGCTACCATCCCCCCTAAAACCCCCTCTTAGGAGGGGCTGTTGCCACCCCCTCCACCCCCGTGCATGCGACTATTCATAGAAATAATATAAGACACACCCAACAGTAAACATAGTTGACCATGGTTAACTTCATATTGAGACAATATTTTCTGCATTGTGACATTGGGCCATTGTTGATCATTATTGATTTTTATATTGACATAATATTTGTAACAATGTGATGTTGGAACATGGTTGTTTTTTATATTGAGTGAATTTTTGTCTCAATCTAACATTGTACCATGGTTAACCATGATTGACCATCGTTGATGATGGATAACAATGGTTAGCCACATTTGATTTTCATATTGAGACAATCTTTGTGAGAATTTCGTGTTTGACCATGATTATAAACCCAAGGGATATATATTAAACCCTAGGATTAATATTATAAGCACCATGAATGATATTTTACCCTAGGAATATGAACACTTAGATTAATAAAGCTAAGGGATTGATATTATAAAATAAGGTAATAACAGAGCCCAAGGTGTTAATACTAAAACCCCACAAAATTATAAATCCAAGGGTATAATAGTAAACCTAAGGGATTAATATTACAAGCCCTAAAATAAACATGGTTGACCATGTTTGATTTTCATATTGAGAAAATCCTTGTAAAAATATCATGATGGAACATGGTCGGCCATTTTTTACCATGATTGACCACTTTTGACCATTTTTGATCATGATGGATTTTCATATCATGAAAATCCCATGATAAACAAATAGATAAATATTATAAACCAAGGTATATAAACCCTATTATAAATATTATAAATGATAATGTAAACATCATTGACCATGTTTAACCATGGGTTTTTTTATAGATTGAGACAATCTTTGTCACAATACAATGTTGAACAATGGTTCCCCTTGGTTGACCATGATTGATTTTCATATTGAGACAATATTTGTCACAATGCGGCATTGGGCAATGATTAGCCATGGTAGACCGTGGTTGACCATCATTAACCATGATTGACCATGGCTGGCCATGGGTAATTTGCATATTAAGAAAATCTTCGTAATAGTGTGACATTAGACCATGGTTGACGATGATTGACTATGGTTGAGGTCTACCTATGTGTTTCGATTATGATCCATATTTCTTTGTGGCATAAGTGATATGGTTGAATGTGTAGTTTCGATTATAACCTTCAAAAATCACATATGCATATTCTATAGCATCACAATTCATATACATTGGTTTGTGAAAAATATTGTAGCTTGCATGATTCACTATTATGGTTAACAATGCTTCATACCTTTGAAGTCTCACACATAGTGACTCACATTATTTAAAATCCCATTACAATGGCTTGATATAGATCAAGTTGTTCAAGTTTAATGGCTCATAAAGCTTGGTTATCTTCCAACTTTCACTAGTTCTTTGGCACAAGAAACATAGGATCAACTATGATTACAGTGGTATCACTCCATATAGGTGGCGGCTTTACAATGTTATCACTTTTCAAGTGGTCCTAATATTGTAAGGTATGGCTTGTATTATTTTTATGAGGCTCGATCTGTATAGTTTGTTGACTAATTAAACATTGGCATCACTTAATTGTGGCATCATATTAGTGAATTTGCATCGCATGGTATACTACGTGGATTAGATCATTGATTAGTGATATGAAAGTGGGGCTCTTAGGTTTGTCATCTAATCTACAAGAACCTCTCCCACTCCCAAAGCTTGAATATTTTCCCAAGTCTTAATGATTAACCATTTGTGGAATTAACTATGTGCTTGAAAGTGTGGGTGTATGCTTGCATTTTTTTCAACTGATTATTTGTTTTAAAATATGTTGTTGTGTTCTAAGTTGAGGTGCTCAAACTGATATACAAATATACATAACAATAAATAAAGCAGCAGAGACAATGCAACAATAAAGCAGACACATGAACAACAATATTAATTTGGATTTCACCAACAACTCTTGGGCTACATCTCCGTGAACTCTAGTTAATTCAACTAGGCTCTCTAGGATTATG
Source organism: Pinus tabuliformis (assembly GCA_031772625.1). Lineage (NCBI taxonomy): Eukaryota > Viridiplantae > Streptophyta > Pinopsida > Pinales > Pinaceae > Pinus > Pinus tabuliformis. The sequence continues at coordinate 727,385,515 of CM062819.1, forward strand.
GTATTAGTCTTTTTTACAAGCTCTTGGCCCAACTCCTACTATTTTTACACAAAAATAGTGGGTTCAGACACCATTTAATCCCCTGGCTATTGAAGCTCTAGCTCTTGGCTCTAGTTCTTGGCTCTGGCTCTTTGGCTCTTGGTTCTGGATCTTTGCTCTAACTTTGGCTCTTTAGATCTAGCTCTGGCTCTTGGCTCTTACTCTAGCTCTTTGGCTCTTCGCACTTCACTCTGGCTTCTTTCTACCGTTTATAAGAAAAACAGTCCTCTTTGCTTTTCACCTGGCTTGAAGTGACCCCGTAGACTACTATTTTTCTTCTACACTGCCTCTTGGCTTCTGCGCTGCCTCTTTTGCCTTAGCTTCCTACTTTGGATTTAGCAAAAAAACCCAACAAAAATCGACAACTACTCAGCAACAACTCAGCCAACCCCTCTTTCTTTCACATTCATGCCTTAAAATCCAAATTAACGTTGTCTGTTAGTTTTCCCTTTCAGTCTCTCTGTCCACAGTCCGTTCAAATCCCATCTCTAAGCATTAGCAATCATTGCTAAACACCCTCAGGGATGAATGCCACCTATGTTATAACAAAAGGGTGCATCAATGCTTGAAATCCTTCTGAAACAATCATTCTATGTTAACACAGGAAAACACTGCAATACATGGAAAAATCTGCAGAAAGCATAGTTCCGGACTCCAAAGTTTGACAACTGCATCTTATTTTCCTATCGGGTCCACCCATGAGTCACTATCACATGTCACAATGCCTGCTCCATAGGTTTCCCTTTTGCATTTTTTTTAAAATACGTTAACAAATAGAAAATAACACAAATATGGTTTTGGGCGGATTTGAAATGTTATATATTTTCATTCCGGGACCCTTTCGGGTCTGGTTTACATCGCATTAGCGCTCCCTTTTGTATTTTGCTTAATAAACGAAATACATGAAAATACGTTAAGAATTCCATTGAATGGATTTCAAAATGTAGTAAATCTGCCGTATCACCCCATCGGGTCCGACCATCGCATTGCGTATTTAACATATAACGTATCAGTCGTGCTCCATGGTAATGTGCCAACGTGATATTGTGATGCGACAAGTCATAATCGTAGATCACGCAGGCCCGAGGCCTTTCCCATATGGCATCGTTTATGCCAATGCCAATTGCGATTCGCCGATAGCGACGATCGCGGTATTGCATCAGCCTGGTCCCATTGCATTTTATGCCTCCGATGTCCACTGATTGCCACCGCCAATTGCGATTGCCAATCGGATCTGGATCGTTGATTGGCCAGATCTGACGGCTCCTGTTCAACCTCCGATATGCCTTTTTCATTTTCTCATGTTTTTAGTTTCTTTTCTCAAAGAACAAGGGGAGCTTCTTTTCATGATAACTTCTTCATCTGATGTCCATTTTCGCCCATTCAAGTTGCATTGGATTCAAAATGAGAAGATCTTTCCAATGAGACTATTTCTGAAAACAGCCTACAACTTTCATTTTCCTCTGATTTACAAATGATTTGTGCCATTTAGCACCTTTTAATTCTTGCATGAAGTATTTTAAACTTAGAGGTTTATCCAAGATCCATTTTTGGATCACGCCTTCCCACTAAAATAACTTTTGGTCTCCAAAATACTGATATACTAATTTTAATAGTCAATGAGAGTGACTCACCCTCTTCTTTTAACCTCCCTACACTTTCCTTCGCATAGTGCCTCTGAACCAAAGTTTCTAACCAGTTCCCTTCTTGGTTGGGCTGGTCTTCTTGGGAAGAACTATCTTCCTCCTTGCCTTCCTCCAGAGCTTCTACTAAAATGGCCATAGAAGGTAGTTTGAGCTTCTTTTCCTTGATCATTGATCCAAGGTGGCTCAACGAATGTGAAGTTCATCTACTCCACAAAACTTTCATTTTCACCTGTTTGACAAGCTGCCAACAACAACTCCTAACAATAACAGGCATAGAAACATCAACTGGATGGACTAACTCCTGCTTCAACAAAAGAAACATATTTCACATTTTGTGAATGTTGAAAATGGCAACAAGAAATGCTAAAAATAGAAGTGCTAAAAATAGCACTGCTAAAAATAGCAATCGGGGTACCCGTGCTGGATTGGGAAACAAGGAATGAAAAATGGAAGTGTTAAAATTAGAATTTCTATTTTTAGAAGTTCAGGATGGATTCCTATTTTAGTCAGTCCCTGGACTAAACATAGGAAGTAAAATTTGAATTTGAACTCAACAGTTGTTTGAAAATAAATTAATTAATTCTCCATGAGTTAATTAGTTGTGGAAAATCAAACATGAAGTCTATGTGAGGACATGCAATAGTTTATCTATTAATTGAGGAATTTATCCATCAATTAAAGAGATCAGGATGAGCTCTAATTTGAGTTGTAACTAGTTGGCTCAGTTAATCGAGTCAAGTCCAGTTATAATTGATTTAAATAGTTTGTTTAAATTAAGTAAGTTCAATTATTTAATGCATGCATGCATATAATTGTTGCACTTTAGATAACTCAATATTCTCTCATGAATAACTCATGCATGCCAGTTCAAACAGAGACCCAGTTGAGATCAAAGAAGGGGCAATGTACTATCAGTTGGACAAAATATTTCCTATAAAGGAAGCTCATCCATGGAGAAGGATTTATCTCCTTCAAGACTGCCTAGTTCGATGAGAGGTTAGTGAGTGTGTGAAGAGGCCAATTGACATACGTGGCTACACTGGACCCCAATCAAAATTGTTCAAAGAAATAGCAGCCTTGGAGGGAAGACCAAAGGTTAGATAGAGGCCTTTGACTATCTATGAGCAGCAAAGGTAGTGCAAAGAGAGCAGGATATGTTTTGAGATGATTCTTTTTGTAACATTGGCTATATTTCCACTTGTATGATAATACAGAGTTGGGGTTTTAGGCTGAGGCTTTCCTAGGGTTATATCTTCTGTGTTATGTGTGATTGATTTCTTCTTATCAGTTATATGTGTTCAATTGATCTTGCTCAATTCGATTAAGCTTCCGCATAATTGTTTGTAGAAGTAGATAAAGTATTTTGCTTTAATATATTGCATTATCAGGTGATCTACAGGCGATAATTTCTATATGGTATCAGAGCAAAGGTGATCAAAGGAGAGAACAAGATACTGAGAGGAGATTTCAAAGTTGAGTTTTGGGCTGAGGGTTTGCAGAGAAGATCTAAAAATTTATGTACAAAATCTTCAGAAACAAATAGCAGATTTGGATTCCTTGCGGAAAAAGACCCAATTTCAAAAAATATTGGCTAAATCGGAGTTCAGATGAGGGAGATATCGCTGATTTAAAATCAACTCTTTTTTTCAGAAAATTTCATGACAGTGGGAAATATGAGACATATTGGTGTGCTAACCAAGAACCTGTATGCACTTGAGGTACAAGATCCATGCAAAACCTTGAGGAGCAAGACAAAGGTTATATGCTTGGTGGTTGAGAGGGAGAGTAAATTACCTCTCAACATGCAGTGCCATAAGAAGTCTCAGACAATTGTGGAGGAGCCACAATTGGTGAAGCAGCTTCAGGAGGTTGTAGAGAAACCACAACTGGGGAAGCCAAGAGGGGATAGAGTGGAGGCATCACTCATGCAGAGACCTCCAGTAGGGGAAAAATTCAAGCTAGGTGGGTAGAGGGATCATATGCAATCATACCTCCAGGTAGGAGGTGGGGCGATGTGGAGAGATTGTCCCAAGGAGGAGGGGCAGGATCCTTGAGGTACCCAACCTCTTTGATTTGACTTTGCTACAGGAGCCCCAATGAGGAGTAGTAGCACTGACTAATTGGGTAGAGACAGATATGGATGGAATGGTAGGTAGAGCTACAGTGCAAGATTCCCAGGACTGTGTAGAGCTAGTAGGCTGCAACAATGCAAGAGGCACAGGAGTGTTGCACCAGTGCAAGATGGCACAAAGAGGTGTGAAATGGTGTGAGATGCATGAAGTGTTGCAGTAGCTCAGATATCAGAGAGGGAGCACTTGTCAGCAGCAGGTAGCGCTTCAACATCAGAGTATGGTTCTAGCCCAATAGAGAAGTCAGTGGGGAGTTCTTTTTTGTTCTCAGAATTGCTGGAGTAACCACACTTGGTAGAAGTGTTGCATGGAGAACATTCCAGAGGTACAGGATCAAGTTCGAGTTGAAGCCTTTCTTGTTGAGAGGGAGTGTTGAAAATGGAAACAAGAAACACTAAAAATAGAAGAGCTAAAAATAGCAGTTTGGGTACTAGTGCTAGATTGGGCAACAGGGAATGAAAAATGGAAGTGCTAAAAATAGAATTGCTATTTTTAGTAGTTTAGGATGGATTCCTATTTTAGTCAGCCGCTGGACTAAAAATAGGAAGTAAAATTCGAATTTGAACTTAACAACTGTTTGAAAATAAATTAATTAATTATCCATGAGTTAATTAGTTGTGAAAAATCAAACATGAAGCCTATGTGAGGACATGCAACAATTTATCTACTAATTGAGGAATTTATCCATTAGTTAAAGAGATAAGGATGAGTTCTAATTTGAGTTGTAATTAGTTTGCTTAGTTAACTAAGTCAAGTCCAATTATAATTGATTTAAAGAGTTTGTTTAAATTAAGTAAGTTCAGTTAGATAATGCATGCTTGCATATAAGTGTTGCACTTCAGATAACTGAAGATTCTCTCATGAATAACTCATGCATGTCAGTTCAGACACAGACCTAGTAGAGATCAAATAAGGTACAATGTACTATCAGTTGCATGAAATATTTCCTATAAAGGAAGCTCATCCATCGAGAAGGATTTATCTCCTCTAGGACTATGTAATTGGTTCAGAGATTAGTGAGTGTGTGAAGAGGCCAATTCACACAAGTGGTTGCATTGGACCCCAATCAAAATTGTGCAAAGAAATAGGAGGCTTGGAGGGCAGACTAGATATTAGATAGAGGCCTTTCACTGTCTAGAGTAGCAGAGGTATTGCAGAGAGAGCATGATAGCTTTTGAGCTGATTCTTTTCATAATACTGGCTATATTTCCTCTTGTATGATAATACAGGGTTGGGGTTTTAGGCTGAGGCTTTCCCCAGGTTATATCTTCTATGTTATGTGTGATTGATTTCTTCTTTACAATTATATGTGTTCAATTGATTTTTCTCAATTTGATTAAGCTTCTGTATAATTGTTTGTAGAAGTAGATCAAGTATTTTGGTTTAGTATGTTGCATTATGAGGTGATCTACAGGTGGGAATTTCTACAGTGAATACCTCCATGTCTTAAATCTGCATACAAATGACGGACTAGACAAAATCCCAAAAAACATGCCTTTAAACAAATGACCCTTCAAGTCAAGCATGTAGAAAAAGACAATTAGGACTCTTTTTCAAAAGATGAAACTTTCATCATTATCCCCATTTGGAGACCAAGTTAACTTCTTCCAAGTCAACATGGCATCACATGCATGTCAAAGCAAGCAACCCTGCAAGTTAATTACACATACATGTTCAAAAACAAGGAAATCATCAACATCCCTGCATTCATGCATCTCAAGCTCATGCATGCATTTCACCTTTCAACTTTCACTTAAGCACAATGTACTCTTGAAGCTGTAATGAAATATAATGTAGATGCATCAATAGACATGCAATCTCAATTCAATAAGAACTCTAACCATTCCTTACCAATCCCTTTCAAAGGTACTATCTTTGTCTACACATGAGCATCATCATGTGAATCATTCTGAGATGCATCATTAATGGAATCTTCACTTCCATTTCTGCCATATTCTCTTTCCACTTTTTTCAGCTTTGGTGGAAGCATTATTGGATTCAGTGTCCAACATATTGCAGCAAGATGTCCTTGCTTATGGTAGTAAGTGCACTGCATGTGCATCCTCTTAACAACATGATTTGCCTTGTCCAATGGACCTTTAGCTTCTTGCTTCTTTTCCTTCTTCTTCTTCCTATATGTGGCCATTCTCTTCTAACATCTAGACACATTATGGTTATCCAAACCACAAAAGGAACATGCAACTCTTTCCTCATACTTATGTGGAAATTTATCATGCTTTGCTCAATCAAAAGGAAAATTTTTAGAACCAGATTTATACCTTTCTCTTTCACCTTTATTGCTTTCATGAGGAGTTGAAGCAAATGAGGAAGTGGCTCCCTTTGGAACACCATCAAACTCTTCAAGGCTATTGGAGTCTCCCCAACTCTTTGGCTCAAGTGCGTGCTTCTGAACACTTGCATCCTGCAACTGATGTTTCAAGATATTGTATTCCTCTTAGATACATCCTTCACAATTCTGAGGCAGAGGACATGAACTGAAACTCCTTCTTGGGGTTGTTTCAATGTCCTTCATGGCAGCTTTGGAACTCTGTCCACAAGCCTCTCCATAACCAAGACCCAAATACTTAGGCCATTCCTCAACCATTATTGGTTCAACAACACCTTTTGCATGCCTTCCCAAGCCTTTTCCTTCATAGCCCATCTTGGACATTAGCTTGAAACATATCCCTTTAGTATTTTTTTCAAAAGAACCAATACAAGCATTCTCAGAAGAATTTGAAGACAAACTAGAATGGTTTACCTCTTCTTCAAGCTGATACTTGAATAAGGCTTCTTGGGCAAAAAGGAGCTGTGTTTCCAACTCATGCATCCTCTTCAGGATCATATTTGCGATATGAAGTTTCCTCTCCATTTCCTACAGTCTGTCAGCAAGAAACTGCTTCTCTTCCTTCATGGAATTCAACTTCTTTCTAAGCATGTTGCTCTTCCTTCCATCCTCATACATTTCTCTCACGATATCCATCATGGTGGAAAAATATTGCTTCATGTCTTGATCGAAGAATTTTTTGAAGAGAGCAGAATTCGAGGACCCACTTGTAGAAGTTGTCATTATGCCAATGAAAAAAAAAAACTTCAACAAGATAGACAAAGAGCTTATTTAAGAAACCTTTTGCAATGAACCTCTTATGCTTTGGATTGCCTTGAGGTCCTTGGGATAGAAGAATGCCTTCATCCCCTCTCCCTATTTGTCCTTTCTGGACTGAGTTATCAACAAATTTCCCTTTACCTCTGCAAACTCAGCAAATAATCAGTCTGCAAACAAGAATATAATCAATCAGACAATCAATCCTTGATTGCCCAAACACCTTTCAGACAAGCAATCTCTGCTTTGTCAATCAAGCATTCTGATATAACCTTCTTAAAGGTGTGGTTAATCAATCTTAAGCTCTGATACCACCTGATCTGAAAATGGGTCTCTTAGGTTTCTTATCTAATCTACAAGAACCTCTCCTACTCCCAAAGCTTGAATATTTTCCCAAGTCTTAATGATTAACCATTTGCAGAATTAACTGTGTGCTTGAAAGTGTCGGTGTATGCTTGCATTTGTTTCAACATATTATTTGTTGTAAAATCTATTGTTGTGTTGTAAGTTGAGGTGCTCAAACTGAAATACAAATATACATAATAGTAAATAAAGTAGTAGAGACAATGTATCAATAAAGGAGACACATGAATAATAATATTAATTTGGAGTTCACCCACAACTCTTGGGCTATGTATTTGTGAGCTCTAGTTAATTCAACTAGGCTCTCTCGGATTATGGTATTAGTCTTTTTTACAAGCTCTTGGCCCAACTCCTGCTATTTTTACACAAAAACAGTGGGTTCAGACAGCATTTAATCCCTTGGATCTTGAAGATCTGGCTCTTGGCTCCGGCTCTTAGTCCCTTGGTTCTGGCTCTTAGCTTTGACTCTGGCTATTTGGCTCTGGTTTTGGCTCTTAGCTCTGACTCTTGCTCTTCGGCTCTAGCTCTTTGGCTCTTGGCTCTTGGCTCTGGATTCTTTCTGCCTTCTATCAGAAAAACAGTCCTCTTGGCTTTCCACTTGGCTTCAAGTGACCCCGTAGGTTGCTCTTTTGCTTCTGCGTTACCTCTTCGCTTTGCGCTGCCTCTTTTTCCTTAGCTTCCTGCTTTGGCTTCAGTAACAAAACCTAACAACAATCGAAAACTACTGAGCAATAAATCAGCCAACCCCTCTATCTTTGACATTCATGGTTTGAAAGCCAAATCGGCACTGTTTGTTGGTTTTCCCTTTTGGGCTCTCTGTCTTCTTGCCACCATCTATTCAAATGTCGTCTCTGAGTGTTAGCAATGATTGCTAAACTCCCTCAGGGCTAAATGCCACCTATGTTGTAACGGAAGGGTGCATCGACGCTTGAAATCCTTATGAAATAGTTGTTTTGTGTTAACACAGGAAAACACTGCAATACACAGAAAAATCTGTAGAAAGCACAGTTCTAGACTTCAAAGTTTCATAACTGTGCCTTATTTCTCTATCGGGTCCACTCGTGAGTTGCTATCCTGTGTCGTAGTGCCTTCTCCATAGGTTTCCCCTTCGTATTATTTTTAAAATACATTAACACATGGAAAATAACGCAAATATGGCTTTGGGCAGATTTGAATTGTTATATATTATCATTCTGAAACCCTTTCGAGTCCGGTTTACATCGCATTGGAACTCCCTTTTGTATGTCACTTAATTAAAAGAAATACACAAAAATGTGTTAAAAATGTCGTTGAACGGATTTCAAAATATATTAAATTTGACTTATTGCCCCATCGGGTCTAGCCATCGCATCGCATATATAACATAAAACATATCGGCCCTACTCCATGGTAATGTGCTAATGCTATATTGTGATGCAACATGTCATAATCGCAGATCACACAGGCCCGAGGTCTTTCCCATATAGCATGGTTTATGCTAGCACCGATTGCAATCTGCCAATATTGGCAATCGCGGTATCGCATCGGCATGGTCCCATCGCATTTTATGCCTCCAATGTCTGCCAACTACCACCGCTGATTGCGATTGTCAATCAGATCTGGACCATTGATCAGCCAAATCCAATGGCCCCTGTTCAACCTCCGATATGCCTTATTTCACTATTTTCTCATGTTTTTAGCCTATTTTCTCAAAGAACAAGGGGAGCTTCTTTTCATGATAAATTATTAATCTGAAGTCCGTTTTCGCCTATTCAAGTTGCATTAGATTCAAAATGAGAATATCTCTGCAATGAGACTATTTCTGAGATCTACTTGTGACTTTCATTTTCCTCTAATTTACAAATTATTTGTGCCATTTTCCACCTTTTACGTTTTGCATGAAGACTTTTAGGCTTAAAGGTTTATCCAGGATCTATTTTTGGATCAGTTAGTGGCTTTGTTTGACTTTTTTTGAACAATGGCATTGTTTTCTTCATGATTTTCACTTATTTTATCGGATGGCCTAGTGACACCATTATATAATTATGGCTTGGAATTTAGTTTCACACCTATAATTTGTTACACTTATTTGTAGCATGACTCTCACTCAGTGGCACTTTGACATAGCATTAATTTATCTATTATGGATCAAGCCTCTACCTATGGTTAGTCTCGATCTATCCACTGTGGCTGTTATATTGAGTGGATGGCCTTACACTTATGATAAATGGTCACATTTTTATGGACACTACAAGGAAAGTATTTTCTTTTGGAGGATTTTGGTGAGACCCCTATAAAAATAACCCAAAAATATGTTTGTAGCAGAGGTCACTTTGGGAGGTGGGTGGGTGGATGTTTTAGTGGATTTTTCTTTGATGATGTCTCTAAATTATTCAACTTTGCTAGCTCTTTACCCTCCATACAAGCACACGAGTTGCATATAACACGGCGCAGGGTGAAATTTGTTTTTTCTGAAAAATAAAAAACCAAAAATTACTAGTTCTTGAATATTCTCTTCGACTATACTAATCCTTCTTATAGTAAAACATCCTAGCATTATTTGGCAATGATTTGCTTGTGTGGTAAACATATAACAATGCTATGGGCATCTTATAAAGTGTATTAATAGATGATATTTAAATTCTAAAAAATTATTGGTGCTATTGTAAAACCATAGCACCGGCGAATTACAAGTAGCATAAATACATAGGGAATTTGAATAAAGCACCATGATAGTTATAATTAAAAAAAACATGGTTCTTTTGTGTATATCCTACCTGAGTGTGCTTTGCAAAATGCACCGAAGGAGGGTTAAATAAAAAAAAAAAACTCCTAGCTGTAATTTTCATTTTAACCATAGATAGTGCGGGAGAGATTTGAATCACCCTTGCCACTCTTGGAACATGAAAGCACTCTGATGCTAGTGGTTCTCTTGGTCACCGCCTTTTCTTACCGTGGTAATTTTTTGAGTTTCCATTTTTTTCAAATGGTGCACGAAAAATTATTTTTCTCCATTACTTGCCCACAATGCCTCCTCAATGACCAAATGCCCAGATAACGTCTATGTTTCTTTCTAATTTAATTTTTTAGTAGTTTAGAATTTAAAATTAACTTGAATTATTATTTTTTATAAAGAAAATCTAGATACGTGTTGCACTCGATATGTTCGGCTTGTGCAAAGAGTGATGCAATGAGTAAATTTATAGGGTGCACCATGTTTCAATGTGTGAACATAACATTCAACTATTGTGGTATTGTGTTTTGTAAATAGAAATGAATTGGGAAATACGTGACAAATTATATGCTAGTGCATCACTCCTATTGTGTCTATATCTACCAAAAACACCACAAATAAATATTTAAAATATTCCTATAGTTGAGTGCATTCGATAGCTTGAACGTACCATACCAGTGCCAACATGTTATATGTGCACACTCACATACAATTAATTCACACCACTGTCAAAGGTTAAATTTATGAAACACCCTCGGTGTATCATACTTATGTGTGAACCATTATTGGTGTGATTATAGTTGAAAGTGCACTCAGTCGATGCTTTACTGTGTTTTTAGTGCACGGGTAATTTATTTATTTTTAATTGAATGTTATGTTTCCATAGTTATAAATACATGTCTGATTTAACAAAAAAATTATATTTTATATATGAGGTTGATTTGTTTTATATTTCAATCATGTAGTAGAGACATTAGTAGAGGGAGCATCAATAGGAGAAGGAGTAGTAGGTAGACCCATACAATATGGTTTGACCATTGTAGCTCGGAGAGAGGGAGAGGAGATTATACCCTCATCCTATTATTGTAGAGAGCCGAACGCTCTTGATGAATGTAGGATTCCTCAAGTACTACGAGAAGGGTACATCCCTTAAGGCGCACTTTTTCTTATTGGCACATTTTCTCTGCTCTTAAAGTATCCAAGGGAAAGATCTTCGTGTTGGTCCTAAGTTGTGGTATAGGCCCATTGAGGAGGACATATACGTTATCAGTGGATTGTACATGGGAGGGGAGGATTTTCCCCAATTCCCTAATGTCCCCCATGGTTTTCCAACTGTGACTCATCTTGCATAAACTTAGGGATATTTTGGGCCTTATGCAGTACATCCATCAAAATTTCAAGGTCTATGGTGCACAACTATAAATTTCCTGTTTTACTACAGAGGAGGTTAGGTGCCTCTCATTATTAGACAACCCCATTGCACATTCTTCTAGGGATGGGAACCACCTTAAATTCCCTCTTTGTTATTATGTTGATTCTTTGATTTAGGTGCCACATTGCATCATACAGTCTACCATTTTTCAAGACAGTTTTACACAACATTAGATAGATTTCATGCATTATTGAGATAGGGTAGGGAGACCTTCCCAATCTCTTCTAATATTTTTTGTTTATTTTTGGATAAGTTTTGAGGATTGAATGCATATGTGTGGGGATATGATACCTGAGAGACGTATGTCAGAGTTTATGGCCAGGATTTCGACCTAGGAACTGACACTACTCGTCAGTGTGGATGACCATGTTTTTGTCATGTCAGCATATCTGTACATGGGGATTGATTCTTAAAGTTGTCCCAACATCTTCTTCACAATGGTTAAGCCTCAATATCATAGAGTTAATATTAATGTTTCCTTTAAACTAATCTAGTTTCATTTTCTTGTTTTAATCAATTAGAATACAATTTGTTCTAGCACAATTTTTAAATTTTTTTATTACATTATTTAATGAAATTGTCTGATTATTTGTGTGTACTATATATTTTGTAGACATCATCTCATATGATGGGGACATGCCTCCTCTTCCACTGCTAGATGGAGGATATGAGGAGATGAGCAAGGCCCAAGAGAGTGAGAAAATTCCCTAGGGGTGCATGGGCATCTGAGGGGAGAGTATTGTTATCCAATTTCAGATGGACTACTATGATATATCAGTGAGATTTTTGGTTCAACAAGGAATCCTCCATGTGACGCATCAAGATATCAGTCTAGATTTGATGTCCATGGATCTCTATAGAGATTCTCCATGGAATTTGATGTCTCTTATGCATCATGCCATTAGATCTAGTACTTTACTCGCAATGATGATGGTTGCAAGGCATCATGCAACAACACATCCATCAATGAAGGTGGTCATGATGATGATGAGGGTGATGAAGGTGATCATGATGATGAGGGTGATGATCATGATCACGGTGATGATGATGCTTTTGGTGGAGCCATCCCATCAAATCATGGCTTTTAGTTTGTTGGTGATCCTTTCGGTAGTACACCTACTCATTAGTCATCTACTGATCAACCACCTTCTCGTGTCATATGTTTCTTCTGATAGAGAAGACTCACCACATTCTCCTACATAACATCCACCTTCGAATATAGACTAGCCACCTCTTAGTCTTCCACCACAGTTGAGTTTGGTAGATGTACTTGGTCAAGTAGTAGTTGACAATCCATTATTCTCTACTACAAACCAGGCTGCAGGCACTACTACATCTATTGTATCAGATATTTGATTGCGATTGTTTGACTTCATGATGTAGTTATTTGACTTTATATCTATATATATATATATATATATATATATATATATATATATATATATATATATATATATATATATATATATATATAGATAGATAGATAGATATATTGATGATATTAAATTACAATCTCTGTGTTTTGTTAGATGTGATCACAATTAGATTATTAGACTTGTATGCTAGATAATGATACTTATATGTGCTACTAAAAGTGTATATAATTAGGTGATGGTAGTGAATTCAAATGTGTATATTACATGGTGTGTATATTTGTTCAATGATTATCACCATGGTGTTTATTTTTATGAAATAATGCTTATTATAGATTATGAATTGGTGAATATAGATATATATATTTGAAATTCAAATATCTTATTTATAATTCACATTTTCTATATTAAAATGCTAAAATATGCCCTGTCATATTTTTTTCATGTATGTATACATTTAATTATTTTTATTATTAATATTTTCTAAAATATTACATATCAAATCCATATTAAAGATTCAAAATTTTACAAATGTTCCTTATACATTAAATTAGAAAGAAACTATTAATGGAATAATAATTCTCTCAACCTTTCTCACTAAAGAGAAAAAAAACCAATTTAAATTACTTTCTTTTCTATATATAAAGTATCTATAAAATTATGTCATTTAATATGGACATTGAAACATTTTACTTATAATTGTGAGTAACATATTTTCCCTACAAATATACTTTTGTTTTAAATATCACACATAAATAAAAAATAGAAAGAATTACACAGAATGTAATATCAATAATACTATTTCTTGTCATGTGAAAGAATTACATTTTTCCTTCTAGTAAAAAACAAATTATATTCTTTTACTCAATACATTTCCTCACACTAAAACCATTTTTTTAAAAATTTAATTTAATTTAATTAATTAATTAATTAATTAATTAATTAATATATATATATATATATATATATATATATATATATATATATATATATATATATATATATATATATATTTATTTATTTATTTTTTTCTGTTACACTATACCTCTATATAAAGTTATATGAGATTAAGGTGTAAATAGAAGTACAATAATAATGGCCAACATTAATTTCCTTTCTTATTGCTATTTTTTTTGTTAATTTCAATTATTAGTTTACTATTTTTAAATGTAACGTTGTGTGACAACATCTCTCTCATATTTAGTTGTAGAGCACCTCTCAATGCAAATAATTTAGATTTAATACAACTCAATATATATATATATCTATATATATCTATATATATATATATATATATATATATATATATCGTTTTATTACTAAAGTTTAATAATTATAGCAACTCCTACTAATTTAAATTAAAAATTTCTCTCTCTAAAGATGGGGATAAAGAAATGTAAAATAAAGCATGTGATTAAGTTACTTGTATTTGAGGATTTTCTCTCTCGGAAGTTCCCCCTTAAAGAGGCAAGTGCTTTTTTCTAGTAATAAAGATATAACATTTTGTTGTTATTTTGATTCTTTATTTGCTATTGAACTATTTTAAATTTACCTATTTTTAATAATAAATATGAGTTAAATAATAAAAAATAAATTTTCACAATATTTTCATTAAAATTCATGTTTTTCACATTTCTCCAAGCTAGTATTACATCATGTTCATAATGATAAATTCATGTCTATTTTAAAGAATTTAATTACAAATGCATAAAAAATAAATATTTATTTTAGATAATATAGACACGTAACAAAAACACATCACCAAGTCTATTTTAAACTCAAACAAATACCTCTTAATCGCCATCATAAATGTGGTGTGCTAAGTATGTTATGCTCACACCGGTGCCATCATATTTACCCAAAGCACCACCTAAAAAAACATTTAAAAATATATCTATATATATTGGCGCGTTCAATAATGTGAATGTTTCATCCCGGTTCAAAAATTGTATGAGTGTGCACCATCTATATGTGTGACGCATTGTTATGAACATTTAAATTTGTGAACCAAAAGTGGTGCGTCTAGGTATGTGTGCACCATCTATGGTGCGGTTGTGTTTTACACAGTACCAAAGTCGGTCCATCATTGTGTTTTTAGTGAATCGATAATGTTTTTTTAAGTGAAGTTTATTTTTTCATATTAATAAATGCATTTTTCATTAATTAAAAAAATCGTATTTTATATATGAGGCTGATGTATTTTATATATCAATGATATAGTAGAGATGTCGTAGAGGGAACAACAACAATTAGAAATACTTAATAAAATAATGAAAACAAAAAATACAAGAATAGTATAAATGATAAAATAACACAAGTACATATCACTCTCCATTGTCATCACCTTCATTATCTTCCTTAGTGCTTAGAATGATAACACTGTTGTTCCCAAAAATATGTTTTTATCTAGGGTCATCTCTTAATAGGAACCACTAATCCCTATCTAAGACATCTCAGTAAAAAAGAACTTGGTTGCAGTGTTTTGGGAAAAAATAAGGTTGCCTATATTCATGCCACATCTTTCTAGAGTAGATATATATCAACCCATTATAATGATCTTCCTTTACATTATTCTAACCAAATGTTTCCGACCACTTGAACCCAAAAAATAACACCTTTGAATGAAGAGAAGTCCACTTGAACTACCTCTTGTATATTTCCAACATAAACTAATGTCCCCTTCATTATGTTTTGATTACGGTGGTTAACAAAACTAGATTGGTTGAATTCCACTTCCACTCCATAGCCTTGTGTCATGCATCAATGATCAACATCCTCCATCCAAAAGTAATGTCCTTATATCCACATAGATGGGAACAAATGCACCTATAAAAAAGTGAAAAAATCATAGTGTCATGTGTCTAATAACGCGAACATAATTAAAAGTATAAAATATATTTATGTTATAATTCAAAGGCATAATATAAAGCTAAAATTATAGATAAATGGATTATAATCACAAGGCTGCTACACCCAACCCCTATGTTTAGCTCATCCTTTTTAGTATGCAGGTAGTGATGAAATACACTGTATTTCTCTCTGACTCATTCAAGAACCAAGAAAGGGCATGAAATTGAAAATTTTTAATTTAAATGAATAGGATAAGCCACACTTGTACCATTCAAGCATTTGAATTATTTCATGTCACTCTCCAATTTCCTCCTCTTCTCTTCGTACAATGCGACCCATGGTTTTGTTGGTTCCATATTGTCAAGAATGAATTTGTTGATGGCTTCAATGTTTGAATTCACTGATGAAATAAAACCAACATATATATATATATATATATATATATATATATATATATATATATATATATATATATAGAGAGAGAGAGAGAGAGAGAGAGAGAGAGAGAGAGTATGCATGACATCAAAATATGCATTAATATAAAGTTCAGTGTGAATATTTATTATGTAGTCATCTGACAAATGATAACCTTGTCCTTACTCTTTATCATGCACCTCTTTCCATTTTTTTCGAGAATCCCCCCTTCTCTTTTGTCTTCATCCCTTTCATCATTCCAAATCACCACACCTGGTGTTTTATTGATCTGCTTTATGTACTCACAAGCATAATAGAAAGGATCATATGATATATATCCCTCTACCATAGACCCCTCAGTATTTTCCCTTTGTCGACCAAAACTTTTCAATTTCTTCATGTACCTCTCTAAGAAGAACATCCAATGAAAAGAAATGACCCCAAATAATTCAACCTCATCTACTAGGTGAAATATAAGATTAGGATACAAGTCCATGAAACTCATTGGAGTTCCTTCTCAAACATAAAAATAATATTAGCTATCTCTTGATGCCACCGTGGAATGCTAGCCATACAAATCTCCTTTGAAGTGATCCAACATACA
Source organism: Pinus tabuliformis (assembly GCA_031772625.1). Taxonomy (NCBI): domain Eukaryota; kingdom Viridiplantae; phylum Streptophyta; class Pinopsida; order Pinales; family Pinaceae; genus Pinus; species Pinus tabuliformis. Next base: position 727,402,181 of record CM062819.1, read on the forward strand.
AATGAAAATAATTTAGATATGGCACATCCTAGGTATTTGTGGAATTCATGGTTCACACACTCACACACGAGACTAGGATATTGACACTACATAATAAATGGTACATTAAACACAAATTAATTATCAAATATCCCATTACATAAAAATAGGAAAATATAATAAAATCATGCTTTTGACATACATACTCTTAGAAGGTTCAAATATTCATGTGATTTCAACCTCAACAAATGATCATCCATGGGGAAACAACATTGTAGTTAAGAGTGATATAAATAGGGCACCCTCACACTCATTATAACTTCCTTGTTAAAAGAATGATCATATTTCTTTAAAATCCATGGGACATCACCTTCTTTGAAAGACCAACAAGGGCCAACCTCTTGTCTACTTTCCTATGTTGGCCAATGTTTCTTTTAAGATTTTGAAGAAATAAGATATCACCTAACAACGAATTTGTCACTTTATTTTGATGGTATGTGCCTCCATAAATAAGATTAAACATTTTTAAATATATGCATGTGATCTAGCAATTGGGAAATATAAATATGCTCCCAATATGGGAGATCAAAAAAGAGAAATTCCATTTTCATCCCAATGGGAAATTTTTCAACATAAGTGTGGAAGAAATCTAGATTATCAAACATAGGATCCCCATTTGATTCAAACATTTCTTCAAAATATTTCTCCTTCTCTATCTCATATGTTGTAATCCATCTAACTATTGTCATTATTGCAAGCCTTTAGATTCTCAATCATTTACAATTGAAAGAAGATGTTTCTCTTCTGTAAGGGATTTCTTTTGAGAGGAATACCGTGGAGGAGCCAGACACGAGGGAAAATAATTAGCATGACTTTCTCCGTCAGATCATGGCATGTCCATAGCCTTTAGAGAAGGTGCACAATATTTACATCCATAATCCCCTTTTTTTACAAGACATGTGAAATTATTGTGTACAAGTACATGTTAGTTACCATGAAGATATGAATAATATCAATGAATTAAATTAATATGCAAAACAATATTGTTACTAAACAAGTATAATACAATGTAATTTACCATAGCAAACTCCTAAGCCTCGAAAATCATGTATTTTGTAAGCACATATTCCTTACAACATAAAACACCTCTCTCTTGTGATGGGTATTGATACATACTGTGCATGTACACCTTCCCATAATTCTTTAAATTCATCTACCAATGGTTATAAATAGAAATCCATATTCTTCACTTATATTCTACTAGGGACTCTGCGATCTAACATAAGATGTTCATTCTTCAAAGACAACCATGGTGGCATATATTTATCGATCACTACTAGAGGCTAAACAAAATAGTGGGTCTTTTGCACAAAATATGGGTTGACGCCATCCATGGCTATGATGAGACATAGAATTTGTACTTCATCCTTCAATTTTTCAGGCCATGTATCCTCTAGATTCTTCATCGATATTGAGTCAGTTGGGATTCAAATAACTCGTGAATCACTTTTGTGTGAGGTATGTCATCCCTGTTAGAGTCGGTTTGGTCAGCCCTCCGTCAAAGATCAAAACTCTTTGTGCATTTCAATTTTAGGTGTCTCGCTCCATTCACCCAGCTGCATTTCACTAAGGACATGCCATGATCTGACGGAGAAAGTCATGCTAATTATTTTCCCTCGTGTCTGGCTCCTGTTGGCTCAGGTCTTTCTCCATAATCACTGAAGTTCATGACAGTCAAGGTCTGGTCCTATTATAGGACAAAGTCATTTTTATGTTTGGGTCTAGGAATTCATCAATTTGGTCTTTGAAAACATGTCCAGAACAAGCCATGCAGGCCAGAGGGAGGCCTTACACAGCTACGGTTCAGAAAGCTTCATCATCACCTCAAGAGGCATCGACTCTTCTTCAAAATTTGTTTTGAAGAAAAGTCAAACAAAGTCAATTATGAAAAAAATTTCCAAAAAATCACCAGTTGACTTTTCAGAGGAAGCTATGATTTACATGGCCAAATGCTCTGTCGTACAGTCCCTGCAAAGAGGTGCCAAAAATTTCATCATTTGAGCCCAACTGTCAAAGGGAAAGCAAAAATCAGTGTGTTGGAAGGTCAATGAAAAAGTGCAAAACTCAACATTAGAAAAGGGGGTTTTCAAAGAGGAAAAAATCAAACCCATCTCCTCCAAGGCTATAAATACATGTTTTTCCCCAAATTAAAGCCATTGTGCTCTTGCAAGCTTTGGAGAGACATTGCAAAAGTGAGAAAGCAAAATTGTGAGCGATGACTGAATGAGAGTTGGATTTTGAGGGCGCCACGCATACACCAAGGAGCGTGGCGCACACGCAACTAGCCCATAGTGGGAAATTTGCAAGGGCGCGATGCACACCCAGCGCGGGATGCACTGGGCTTGGCGCGCGACGCACACAGCCAGGGGCATAAAAGCATTGCAAATCATTTCGAATCTCGGTGAAGGCTAGAAAATCAAGAGGTAGGCCCAGCTGACACCTCTTCTCTCTCAAATTTTTCAATGATTTGGTGTGCATAAGACGTTTAAATGGTACCCCAAAAGTACAAGGTCGACCACGAAAAAATCATCAAGAAAAACGATAGATGAGGTTACAAGATTGTGACGATGCCACCAAGGTCGACCATGAAAAAATCATCAAGAAAAACGATAGATGAGGTTACAAGATTGTGACGATGCCACCAAGGTTTCACTTCACTCCATTTGGCCCCTCACCCCTCATATTTCTCATCTCCCCTTCAACACTTTTCCTAAGAAACCCACCTTAAATCCACCTCTAAAACCCTCCCCCTATTCTTCCTAGCAAGTCAGGGAAACTTTGGCAATGCGCGGCGTACACACGAGGAGGCGCGGCGCACCCAGAGCGCGCGGCGCACTGGGAGCCCGGCCGCAATGTAAAATTGCCACTGGTGCAGCACACTCAGAGCACATGGCGCACTGGGCAGTGTGCGCGGTGCACAAAGATATGAAGCCCAAAAAACAATAAATTTGCCTAAAAGCTTTGGATGCTCATCAAATTTGAAAAGATAGGAAACCTACATATACTCTCGCATTTAACTTGGAAAGTGTAAGATGGTTTAAGAGTATGAATCAAATGCAAAATTCTTGATAAAGCCAACAAAAGAAGACATAAAGAAAACATGGTCCTAAGGTTTCTCTACAGTGACAGTGCTACCAGGGTATTCTCCTACCCTACCCCATCAATACTATACCCAAAACACTCCCAAATTCCTGATAAATCTCTCCCTTTATCCCCTATTCCCATTTCATCATTCCTCTCCTAATACTCCTTGTTTTATTGTCCCCTTGGTGACAGATTTTCAGAGCATCTACCGGTTCCACTGGATTCAGAGGGAAGCATAAAACTCAGGGTACAAACAACAGTAATGGCATCAGAAGTTTCATCAGAGTATGAGGAGGGGACCCACAGTGACACATCTTCAGGAGAAAGGGCCCATAGGAGACATCACCGGAGTGGCAAACATCTTAGAGATGAGCCAATCAACCTCACTGAGTTGCAGTCATGCCCTCTTGCCATGTCTTGTTTCCAGCACTTGGCATGTTATGAATTTTGTCAAAGGGTGGCAAATGTCAGAGTCCATCATGAGTTGGCCCAACTTTTTGCACTTCATCTACAGGGAGGTCGATCTATCCTGGCTGGGGACACTTTCACCTTGACACCGGAAACCATATCAGTGGCAACAGGAATACCAAACATTGGGGAACAGTGGCATAAGAAAAAGAAGGTGGAGAGGCATCATTATGAGCCTTACATCAAGAACAGCTATTTGAGCCAGCTCACCAGAGTTTTTCCATTTAGATTTTTGAGGGATGAGTATGCCCCGCTCATGAGGTTGATCATGAAATATTTCAGTTGTGAGGGAAGGTTTTCCCGCCTCTAGTCCTATCACATCAGGTTGCTCATGCAATTTACCAGGGTGCGGATGATGAGCCTCCCATTTTTCATTTGCGGGAACATAGAGAGGATGAAGTATTTCATGCAGCACAAGACCCCTCGACAGCAGCTAAACAGTGTCTATCATTTTTCTCTCATCCAGATTTTGGTGGACCATCAGTTGGGATTGCAGGGTATTGCTTGGGAGGACTTCATCTCCCGTGATTTCTTCAGTGCTCCACCGGTGGTATCAGAGGCAGAGCATGAGGTGGGGGGTCCTTCATGTCAATTTGAGCGCCATGAGATTGCCACCATGCCTGTATACATCACATACCAGAAGGGCAGTAGACCGTTGTTTGCAGCAGCAAAGCGAGTGTTATCTCCACCCGGGGCGGAAGGGGCCTCGCTTCCGACATCAGAAACATAGGAGCAAGGTAAGGGCAAGGAGCAAGTGCAGGAGGAAGGGCCATCATGTGAGCGAGAGACCGAGTTTGTTCTCCTCCAGGATGATGAGACAGATGCAGAACCAACAAATACAGAGCTTATAGAGATCATCCGGGAGCAGCAATCAGAGATTGAAGACTTGTCCATTGATTTAGAAAGGGCCAAGTGGAACATGAACTACCTGGAGCAGAGAAACAAATAGCTTGAGGACAAACAGACGATCATGGAGTTGCAGAACATCCGTGAGCATCACCAAGCTGCTTAGAGAAGAAGGGTTGTGCTCACTTCTTTGGAGCAAGCAGTCAATGAGGATAGGGAGGCCAACCTTGAGAGGGTCAACATGCATTTGGAGAGGCTACTGGATAAATCTGACCGAAACCTTACTCTATTGAGACACATGGCTTTCCATTACAGCGTGCGAAACATGACTGCACAGGCCCGGATAAGGAGTTTAAAAGCAAAATTGAGGAAAGCAACAAGAAGGGTAAAACGGGCAAAAGGGAAAGATAGGCTTAGAATCTTGGATGAGGCTTCATTGGCTCAACATGGCACCCCATAGAGAACTTTGAGCCCAAATCTCAAAAAATTTGGGAAATTTTTGGTCACAGGGAAATTTTTTGGACAAAAAAACAGGGATTTTCTCCCTGTGCGTCACGCCACAAGCCCGACGCTAAAATTATAGGGCTCCAAACGAGAAACGACTTGCAGATTTGGATTCAACATCGAAAATTACAACTACTAGTGTCCGGGAAAGATATTTGGGCAAGATCTGGGTCTCCGAAAGGTCAAAAAACACCCAAAAATGGCCTCTCTGCCACTCTTTTGACACACAGAAAGTAGTCTTGGGAGAATGAAGATTTGGAGGGGAAAATGAGCACCAAATTCAAAAATTCCAGTGGGGTTATAAAGTAGACAGGACAGAGTTTCTAACAAGTCTACTTTGGCACATTTTAGACACTTGCAAGTGCCCCAAAATAGGTCCCAAAGTAGCGCGATGCACAAAAAAATGGCGTGGCACACAGAGGAAAAAATTGCCAATTTGCTTTCGTTTCGCGAAATTTCGGGTCGCAACTTCTCCAAGTGGGCCTGGTCATCTACACTTCGGTTTTTTGGCACCAAGGACGGCATTTAAAGATTTTTTTCTCCAGAAGGGCTTCTATCCAAGTGGCGAAGGAAGGCAAACGGTCACCCAAAGCTAAATGTCATGTTTGCAACGCTACACCTGTAGCTGATGGTTGGCTCTCCATCTCCATTTCGCAATGATTCGAGTAACTCCCCAACCCTTAGTCATTCTATCTCTTCCTCACACATTCTATATATTGTATGCAAGTTATTTGCAAAGGGTTGGCTTGTAACTTCTGGGAGACTGTGGGAAATAAACTCTGTTTCTTCACTGTACATTTTTGACAGAGAATTAACGAAGGCAGCGACTTTGTTTCATGAGATTCTTGTGGTTGTGAGTGTAGAAAATGTATTTCTTATGCATTCATATGTATTTAGTTATGTTTCATAATTCATTTCATGCTCATTCCAGTGAAATTTTCTGAGTGAGATTACGTAGAATCCAATTTTTATTGCTCTGCCTGTGGGAAAATGTCATGTTTCAGTGTTATTCTTTTGTTGAAAAGGATTCATGTCACTATGCCCTTTTTACTTTCTTCAGCAATCTATTCATGTCGTGGTACCTCAAATTAAATTGTTACATTTTCTGCCTACCTTGCCTCACGGAATAATCTGTGCCTTCATATTCAATTCTCTGCTCTTTTGCTGAGTGCCGGTCCCATAACATCCCAGAAGCTTGGTCATTTCATAAAACTATTTCCAGAATCCCTATTCACTTACTAGCCTAAGGTAAACATGCATTGTAAGTCATCTCAGACCATCTTCGATCATTTATTCACTGAGCGTGACTCGGAGAGAGCCCTCTCCTGCTTTGGTAGAGCTATCTACCAGTCTAAGCGTGGTTTGTGGTTACCCTAATTTTTGCCTTCCTTTCAGCCTAAGGTAGATTAACGTGCTAACATAGTGGCGACTCCACTGGGGACAAGTTGAAAATAAAATCCCCTTGTTTCATAATAACTAGGCTTCTGGATGATGATCTTAGGATTGGAAAGGCTGAGTAAGTTGGTTGTGTCTCGTAATTTCTCTAAATAGCACGCTGGCTTCGAGGCAATATACCAAAGAAAATCCCGACCCAGACCCTCCTCATATTTACGAAAACCCCAATTTGATCCCAAGACTCCTTCATCAAGAAAGCACCATAACTCCCGTGTTCAAATCCCATTCATGTCCCGACATTTTTGAGTATCTTCAAGAGCTTGAGTTTGACGAACGATTTGAAATATCTTTGTTTGAGTCTAAATCTAAAAGGGTTGTTGACTATACCGTCCCCAATCCACAATTTCTTGTAGACCTTGAAACAGAAAGAGCCAATAGATTAATTGATAATTACATTGCAACACAACCCGAAACTCCAATTGCAAGCCCCTTGCAAACTGTGCACACTCCTCCAACACCTCCAAGGCCAAATCCACTGAGAATGACGGTTGCCCGTTTAGCACCCCTTGTTCTGCCCCAAGTCCTAGATGACATGCCACATGATTATCAAAGTAAAATCCTATTTTTTGATGGCATCCTAACAGCATTACTGCTCAGCAACATATAGACAAAATGGCAGAATTCTATGAACTTCATGAGATCGATGCGGAGAACGTCGCAATGAGGCTCTTTGTACAAACATTTATAGGTGATGTGAGGAAATGGTTCAGAGGTTTGACAGCTGCAAGTATCACTACCTTGGCTAAACTACAAAGACAATTTTTGAACCGGTGGGAAGTGAAAAAGAATCCCCTTCAAATTCTGGCCGAATATGAACAAATCAAACGGAATGCCGGTGAGTCGGTCCAAGATTATTGTGTTAGATTTAATGCAGTCTACAACGAAATTCCAGACCATCTAAAGCCACCTGTGGGACTAGCGATGATGAAGTTTCCAGATGGTTTTGATGCTGACATGGCGTACCAATTAAGAGAGAGAGAACCGGCTACAATGGAAGACATGCAGAAAATTGCAGTCAGCGTTGAGGCAAATCTGCTGTCCAAAAGTGCTAGAGAAAAAGCAAAGAAGAAAACCACTATGAAAGAAGAATCTTCTTCAATGGATTAGCTTCTAAAAAAGGTAGAGCATATGCTTGAAAGGGTAAAACTTGACAAGCCAGAGTCACAAGTTACGAATCCTAACTTTCGTGGCCAACAGCAGCCACAATATAGAATAAGACAAAGAGATTAGCGAACTCAAGAGCTGACAGCACAATCGTCGGTACAAACACCTTTGCAGCAGAATTTTGTGCATGGACCAGAGTCAGATGAGTACGGGAATGTAATAGGCGAAGAAAACCATCTCTTTACTCCAGATGAGCTACCTACTTACATCACCGAAGAGGAAGAATGTGCAGTGAATTCAGCTGCACACCAGGACACTAATTTTATTCTAGCAAGCGACACCATGTTGGAAGAAGAATCAGAAGAATATCAAAGGGGGTATATGAATACTCTGTCCGCACAACAGCAGCGATATTCTCTTAGAAACAGAGATGTGTCGGCCAAACCAATTCAGAAAAATAAGGAAGGTGAAATAACAAAAAATTATTCATCAGCTACACAAAGAAAAGGAAAGGAGGCGGTTGGTCCAGAGAGCAGCAAATCAAAACCAGTAGAACAATCACAACAACCAGCCACATCAAAAGAAAAGGAAAGGAAAGAGATCCCAGTCAAAGAGGTAGAAAGAACTCCCGCTTTTAGCCTAGAGAATGAGATTTCTAAGTTAAAGGTATCCATCCCTTTGACTGAAATAATGAAGAACAACAGTTATAGAGGACAGATTTCTAAAATGTTGAATTTGGACCCAATGTCCGACATGGTAAATGTAGAAGATGATCAGCCTGAAATGATTTTTGGACTAGCAACAAATGGTGAGTCTCCTGATAGCGATATGCCACTCTTCTATATCAGTTTACGATTGCATGATTTTGTGTTACACAATGCCATGTTCGATTCCGAAGCTTCTCACAATCTCATGCCCAAGGCTATCATGGATAAGCTTGGTCTGGACATCACCCGCCAATATCATGATCTCTATTCATTCGATTCCAGCAGAGTAAGGTGTATAGGACTCATCAAAGACTTAGTTGTGAGTTTGGATCAGCTTCCTATGAAAAATGTTTTGATGGATGTGGTGGTAGCAGATATTCCTCCAAGGTTTGGCATGCTTCTTTCCAGGTCTTGGGTAGCGAAATTGAAAGGGACACTACAGCTGGATTTCTCCTATGCAACAATCTCGGTGTTTGGACAAATGTGGAAGTTATATCAGGAACAAAAAATGAAATATATGATCACAAGCAAGGAGAAACCTATGAATCATCCTATCAACTATGTACATACAGACTTGGATTCTTTTGTTCTGTTTTCAGATAGTTTAAATGAGATAGATAGTCAGATAGTAGAAGCAGACGACATACCGAAAATAGCAAAAAATTTTAGAGAAATTTTGAAGAAAGAAAGACAAGAAAAGCAGGAAAACGCTGGGCAATCAGCTGAAAGTGATGGACAACAAGTAGACAAGGCACGACAAACAGATTTCCAGCACTTACAAGAGGAGGAAGAAGGCTTGTGGACCATGGATTTCGATGGAGCAGTAGGGAATGATGGTGCTGGTATTGGAATTTGCGTACGCAGTCCTTTCGCTGCCCCAAACAAAGTGCCTAGCAGCGTGAGAGTTTTCTCTTACAAGCTAGCCTTTGAGTGTTCAAATAATGAAGCTAAGTATGAAGCTCTGATTGCTGGCCTGAAGATTCTTAGAAATCTGAATGCAAAGAGGATTTCGATATATGACGACTCCAAGTTGCTAATAAAACAGGTCAGAGGTGAGTATTAAGCAAAATATCCTAGGATGCAGGCCTATCATAATGCATTTTTAGACATCTTGAAGTTATTTTCATAATACACCTTGACATGTGTGCCTCATATACAAAATAGTATTGCTGATGCTCTTGCCAAGGCAGCGAGCAACTTCAAGATCCCCATGAACTCCAGCAATAAATTTGAAATCTGTGTCAAGCATCGTCCAACCATTCTAGACAATCAGTGATATTGGCAAGTGTTTCAAGACGATGAGGAGATTAGGGATTTTCTGCTCAACAAAGGCAAGTTCAAAGAAACCTCAATTGATGTGGAAAACGATGAGGGCAAAGGGAATGGTACAGAAGAAGTGCAGATCGATCAAATGGACGTATTATAGCTGAAGAATAACATCATTCCTAAAGGCTTGATACCCCTAGAGGAACTTTTTGATCAGGATGATGTAGCCCACAAGCTAACATTACAGCCAATGGAGAAAGGTGTAGAAGAAGTCAACATCGGTACAGCTGCCAATCCAAAGTTGGTAAAATTATCCAAAGCATTACCGCCAAAGATCAAGGACAAATACATCAGTTTGATGGCTTCATTTGCAGATGTATTTGCTTGGGATTATTCTGATTTAAAGACCTATGATACAAATATTATTCAGCACACAATACCTATCAAGCACAATCAAAAACCATTTAGACAAAAGCTGAGAAGGATAAATCCAAATTTTCTGCCATCTATTGAAAAGGAGGTAAATAGGTTGTACAAGTCAGGTATCATTATGCCTATCAGATTTTCAGATTGGATATCTAACTTAGTGCCTGTACGCAAGAAGACCGGTGAGATCCGCCTATGCATCGATTTCAGAAATATAAATAAGGTCTCATTGAAGGACAACTATTTGCTGCACAAGATGGACCATATACTTCAGCGAGTAGTGGGGGCATCTCGTATGTCATTGCTTGATGGTTATTCCAGATATAACCAAATTTCTGTCCATGAAGATGATAGAGACAAGACAGCATTCACCACTCCATGGGTAACCTTTCACTATGCCAAAATGCCTTTCGGTTTAAAGAATTCAGGTGCCACATTTCAGCGGGGAATGGACGTGGCATTTGCAAATGAGAAGGATGTGTTTTTGGTGGTGTACTTGGATGATTTGACAATATTTTCCAAATTTGATGAAGAGCACATGCATCACCTGAAAATTGTCTTCCAAAAGTGCAGGAAATATGGTCTATCGTTGAATCCTAAGAAGAGCCTATTCGCCATGGAGGAAGGAAAATTACTTGGGCACATCATTTCAAAGGATGGCATTCGTATAGACCTAGCACATGTGCAAGCAATTCAGCAAATCGATCGGCCTAGGAACAAAAAGGAGATACAATCATTCAATGGTAAAATGAATTTTTTGTGTCGCTTTGTGCTTAATCTTGCGGAACACTTAAGAGAAATGACCAACATGCTTAAGAAGGACAGCCAAGTGAAATGGATAGATGAGGCTGTAAAATCTTTCAACTTGGTCAAATTGACCCTTTCTTCAGCTCTAGTTCTAGTCAGCCCAGACTACACTCAGGATTTCATATTGTTTTCATTTGCTTCTGAGCACACTATGGCAGCGGTATTATTACAAAAGAGAGATGATCATGAAAGACCCATTGCATTCTTCAGCAGGGCTATACGGGATGCAGCTTTAAAGTACAACATCATTGAGAAGCAAGCCCTGGCAATTGTAAAGGCATTGAAGGTTTTCCGGGTCTATATCCTACATTCTCACATTCTAGCCTATGTCCTAATACTACTGTAAAATATGTTTTAGTGCAGACCGATCTGGAAGGGAGAAGAGGCAAACGGATCGCAGGCTTGCTAGAATATGATGTGGAGATAAAGTCCACCAAGCTGATCAAAGGATAGGGGTTGGCGAAGCTAATGGCCAAATCAAACTTGCATGCATTAGACATAAATCTGATCGCTGCCATGTTTGATGAGAATAAGGAACGTCAATTCAGGTATCCGAAATGTTTGCTTTGTCCCCGTGGTATTTAGATATAATATATGTGCTGAAAAATCTGTCACCACCGCCCGTCATGACTAGAAACAAAGCGAGAACACTCAAATTGAAGGTTGCCAAGTTTTGTATTTTGAATTATGCACTATATTGGAAAGATCCCGATGGCATTTTGTTAAATTGTTTGGTGGAAGAGGAGGCAAAGAAAGTCATGGAGGATTTCCACGGAGGAGAGCGTGGAGGTCATCTTTTTGGAAGTCAACAGTGAACAAAATTTTGAGATCAAGAAAAACGATAGATGAGGTTACAAGATTGTGACGATGCCACCAAGGTTTCACTTCACTCCATTTGTCCCCACACCCCTCATATTTCTCATCTCCCCTTCAACATTTTTCCTAAGAAACCCACCTTAAATCCACCGCTAAAACCCTCCCCCTATTCTTCCTAGCAAGTCAGGGAAACTTTGGCAATGCACGGCGCACCCAGAGCGCGCGGCGCACTGGGAGCCCGGCCGCAATGTAAAATTGCCACTGGTGCGACACACTCAGAGCACATGGCGCACTGGGCAGTGCGCGCGGTGCACAAAGATATGAAGCCCAAAAAACAATAAATTTGCCTAAAAACTTTGGATGCTCATCAAATTTGAAAAGATAGGCAACCTACATATACTCTCGCATTTAACTTGGAAAGTGTAAGATGATTTAGGAGTATGAATCAAATGCAAAATTTTTGATAAAGCCAACAAAAGAAGACATAAAGAAAACATGGTCCTAAGGTTTCTCTACAGTGACAGTGCTACCAGGGTATTCTCCTACCCTACCCCATCAATACTATACCCAAAACACTCCCAAATTCCTGATAAATCTCTCCCTTTATCCCCTATTCCCATTTCATCATTCCTCTCCTAATACTCCCTATTTTATTGTCCCCTTGGTGACAGATTTTCAGAGCATCTATCGGTTCCACTGGATTCAAAGGGCAGCATAAAACTCAGGGTACAAACAACAGTAATGGCATCAGAAGTTTCATCAGAGTATGAGGAGGGGACCCACAGTGACACATCTTCAGGAGAAAGGGCCCATAGGAGACATCACCGGAGTGGCAGACATCTTATAGATGAGCCAAACACCCTCACTGAGCTGCAGGCATGCCCTCTTTCCATGTCTTGTTTCCAGCACTTGGCATGTTATGAATTTTGTCAAAGGGTGGAAAATGTCAGAGTCCATCATGAGTTGGCCCGACTTTTTGCACTTCATCTATAGGGAGGTCGATCTATCTTGGCTGGGGTTACTTTCACCTTGACACAGGAAACCATATCAGTGGCAACAGGAATACCAAACATTGGGGAACAGTGGCATAAGAAAAAGAAGGTGGAGAGGCATCATTATGAGCCTTACATCAAGAACAGCTGTTTGAGCCAGCTCACCAGACTTTTTCCATTCAGATTTTTGAGGGATGAGTATGCCCCACTCATGAGGTTGATCATGAAATATTTCAGTTGTGAGGGAAGTTTTTCCTGTCCATATGCCTATCACATCAGGTTGCTCATGCACTTTACCAGGGTGCAGATGATGAGCCTCCCATTTTTCATTTGCGGGAACATAGAGAGCATGAAGAATTTCATGCAGCACAAGACCCCTCGACAGCAGCTAAACAGTGTCTATCATTTTTCTCCCATCCGGATTTTGGTGGACCATCAATTGGGAAATCAGGGTATTGCTTGGGAGGACTTCATCTCCCGTGATTTCTTTAGCACTCCACCAGTGCTATCAGAGGCAAAGCATGAATTGGGGGGTCCTTCACATCAGTTTGAGTGCCATGAGACTGGCACCATGCCAGTATACATCACATACCAGAAGGTCAGTAGACCGTTGTTTGCAGCAGCAAAGCAAGTGTTATCTCCACCCAGGGTGGAAGGGGCCTCGCTTCCGACATCAGCACCACAAAAGCAGGGTAAGGGAAAGGAGCAAGTGCAGGAGGAAGGGCCATCAGGTGAGCGAGAGACCGAGTTTATTCTCCTCCAGGATGATGAGACAGATGCAGAACCAACAAATGCAAAGCTTATAGAGATCATCCGGGAGCAGCAATCAGAGATTGAAGACTTGTCCATTGATTTAAAAAGGGCCAAGTGGAACATGAACTACCTGGAGTGGAGAAAAAAATAGCTTGAGGACCAACAAATGATCATGGAGCTGCAGAACATCCGTGAGCATCGTCAAGCTGCTCAAAGAAGAAGGGTTGCGCTCACATATTTGGAGCAAGCAGTTAATGACGATAGGGAGGCCAACCTTGAGAGGGTCAACATGCATTTGGAGAGGCTGCTGGACAAAGCTAACTGGAACCTTGCTCTATTGAGACACATGGCTTTCCATTACAGAGTGCGAAACATGAGTGCACAGGCCCAGATAAGGAGTTTAAAAGCAAAATTGAGGAAAGCAACAAGAAGGGTAAAACGGGTAAAAGAACAAGATAGGCTTAGAATCATTGTTGAGGCTTCCTTGGCTCATCATGGCACCCCATAGAGAACTTCCAGCCCAAATCTCAAAAAATTTGGGCAATTTTTGGTCACAGGGAAATTTTTTGGACAAAAAACAAGGATTTTCTCCCGGTGCGCCGCACCATTGGCGCGATGCTGATATTCTAGGGCTCCAATTGAGAAACAGCTTGCAGATTTGGATTCCACATTGAAAATTACGACTACTGGTTTTCGGGCAAGAGATTTGGGCAAGATATGGGTCTCCGAAAGGTCAAAAAACACCCAAAAATGGCCTCTCTGCCACTTTTTTGACACATAGAAAGCAATCTTGGGAGAATGAAGATTTGGAGGGGAAAATGAGCACCAAATTCAAAAATTCTAGTGGGGTTAGAAGGTAGACAGGCAGGCTTTCCAACAAGCCTACTTGGGCACATTTTGGACACCTGAAAGCGCCCCAAAACAGGTCCCAAAGTAGCGCAACACATAGAAAAAATGGCGCAGTGCACAGAGGAAAAAATTGCCAATTTGCTTCCGTTTCGCGAAATTTCGGGTCGCGACTTTTCCAAGTTGGCTCGGTCATCTACACTTCAGTTTTTTGGCACCAAGGGAAACATTTAAAGAGTTTGTTCTCCAGATGGGCTTCTATCCAAGTGGCGAAGGAAGGCAAACGGACAGCCGAAGCCAAATGTCATGTTTGCAACGCTGTACCTGTAGCCGATGGTTGGCTCTCCATCCCCATTTCGCAATGATTCGAGTAAGTCCCCAACCCTTGGGCGTTTTATCTCTTCCTCACACACTATATATATTTTATTCAAGTTATTTGCAAAGGGTTGGCTTGCAACTTCTGGGTGACTGTGGGAAAGAAACTCTGTTTCTTCACTGTACATTTTTGGCAAAGAATTAATGAACGGCAGCGGCTCTGTTTCATGACATTCTTGTGGTTGTGAGTGTAGCAAATGTATTTCTTATGCGTTCATATGTATTTAGTTATGTTTCATAATTCATTTCATGCTCATTTCCAGTGAAATTTTCTTAGTGAGATTAGGTAGAATCCAATTTTTATTGCTTTGCCTGTGGGAAAATTTCATGTTTCAGTGTTATTCTTCTGTTGAAAAGGATTCATGTCACTATGCCCTTTTCACTTTCTTCAGAAATCTATTCATGCCGTGGTACCTCAAACTAAATTGTTACATTTTCCGCCTACCTTGCCTCACGGAATAATCTGTGCCTTCATATTCAATTCTTTGTTCTTTGCTGAGCACCAGTCCCATAACATCCCAGAAGCTTGGTCATTTCATAAAATTGTTTCCAGAATCCCTATTCACTTACTAGCCTAAGGTAAACATTGTATTGTAAGTCATCTCAGACTGTTTTTGATCATTTATTCACTGAGCGTGACTCGAAGAGAGCCCTCTCCTGCTCTGGTAGGGCTAGCTACCAGACTGAGCGTGGTTTGTGGTTACCCTAATTTTTTCCTTCCTTTCAGTCTAAGGCAAATTTAGGTGCTAACAATCCCTACAACATAACTAATTCTTTGCAACAAAATAACATTTGAATTATTGGGATTATAAGAATTTGCATCAATATATTATGAGGATAATGATGTGATTTAATGGTTTATTTTTAATTATGGTACTCATCAGCCCCATATTTCAGACCTACCTCTTTGTCTGAAAATTCTCCTCTATGTAGAATACAATCATTCAAACATGAATGATATGATACGTACTTGATACCAAAAATTTTCAACAACTTTATCTCTTTGTCACTACCTTGTGACACATTATCACTTAGAATAACCTTATCTTTGAATATCCTATAGTTGGTGGGGAATAGAATTGTACAATGCCAATATTTCACATTCATAAAATTGACCATTTTTAAATTTGATCTTGTGAAAAAATATAAGGAACTTGATCATCCATGGAAGTCAATTACCTCAATATAGACGAGAAACATGCATTCAAAGTGCCAAAATATTCTTTCACATTTTACAACAACATCGTTGTCCCCATCTGAGTAGACATTGACTTCCGTAAGGCCCAAAGAGAGGGGCAATGGAAGAAGATTTTAGGCTTTTGATTAAGGCATGAGTGATATGAGCATCATCCTCTATATCATTGTTCTATTATTCATCTAATAACATTAACTCTATGGAAGTAATATCCCGTAAGTAATCATGCATACCAACCACGATGTGATTGTGTCCATTGCCAACTTGTGATGAATAACTACTATTGTATTCATTCCTAATTGGCGAATATGAACGTAGTGTAAATTGAATAGGTGGTTGATTCAACCATTCTATGTATTCTTCCTGTCTATTATTTACCTTAATGCAACTTTCTCTCGATTTTAAATTGTAGTGGGGTGCGCCAGAAGATGGTAGTTGGTTCGCTCATCATCACTAGGATCCTAGTTTCAAAAAATATTTAACATCATTACTACAATACCAATGATATTAGTAATCACATCAATGCAATTGGTTTGTCAAAATTTTAGTATACCAAACAGTTATTACCATCATTGATCGAGGATTGTGGGTAGAGGATGTGATATTCCAATTGGTAGGGTGGAAAGCTTGTCAATTTTCATCTACCAACTAGCTATGATATTATTCTCTTGATAAGAGTTTCTGATGGTTTTGAAAATAATATGGAGTATTATTTTTTGCATCTGAACTTGATTATGAACATGGATCTTACAAATATTTTTCATAAATTTCTATTCAAATTAATATGCATAAAAAAAATCAATTAGATAATTGAAATATAAATAAAAATTGAACTTACATGAGATGGAAAGGGAGAACTCCATGAATGAATTTCATCAACAAATATGGAATTAGAAATAATATTTTGTGTGAATAAATAAAATTAATCTTGAGAACCATATAACCACAATATGAATTTAAATATAGTTTTAAAACCATTTTTCAAAAACAAGGTGACTTTAAGCTAAAAATGTATACTATTAACTACTATATTTCATGTGGATGTGTCCTAAAAGATAATTTGAGATTAATATGCCATTTTATGTGAAAATAAAATTTCAAATAATTATTAAACCGCACTAGTCATAATAAATTTGCACTAATTTATTTGAATAATAAGAACACTATGATGTATAAATAATACCTACATCGGTTTCCAACATTCCCAAAAAAAAGTTATCATATTTGTGCTCTTTTACCCAAAAAAAAAAAAAAAGAAAAAAGAAAAAGAAAAAAAACAGCACTCGTACGTTTAAATAACAAAACAACATCGATACACAAATATTTGTAAAAAAGAATTCAACCATCTTAGTACTCTTTTAAATATAAACCACACTATTGCATTAAAAGAAACAATCGAACCATTTGGGGATTTTGAAAATGAAAAAGAATGTAATCATGTTAATACATTGAAATACTATGGCACTTCGGAAATGTCAGTGAACTTTTTATATAAATTCACTGCTACTCTTAACAATTGAATGCGCCGTTGTGTAGAGAAATTGAATAATAAAAAATACGTTTTTTCCTTATTTTAAAATTAAAACGCCACTCTTAACGATTGAATGCGCCGTTGTGTAGAGAAATTGAATAATAAAAAATATTTTTTTTCCTTATTTTAAAATTAAAAAATGAATAACAATTGATTTTTTTCATAAAGTAATTTAAATAATAAAAATTTATTTACCATTTTATTATTTAATCCAAAATAATAGTTTTGAGTAATAAAACTATTCAATATATATATCAAAAGTTAGAAGGTATGGTGATTCACTTAAAAACTTTCCTAATAGATTTTAAATTTTATTTTTTATTTTATTAAAAACAAAAATACCATTTATGTTCAGATTTAATTAAAAAAGAGATCATTTGCAACACAAGATTAGATCAAGTTTGCAAAATATTTTGGATTTGTCAAAAGATTAAAAGTTAAAACTTATAGTGATATACTGAAAACAAAAGAATCTTAAATTTTATTAGATTTATTTCAAGTTCAGAAAAAGTTAAAAAAAAACATATTATAATAAAACCATTACTATAGATTTTACTAATAATTTTTTTTAATGATCTTTGTTCCTATTTAAATTAATTTAAATTTAGTTAAAATTAAAAAATATATATATATATATATATATATACTTGCGTTAAACCTGTAATATACCGTTGTTGTAGTATCGTTCTAATTAAACTGATTTATGTCAGAAAGAATGGAAGAAAATTCATCAAAACGATCATTGGAATATTTTTTAAGTCAATATTTATTAATAAATAAATAAAAGAGATGTATGATTTGGGAACGAGATGCTTAAAGATGTGAATTTTTCTAAACATAGAAAATAAAATCTCATTAGTAAATAAGATTGATAATTTTTTTTATGATAATAATTTATATAAAATTCTAGATAATCTTAATAGATGGGAGAAGAATGTGGATTAAGTTATTTCACTGGAGAAAAATGTTAAAGTTTGGAAAATCCTAAGTTATTCCATAAAAATATCCACAAAAGAAAGACACCACTTAATGAAATTTTATCGTGAAAAAAATGTATTAAAAGGAGTTTATTCCTTGGCAAGAAATTGTAGAACCATCTAATGTTAGTAACCATTCATTTGATGTTAAAGTGAAATAACAAAGTTGTAGGTTCATATATTAAATCCCATGGTAAACCCATCAATTGCAAGACATAAATTATTGATCGCTAGATCTGACCTGAAAGGAAGCCATGGTTAAAAACCAAGTATTTAAGATAGAAAAGATCAAGGTCGAATTCTGTTATAGATTTTTTCCTTTAGGATATATATATATATGTCAGTAAAATTCAAATGTTTCACATATATCAAGGCAACATAATAACCAATTTTACTTTTGAGTTGTGGTTGTTGATAACATAAAATCTGTTGAATTCCTTATATAACGCTTGGATAAAAAATATCGTATTTTCTCAAAGAATCATGAGTAAACGCCTTGGTCATATAAATTTCCAGGAAGAAAATAAGTCCTTGTGAATATCGTGGATTTAACTATTCTCATTACAACTGTAATGGTTATTTTGCAGAAAACAATAGTTGTTACTTCTATCAGAGTGTAGAATCTTCTTTTTATTTATATGGGAATAGGAGTACCCTACTTCCATCATATAATATTGTTTTATTATATAATTCATGATGAATCTGAATATCTATGTTGATACAAATATAACATATGGTTTAGGAAAATGGAAACCAAAGAAGATATAAATTTCTATATTCAAGTAATTTACATCGTACTACCGTCCATGGAAAATTTTAGGGGCTAATGTTCGCCCAGGGCTAATTTTCCATGATTTTTCCAAAAAATGATTCGCCAATTTCCAATTTTTATAAAAGATGATTCGCCCAAATTTTATAATATAAAATTATTTTATCTTAAAAATCGCCAACATTATATAGAGACTATATATAAAATCATTATAAATTTGAATAATTTTGCAAATATATCATTAAAAAATTTATAGTTTGCATATTAGGGATTAGTGAGATTCGCCAATGTTTTTAAACTTCAAGAAAATTTTCCATCCTTAAAATTTTCCTTGCTACGGTCTCACCCCAAAACAGTGGAAGTGGATATATAATCTACCATCTTGGTGTCTCTCCTATTTATAGTGCGGTAAATTTTATTTCAAAACAATGGAAGTGGATATATAATCTACCATCTTGGTGTCTCTCCTATTTATAGTGCGGTAAATTTTATTGAAAGATTGAAGTCGATAATGCAAATGGTTATTAATTAGGTATATTTTACGGTTTTAAAGGAAACATTAACCTGAATAATGCCAATCCTTCAACCGCTCATTTCATTTGTACAGTATCATATGTGTTTTTACTTATGCTAATAATGTTACATTCCATATGACAAGCCTCGCCTTGGTAGATATTACCAAAAAACAATGAAATCCTTTCCATCAACGCTTAAGTTTAGGGTACTCGTCCAAATGGTTATGGAGTATAGACCTATTCACTACTAATTGATTGTTGCATTTGAATATTAGAAGATAAAAAAAACTAATATTCAAGAGATATTAGGGGAAATAAGTTTGAGTTATCGTAATAGTTTGAAATTTTTTTATAGATGAAACCTTTTCAGAGTTTCGCGGAGATAAATTCAGGATAAAAATTGACAAGAGAATTTCATGGTGGACATGAACAAAAGAAGATTCACCCATATTTCGACTACTAAAGTATTTAGGGAATGTTACATAAGAAAATTATTGTTTTCTTTCTTTCAAAAAATCCAAGGGTTGATCAAAGCGATGGTTGAGACATCGTTAGCAAGCACTAACGTAAATAAAATTGGGTGAAACTATTCTAGATATCTATATAAGTATAAATTGCTAGGTGTTGGTCTAAATTGACCAAAAAAGTATGCACCACGCAATGTTTATTAGAAATTATACTCGTGAGATGATTAAATTGGGACAAATGATGTAAGGCGCATGACACTAAAGAGTAGTGAAAGTCCCTCAACTCAGTGACATGTTCTGCGGAAAATCTGCACATCGAAGAGGAAAGAGTTTTGATACATGAATCATTAGTAAGTAGGGGAAAGACAAGATATAAACAATAGTATACAACATTGATAAACTAAAATAGGATCATTAATGGCATTGTAATATAGAAGTTTTATACAATCAGTTTTCCATGATTAAGATTAGAACATAAAATTCACTCTAGGTTCTCATAGTAGAAAAAGGTAAGAAGATTTTAACTAAGTGGTGAATGGGTAACTGCTAGTCCTAATTTATGGGAGACTTAGGATCAATCTTTGTAGCTGCCACTATAACACTAAGAGTACATCCAAGTACATGCAAGTTGATATACTAAAATCTTACGATCTTATGATTTTAGCAAAGCAAGACGCTCGTGCTGCCAAGGCCAGGTGGAGGGGGGCAGGAAATCTGCTCTTGAGCCGCTACCATAGCAACCACAGCAGGTCATGTACTCAATGAATTTCAACAATGGTCTCTTAAGCTTCGCCCATGTATGCTTACGGTTAAACCATATATGGAAAGATATAGTTGAATTGGTGACCTCTTAGAGTGAGGAAGTTAGAAAAATTGCTTGAAGATTAATAGTACAAATAATCATAATAATAGGAGTACACAGTGTAACCAATGGAAAAAAGTCTACATAAGAAAATAAATGACGGTGAGTAAGCCACATTGGTAAGAACCCAACAAGATGTGAGAACTGTGAATAGCGTGTTCTACACCTAAAGGTGCAAGAAATTTGCGTAGTTGATATGAAAATACCGAAATAATAATTGTAAGGTACATTAGCTCGTAATAGGAGCTAAGAAACTCTGAATTAGCAGGAAGGTTAAGACAGACACAATCTCAGAAAAAAGGGACGGTGTAACTCATTGTGAGTTATATTATGTTGGACCAATCAGGAATGGTGTAATACTCATGGCTATTAGTGTTAGTGACTATGAATAAATAGGAATATCAGAAAAAAAAAATAGACAAGAATAGACATAGATAAGGCACTCAAAGTTTATTTTAATCATCACATAGCAACCATGAAAGAATAGACATAGATACGGCACTCAAAGTTTATTTTAATCATCACATAGCAACCATGAAATTGGATAAAATAGTATAGGCACAATTAACACAATGTTATCTAAGTAATATGCTACAAACAACCCTAGTAATTTTTATCTTTATGTGGGCAATGTAAAAAATTATGTATGTTGAAGTTAATAACTACATAATATTCATGATAATTATTATGGACATTGGGTCTATTGCATTAATATATTAATGGTGTTGATCTTGTGGGGTGCAAGTGGAACGTATGTTGAGTGTAGGTGAAAATTAAAGAAGCACATATTTAGCATGTATACCAATCTGCTAGAATGGGAATAGGGCATAAACCTAATAGTATGTTTGCTTCAGAATTGAGACATCACACCAAATGAAATAAAGTGTTGATTTAAAGAGTGAAAGATAAGAAGTATTTACCTTTCAATGTTAACAACATTTTAATATTTTCATGTATAGTTACCAAAAGGATACGTACATGATAACTTCCATACTTCCATCTAATTGAGAGGAAAATAATACAGGTAAAGACAAAGAGATTATGTCGCTACACCATTGTTCCTTAACCTACAAAGAGATACAGTTCCAAAATCCAGTTGGCGTTCAGAATAAAAGTGCAATAATACAAGTGAAATGATAAATGAGTGTAAGAAGAAGAGAAAAAAAAAATTATTATGCAAGTTTCAGCCATAAGAATTTGGATAACGAACATCGATGATGGTGTTAATAAAAGGGGAGGAGAATGTAATATCCCTTTATTTTTGTAGTATTTATCTGATTAAACTAATTTATGTTAGAAAAAATAGGGAAAAAACATGAAAAAAATATTGGAATAATTATGTAAATGAATATTTGTTAATAAATAAGTAAATGAGATGTAGGTACTTGGGAATGAGACACCTAGACATGAGAATCATGTGAAAGATAAATAATAAAAATCATTTCAATGAGATTGGATAATTATTGGATAATTATTTCATGATAATATTCTAGACAATATTAACAATGGGAGAGAAAGATCGATTAAGTTTCTTAGTTAGAGAAATATGCTAAGCTTAACAAAACATAAAAGCACCATATGATAAAAAGACCGTATTTTATAGAAATACCTAGGCTAATGGATAAAAATACCCACAAAAATAAGACAACTAAAGAAAAATTTACCGGAATGAAATGTATTAATTTCCTAATACCCACAATAATACCCAAAAAATAAGACACAACTAAAGGAAAATTTACCCGGAATGAAATGTATTCATTTCCTTTACCATGAATGAAATGTATTAAACACATGTTGAAGGGAGAAACATGGGACGTGATTCCTTGGAACTAAATTCTCAGCTCGGGGGTGAGTTGGAGGATACAGTTATACGTCCGCCGATGAGTAGGTATGGATTTCCAAGTACTCCGACTATGTTTTTAATTATAATGAATATGATTTATGTCATTCATCCAAACGTATTTGTGGCATATTTGTGCTTTCTAAATTGTTTATGGTCTAAAGAAAAATTATCTATGATATATGATGAGTGATAGTGATACTAATATACTAGAGTAAGGACGTTTTGATAATAATAATCCATCACCATAAAATAAAAATGGCAATGTTCTCTCTAATGAACGTACTTTCTCATTTATTAAATTCTTTTTGTTTTCTGGGATTATACAACTTACCATTTCTTGCAAAATATGAATACCGCTAATGTAGTCTGAACTCTTTTATGATCAACTTACTCTAGGATCAGAGAATTAATTTAGTAGATTCAAAACATATTTAGAATTTTACTACAGTAAACGCTAATTTAGCAGATTTGGGATGTATGTGAAAATTAGAGTATGCAACTAATTCATAACCAGCATTAGTTTAGGGAAAAAAATTTCCATCTTAAATATTGGTTAGAAGGTTCTTCCTACACCCTTATTCTTTGTTAAATATTTCATTTCTGCTAAAATTTCTTTATGTATTTAGCATCTGAATACTTCCACATAGTACTCACCTTCTAATGGTTATGTATGCTTCTAATCTATGGAACTAGAAATGGATGGAAGATATAATATATACTTATATACCCTTCATTGAGGACATTTGTCAGGGTGTGGGAATATTTTTTATAATTTGAAGTGGATTTCTTAACTAGTTGATAATTGTTGTTATTTGAAGATATTTTGTCCATTTATAGGAATTGTAAATAGTATGGAAAGTCCCTTGAATTTAAATTATGATATCACTAACTACCAGAAGTGTTATGAAAATCAATTTATTTTTTTTAGTAAATTGTTGTAAACCAAGAGATAGTTTCACAAAGCAATTGTGATTAAATTACGATAAGTTTTGAGGTAGTATATAGGTCGTATGTTCTAATATACTAGTGAATAACTTAAATCATCAGAGTGGTGAAGTTTCTTTCCAGTAACGGTATCATGAAGACACCTTATTTTTTATTATCTTTGATGTTTTTTTCATTAAGATAGAATGTAAGATTCTGCTTGTAAGGATAATTAATGACGTGCGCTCATTTTGTGACAAAGTTAATAAGGCAGAAAGAAAGGATTTTTTTAAGAAAATGTTGACGGTGCTGGACCCTCCAACCTGTCAAGGGGATCTCCTCGGTAATAAGTCCCAATTAGACCTCAGACTGTTTGGTGTCAAAGTCCCAACAGTGGGTCGTAAGGTAATGCCTTCACCACGATGCCGCACAAAGGCAAGTAAGATAACCCTATCAGTAGCAAGGGTGTGACCCCTTTAGTGAGTCAAGGAAGGTGTATGAGAGGTTCTAACATATAATGGGGAGAAAAGGGTGACAGTGAGTTCGAGGTTGAAATGGATGAGTCCCAACTCAGCTAGGAATGCACAACACAAAAGGACATGCATAGCATCCGACAGAGCAGTCCACTCCGCTGCAGTAGTCACAACATACAAAGTAAGATAATGCGTACAACACTCATGGATCAGTCCAAGACAAGTGCAATGGTTGTTACAACAAGGGCCATGTGAAAGTTTTGTATGGTTTCTGGCATAACAGTCGACAAGGACGGTGACAACATTAACAACATATACAACACATTAAGAACAAGATTCATATAATTCCATGTGAATCAATTCATACACAAATGTGTAAGCTAAACAACATATAACATTAAAGCGACTAGAGCAATCCAACTACAATAGCAACATATGCATGAAAATGTGCTGGCTCTTATTATATAAAAGTGTAAGTTCCAATCATACAATACATCCATGTAAACCTACTAGCCCCATCAGTGAAATGTTATAGCCACATTTTCTTTCTCCTCCAAAGAGATGAACTAGATTTGTGCAGTGGAGAAGCCAAGGCGCGTTACAACATTTTCGAAGCCTTCTTCAAGATAGTCTTAATAGAAGCTTGGCTGACTAAAAGACTATACAATGAGGTATGAGGGACTATTTATAGAAAATGGTGGGGTGACCCTTGACATTCTTGTTTGTGACAGTTTAACTACCCTCATGACTCGTCACCTACTCTATGACTGTTACGTCCAACTGTTGACACTTGAATTACACTTGACATGATTAAACATTACAATGCACATGTACTCATGTTAGACAACATGGCTTGAGCAAGCCTTACAAGACATCACTAACGCTCGGTCTGTTGTGATGATACCATCTCTTTCACATGCTTGTGATGGTGAAGTTGGTGAGTTGATGCCTAGCCTAGTCATCCGTGATGGTGTGCATGCACCTCATGGTGACATTTGCAGAAGTGAACTCTTGCCTTTGTTGTAGTCGGTGCATTGGTTTGACTCTTTCATCCAATTCATCTGCTAACATGCGCATGGTATTCTTAGGTGTGGTTGAATGGGGAACACACTAATGCATAGTGTCTGTGCTGATCTTCAGGTGTGTGCCAGTGATCATGCACATCAACTTTTTGATGTACCTGTTCAACTCCAGTTAGACTTGCTTCTTGTCTTCGCCTTGGTGAGTGTGTTGAATGGGTTGGTCTGCATGCATGTGCTTAATGACATGGATGATGTTGAATCCCTTGTCTACGATCAACAACACTGCTTACCATGTATGCTCCATGTAAGCTACTAGGATGGATCTTTAGCTTGTACGAGTGCAGTTTCATCTGTGAGTTCATGTTGCGCTCACTGTTGTTCCTATTCCTGCTACAACTCATTCATCTGTCTATGCAACTTCATGTTCTTCTTGAGTTGCTACTTCAACACATACAACTCCTTCGTTGTTCCATTCTCTATCTCTGCATGATCTTCATGTCTTGTCGTCACCTCATAGTTGGAGTCTCTAAAGTTGGTTTCATCATCAATGGATTTTCTTGAGCATGTAACCTTGTTCCGCCTCCGTGTTATGAACAACCCTCCTCTTGAATTTTTTGCATTTGGTATGTTGTCTTTAGCTTCTATTCATGATGTTGCTCACTGTGATACTTCTACTGTCATGTCTTAATTTCCTTCTCTAAAAACATCTTAATGTCTTCATGGGTAGGCAAGTCCATAAACACTTGATTGACTACATCCCCAAGTGTGCTCTAAACAGAGTGTTTGTTTGTGCTCTCCTACCTATACTGCTTAGAGGTAGATGAACACCTGTGATACCTGTAGACATGGAAACACTCATGGAAAGCAATCTATCAGTTGAAAACCAAAATGGACATGAGAATTGACTTTCAACATACCTGGGTGAATGATCATGAAGGTTGGGCAATTTCGACTGGGAGGTTAGGAGACCGACTGCCAAGATTTCACAAGGGACATTCTAGGCTTCTAGGACATTGTCTGATTGCTAGAACTACAAAATTCATAGTCGAGTCTGGCTTATAACTATTGGGATTATGCAATGTGCAATTCCAGCTCGGAAGGATTGCTGGCCCAGGGACAGATTTGCGCAATTTCTTGGGCCAAGCAGCCAGTGTCCTCCATAAATGCACAAAACATTCCTGGAGGCCAGTCATGGGAAGCAATGCACATTTCTAGAGAGGAAGGTGAGCCTTCCTTCCCCAGATTGTGCAATGCAACCTTGGTGGGGGTAAAGTCTATGCCAAGGTTGGCTCGACTCGCCGATGGGCAACTGAAAGCAAATAAGACAGTAGATGCATGGCGACACTAAGAGATAGCAGAAGTGATTGATAGTGCATGCAAAACATGAATGAAAGATTCAACAAATAGAATAACATGCATGTGGGTGACGTTGTTAACCGATTGGGCAAACGTCCGTGCAAAACAACTTCATGCATGCAACAACACTAAGATAGCAATGAAAACTAAAGGAGAGCTAGGAAAAGCTAACATTTATGTAAATGACAACAATCACTCAAAGATATCAAGCAAATACTACTCCCACAAGTGAAAACACAAAAAGCGACAGAAATGTAGCACAGGGCATGGGAAGCAGGCTTACCCCAAAACAGCTGAGTGGAATGTGCCGACTGGTCCTAGATGTGATGTGTGATGTTAGAGCTACAAGGTTGATTTTAGGAATGAGCTTCGTAGTGTCCAGTTGATGAGTTTTGATAACATCGAGGTTGTGACGTGCATGCCACGAATCTAGGGGAAGCGACACTTGGTGGGAGGTTTGAAATCGGTGCTTGCATGTAACCTCCAATTGCTAAACATAGATCTCTGAAACAAGGGATGCCTTTGTATGCTACCTTGGGAGAAGTATCCCACGCATGTATGTCTGTTTTTCTCAGTCCCAGAGGGAACTGATCAACTGAGTTGCACATGCAAGAGACCGCTCGATTGTTGGAGAAAATGCACATTTTCGGTTGGGAGATGGGCTGGCTACCCAACATATTTGCATAATTTCTGGGCAAAGCGGCTAACTAATGCCTATATTTGCACAAATTATGGGCTGAGCAGCCTTGTTGGGAAAATTTGCGCAAATCCTGCTGGGAGTGTTGGTAGCCAGGATTGCGCAATATTAGAGCCCAGTACACTGCCGGAGAGGATTGCACAATTTCTGGAGGGAAGGTTGATTTCCCTCCAGAAATGCACAATATTCAAGGGAAGTTGCTCATCTTGTAGCTAGACCAAGTTTGGGTGAACAACATATGAGGGGAATGGATCAAGTTGTGACCGACAGGCTGCCTTTATGCAAGAAAGATATCGAAGCTTGTGAACTTGATGAAGCAATGGGAGCTACTATGAAGGTTGGAAGGGAGGCTCCAAAATGAGGCTAAGGAAAAATTTTGGAGGATGGTTGTTGTCTCTACAACACTTGGTGACACACTGGTAGAACTCCAACTCTCTTAATGGACCTTGTTTGTGAAAAGAATGTCGAACACCTCCAGAAGTATTGTTTAGTTTTCAGCTCATCTTGGTTTCATACTAATTTGATTGTAAGATGTAGCATCTGTGAAACCATTGGTCTATTGATATTCATTCCAAGCCAATTCAACATAGTTGTTTCAATTGGGGTTGAGGGGTATATATGTGCACAAGCAGTATAGTTGTCAGAGTCTTAGTTTCATCTTTGGTGTTGCTCCATTGCCAGCAGGCCTTGATAGTACCCTAGTGGAGTCACATAGGAACACTTGAATGGCTCCACTACTAGTGAGCCTGGTTAGTACCCTGGTGGAGTTACTTGCATCACCCCCCTATGTAGGGAGCCTTTCTCTTCTTTCACCGTATTCATTTTTCATTTTGAATTTTTGACTTTTCATTTTTTCATTTTTCATTGTGCATAGAACTTATTTAGTTTAGAGGTGGAAGAGGGATCTCGACTTATTAAGAGCAGAAGAGGTTGCTCTAGTAGAGAATTATTTTATTGTATCTCTAACGTGCCTGTTAAGGTTTTCCCCCTTATATTACTCTACTTGACTAAGCTAAGAAGGGTTAACCCAAAAAGAATCGACTAGAGAAGGTGACACTAGTTAGCGTGCAAGCATTGTGTTTACACCAAGGTTCACTTCGAACAATATGTATTTTCCTTCTCTGTATCATGGACTAAAAGTAACAAGCTCATCATATAGAGGGAAGATGATAGGTAACAAAGTAGTGATAGTTGTAAAAGCCCTCTTGTACTTTACTAAGCTCGCTTCAGGAGTCATACACGGTTTCATGCAAAACTAACCTATGAATGAAACAAGTGAACGAACTAAAAATCAACAAAGAAAAGCAAGAGTAGAAGCAAAAATGAAAGTGAAGCAAGTAAACAAACAAGCAAGCAACCAAACAAGAAAAAAAAGCACGTAAGAAAACAAGCATGCAAACAAACAACCAAAAGAAAACACTACTCCTACTCCTACACTAATGGTGCATGGTCCTAATCACGTGAAGTGATACTTCCAATGTAGCCATCGGCACATTGGTAGACTGATGCTGGTGAAGGCTTGGTCCGCGAGCAACCTAGTTGTGTGAACCAGCAAGCAAGAAAGATATAACAATGAAGATAGCCACACTTCATGTTTCAAACTACCCATAGGACATAAGTGAGTGCATGTGCATGATGGGTTGTCTGTGGACTTACCATGGTGTTTTGTGACACCACGTGCAACTTTGAAGCATAAGCACACTCTTGACTATGACATGCAAGCAAATGAAAGAAACAGATATAACTTGCATCATGCATGAGTGCTTGCAATGTAAGACTCCTCTAATGTATGAGCAATGGGATCATGCAGTTCAAGTGGAGGAAGTGTGATGTGTGTGTGAGATGGATCTTCAATTCATATAGATGATTGATGAGGATCCTTGAGTGTTTGAACAATTTCCTGATCGGAATCGAAACCAACCTCATGACAGTGAGGGCCTGACATAACCATTAGCTTGGGCTGAACTGCCTTGACAGTCTGTGGGGTTTTGAATTCGTTGACAGATGGATCTTCGTAGACCAGTGGCTTAGACAGATTAAGAATGAGTGAATCAACATCGTGATTGGATGATGAGGTGAAGTTATCATGACAACCAAGATCAGAAAATTCAAGATGTTGGTCGACATCCTCATGGTTTGATGAATCAAAAAGAGGGGTAGATGAGAAGGAAGGACCTTCACCCTTTTCATTTTTGGAAAAGTCAGATGAAAGATCAAGTGGATTTCCAATGAATGATTTGACCTCTCCGTTGTTGGATGATGCGCTAACATACGGTGTGTCCTACAAAAGATCAACAAGGGGTGCATCCGTGGATGAAGACACACATGCGAAATCATGGATGGCAGGTTCACCAACGAGGATAGGAAAGAACAAAGAGGGCTTGGATGGAAGGGAGTCGTCCTTGACTGAGTGTTAATGCTCAAGCTCCCACTCATATTATTCATGAATGATATCACATGTTGGTTGTGAAACACCAACTCAGTCAGTGGGTTGTTCCTCATTCACAACAAGTGAAGAGTCTAGAGTGGATGAACACAAGACAAAATCATCTTTAGGAACACCTAGGTGAAAAGACGGAAGTCATAGAAAAGAATGCGTATGAGGACACGAAGGACTAACAAACAAATGTGTGAAAAAATTGAGTGAAGTGATGTTGGAAGGGTGTGGAGGATGAACATGTGTGTGTGAGCATGATCCGCAACATCACTGGGTAGTGGTGGAGCTATTGAATAAGAGGAAGGCGGACAGTCAGTTGAGACAGTGCCCACTTCCACATGAGATTGGGTAGCTCCATCAACGAAGAATGTTGAGTGAGTCTTGATATCAAACATTCTCTTGGGACGGGCATATTTCATAAGGAAGTACTCAAACCGGTCCTAAAGATAAGAAAATTTAATCTAGCTCCCCGGAGCTTGAAACTGCAAGTCATAGAAGCGCTGCCAAAAATCAATAACAGATTCATTTGGAGCCCTCCATTGCTGTAACAATTTTCGGTCAAGATGGTCTGGATCAAAATGATAGAACATGTCTTTAATAAGATCACATAAGTACTCAAATGAGTGCATGGTGTCAATCGGTAGGCTGAGCACCCAACAAAATGGAGATTCGCGAAGTGTGCCTACAACCAACAAACCAACCTGTTTGTTAGAAAACTCATCTTCCTCATGAATCATGGAAAGAAAGTTATGCAAGTTCTTAGGCCAGGCCACTTCACTTTGACCATCATACATGTGAGTGGATAAGAGATCGAAAAGCTTTCCCAAGATGGAGATATCTTCACGATTCGAAAAACACCTCGAGGGAAGAAGAGTGCAAGACTCCATGAAAGATATGAAAATGTTCAAAACTGGATGAGAGGACACAACTTGTCATTAAGCCCTCCTTCTAGCACCAGAAATGTTGATGGTGTTTGACCTGCCAACATGTTAAGGGGATATCCCCAGTAAGAAGTCCCATTTAGACCTCAGACCATTTGGTGTAGGATTCCCAACAGTGGGTCATAAGGTAATGTGTTGACTACAATGTCGCACAGAGGGAAGTAGGATAACTATGTCAGTAGAAAGGGTGTGACTGCTGCAGTGAGTCAATGAAGGTGTATGAGAGGTTCTAACACATAAGGTGGAGAAAAGGGTGAAGGTGAGTTCCAGGTAGAAAGGGATCAGTCCTAACTTGGCTACGAACACACAAGACAAAATGACATACACAGCTTTCGGTGGAGCAGTCCACTAGTCACAACGTATAAGGTAAGATACCATGTACAACACCCATAGATCAGTCTGAGACAAGTGCAACTGTTGTTACAAAAAGGCTCTTGTGAAATGTCCATCTAGTGTTCATGGAGTAGTCGACACAGATGGTGACACCATTAACAACATATACAACACATTAACAATAAGATTCATATAATTCCATGTGAATTAGTTCATACACAAATACATAAGCTAAACAACATATATCATTAAAGCAACCAGAGATGTCCAACTAGAATAACATCATATGCATGAACATGTGTTGGATCTTATTGTATAAAAGTATAAGTTCCAATCATACAATACATCCATGTAAACCTACTAGCCCCATCAGTGAAATGTTATAGCCACATCCGCCTGTTCCTCCAAAGAGATGAACTAGCTCCATGCAGTCGAGAAGCCAAGGGGCATTACAATCCTTCCCAAGCCTTCTTCAAGATAGTCTTAATAGAAGCTTGGCTGACCAAAAGCCAATACAATGAACTATGAGGGACTATTTATAGCAAAGGGTGGCGTGACCCTTGCCATTTCCCTTTGTGATAGTTCAAATACCCTCATGACTCTTCACATACTCTATGATTGTTATGTCCAACTATTGACACTTGACTTATACTTGATATGAATTAACGTTACAATGCACATGTACTCATGTGAGACAACATTGCATGAGCAAGCCTTGCAAGACAACACTAACACTTTGCTTGTTGTGATGAGACAAAATCTTTGACATTCTTGTGATGGTGAAGATGGCAAGTTGATGCCAAGCTTGGTCGTTCATGATGTTGTGCATGCACTGCATGGTGACATCGTGCTAAAGCGAACTCTTACCTCCGTTGCAACTGGTGCATTGGTTCAGCTCCTTCATGCAACTCGTCTTCTAACATGTGCATGGTCTTCTTGGGTGCAACTAAACCAGAAACACACTGATGCATAGTGTCCATGTTGATATTCAATTTTGTGCTCATGATCATGCACATCAACTTGCTGAAGTACCTGTTCAGCTCTAGTTGGAATTGCTTACTGTCTTCACCTTGGTGAGTGTTTTTAATGGGTTGGATTGCATGTGTACACTCAATGACATGCATGCTATTGAATCCCTTATGTGTGATCAACAACACTGCTCACCATGTATTTCCATGTCAGCTATTCGGATGGATATTTAACTTGTACGGGTGTAGTTTCATCCATGAGTGCATGTTGCACTCAATGTTGTCCCTGTTCCTCTTGCAACTCATTCGTCTCTCTATGTAGCTTCATGTTCTTCCTGAGTTGTTCCTTCAACACATGCCACTCCTTCTTTTTTCCATTCTTCGTCTTGGCATGATCTTCATGTCTCTATGTCACCAAGTGTCATTGTCGAATGATGATGGTTACTTCCTAGTCTTAGAATTACCTCCCTTGCTAAGAGGGAGTGTTGATTTTTGTGTATCTTGGGAGGTACTCCAAGCCCTAGTGTTTGATGGTTGGATGTGAAAGCACCATAAATAGGCTTTTGGGATTAGAACCCAAGCTTGGGGTGTTGCACCCAATCATGTTTGGGAAATTCTAGAAGCACATTTCTATATGTGATGACATGAGAAGATAGATAGAAAAATGGGTAGTCTAACACTTCAAGAATCATCAAATTCTAAGTTGTACACTTGGATAAATGAATTTTTGAATTTGGAAAATAAACATTGGTTCTCAAGTCATGTAGGCTTGTAATAAATTTAGCCAATAGATTCGTCTCTTCACTAATTCATTGGAGCCCCTTTATTGGCTATAAATTAAGGTTTATTTGATCTGTTGTAGGAATCCATTTGTGCAACATATTCTCAATAGAAGGACTCGTTCGAGAGAGGAGACTGTCTAGCCCCAGCCGCAATAAAAGAGAATGCCGAGATAGTGTGAAGGAGAGGATCGAAAGTCTGTAGGGGAGGCCAAGTAAGCAGGCTGGTGTGGAATGTATTTGGGCTATCTAGGTTGCTATTTTGAGGGTCGATGAGGCTTGATGTGAGGCTGAGTTCATGAGAGGCAAGGACACTATTTTTCGAGGGTGTTTGGGCATTATTTGAAGGGGTTGGTGCTACAGGAAGGTTGTTGTGGTAAGCCGTAAGACATAGCACACAACTAGGAGTTACGTAAGGGATATCAAGGGTCGACCATGCCCTAAAGAGGTAGTGTGGAAAATGACAAGCCTTCTTAAGGTATGTCGCAAACCTTTAAGGGCTTGTTTGCAAAATTTCAAGTGGATTTATGACTACAATAAGTTCCCTAACTAGGACAATTATGAACAAGTGTAAACATCAATACAACAATGTTTTTGGAGGGATGTTGGGTCAAAGCGTTTGACCAGTGCTTGGATCAACTTAATGGGCAACTTGAGGAAAATTTAGGAGTTGTTTGGAGGAGACCACATGGACTATTTGGAAGTCTACGAAGCAACTAAGGTGATAACAGACACGCTAGATGAGGGATAAGAGGAAAGCAACATGGATAGTTACAGGTGTTCCCATGGATGATGGTTGGATTGTGTCCTATGATACGACATGATTGGTGCACAAATTTGTGTAATAACTCCTCTATTGAAGAAGAAAATGGTATATTCATGAAGTATGTGGGTAGCCATGTGTAATGTTTTGATAGGTTTTGGAACGTCCTAACTAGGTGCAGATGCTACAACGTGCACTTGACCTCTCGTGGATTGTTAGAGGGTAGCGTGAGAGAAGACCAAGTGTGGATGTGATTGGGAAATTATCATCTATTGGAAGATAGTGTGATAGTTTCCAAGTTGGAGCGTGGTGAGCAACACTTAGATGGACAAAGATGGTTGCAAGAGAGGCACTTGATGAGGTAAAGGGTTTGATCAACTAGGAGTAGTTTTTGGAGCCCAAGACTTGTGTGAGGAGAAGGACATATATAGCAGAAGATGGGTAGTCCTCCTAGCTCTTGTTCATTATGGAAGATGATGTCTTGTAGTGATAGGTGGCAACCCTCCATTCCCTGTGTTGGTCTTCATCTATGCAGTGTATGAAGGCAATGGTGGGTTGAATGCCCTAAGTAGTTGAGGAGCAATAGTGGGTAGTTGAGAGTTGTTTGCAAGTGGAGTTGTGAACAACTCTAAAGTAGTATCGATGTGTTACGACCTTGATGGACGAAGGAACAACTAGTGATCCAATTGGATAGCGAAGATTTAGCGGCCAGATGGATGTGGAGCATTGATAAAGGCAAGAGCTACAAGTCAGGAGTTGAAGGATGGGTAGGTATATGGTACGACTAAGAGAAGCTACGAGAGTTGACTTCATCAACCAAATGGTCAGAGTATCTTATCGAAGGTATATTAGTCTTCAATTAAATGACACCAAGCCCTAGTTTGTATCTTATACTAGTGGACATATGAGGGCCATTATCCCTGGTATGGGAGCCCTAAACTATTGTATTATATGTTTTTTAATATAACGAAGTTGGGTTAAAAATTGTAAAACGTTTTCTATATTCTATGCATGTGTGATTTAATGTTGTTTATATTCCGCTGTGTAAAATATTATCGTTGAGATTCTTGGTTTGGCATCATCATAGATTTTAAGATTCTATCCTAGATCCAAGGTCATGGAAATTCAACACATCTCTCCTCGCCTCCTTGATCAAATGATGTCCCTCTCTCTTGATGTTATTCCCTTCATGCTAAGGCCTTATTAATATAGTTTCCTAGCTAGGCCTCTTAGGAACGCTCTAGAACTTGTGAGTTTTATCCACTTAGACCTTAGGAAATATTAATTTTTCATTTTAGTTTTATTTTAGGTTTTAGACCCTATCCTAGGTCCAAAACCCCTTCGCTTGGGTTCTTTTCCCACAAATCCTTTAGTGACCAGACTCACAAACCCATATCAATAGGCTTGTGGAGTACCTCCCTAGCTACACAATTCAACAACATAGTCTAGTTGTAGTAATCGTAACTTGGTCAAGCTCTTGTAGTCAAGAGAGGATGTGGTTGGCTTCCCAAGTTTCAAATTAAGTAATGGTAGTTTGAGGCATGGGGGCTTCACAAAATGAACCTTTAACATATCAAGTGCATTCGTGGCATACTAAATAACACCCCTAATTTGACTACATATTTGAAAATACCTCTAAAAATCACATTATTTAACCCCCTACCAATGCGAACCTAATTCACTCTCCAAATTTGAAAAACCCCTACTTTCACCATGTATTGTAGGTATCCATTTTTTCATTAAAAAAACTTATACTCTATATCTTTTTATTAACTTTGAGCTCCATTTTTTACACCCGCCAATATAAAAACCATTTACCCCCTATATATCCCCCAATATATTATGCAACTTTTGCCTCAATATATACCCCCTAATACAAATTCATGTGGTATATTATTGCTCCTCTAATGAAGTCCTTGTGGTTTGAGGGCATGATAGTCAGGGAGGGTTATGGCATGCCAATGAATGAAAAGGTGTCCTAACACATGCCAGATAATGGAAATGCATGCTAAGGAGTTTAGGGAGTGTTGAGGCATCACAAGGGAGAACTAGGTTAAAATGCATGGAAATGAACAGATAAGAGTGTGTGTGAGGGAGTGTTAGTAAATTCAAGTATGCCAAGGATGAAGTGTGTTTGAAGAAATTCATTATAGGATTATAGGAGGTAAGACCATAGTTGTGATAAGGGGCTCAACACAAAAGTTTTAGACAAAGGGAGACTTTGTGTTGGGCATATCATTGTTTTTCCTTTATCTATTATTTTTATATGACATGTGGCACACTTTGGCCGAATGCTCATGTTTTAAACTATTTCTGATAATTGTGTATTGTACATTGTTGTGTATAAGTATTGGGGCACTCAACTTGTGTCGGCTTATATCTTGTGTGTCTTGTGCATCTTATGGTTCTTGCAAATTCTCAATTAATGCTCTGTTGTTTATATAAATTGGACATACATGTGAATGTGTAACCTATGTTCCTTAGTTTTTTTATGGACATGGCTAGATGTGATCCTTGTGTTGTTAAATTCTTAAGTGGGACACATTGAGCTTCGACATGAGTGGCCTAATATGACTTACAAGTAATTATTAGGTGAAAAGGGAACAATCTACTTGTAGTAGGTGTAATTGGTCAAGTCGTTGAGGCTGAAGCAGGTCAATGTCACATGAACTACACTAGCTAAGGACTTGATTAGGTTCTTAAGTCATGAAAAAATGTAAGGCTAGTTGTGAGGGCATGTGTGCTAATGTGTATTAGGGAATGGTAACATGTGTTAGATAGTTCGAAGGAATTTCAAATATGCTAAGATGTGTCAATTGTTAACGCATGCCAATATGTGCAAGGGTGTGACAATGCGTTCCAAGGACTGCCAATGAAACAAAAAGGAGAAACAAGTTAAACTACAAGGAAATGAACACAAAAGAGGGTTAATAAGTCATCAAATTACCTTTCCCAAGAGGGGCATGCTACGCATACCAACACTAGGTGCCAATAATTGATCTCAAATAGATTTAATATTGAATGATGCCAAAGCCTACCAAGGCCTCTCAAAGAATGTTATACATGGTAATCCTTATCAAGAGTTAACACATTCCAAGTGATAATTTGCGTTAGGGAATGATACACATGTTATGAAGTGCTACGAAATGTCAAAGAGTGTTAAGGTGTGCCAGAGTGCTAATTCATGCTGAGGAGTGTTAGGGAGTACTAGGGAAACACAAGGTAGAACTAGATCAAAATTTTGTAGAAATTTTGTAGAATTTTTCTATAAATTAGCTAGATCTGATACCATGTAGAACTTTTTCTACCTGTAGATCACCTAGTAACGCAATGTACTAAAGCAAAACACTTGATCTACTTCTACAAAAAATTTAGCGTAAACTTAATCAACCATGAGCATCATCAATAAGAACACATATAACTGATAAGAAGGAATCGATCACACATAACACAGAATATATCATTGTGGAAAGCACCAACATAAAACCCCAACACTCTATTATCAATCAAGTGGAAATCCTCAACAACATACAAAAAGAAGCAGCTCAAAAGCTATCCTGCTCTCTCTGTACTCTGATGATCTTCAATCAGAAGATGAAAATCATGGACTACCTAGGCCTCAATATATAGGCTACAAGTCCTCCAATCTCCTATAATAAATCCTTCTCCATGCAAGGAATACCTACTAGAAATATGCAAGCATCTGATCGTACACTGTCCCACAACTGATCTCAACTTGGTCTCTGACAGAACTGACATGCAACAATTATCCATGAGTGAATCCTCAATTATCTAAAATAATAGTTGTCACATGCATGCAAGCATTAACAAACTATATTTTATTATTTTAACAACTTGTTAAAATAATCTAACTGGACTTGACTAGTTAGAACTAAGTCAACTGATTCTCTCATTATTGAACTCACTCTTATTCCCTCAATCAGTGGAGGAAATTAAGGATAAATTCCTTAATCAGTGGGACAAATCATGTGCATGCTCACAAAGACTTCAAATTCGAATTTCCTTAACTAATTAACTCAACTGAATTAATTAATTAATATTTCCAATTGCTGTTAAGACCAAAATTAATTTTACTTCCTATAGATAGACTAGGGACTGCTATAAATAGGAAGGGACCCAGAAATGTTATTTTTAGAACTTTCTATTTTTAGAAGTTTCACCTCTCACCCAATGTGGCCAATGACCTCACTGACCAAACTGCTATTTGTAGACATGTTATTTTTAGCAGGTCTATTTTTTAGCACATTCTAAATTTAAAATTTCTTGTTGCACATTTTTCAACAAATTCATGGAAGTGAATGAATATGAGTGTCTACCATGGAGTGTGAATGAGTGCTAGCTAGGATATGAAGGAGGGAGTGCCAATTTTTATTAAGCATTCGTAAGGCATTCTAAGGAATACCAAGGCATATTAAGAAGTTCCAGTGTGTTCTAAGGAGTTCCAGTGTGTCTTAACATGTGCCAAATATTTACAAGGCATGTCAAGACATGCCAGATGCTAAGGCATGCTAGGATGTGTAGGGTGTCAACGTATGCCAATATGTGTCAAGGAGTTTCAAGGAAGCAAAATGAAGAGCCAAGCTAAAATGAAAGGAAATGAACACATAAGATGGTTAATAAGCCAATATTCTATATTTTTTAAAAGGGGCATGCTAGGCACACTAATAATAGGTTCAAATACATGGCAAGTGCCAATGTGTGCCAAGTGTTAATATACGTTAATGCATGCCAAAGTGTTCCATGGAATGGTAGGGACTACAAGGCATGCCAACACATGCTATGAGAGTGTTATGCTATGTCAGGGCTTCCCAACAGGTTCTTGGGTGTTCTAGTCATGGTAAGATATTCTAGGTAAAAATATGTTCCATGACATGCGAGGTGCTAAGGAATGTTAGTGTGTGCCAAAGCATGTTAAGGTGTGCGAATAGTGTAGAGGAATGTTAGGTATATCTCATTAATAGAATTGACAAAGTTTGATTATGTATTAACTAATATAGTTCCTACACACACTAGTGGAACTTTATCTAAAGGAATTTTGTTAGATAATAAACCTAATAAAGATGAATCATGTATTGACTCATAGGAAAACTATATTCTCATTAATTGAGGGAAATTATGCACACTAATTACTTCTTAACAAATTTAATAACTCTAACCACTATGGTATTGCACACATAATGAAAATCGCTCCACAACAATGGTCTTAAATTGTTATCCTCTAACAAAAAGTATAGTATCATGCACATTGCGTCATCAAAAAATTATTGGAATGATCAATGATGACAAACATTTTTTGACCATCACAAGTAACCAAAAAGAGCATTGGTGAGTGTCAATAAAATATCACCACTGGAAGTGCCACCAAAGAGAGAATTAGTGACGGGACTTTAACAACCCTCAACAAAAGTGTCATTGAAAATGGCTTTGGTGACAAACCTTAAAGGACCATCACTATATGCACTTACAACAACACTTTTTTATGTACGGTCACCATATGTGACATTGGTGATGGACCTTAAAGGTCCATAAGAGGCATGGACCTCACCAAAGACCTTTTTTCTTACA
This sequence comes from Pinus tabuliformis, assembly GCA_031772625.1. Taxonomy (NCBI): domain Eukaryota; kingdom Viridiplantae; phylum Streptophyta; class Pinopsida; order Pinales; family Pinaceae; genus Pinus; species Pinus tabuliformis. Next base: position 727,441,107 of record CM062819.1, read on the forward strand.
ATGAAGGTATTATTGTTTCTTATAGCAGTAATGAAGGTTTCCCAAATGGAAGGGAGACCGCTAAGAGTTACAATCACCAATTCCCTATGAGGCATAAACTCCCCAAATCTTTGCAATTTATCTGTAAGATGAGATATACTCATAATTTAGGATTTCACATACTCTCCTTTATTCATCTTTATATCTTTGAGTTGATATTTCAAGGAGAGAATTTCATTCAAATTGTTGACTTCATACATACCATCTATCTTAGCATACATGTCCTTGGACTTCCTCTAATTTCCAACATATCGAAGTAAAATATCTTGTAAACCATCAACTATAATATAATTTTATTTTAACTCACATTTAGTGTGCTTGTTCTTGGTAGCAACGGAAGAATTCTCCAGAAGCTCAGGTACTTCTCCTTGAATGAATTCCAAAATATCATTGTTATCAATTATGATCTCCAACCTTATTTTCCATGCAACAAAGTTAGATGAGTCACTCAAACTCTAATGTTCCTTGAAGAAAGATGAATACATATTGACTTGATTAGATAGGCTCCTTCAACTTTCCAAAGATGATTAATTTAATTATTATCTTATTTTGGGCTAGTCCTTCACCTAATATTTGATACCATGCTAAATTTGAGATTGTTCTATGTTGCTTCAATTACTTTAGCCCAATTAAATTATTCAATGAGCAATCTTTCAACAATGATTAATATTTGCAATCAAAAGTAATTGAATATAGAATAATAAATGCAATTTCAAAGAAGACAATGAACACATCGACAAGAGACGCTAGATTTGGTCAAAAACAAAGGAAAAACCCATTATGGGGAAAACCCTTTGGAATTATTCTTCTTATTAAATTGTCATAAAATGTTCAGCAGCGAGTAGAATGAGCTTAATACGAAATTATCCAACAAAATTAACCCAACAACATTCATATTTATGGTCCCAATATCAATCCATATGAGATTCAACTTGTCGTGCCTTTGGTCAACTACTGTCAGGTGTGTTCAAATGTCATAATCAAACCCTAGTGCTCAACTACATGGAGTAAGAGATATGTGCATGGTTGAGACCTTCCAACTACACATACGAGCCTTCCACCCTATGGTTGTAGCCAAAAATTTCCTATCTATCAAAGCCCTAAAACACATCCTAGCTATGGACCCTACAATTTCCAAGTCCCAAACTTAGAACTATGTGAGGCAATCAATGAAGAATAAAAGAATAATATGCTTGGTGATCCCCAAATGAGCTTGAGGTCACTTATATTTTTAGTCTTCCAAGGGTGTCTAGTTTCTTGTTAAGGGTGACGTGATCTAATGTGATATTGTGGGCCTAAATTCAAAAATTCACTATCCCTTGTCCAAATTGAGTGATTCAATGGTCAAAATTGGTTCTCTTAAAAAGAGGAATCTAACCTCATAGTTGAAATTTTTCACTAAGCTCTGAAATTAGCAAATTATAGACTCAACCATACATTTCTCATTTGTGCACAAAAATAATTACATGAAAATATGGAAATAACAACCCTCGAAGAGAGGGGAATGTCTTATACATTCAATAACAAACTATAGGATAGGTAAGTAAATAGATTATAAGAAATGGAAATTTCACTTAATAATGTTTACAAAACTTCCACACACAAAGGAAGTAGTAGTGTGTTGCGATTATAGGGCATTGTTTCCAAGTTAAAAACCATAGTATACAATACAACTAATCAAGGATAAGTTAGAAGGTCGTCATGGTAGAAAGGACCTGACAGAGAGTTAAGGGTTTAATAATCACCTATAGTTGTTGAATACAACTAAAAATAAGGGAAAATAAACCCTAGACGTCCTTCCAAGAAGAATTCACTCATATTATCTTGATCGACTCATATGTGTGATGAAATTAAGCAAGTCAATAACTGTTTCAAATTTCTAAAATAATTCATCATAGGGAAAGAAATTAAAAATTAGGTCTCAAAGTAAGTATACTGATGGACATAGAGCTAAGTTGCCATATTCCTCGGAGAAAAGGAGTATTTAGTCCTCATCAACAAGCCACAGGAAGAAATAAATAAAACCATTAAATATGAAAACATTACGGTTAGGGTTTTGGTAAATTTACCATGAGGAAACTCATCAAAATAAACCTCCTCAAATGGATGGAGTCAAACTGAAAGCCATGTTCATGTTGTGACTAGAAATGCTCAACATTGAGCTTTGACTAAAACAAGTGAGTGTTGGTCAAAGTGTAATTTCACAATGATGTGAGGATAAATTAAACCCCAAAATGAAATCAAAATAGAACAAAAACTTTTGAGAAAAACTTACCAAGAATGTGAACTAAAGCCATGCCAAAACCATGCATGTGATTGCATTTAGACATGGTTGGTTTATCCAAGTGAAGCCAACCAAAATTTGAGATTAATTTGTTCAAAAAAAGTGTAAAGACTACATTGGTTATAGAAGGGAGTGAAAGGAAGTTGTAGAGCTCATTTTCAACTAACTCAATAACACAATGAGACAATGATGGTGTGGCTTGTTATGACAGTTACCCTAACGAAAACCTAATCAACCTTCACCTTCGATCAATCATCACAAAATCTTCACCACTGAAAAGAAGTTCCATGTAGGAAGGGTGGACCCCAAGCCAAAAAACATACCACTTTGATGCTCTCCTATGTCAGAACGATCATGGACTGGGAGAGTAGGATCAATTACACCTGCATACCAAGTATAATAGTGGTTCCTTAACCATGTTTTGGTGGGTGAAGGCACCAATGCCTTGGTGAGTGAAAAATATTCCAAAAGAAACCTCATAATAATGTCTATGAATATAAGTGTGGCACTCGTGATATGCGTAACCTTAAGAGTTAAGGAGCTATGTGCTAGTTTAATAATGTAAGTGGCAAATAATTGTATGGAGGAAAAGAGTTAAAGCCTATATTTATGGCAACAAAAAAAATAGGGCATCAAATTATATATATATATATATATATATATATATATATATATATATATATATAGAAAGTGGCATAAGGAACATGACTATATAATTATAAAGAGAATTTTTGGGTTTAATAATTGAGAAAAAGACTCTTAGGTCTTGGTACACCATGACATAGCATTCATTCCAAAGCTTGAACAAGAATAGACAAGTATGTACAAAATATATTGTAATAAGTAATGCAAGATTTGTTAACCCAAGGGGCCACCTCATAAAATGATAGTTTATGTAATTGTGAAATATATTTACCTTATAATAATAATAATATTTTGTATAAGATGGGAAAGATGTTACACATTAGAAGAAGGAGAATTTGCGATGACTTCATGATGTATCATTGATGTGATGCTTACTTTATGATGCATTGTTCTATTTATTCATATGCTGCAAATGGTTATGGATTATTGTTGTATAAGCTTTTTGTAAAGAAATATTGTGAAACTAGATATTTAAAAGAATTTGTGTTTAAAAATCCTTAATTGATGGGTTTAAATAAACAACATTATTAAAAAGAATACACCACTCAAATCTATAAAAAAATGCTAGCATCCTCTTTTGTGTGCTTAACTACTATGGATCAAAATATCAGATAGTTATTATTTTTTAATCTATTATTTTAAACCCATTTAAAACCATTAAAAACAATCTCACAAACGAAACAAAATTACATTTCTTAAATACTATACTTTTTTCATTGAACGTTGTCGATTACAGAAAATATATCATAAATGTAAATGTGTTGACAAAACTATATAAAAAAAATTGTAATTGCAATAACATGTACTACTAACGATGGCTTAGTGAGGGCCGACCGAAAATTCCCCTTTTAAGGTTGAACGTTCGACAAATTATTTGATCCTACTTTTAACGTTATATCAGGGTTTGCTTTCCTTCTGTCTCCCTGCAATTTACTCGGCAAACATCTTGGTATTTGGATTCGTAACAGTTGTAATCTGGGCAATTCTTTGTACATAACTTTCACAAATGATAAATTGGGAAGGGAAAGTAGGTAAACGTCTGGTATGGAATTCTGTTGTATTGTATGTTGATATATTCAGGCTAACCACATCAAATAAAACGCAAGAAATATATTTCCTAGTTTAAATATATTATTTAAGAAAACGTCATTGTATACATATCCTGTGGAACGAAACTGAGCGCTCACATTAGGTAACTGCAACAAACCAAGGATCTCCAGTATGCTCGGCTCGACTGTATTATTTGGTTGATATAATTAACTACCATAACAATGAACCACGACAATCTAAAATCCATAACAATAAACAACATAATCTTTCTCAGGTGCAAGTGGACGGTTTTCATACATGACGCTGGAAAAGGCAACACCCAAAGAAACAAAAATTCTTCTCCTCTTACTGCTTCATACGAAACACGATTCACTAACCCCATTCTCCTCTTTCTTCTCCTCGTTTTCACTTGACGTAGAAAAAAGAAGCACCCAGCGGGCAACCAAGTGCATTATTCTCAGCAAAAAAAGTGGTACTGAAGTTTTCCCGGGAGTCTGGTGAATCCATGAGATGAGATTCATTAATTTGAACATTGTGAAAACAAACATGCGGGTACCCGCTCTGGGAGGTTCATAGTCAACCACATGCATCTGCGGCGATCCTAATACTGTAGCACATAGAAACAAACGTATTCCTGACGGTTAACAAACACAATTGATGTATGGATAAATGTCATGGTCAAAGAAAGAAACACAAACATCATACCTACAACATTCTGGGTACTGCATATGAAACCCACAAAAAACCTTCACAACGTAGCGATTAACACCGTTATGATGAAATTAGTTAATTAGTTAAGCGATTAACACCGTTATTATTCGAAATTAGTTCTGAGTTCAGGCGGATTATAACATACCAGTGCAGGTACTCGCCTCCAGGAGCCTCAGGATCCGTGATCATCTGATTACGGTTTTACGAAATAATTGGTAAGATATGAATTTCAGTTTAACGAAAGACAGGTGAATAGATTATTATTCGGGGACATCTTCATTAAATTAGGAATTAAACTTACGCATGCTACTAATTTCGGGTTTCTGAAGATTTCTGGTAGCTCTAGATCACCACAATGTGTTTGACAGCCAGTAGGAGGGTCTTGCAGTCGAGCAGAGGTTACTTTATCACCTATGTTGATTCGTGTATCGCCGAAACGTAGAACGATCCTCACACGAGGATTGAAATCCTGGAGAACGCATCCGGTAACTCCCGAATCCATCAACCTCCACCTTACATACTCCATTATTTTGCGCAACACAAATCAGAAGGATCCCAAATGAAAAAGAAAAAGAAAGAGAATGAACACCGCGTCTGAAAGCTCTGCAGCCGAAGATGCGAAATGGAGAAGAATGAATGAAAAAATGGACAGGACTTCCCAGCGGCACCCTTTTTAATGGTGGGGAAAGTGGGTCCCACGAAGAAAAGTCAGGCATCCCTTTTAAACGCGGGGAAAGTGGGTCCCATGATGAAAAGTTAGTCCATGTTTGTGACATAGCTGAGAAGTAGATTTGTTTACTCAAGTATAAAAATAAATAAACAAATGTTTTTGTTTATAAATTAGAGTAAAAAAATATTATTTTTATATATAAAAATAAATTAGAGCTAAAAAAAGGTATTAAAGATACTTAGATCAAAGTAAATTAATTTTAATGGCCACCATTTCCGAAACCGTCATTTTAATTTTATTGTGTATATCTTTAGTGTTTAGCTCATCTATAGGTTGATAGATAGACCAATAATAAATGCATGTTCGAAAACAAACCAAGATTTAGAGTTTATTTCGAGTTTTGTTATAGATAGACACCTTAGGAAAAACTTTGTTATGCCATAATTTGGTTATGGATTGATAAGTATATATCAAATACATGTGTACTCATATCAATATGATTGATTTTTCTAAAAGTTCGATAGATTTGTAATTAAGGCAGCACATGTATAAACAACCTGTCATTTTTCATTGTGTTTTCAAATTTTAATTCGGCAGTGATATAAGTTAAAATGATTTAACCATAAAAAATAAAATTATTTTTGATGGCTTAGTATATAAAATTATTTTTGATGGCTTGTTATATATATATTAGTAAGTATAATCATCAACAGCATGTGTTTCTTCTTAAGAGGTCACAAGTTGATAATGATAGGGGGATAAAGTATGTATGCCTTAGTAGACTTAGTAGTCAAAATATATTTTATTTATGTTTGAGACTGAGGCTGATATATTTTTCTCACATCTCTATAGTATAGCTAGTGATAGTGAGATTGTTGATTTTTTATAATACTTTTAACTAAGCAAGCCAAACAAGTATACTCATTTTGTCTTTTTATTATATCCCAAGTGAAATATTTTATTTATAATTGAGAGTGTGAATAAAATGTTTTGACCACTTATCTTGAGCATATTCAATGTCCTTAACATATCAAAAGTAAAATTATTAATATTTTAGAATTCTTTTAATTAAATAAATCAAACAAATATATTCAATTTCTTTTTATTATATCCCCCACATATATATATATATATATATATATATATATATATATATATATATATATATATATATATATATATATATATATCGATTCCAAATAAAAATAAACAAAATTATAAATATTTTTAATCATTTCAAACCATTTAAAAAATTAAATTTAAAAAATTAATATCTATATATTATATAAAATTAATATCAAAATTAATTATACCTAAGAATATATATATTTACCATCTTTACAAAATTATTCCTCCAATCCGTCGCAAAAGTATATTGGAATGGTTTTGTAATAGTTATTTGCAATATATATAAAAAAATAAATTCTACAAATTTTATTTGTCATATGTTATATGTTAAAAGTCGACATGGTGATCATTCTTTCCTACAACCATTGTAACATCATACAAATAAATCGCTCAAGCATATAATAAGAGAAGTGGAATTTGAATTTGTTTCTTTCAAATCATGTATGTGGATAATAGAAGTTGTATGGGGTAATAGAAAATGAAAATTAAGGCCATTTATTATTTATTATATTTATATTGATAATTAATTATATTTATATTCGTAGATTATTATTTTTTTATTTCGATTAGAACGGATTTAAATTATTCATGGTAAATTTTTATATATTTATATTTATATATATATATATATATATATGTGGTATATATTATTACTAAATAATAATAACAAAATAACATTATTAATTTTCCATAATAATAATATCAAATAATAAATAATATCAATTATTTTAAGTTGTAAATTTTGGTAGTTGTAATTTATAATGACAGTAAATTGTATTACACAGAGTTAAAACATTTGACATTTTGTTTGCACATCTTATTTATCATTAAGGATAAGAAGAAAAAAATATAGGTGAAGAGAAAAAGCTAGGCAACTTTAATATATAAGGGTATTGCTTAAAAAATGTTAAGAAAAAGACATTAATAAAAAAGAAAAACAAAGAAAATAATTTTAGTCTGATTAATAAATAATAATAATAATAATAATAATATATTATTAATAATATGATAATACTAATTATTCATATTAATGTTACTAAAAGTTCTTTAGAAAACTAAAATTTATTAATAATAGGTTAGGAAATAATAATTATTTATATTTTAATATAACTAATTAGATTTATTAACGATGAAAATATTATTAATATAATAAAAAAAATAATTAATAAATTAGCAAATAATAATTATCAATATTTTTATATAACTAATAAATCTAATAATATTATTAAAATAATAATATATTATAATTATATTTAAAAATAAAAAAATTATTATATTGATGTTAGTTGATATAAAGTAATTACTAATATTAAATTTAATGTTAATATTATTATAAAATAAGTAATAGTATTATTATCAATTACATTATTAATATTCACCATTTTAATTACAGGTTTTCATTTTTTCCTGGTACTTTAAAACAATAAAAACATTAATACAAGAAGATTTAGTTTAATCGACATTTATATTTATACATTTAAAAATAAGTCTTGCATTTGAAGTTGCATTCCTTGTATTTGAAGTTGCATTATTTTCTATTACATTTAGCAGAATAAGGTTCATAAGGCATTTTTAGATTAAAATCACAAGACGGAATTTACATGTTTTTCCTAAATTACATTCTTCAAATAATTTGGCATTTTTAAGATCAAAAGCACCCGGAGTTTACACACTTTTCCTAAGTTACATTTTTCAAATCATGTTTTCCATAGAATGGCTTTATGTGGTTCGTATTTCATTTTGGTATCGATGAGTGGATGTTTTGTATAGAATAGCTTCATGTGGTTTATATTTCATTTTGATAACTGCACAAGTGGATTAGTTAGAATTTTGACATCCTGCGTTGGATTCTTTTGAGTTTTTAAGGAATAAATGTCTTTGTTTTTATGATCGATTATGATTGAATAGTGGGATATGATTGACTACAGTGGATTTTGATTTCAATATAGTTGGATTATGGTTAATTATAAGTATTTATGGTATATTATTGTCATACACTATGATCAAATACAATTCATTAGGTTAACAATAGGTTATTTATAAATAGACCATAATACCATGGTTAATTAGTATTCACCATAGTTGTCAAGTTGATTTTTGCTGACTATAATGCCTACGTTAACTATGATTAACCATATTAACAATGCTTAACAATGCGCAAAAATACTTAACATATATTATTGTATAATTTAATATATAATTAAGACATTATAAAATGTATACACTAATATATTATTAATGTATGATTAATCTTATATGAAACACTTATTAATGTTATTAATGAAACACTTATTAATGTTATTAATGTTATATAAACATTATAGACATTTTATTAATGTTATATATATATGAAAATTAAATATTAATATTACATTAAATATCAAACATTAATGTACTTATTATGTATTAAGTATGTATGGTATTAATAAACTAATTGTTGAAGAATTAATGTTTTAATTTATTAATAAAATTAGTAATATTTTATTAAATTATTAATATTTTAATTTATAAACAAGTAAATTAAATATTAATGTGTGCTATATTGATGTTAACATTACTATATAAATATAGTAAATGTGGTTATTAATTTATTTTTTAACATTAACATTAATATTAATATTAATAGTCATTTTTATTATTAATATATATTAAATTAATGTTAATGTTAAATTCAGTATTACTAATAATATTATTAGCAAAATTAATAAAAAGATGAATTAAAATATTATTATTATTATATCAATAATATGTTTATATTATAACTTATAGTATAATTAATGTACTTATGTAACAATATTATTGTTGTTGTTGTTATTATTATTATCGTCAAAGGAACTTAGCTTAATTGGTATGGTTTATGATTTGTGCCTCAAGTAGTGTTGGTTAAGTCTTCATAGTTATGTTGAACTTTGTGGCATTTTTGAAATATTGGTTAGGTGAAATAGTGGTGGTCGTTCCTACGAAGTTACCCATTATATCTAGTTATGCCTAGTGAAATGTAGTCATTATTTTTAAAAAGAAAATTAATAAAAAATATAAATATAAAAGATGAAAAACTCAAAATAATGAAACTATGTAAAAAATATTACATTATTATATGCAAAAAAATATTTATCATAAAACAATTAAGATTTTCCATAAATTAATGCTTTAATTTGTTCATATATCTCTTTGATGTTTAATAAATGCATATGCATATATTATTATAACTATATAACAAATTGATGATAGAAAAAAAAAAAAACTAGCATTCATTGTGAATTTTTAGTTTTGTCATAAATTGACGCTCTAGGAATAATTTTGCTAAGCAATTTCAAAATATAAAGATTAGCACAATCACATTAAGTAAATATGATTACTATATGTCAATAGGTATATACCAAATACATGTGAAACCACATTAATAAATATGATACTACATCAATAATTATTAGATGTATGGTAGACATTTAATATTGGGATTTTAATATTGGTTATTAATATTAGAGTTTTAATACTTGGTTTTGTTATTCGGGTTTTGATTTTGGGTTTTATTATTGGGGTTTTAGCGTTAGGTTTTAATATTATATTTTATTATTGTGTTTTAATGCTAGGGTTTTAATATAAGTAAGCAAAAGTTAAGTATTCAACTAAGTGAGTAAGGTTTAATTAACATTGCAACCCATCTATCAACCCTAATATTCATATTAATTGTTTGACATGTTTGACTAATTTGGGTAACTATATTTCAATATTAACATTAATCAATAATATTAAAGCCGATTATGTTTTACCATTCAAGAGTGTTGATTATAAACACAATAATTTATTGTCAATTACATTAATAAATGTTGTTGACCACTTTTATAATATTTCAATATAACATTGGATAAAGTGCATTATAATGTAACATTGCTACAACATTTGTCTCATTACCATGTTGGATAATCTTTTTGTCATTTTGATGTCACAGCATGTTTGTCACAGTAGCATTCTTTTCAAATTAGTTCATTTGTCAGAATGTGATGATAGCTTTTCTCATTATAGTGTCAAAGCATTTATCTTCAAAATAGTTCCATTGAATGTTTGATCACAGTAACCATGGTTGGCCATGTTGAGCATGGGTTGAACATAGTTTTCAAAGATTGATTATGGTGGATATGGTTGACCAAGGATGACAATGATTAAAAATGGTTGACATAAGATGCCCATGGCTAAACATGACCAACCATGGTTGAAAACATCCAACCATGTTAACTAGAGTCATCAATGGTTAACAATTGTTGATGATGATGATCATAGTTAACTACCATGAATTATAGTTAATAATAGTCAACTGGGAATATCATAGTTGATGATGGTTGATTTTTGACAGACTATGGCTAACCATGTGTGACAATTATTCAACATAATCTACCATGTTTTGACGATGGTCAATGATTATTTGACTATGGTTGACTAGAGACGTCCACACTCACCCTATTTAAACATCGCTGGCCATATTTTGAATATTAATGTGTAATACACGTACCTTAGAAACTTTGGCAAAACTCATATAATTAGACGAGTAGAAATAGTATTACTATTTCCAACAAGAATAGTTAGAAGTTAAAATGAGTTCTTGATAATCACTTTGTTTTCTTTATTCGGGGTATGGGTGGATAATTACTTGAATATGTACTAATACAATGGTTCTCTATAAATATTATTATTCCTTGATGGGATTGAGAATCAGGTTATAAATATTTCATCCCTACCAATTGCAAACTCTAGGAGCTAAATTGTTTTGCAGTATGTTATGTTCTACATTACAGGACAGAAGGGAAAACAACCCTATCCAAGGAAGGAATCGCTCTAGAAAGATTAGTAATTGACGAATGAGAGGAAGTTTGGTTGTATCTCAAGGGTTTGTTCCAACCTCTCCATGTTTCTTCACCTACAAAGTAAGTTTCTCATTCATATGTGGTCGCAATGCATAAAGATGGGGCATGTCACTAAGTGTATAAATCTCTCTTTTCCTTGTTCTTTTTGGATGTCTGTGGTTGTGACTAGATGGCCTGCATAGATTTTTTATTTCTTATTGTGGGTGGCGACCTTCTTGGAAGGATTCCATGGATTCTCGTGTGCAAATGAGTAATTTTTGCTTGTTTTTTATATTTTTTTTATAATTATAATTCACAGAAATGTGCAATATTACAAGTATGGTTATTGGATAATGTTAATCTCACTTATTTCAGTCGTTGAAAAAGACATATGCCTTTGGATAAAAACCTTCTACAAGGAACTAGGGATTTGAAATTAAACAGGAATGCAACAACTTATAGATATAATCATAAACACAGAGATGCATTAGAAAAGCACTTCATTTCATTAATATAAAAATATTTAACTATGCCTACAAACAAAATGGAAATAAGATAGCTTGGGCAATGAGGCTCAAGGGCCTATTTATTATTGGAAAATATGAGAAAACCCTAAAAAACCAAAAACCTAACCCTAGGAGATGTAACACCAAGAGTTTGTGGGTCACGTTGGGGTTAGTTGGGCATGAAACTTCCGAGCGTTGTAACTTGGTCATATTATCTCCGTTTGGTGCATATGACACCTTGTTGGAAAGGTCTCATCGAGTACTACAGTTTTCACCTTATGATCTTGCCTATGGATATGGGCTTGCTGTAGACCACAAAAACGCCATTCAGGGGGTCAAAACTACTTCGGAATTTCACTGATAATGTTTATATGGTTTACTATCTAAATTAATAGGGGGAAGAGTGGTAAAAGACAATTTCACATTCCACAAAGTTGTGGATAGTTGTGAAATCTCGTGAGGCCTTGGGTTGATGGAGGTTTCGTGCCTAGAGCACTTTATGGTTCTTTCTTTCCAAGATTTCCTCTCCCTAGAGAAAAGTTAATCTCAATAAGGCAAAAGAGTTGGCCAATATGGTAAGAGGGGAAAGGCATAATGAGAGTCTATTGATTTATATCCTATTAGATGAGTCCCAAAATTCCTCACACAAGGGACAATGTTCGAGGAATAGGAAAGACATTGCCAAGAAGAATCCTATATTAGACTCTATGCGGTCATTGGAATTCTTGAGCTGGTTGGCGAGTGGAATTCTTGAGCTAACTACACCTAGTATGGTTTATGTCAAAGAAGTGTCTAAATGTGAAAATAGATTGATGTGATTGTGGAAACCAACTCCCAGTGGTTTGGAGCATCATTCACTTTCCATTGTGGTTCTCATAGAAGAACAAATTAGTTAATCAGTTATATGTTGTGTTAAAAATAATGTTTCTATACAATAGTGTAAGAATTTTGTGTACATCTTGATAGGAAAGAAGCCTATTGTTTGATAAGGAATTACTAGAAGTGTAGTTCCTTTATTATATTACCAATCTTGGGAATACCTTAACAGGGGCTAAGATAATTTTCCCTTGGTGAAGTTATTGATTATTTTGACAATTAGAGAGTTATGTGCTCCCTAAGTACTTTTAGAAGTATTCACAGTGTGCATTTGGTGTAGTGATTTATCATTTTCATGATTAGAGGGTTGCTTCTCTCTCAATACTTGTGGAAGTAATATGGCTAAAATATCACTTGACATTAATGAATAATTCATAGTTAAAAGTATTTCATTTGATTGAAAATATTGTGACTAACATGGTTATGTTAGATTTGTTAGTCATACATTGCGGGTGCTTGCCATAAAGTGTTGATGGGTCATCGAACCTTTCTTTAAGTCTTTCCGCAAAATTGACCATGACTTCTCAGATTAATTGGTAAGTAGTGGTAATTTGGTTTAGAGAATTTGTTTTTATTTTGTTAAATTGTATAATGGCTAAGTGAAGGAAAGTAAAACTTGCATTTTTTTTAGTTACAAAATTCTTATGAAAATTGTTAAAACTTTTTTTTTCTTCCTATGAGTATATCTAGGAAACTAGATCCCTCATTTTGAAGAGGTTATATCCATTTAGGATTGTTTACATTGTTATATTGTGAGTAAAAGTTAAAGTTCCAGCGAGAGATGAACACTGATGATGGTGTTCTCTTTAAGTGGTGGAGTATGTAATACAACTACCTTAGAAGTTTTGATAAAACTCATATAACTACATGAGTAGAAATATTATTATCGTTTCCACCAAGAAGAGTTAGATGTTAAAATGAGTTTTCGCTCACCATTTTGTTTTCTTTATTTGGGTTATGGATGGACCATTACTTCAATATGTAATAATATCGTGGTTCTCAATAAATATTGCTATTCCCTGATGGGATTGAGATTCATGTCACAAACATTTCATGCTTTCCAATTACATAATGGGCATGAGAATTCACTTTCATAATGAATTATTGAGCTGGTTGGGTAGTGGAATTCTAGACTCAAAAGATCTATTAGAATGTGAAAATCGCTCACTATGGTCGTGGAAAATAGTTCCTATTGTTTGGGAGGAGAATTATTTTTCCATTGTGGTTCTCATAGTAGCACAAATTAACTAGTCAGATTTTTCTTGTGCTAAAAATAGATTTTCTATACAATTGTGTAAGAATTTTATGTACATATTGACAAGAACGAAGACTAGTGCTTGATAAGGAATTATTTCAAGTGTAATTCCTTTATTTTATTACCAATCTTGTGAATGTCTTGAAAGGATCTAAGAAAATATGCACTTGGCGCAATTATTAATTATTTCATTATTAGAGAGCTAGGTGCTCTGTGAGTACTTTTAGAAGTACTGACAATGTGCAGTTGGTGAACTGATTTATCATTTTGATGATTAGATGGTTTCTTCTCTTTGAGTACTTGTGGAATAATTATGGCAAAAATATCACAAATTGCATGAATTCTTAATACTTAAAAGTATTTCATTTGATTGAAAATATTGTGACTAATATGATTATTTTGGATTTTTTATTCATACATTACATAGTGCTTTCCATAATGTGTTGATGAGTCGTTGAACCATTCTTATAGTGTTTTCATAAAAATGACTATGAATTCCCAAAGTAATTGGTAAGTAATGATAAGTTGGTATAGAGACTTTGTTTTTATTTTGTGAAAATGAATAATGGCTAAGTGAATGAAAGTCGAACTTGGATATTTTCTTCTTTTTTTTTTGGCAGTTACAAAATTCTTATGGGAATTGTAAAACATTATTTTGTTTTTTCCTATGAGTACATCTAGGAAATACAATCCCTCATTTTCAAGAGTATGTATCCCTTTTGGATTGTTTACATTGTTATATCATGAGTAAAAATGAAAGTTCCAGCAAGAGATGAACACCAAGGACAATGTTATCTTTAGGGGGAGTATGCAATACACCTACCTTAGAAGCTTCGATAAAACTCATACAGCTACATGAGTAGAAATATTATTACCATTTCCACCAAGAAAAAATAGAAGTTAAAATTAGTTCTTGATAAATATTATTATTCCTTGATGGGACTCAGACTCATGTCATAAATATTGTTGTTCTCAATAAATATTATTATTCCTTGATGGGACTGAGACTCACGTCATAAATATTGCATGCCTTCCAATTGCAAAATTTGGGAGTTGAATTGTTTTGTAGTACATTATGTTTTACATTACAAGATAGAAGGGAAAACAACCCTATCGACGAGAGGACTCACTCCATAGAGACTAGTAGTTGATGAACAAGAAGTGTGGTTGTATATCAAGGGTTTGTTACAACCTCTCTATGTTTCTTTACCTACCACGTAAGTTTCTAATTCATTTTCTATTTCCATGCATAAATATGGGGCATGTGGCTAAGTGTATCAAGCTCTCCTTGTTTTTTTTTTTATTCTTGTGGTTGTGACTAGATGACGTATGTAGAGCTTGTTATTTTTTACTATGGGTGGTGACCTTCTTGGAAGGATTCCATGAATTCTCATGTGAAAATGAATAAGTTTTGGTGGTTTCTTTTAAATTTTTTTAGTTATAATTCACATAAATGTGCAATATTACAAGTATGGGTACTGCATAATTATACTCTCACTTAGTTTAGTCATGGAAAAAGAAATATGCTTTTGGACAAAATCCTCCTTCAAGGAACGATATTGATATCCATAGAATAATCTCGACCTCTAATCTAGGTTTATTCAGTTATTTATAGTTTTTTTTAGGTTGATGGTAAATGAGTTTAGTTTAATATTTCTTATAATTGGCATGTTTCTTGACAAATATTTTGAGCCCATAGTTTACAACTAGTATGACAGTTTTCTTGAGGTTAAGATTGTGTGACTATATGCACAAGATTAATATCTAGTATGTGAGATTTCATTTGGAAAAGTTATGCATTTCATGCATGAAATAATAGCAAATATATTCTTTATTTCATGAAAGGAAATATTTAATTTCATGCGTGAAAGAGGAGCTACCATGAATTATTTCCTTGTATGTTTTTTCTTTTGGAAAATAATATCAGTTTAGGTGTACAAATCAATAATTATGATGTTCATTTATTTGAAAGAGTATGTGTCATAGGCACACACAAGAAATGTTAGCTATCATTTCAGTTTTTGGGAAGAGAATAGTCGTTCCTTCTGGAAGAGGTCATGTTGCTTCTTGGATGAAAATATTAATTTCTTCTTGGGAAAAGATTCTGGTTTTTTAATGTATGTTGTTCTTTCTAAGAAAAAATAAGTGATTATGAAATTTTCTTTGGAAATCATGCTATAAATAATTAATTTGGTAAAATACCATTTCAAAAGAAACATTTATTTTCATGTTTTGTGGCATTAGATTTTTTCAGAAAGAAACTTGCCTTTGGATGCATACTGGGTTGATTTTCTTTGGTTGCACAAAATAAAACTATTATGTTGATATTTATGGAAAAGAAGTAAGTTATTTGAATGCACAAAAATATAATTATTAAGTTTTATATTTGTTGAGAGGAAATAAGTTATCTGCATGCACAAAATAGAAATATTATATTTAATCTTTCTTGACAATATGGAAACAACAACCCTCGAAGGGAAGGGAAAGCATCATACATTCAATAGTAAATTATATGACAATATGGAAACAACAACCCTTGAAGGGAAGGGAAAGCATCATACATTCAATAGTAAATTATAGGATATGTAGGTAAATGGATTATAAGAAATGGAATTTTCACTTAATAATGTTTACAACATTTCCACATGGAGAGGAAGTAGTCTGTTGTGAGTATAGGGCCTTGTCTTCAAGGTAAAATCCCTAATATACAATACAACTAACCAAGGATAAGCCAAAAGGTTGTCATGGCACAGACCTGACATAGACTTAAGAGTTTAATAAGCACCTACAGTTGTTGAAGAGAAGTGAAAATGAGGGAAAATGCACCCTAGAAACCCTTTCAACAATACTGAACTGAAAAAATCTTATCCCCGTGGAAGCATATCTGCGATGAAAATGAGAAAGTCAATAATTATTTCAAATGTCTAAAATAATTCATCAAGAGGAAAGAAATTAAGAGCTAGGTGTCCAAATAAGTATATCCATGGATATAGAGTTGAGTTCCCATATTCCTGTGAGAAAAAAGAGTATTTAGTCCTCACAAACAAGCCACATGAAGAAATAAATAAAACCCTTAAAAATGACAACTTTGGTGTTAGGGTTTTGGTAAATTTAACAAGAGTAAACTCATCAAAATAAACCTCCTCGAATGGATGGAGTCAAACTGACAGCACCTATAAAAGTTGATGTTGTGACTAGAAAATGCTCAACTCTATGATTTGAAACTTGACTAAAACAAGTAAGTGTTGGTGAAAGTGTAATTTGAGGATGATGTTAGGATAAATTAAACACCAAAATGAAATAAAAAGACAACAAAAAATTCTAACAAAAAATAACCATTAATGTGAATCAACACCATGTCAAAATCATGCATGTGATTTCATTTAGACATGGTTGGTTTATCCAAGTGAAGCCAACCGAAATTTGAGATTAATTCCTTAAAAAAAAAGTGTAAAACCCACATTCCTTATAGAAGGGTTTGAAAGTAAGTTATAGAGCTCATTTCAACTAGTGCAACAACACAATGAGACAGTCATGGTGGGGCTTAGTATGTTAGTTACCACAATGAAAACATAATTAACCTTAAGCTTGAATCAATCATGACAACATGTTCACCATTTACCACAACAAAAACATAATTAACCTTAACATTAAATCAATCATGACAACATGTTCACCATTGAAAACATGATCCATGTTGGAAGCGTCGAACCCAAGTCAAAAAACATACCACTTTGATTCTCTTCTATGTGGCAGTAATCATGGAAAGGGAGAGTAGGATCAATTACACATGCATAACAAGTATACTAGTGGTGCCTTACCAACGCTTTAGTGAGTGAAAATTATTCCAAGGAAACCTCATAATAATGTCTATGAATATAAGTGTTGCACTGGTGATATGCATAACCCTAAGAGTTAATGAGTTATGTGCTAGTTTAATAATGTAAGTGGAAAATAATTGTATGGAGAAAAAGGGATAAGGCCTAAAGTTACAAAAACAAATAGGGCATCAAATTATATAAGTGTATATGTATATAGATTTATATATAGACAGTGGTAGAAGGAACATGGCTATATAATTATAAAAAACATTCTTAGGTTTAATAATTGAGTAAAAGTGATCTTAGGTCTTGGTACACCACAACATAACATTGATTCGAACACTTGAACAAAGGTAACAAGAATAGATAAGTATGCAGAAAATATGTTGCCATAAGTAATGCAAGATCTCTTAACCCAAGGGGTGACCTTGTACAATGATAAATTATGTAATTGTGAAATATATTTAACTCGTGATAATAATAATAAAACTAAAATATTTTTCTTAAGATGGAGAAGCTGTTACAAAGCATTAGAAGAAGGAGAATTTGTGGTTTCTAGTGAATACTTGTGTCTCTTTCTCTTGATGTGATGACTTCATGATGTATCATTGATGTGTTGGTGGCTTTATGAAGCATTGCTCTATTTGTTGATATGCTGCAAATGATTATGGATTATTGTTCTATAAGTTATTTTGTAAAGAAATGTTATGAAACTATAAATTTGGAAAAAATATATGTTTAGCAAACCCATACTTTATATATAATGGTCCATTTAATTAACAACATTACTGGGGAGAACGCCCCACTCAAATTTGTAAGAGCTTCTAGCATGAACGCTTGAATCACAGTGTTAGATAATTATTATTTTTTAATTTATTCTTGTAAACACACATAAAATAATATGGGAAATGAAACAAAATTGTATTTCTTAAATATTTTTAAAATCATGTTTTGTTTGGCGATAGATATATATATATATATAATTAATTTGGCAATAATTTTTTTTTACTCAGACAAGTGGTTTAGCAATTTCTTAAATATTTTTAAAATCTTGTTTTGCTGAATGATATATATTTATCTATATAATTTGGAAATAGTTTTTTACTCATATGAGTTGTGTAGCATTAACGCAGTAATATAAAAATTGTGAAAAATAAAAAATGCAAATTTACTATTTCAATAGAGTTTTAATTACTTACAAAATTGATAAAAAAAAATATATAAACAAAATAAATAGAATTTAATAATGAAAATATTATTATTTTTTATGGAACATTTTCGATTACACAAAATATATTATAAAAGTAAATAGGTTAAAAATAAAATTTGTTTTACTATATGAAATAAATTGTAATTGCAATAATAGGTACCTACTAACAATTGCTTAGTCAGGGCCAAACGGAAAATATAAACCAAATAAAAAGAATTTAATAATTAAAATACTATAATTTGTTCATTGAATGTTTTCGATTGCAAAAAATATATTATAATGTAAATGTGTTAACAATATAGAAAATTATAACTGCAATAACATGTACCTACAAACGATGGCTTATCAGGGCGGACCGACCATTCCCATTTTAACGTTGAATTTTATACAAATTATTTGATCCTAATGTTAGACAAATTATGGTATAATTCAACTTTCTAATTCTAATTAGCAGTAGTTCAACTTTTAGTTATCTTAATTGTAGTATTTGTGAGTTTAGCTTATTGCTCTCTTAACTGTAGTATTTTTTATGGTACATTGACTCTTCAAGAAGGATCGTATCAGAGAGTGGCCTATAAAACCATGACATTCAAATTGTGAAAGGATACAACTGACTCAATAGACCCTACCTTACACGAGGCTATGAGACCCTACCTGGCACAAGGTTATGAGGAACTCAGAGGACCCCGACTGTTGTTGGCCGGGAGAAGAAATAAAATGAATAGGTTGGCTAGAAGTCAATGTAGGTAGAGTTACTAGTAGGTTGGGAAAAAAAATTGCCTGGGATAATACTCAAGACCATACACAGAGAGATGACATGAGCAGGAAGAAACTATCTCAGAGCAGTCGGTGAGACTAAAACCTGAGATTCTAGTTGTCTAAAAGGAAAGAGACCATGACTGTGAGCTAGAGAAAGATTGACCTGAATTTAACCCTATGCACTAGGGCTATGACCGTGGTCTCCCTTAAAGAAATTGTTTAATCCATTAAAGAGGGTGAATTCTGAATTTAAATTTTTAACGTAACTCCTTAAAGGAAAAAGAGTAAACCTGAATTTTTATCCGTGTAGTAATGTTATGAGTGTGACTCTGACTATCCAAAGGATTGACATTCAAAAAGTCTAGAGTTGTTTGCACTACTGATTCCTTAAAAGATATGGATTTCTTAGAAAATTCAAGTTTTTGGACTCAGCTCTCATTCTACTTTAATATAGCGTATGTATTTGTTGGGAATTTCTGATAATTCCAAACAAAACTGACCAAAAAAGAACAGTACTCTGTTTTAACACAGCGGAAACAGAAAAAAAAATCGCTTTGCTGAAACTGGTGTTTCAACAACGCAGTTTCGTTAGTTGCTGATTATAGTGTTTCAGCAACCGTGTTTCAGCAATGCTGAAACTCGTGTATCAACAACACTCTGTTTTGACGTCAAGACTATTTTCTGCTTACAGTGTATCATCAACACTCTGTTTTGACGTCAAGACTATTTTCTGCTTACGGTGTCTCAGCAACACTCTGTTTTGACGTCAAAACTATTTTCTGCTTACGGTGTTTCAGCAACACACAAAAAAAAAACTTCTATTTATAAACAGTAAACCAACTGATACAAATTCGTCTTCCTCACATAGAGGGATTTTCAGAATTGCTATTACAAAACATCTTCCTCTTAACAGAGGGATTCACTAATTTATGTTGAAGAGCATCTTCCTCTTGACAGAGGGATTCACCGGAGACTATGCTGAAAAACATCTTCCTCTTGACAAAGGGATTCACCAATGACTATGCTGAAAAACATCTTCCTCTTGACAGAGGGATTCACCAATGACTATGCTGAAAAAAATCTTCCTCTTGACAGAGGGATTCACTAAGGAACGCTTCAGTTCCATACAAATAGCATCCTCCTTCTAACAGAGGGATTCTCCAAGATGCCTTCTTCAGAGGCACTTCAAACTATCTCTTACATTCATTTAGCACATACGCGCTGCAACGTATTGACTTTTGTTTTCTCAACAGAACAACTGCAAATATTTCATGCTGCTGTGTTTTCTACCCTCTGTCACAGCAAACAATCACAAAACAAATTACATTCAAATCTACATTGTTGTGCGGTTCACTATTCTGGAAGCATTTTTCTTCACGCTGCTGCGTGCTCTCCTCTGCTCTCTATATCATCTACACTGATGTGTCTTCACATATATAGTGCAATAGGGGTCATAATAGTCCATCAACCGCTTCAACTCTCTGACAGAGTCTCTGCTGCAATCTGCTGCTCATAATGAACAAAATCTGATCTTTCTGACATTTTGTTGTGCTTCTTGAGTCGGTTGTGTGGAAACCCATAGCTGATAAATGCTGCGGCTAGCTCGAGGCTGGTTCTTTCCTTCTCGGCCATGCTTCTTCTTTAATGGTGTTGGTGAGCTGTTATGGCACAAAGCCCAGATATGATCTTCCTCCTCCTTTGGGAACACAAACAGGTAAAGGGTGAAAAGACGGTAATGGCGGTGGCTTAAAAGAATGGGAATAAATGTGGGGCGTTGGATCAGGACAAATGGACGGCGACTGCTGCTGTTCAACTGTTCACTGCAGTTGAAATTATAATTTCAACACTCCCCTTTAATTTCAATTGATGGGTTATCAGTCATACCCAGACATTTCATCAAAAATTCAAAACTTTTCTGATCCAATGGTTTGGTCAGAATATCTGCTACCTGCTCCTTCTCTGCTCTCATGGGAGATTTAATTCCATATCTCTCCCCTATACGAAGATCCATATGATAGAGTTCTACCAGGGTCTTCATCAAATCTTCAATCTCTTCCTCTGTCATATTGACAAGGGTGTTAGCAGTGAAGCCCATCTCGGCCATCTTGGCAAGAGTTACATATCGAACTCCGTACTCTTTAAACATATCTTCAAGGAACTTCAATTCCTTTCCCTCGTTCATGGGTTTTGTCAATTTCCTATCTTTAACTCAATCATCTAAATGAACAGGGTCATCAACATGACTAGATAAAGCAAACAAAGAATTCGTACCTCCATTTGTTGCTTCTTGTGGTGTGCTTGGAGAAGCACATTCATTTCTCCTCAAGGGTGTCTCTTGCTGTCCTTGTGTTGGTGCTGCTGTTTGGGGATGTGCTTCAGCCATCTCCTCATCATCTTCATCATGAGACAAACAGTTTTTATCATTCACTATTTTGTCTAAGCTTTTATCACAAGCTTCCTCCTCAATGAACTGAGGTTTTACTGTCTTCACTTTCTCCATGCCTTGATAGGTTGTCTTGAGAGTTTGTCATGCTTCTATGGATGTCTTGGTTGCTGCTATCCTTGGAAACACACTCTCATCCACTACTCGATACAAGAAGTAGAGGGCCTTAACATCCTCCTTCTTATAGTTCTTCAACCTCTCTTTCTCTGCCTGAGTTAAGCTATTATACTCATTTTCATTTGCTGGTTCTTCAAAACCATCTTCAACAAATTCCCATAAATCTTCTGAGAAAAGCAAAGCTCTCATAACTATTGCCCAATAGTCATAATTTTTCCCATTAAGTAGTGGGAGCTGAGTATTAAAAATACCCATGCTAGTGCTGGTGCTGGCCATTCTTGCACTCTTCAAAAATACTTGACTATGTATTAAAATAACTGACTGTCTTCAATAGTAACACAAAAAAAAAAACTTTGAGAAATACCTTTGAATCTTTCTTAACTAAGTCTTCACTCTGCTGGATAATTTGCTGCAGCAAGAAACCTTCCTTCAGCTTCTTTGACGCCTTCAAAGAGCCTGGACAAGCTCCGATACCATGTTGGGAATTTCTGATAATTCCAAACAAAACTGACCAAAACAGAACAATACTCTGTTTTAACACAGCGGAAACAGAAAAAAAAAAATCGCTTTGCTGAAATTGGTGTTTCAGCAACGTAGTTTCCTCAGTTGCTGATTGTAGTGTTTCAGCAATGCTGAAACTCGTGTATCAGCAACACTCTGTTTTGACATCAAGACTATTTTCTGCTTACGATGTATCAGCAACACTCTGTTTTGATGTCAAGACTATTTTCTGCTTACGATGTATCAGCAACACTCTGTTTTGACGTCAAAACTATTTTTAGCTTACGGTGTTTCAGCAACACACAAAAAAAACTTCTATTTATAAACAGTAAACCAACTGATACAAATTCGTCTTCCTCACATAGAGGGATTTTCACAATTGCTATTACAAAACATCTTCCTCTTAACAGAGGGATTCACTAATTTATGCTGAAGAGCATCTTCCTCTTGACAGAGGGATTCACCGAAGACTATGCTGAAAAAAATCTTCCTCTTGACAGAGGGATTCACCAATGACTATGCTGAAAAAAATCTTCCTCTTGATAGAGGGATTCACCAAGGAACGCTTCAGTTCCATACAAATAGCATCCTCCTTCTAACAGACGGATTCTCCAACATGCCTTCTTCAGAGGCACTTCAAACTGTCTCTTACATTCATTTAGCACATACACGCTGCAACGTATTGCCTTTTGTTTTCTCAACAGAACAACTGCAAATTTTTCATGCTGCTGTGTTTTTTACCCTCTCTCACAGCAAACAATCACAAAACAAATTACATTCAAATCTGCACTGTTGTGCAGTTCTCTATTCTGGAAGCATTTTTCTTCATGCTGCTGCGTGCTCTCCTCTGCTCTCTATATCATCTACACTATTGTGTCTTCACATATATAGTGAAATAGGGGTCATAACAGTCCATCAACCGCTTCAACTCTTTGACAGAGTCTCTGCTGCAATCTGTTGCTCATAATGAACGAAATCTGATCTTTCTGACATTCTGCTGTGCTTCTTGAGTCGATTGCGCGGAAACCCATAGCTGATAAATGTTGCGGCCGGCTCGAGGCTGGTTCTTTCCTTCTCGGCCATGCTTCTTCTTTAATGTTGTTGGTGAGTTGTTATGGCGCAAAGCCCGGATCTGATCTTCCTCCTCCTTTGGGAACACAAACAGGTAAAGGGTGAAAAGACGGTAATGGCGGTGGCTTAAAAGAATGGGAATAAATATGGGGCGTTGGATCAGGACAAATGGACGGCTGCTGCTGCTGTTCAACTATTCACTGTTGTTGAAATTATAATTTCAACAGTATTGATGACTATATTCAAAGGTTTAGCGAGGCTGCAGAGAAAGGGAAGGTGGAGCTACCATCTTCTTCTCAGACAAAGATTGATCCACGATTGATCACGAAAGCTGCATCTAGTGAAAATTATTTAAATGTTACAAAAAACACCAAGCATGCTTACGAGAGTTCATATTTCCCTTAACTCGCATGGTTTATATTTTTTTGCGGGAACGAAAACATCTGTCTTACCATAGACATTTCGCGCAAGAAATAGTGAGTAATATGGAAAAAGGTGGGCAACTATTTACAGATTGAGAGGCAGGGAAAAAGGAAAACCCTATACATTTCATGACACACAACATTTAAATTGAAAATATGACATCTGGTAGAGGTGCCAAGTGCAACGAAGCACATGCATGTTGGAGAACGATCAACTATATACATGCAGATAGTGACATAAGAGGGCGTTTTTCTTGAAACAACCCATGTTGAAAGTTACAGGACACACGTGCAAGGGATTTTTGAATTCCTCCTGAAGAATATTGAGAAAATAATGGTAGTTACGAGGGCATTTTTCTGAAACAACCCATGTCAAAATTTACAAGACACATGTGGAAGGGATTTTTGAATTCCTCAAAGAATACTGAGAGAAAAAAAAATGGTAGCTGCAATATAATTTCATTAAGCAACAGATTTGAGAGAGGATTAGAAGATGAATGAATTGCTAAAGTGAACACATACACAATATTAGCATATGCCTAATGGAGATCCCACATGTTGTATCCCAAGGGTGGATTACAAGATGAATGAATTGCTAAAGTGAACACATATACAGTATGAGCATATGCTTAATGGCAATCCCACATGTTGTATCCCGAGTTCAAAAAGCAAATTGCTGAAGCATGTGGCTGGGTATTATGGAATTTCCCTGCTAGTTGAAATAATGCACCGCTCATTGGCTGGATGTTTTTTATTATCTTTGTTAGGTGAAAGAACAAACCCGTCTGCACCATATATTGGTGGTGGAAGCCGAGCCAACTGCCTCAAAATCCACCTCATAGAGCAAACCCAACATAGAGACAACTAAATGGGGAAATTAAATGCAGGGCATGCCAGTCCAATCCAATAGATAATGCTGCTCAGGTTTCCACTTATTCCAAGACCAAGGTTGACATTTTTTGTTGCACAGGGAAAAACAAGGAGGAGATAGAAACAATCGAAACACTCATTGTTGATTGATTTAGTTACTGGCTCGATATCAACTCAGAAACCAAGCAGTCACTGATATTTTTACTATTTGATTCCCAGTTCATTGGTTGACAAATTGATGTGTTCAATCTCCTTTAGTCATTGAATAATAGCTATCTCTTCTTCCGAGGTGAATAATTTCATGATGCATGCTATGCATATTCATAGAATAGTGGTTGATTGAGATTTGATAGGTTGTTTAATGACATTTCTATTTGTCGTTTCATTTATTAGTTCGATAGTTATTCCATGGCCATAGGTGTACAATGGTCATGGCTATTCAATGCAGGGAATAGTCAGTGGGAGGAATGTTGAATACAAATACACTGAATGAATGCATGAGCTGAATGAATGGGCTAATATGTTATTCTATCACGAGAGATACCGAGTACGATTTGTGAATCAGCAGATCTGTGGTGGGAGATAGAATATGTTTTTATTGAGCTCAAGAGTCTTAACAGGTAAAATTGCAAGTATCCCTGTGTTCTAAATGTCATTCTCCAGCCCACTCGCAGGTTCAAGATATAACCCTACAATGAATGTCCTTGTCCCGCCCTAGGTTCCATATATAGCCCTGCACTGCACCCATCAAAGGCACATCAGTAACACCTATAGTTCACCTTATGCAAGGACAGTTTATCAGAAGAGATCTATTCACTTAACACCTCCTACTCATCAATGTATGCTTCCTACTTTCTCTGGGTGAATCAACTATGGTAGCATGGTACAATATTTGATTTCAATTATCACGAGTCATTATCCGGTCTTTTCCTTGGCACTTTAATGCATATTCCCTTGTTCAAATTACCCAATTGTTTCTACAGTTTCACATTGTGAGTCCCAATACCTTAGTGTGGACAATTCTGATTTCCTGAGTCCTTGGTTAGCTAGCCCAATTCCTACCAATTACTTTAGGCCTGGTACATACCCACTGATGAGATATGCACATGGTTATTACTGGGAGTTTTTAATTGGTTGAAGGAGGACTAAGTTAGAGTGTTGCGATTGATTGGCTCAAGTGAACAATGTTTTCTCACTCCAAGCCCACAAAGAGAACGCTTTTCGACATCATCATTATTTTTTAATTTATTCTTTTAAACCCACACAAAACAATGTCCAAAATAAACAAAATTGCATTTCTTAAATATTTTTAAAATCATGTTTTCTTGGATGATTTGCATATATATATATATATATATATATATATATATATATATATATATATATATTATTTGGCAATAAAATGTTTTACTCATATAAGTGGTTTAACATTCTCGGTAATATAAAAATTGTGAAAAAAAATTGTAAATTTATTGTTTCAATCTAGTTTAAATTACTTACAAAATTGATCAAAAAATATAAACAAACCAAAAAGAATTTAATAATTAAAATACTATTATTTTTTCATTGAATATTTTCAAATACACAAAATATATTATAGGAGCATATATTCATCTTAACGACGGATCTAACATATATTCCCTCTTCCTTTAGGCCCCTCAAAACTATTCGTAATTCTCTCCGATCAGTTAAAGATCCCGTTAACCCAAGGACATGAAGGGTGTCTACTTGATCCCTTGTTCTTGTGGGACCCCTTACATCGGGGAATCAGGGTGCTCCATCCATCAGAGGATTTGCGAACATGCAACTGACCTCAGACATGGGAGAACCAAGTCTTCAGCGCTGGCAGAGCATGTGGATAAGACCAAGCATCACGTTTGTATTGAGGAGGCTAAGGTTATTGCCAAGGTTTCCCATTTCCATCATCGGAAACTCAGGGAAGCTATTGAGATCGAAAGAAGGCCTAACAATCTCAATAGAGATGAAGACTGGAAGATCAGTAGATGTTGGATCCCTGCCCTTTCTTCTTAGTCTTTCCCCCCCCCCCCCCCCCTCTTTCATCTTTTTTCGCTTTTGTCGTTCCCCTCGAGCCTTCCTATCTCCTATGGTTTATCCTTTTTGGATCTGGACTCTTTCCAGGCCTTCTCCTGTTTATTTTGTGTCGCTCCTTTTTTCCCGATTGATATTGGTATCTATTATTATAGCTAATATTTATTTACTTATTATTATTATTATTATTGTTATTATTATTATTATTATTTTTTATTATTTATTTATCTATTAACGAATATATATTATTATTCTGCTTATTTTTATTGGTGAGTCGTCCCCTTTCCCTAATTATTATTGTTATAACAAATATTTATTTACTTATGTTTTTATTATTATTATTTATTTATTTATTTATTAGTTCTTCGTAACTAATTTTTATATATATTATTATTATTTTATTATATACTAATTTTATTTATCTATTAAGGAATATATATTATTATTATTATTATTTTATTATTTTTCGTCACTAATTTTTATATATGGTTAGTATTGGTAATTTATCTATTTATTAATGGATATATATCATTGTTATTTTCTTATTAGTATTTACTTTATTATTTCTTTCATAACTAATTTATATATATTATTTTTATTTTTATTTTTATATAGATTTTTATCTATTTATCTAGCGAATATATATTATTATTATTTATTTATTTGTTGATTTGTATTATTATTTTTTATTTTATTTAATTACATTTACCTTGTTTATAGATAAGCTAGATCTTCACTTTAACTAATTCCCATTTAATAAAAAAAAAAAATTAATTATTAAATTATACATTTTAACTAATTATTAAAGTAAACCCCTTCTTAAATTATTTCATTTATATTATATATAGGTATGGTCATTACTATCTTCCTTGAAATAATCAATTTGACTTTTTGACTGTCCTAAGTCAAAGCTAGCCGTTAATCTAGATAGTTGTTGGAGGCCCTGCTCATACTATTTAACACGCAAAGCTGGATCTGTTTCTTCAACTTGCCCTGAGGATGAGCCACACTTGTTGGCTCGGAACGCATCCACAAAGGTCTTTCTATATGTGATTTATGCCGAAGCTCTTCTTATAACTATTATGGATCACAGAAGTCTCAATTCAACAGGATCAAATTTCTTTATCCACAAATTTTTAGAGTGAAAAAGACAATGTTATTTTTCATTGTTTAAATTGTATTTTTGAATGATATAAGACCAAAAAAAATTAACCATAAAAACTTTTAATTTTTTCTATATATAGATATATATGAAGTTGATATCCACATAAATTAATTAACATAGATCTTCAAATAGATTATTTAAATCTTTATTGAAGTATTTTTGAAAAGTATAAGATTTAAAAATTTGATTCACATATTTTTTACATCCAATTACTTTACAACATATCAATTTTTTTTAATTATAGGTAACATTATTTTTCTATTTAAAACATAATTTATATTTTTTATTTTATTTTTATTTTAATAATGCACAACGAAACGAAAAACTTACACAACTGTAAAATAAGCCTATCCATTCAAATAATAAATATGTTTTACTGTATAAACAGAATTATAATCGTTTATATTGCAATAATAGGTAGCTACTAACATTTTAGTCAAGTCCAACCGAAAATATAACCAAAAAAAATTTTACACAAACATTTATTATAAATGTAAATGTGTTAACAATACTATATTAAAAAAATTGTAATTGCCACAATATGTACCAACCTACCATGGCTAGTCAGAGCCTACCGAAAATTCCCATTTTAAGGTTCGATGTTCGACAAATTATTTCATCCTCCTTTTAACGTTATATGAGGGTTTGTTTTCCTTCTGTCTCCCTGCAATTTACTCGGCAAATATCTTGGTATTTCAATTCGTATCAGTTGTAATCCGGGGCAATTCCTTGTACACGAATGATGAATTGGGAAGGGAAAGTAGGTAAACGTTTAGTATGGAATTCTGTTGTATTGTATGTTGATATATTCAGGCTAACCACATCCAATAAAACGCAAGAAATATATTTCCTAGTTTAAATATATTATTCAATAAAACGTCATTGGATACATATCCGGTGGAACGAAACTGAGCGCTCACATTAGGTAACTGCAACAAACCAAGGATCTCCCGTATGCTCGAGTCGACTGTATTATTTGCTTGATATAATTAATTACCATAACAATGAACCACGACAATCTCAGAAATATATTTCCTAGTTTTAATATTATTTAATAAAACATTATTGGCTACATATACTGTGGAACGAAACTGAGCACTCACATTAGGTAACTACAACAAACCAAGGATCCAGTATGCTCCACTCGACTGTATTTGCTTCATATAATTAACTACCATAACAATAAACAACGGCAATCTAAGCCAGTGAATTACGACGAGAAAATGGTGTCTCTACATAATCTTTCTTAAATGTTTTCCAAGAACTCGTGCAAATGGACGATTCGTCATCGTCAGGGTTCGGATTTTTGTCCTCGTTTTCATACATGACATGACGCTGGAAGAACAAATTCTCCTCGTCTTACTTGTTCATATTCCTCAGCTTACTAGTTGATACGAAACACGATTCACAAACCCCATTCTCCTGTTTCTTCTCCTCGTTTTCACCTGACGTAGAAAAAAGAAGCACTCAGCGGGCAACCAAGTTCATTATTCAGAGCAAAACTTGTGGTACTGAAGTTTTCCCGGGATTCTGGTGGACCCATGAGATGAGATTCATTAATCTTGAACATTGTGAAAACTAACATTCGGGTAACCGCTCTGGGAGGTTCATAGTCAACCACATCTATCTGCGGCGTTCCTATGACTGCAGCACATAGAAACAAACATATTCGTGACTGTTAACAAACACATTTGATGTATGGATAAATTTCATAGTCAAAGAAAGAAACGCAACCATCATACCTGCAACATTCTGGGTACTGGAGATGAAACCCACATAAAACCTGCACAGGTACGTAGCGGTTAACACCGTTATTATGACATTAGTTAATGGATTCTGTGTGCCATTTTATTCGAAATCGGTTCTGAGTTCAGGCGGATTATAACATACCCGTGCAGGTACTCGCCTCCAGGATCGTAAGGGTCCGTGATCATCTGATTACGGTTTTACGAAATATTTAGTAAGCTATGGATTTGAGTTTGACGAAATAGAGGCGAATAGATTATTATTCGGGGACATCTTGATTAAATTAGGAATTAAACTTACGCATGCTACTAATCTCGGTTCTGTGAAGTGTTGTATCATCTCTGTATCACGAGAACGATAATAGATTTCAGACGCAGTAGGACCGTGTTGCACTTGAGCAGAGTTTACTTCATCACCCATCTCGATTCGTGTATCGCCGAAGCGTAGAACGACCCTCATACGCGGAGTGAAATCGGGGAGAACGCGCCCGATAACTCCCGATTCCAGCAGCCTGAACCTTACGTACTGCATTCTTTTGCGCAACACAAATGAGAAGGATCGCAAATGAAAAAGAAAAAGAATGAAAGAATGGACACCGCGTCTGAAATATCTGCAGCCGAAGATCCGAAATCAAGAAGAATGAATGAAAAAATGGACACGACTTCCCAGCGGCACCCCTTTTCAAAGGTGGAGAAAGTCGTACCCACTAAGCAAAGTTAGGTACCCTTCTTATTAAGGACGGGAAAGTGGGATCCACGAAGAAAAGTGAGTCCTCAGAAACAGATTTGTTTACTCAAGTATAATAATAAATAAACAAATTCTTATGTTTATGAACAATATATACATGAAGATCATTTATATATTCATAATTAAAAATAAATATTAAAGTACAAATTCTAAAAAATAGACATAAGAAACGAATGTTTGAAAATAAATCAAAATTTAGAGTCCATTTCCAGTTGGGTTATAGATAGATACTTTAGGAATAACTTTGTTGAGCAATTTGACAATATTCTAATTTGATTATGGATTGACATTCTAGAAATAATTTTGCTCAACCATACAAGAGTGTAGAGATTATCATAATTGTATTAGATAAATGTGATTAATATATTTTGATAAGTATATATTAAACACTTGTAATCATATCAATAAATATGATTGATCTCTCTAAAAGTTTGATAGACTTGTAAATAAGAGACACATGTATAAGTCAATTGTAATTTTTCATTGTTTAAGATGTATTTTTGAATGTATAAAATGGATTCAATATCTCCAAAATTTACTTAGACATAAAATAGTGACACTCCTCAAAATGATTTAACCATAAAAAATTCAAAAAAAACCAATTGCTTTATATATATATATATAAATGTTTTTTACATCAAATATATATTTTATTTATGGTTGAGAGTGAAAGTGAAATGTTTTTATGACTTTTCCTTAGTATGACCATAGAGAGATTACTAATTTTTTTATGATACTTTTAATTAAGTAAGCCAGACACGTATACACATTTTTGTCTTTTTATTATATCCCCCGAGTGAAATATTTTATTTATAGTTGAGAGTGTGAATAACATATTTTTACCACTTATCCTTATCATGACTAGTGCGAGTAAGATTATTGATGTTTTAGAATGTTTTTAATTAAAAAAACAAAATACACACACACACACACACACACACATATATATATATATACCTCTTACTTTGATTTTTATATTATTATTATTAGAGATATTGGGCTTGGGCAAGATATGTAACATTGCATGCCATTACATTCTATCTATGAACCTTAATTACTTGAATTTGTTTTGGGTAACACATGGTTCGTTTATTACATGTCATTCAAACATTGCACATAGTCTCTATGAACCTTAATTACTTGAATCTGTATTTAGTAACACATGGTTCTTTTTTTTGTTTCTTCTTACATTAGCTCCAATTTTCCTACATTCTAATTTATTTCCCGCCTTTATTCCTAATACTAAAAGATACAAGTTGTGGTATACAATGCCCCATACTGCATTGGGTCATGCTTGGTAACTTTATGCATTGATCTTCATAACTCTAAATCTTCCTACTGCTACATACAAACCATAGTTGCATTGGATTTGTTAGTTGTTACACTTATAACATATGTATCCACTCTATACCTCACTTTAAATTTTCCACCGATTACATGAAAGACATGTTCACATTTTTATATTGGTTGCTACCTTACAACATCAACCATGGTGGAAATAAATTCTACGCAACAAATTTGGTGACTAGTACATTCGTAATTTATAACAAATCTCCCGCCTTGAAATCAACACCCAGGGAGAAGGCCTGGCATGCACCACATAGCCTCCGTTCGCATGGCGTTCACATGGCCCTCACCTAGAAACTCGTGCTTGTGTTGATGTGTATGAGGGAGATGCATTGAAGCTATCCAAAGGTGGAAATGCTCTCATGGAATTATAAACCTAGTTGGCCTATATCATTCCTTTGAGCCATTACTCATTGTTTGGTGTCAAGTTTTCCTGTCGACTTTTCACTACTACCGCCAGACGGTGACACGAGGTTATTGGCATCTGCGATTTTCACTTCAACATGCTGCTAAATTTAAATGATTCTCTCACTTCTCCACCCAAACTCTGGGAAAAAAGTCTCATTTTTATGTCACTTTCTTCTATTTTCTGCAAATCAAATAAATCGCTCATTTTATCTATGTGTTGGTGTGCACTCACAACAGTAGTAGCATCAAAGTGAGGTATTCTTATTTGATAATCTTGGGGCATAGGATGCAATAGCCTAGGCAAAACCAAGGGAGCATAACGAGCAACCATGTTGGGTTGAAAAATGTGTGGTCTTGAGGGAGGTGTAGAAATAGGATTTATTGGGATAGGTTGGGTTGCTGTCTGTGATACTACTAGAAAAATAGTAGCGATTATAAAAGGGGCGGGGCTAATCAAAATAAGATGAACTAGTTGGCAGGAATAAGATGATGTTGCAATAGTCAGGGAAAATAGTTCAACAAATTGTTGAATATACGCTTGGTGCACAGCTTGATCAAGTGCTGATACAAGATCCTGCAATTTTTCAAAGTCTTAGAGGGCTTGTTGATCAAAATTCAGTTCAACAGATGGTTCTACAGGTTTGTAGGGTTGCAGAACAGATTAATCAATTACAATTTGACCAACAAAACTTTGAGATTTGGTCCTAAATAGACTGTGTTCAAATGTTCAGTCAAACTGAATATCTTGTATGGTATCGAGGTTTTCAGGAAGGGAATTTTCCCTAGAAATGGGGCTATTACTTCCTTGACTTTTAGCTAGACTTCCTTTTCTTAATAACTTTTCAGGATCATCTCAAATTTCATGAGGCTCTCGATCAGGATTAGATTTGGTGTAAATTCTTTTTGGATCCAGATCTTAAAAGTTAAAAACAACCTCTTATCCTTTATTTCTAAAATTTGAATCATTGTTCTTCCTTAAATAAGTTTTATGAACTAGGGAAATTAATTTTGTAAAATGAAATGAAGGATGGTTTTAAGTCCCCACTATGTTCGCCAGAATGTTATCACTGTAATTTTCTGAGGTTGTAGAAGAAAATAACAAAGGTAACCACAAACAACTTTGGATGTTTGGATCTAGCTGTACCAGCTTCAGAGAGGGCTCTCTCTCTGAGATTTAACTTTGTTGTATTTAGATATTAGGCTAGTTATGAGGGTTGGGAGTTTGATTTTAAAATTGATTGGTTGATTAAGTTCTTGAAACTTCCATAGGGCTATGGAGTCTATAGTTTAACAGGGGTCTATTTCAGTTTTTAAAAGAAGTTTCATAGGGAAAGAGAGCCAAACTAATTGGATCCTTTATATTTAAATGAAATTGAATGGAAGAAAATATATAAGTTGAATAGAAGTTAAAGAGAAATTAAGAATTCCTTAACATGATATCAAGGGAAAACATTGAAATTATCTACATCCAGACTCAAAGTGTATTTTTCAACAAATTATGTTCATTAGCTTTCTGTAAAATAATTCAGATTTCAGAAAACGTAAGTATGGAAACATACTAATAAAACATTAGCAGTGAGATAATCACTTCACCAAATAGTCCAACACATGAATCATGTGAAGAATGACCTTTTTTATTATTGATCAGCCCATCAAATGAAAATAGTACAATAGCGTTCTATAATGCAAAAATCCACACAAAAATCAACCCTTGATACTTCAAAAAGAGATGTATTTATAAGATATTTACTAAGAATCCTATCAAAACCGAATAGGATGTATTTAGGGATTCCTAAACTAAATCTATCTAACTTATTACAAATATTTAGGAAATTTTGAACTGTCTGAAGTGTTGGCACTAGATTGATCGAATCGCTGACTGTCTGGCCCTTCCAATCGTGTTGTGTTGTTGATGTTGAGCTGTACAACCAAATCCTCTTCTTACTCCAGTAATTCACATAATTTATCCCAACGCTACTCACTAGGGATAGTTGCCTTTAGTAACTTTATGTAAACATCGTCCACTTTAGTGTATTTTTCAAATGTTGGTTTGGAAATGAATATTTGTTTAATTTCATAATGAATTTCCAAGTCATATGTCAACGCTTCCAAGAATGTTTTTCCTTTCATGTTTATTCTTCCTCCTGTAACTTTAGAATTTTCTTTGGCCTTAGTCATCAATTTCTCACTTAATCAGAGCACGTACTAAGCTTATAATTTAGTACTAATAAATTAGGAAGTCCCTTTTTGTAAAGGGCTTCCATCTTGTTGAAGGATATCTTTACACCAATGTCCAAAATCTGACACCTTTCTTCAAGCTGTCTCATCAAATTTCTCTTAGTGAGCACCTTTTTGACTCCAATATAGTTTGTGTTCTATCTTCAATCTCTAACTCTTCTAATTCCTGTTTGTTTTTAGAGTTGAGGAACTTTATGAGCTTAGTAGCTTCACTTGGTTTGTCACCCAACTGTTTGTTGACTTCTTCAATGGATTCATTATATCTTTCAATTAGTTCCTGATGCTCAAATATGATTTTCATTGAAGTCCAAATATCTATCATATCTTCACTTATCAGTTTCCAAATATTTTCTTTGACCTGGGCCAGGGTCTTACCCATGGAAGTATGTTTTTCCATCTATTTGAATCTCTGGGACAATGTCTAGGATTTATGCATCTCTGTTAGGAGGGAATTCTCATATCTTGCATTTTGTTCCTATGGTGTCTTTACATCATGTCTTAACGTTTTAATTTATTCTTCTTATATCGACATGTTTTCTAGGGATTGGGCCAACTTAATTGAATGATATATAGTTAATGATGGAGGTACTGTAGAAGAGGATGCTTCCACTTTTGTATGTGCTATAAGAATACATGTTTGAAGTAGGGATGAAATTGGCATTGCATCAAGAGGAACCACTTTTGGTTGAGAGCTTTTCTCCTTCTCTTTGATCAACTTTTCCATCTCTCCTTCCATCTCTTTGATTTGTACATTCTGCTACGCCAGTAGCTTCATTACTTTTTATTTTTGTAACTCTGTCTCTCCTAACTCCTTTTCTTGGGGATCTTCAGTTGCCAGCAATGTTAATTTCTTCCTTAGAGATGTTATATCAACATTATTTTTCGTTATTATCTCCACCATGGATTTTGAATTACCAGGATCAAAACCTGCTTTAATCAACATTTCCTGTAACTTTTTAATTCTATTACCTTTGGCTAGGGAGGAAATTTTATCCAGTTTGAGATGATATTGAACATTTCTCAAAGATAGTTGTAGTCTGGAAGTAGTGAGGGAAGTCCATGTGAAAGTTGAGCAGACCATCTCTCCTATTTTCCTGTGCATGTCTATCTGATCTAAAGGATGGACATCCTTTGCCTCAAACTTGAAGGTAGTATGCTTGACGTCGGCTGCTGATTTTTGTTGTGGAAATTATGCCTGTAATAATGCCATATGCATTCTCCCCTTTTTTGTGTCATGAGATGAAATGAGCCTATGCTGGATTAAGGAAGACTGCTTCCTGAATTGAGCATAGATGTCATCATGAAGGGCTTCATTCCTCTATTTCTTTGGAAAATATCTAGTTGCCTCTGTTCTGTGAATGTCTCTGGTGCATGTTGTGTTGTAGTTGGCATCTCTTTAGTAGTTGAGTATGATGGAGAATCAGTGGTACTACTGTCAAACTTCAAAGTTTGAAGACCAGAGGTCACCATAGTACCCTTTGTTTCCTCTAGTGGTGGGAAATCTATCCTAGAACTTGTATTAATATTCTTTGTATAGAATTCTTTGGATGAGAATTTAGTGATTGTAGGGTAGTCCTCTTCTCTGTGTATTTTCTCAGCCTTTTCTCTAGGTATAGGAGTCTCTGAGGCAGTTCTGGAAAGATCCTCCTCTTCAACCTCCTCCAATGTGTTATCTACCCAATTCTGTTGGTTCATGTACTTCTCTATTTCTGGTCTTTCGGTATGCACATAGGGAGTTGTCTTCTGTTTCACTCTTAGCTTATAAATTACCCCAATGGGGTCATAAGACCATGTAAAGCTAAGAGGGAAATTAATTTGTTTCAACAAGATGTCTTCTTCCTCTCTTACTGTTGTGGTGTTACTCATAAAAGGTCTTATATGTGTTTTAATTCTGAATTGAGACTTCTTCTTAGCTTCCACAAAATGGATGTTGCTCAAGTGGATTATTTTCCTGATGTACTCCAAGGAAAATATCCTCATTGGAAGGTACTTGGGTAGCTTATATGGTGGAAACTCAAAGACATAAACTCTTACTTATGTAAATGGCTGGTATAGATACCAATCTCCTATCTTCAACTATTCACTGAGTTGCAATGCTTTCTGAATATCCTCACTGATTCTTGGAATTTGTTGGCCACTTAGTAGAAAAGTTGTTGGATACACAAACTGATGTATAAACTCTTTAAAATTATATTTCGGTGATTGTTTCTTGATGATGTAGGTCCATAAAATAATGGATTGGGGCTCTCCTTGTTGATTGATTTTCGAGATTGTAAAGGGAATTTTTTATGCCTGGAAGAAAATGAACATGTACATAAGAATGGAATAATATTTGAACATTCCTTAAGTTATAAAATGAAGGAATTGTTCACGAGTTACATTTTCAAGGAAGTGGCCATAGTCAAAGGTGACTAATAGTATATATATTCTGTAGAAAGGGTGGACATAAAGCGTAAAATAGGCTCATCAACCCATCCAGCTGAAAAGTAACCAAGTAGGTAGGACAAGACAGAGATAATATGTCTGGTTCTTTGGGGGAAAGTAGGATAGGGATAATGGGGATTCTTCTTGGGGAGCTGAGAATCTTCTCGCAAGAAAACCTCAAAAATCCTAGCTCTCTAGGGAAATGTGAGTTTCTGATAAATTTCTTTAAGATCCTCAAGGGAAAAGGGAGTCAGGGAGTCACTGTAGGGGACCTGCAACATTTGGTTTATATTTTGAGAGGTAATGGTGAAAGGGATTTCACCATTAGGAGAGATGATAGCCCTCTTACTTGAAATATAAGATGCATGACACTTGATGAAGAATTCGGGGAAATAGTGGGATTGGGGGAAGACGAACAGGGGTAGCCTAGACTACCAAAGGTTAATATCATCAGACTGGTCAAGGTAAGTGTCATGAAACCAGAAGCATAATTGGAAGAGGTCGAATTCACATTGTGTCTCAGAAATTTTGTACTTTGTCAGCTAGGGGGATGTGGCCTAAATCCACAGGGGGAGCGAGCATGGGATTTACCACAGTGACAGTTTTGGGGACAATCGTGGTAGTAAAATGAAAATTGGAGAGGGTGACAAGCAGAATTGCAAAGGGTTACTGCTAATTTCACGGGAAAAACTAGGAGGGAATTCCTCTGTAAATAGTCATTGATAGGAAAGAAATCAGAGGGTTCAAGAGCAGTGTAACAATAGGAAAGTGAGAAACGACATGATCATGAGAAAAATTGAGGCTTTATATATTCGTGACTAAAGCGGGACTGTTGGCTAAATGGTTTTTTGGGAACAACATTTAATCAGGAATAGGATGGAGGTAACAGAAGGGAGCCGTAATGGGAAACTGTAACAGTCATCGACATGGCAGCAAGGGGTAGACAGATAGAGGCACGGGACTATTGGTGGGAAGTGATAGGCACAAGTGGTTACATGGAAGTAATATATGCGAGGTAGAGCAAAAACATAAGGTGACATAACCAAGAATGCAGGTTATGGCGAGAGCAGAGAAAACTGCCTTCAGAGGGAGGTGGAAGCGATATGTGGTTTTGAGGAGGGGGTACAAAATTATGAGGGGAGGACACGTAGTAGTGAGGAAACCACCTTTTCAGACCCACCCTTGCTAATAAAGAGAAACCTCGCAAGGGGGCCAAAAATTCCTTAGAAGTGTCAGATGTAAAGGTGATTGCGATCAGGAGTAGGAAATGTGTGCTTTTTAACACCGACAATATAACATGTCATATCGTGCATATATTTTTACAATAAGGTCTGAATTTGGACAAATGAACATATTACAAACAACGCTTCATAAAATGAATTTCATTTTTTCCTAAACCAATCCAAATTAAACCAATTAGGGTGCATTAGAAGCGTGAATCCTGTTTTATTTTTCCATTTAAAGGACTGAAAAAATCTTTTCAAACAATCAAACTAATCTAAGAACTGCATTAATGTAGATTAAATTGTTGGATTAATTTATTCACCTATTATACCTATCTAATCTTAGCCAAGATTATGCTTTTTGGATAAGTTATTCACTGTTATCTAATTGACATAAATTGAAATTTGTTTGAACATGATTAAACTATATGTTTCAAACAAAAAAGGTATTGTGGCATTTTAGACAATCTGCACACAATTTCATGAATTTATTCTCTACGAAATTATTGGACTATCAGGGCACTTGAACCGACACCACTTTCACATTTATTCTTTTTTTGCGGGGCTATTTTATCATTTCTTTTTCTATTTTTACTATTTATATACCCTCTTTTAATTTTTTGTTTTAATTTACATATATTTTTTTGGAAATAATTTGCAGTATGCAATATTATTTACAATTTGAAATACTGAAATAAATCATTCAATCATCATTTGATCCTATAAATTATAGGACCCTAACACCCCTATCAATGTGAAGGAACAATATGCTAGAGAAACTATGTTCCATGAGCTTAACCTATTCCATAATTGGTTGCAGTTTTAGGTTCTTATCCCATAGCTTCCTTTTATACAATTTTGTATCATCTCAGAATCGTCATAGACCTCCATCTTAGGGATCCCTTTGTTTGCTATCAATTTTAGTAGGAACTTCAATGTAGGCAGCTCAGCATAGTTGTTTTTTCCCATACCCAAACCTTCTTTGAAGACCAATTTTTTTTTATCAATGCTATTTAAATAGCTTCTAGCATGACAAACATAGACTTTTTATTGACTCACTTAATCAAATAAGCCCACGGACGTTGACAAAACTCGACAAAATGTTTCATCATTTGCACCACTTCTGCAATAGTCAACCTTTGCTATTCTTCATAAATATGTGTGAAATGATCAGTTCCCTAAGCGTTTAGGTGGAAGAAAATGATCATTCGATCTGCCTTTGGCATTTTATAAACAATGTTAATGTTCTTGCAATGATTCATGAATTGGTGGAAAAAATTACTGTTTTATCCCCTTGTTCTAGGTAGATTGCTCGGCTCTCTCCAATCCTTTATCTCAGTCAAGAAGCTATCCTTTACTAAGGAGGTCTCAAAATCTATTCTTCCACTAGCTTGAGGTCAAGAATATTGGCAAGAGGCATCCTCGTTAGACTGTAAAAAGAAATGGTTTGAAGATAAATCTATCAAAACATAGATCTCTTCATTTGATTGCACTTAGATCCATTAGGCCGGCAATGAAATCTAGCATCTTCTAGGAGGATTTTCCTCCATTCCATGGTCAACAAAAAATCAAATACCTACATGATTGAATTAAATATATCACAAAGCCAAAAGTCCCTCTCCACGGAATGGGCCATCCTCACCATGAAGATTCTCAAATCCATTCCCATCATTGGTATTTCCAATAGAAACCATCATTAAAATGTTGAGGAATAAAACATATACCCAACATGTGTCTCGATAAAAACATGCAATAGAATGAAGGAAAAGGAATGAGAAGAGTATGAAAATAGAGCAGTCAACACAAAGGGAAAAAAGACAAGCAAGAACAGGCATAGACCATGCCTCTCATATATTCAAGAATAATGATTATGGTATCCTTTAAGCTCTCCTTCAAGCTCTCCATAAACCATAGCAATGATCTGTAGGGATTTTAAGACCCTCCCTTATGCCTCTCATGAAAAAAGCCCTACAAATGTGAAATTTTGTAAAAGAAATTTCACTAAGCATAAGAACTCTTCATGAGAATTTTTTTAATTGTGAGAGCACTCGCAGTCACGCAAGGAAACCTCTAGGATAAATTAGAGAGTGCTTTAAGTTCCTCGTGTTCATTCCAAAAGCACTAGAGAAGTGCACTTCCCAAAGTACATCCCATGGAGGCATGGAACACTCCTTCATACCCTAAAGAGTGCTCCCAAACATTTTTTTCACAAGAGTGTGCTATCAAAGGTTCTTCCAAGACTCTCACACTCAAAACACTCAAAGTGGTCAAGAATCAATAATTGTGGGAACAATTCATGAATCAACAATTGTGGGAACACTTCATTTAATAAAAAATACAAAATTCAAACTAAGAAAATAGCATGAGGTAGCAACAAAAGAGAGTTACTCACTGTCGTGATTTAAAGGTATGCATGCAAAATGAAGGAAGACCATAGCATAGAATAAGGTCAATATATCTTAATTATTCTACCTTGGG
The DNA here is from genome assembly GCA_031772625.1 of Pinus tabuliformis. Taxonomy (NCBI): domain Eukaryota; kingdom Viridiplantae; phylum Streptophyta; class Pinopsida; order Pinales; family Pinaceae; genus Pinus; species Pinus tabuliformis. Next base: position 727,482,151 of record CM062819.1, read on the forward strand.
CCTAGATAATCAAAATAAATAAAAGATATATATGAATAAGGTCAATGAATCTCAATTATTCTACCTTGGTCCCACATAACCAAAATTAAGAAACATTGTATATGACTATAACAAAATGGTCACAAGCTTATCAAGACGCATGCACAACAATCACCAATAGTAATAAATCTCAATGAATTGACAAAGAAACTTAAATTCTTGACTATAAACTCTCTACTGACTTTAGCATCCTTTACTTTCAAATCTATAACTCATGCAAATCCACAAGGCCTTCAAACTTTGCAATATTCTTAAAGCAATTTTTTACAAAAAAATACTTGGGAGAGAAGCATTACCAACGACATTCTATACATATATATTCACATTTTATGTATTATAATGCATATATTTTCAATTAAAGTGTGCTTGTACAATAGGACCTAACTCATTGGTAAAGAAAGGGTGGTGATATTCCTCCCACCCCTCCCACCCTAATTACCAAAAAAAAACATGTTAGCCCCTTATAATCCACCATGGTTGTGCAAATAGAATGAATATTATGATAAATAGTGTTCCTAGAACTAGTGCTAACACCTTCAAAAAAATGTATAGAATGCCAAATTAGTTGTGGAGATTGTAGAATTTAATGCTAATAATAGGCAATACGACTTTATTAAGAGCTTAGAAATGTGATTCACAATAGATTAAAACATCAAGGATTTAGTGTAAGTCTCAAGAGTTTGTAACCAGTGGTAAACTATTTGGAAGTTACAAAGTCAAAATAAATAGTATTGAGTAGAATAGAAAATGAAATTGAACCAAATAACATAAGCCATCTAGCAATTACAAAATTTATGAAGCATATTGGAAGGTGTAGAATATGAAATATAATAGGCCATTGTCACCAAGGAGTTATAGCATGTATAGAATAATGTTTACAACATAGGCCATGTGCCTAATTTATAGAATAGATATTGGAAAGTTAAAAAATAAATAGAGTTGAAGTCTATCACAAGTAATGAAATAAAAAAACAAAAATAAAAACAAAAACAATTCTACCATCTATTCTTGATTTTTCTTTCCCTGGGAAATTCTCAGAACCCTAATACAAAATCAATGAAATGAGTAGATGACAATTAGAATAAGAAAATAAGATGGATTTTACTTTTTATAAGCTCAAAACCATCCTCCATAGCGTTTGGGGCCTACTAGGGCCTTCACATAGTCCACAATATTTTTAGAAAAAAGGAAAATAATCAATCCTCTTTCAACCATATGGGTAGTGTTCCCATGAGTTCTAGGAACACTATTGGGAGCACTTGGATGTATAGTTGCCCAATTAAATCACACACTCCTACAACACCACTTCCATCACAAGAATGAGAGGGGAAAATGAACTCCCATGTAATATAGGTTTCTACTAGGCCCTCCACCTCTTTCCCCTAACAAGTTGTTCTTGGAGGCTCCAATGAAATTGAGCCTCAAAAGACCACTTTTAGGCTTTCTCCAAAGGGATTAAAGAACAACACATGATAAATATCCAATAATACTCCCATGAATAGATTGTTGTATTAATTCTGAATTTCTAGAGTAGGAATCTAGAATGATGTCCTAGAGGTTTTAAAGATGGACAAAAAATATAACTTTTAACATTTAGATATCTAAGTAGACAAAAAATCCAAATCACTATAAGTAGCAAAACTTTTCCTTACAACTATTTTGGATGGGGGAAATAGTGAACAATTTTATTGGAGAAAAGAAAGAAATTTCAGCTTTGTATGCTTTTCAATTGACAAAAAGAAAGCATTTCGAGATTTATATGTTTTTCAAAACTCAAAACCATGCTCTTATTATTTACTTCCTTGATTATTATTGTCGTGACACAAATTCCATTAAACAAGAAGTTGTCTGTGTGATTTATCTTTTTGTTGTTGTTGCAAATCCACTTACTGAAGCTTCTTATGCATTGATGCATGTTGTAGTCACTGAGATATATGATTAGGAAGAGCCAAATCTACATGTTTTTCTTTTGAAATGTGGGAGTTTGGAAAGAAGATACTAACATGGATTCCACAAATTTTATGGTACTGTGAATGTTGAAAAGTATCGAAGGAATGGATTCCTTGAACTATGCCTTGATTCAAAGAATTGATTTTGAGATCTTCTTAATCATGTATGCGTTCTAGTGAGTAGGACGAATTCAATAAATAGTTTGACTAGTGAAATTTTGTGGAGGATGAGTTATATGTCCTCTAGTCAGAGTTAAATTGGGAACTGAGTGAACAAGTGGAGTTAGCCTCCTACATTTTGGGAGGATCTAGTTAAAATGTGTTCACTTTTGTTAACTAGAAAAGTTCCATTCCAAATCCTAATTTAGAAAACTCACTAACAATAGCCTAATTGAAAAGCTTATAAGTTAATTGAATTCACACAATTAATCAATCAATTCTTGAGCATGATTTTTTGTGCACGAGAGCTTATAGAGGAACAAGCCAAGTGTTACTTGTGTGAATTATTGAGGAAGGAAATTTTATCTTATGAGTGCACATAGAAATAGGGGAAATCCCTATTTCATATGAGCTCAACCAGTGCTACGAAATAGGAGATTATTTCATAAAGTTTTGTAATAGAAAATCATAGCCTCTAGTGCATAGAGGAGGAAGCAGGTTAGCTATTAGGTAGAGGTTTGAGGCCTAGGACATGCAAGAAAATTCTTGTATTTTTATATTGGAACCAACTTGCATGCGTACCAAATATGTTGCTCAATTTTCCTTAATAAAATTTTGAAGAAAACGATGGTTTTCCTATTTGGTTCACTAGAAAAGTTGTGTGTTTTATTGCATGAATTTTGTGAAATTATTTATGTTCTATTCCATTACTATTTGGTAGAGAAATCTGTGCCTGTGTGAAAATAATTTTTTTTCAAAATGTTCATAGCATTAGATAAGAATTTCCTTGAAAATGTACATGGTATTAGAGTTGTGAACAAGAATCGATCAGCATAAGAGTCTTCAAATTTGCAAGATGACAACTCACATAGGATTGAGATTGAGAGAGCTAGATAGATTGGATGGTTCCTCAATTTTTTGTGTTTGGAAGGTCCACATATTGTTCTTGTTGGAAAATTTTGAACTTTGGGCTGAAGGAATTCACTAAGAAAGGTGTTGGAGAACATTCAGATCTAGATGAGTTGAGGCTCTTCCAGATGCAGATGGCCAAGGCCAAGAGGATGATCCTAGATGGACTTTGGGATCATGTCATTCATCATGTTACAAAAAAAGCTATAGCTAAGGAAATATGGTATGCCTTAGTCTAGCTCTACCAGAATTCTTCTAAGAATCGAAATATGGTCCTCAAAGACAATCTGAGGACAATCAAGATGCATAAGGGTGAGAGTGCCATTGCCTATATGACCAGTCCAGGAAGTTTGTGATGAGCTAGAAACTTTTGAAGAGACACCTATAGACATAGAACTAGTGCATGTGGCTCTGAATAGGTTTACCCAAGATTGACATACATTTTTTCAGAGTATTACTAGATGAGATAAGTTTTCGAATTGGGAACGCATATTGAGTGACTTCATCTAGAAGTATCTAAAGCTCATGCTAGTCAAGACTTCTAGCAATAATCGCAATGGTTCCAATGTCAAGTAGGAGGAAGATAATATTGTTCTTGCAGGTAAAGTCAAAGGCAAGAAGGGAAAAGGGGAGGGTGGAAACAATGAAAATGGTGACAAGAAGAAGACAAGTCCGAGTAAGATCAAATGCTTCCATTACCATACTTTTGGACGCTATGCTTCTAAGTGTCCTAATTGGAAGAAGAAGGGGTTGAATAAGGAGCATGTGATTGTATCAACTGAAGTGTATCAGTTTTCCTCTCAATTTGAGGAGGAATTCTCATCGATAGCTTGCATGGAAAGCTCAATAGGGAGTAATACGTGGTATATTGATTTAGGGCCTCTTTCCATATCACTGGAATTCAACAGTATTTCAACCAACTGGATGAGAAGGATATCTAGGTAAATATAAATCTTGGAGATAATGGCAAGTATGCTATTAATGGAATTGGTATTGCTAGCTTTGAAAGTGAGTCAGGTAAGACTCTTCATCTCAAAGATGTTCTCTATGTTCTAGGGTTGAAGAAGAAATTTGTTTCAGTAGCTATCCTTGAGGATAGAGGATATGATGTCACCTTCAATAGAGATAAGGCTTACATCCAACAAATGGCTTCTAGATGTAAGAAGAACATAGGTGTAAGGGTGAAAAGTCTCTACAAGTTGCATGCAGAGACTGGTGCAACCTTGAGCAACAAGGCAATATGTGCCAACATAGGTGAATTTTGGCACAAGCTCATGGGTCACTCTCATCATGGAGCGTCAAAGAGTCTTCGGCAAATTTCCACAAGATTACTAATAGGAGGCCTTGACAATAGTGGAGTGGGAAATGGATGCACTCTTGGACAATATGCCAACTCTTCCTTCCATGGTCAGGACATCAGGGCCAAATGTATTTTTGATTTGATGCATTCAAGTTTGTGTGGGTCATTCTCTTCTCCATCACTGATGAGACACATGTATTATGTTACTTTCGTTGATGATTTTTCTCAAAAAACATGGATATATTTTATGAAAAAGAAATATGAGGTCTTAGACAAGTTCATGGAGTTTAAGGCCTTGGTAGAGAAGAAAACTAGGAAGAAAATGAAGGTAGTGAGAAGTGACAATGGTGGAGAATCTATCTCCAATCCCTTCAAGGGTTTTTGTGCCAAGGAAGGTATTAGGAGAGAGTTGATAGAACCTCATAGCCCTCAACAAAATGGGTTGGCTTAAAGTAAGAACAAGAGTATTATTGGAACAACTAGAGCGATTAAAAAAAGCCTTTCGATAGAAATCACATAATAAAAATTTTGTCCGATGCGTTTTGAACCAACAAGTGTGGTTCATCATCAGGACCAGATGAAGAGGCAAACCATGGAAAAGGCTTAAATAGAGGGCAATGTAGAGACATAATTTCGAGTAACGGTTATTTTGAAGAAAAATATTTAAATTATGATATTAATTTTTTTCAAGGAAAATTCGTAATTTTATTAATTAAAACAAAATTACATGTTTCGGATGCTATGGCGCATTGAAGACAAGTAAATAATGTACAGATGGGGAGAAAAGTCAGGCTTTTTTCCCTTTTCTCTTCTCAACCTTTGTCCACCCCCCCGAGTCTCTGTGGAGCTACAAGTGCTAGTGTTGTGTCAGCCACAGGTTGGGGATTTTCTTTTTCAAAATCTGATGTGTCTAATATGTGTTGTCGTTTGGATCTGCTGATATCCATTATTTTTGGTATCTTTACCGACTGCGAGTCCATAGGTTCTTGTGGAGTGATGTCTTCAACTTTTGGTTCTCTTTTCATCTGATTGCTTGCATTAGGGGTGACATGTTCCACATCTTCTACTTCCTCATCATCTGAGAGTGGTGGGGGAAATTACCATCCCTTGGCTTGTTTTCCTATTTTCTTCTTCCTATGACTGTCTTTTTGGCTGTTGGGCACGTGTTTGTAAGTGTCCTGTTTGTCGGCAATTTCTGCATCTAAATGTTGTATTTTCATAATCTAAAACTTGTATCCAACACCTCTGTCTATGATTCAATTGAATCTGATCTAGTAGGCCTTTGTTGAGATCTACTTCCACACATATTCGTCAAAATGTGTATATTCTTTCCTCCAGTCTTTGGTTGTACATTTTGATATAACGCCCAATAGTATTACCGATTCCTACAAGTACTTGTTGGTTCTAGAGGTGTATTGGGAGATTATGCAAACGAATCCAAACTAGCATCCTAGAGACAACCATTGTATTTACATCAAATTCTGGGAACCATGGTGTGATGAAGAGTCCCATGGACCCCCAAAACCAAGGTCCTTCCTATATTACAAAGTCTCTACCCTCTACTGTAGGAAATTTCATGATGAAGAACCCCTTTGAACAGAGATGTATTTCACATTGTGTAGTTCAATTTGTGAAAATCTATTGAAATAGATCAACAGGATTGGGCCAAAAAAAGTTGAATCTACATATTATTGCTTGTCTTTCATATATAGTGTAGTGCTCATCTGTTTCTGGTACATCTATGATTAATTCTAGGGTATAATTCAACTATTCTATGAGATAGGGCCTTGCTTCCATACCTGTTTGATTTGGTGTTGCTTCAGCTGTATTTTTCCCCTGATGTGTTTCTGTTATTTTTGGTGTGCCTTTCCCACTTCCTTCTCCCCTATAAGGATTTCTACTATTATCTACCATGCCACATCTTATTCACAGATTGAGAATTATTGTTGATAGAGATTCGATTTTATAATCCCTGAGGAACTTGGTGTCCTGGAGTACTCTGCCCTCATGTATCAAATTTTGTGCTCTGGTGGGATATCCCACTTGTTGCAGGATAAGGTTCTTCAGCTGCTTCATTGAATCGGTCCAATTTACCCAAAGTAAATGTGTTTTTCTAACAGGGGTTTTGACAAATATTTGGAAACAGAGGGTACTTACCGGAAATCCAGACTTTTTTACCAACTGAGGATATCTTGTCCAAGGATATGCAGATTCTACATTCCGCAGAGTGAGCTCTGTGTTCCCTGTGCTGTGGCCACTGCTTTCCCCGAAGTGATCATCCTTGTTGTTCTTGATGCCATGATGACTTTCTGGCCCTCCACAATCCCCCGTCCGGCTATCAGACCCCCGCCAGGCTTCTCTAGATCCTCGAAGGTAGCCTCTTCTGCCCAAAATTTAGGGTTTGATATTGTTCGGGTGGATGATTCCCCATAGAACAGATTGGTTGCCTTGTCGACTCCAAGTCCACAGATCCGAGCACTCTCTCTGGTTCCGTATTATGTTCTACGATGGGGCTGTGGAGGAGATGCTTGCTTCGACCCTCCTCCAGCCCAGATTCGAGTATTAGCGAGCAGTCCCTATTCCAGGCAGGCATTACCGCCACCACCGCTTCGATCTCCAAGGTTTTGTGCTCATTCATGGTCTTTGCCGGCCCTCCCACGTAGCCTGCCGAGATGCAGTAGATCTTCACCATGGTCATGGGTTCAAAACTGTCACCGAGTAAAACCCTAGCCGCAAAGCCTTCTCTTCGACTATATTAAACAGCTATATAGCCGTTACTGACTGATATTTGTTTTTAATATATTAATAAATTAATATCATAATTTACATACTATTGTTCAAATATAGCCGTTAATTGAAATTATGTCTATACATTGCTCTCTATTTAAGCCTTTTCCATGGTTTTCCTCTTCATATGGTCCTGATGATGAACCACACTTGTTGGTTCAAAATGCGTCGGCCAAACATTTCTCTTATGTGATTTCTATCGAAACAATATTGGTATTTTCCAAGGATAATTTTAGGGGCGAGCGAAATTAAGGGGTTTTAAATTTTTAGTGGGCGAATATTTTGTATCATAGTACATTTTTACAAATCACCTCAAATAGCCCACCTTATTTTAAGGGAGAGGGTAAAAAAGGTAAATTTAGCCCTTGAAATTAGGACTTACAACCTTCCATTCGCCCATTTTCAAGAATAGGTTTTATTTAAGTGAATCCATTCGCCCATTTTCAAGAATAGGTTTTATTTAAGTGAATCCTATGGGTCAAATACCATATTTATAAAAGAGGTATGGTAAATTAATAAAAATATAAATAAATGAGAGGTATGGTAAATAAATAAAACATTTTTTATATTTACTCCATAAGTCACCTTATATACATGTAAGGGTGTAAACAAATAAAAATATAAGTAAAGTGGATGTATGGTAAATAAATAAAAAGTTTTTTATATTTACTCCATAAGTCACCTTATATACATGTAAGGGTGTAAACAAATAAAAAAATAAGTAAAGTGGAGGTATGGTAAATAAATAAAACGTCTTTTTATACTTACTCAAAAGGTATGGTAAATAAATAAAAATATAAATAAACTAGACGTATCATAAATAAATAAAACCTCTTTTTATATTTAGTCCATAACCCTCGTTCTATTTACGAATGCTCAAGAAAGAGGTTTTATTTAAGTGAATCCTATGGGCCAAATACCATATTTGTAAAAAAGGTATGGTAAATTAATAAAAATATAAATAAACGAGAGGCATGGTAAACAAATAAAACATTTTTTTATATTTACTCCATAAGTCACCTTATATTTACGAACACTCAAAAAATGGGTTATATTTAGGGGAAACCTATGGCCAAAATATTATGGGACAAATACCATGGACTAGATTGTTATTAATACCATGCAAAAAACCATTATTAACCCTAATATTAGAATTAATAAAAACAAAAATGGCACATGGTATTGACCCATGGTATTCACCAAAATGGCACATGTTATTGACCCATGGTATTCACCTGGAATGTAGCCTATTTAAATGGGGGAATTAAACCAGCATGTAGCCTATGCTAAGATTCACTAGGAATTTACAAAGTTTTATTATTTAGTGAAAGAGATCTTATTATTTTATAATTGAGTAAAATATTCGCCATGCCTGGTGAGAGATTCGCCAAAAAATTATATATACATATTATATTATTGATAAAATCGCCTTCCATTTTTCCTATATACCATGGAGATTCGCCCATTTATTATATTTATAAATTTAGGGGGGGTTCTTAAAATTTTCCCTGGTATTTTCCATTCCATTTAGTAGTATTTTAATATTTTATTGGCTCTCTTGGAATATTTCCAATCTATATTTAGCTAGGTGATGGATAATTTTGTAGTTTTTGGGAGTTGACTACAAAGTATATGTTGATGAATCTTGTGTCTAATTATTGACTCAAACCTCTTTTGTATGTATGGGTCTTGTTCTACTTCCAACTAGGTATAATTGGTGGCACTCATGTAAGTTCGTGGATTGAAGTCGAGAAGGATGTAGGGGATAGGGATTTTTATCACCATCTTGGTCAGGCTATTGGTGGCCATGGATTTTATCCTAAAGGATATTCATGACAATCACTTCTAGGTCCTTAACACTTATTCTTATTGAATTACAATCCCTGAAGTGGTATTCTTGAATAGTCGATGACAAGTTTTGGTTCAGGGGTTCTAGTAACTTGGTCATCCATGTCCTGGGAAAAAGCTCAAGTTAGAAGGGGGGATTCTTACTACCATGAGGATGCTCATCGAGGTCATTCATATATGCAAAATCACATAGAGGACTTTTCCCCTCAATAGAGGGAGATCACTCCTACCCATATATAGGCAGAGCTGACCTTAATCGAAGGGGAAGCCTCTTCTCGATGAAACTCCCTCTCAAAAATTAAGGTTCTAACTAAATGGATTGATTGGATCCTGGATGCAGGTAAAAGAAGGTGTTGATGAAACCAGCAAATGCAGATGGTTGATTTGTATTGGAAAATGAAGTTTCTATTTGGCTGGAGACTGTTGGATTGACATGAAGGCTATATGGACATTCTCCACTCATTCGAACACTTGCAGAAGCATCTGAGGGATCTAGATCATAGGTTTGAAATGATTGAGCAACCTATTGGCATTCCTCTAGTGACAGGGTAAGTAACAAAGGATAAAAAATACCCTATATAGGTTGCAAGCTTAGATTCCGGGTGATTCATACCCCTTCGCGTGATTTTGAGAGCCCCTCCTTCTTTAATTGTCCATGTTGAAAATGCTTATTTTTTAACGAACCCATAATTGAGAGGATTATGTCGATTAAGAGGTTTATGTCGATTTACTTGATAACTTTTTTTGGGGGAGAACAAGTCATTCAAATCTGGAAGTGTTACAATAGCAATATGTATTGGTGTTTATTTTCTTGGCTATTACATGTAGTTGTCATAGCTAATTATTTTAATATGTTTGTCTATCTAATTATCAAGTATCAACACCTTGAAAGTTACATATATCAGAAACTCATACTTTAGCATGGGATCAAGGATACCACTTAAACTGGATCCTAGACTCCAACAGGATGCCTATCCTTCCATCATTACTATGATCGAACATGGTGTCCTCTTCTGGGATTTAAAACTGGGGTGAGAGGATAACGAACCACCCCTTAATTCCACAAGGAGATTCTTCATTTTCTAATTTTAATCCACATAAACCAAGATGGAAAATGACATGGAAAAACTTTATTTATTCCATATTTAAAAGATAAAATTTATTGTAATTTTAAAATAATTCTTAGACAAAATTTATTAAAAAAATAAGTGTAGTTTAGTAATTAAATGTTTTTGTTTTGTTTTTTGTTTTTTTAAGTATGGAAGGGATGTTTCCATTTCCGGTAAATATTTAGACTCGTCAAATTGCATAAAAATTAAATAAATTTTTTAAAATTTAGAAATTGATATAAAATAGTCAATTTAGCGTTGGTAGTTTTTTTTGGCTCTTCTTGAATCCATCTTAGCTTAGTATCTACCAATTTAGAAGAAAGAAGAAACCTCTTAAAATGGAAAACTCTTTTGAAATAAAAGAGATTTGATCCCTTCCAAAAATTAAAATAAATCTTAGCTGATTAGATTATGTAGTTTAAATTTTTCAATATATGATAAAATTTAACATCTTTAAATAAAATTAAAATTTTACAAACTACAAATAGAGAGCAGAAAACTTCCATTTCAATAGTGAATTAGTAACAAAATTTACCCAAAAATATGAGTGAAAATGATCAAAAGTTTACTGTGTTTAAAATATATTAAAATTAAATTTCCTTAAACCATTTTCTACTACAGAAAATATATTATAAATTTAAGTTTGTTAAAAAGAAAATTTATTTTACTTCATTGTAGAGTACATCAAAAAGATTGGTGCAATAATGTGTAACTAGTAAGAGTGCCTTCTGACGGCCGATCTAAAATTCCCCTTTTAATGTTGAATATTCCATAAATTACCTCTTCTTCTGTTTAATGTTATATTAGGGTTTGTTTTACTTCTCCTTCCTTGCAATTTACTAGGCAACCATCTTGTTCTTTTATTCATCATAGTCGTCAACATATTTAATAACGCTGCATGGCGAATCTGATCTCATTCTTTGTATATAATTTATTTCGTGACACTTTTACAAATGGTAAATCAGAAAATTAGTTAAACATTTCACAAAGATCACAACTCTAGTCAGAGAATTGGATTGAACAACATCATGATGTTCGCGTCCTCCATTCTTTTGCGCAACAAAATGTGGGAGGTTCCCTAATAAAGAAGAATGAAAAATTGGACTAAGCGTCTGGTAATCTCTGAAGGAGAAGATCGGAAACCAAAACAATAAGAAAGAATGGACAGTACTTCACCAACGGCATTATTCTTAAAGGTAGGGAAACTAGGACCCTCCTAGAAGAGACCTCATAGATTTGTTTACTTCAATATGATAATAAGCAAATTCAGAGGTTTATTCATATAAATGATGATATTCAATATATTTATAAATTAGGACAATCACATTAATAAATGTGGTTGATATATGTTATAGGCTTCAATTTTCATATATGTTACCACAATTACATTAGCAAATAATATGAATATTGATAAGTATATAATATTAAAAATAACTATTATAATAAATATTTACTTTAATATCAAAATAATTCATAAACCCCAAGATAAATATCATAAACCCTAAAATAATGTTGGTTGAGCATGGTGCATTTTTATATTGAGACAATCTTTGTCACAATGCAACATTGGACCATGGTTGACCATAGTTGAGCATGATTGATTTTCATATCAAGACAATCTTTGTCACAATGCGACATTGGACCATGGTTGCTTTTCATATTGAGACATGCTTTGTCACAATGAGACATTGGACCATGGTTGACCATGGTTGATTTTCATATTGAGACAATCTTTGTCACAAAGTGACGTTGGACCATGGTTCACCATTGTTGATTTTCATTTTGAAATAATCTTTGTCACAATGTGACATTTGACCATGGTTGACCATCATTATAAACCCTAGCATTAATATTATAAACCCTATGAATAATATTATACCCAGTAGTATGAACCCTTAGATTAATAAAACCAAGAGATTAATTCTAAAACCCCAAGGTATTATAAACTCAAGGGAATAATATTAAATCTAAGGGATTAATATTGTAAACCCAAGGCATATAAACCCTAAGAAAAACATGATTGACCATCATTGACCATGATTCATTTCCATATTAAAAAAATCTTTGTTGAAATGTGACATTGGACCATGGTTCAGCACAATTAATTTTCATATCAAGACAATAGTTGTCACAGTGCGATGTTGGACTATAGTTGATTTTCATATCAAGAAGTCACAATGTGGCGTAGGACCATGATTGACCATGAATATAAACCCAAGGGATATATATTAAACCCAAGGATTAATATGATAAACCCTACGAATAATATTACACCCTAGGAATATGAACCCATTAGATTAATAAATCCAAGGGATTAATATTATAAACATAAGCGATTGATATTATAGACCCGAGAGGTTAATTGTAAAACCCAAAAATATTATAAAACCAAGGGAATAATATTAAATCCAAATGATTAATATTATAAACACAAAGTATATAAACCCTAATATAAATATTAGAAACCCTAAAATAAACACAGTTGACCATGGTTGAGCATGGTGCATTTCCATATTGAGACAAGCTTTGTCACAATACGACATTGGATCATGGTTGACCATATCTGACCACAGTTGATTTTCATGTTGAGATAATGTTTTTCACAAAGTGATGTTGGACCATGGTTGACCATTGTTGATTTTCATTTTGAAACAACCTTTGTCACAATGTGACATTGGACCATGGTTGACCATTATTTATTTTCATTCTGAGATAACATTTGTCACAATGTGACATTAGACCATGGTTGACCATCATTTAAACCCAAGGGATTTATATTAAAACCTAGCATTAATATTATAAAATTTATGAATAACATTATACCCTAGTAGTATGAATCTTCATATTGATAAACCCAAGGGATTAATTCTAAAACCCTAAGGTATTATAAACCCAAGGGAATAATATTAAACCCAAGGGTTTAATATTTTAAACCCAAGGTATATAAACCCTAAATTAAACATGATTTACCATCATTTATCGTGCTTCATTTTCATATTAAGAAAATCTTTGTCGAAATGTGTCATTGGACCATGGTTGACCATGACTGAGCGTGATTGATTTTCATATCGAGACAACAGTTGTCACAATGTGATATTGGATCATAATTGATTTTCATATCAAGAAAATCTATTTCATAATGTCATGTAGGACGATGGTTGACCTGGATTATAAGCCCAAGTGATTCATATTAAACCCAATGATTAATATGATAAACCCTAGGAAAAATACTACACCCTAGGAATATGAACTGATTAGATTAATAAATCCAACGGATTAACTTTATAAACCTAAGCAATTGGTATTATAAACCCAAGAGATTAATTCTAAAACCCAACATATTATAAACCCAAGGGAATAATATTAAACCCAAGTTATATAAACCCTAATATAAATTTTATAAACCCTAAAATAAACATTGTTGAGCACGGTTCAGCATGGTGCATTTTCATCTTGAGACAATATTTCTCACATTGCAATGTGGGACCATGGTTGACCATAGTTGAACATGATTGATTTTCATATCAAGACAATATTTGTCACAATGTGACATTGGATCATGGTTAACCATGGTTGACCATGATTGACTTTCATATTGAGACAATATTTTTCACAACGCGAGGTTGGACCTTGATTGACCATTGTCGATTTTCATTTGGAAAAAATATTTGTCGTGATGTGACATTGGACCATGATTTATTTTCATTTTGAGACAATCTTTGTCACAATGTGACATCAGACCATGGTTGACCATCATTATAAACCCAAGGGATTTATATTCAACCCTAGCATTAATATTATAAACCTTATGAATAATAATATTATACCCTAACAGTATGAACCCTCAAATTAATAAAGCTAAGTGATTAATTTTAAAATTGCAAGGTATTATAAACCTAAGGGAATAATATTAAACACAATGGATTAATATTATAAACCCAAAGTGTATAAACTGTAAAATAAACATGGTTGACCATCATTGACCATGGTTCATTTTCATATTATGAAAATAATTTTCAAAATGTGACATTGGACCATGGTTGACCAGGGTCGAGCATGATTGATTTTCATATCAAGATAATAGTTGCCGCATTGCGATGTTGGACCATAGTGGATTTGCATATCAAGAAAATATTTGTCACAATGTGACATAGGACCATGGTTTACCATGATTATAAATCGAAAGGATTTATATGAAATTCAAGGATTAATATAATAAACCCTAGTAATAATATTTCACCTTAGGAATATGAACCCATTACATTAATAAACCCAAGGGATTGATATTATAAACCTAAGTGATTGATATTATAAACCCAAGGGATTATTTCTAAAACCCAAAGCTATTATAAACCCAAGGGAATAACATTAAACCCAAAGGATTAATATTATAAACCAAAGGTATATAAACCCTAAGATAAATATTATAAACTCTAAAATAAACAAAGTTGAACATGGTTGAGCATGGTGCATTTTCATATTGAGACAATCTTTGTCACAATGCAACCTTCGACCATCGTTAACCATAGTTGAGGATGATTGATTTTCACATCAAGACAACCCAAGGGATATGGCTTATGATGAGTAAAGTTTCAAGGTTAATATTTTTAACCAAGTCTTCTAAAATTAAGTTCGATTGTGACCCACTATCAAATAATTCATCAATCTTTGTATGGTTTGAAATTACCCTTACATGGAACAACTCTATCCTTGATTTTCCATTTGGAGTGTTGTTGTGACTATGTGAGGAACTAGTGCTTGCTATAACTTCTTTCCCTTTTGTGACCATGGCTGAAATCTTGGTCTCATCACCAGAATCGGATCCAAGATCATGTTGTGTGGTAGCGGTCATGTTTTGTTTCCCTTTTTGCTTTCCTAGGCCTTAGTTCGGGATGTAGTTTCCAGCAATGGGTATCATCATGCCCTGCTTTAAAACAATGTTTTAATATAGTATTCTCCCCTTCTTTCTTCACACATGAATTCTTCTTTCCTTTCCATTTTCCACCCTTCTCTTTCTCCTTACCCTTGAATGGTTTCTTCTTACTACCCTCTTCCTGAATGTTCTTTCCTCTTGCTTCAAGGTGCATGGCTTGCACACATACATCATCTAAATTGCTTGTATTGAACATAAGGATAGTGTGTTTTAAGTAGGAATGTAAACCCCCAATATATTTCAAGAGTGTATCTTGGGAATTCAAGTTTACTCGTAACAACAAATCCCTTTTCCTAAACTCCTGGGTATATTCTTGAACTGTTTAGCCCTTGAGTTGTCTAAAAGTTTTCCAACTCATAATGGCTTTTTTCATATAGGCTAAAGGATAAAACTGACTTTTAATTGAAGAAACAAATTCAACCCAAGAAATGGATATCTAACCATGAATTCACATTTCCTCTTGAGTCTTTACTTCCCACCAAACTACTGCTTCTCCTTCTAGCCTCAATGAAGCCAACTATATTTTTATGTCATCTTCTTGAAGGTTTTGAATTTTGCAATAAACCTCCAATTTTCGAATCCAATTGTCTAACTTTTCTGCATTCACTTCAGCATTGTACATGGGAAATTCAAACATAATGTCCAATTTGAGTAAGGAATTTTTTTCTTTTGGAGTTTTTGAATGAGTATGAACATTTTTTGTGGTGGAAGTGGAAGATGATGTTGTTTGTCATGATAAGGATGATGAAGATGATGAAGAAGATGATGAATATGGTGGAGACGAAGGAGGGTTTCCTCCATTACTCTTTGACCCTTCATTTCATCTTTATTATCTTCTGAGCTTCCATATCCATGTGGGGACTTAGAACTCTCTCTAGCCATTCTAGTACTCCTCTCTTCATAGAGGACTGTAACCATGTCAGTTAAACCATATAAATATTTCTTGAATGCTTCCTCTTCTAAAATACCTCCAGTCTCTCCTTCTCAAGACATCATGGCTTTGGATTTAAGCTCAGCTTCTGGTACTGCTTGTACCTCCTCAATATCAATTGAAGGTAAAACTTGAGGTGCTTCAATTGCAGCTAGGATTGAAACTTTGGGTGGAGATTGTGGCCTTTTGGCTATCCTTCTTTTGGGCATTACCTCGGGATTTGGAAAAAATGTTTCCATTCTCCTCTCTACAACTTTAACCTTGTAAGCATCACACATTTGCAACCAATAAAACCCTACCTATAAAAAACTTAAGCAAACAAGAAAATAACCTTTGCTCTGATACCAACATGATCTGTTGTTGAATGTTAGTTTCCTTGTGCTCGTTTTAACTTCATAATTAAAATTAATTGCTCATCATTTGCTTTATGTGTATAGGTTTCATTTATGGGTTTTGTGAATGAACATGTAAATTTTGTCAAGTTTTATGTTAAATTCATGAGAAGAATAACATGTAAATGAAGTGTTGAACAATAGTAAATAAATGTATAACAAACCATCAAAATGAACACTTAACACAATGTTTTGATGAAGGTATTCACCCCTCCTGGGCTACATATCCTTGGTCCAACTTCCATGGCTTGGGCCTCTGCATTAGCTCAAAACAGAAAAAGTTTTGTTTCCAATGCTTTAATGCTCCTGAAACATGCTTCAATGTGCTAAGAACATCAAAATAATCTAAGAATGACCTTTTTTTAGCCCAATTTGGTCGAGATTTGCAAAAGTTATGGAAAAAATAGTTTCCCCTGGGAAAACACCACTAAAACTAGAGGAACTCTAGTTAAATCCACTAAATCTAGAGTTAGCGCCAAATTTAGGGGATCACCAACTTAACCGCACATTAATTAGTGGATAATCTCGGATTAATTAGGATTTAATATGATGTTAGTGCTAATTGTACGATTAATGCCAACTGTCAGCCTCCGGTCTTTGTGGTAGTGGTCACATGCTTGCGTTAAATGCCAACAATTATGGTTTATTTCGGTCACTTGTTCTTTAGTAGTGGTTACACGGGAGTGGGTTGGCCTGTGGTGCTGGCCCTCTCCTCCCCCAACCACCAGCGTATATCATAGCAAATATAATTTGAAACCTTTGTATGGTAAGAACCATTGGTGCGATAGAATGGTAAGATGTTGGATATGTGCATGCGAGGTCACAGATTCGACTCCATTGACCTGCCATAAAATTTTAACACTACACGCCAATAATGTTGGGTCTTTAAGGAGGGACACGTGGCAACCTTCGCTCTTGCCACATGTCCCCTTCTCATTGGTTCTCCTTCAACCAATGAATTAATGCCAACTCACCACACAATTAACCAACCATAAGGCACCACTTGGTGAAACCTTACTAGCCATTGACGAACCCTTCAACTTTCCCAATTAACTACCATGTCAGCAGTACAAACTAATTGTACAGTGACTGTAATTTTTTTTTTTAATTCCTCTATTTGGAAAAGCGAACATAACGTGATATCTTCCTCATAAGAGCTCTGTTTTGAGTGAAATGAGTGGTGTTGGGATTGTATTTCTGAGACATACGCGGTCATTCAGGTTTTAAGCAATTCTAAGCACTTTGATTTTTGAGCTAAATATTGATCACTTGATCAACAACATTGATTGAAATGGAAGATTTGAAACATTTTACAAGGTTGCTTACGAATGGAAGGAATGGACAAAACGTTCTAGACACCTACATCATATTCATCTGGAGGGAAGTGACAAAATGTTCTCGACACGTAAAGCATAGCCACCTTTTCAAGCATGCATTCAATTCTTCCATAAATAATGTAGTTGGATAGCTTTGAAAAAAAGTCACAATAAGTAATACGTTGTTGTTTCTAATGCAAATTAGAATTTGAGGTGGAACTCTTTATGCCATAATTTTTCCACAAGTTTTTGGGGCTATCTTATGTTGCTTAGTCTAGTTGTCATTTTTAAACAAAAACATTTAATTTTCAATGAACCACTCAGATCTAATTGTCTCCCAGACTACATCTTTTCCTCTCGCTGAAGTTTGTCCCTGTCTTCTTGTATTGCATGGAAGATCAATGCTTGCTGATTCCATCTCTTGCGCCCTTGAATTTTGAGCATGCAACTTGAGATGTGCATTTACTTTCACATTTTTCTGTAGTTCGTTCTCAAAAATGCTGATTTTAATTTACAGTTACATTCATTCTAGCTTCTCAGAAAGTAAGGATATGTCTCTTATTCATGTGGCACACCTTCTTATCCATGGTATCTTCTGTATCGTTATCCAAAAACACCGAGTCGGGTTTATCTGGCGAACTTGTCCTGACGATGAACCACACTGGCTGGTTCGAAACGCGTCGACAAATGATTTATCTTGTGATTTTCACCGAAGATCTTCTCTTAGACAAAATTCATAGTCACATATGTTCCAGATTTCAAGTGTTTACTTACCTCAATCCTCCCCTCTCCTCCCCTAAAATGTTTCCCTACCAAAAAGACAGACAAGCTCAGCAACCCCCTTGTTTCTCTCTTAAAAATTAAATCCATATGTTCCATGTTAAAGCATCAATAAACATAAAAATATGGGTATTCTTACCCAAAGTTTGATTCAACACAAAGACACGAATGTCAATATAGTATTCTTCGAAGAAACTTTTACCCCTCATGACTAGTATCACTTTGAAATTACATACCGCAATGATTTTCCTCCTTTATTGAATTTAATCACCTTTACCTATTTTTTCTTGTAAATTAAGCTCAACGCTTAAAACGGAAATTTTTATATTACGTATGAATGACCATGATTCATTCTTCAAAGACATACATAGAATCACTTATCTTAAATGACACATCATGTTACTTAAGATTGGCACATTTCCCATGTTACTTAACACGAGCACATTTTCCAAAAGATAATGATTTTCATATTCATTTTTTTTTTTTGTAAGCTGAGGCGAGATTCTATGTTTCTATTACTAGAAAAAAAGAACATTACATACTTAAGCAGGTCTCAACCCGCCCTTAAGGGAAACCGTGTTTGTTGACCACCTGAAATTTTTAACTGCCATCCAAAAAAAGTATATAACCAGTCGATCTGTCCATGCTAAATACCCGTCTAATCTTACTATATTCAAACTGATTTTTATCTGAGTCATGAACAACTAATATATCAAAACAAAATTGAAAGTAAAAAACCTCCTTGCAGCAGCTCCATCTTCTACTGATTCCTTGTATCCGGGTTTGCCTCTTTCTCTGTCTTGAATCCCATACCGCTTGCTTGGAATAACTTCATAATCTCGTCCATCTTTCTATCTTGCATAAGTAAAGTAACTTGGATATTTTTCAGCTCCTTTTTCAGGACAGGGATACCTTGAGCCAATTCAACCATTTCCATGGCCACCTGCTCCATTGCTTTGGCTAATAATCTCTTCATTCCCCAATAAACATGTAAAGATTGTTTATACAAGGACATTCTTCCTCTTGTATGCCCTGGGTCAGGTAGATACTGCTCCCAATCTTCCATTTCTGGATCTGAAATCTCCTGCATGGCTTCTTCCTCTAATTGCTCAATGATTCTTCTAATATTTGGGTTCGTATCCTGATAATAGGCCTCTTCTGCCTCCTGCAATTTTTTCCTCATATCTTTTTTGCCTCTTTTCCTTCCCTTGACCTCACTAGCAGTTCCTTCTTCATACTCTGATCTTTCACCCCTACTCCCTCGTCCTCCTCGTCCACCAGATCCTCCTCTGCCTCTCTGGTTAACACATTCCCTCTTCTGTCCTCGCGTTCCTATTCTCCTCCCTCGTCTGCCACCCGTCGCTTGTTCATCAGCTTCCTTATACTCTTCCTCTGCTTCCCGGTCTTCTACTTCATACTTATACTCCTTCCCCTTACCTTCTTTACGCGCCTGTGCTCGTCGGGGTTCCTCCTCCAAAATATAATCCCGTATATCAAACTCATCCTCTGATTCATCTGGAATATTCAGAAAAATCTTCTGTATGTTCTCCTCAACTTGGCTCTTCCCTTTTGTCTCTCGACTAGCCTCCTTGCTTCTCGTCCATCTTCCTATGTCTCTGTCTTGACCCTCTGCCATTTCTTCTATCCTCGTGTGCTTCGAATTCGTAAGTCTCCCCCTCACCTTGCTCTGATTCACAACTAATTTCCTCCTTCGATTTGTTCGACTGCATGCACATCTTAACTTATTCCTGCTCGGCCATCTTTGCTTCTTGAAACTTCCTTTCTTCCTGTCCTCGTCATTAATCCGCATTCCATTTGTGCTATCATAATTGGAAACGATCGCTATCACTCTGACAATTCCATCTCCCGTCCTCGGTACCTTGCCCCCTTTCCTTCTTGGGATGAGTATTCGCCCCTTGGGTTGATTAATCTTACCCTCCTTAACATTTAATTCATATGCGCGATCCTGCAAACACTCTGAGCCATCATGATTTACTGTACTATTATCCCTTCCTACCATAATGAGGAGGCGACTATTCATTCCCTTCTTGTGCGGTCGCTTCATTAAAATCCTGGGTTAATACATTATTTAACTCATTCCACCTTGGATCATCCTGTAATGACATCCAGCTACCGTCCACACTCCTGTCCGCTCCTCCACTTCCCCAAATTAGGCAATAAATCAGCTGCGCGATTGCCATTTCTCAATACATGATTAATAATAGTATATTCGATCCTACTCAGCAGTCCTTCGAGATCCTGTATTATCCCTGCTGTCCGCCAACTCTTCGCTACATGATCCCATCGCTTACCATCCCTTAATTTTCTCAACATATCTATCGTGATCCGGGAGTCTCCTTCAATTTCAAGATTCATATAACCGTTTCTAACTGCTATTCGGAGTCCCTGGTGTACTGCCCACAATTCCGCTTCGTTGTTCGTCATTTCTCCTCCGAATTCAGCATACATCCACCGTATAGTACCGCTGCTATCTCTGAATATGCCTCCCAGACCTGCTTGTCCGGGGTTGCCCTTCGAGGCCCCATCGAAATTTAATTTGATCCGCCGATCCCCGGGCAATCTAAAATGATTAGGGCTCTGCACTCCTCTTATGGCTCTCCTCTTTGTATTAGGGTAAATCATTGTTAAATCCATATTCAGTTTTGAAACTATTCGTTGTTCCTCCGGGTTCAGCTTCCAATCCTCTTCCTCCCAAACTTCAGACAGCACCGTTTCTTTGATCGACCTACATATTACATCCCAAATTCTCGATTCTTGACTCCTTTTATCTTGAAAGATTCTTCGATTTCGCTCTTTCCAAATCTCCCAGATTATGAACCCCACTGCCAGAGTCCATATCCTTCTTACAACTTTGCTTTGGAAATTCCCCTTTCCCCATTGAAGCAAAGTATTCCTGAGGTTATCTGGATCCCTGTTTGTTTTACCAAATAGTATCCTAATCTCTTCCCACAGACTCCGAGTAAATAAACATTTGTTCAGTAAGTGCTCCTGAGTTTCTATTTCCTTACTACAAAGATAACATCTTGACGGTCCATACATTCCTCTTTTCTGAATATTATCCCATGTCAGGATCCTCCCTCTACACACCAGCCAGACAAAATATGTTACTTTTGGCCACCATTTACCTTCCCAAATCTTTTTCCATTCCACTGGTTCCTCCTCTCTTTCCTCCCTCGTTGCCCAGTAATATGCTTCTTTGACTGTAAATAGACCCTTCATCGCTTTGCCCCATCTAAGGATATCCTTCCCTTCTCTAATTTTGATTTTTCTCGATTCTAATTCTCTGGTATACACCTGCCCAACCTCTTGACTTATAGTGTCATCCAATTCCTCTGGTCTTTTCCAGACTCTCCATATGTCATTCACTGTTTCTCTCTTCCAGTAATCCCGTACATATTCCATATTCATTGAACGATTGTAGTAACCATCTTTAAGCAATGTCACATGGTTCTGGTTTGAATTCATGTTTGAGAAAATGTTTGGTCGAAGTTCGAATATTTTGATGGGTTCCGATAAGGTTTTTTTTAAGTTCGTCTATACATTTTTTTTATATGTATAAATATATTGCTTTGAAAATGAAATATACTATAAAATCGTAAGATATCAATATCAACTAAAAAATGCTATCGTAAATATGGAAAATTTAAAGATAGATTACAAGCTTGAGTTTTGATATGAAATTATGAATTTTGATCTATAAACTTGGTTAATGGACATGAGGTTTGATGAAGTTCATCAAACCTCAAAATCATTTTAAGATTCGCCAAAATTTGAACCTTAACACTGAGATTAAACAAACCTTATAACATAGTCTTTAAGTACAACTTTGTAATATATATTAAAGGACTAAACAGAAAATTTAGTTGCAATTTTATTTCTTTTTCTTAATGAACCTTTCCCCATTCCATGGACCTCATTGTCATTTCCAAAATTCTTTCATATTTGAAAATGCAATCTTCGTAACTCCTCCCTCTTTTATTACCATATGATTTTCCTTTGCCTTTGCCTTATCCACATGCATTGCTAGTGAACGAATCCCTTTATGCTTCGTTCAGTTAAATTTGAAGAACTAAAGATTTCTTATCAATTTTGAAAAAATATATTCAAAACAACAATGTATTCATTCTTTCTTTTTGTAAAAGTGAAATATTTTCCAATTTTATTTATTACATTATATATTTCCCCTAAATCCTTGCACAATACTTTGGATCTTCGTAATAGAATTTTGAACCATAACCAACTTCATTCATTTTTAGACTTATAAATTTCCTTCATGGAGTTTGAATTCTTATAAATTTGATTTATTTAAGCTTGGGTTGTTGGATTGCAACGTGTTTGAAGAATATGTAAATTAGAAAATGAATAAATAAATATTTTTTTACCGTAAATTTTGTGTTTATTACATATAGATGTATAGTTTCAAATTTATACATGTAAATATGATTATTTTGAAATAAGGATTTAAATTTTTAATATAATTATTAGGTGCATGGCATAGATTTAACCTTCACAGAATATTCTAGAATATTTTTAGTAGCAATCTTTGATAAAAAATTGAGGTTTATCTAAAATTAGTTATGCCCTTTTTTATTTTTAAGTATGTGTACTATGTATCATTTATAGACGACTTCTCAAGGAATACATAGATATATTTCCTTCAGAAGAAATCTTAAGTCTTTGACAGGTTTAAAGAATTTAAAGTCTCTGGTGGAAAACCAGGCAGAGAAGAAATAAAGGTGTTGAGCACAAATAACGGTGGAGAGTCTTGCAGTAAGGAATTTGAAGAATTCTGTAAGAAGTGTGTATAGCACGGAAGAAGACTACTCCATACACACCTGAGCAAATTGGAGTTTCAGAAAGAATGAACAAGACGTTGATGGAAAGGGCAAGAAGCATGCTCAGTGGTGCTAGGATAGGATAGGAATTCTGGGTAGAGGCAGTGGAGATAGCATGTTACCTAGTCAACAGATCACCTTCATCAACATTGTAGGATTAGACTCCACAAGAGGTATGGACTGGTAAGAAACCCTCTCTTTCACATCTGAGGGTATTTGGATGTGATCCATATCTACATGTTCCAAAGGAGAAAAGAACCAAGTTAGATATTAAATCATAAAAGTGCATCTTTATTAGGTATAAGGATGGTTTAAAGGGTTATAAGCTTTGGAACCCAGTAACAAGGAAGGTTGTGTATAGCTGAGATGTGGTGTTCAGAGAGGTGAAAGACATTATTAAACATGAAGTCCAACCAAAGGAACCTGAGAATATATAGTTTGAACTTAAGGAGGAAGATTCAGACTCTACAGTAGAGGAGGAATCAGAAGATGAAGGGCCACAAACTTCGGGTGTGAGAAGATCAATTTGAGCAATAAGGCAACCAGAGAGGTATAGTCCATTTTATTTCTGTTCAAATTTTGCTTTATCTATTACTCATGATCATCCCAGAACTGTGAAGGAAGTAGTAGATTTAGAGGATGGAAAACTCTGGAAAGAGGCCATGGTTGATGAAATGGCATCTTCGCACAAAAATGAGGCATGGGATCTGGTGCAGTTGCCAACTGGAAGGAAACCCATTGGCAGCAAATGGGTGTTCAAGAAGAAGACAAATGTAGAAGGAAAGGTGGAGAAATACAAAGCTTAGTTGGTAGAAAAAGGTTATTCCCAGGTGCCGGGAATTAATTTTGGTGATATTTTTTCTCTTGTTGCCAAGGTAGCTTCTATTAGATTACTTCTATCTATTGTTGTTGCTTTTGATTTTGAGGTAGAACAAATGGATGTGAAGACAACATTTCTTCATGGGGATCTAGAAGAGGAGATCTACATGAAACAACTTAAATGTTTGCAGTGAAGGGTAAGAAAGAATTGGTATGCAAGTTAAAGAAGTATTTTTATGGGTTAAAACAGTCACCAAGAATGTGATACCAGAAATTTGATACATTTATACAGGGACTTGATTTCACCAGAAGCAAAGAAGATCACTGTGTGAATTTTCAATTAATTGGTGACCGTGTTATTTATCTGGTCTTGTCTTTGGATGATATGTTGCTAGTTGGAAATGAAAAAGAAATTATCCAGGATTTGAAGACCCATTTGTCCTCCAAATTCGACATGAAAATTCTTGGTACTGAAAACTATATTTTGGGCATGGAAATTAAAAGAGATTGGACAAAGAGGAAGCTCTGGTTAAACTAGTGGAAGTAGGTCGAGACAATATTGCAGAGGTTTAATATGTAGGATAGTAATCTGTTGAAGGTTCCTATTCTTGCAGGTGTAAATTTATCTACTGAATAGTGTCCCAAGACACAAGAAGAGGAAGAGGACATGTCCCATGTTCCATATGCAACTACAGTCAGTAGCCTGATGTATGCGATGGTCTGTACGAGACCAGAAATTGTACATGTAGTGGGAGTATTGAGAAGGTTTATATCAAAACCAGGGAAGGAGCACTGGACAGCAGTGAAGTGGGTTTTCAGGTATTTGTGTGGCACTAGTGATTATGGTTTGTGCTACAAAGGAAGACTAGGATTGGACAGAGTGTTGGATATTCGTGGCTTTGTTGATGTGGACTGGGCTGAAGATCTAGATCAGAGAAGATCTACAACTGGGTATGTGATTAACCTATTTGGAGGCACAGTCCGTTGGATGAGTAAGAAACAATCTATAGTGGCACTATCAACTACAGAGGTAGAATACATGGCAGCCACTCATGCAAGCAAGAAAGCAGTTTGGTTGCAAAGATTATGTTCAAGTATGGCGTTAGTACAGGGAGCTATAAGGATAGACTGTGACAGCCAAAGTGCAATTTTCTTGGCAAAGAACCCTGCATATCATTCAAAGACAAAGCACATTGATGTTTAATATCACTTTGTGAGGGATATGATAGAAGACAAAAAGGTGTTGTTGGTAAAGGTGGACACTTTGAAGAATACTGCAGATGCATTGACAAAATCTATGAGCTCTGAGAAGTTCTCTTTGTGTAGAGAAACAATGGGTGTTGAAGGGTTGGATAAATGACTAAGCTCTCCTGTGGCCCCTGTGGAAAGAAAACAACAAATTGGAGAATGTTGGGTTGTGTTATATTATTTCC
Organism: Pinus tabuliformis; assembly: GCA_031772625.1. Lineage (NCBI taxonomy): Eukaryota > Viridiplantae > Streptophyta > Pinopsida > Pinales > Pinaceae > Pinus > Pinus tabuliformis. Next base: position 727,507,711 of record CM062819.1, read on the forward strand.
ACGACTAGCCGATGTAGTTAACCAGGGGGTTAGAAGGGGGGCAGAGCCCCCCCTTTGTTGCACCGATTTCATAGCGGGAGGGGGGTCACAGGGGTTTAAGGGGCACAGGTAACCCCACTCTATGGGGTCTAAGGAAGCACCCCAGAAAATTTTTGTTTTAGACGCTATGTTAGGCTGGGCAGAGCTACCTATGGTTTTGTGCATGATTATCGTACATGGTTTTGAACACGATGGTTTTCAGTCCATGGTTTTGGATGCGATGGTTTTCAGTCCATTGTATGGGATGGTTCGGCATGTATAAATATGTATTGTAACATTGAAAGGAACATAATGAAAAATCAAGTTGGTAGTCCCAGTTTTTGTACCCAGTGGAAAATCTCTATGTATATGTGTTTTATGTGTTATGCTCTCGCATTGTTTATTTTTTGTGTTTTAGAATTCGTATGCAGGTAATTTCTGTACGAGATTAAAACCTACATCCAAAATATCCAAAAATGTCTATCTAGCCTCTTTTCGCACCCAATTTAGTCGAAAACTAGAGAATTTATGACCTCTCCTAGTTAGGCCACTATTTGTTCCACAAATTTCTCAAAAACTGGCACCGCTCCTACAATTTTTCCCCAAAAAGCACTAACTGGGAAAAAACTTCACCGCACGATGGGAAAAATTGTAGGACCATTAAAAATTCCTATAACACTGTGTGGTCATAAAAATTTCCAAATGACCTGGTCACATGCGGTGGTTAGGCAATGATTGTCTTCTAGGCGGTCAAAACAAATGTCGCGGTCAGGAGGTAAAGTGGTCACATGCTTCTTGGACCAGAGGTTATGGTGAGGTTGACCCTGGTGGTCACAATAGCTGCTACGGTTTGTTGTAATGCATTCAAATGGGAGGGGGGGGGGGTTAAGTCCACCAGCCCCCCAACCTTGTCAGTGTTACATATTAAATCAAACTCGTGCCCCATTATAGTTAAGAACTAACGATGGGAGATATGGTAAGAATTGGCATTGTTTTGAGTGGAGTCACGAGTTTGAGCCTGACCTCTGCCCAACCAAAATTTTGATTGACCCAGGGCAAGACACGTGGTGGCCCCAGGCTTAGCCATGTGTCACCTCCATATTGGTCCACCTATACACCATTAAACCAATGCGATTTTGACACTTGTAATTGTATGGTGATGCCACCTATAAGGAATATTTTGATGATATTTTCTGAAATATTCCAAGGAATATTATTTTGGTTGATTGGGATGTACGGATTCCTAGTTAGCATTCGTGTCAGCTCCTACACCAAATTTGCATGTTTGGGAAAATGAGGAGATCACGTTTCTAGGAGAATACGGTGTCTGTTTTGTGCCAAACGAGTTGTGCCAGATTTAGGATGAAGAGTATTACACAGTCATTCAGGTTCCACACCATTCTAACAACTCGGATTTTTGGGAAACTTTTGAGCTCCTAATTAGCCTGCGTACTGGCATGAGTCTGCGCTAGTACAATATTGTAAGAAATTTTTCGTTATAATAAAAGAAGAACAAAAATATGATATAAGTGGTGGTTTTATCCCACATCGGGTTTCCACCTAAAATTCCTAGTGTTCATGAGTGTTGATGTGTTTCTTATGTCTGATGGTTTATTTTGTTCTTACTGCATATGTTTACTTCTTAATTAATTTCTAATGAAGTACTAATACACTAGTTCAAGTTAAACAGATGACAAACTAACTAAAAAATTTAGTTAAATGGATATATGCTACTTCTATTCATCACAGTCAAATACACATGTAGGTTTGCTTTATAACATCACCATAAAGAAATTGGAATAAGGAAATAAAAGGTTAAGTATGTTAAAAATGCTGATTCACTCCACCTCTCCATATTTTTCTTAACAATTGTTCGACCTCATCAAAGAAACCAACATAATCCATCATAGGGGCCATTGCAAAAGAGAGATAGCGAACCTTTCTGGAATGCACAGGATGAAGATAGTCATAAAACAAGCCCAATATCTAAGGAAGAATCCAGGACATTCCAAAATGTGGACCTTAAAACATCCACTTGTTGTGGACATTCTGTATTCCCCTTGTGATGTAGATTGACATGTATTGATAATGCCCATATTATGAACCCAACAACCAATACAAGATTCCAAAAAACTGATTGGACCACATTCTCGAAGATTAATTATGAACAATGGTTCCTGCCACTGTAGAGAAATCGCATGAAAATAAAAGGTGATCCATAAATCCTATTCCATGTGTAAAAAGGATACAAATGTTTGTACCTTTGAATCCTTGCTTAAGCAAGTTTTCCTAGGTCAAAATTGTGTTTTCCAATGATATCCAAGTTAAAATATAAAGTTTCTAAGGGATCGACCATTTCCAAAAGATATTCTTCCACCAATTTACACCAGATGAATCAAAATGTTCAATGATGACATCATAAGATATTCTAGACATGACCTACCTATTAAATGTGTTCCCAAGCTAGAAAGTGGTGTCCTTCCTATTATCACCTGGATTAACCTCAGGTTGAAGGAAGGTAAAGCCAGGCTAATCACAAACCACACTTAGCCAAGTAGCTAGCCCTACTAGGCCAAGAGAGGGCTCTCTCCATAAGGATCTCATCCAAGATGACTAGATCAATAAAATGACATTAGGATAGGTATAGTAGCACAAGGTTTGATTTGATTTGAAGGTATTTTTCTGGATCAGGAGGAGCTGGGCAGTTTGGGCAAGGAAATTAGGTCAAATTTGTAGGGTTTCGATGGGGCAAGGTAGGCACAAGACTCAAACTTCTAGGATTTGATGGATGAGGTGATTCAAAGACAGGTGAGGATCTAGAAAGATCATGTGAGAAACATGGATTCTTCCTAAACTGAAGAAAACATAAACTGGGAATATTTTCCCAAAACAGAGCATAAATATTATGGGTTCTGCCTATCAACCTGAAAACATCCACTTAAAATAAATGAAATGATTGGTGGAGTACAAAAAACATTTTAGCATATGATCACAATAGATAAAAATGAACTGAACATCATACCACATGGATTCTAAAGAAATAACTACAATTTTTCATTAATCTCCTGCTAAAACTTATACAAAATGATCTCTACTCAAAGCATAAGCATCCAACTAAGTCCAACCCATACAATGACTGAGGAAAAGCATCATATAGACTGCAAACAACTCATCCTAAGCTCAAGGGGTCAAATCGATGAGAAGAGGAGCCATTTCTAACAAGATCTGAACTGCAAACAAGAAAATAGGGTGGTCAAAGTGACTCATCCCTAACCCAAACAAACTGATACATTATGCCTCATGAACTTGTTTTACTTGATGAATCTAACCTAGTAAGCTCTAGAAGCATCATAACTACATTTAACTTATCAAATACAAAGATAAAATCATGATTTTCCATGGCGAAAGTGAAAACTGGGACAAAACTATGAAAAACTGGACAATTTGTCAAACGCGTAGCGATCCTGGTAAATGCACATCGATGTTGGTCAAGCACGCAACATCCTCTTCAAGAAGACTTTTGACTGCCTTCCCGATGTCTAAATATATCCCAGGATAGCTCATTAGAAATCTTATCCTATCTAGTTTCGAGAACTTCCCTTGGTTTTCAAAATGTGCTTTATTTACCCCTCGAAAGTTGCAATCTCCCAACACTACTCAAACACATAGTGACAGGCCAGAAAAGAGGCAGAAAGGTGATTTTTTGGTAGTTTTTGACCCATTTGTCTTACTAGTTTTGCTCCAAATTCTTAGAAAACGTACAAGGTGCATGTTCTCATCATTCTGAATCCAAAAATGCTGACCATTTTCTCATTGGATGCCCCAAACAAAAGCGCAGCGTCCTAGGTGTTGCACATTTGACCATGCTGATTATGCCAAAATTTCTTCAAAAAACACAGCAAAACATATCTTTCTAAAATTGTTCAAAAATGGCCAAAATTGGTGGGCGATAGATGGCTATATGTTTGAGGCATGGATTGATGCCTCAGCAAGGATATCCAACCTCTTTTTCTCCTCTTTCTTGGTCAAAGCCTCAATCTTGAGCATGAGCTCTTTTGAGCTTGACTCTTGCAATTTTGTCTCTCATAGCATAGCGCTTTGCCACCCTTCTTTGAATATCATTGTCCTTCTTGGCCTTGCCTAGGAGGTTCTCTAGATGATCATTTACCTTCTCAAGCCAATATTCTCGTTTTTCATTACCATCTTGGCAAATTGCTCATTCAAGGTGAGCTGATTGGCCATTTCTTCCTCCCTTTTCCTTTCCTGCTCCAAGGTTCTTTTTAGGCCTCTAGTCCTTGGCCTTCTTCTCAGCACCTATTCATCAAGTGGCTCACCATACTGTCCATATCACTCGTCATGTAAGGCCTTTTCCTTTTTAGCCTCTCTCTTTGCCTTTCTGAGCTAAATCTCCATGAGCTCATTTTATACCTCAAACTTCTTATTTTCCTGCTCATTGTAGGAAATGATCCATTTGGCCCTTTGCAAGTTGACCTCGAGCTATCCTATGACTTCATTCTTCTCCTTGATGGCAATATTTGTGCTTTTACTGTCATCATGTTCATCGGATTCCACTAATTGAAAATCATGCTCTATCTCATGGAGGTCTTCCTCCTGTTGCTGGACCTTTTCCTCTACAACTTTTTCCTTACCCTTCTGTACTTGCTTTGTCGTTGAAGAAGGTGAGGCCCCTCCCACAATCATTGGGGAAAACACTTTCCTGTGCCCTCTCTGATAGGTATGTACCAAGGTACCTAAACCAACGCTTTTGGGCTTACTGCTCTCACCATGCTCAATATGCTCCTGCTCAGTTCCTTTATCTCTGCTAAGTGAATGAATAGTCTTATGAAAAGGTGATGATGGAGGTGATGGTGTGGCTGACTCATGATATGAAGATGAATGATGCATAGGCTGAGGTGGAGGAATGGAGGTGTATAAATGAGAGGATGAAGGGGCTTCTTTTCCATGCTGACTAGGTGGGACTGTGAAAATCTCATTGGATATGAAAGTGTCCCATGCAATGTTAAGCTCATCAAGGCAATGTAGGACTATCATCTTGATAAGAGAATGGTGAAATATGCTATGCATTTTATGATCACGATCTTTCCTTTGGGCAATGTATGACATCTTATCAATATCCTGGTAAAGATAGTAGGGCAGATTGAGCATTCTGACTCTTGTGAAATGCATGAGTAACCGAATATGATAAGAATAGAGCCTAGAAAACCTACCCTCACATGTGAAGTACTTCATGATGTTTTTCATCATAGGAACATATCTATCTAAGAGGTAAGAGAAAGGAAAATCCTCCTTCTTTCATTCTTGTGGTTGGGTTTAAGATATGGCTCATAGTAGCAGTAATCCAAATCTACTTCTTTAAACCATTTTTCCCCAACATCCAGGATCCCAGTAGCAGCTAATATGATAATAGAAGATATGGTAAAGGTGACACAGGCAAGGGTTGCTTGGTTGTCATGGAGGCTGATGATGAACTATTTGGTCAATTCAGAATACTGTTGTGTCCTTTCCACCTTCTCACAAAACTAAAAACAACCCATATGTTTGAATCTTGTGGTAGTGATGGGAGATGACATGAGTTTTCTGGTGTTTGTTGCTCATATCTAATAATTTTTCCTCCTTTCTTATATTTCCTCCTTTATTGTGTTTCTTCTTCTGCCATGATCTGTTGCCATAAAAACCCTAGGGAAATGGTAGAATGGACTATGGGTATGGGAAATGTGTAATGATGTGAGGAGACATGATGAGAAGGATATGGGGATGTGTGGAATGAGGGAGGTGATAGGGCATAGTTGTTAATTGAAGTGGGAATAGTGATGAAAGCTAGGAAATGTGTTTTGAGATGGTGGGAATGTATGACTAGGGTTTCATCTTTGGAATACCAACAAACAACATAAACCCTATGTAGGTGAATAATGGAGGGAAGGAGTGAGTAAATTTTCCACCAACTTGATTTGTTGAAGTATAAGATGACCAACCTGGAAACTAGGTGGCGATGGAGGGTTTCTAGCACATTTTAGTTCCTTCCAGGCAAAAGCGTAGCGACCTGGTCAAACATGCAGTGACCTCTATAGGAGCACAACGCCATTGTAAATAACACTCAGATCTCTCCAAAATGCGCAGCAACCTTTACAAGAGCACAACGACTAGGCTAAATGCACAGTGACCCTGCTGAATGTGTCCTCTCGCTATGTTTTTCCCAACTTCACCTTAAAACCACCAATTTTATTTTGCTAAGGAGCTATGAGAGTTATAGAGTGCAAATAAGGCTTTCATGAGCATCTTAAGAGGATTTATACTTGAATTGACTTTAGTTTATGAGTTTGCATACCCACTTTCTAAAGCTCTTTGTCATTTTTCAAATTTGCATTTTAATCCCTTTTTGACTTTCTGGCCTTTTTTTGCTCTTGACAGGTGGATGGTGCTTCGATTGAACTAATTTCTTCAATGGTTTCATTTCTTGAAGCAAGGAGACATGCTTGGGTAGCATTGGGAACATTTATTACATATAATGACTTAAATTACATCAAAAAATATAAGCAAACTAAAATACTTTGTTTTCATCTCAAAAAAATGTTTTTGAGTTGAAAATTACATGCGTGACAAAAGATCTTTATACAATAATTATGACTTATTGAAAATTACTCTTTGTTTATTGGTCATCCTCATACCTTTGTTGCCCTTTATTTACACTTGAAATCATGCTTCTGACCTTGGAAATTAACCCTAAAACCTAACGGAAAGACAACTACCTTAATTGAACAACAATTGAACAACAAATGATGCAGGAGGTCAATTGAACGACAGCTGAACAACAAATGACACAGGAGGTCAATGGACAACCATCAGTGGACCGTCTTAACATGACCTAATGGAATGATTAAAAATTCAGTATGAGACACCTAAACTGAAAATGCAAAGAGTAGATTTGATCCTTGATGGAAGTATGCATATATTGACACTAAAATTGGCTCCATTGGGGATGGTATCTCCTTGGAGGTGTCAAGAACACCATAGACCAAGTAGCCTTATCCATTGGGCATGGAGTAAATAAAATTCAATCTGAATACATGACTGAATACTAATGAGTCAAAGACACAACCTGACTTTTACTCAACTGAAAACTGACTCAATACTAAAACACAACTGGCAAACTGAAAAATATGCTCAGAATGGAGCTTATTCAATAAAACCTATTCTAGCTATTCCATTCACCTGATCAAGTGAGATGAAATGACTAGTGCAAGCAAGTAAGCATTTTGGCTGCTATTTGAGTTCTCCACAAGTGCTTATTTATGATCAAGAAGAGAGAACTACCGAAAGAAAACTCCCATGAAAATTTGTCAACAGATTGAATCTTGATGAAATTGCAAAGCACGAGCCCACCTGCTAACCTCAAGAATACTGTGAAAGTATCTTCATAGGAATACATATTGATTTCCAGCCCATCTAATACGTCATTGCTCCACTCTAGGTAATTTTCCTACTTTTGTTTTAAAATTTTCCTAACATCTATGTTTTCTTTCTTTGATGACTGCAACAAATTGAAAAAAGGATCGTGAAACTCATGAATGACTAGTTTTTCTTGATGATCAACGAAAAAAAAAAATCTTCTTCATTACTCTCCTGATATGACTGAAAATCTTGGTATGACCTTTGTAATGAAACTCTTGCTGAACAAGATAATGAAGTCAACTATCAGATCAAGTTTATATCAACATTCTTTTCAACTCATATTTAGCTAATGGAGAAGGACTTTTACTATAGAAATCATCCAACACATCAACTATTGGGTCATGAAAAACTTGCAAAGATTGTTGCAACCTATTTTCCATTAGCTTTAATGAGACTACATGACACTCTATGGGCTACTCATCCTTTTCCTTAGAGATATTATGAAATTTTTTCTTTAAAAATTGAAATGTTTCAAAACATAGTGGTACAGAGTCATCTTGCATCATTTGATCATATGTTTTAGCTACCAAGTCTTTATCTACAATTTGAAATTAAATGGAACTTGGTGGCTGCAAATCTGGAGCTAGGGAGGCTTCTATGTCAGAAATAATTTCCTCGAACAATTCATGAGAAGGTTTATCCTTTATAGTGTTGACCATTCACTTATCTACTTGCTTATAGTTTTCTCTTATTTTTGCAAATGAGGAGAAACACAAGGGTAAGGAGCTTTGATAAAAAAAATTGATTATCCTCTTGATTGTCAAGATCAAAACTCAATGAGTATTGATTTATAATCACATCAAAGTTACCTCTGATGAATTGAAATGAAGTAAAACAAAGAGGCAAAGATCCTTCACTTCCAAATTTACTACACTTTCCTCATCACTGTCATAGATGATATGCTTCGGCTGATTACTGCATTCAAGCTGCTAAAACTGAACTTCCTCCTCCCACAAAACCACTGTTGATTGCTCTACAAGATAAGCTTTTATTTGGAGAACATAATAATTGTCATACTGATCAAACTTGGGAAAATCACCAATATAAGTAATGTCACCAACCATACACATTATATTATTAGATTTTTTCTACTCGAATTAATCTACAAATCATTTTAAAATCTATGGTAGCTAGGATTAGCAAGAAATTTTTTAGGGCTAGCAATATTTTCTTTTTCTGGGACAGGTGGCTCATGGTGATCTTGACTAAAAAATTCATCTCTTGAGGTGATTCTTTACATCATTTATTCCATTTTACTTACCAAAATTTCAAGATTTACCTCTGAAAATGTTAGGTGCTCTACAATGTTCTCTCTCTCTTCTTCCTTTAGCTTTGCCCTTCTGATCAATATATTAGCCTCTACATCTACTACACTATTCTGCATCTCTTCAAGTGTTGCAAGGTTCCTTTCCCTTAGCTCAAACTCCATTTCTAGATCAAAGGCGTCTGGGTAGTGAAAGAGAGAAGATCCAGGAGGAGGCCTTATATTAGCAGGCATCGAAAAATAGACTTGGTTAAACCTGGATGAAAATTGTTGTACTATCTCCCCTGGCAGTATTTTCAGCTAGTTATACTCTTTTAGAATCAAGAAAGGGTTTTGTTTGACCACCCACTTGTCGAGGAAAACTTTTACGAACTGCTAGAAATCTGAGATGCTCGCATCAGGAAATTTTTTGAACCAACTCTTGACGTTTCCTTGCAAAGAAAGAGCAAATATCCTAATACTGACATCCTCTTTGTCGACTTCAAAAATGTCGAGGAAAGTCTCAAAATTCTGCATATGTCTCTCAGCCTTGATACTTTCATATTCACCATCAAACCTTGGCAAGTATAGGTAATGACTTTAAGGGAAAGAATGGAGTATAGGATGTAAGATGAGTGGTTTGTATCGATCTGGAATTTTACAAGGTGTAGGAGTATATACAGAAGTTGTAGAATCAATATTGGTCTCTTTAGGCTCATCAGTTTGAAGATGATCATCATAAGATTCAGAATAAGGGTCTTGATCAAGATCAAAGGCATACGAAGAATTTGTTTTCACAATCTTTAAAGGGAGGGAATCACATGCAGGTCTAGGATATTTTCTCAAATACAATATACTTTGTAAAACCTTTTTGAAATTCTTGGGAAAAGAGAAAAAATAATTGATGACAAAGAACATAATGTCTTGAATGAAATTCCAACTTGAATACTTGATCTTTCCATGTTGTCCTTTCATGCTTTTTTTGGAGTTGCTAGGTGAATGATTTCAGCCTTCCTGTGTCTAATCATTGTCCACCATCAACAATCAAATCTAGATATGAACTTTGATGATATTTCCCGGAGAAGATATGTCACCTCCTCCCTAGTATGGTCGTCACTATGTTATCACCTGGATTGAACCTCAGGCTGAAGGAAGGCAATGCCAGGGTAACCACAAACCACGCTTAGCCAAGTAGCTAGCCCTACTAGGCCAGGAGAGGGCCCTCTCCGTAAGGATCTCAGCCAAGATGACTGGATCAAGAAAATGATATTATACTAGGTATAATAGCTCAAGGTTTGATTTGATTTGAAGGGGTTTTGTTGGATCAAGAGGAGTTAGATAGTTTGGACAAGGAAATTAGGTCAAAATTGTAGGGTTTCGATGGGGCAAGGTAGGCACAAGGTTCAACACTTTAAGGTTTGATGGATGAGGTGATTCAAAGACAGGTGAGGAGCTAGAAAGAGCATGTGAGCAACATGGATTCTTCCTAAACTAAAGGAAACATAAACTCTGAATATTTTCCCAAAACAAAGCATAAATATTATGGGTTCTTCCTATCAACTTGAAAACATCCACTTAAAAGCAATGAAATGATTGGTGAAGTACAAAAAACATTTTAACATATGATCACAATAGGGAAAACAAAACTGAACATCATACCACATGGATCCAAAAGAAATAGCTATAATTTTTCATTAATCTCCTACTAAAACTGATAAAAAATGATGTCTACTCAAATCATAAGCATCCAACTGAGTCCAACCCATACAATGACTAAGGAAAAGAATCATATAGACCTCAAAAATCTCATCCTAAGCTCAAGGGGTCGAATCCATGAGAAGAGGAGCTATTTCTAACAAGATTTGAACTGGAAATAAGAAAATAGGGTGGTCAAATTGACTCATCCCTAACCCAAACAAACTAATATATTACACCTCATGAACTTGTTTTACCTAATGAAACTACCCTAGTAAACTCTGGAAGCATCATAATTACATTTAACTAATCAATTACAAAGATAAAATCATGATTTCCATGGTGAAAGTGAAAACTAGGACAAAATAGTGAAAAAATGAACAATTTGACAAACGCGTAGCGACCCTGGTAAACACGCAGCGACCCTAGTCAAACGTGCAACATCCTCTTCAAGATGACTTTTGACCACCTTCCCAATTTCCAAATCTAGCCCAAGATAGCTCATTGGAAAGATTATCATGTCTAGTTTCCAGAAATTCCTTTGGTTTTGAAAATGGGCTTCATATACCCCTCCAAAATTGCAATATCCCAAGACTACTCAAACGTGCAGCAACCATGCCAGAAAAGAGGCAAAAATGTGAATTTTTGGTAGTTTTTTACCCTTTTGGATGACTAGTTTTGCTCCAAATTCTTAGAAAAAGTACAGGGTGCATGTCCTCATCATTATGAATCCAAAAATCCTAACCATTTACTCATTGGATGCCCCAAACAAAAGCGCAGTGTCCTAGGTGCTACATGTTTGACCATGCTGACTGTGCCAAAATTTCTTCAAAAGATGCAGCAAAACATATCTTGCTAAAATTGTTCAAAAATGGCCAAAATTGGTGGTTTATAGATGGCTATATGTTTGAGGCATGGAATGATTCCTCGGTAAGGATATCCAACCTCTTTTTCTCCTCTTGCCTGGTCAAAGCCTCAATATTTGCATGAACTCTTTTGAGCTTGGCTCTTGCAATTTTGTCTCTCATAGCATAGTGCTTTGCCATCCTTCTTTGAATATCTTTGTCCTTCTTGGCCTTTCCTAGGAGGTTCTCCAAATGATCATTTACCTTCTCAAGCCAATATTCTCAGTTTTCATTTACCATCTTGGCAAATTGCTCATTCAAGGTGAGTTGATTGGCCATTTGTTCCTCCCTTTTCCTTTCCTGCTCCAAGACTCTTTTTAGGTCTCTAGTCCTTGGCCTTCTTCTTGGCACCTATTGATCAATTGGCTCACCATACTGTCCATATGCCTCATCAAGTAAGGCCTTTTCCTTTTCAACCTCTCTCTTTTCCTTTTTGTGTTGAATCTCCATGAGCTCATGTTTTACCTCAAACTACCTATTTTCCTACTTATACTAGGAAATGATCCATTTTTACCTTTGCAAGTTGACCTCAAGCTCTCCTATGAGTGCATTCTTCTCCTTGATGACAATAGTTATGTTTTTACTGTCATCATGTTCATCGGATTCCACTAATTGAAAATCATGCTCTATCTCATGCTGGAGGTCTTCCTCCTTCTGTTGGACCTTTTCCTCTACAAATTTTTCCTTACCCTTCTGTACCTACTTTGTCGATGAAGAAGGTGAGGCCCCTCCCACAATCAGTGGGGAAAACACTTGCCTATGCCCTCTCTGATAGGTATGTTCCAAGGTACCTAAACCATCCCTTTTGGGATTGCTTCTCTCACCATGCTCAATATGCTCCTACTCAATTCCTTTATCTCTGCCACATGAATGAATAGGTTGATGAAAAGGTGATGATGGAAGGGATGGTGTGGCTAAGTCATGAGATGAAGATGAATGATGTATAGGCTGAGGTGGAGGAATGGAGGTGTGTGGATGAGAGGATGAAGGGACTTCTTGTCCATGCTGACTAGGTGGGACTATGAAAATCTCATTGGATATGAAAGTGTCCCATGCAATGTTAAGTTGATCAAGGCAGTGTAGGACTATCATATTGATGAGAGAATGGTGAAATATGTTATGCATTTGATGATCATGATCTTTCCTTCAGGCAATGTATGACATCTTATCAATATCCCGGTAAAGATAGTAGGGCAGATTGAGCATTCTGACTCTTGTGAAATGCACGAGTAACTGAATATGATAGGAATAGAGTCTAGAAAACCTGCCCTCACATGTGAAGTACTTCATGATGTTTTCTATCATAGGAACATATCTGTCTAGGAGGTAAGAGAAAGGAAAAATCCTCCTTCTTTCATTCTTATGGCTAGGTTTAATATATGGCTCATAGTAGAAGTAATCCAAATCTACCTGTTTAAACCATTTTCCCCAACATCTAGGATCCCAGTAGTAGCTGATATGATAGCAGAATATATGGTAAAGGTGGCATCAGTAAGGGTTGCTTGGTTGTCATAGAGGTTGATGATGAACTGTCTGGTCAATTTAGAATGATGTTGTGTCCTTTCCACCTTCTCACAAAACTCAAAACAACCCATATTTTTGAAGCTTGTGACAGTGATGGGAGATGCCATGAGTTCTCTGGTTTTTGTTGGCTCATATCTAATAACTTTTCCTCCTTTCTTATATTTCCTCCTCTGTTGTGTTTCTTCTTCTGCCATGATTTGTTTCTATTAAAACCCTAGGGAAATGGTAGAATGGACTATGGGTATGGGAAATGTGGAATGATGTTAGGATATATGATGAGAAGGAGATGGGGATGTGTGGAGTGAGGGAGGTGTTAGGGGATAGTTGTTAAGTGAAGGGGGAATAGTGATGAAAGCTAGGACATGTGTGATGAGATGGTGGGAATGTATGACTAGGGTTTGATCTTAGGAATAACAACAAACAACATAAACCCTATGTAGGTGAATAATGGAGGGAAGGAGTGACTAAATTTGCCACCAACCCAATTTTCTGAAGTATATGATGACCAACTTGGAAACATGGTGGCAATGGAGGGTTTCTAGCACGTTTTAGCTCCTTCCAGGTGAACACGCATCGACCTCTACAAGAGCGCAGCGCTGTTGTAAATAGCACTAGGATCTCTAGAAAATGTGAAACAACCTTTAAAAGAGCACAACGACCAGGCTAAATGCGCAGTGACCCTGTTGAACACATCCTCTTGCTTTGTTTTTCCCAACTTCACCTTAAAATCGCCAATTTTCTTTTGCTAAGGAGTTGTGAGAATGCTAGAGTGTAAATGAGGCTTTCATGAGTGTCTTGAGAGGCTTTATACTTGAATTGACTTTAATTGATGAATTTGCATACCCACTTTCTAAAGTTCTTTGTCATTTTTCAAATTCTCATTTTAATGCCTTTTTTACTTTCTAACCCTTTTTTCCTCTTAACAGGTGGATGATGCTTTGATTGAACTGATTTCTTCAATGGTTTCATTTCTTGCAGCAAGGAGACATGCTTGGGCAGCATTGGGAACATTTATTACATATAATGACTTAAATTACATCAAAAAATATAAGCAAACTAAAATACTCTGTTTTCATCTCAAAAACATGTTTTTGAGATGAAAATTACATCAGTGACAAAAGATATTTATACAATCATTATGACTTATTGACAATTACTCTTTGTTTATTGGTCATCCTCATACCTTTGTTGCTCTTTATTTACACTTGAAATCATGCTTTTGAAGTTGGAAATGAACCTTAAAACCTAATGGAAGGACAACGCCCTCAATTGAACAACAATTGAACAACAAATGAAGTAGGAGGTCAATTGAAGAACAATTGAAATAGCAAATGACGCAGAAGGTCAATGAAAACCATTAGTGGACCATTTTAACATGACCTAATGGAATGATTATAAATTCAGTATGAGACACCTAAAATGAAAATGCAAAGAGCATATTTGATCCCTGATGGAAGTATGCATATACTAACACTAACACTTCCAGTTGTTGAGTGCTCCCTATAATATTTAAAAATTGCTAGAGTCTTCATTTTAATATTATAATAACCATAATAAAATATGCTAGAAAAAGTTTCAATTCTTATTTCTTCCTTAAAACAATTTTATAACCTATAATTTGATACCCATTTACAAAAATAATATACTATTTCTCTAAAATTAAAAAAAATAAAAAATAAAAAATCTATCTAAAATTTCATGGTACTTTTGTTGTTGCAAAGTAAAATTTTAAGCGTTTTGCTAAAAATGATTTTTCCTTTCTTTAAGATCGCTACATAATATTACCATACATTAATACATAAATATGGGTGACCTACGTCGAAAAAATAAGAAATGGTCTCTTATTTATGATTTTTTCTTTCTTGTAAATATAAATAGGTGAAAGAAATACATGTGTTGTTAGCGTAAGAGCTTATTCAAAATTTTATCATTTCTAGCTTTTAAGGATTACATCATGTTGAGTCCATATAAGTCAAAAGCCAACTGTCAAACAATGAACATAGTAGACTTAAGGTGGCCATTTTGAGAACAACATTTCGGTTAAGGGCACCTTTGACTAACTATTTCAGAGATTCGACATACAACTTGTCCATAGGAAACTTGTTTACAAAAAGTAGCAACTATGACCAAAGACATAACAAAAATTATGGTACTATAACTGTAGAGAAATACAAACTATATAATAGTATGAGGACCAAACTAGTCGATAATGATGATTGGCGAGCTAGGAGAGTCTGCGGCTTGAGAGTTGTTTTGAGGCGCTTCAGGGTTGGCCAAAATGACATTGAGAGGCACAACATTAATGATTGTCTCCTCATCATTTGAGCATTAGAGTCAATGTATGAATCAAAGACAATAAAACATTCCACAGGGGTTAACCCGATGACAATATCATCAAGGTTGTATCTGATATCCTATAGTATGCGTTTATCTCCTCCTATCGTGCAAAGAGCTTGTAATTTCCCATCTACTTGTCTCATATCATGATGTTGAGTAGTTTCTCCATCTCACAATGATGAGTGATGGACTATAAAAAGTAATTCTTTTTCTTCTGAATTTACCAAGGTCTGGTACCCAATTTATGGTACTTCCATCTATCTCTGAATCAGAGAAGTGTTTGCAATTTTTTAATTACTTTTCTTCTAGATTAAGAATTTATTTTCTCACTTCAAGGGGCAGCATCGAAAAACTTGACCACAAATTCCCACCCAAAAAGTCATTTATGCCATGAGGAGGATGCAACAAATGAACCTCCCTGTCGCACTGGTAGTCTCGTCTGGGATCCATGATGTACCTGCAATGCAAATAGTTGCCAACAAAAACTACAAAGTTAAACACTTCCCAATTTTGGTAACTGTATGAGAGTATACTGACTCGAACTCTAATGACGAGATTCAGATCATGACTATAAGGGAGAACCCCGTGGTAAGGAAAGTAATAAATTTAATTCCCTAAAATCCCGATGATGAATATAGATAACACTTATGATCCTATCAGTCAAACTAGGTTCAAAACTAGATAGAAAAAGAACCAAAATCCCACATCCCTTATGCAAGAACTGGATAGTTAAACGACACTCCTGATGGTTCAGAAGCTTGCAAAGAGACCAATGATGAGACCACCACAAGTTTGAAGGATGTCCTAGTCCCCGTGTTGTGTAAGAACAACACAAAAAACATTGATGTAGAACTAAATTACAAAATGTTATGTTAAGAGAAACTTGACCACAAGAGCAACTAACAATGAGAGATTGTAAAGGACAAAGACTTTGGACACCTAAACCTTGACCATGAAACGATATAACAACCGATAGACGATCCTGAAAGATGACTCATACAAACAGAATTCTGTCACCCTGTTCGTGTTCGAGGGTTTATACAAGTCATTTCGTGTATGGGGAACTTGATACAGTAGAAAGAGAGTAAACCATGAAGCTTGCACAATTTTTTCTAAGTGTTTCGGTAGATTTTGAGCTTAACAAACCAAGATAATACTACATGATGAGCTCATTAATGAGCGTATAGCTTCCGTAAGAATGATCAAACTAGGTAACCAATCTGCCATTGTAGGGGTTCTCCATATCTAGGGCAATAAAAAGAATGATCTCGCTTGAGATCCCAGGCATAATATTTCATTTCTCTGAGGTTGAGGGCATTTAATCCCCCATGCCCCTGCCCTATGATGTTGTGCATGAACCGTTGGTTGTGCCATGTGCAAAACATGCAAGGGAACTGATTTCGAATCTCAAGGACTGCCAAAACCCAATCCGTTTCCATAACATGCATGTCTCATCGTTTTTGTGATCATGACACCCAAATGAATGATCCATACCTAAATCTGTTTAATCTGCTCTCCGGAAAAGGGATACCCAGAAAACACCCCATCATGACATTAGACTTGTCCTGCTTTACTATTTGTGTGATCTCTTAGAAGTCGCTTCTTTATGCTAGTTTCATCAAGAACTCATTAATGTACTTCCTATTTATAATTCATATTGAAGAGTAAAAAATATGAATACATACCTTACATTTAAAACATAAATATAAGTGAACTACTAAAAAAGAGAAATAGTCTCCAATAACCTAACCAATTTTTTATTATTATTAAAATTAATAATTTAAAAACAAATATAAATACTAAATTGAATAAAATTAAATAAATTAAATTAAATTAAAATGCATCCATACTATTCCAACAATAACGTCTTCTCCAACCAGACTGGGTCTAAGGCGCTGAGATAACTATTGACATTATACACTTTTAAAGCAATCACGCTTAAACTAAAAATACATAATGTGAAATTTTAAATCCATATAATATGAAAGTGACGATGAACTTCATTATGCAATCAAGAATTTAATCCAAGATTTTCTTTTACCTTCATATAGGAAAAGGAAACTTAATATTTTAAGGAAATTTAAGTAAATTAAAAAAAAATTAATATATGAATCATAATATATTATTAAATTTTAAAATAATTTTTTAGTTTATATGAATTTTGAGATGATTGGGAATTAATTTATAATTTAATTAATCTTAATTAAATATTATACTCGATTGATTAGATTACATCCATTTTTAACATGATTAAATTTCAAACTAATAACTTTTACATCATAAAATAACTTAACAAAACAGTTCATCATAGTTTCTTTTATGTTCGTAAACCATAAAATAAATACAATCTCACTTTCCGTTAAACACCCCCTCAACATTAAAATAATAATTAAAAACCATTTTCAAGAAATGTATAATTACTCCAACCAAAAAAATAGAAAACCATTGACGACCCCCTAAACCTTTAAATACTAATTAAAAGCCATTTTAAAGAAATGTATAATAACACCAACCCAAAAGAAAATCGAAAAAAACTACTCCGTGACTAATCATATTTACTAAAAATTTCCCATATAAAACATTCGTAATAAACAAACAGCTCATTTTTAAACTATCCACTTGTTTACAACCAATCCGTAGTTTAAGGGTTAAGCAGTGTTTCCTTATATATCGGTTTCAATCTAATTTTATATCTGACAAGTCGCTTTGAATATGAAAGCAAAATGTTAAAGTAAATCTGGTAACTGAAAATTGTATTTTTTTTAAATTAGTCGCATAAAATATATTATGATTTTAAATATATTAAAAATAAATTTTAGAAAGTATTTTTAATTAAACAAAATATATTATAAATTTTGAATAAATAATAATAATAATTCATTTTCACAAAATTTATTTCAGTATTTCTATGAAAAGAAAAACATCACAACATTTGTTGAAATAATGTGCATAGTATTCAATCAGCGTGAAAAACATCATAATTTTTTTTGGAATAATATCAATGGCTTGTAATACATTTATTTATCAAACTTCGATATATATATATAAAAAATTACATATTGAATCACTGCATAATACATAAATGAGTTTAACGAAATATAAACATGGATTAAACCATTAAGTATGCACTTTTAACAATCATAATAATTGTTATTATGAAACTAAACGTATGCAATGTTGGACTTTACATACTATGAATTATTGATTAATGAATGAGGTGGGATTTCACATGCACGCGGCACTTGAGCTTACAATGGTTATATTTCTATATATTTAACCTTATGGTACTATGTTGGCCTTGCATTAAATTTCGCAAGCCATAGTCTTGAAACTCACTCAGGGAATGCAAGCGAATTTAGTGTTTTGGCATGTCTGGATCCAAGTGGCTGCCTGGAGGTGCTCCATCTATCCTTATCTCACCTCTCCCTCGGGATTTGATTCCTCCATCAACGACCCACCTTGGCCCACTGGATCGAACGGTCCTCAGGCTTTCATCCCTTCATTTCTCGACAATGAGGTTTTTCAACAGGTGATTGTTTCACTTTGAACTTTCCAAGAGCTTGTGGCTCTGCTTTGCCCTTCGATGGTTGTCTTCGCTTACTATCGGTGTTCTATTGACCATTTCCACTACTTTCTGAGAACTCAGAATGTCCTGAAGGACTCAAAACCGATTCAATGTTCTGGAATTTATTCTGCAGAGGTTGGGCCTGGGTTGTTTTCTCTAAAGGTAGGCTTTTCAATTCTCCTTCCGCACAACTGTTATGTATTTCAACATTTAGATAGTTTATTTCTGATTCTTATTTCCGTCACATGTTCTAACACTATTTCTCTGTTATGGTGGAAGGTTTGGCTCCTAGGTTGGAAGATTCCCTCCTTCAAGTTCCATTATCCACAACCAACTCTGGGTAATTCGAATTTGTCTAATTCTATGCAGAATAGGGTTTTGTTTTTATGGACATACCACCCAACTATTAAGACTGTTAACAAAATCTCTAGATGCGTCCTCTGAGACTGCGGGAGTCATAGCTCCTCTGATAGCTTGTTTGTGTTTGTTTCCAGAAGTTAAAGTGAGGCCTTTTTGGTAACTCAAGGAGGCCTACAGCTACGACCGAGTGTGGAGGTTTCTTTTTGTTTTTGTAATGGGAGCTTAGGTCACCATCCATGATATGATACTAGAACATTTAAATATAAGACTTGAATTTATATTTGATAAGAGGTTTCATATTTCGCTATGGGGTTTTGATTACTTTTCTACGTATTTAAATAAACATAGAGTTCTCTTTCTTTCTAAAAGCTGAGGGCTATCCTTCCTCGATTCTTCCGAGGGTTTATACTACACTTTGTTTGAAGTACTGTAGCTCGGAAATGTGTAAAGATTTTGCATAGATTTAGTCCTATGATCGGTAAAATCTCAGTATTTTGACTTATGAGATAGAATGTTTAAGTGTCTTCTGTTGGAGCTCGTAATGCCACAATATACGATGCCTGTCTAAGACTGTAATCTTTTGTATTTCAGTAAAAACTCCCAGAAGTCACTACTTCTATCTTACATGATTAAATTTGTGAGCTTGTTGAATTTCTTGTCTTTCTGTCATGACTATTCGGAATTAATTTGTATATTTGTTGTATCTACAAAGTTCTTATGCATGCATAGTTTTATGGTGTAGAATTTCGAGAACAGTTTAATGTTTGTTGATTGCAATGTATACATGATTATTTCATCCATCAATATTTACCATTCTTTTGATTAATAGATGATTTTAATTGTTGTTCCTGAGTTAGAAAAGATGTAATATAGGGAAATCTATCTTTTCTGGTTAATGTAATATTTCTATTTATAGAGAATACCTATCTTTTCCCTACATTTTTATTTATAGAGAATACCTATCTTTTATTTGTCATTCTAGTTTTCTTACTAAATATTCTGATATTTGTAATATAGTTTCTTCCTAGAAATGTAGTAAGGATTTTTCCTCAGATTCTCTATTATTCTTTTTAAAGGAATTGTTTCAATTCAATACAAAGAATTCTAATGACATACTCCAGAAGTAGGAAAACATTACCTATACTTTTACACAATAAATGACAATTATATCTTTAACAGTTTAGCCAATCTCCTAGCTACTATTCTTAGATTCAGTGAACAACTTATATAAACAACTCTGTACTTATTTAGATTACGTTGTCCAGAACTAAATTGATATAAGATTTTCACTTTGATTTCCTCCCTGTCGAAAATGATATAAGATTTACACTTTGATTTCCTCCCTGCCGTGATATTACCTACTTTGGTAAATCTTCCCCTCCATGAGACTCCTTACTTTAGGATTTCTCTCTCTCAGAGACTTTAAAGTTTACCAGGTATCTAGTCTTAACCAGACATAGCCATTAAATATTGTCTGACCTTTCAGCACAGTTCCCTTTTCTCTTGATCTCAAACCCCCATCCTCTTGATCATTTACTGTAAAAATACTCTAGGATTTAGTTTTGGAACATATAACTATTTCCATAACTAATTACCTAGTAAAAAATAGTATTTACCCATAACTGCAAAATATTATTCTTCAATAACTGAATTCTGAAATAGTTTATAATTCAAACAAATAGTAATAGCCTATTTGGGCGCAGTAAAATTAAAATAAATATTTACATTAATGGGGGATATTACATCTCCCCCCCTCCCTAAAATGGAACATCGTCCAGATGTTCTCTTCCTGCAAATAAACCCAAAATTTTTTCCCTCATGACCTGTTCATCTTCCCAGGTGGCGTCTTCTGGCCCATAGTGCTGCCATTGCACTTTAACCTGGGTGATAACTTGTTTTCGTAGCGTTACTTCTGTCCGATCTAGTATAACCAGAGCTTTGACCAAGAACTTGCCTTCCGATTCGACCTGAACATTGCAACAAAAATGTTAAGTCATTAACTAGTTATTTAACACATTTGTAAAGTATATATATATATATATATATATATATATATATATATATATATATATATATATATATATATATATACCTTACCTGGATATCTTTCCATTGGATTATGTGATTAGTGTCATATACATATTTCTTAAGTAGAGAGACATGAAAGACATTGTGTACACGAATATGACTGGGTAAGGCAAGTTGATAAGCCACCTGTCCTATTCAAGCCAAGATTTGAAATGGCCCACAATATCGGGGTGCTAATTTAGCACACCCGACCCATTGTAAGGTGCTTTTCTTGGCTCGCACTCGAATGTAGACATGATCTCCTACTTGGAATTCTCGGAAACTCCTCTTCCGATCAGCAAAGTTCTTTTGCCAGTCCCCAACAACCTTTAAATTAATCCATAACTTTTTCACCATTTCCTCCAACATGTCTCGCCCTAGTAAAATTTTTCCCTCTGGTCCACTCTAACGTAAAGGTATCCTACACTTACGTCCATATAAAACTTCAAAGGGGATCATCTGAAGGGATGCATGGTACCCGTTGTTATACACGAACTCCACCAGGTGTAAATAATCTTCCCATTTTGTGGGTTGTTGCATTACATACATTCGCATCATGTATTCAACAACTTGGTTTAACCTTTCAGTCTGCTCGTCTGTTTCCAGATGGTAAGCTATATTGAAGTGCATTTGTGTGCCCAATCCTTCAAAGAGGGTTTTCCAGAAAGCTAATGTAAATTTTACATCTCAGTCACAAATAATCATTTTAGGGATTCTTTGCAGTTTAAAAATGTTTTGCATAAAAATATTAGCAATTTGGACTGCTCTATAAGTTGATTGAACAGGTATGAAATGAGAATATTTTCTCAATTTTTCCACCACCACCATGATGGAGTCATTTTGCTTCCTCGATTTAGGCAGCCCAATAATAAAATCAATAGATATGGTTTCCCATTTCCATTCTGGGATAGGTAGAGGGTGAAGTAACCCTGCTGGATGTTGATGCTCAGCTTTCACTTGCTGGCATTCCAAGCATTTGGCTAAATACTATGCCACTTCCTTCTTCATACAAGGCTAGAAAAATTCTTTCCATAGGGCAGAAATAATTTTCTAGTACCCGGGATGGTCTGCATAAAGGATCTTATGGTATTCATCAAGAATGAGATTTTTAAGATGTCGCTGGTTAGGCACATATATCCTTTTCCTAAAAATCAACAAAATTTCTGCATTTATTTCATAACCCATTTGTTGTTCATGGTTGCTAATAAATTTTACTTGCTTCCATTAATGTTTATTTGTTGGATCCTACATGGACGATTCTTGAATTTTCTCAAAAAAGGTAGTTCGCGATTCATTAAAAGAAATTTCATATAAAAAATTTACCTTCTAGCTTAGAGCATCTGCCACCCAATTTTCCTTTCCTTTTAAATGTTTAATTTCAAAATCGAATTCACTTAGGAAATCTGCCCAATGAGCTTGCCTGGCATTTAAAGTTGGTTGTTTGAAATAATTTATCAGACTATGGTGGTCAGTCATTAACAAGAATTTCTTACCTAATAGGTAATGCCGCCACATTTTTAAGGCATGAATGACCGCAGTTAGCTCCAAGTCGTAGGCTGAGTACTTTTGCTCATACTCTTTAAGCTTCCTAGATTCGTAGGAAACCACTCTCCCCTCTTGCATTAATACGCCACCCACTCCTTCCTTACTAGAATCAGTATAAAACACGTATTCTTTGTTGGTATCAACAATGCTTAGAATAGGTTGTGGTAAGAAGATGCTTGAGCTGGTCAAAGATCCTTTGACAATCGGGGGTCCATTGGAACACTTTGCCTTTCTTTTGTAGAGATGTGATAGGATAGGTTACGCAGGAGAAACCCTCCACAAATCTGCTAAGCCCATAAATGATCTTATGTCAGCTACATCCTTTGGTATTGGCCATTCCATAATGGTTCTTATCTTTTTCGGATCGACGACAATTCCATCCTTAGTGATGAAGTGTCCCAAGTATTGGATTTGCTCCTTAAAGAAATCACATTTACTGTACTTAGCGTACAGCTAATGTTCTCGTAGGACTTGCAGAACAACAACAAGATGTTTCTTATGTTCTTCCACGTTCCGGCAATAGATCAGTATGTCATCAATAAAGATTAATACAAATTTATCTAAGAACTAATGAAATATTTTGTTCATGAGACACATGAACATTGATGGGGCGTTAGTTAGTCAACAGTTAAAACCACAAACTCATAATGTCTGTAACATGTCCTGAAAGTAGTTTTTGCAAAATCTTCTTCTTTTATTCTGATCTGATGATACCTAGAGTAGAGATCAATATTTGAGAACACGGTTACACCTTTCACCTGGTCAAAGAGCTCATCTATCTGGGGAAGGGGGTATTTGTTTTTAATGGTAAGCTTGTTTAGCTAGCGATAATCCATGCACATTCGCAGGGTTCCGTCTTTCTTTTTAACAAATAAAACTGGAGCTCCCCAAGGAGACACACTGGGACAGATATACTTCTTATCAAGAAACTCTTGGAGTTGCATCTTTAATTCTGTTAGTTCGGGTATACTCATTTCGTATGGTTCCCGTGAAACTAGAACAGCTCCCGGAATCCACTTAATAGTAAACTCTATGTATCTTTTAGGGGTAGACCTGGTATTTCTTCAGGAAATACATCTGGAAAACTTTGTATCACAGGTATGTTCTCTAGTGATACAGACTTATCTTTAGAGTCAGCATACCCTACTTGTATGGCATAAACTTGACAACCTTTTCTAATGCATTTGGCTAATTGGGAGGTTGTTATTGGCCTTAATTGCAGAGGTTTCTAAACACCTTGAATTTCCTGTCTCTCTCCCACTTCATCTTGATAGCTAATGGCTTTTGTTTTACAATTTTTTAAGGACCAGTGTTTTTCTAACCAATCCATACCTATCAGAATATCGTATGATCCTACGGGTAGCATATTTAAATCAGCTATAATAGGTTGACCATCCAATTTCAAGGGGCAGTTGTTTACTTTAGACAAAACTCTTCTTTTTTCTCTTGTGGATAGTTGTACCAACCATGGTTTTTTAAATTTAACAACTTGTAATTTACACTGTTCCACTAAACTGGGACTAATGTAGCTTAAAGTAGCCCCGGGATCTATTGAAATATAGCAGTTCTGGTAAAAAATAATACCTTCAAATTCAACCATAGTTGGCTGAAACGCCGCATGATGATCTAAAAGAGCAACGTTGATCTTAGGGATGCTCCTTGACACTTCTCCCACAGTGGATGCCTCATGAATTTGTGAGATCTTATCTGCTCCTCTGCCTTGAGGGAAGTGTTTGACGTAATGTGGGCCTCTGCATCCCCAACACTATACAGGTGGTCTATTAATTAATTCTATTTCATTTTTTACTATTTGTTCATTTGTCCTAGCTTCGTATGGTACCTTAAATCTAGGCGTATTCCCATTTCAATTACTTTGACCTTCATATACTCCCTTATTGTTGGTGCTCTTATTTCCCTTATGGCTGGGAATAAATTTATTTCCCTTCTGGTCTACCCATATTTTACTCATATCTCCCTTTGGTTTATTTTACTGATAACAAATTCGTGCTTTTTGAATGAATTATTCCATGGTTTTTGAATTGTCAAATTCCAATCGTTCGTTCATGAACAATGAAAGACTGCTAACAAACTGTTGTACCTTATCTTGTTCCTCATGAATATAAGGAACGTATTGCAATAACGATTTAAATTTTGTTATAAATTCATCCATGGTCATTTGGCCCAGACAGAGATCATGAAACTCTTTTGCTTTTTCATCATAAAACCTCTCGGTCAAATATTTCTCCTTAAAGAATTTCTGGAATTTCTCCCAAGTTATGTTTTGCTCATTGACCCCATGGACTATTTTTGCTTCCTCCCACCATAATGTAGCTTTCCCTTGAAGTTAGAAAATGGCCAAACGGGCCTTCAAATTGTAATCATATTCGTATAGCTGGAAATACTTGTTCATATTAATTAACCATGCTTCTGCCACCTCTTCTTGCTCCCCATCGAAGAGAGGAGGCTTGATTTTACGAAACTCCCCTTGGAGTTCAATCTTCTGTTTCTTCTGCATCTTGTGATTAGACACATTTCCTAATTCTTCTTCTTGGTTTTCTTCTCCTCCTTCTATTTCCATATTTTTAGTTTGGAACTCTTGTTCCCCAGTTGTCTGGTCGTGCTCTAGATTGCGGACTAGTGGCCAATGATTATGTCCATCCAACAGACTTTTTAGGATCTTTTCTTGTTCCTACATCAATCTCTCATTGTCTGCCCGGAGTCAGGCCATTTCCCTTTTTAGTTCTTGGACAATTGTCTGGAGTTCTTCATTGGGATTTTGCATATCATCATCTAGCTGCACCCAAACCTTAGGATTTCCCTTCTGAAATGAAGTTGGCCTTGTTCCAAATATGAAACCATGTGGTAGATTTCTAGCTCGCCTCATGTTGATTATTTAACTGTTGTTTCCTATGTGCACAACACAATTTTGTTATTCCTTATTCCAGAGGCCTCAGTTTTGGAACCTGAGTGCTCTGATACCATATGTAACACATCTATCTATCAAACTTCAATATATATATAAAAAAATTACATGTTAAATCATTGCATGATACATAAATGAGTTTAACAAAATATAAACATGGATTATGTATGCACTTTTAACAACTATAATAATTGTCATTATGAAACTTTAAACATATGCAATGTTTGACTTTACATACTATGAATCATTGATTAATGAATGAGGCAGGATTTCAGATGCACATGATATTTGACCTTACAATGGTCATATTTCTATATATTTAACCCTATGGTACGATGTTGGCCTTGCATTAAAATTCACAAGCCATAGCTCATTTAGGGAATGCAGGCGAATTTAGTGCTTTGGCATGTCTCGATCTAGGTGGCTGCCTAGAGGTGCTTCATCTTTCCTTATCTCAGCTCTCCCTCGGGATCTGATTCCTCCATCGATGACCCACCTTAGCTCACTGGATCGAACGATCCTTAGGCTTTTGTCCCTTCATTTCTTAGCAATGAGGTTTTTTAACAGGTCATTCTTTCACTTCAGACTTTCTGAGAGCTTGTGGCACTGATTTTCCCTTCGATGGTTGTCTTCGTCTGCTATCTAGTTTTTCTGGACCATTTCCACTGCTTTCCGGCAACTCGGAATGCCCCGAAGGACTCGAAACCACATCAATGTTCTAGAATTTGTTTTGCAGATGCTGGTCCTAGGTTGTTCTCTCCGAAGGCAGGTTTTTCAGATCTTCTTCCACAAAATTGTTACCTATTTCAGGGTTTAGATTGTTTATTCTTATTTCCATTGTATTTTCTAACACCGTTTCTCTGTTATGGTGGAAGGTCTGGCTCCTAGGTCGGAAGATTCATCCTGGTGCTGAGGCAAACCCTCCTTCAGGTTTCATTATCTGCAACCAATTCTAGGTAATTCAAATCTCTCTAATTCTATCTAGAATAGGGTTTTGTTTTTATGGACAGACCACCCAGCTATTAAGACCATTAAGGAAATCTCTAGATGGGTCTTCTGAGACTACGGGAGTCATAGCTCCTCTGATAACTTATTTGTGTTTGTTTCCAGAAGTTAAAGTGAGGCCTCTTTGGTAAGGCAAAGAGGCCTATAGCTATGACCGAGTGTGGAGGTTTCTTTTTGTTTTTGTAGTGGGCTACGACCGAGTGTGGAGGTTTCTTTTTGTTTTTGTAATGGGCTCTAAGGACGCCATCTCTCATATGATACTGGAACATTTAAATATAAGACTAGAATTTATATTTGTTAAGAGGTTTCATATTTCGCTACTGGGTTTTGATTACTTTTCTCAGTATTTAAATAAACACATAGTTCTCTTTCTTTTTGAAAGCGGAGGGCTATCCTTCCTCGATTCTTCCAAGGGTTTATACTACGCTTTGTTTGAAGTAATGCGGCTCAGAAATGTGTAGAGATTTTGCATACGTTTAGTCCTATGATCGATGATTAAATTTGTGAGCTTGTTAACTTCTGTCTTAGATGATTAAATTTGTGAGCTTGTTGAATTTCTTGTCTTTATGTCGTGACTATTCGGAATTAATTTGTATATTTGTATATTCATTGTATCTATAGAGTTCTTATGCATGCATAGTTTTATGGTGTAGAAATTCAAGAACTATTATTCTTTTTAAAGGAATTGTTTCAACTCAATACAAAGAATTCTAATAACATACTTGAGAAGTAGGAAAACATAACCTATACTTTTACACAATAAATGATAATTATATCTTTAACAGATTAGCCAATCTCCTAGCTACTATTCTTAGATTCAATGAACAACTTATATAAACAACTTCAACAAACAACTATTACGCTGTCTAAAACTAAAATGATATAATATTTGCACTTTGATTTCCTCCCTGCCATGAGATATTCCCTTTAGGAGTTCTCTCTCTCTTAGAGACTTTAAAGTTTACGAGCTATCTGGTATTAGCCAATCTATTCCCTTTAGGAGTTCTCTCTCTTTTAGAGACTTTAAAGTTTACGAGCTATCTGGTCTTAGCCAATCTAGTCTTAACCAGAGATAGCCATTAAAGAGTGTCTCCTTTCCTTTCAGCACAGTTGCCTTTTCTCCTTTCCGCAGAGTTCCCTTTTCTCTTGATCTCAATCCCCATCCTCTTGATCACTTAATGTAAAAATACTCTAGGATTTAGTTTTGGAACATATAACTGTTTCCATAACTAATTACTTATTAAAAAACAGTATTTACCGATAACTACAAAATATTATTCTTCAATCACTGAATTCCAAAATAGTTTATAATTCAAACAAATAGTAATAATATGATTTCCAAAATAGTTTATAATTCAAACAAATAGTAATAATATGTTTAGTTGTGTTGTAGTAAAATTAAAATAAATATTTACATTAATAGAGAATATTGCATGACTTTAACCGGACTGCAGACCGAAAATATTTCTTATTTAAGTTGAATGTTCGATACATTTTTTTTCAACCGTTTAATGTTATATCAGACTTTGTTTTCCTTCCCTACATGGCGAATCTGATCCAATTCTTTGTATATAATTTATTTATTGGCATTCAGTACGACAAATGATATATTGGAACAGTAAGTACGCATTTCACAAAGATCATCACTCTATGTATTTTGATATATTCATCGTAAACCACTTCAATCAGAACGCAAGAAGGAAATGTATTTCCGAGTTTGAATAATATTAACGAATACATCAATGCCTACATGATATTGTGGAACAAAGCAAAACAAAATATGCACGCATGTAATAGCCACGAAACAGAGATCCAGTAGCCTGTATTGGATTTCCTACATGATATTGTGGAACAAAGCAAAACAAAATACGCACGCATGTAATAGCCACGAAACAGAGATCCAGTAGCCTCTATTGGATTTTCTTGATATATATGTATGTACCATAACAATATCCAACCGCCCTGGAAGACACTAAAAGCTGCGAAAAAAGCAGGACACAGTGAAACTGAAATTCTCCTCCTCTTACTCGTTCATTGTGTAATCTCTTTCAGCTTACTGATTGCTCCATTCCCTCCCCGCTTCCTACATGGCTAAGCACTGTGCACTGACCTCTGATGTCTCATTTTTCTCGTCCTCACTTTCATATTTGATGGTGAAAAAAGAAGCACCCAGCGGCGACCCAAGTGCATTATTGGTAGCGAAATTTCTGGTACTAAAGCTTTCCCGATATTTGGGCGAAACGATGGGCCGAATATGATGAGTCTTGAACAAGGTGAAAACTAGCATGTGGGCACCCGATCTTGGAGGTTCATAGGCAACAAGATCCACCGGCGGCAAATCCACTATTGCAGCACAAAGAAAGAAATATATTTCTGTCAACCGATTAACATTACGACACACATTCCATTTATCCATAAATTTCAAGGTCAAAGAAAGAAACGTAACCATGATACCTGTAGCATGTTCGATGGAAAGGAAAGGCGCCGTTAACCTGCACAACGTAGCCATTATTAGTGTTATTATAAAATTAGTTAATGGATTCTGCGTGCCATATTACTGGAAATTTGTTTTGATTCCAGGTGGTTCACAACATACCAGTGCAGATACTCGCCTCCGGGAGCGTCAGGATCCGTCATAACCTGTTTACGGTTTTATGAAATGAATTTAAATTTTGACTAAACAGAGATAAATAAATTATTGTTGCAAATTATTAGGAAATAAACTTACAAGTACTACTAATTTCGGATTTCTGAAGATTTCCCGTAACTCTACATCAGAAGCATCGCTATACTGTACCAGACGAGTAGGGTGGCGTTGCACTTGATCACGGTATACTTCGTCACCTAAGCCGATTCCTATATCACCGTAGAATACATGGAACTCCAGACGAGGAATGAAATCGTCGACAACGCGTCCGATAACTCCGGATTCCACCAACTCCCGCTTTATCTGCTCCATTGAACTTTGCACAATTCAATGCGGGATGATCCGAAATGAAGAAGGATGAAAAAATGGAAAGCGCCTCCGAAATCTCGGGAGCCTAAGATCCGCAATCAAGAAGAATCAATGAAAGAACGGATGGCGTTTCTGAAATCAAGAATCAATGAAAGAACGGATGGCGTTTCTGAAATCTCCCCAGCGGTATTTCGTTCTTTATAATATATCTCAAAGTGGGACGCACAATATATCGAAATTCAAACGTGAATAAGGTAAGAAGCGGAAATAATGTGATCGAGAGTCGGAAGTGGAGGTGGAAAGTTGAGTTTCACCTGCTTTGCCCTTATCAATCTTTAAATCATGTCAATTTAGGTGTTTTCACACCAGGTGTATGGATATGTATGAAGTGCATTGACGCGAAAAAGATTGTGTAACAATATATTTATAAATTTTAATATCATTAACCATACTTTAAAAAGTGTATATAAAGAAATAACCAAAGAATATGTGGATGTTATAAACCAACGATAACTCCACGTCCATTTTTCACATTGGAATCGACGCGGATTCGCTGTTAATAATTCTGACCAGGAATTAGAAAACATACCATTTGTGTAGATATGACTTGAAAAAAACGTAAATTTACGTTGTTCAGAATTTAAGCTCTTAAACATCATTTCAAACTAATTATTGCCACAAACTAAATCCACGGTATCATCTTCAAGGAAATAAATACGGCGTTGTTTAACGGATGCGAAGGCAAAAGATATTTTGAATTTGGCTATTTTTTTTTTTAACGGATCTTCAATTTGGCTATTTTTTTTAAATCTGACCTAAAGAATGTTTATATTTTGTTTTTGGTATTGGAAATTGATTTAATATTATTGATGTTGGAAATATATTCACCACTATCAAAAAAAATACTATAAACAATTTAAAATCTTGAAACTTGATAACTATAACTTAAATTTTCTGAAATTTTTACAATATTTATTTAAAATTATACTAGAATTTTTATTATTTTCTAAATTAGACTAAACCAATAAATGCATTTTCTGAAATTTTTACAATATTTATTTAAAATTATACTAGAATTTTTATTATTTTCTAAATTAGACTAAACCAATAAATGCATGACAAGATTATGGGGTAAACTAATCGATCTAGAAGGCAATGAACTAATGCTCAAAAAAGTAGAGGACAATAAACTAATGAATTGATGCTCAAACCAAAGTGTTAATGCTTCAACTAATATCAATAATAAATAATAAATAGAAAATAAAAATAATATTATTGTTGAGTTGAGGCTTTTATGATCCATATCAGTATTAAGAAGATTTTTTTGGCGAAAATCACATCATAATTCATTTGTCGACGCGTTTGGAACCAACAAGTTTGGTTTATTGTCAGAACAAGTTGAAAAACCAGACCATGGCCGCAGTTTAAATAGAAAGCGAAGATCATCCAACATCTATCTTTGACCAAGAAACGACTATATTCGACTAGGAAATGACTCTAATTAACCATGAAACTGTACTGGACTAAGGGATAGCCATAGGGAAATTCAATTAGTTTTGTTAAATTTATTACTATATTTAATTAAATTTAACTGTTTATATTTAATGAAAATAAACTAATAATAGACTTATTATTAAAGCCATATAAGAATACAAACTAATATTAGTAAATAAATTAAAGTTGTTTATTAGAGGCTTAGCTACTTAGTTAGAGTAAAATTATTTTAAAGTTCTTAGTTCTTATCCATTTATATCATTCTTTAAATTTTTACTTCATTAAGGTGAAACATATTATATTAATTATTACGTTATACTAATAATTAATTAAATCTTAATTTAACTTTATATTAATGCTAAAGCCATATTAATATTAATTTTTTCCTTATTCTTTAAAATTTTCTTTATTGAGGTGAAACTTACTATATTAATTATTACATTATACTAATAATTAACTAAGTCTTAATTTAACTTTATATAATTAATGAATATAAAATAATAGGTTTATTATTAATGCTAAAGCCATATTCAAAATAAATAAATGAAATGAAGGGTCTAACCGAATTGAAAAGGGGGCAATTTCTTAATTAAAATTTTATTTTGAGGATATTAAGGAACTACAGAGAAAGAAGAAGAAGGCAGTTTCTAATTAGTTAGATCCAAGAATAAATATTCATTAATTTATATTAAAGTTTAAATGGGATAATGGCATCATTCTTTAAAATTCCTTTATAAGGTAAAAAACATTATGTTAATAATGTTAATTACTAAGGCTTAAAAAGATCCTTACTACCTCCATAAATAAATATTTTATTATAATAAGAGAACAAGTAATGTTAAAAAAAGTTAAATAATTATTAAAATGAAAGAGCAGAGAAGGATAAAGGACAACACAAGGTCAAAAGACAAGAGAATATCACAATAAAGGAACAACACAAGGGGCGGGGGCAGGGTGGGGGCAGCTAGGAAGAAAGCACAGGAATCCAACGTCTGCTAATCTTCCAGCGATCATCCCTATTGAGATTTCTCTACCTTTTCCAATTTCTATGGCCTCCCTAAACTTTCGGGGATGAAAAGGGGCAATCTTGGCAATAGCAGGAGCCTCCTCAATGCATACATGATGCTTAGTTTTTTCCACGTGTTCTGCCAAGGTGGAAGACTGGGTCCTCCCATGTTTTATGTTGGCTGAGTGTTCATGAATTCTTTGATTAATAAAGCACCCAGTCTCACCAACATAGGGGGTCCCACAAGAACAAGGAATAACATAGACACCTTTTATGTCCTTGGGGTCGACGGGGTCTTTAATAGATCTAAGAGAGCTATGAATGGTGTTAAGGGGTCTAAACGAAGAGGGCACATTATGCCTCCCGAGGATTCTCATAATTTTATCAATGGTCCCCTAGATGAACGGGAGATGAACCCCTGAGACCTTATCCTTAGGGTCTTTCTTAACCTTGGGACCTTGGCTGGCTTTAAGGAAAGCTTCCAGACCTTGGTGCCTACTGTAACCATTATTAACAAAAACATTAAGGAGATGGGATTTCTCCTTCTCAAGGTTCTTCTCATCAGAGATTCTCAGCGCACGAGTCGCTAGCGTGTTGAGAACACCCAACTTTTGAGCAGGGAAATGATGGGAGTTGGCATGAAGATACTTCTGAGTATGAGTTTTCTTCCTAAACACTTGGTGGGAGAAAGAACCATCATCTTTTTTTGAAATGAGAACATCCAGGAAAGGAAAACAACCATCAACTTCTTGCTCCATGGTGAACTTAATAGAGGGGGATTGATTGTTGAGATGCTGGAAAAAGAGATCTAACTCCTCCTAGCCATGAGACCAGATGACACCAGTGTCATCAACGAATATTTTCCAAACCTTGGGCAAGAGTTGCACAGACGCCAAAGCACTGGATTGAAAGTCCTCCATAAAAAGATTAGCAACCACCGGGGACAGGGGTGAGCCCGTGGCAACCCCATAGGTCTATTCATAGAATTAACCTTCAAAGTTGAAGAAAGTAGAGGTGAGACAAATTTTGACTAAATGAGAGAAATTGGGATCGGTTAGGCAGTTGATGACCTCAATGGCCTCCTTTATAGGAATGCACGTGTAAAGGGAGACCACATCAAAACTCACAAGAATGTCATCAAGGTCAAACTTTATGCCCTTAAGCTCATTGAAAAAAGACGAAAAGTCTTGAATGAATGACTCTGTGAGGCCCACAAGGGGTCTAAGCTTCAAGGCTTGGTGTTTTGCAAGGAGGTAGGTTGGACCTCCTCTGGTATTGACAATGGGTCTAAGGGGGGCCCCTTCTTTGTGAATCTTTGGAAGCCCACAATGCTACTAGATTTTGTAGCTAAAGCGACTGTTCTCGAGATCTTTTTTAATGGATTTCTGTTAATATTTTTATAGTTGCCACTCTTACACAGATGATCCATCATCTTATGGCAATATTTTCTTTATTAAGGATGATAGTAGCCCCTCCTTTGTCGGTTTTAAGAACCATGATGTCCTTGTTGTAGCTCAAGGATTTTAGGGCTTCAAATTCAGCCTTACTAATATTGCTTCTAGGGGTCTTTTCCTTCCTAAGGATAGCAACGCAGTCTTGCCTAATAGAGTCCTTAATATTATCAGGGAAGTCCTTAACCCCAAACTCAACATCGAACATAATGTCTTCCACTGGGATCTTCTTCGGGGTGAGGGAAAAATTTAATCCTTCCTCAAGAAAGCCAAAGACAAAAGAGGGAAAGGAAAATCTAGAAATATTAACGATCCTATTATGATGCGATTTTCGCCGAAAAAATCTTCTCATTATTATTATTATTATTATTATTATTATTATTATATTGATTAGTTTAGATGTGAGTACGCAATTTTATAGAAAAGAAAATTAATATTATTACTTTTATATTGAGATAATTTCAATATGAGTATGCAATTTCATTTAAGGTGTGCAACTTATTTATTTATAAATTTTTCTTTATAATTTTGGATTTTTTTTTTTAATTTTATGTAATATAGATGATAAATTATGAGGAAAAATGCTTTAAAAATCATTATATAAAATATGTGACTGAGAAGTTAAATTTTCTAATTTAATTCATGAGTTATATATTTAAGTATGTATGGTTTCATTTAGAATATCCTTTGTCAAGAGAATAATTTAGTCATCAATTTCTCATATATATATATATATATATATATATATATATATATATATATATATTAAAAAATAATATTATAATTTGGGATTAATTTATTTTTAAATATTTTTGTTTTATAAAAAAAAAGGTAATTATTCTTTTAAAAAGTAATTATTTGTTTTAAATATCTTTGTTTTAGAAAACGAAAAAAGTAATTATTTAAAAAAAAAATACAAAATCATCATTGAGAGCCTCATTCTAACAAAAACCTTGGTTTCAACCATTAACAATGATAGAGGGTTTTTATGACAACCTTTTTCTACAAATCCAATGAATGATGCCTATAAGTATTTAAAACACAAAGATACCCTATAAAATTTTCTATGGTAGCTTAAATCATTATTCATAACCCTTGAACTCTAGAAGCATCATTTAGTATCTAAAATCCTTATATGCCCAACCATGGGTAAAGGATAAAATCAACTAATGACACACATATTCCACCAAGAAGCCAATAATACCCTAGAGAGGGTATGTGTGGTGACTTCAATCAACATTGATGGATCTTAAGTCTATGAAGCTTAAATTAAAGAAAATAGTGAGGGCCCCAACACCCATCCCTAGTGGATTTGACCTCATAACATCATCCATAATGTCATTCAAACACCAAATATTCTTTGTAATATTTTCTTGTGCTAGCTTGAGTCCTTGTCCATAAAGTTTGAGTTCTAAAAGCTTCACATGGGAAATATGGCACTTGTTTTCCTTTTATTTTCAAAGCCCAAAGATCCATTTCTTACGTGAAAAACCTCATGTGTATAATTCTATATCCTACTTAAAGCCCAAACACTTACTAGAGATGAGATTCCCTATCATGAGTGTTTTATGAGATCTACTACCAAATTTATTATTATGTCATTCCTTATTGGTAACCTTTAGTGAAATAATTGAATTTGTACCTATTCCCCATGGCCTCTACATAAATAAAATACCCTATGGGGATGGTTCACCAATTGAGCTAACCCAAAGCATATTATCTGTTTATATTATATATGAAAAGAGCAAGGGTCGAAAACAAAACAATATTATTGTCTTTTAAAAATATCATTTGAATATGCTTAAAACATAGATCTTAATCACAGTTTAAAAAAATGGACAATTAAATTCATTTTGTCAAATGATAAATGTGACAAAGCCAAATCAACAAACATGTAAGCAGAAAATTAGAAATTCCCTAAAAAATATTTTAATTTTAAAAAGCTCATAATTATTCCTTTTACAAAAAAGAAAACCTTTGTGCTTTATAATAGATAGTAAAAAAAAGTACATCTTCCATCATCCTTTTACAAAACAAGATATTTAACACTATCAACTCCCCTTAATGCCTACAGATTTGGTTTCTACACACAACCTTGATTTTGGCCCTTGGACACATCCATCTTCCACAACAGATACTAATGACATCCATAATCTATCATGAGACAAGGATACCCTATAGAGTCTTGTGCAATTATTAAAATCCTTACTCATCACTTTGGGTTGTAGACTTGTCATTTAGGGTAGAAGGCCATTGGCTTCTTCAAATAGCCACAATTAAGGTGTAAAAGCTCCAAAGGTCAATCATATATTTCCAAGAGGCCGAGGATCGCCTATGAATCTTAATTTAGAGCATTATGCATATCTTCAACAATATTGAAAATAAATGCTAGTGGCATAAACCTTATAATTTCATCCATATTTTCACGTGGAGACCACAATAAACATCCCTTAATATGTCTTGTGTAGTGGCTTAAGGATTCATTCAAAGCTTTTTGGTCCCATAATCATGAAATCTGAACTAAAACACTTTGTTTCCATCATTTACAATGGTAAAGGCCCTATAACCCATCTTTCATTCAAAAAACCCAATAGATAATTACATATGATATTCAAGGTCTAAATATCTCCTTGATATCAATAACACTAGCACCAATTATTTGTGAAATCTACTATAAAATGTGTTCTCCCAACATCCTTTACTTGCCTTATTGTTGCCAGTTACACTAATAAAAACAATGTTTATTTGTGTGTTATTTCCCATCAACTTTTGAATTATTTTTCGTAATGCTTGATACCTAATGGGGGTAAATTGCCATCACATTTCTTGAGATTTCTCATATCAATCAATTTGCTAAAACTCTGTAACAACAACCTAGCGCCATCAAATCTCACAAACGAGTTTGTCTTTAGGGTTCACATGAAGTAATTAAATAAAATCTATTGATATGGTCGTTGAATTTATTTCTCCAAATAGAAAATATTTTCTAATCATTGTACTTCATAATATATTGTAATAGTATTTCCTTAAGATGATATGGTTAGGAAATGGTTAAGAAATTGTGGACACCCTATTAGTTGTTCTACATGACCATTAGAAAATTCACAAAATGATTTTCTAATTAAATTGTATGGAATATAAACAAATAATGTTAATAACTATATGGACGGTTTCAACTTTTTGTAGTAACCTTATTGTACTTTTTTTCTTGGTATCAAAGTTATGTGGAAGGTCAGTTTGAATAATTGTATTATCATGTCTAGTTATATTCCTAGGCCTTACAAGTTACAATGTAGTCCAAGGACTTATTAGAATTATTTTTTTACCCTCTTGGATACTTTATCAAATATGAGATCTAATAATTTTCATGTTGTGGCCTTCGAATCATATTATCCATTAAGTTAATTTATCCCAAACCCTAAAAGAGTAGGTATATATCAATATTATCACCAATTTCATGATACTAAACCAAATCCGTGACAATAACAGAAGGAATTTTTTACTTATCTCTAATGTTAATTCCTCAAATAATATCATTCGTCGTAAATCCCACTACAAAACAATAAAAAGGGATAACCTATACTCATTATGGTGAAGTAATTCAAGTTCTAAACAAGGATAACAAGATAAATGTAGTGCATAGGTCTGTAGTTAAGGGCATGATCTATTTTGGGTTGACATTCTCAAAGCTACTTAGTTTAGTCATGGTGAATAGCTTCATTAGTTTCCCCAAGATTATGATCTTAATGGAGAAGCGAGTTGACAAATCCAGTTTCCTCATTTGGTTCTAACCATACATCCCTCTATTAAAGTATATGGTGAGTAGAAACATAATGAAAAGTACCTTAGACTAGGTTGTCTAAGTTACATATGCATTAAGAAGAGAGAAAATTATTTTTGGACTTTTAATATGACATACATATTGGAATTTACAGGGTCGTGTAAAATTCTTTAGGAAAACTACCATTACAAAATTTCTTTAAGTAATTCCTAATTTTGGTGTACTTCTCTTGTAAGAGGATAATCACTAGTTTCACTTTTTTCATTAAACTACACTATATTTCGATCAATGTAGCATATCTCAATGTTAGTTTAGATATTGGATGGTCTGAGTTGTACGAAACCATTGTTCCATTCCTATTGAATTAGTTCCATGGGTTTAATAACATCATACTAGTGTTTCAATGTTGAAAATGACTCTTTATTACATGTGTTGTAGATTCTTAATTGTAACATCTTGAGAAAACCTAGAGTATGCTTCCTAATAAGAGATGAGGTTTGTTTAATGATGTTTCACTTGATCTCATAAGTAATAATATGAAAATGGAATTGGACTACTATTCAGTCATAAGTGATGTATTCTAACTGTTAGTGCAACCAATTACAAGTTCTTTATCCATAATTGGTCGAATGAAGTTAGGAAATACCCAAACTGGGTTCCTTGGAGCTCAAAGTGAACAAAACTAAAGACCTAGGTCTTCAAAACCAAAGAACCGAAAAATCCCACCTATATCCTATACACGCCATAGAGGACCTATGTCTTAGGTAAGATGAAGGGTAGTCTAGGAAGCTGGTACATCACACTAAATAAGTCCTTAAGTGGTATTATATCATCATTGAGTGAGTCACATATGGATGAAAAATGACTAGACTACCTAGTTTGCCACATCATGGGTAGGTATATGTGAGAATAAATTTCAAAATATCTTATTACACAACCAATAAGAGCCTTGGGGATTTCTAAACCTAATTTTTAGAAGGTCAGGAATTTGAAGACTTTGGAATTATTTAATGAATCACCAACACCCAAATTGATCCATGTGGATATTGGTGGCCACCCACCTATTCCACCTAAGGTCAATCATTAAGGTGTAAAAGCTCCAAAGGTCAATCATATCTTTCCAAGAGGACAAGGATTGCCTACAAATATTAATTTAGAGCATTATGCATGTCTTTAACAATATTAAAAATAAATGCTAGTGGCATAAAACCTTATAATTTCATCCATATTTTCACTTGGAGACCACAATAAACATCCCTTAATATGTCTTGTGTAGTGGCTTAAGGCTTCATTAAAAGCTCTTTGGTCCCATAATGATGAAATCTGAACTACAACACTTTGTTTCCTTCATTTACAATGGTAAAGGTCCCATAAACCATCTTTCATTCAAAAAACCCAATAGATAATTACATATGATATTCAAGGTCTAAACATCTCCTTGATATTGATAACACTAGCACCAATTATTTGTGAAATCTACTATAGAATGTGTTCTCCCAACATCCTTTACCTGCCTTATTGTTGACAGATACAATAATAAAAACAATGTTTATTTGTGTGTTATTTCCCATAAGCCTTTGAATTAATTTTCATAATGCTTGATACCTAATGTGGGTAAATGGCCATCACGTTTCTTGAGATTTCTCATATCAATAAATTTGCGAAAACTCTGCAACAACAACCTAGTGCCATCAGATCTCACAAACGAGTTTGTCTTTAGGGTTCACATGAAGTAATTAAATAAAATCTATTGATATGGACGTTGACTTTATTTCTCCAAATAGAAAATATTTTCTGATCATTGTACTTCCTAATATATTGTAATAGTAATAGTCTCAAATCCAATATTGTAATAGTATTTCCTTAAGATGATATGGTTAAGAAATGGTGGACACACTATTAGTGGTTCTACATGACCATTAGAAAATTCACAAAATGGTTTTCTAATTAAATTGTATGGAATATAAACAAATAATGTTAATGATTATATGGATTCTTTCAATTTTTTGTAGTAACCTTATTGTATTTTTTTTCTTGGTATCAAAGTTATGTGGAAGGTGAGTTTGAATAACTATATGATCATGTCTAGGTATATTCCTAGGCCTTAGAAGTTACAATGTAGTCCAAGGACTTATTAGAATTGTTTTTTTACCCTCTTGGGTACTTTATCAAATATGAGATCTAATAATTTTCATGTTGTGGCCTTTGAATCATATTATCCATTAAGGTAATTTATCCCAAACCCTAAAAGAGTAGTTTTATATCAATATTAGCACCAATTTCATGAAACTAAACCAAATCCGTGACAATAACAAAAGGAATTTTTTACTTACTCTAATGCTAATTCCTCAAATAATATCATTTGTAGTAAATCCCACTACACAACAATAAAAAGGGATAACCTATACTCATTATGGTGGCCCCAACCAGTCCCATAAACCAAGGCAGGGCTTCTCCCTTTAAAGTGGAGGGAAACATCTTTAGTTTCTAGGGATCGGTGGTGTAATCATAACCCCGACATAGGACATAAAATTCAAATAGAAATGCGTCCAGATCTTCTGACGTGAGTCCATGAAAAGTGGGAATATTTTATAGAGGGATAGCTTTCATGGGTGCATTGATAGCTGTGTCAACAGTAGGATACTGTAATGTAGAGGTCTAGAGTGCTTGTGGATTATTGGCCATTTGATCAAAGATATGCCAGTACCCTTCCGGGATCTCTAGAGCTAGAGAGTTATATATGGGTTGTCTAGAAGAGGTGGGAATGATCCTAACAACACTCCCTTGATCTGGGAAACTGGGTCTCCTCTTCTCAATTACTACCTGAGGGGATCTTGGTTCCTCTATTTCCCCTATTTCTCCTCCTCCTTCATGAATGTTGCAAGAATTCCCTTCTTGTGAGGGAATTGGTCGCGAATTTTTAATGTCTTTAAGACTTTGCTTAGTCCCTTCAGTTTTACTGTGGACCTTAGCATAGGCTGCAGATGGTGAGCCTGTGGCCCGAAGGGAGACAGTAGGTTGTCTAGAAGAAACGGTTCAAGGACCTACTGATGGCTGAGACTTAGCTTTTCTTAAGATGTCGTTGATAAAATTTGATCATCCAACGGTCACCGATCCCTTATATTTTTCAGGTTTGGGATGTGGAATTGTATTCTTTTCTGGTCTTTTCTTCTTAGTCATTCATGCAAAAATTCAAATGTTTATTTCTACCTTAAGTTCCTAGAAATTTTGCTGGAAAGTAGGTGGGGAAGTAGGCATTTTACTTGCTCCGTACGCAAGTTCTTACCTGCCATTTTTAATACCCAGTTCTCTCTCAACATGCAAACATCGAACACCTACTTCACTTTTCTGTAATTTTGCTGAAATGTGGGCAAAGGAGCAAGCACTTTACTTTCTCATTACGTAGGTTCTTACCTTCCGTTTTCAATACCCAATTATTTCCCAACAACAATTATCAGATATACATCACTCTTTGTAAAATGGCGACACTGTCCCTGGCAATGGTGCCAAAATGTTGGCTGATAAAAGGTGTCTTTTAAAACTCCTAATTACCCCACATTAATCATCAACCCGGGAAAGTCATTTTATTCCAAGAGTGTACACAATATGTGCATGCTATAAATCTAGAGAGTAATGTTTCTTAAAATGAAGTATAGAACTTTGATACAAGAGTAAACAAATGCATCTAATAAACTCAAATTGCAATCATTAAAGGAAATATGAAACCTAAGCTTCAAGACTCAATCCTCTACTGAAATCGTAATCAAATCTCACACAAGAAATTTAATTAACAATAGCATCAACGAAGAGCACAATAGTAATAACTCATCTCTTCTTAGCTGATTCAATCCAAATCATACTCAATCTCTACGAAGCAATCCAAATGGAAATGATATCAGTCTGAGAGTTCAATAGCAATAACCAAACTCTTGCAGTTAATTAAATCAATACGATTCACTATCTAAATAATTTAATCTGAAATAAGCGTAAATAAAATCAAATGACAGTGCTGTAAAACATGTAAAGAAAATGCACTACCTCAATACAAGAAAGCGGTAAATAGTGAATAAGATAAACTCACATAAAATAGGAAAATTATCAAACCAATTAAACTTGCGAGAAACAAAAACATATAACACAAGGAAGCAGTTTAATCCACCGGAGGCCAGGCCCTTAGCCACTAGCGAACACTGCTGAGCTACTTCAAAGAATACAAATGAACAACAACTTCAATTATATATTAATCATCGAACTTAAGTAGCATTACAATATGGTCGTGTTCTCCAACAGCACAAGTCTGTAACTTAAAATTACAATTTGAAATAACAAATATTGATCCCCTTTCTTCCTACAATTATTTGCTTTTATAGTTAGAAAGAGGTAAAAGATAAATGTGATCCCTCAAGATCTCCCGATCCTGAGGGATTCACAATTGATTGCTATCTTTAGACACCTTTCCTATTTCGCATTGATCCTCCTGATTTTTCATCCACCCTTTTCACAACCGACGCATTCCATCCTTCATTTGTTGGTTTATGTTGTTCCGTCGTTAGGATACAACAACTGTTCCTTTCATCATTTTTCTGCATAAAGAGGAGTAAAAGTTAGTTATGATAGCTAAATCTTAACTGCAAATAATTCATCCATTTCTTATGATAATCCATCAATATGTTAGCGTATTAAGATATGAAAAAGAAAAGAAAAGAGGAAAAAGGTGATGAAATTAGGAGTAAATACATACCCATTTCATAACTCAACACTCATATTTCCAAAAAATTGTGTCTTGAGCTTTTCACCTCTAGTAATTTTCCCACAATCCACACACTTTTTTTTGCACATATAGCCCATTATACACCACTCATATACTTAGCCATTTCAGAATGTGGGGAACACCCCACCCATCCAACTCATTACAAATCCCATTCCTCCACATAACACATTCCTCCTCACTTATTTTTCTTTACACACCTAAGAGCTCTATAAAATGTTTACAATATACTCTATTAAAATTTCTTCTCATATAACCCATAATTAGTGAAAATGATAGTTGATTTCTCCCTTTAAGGATAAATAAAATTGTATTAAGTCTAATAATCAAGTAGGAAAGGTCTTGATATGTTATTAAGAAAATATAATCAACTAATATACCATTTAAATACATTCCATAGGTTAATAACTTCTTGTTATTACTCTCTCC
The DNA here is from genome assembly GCA_031772625.1 of Pinus tabuliformis. Classification (NCBI taxonomy): domain Eukaryota; kingdom Viridiplantae; phylum Streptophyta; class Pinopsida; order Pinales; family Pinaceae; genus Pinus; species Pinus tabuliformis. The sequence goes on from CM062819.1 coordinate 727,550,253, forward strand.
TATCCTAATGAAGATTCCATGTGATTATCTAAGGTGTTACTAAATTCTACCTATAAATTAAGCCTAATAAAGCCTCACTTTTACTATCACATATATTAAGGTGTGTCAAGAGTTACACAGGGAAGACATGAAATGACAAACCAAAACAAGAGGTTCTCACAGGTGTAGATCACTAGGAGCTACCTCAAGCAGAACGCCACACCAGCTTCACATTAATCTTCAATATTAAATAGATACAATTTGTTAGGGACAACAAATCATATCCCAGGAAAATAGGAACTAAATAATATAGAAAGAAAAATCACAACTATGTAATAGTAATAGCCTATTCTCCATTAATTCTAACACTCCCCCTTAATGGAGAAAGGGTTCTCAAACACACCTAATATTTCCCTAAATAATCCAAACTTTAGTCTTCCCAGAGGCTTAGTAAATATATCAGCCATATTATCACAAGAATTACAATATTCAACACAAACCTCTTTGGATTGCACCTTTTCCCTAACAAAATGAAATTGAGTGTCTATGTGCTTAGTTTTTTTATGAAATAGAGAATTGTAACCCAATTTGATGGAATTTTTATTATCGCAATTGATAATTGTAGCTTTTGTCTGTTCTTCTCCTGCATCTTGGAGAATTTTACGCAACCAAACTACCTCACATGTTGTTGCACACATAACTTGATATTCTGCTTCTGCTGAGGATAAGGATACAGTGTGCTGCTTCTTGCTGCACCAAGAGATGACCATGGATCCAATGCTAAAGGCATAACCTGTAATTGATATTCTATCATCTAAATTTCCCGCCTAATCAATGTCTGTATAACCTGTCAAGCTAACATCAAATGAGTCAGAATACAAAATACCAAAGTCTAAAGTTCCTTGCAAATGCCTCAGTACTCCTTTCATTACAAACTAATGATTCTCATGAGGTTGAGTGATGAACTGAATCAAAACACTCATTGCATAAGCTAGATCTGGTCTCAATGTAGTCAAATAAATACGACTACCAACCAACTATCTGTACAATGTTTCATTTGCATATTTCAAACCATCATTCACCTGAAGTTTGTTGTTCTACTATAAAGGAAAAATGCAGCCTTGCACTCATCCATTTTAAATTTAGTCAACAAACTCTTAGCATACTTACCCCGGGACAAGAAAGTTTGGCTTGAATCTCTCCAAACTTCTAGACCCAAACAGTAATGCATTTCTCCAAGGTCCTTCATCTCAAATTTCTGTGATAAGTACTGCTTGATTTCTCCAATGAGTTTGTCTGCACTCCTTGTCATGATCAAATCGTCTACATATAAAGAAATCAACACTATCTTCCCCTCATCATTAAACACAATATACAAATTAGGATCATTTTTGCTCCGTTTATAACTATGCATGAGGAAAAATGAATCAATTTTGTCATACCTGGATCTAGGAGCCTGTTTTAAACCATATAAAGCTTTCTTTAATCTATAGACTAAATTCTCTTCTCCCTTCTTAACAAAACCCTTAGGCTACATTAAGTATACTTCTTTTAAATCACCATTTAAGAAAGAAGATTTAACATCTAATTGATGTATTTTCTAATGATGCTTAGTAGCTAAAGAAATAATCATTCTAACAGGGCAAATGTTACCTCAAAGTCAATACCTTCTTTCTAGGAATACCCCTTTGCAACCAACCTTGCTTTATACTTATCAATAGACCCATCTACTTTAAATTTCAACTTAAATAACCATCTGCAACCTATGGGTTGTTTACCATGAGGAAGCTTTACTAGATCCCAAGTATTATTCTTAATAATAGATTCATATTCCTCCTTCATTGCTTCCTTCCATTCACAACTCTTACTAGTTTCATCAAAATTATAAGGTTCTGCAATGTTTAACATACCAGTCATGAGAGCACAATCCCTATACCGAGTTGGCAAATGTTTCGGCCTACTAGATATCCTGAGTGGTGGGGTGTCAACTATTCTACTATTTTCTTCTCTTTGTGGACTGAACTCAATTTCCTCCTCTTTATCTTGTTGTTGTTGTTGCTGCTGCTGTTGTTGCTATTGTTGTTGACTAATCCCTGTTTCAACATCCTCATCTGAAAGTAAGGGTACATGCCATTCTTCATTATCTTGAACATGATTTCCATCATCAAACTGTTCATGGAATACTACATCTCTACTAACAAACACCTTGTGAGTAGAAGGATCAAACAACTTATAAGCCTTATACTCACTGCAGTATCCAATTAAAGTACATTTAATGGCCTTTGAATCTATCTTCTTCCTATTTTCTTTGGGAACATGTGCAAAATCTTTACAACCAAATACTCTAAGATCACTTATTGCACGCTTGAAGCCAAACAATGCTACAAAAGGAGTTTTATAATCAAGATTTTTAGTGGGACTCCTATTCTTCAAATACACTGTAGTATTGATAGCTTCTACCCATTAGATTCTTGCCTTTCAACATACTATGACCACACTCCACCAGTGTTCTACTTTTCCTCTCAGCTACTCCATTGTGCTTAGGAGTGTAAGGTGTCGTAAACTGCTGCTGTATCCCATGATCTTTGCAGTATTTAATGAAATCCCCTTTCTTAATTCTCCACTTTGATCTGATCGAAGAATCTTGATGAACTTTCCTGTCTTCTTTTCGATCATGTTCTTGAACTGATTGAAATACTCAAAGGCATGACTCTTTATTCTAAGAAAATACACCCATGTTAATCTTGTACAGTCATCAACAAATATTAGAAAATAGTAGACCCCGCCTAACGATCTTGTATGCATAGTCCCACATAAATTAGTGTGTACAAGTTAGAGTGTATCCCTCTATTTCCTATCTTTAATAGTAGGAAATTCATCTCTATGATGTTTTTTGAATGCACATGCTTCACAATAAATATGAAACTTTTTCAAAACAGGAAAACCATTCACCATACCTTTGTTCTGCAAGAATAGAAGATCACTGAAATTGATGTGTCCAAGTCACTAATGCCACAGTTTTTCAGTAGCCTTCTCCAATGACATCAATGCTTGCGTGGTGTACTCTTCACATCTAGTTTGTAGAGTCCTCCTATACGAACACCTGTAGCAATAGGCTTCATCTGGTCCAACAAGTCTTTAATAATACAATAAGATTTAAAGAATTCTACCTTGAGATCCTGATATGTAATCTTTCATACAAAAAATAGATTCTTCTTAATACCAGGTACGTACCACACATCAGATATATTCCTGATGTTTCCATCAGGCAGAGTGACAAGGACATCTACATGTCCCTTGATCTCATACCCTCTATCATCTCCAAGGTATACTTGTACTCTGGTGTTAGATTCTCTAAAATTTCTGAACCATTCATTTTTACCTGTCATATGTGAGGAGGATCCAGAAACTACAAACCAAATATCTGATTCATCCTCCTCAGTGGCTAGTGGAATTTCAGCCATAAATAATTTGACATCCTGGTTCTGATCTGCATTAGCCAGATGACCTGCATGTCTTCTCTACTTGTACGTCTCCCCATCTGTCTTTTTCTTATGCAAAATTTAGCAATATGGCCTATCTTACCATAATAAAAACATTTAGGAGCAGAGTCATGTTTATGTGAGGTCATACATTATGGTGTTCGTTTTCTTCATACGTTGCCTTTCTTGTGATCAGCCACTTCTTTCCCCTTTGCATTGAACTTGGTCATTAATGCAAGATCTGGATTTTGAGGTTTGAGGGACAACCTCCTTTCTTCTTCTTGTAGCAAGATCTCGGTAAACTCTTCAAAGCCTGGAGGCTTTTCTCTTGCATTCAATCCTGTTATAAACATATGATAATCATCCGTCATGTCGTTCATGGTAATCGTCACCAGATCATCATTCGCCACAGTCTAACCGATATCAGTGAGTTTATCTTTAACCTCCTTTATCCGAGATATGAATGAAGAAACAGACTCATTCTCCTCCATCTTGATTGAGAGAATCTTCTTCCTGAGGTACAAAGTTCAATTGGTGTTCTTGATCTCATACATTTCTTTGAGAATCGTCCATATATCAATCGTCGTCTTACACTCCCGAATGTGAGGGATGATGTAATCGTTGACTGATAACTTTAGGATAACCTTTGCCTTCATCTCCCTTTCTCCCAGTCTTGAATTTTGTATTCGATCCACCAGTTGCACTAGCTGGCTTGACCTCATCACCGGTGGCAATGCCATAGGCATTCTGTCCCTCAAGTAGAGTATAGAGCTTAAAATTCCAATTAGTGTAATTGGAACCATCAAGCTTATTATTGTCATTGAGATAAGCTTCTGCAATTTGATTGTTCATGTTGAATGAATAAGAACTTCAATAATTTAAACAAACCTCAGATCTTCTTTAAAAAAAATGTTGACCCTTAATTCCTTTTTAAAAAATGCCCCCCTTATATCAAATAATAATCCCTTCAAAAATAATGCAGAGCTATTCAATTTAAAGAAACTTCATATTTTTAATTAAATATTTAGAAAACAGAAAAATTTAAATAAAAAACTATAATTATCTGAGCGATAATTACTTCTTGTTGGTTGGAAAACATTACCTATACCTTTTACATAATAAATGACAATTATATCTTTCACACATTAGCCAATCTCCTAGCTACTATTCTTAGATTCAATGAAAAACTTATATAAACAACTTCAATGAACAACTTATATAAACTATGATATAAGATTTGCACTTTGATTTCCTCCCTGCCGTGAGATATTCCATTTAGGAGTTCTCTCTCTCTTAGAGACTTTAAAGTTTACAAGCTATCTGGTTTTAACCAGACATAGCTAATCTGGTCTTAACCAGAGATAGTCATTAGACACTGTCTCCTTTCCTTTCAACACAGTTGTCTTTTCTCCTTTCCGGAGAGTTCCCTTTTCTCTTGATCTAAATCCCCATCCTCTTGATCACTTAATGTAAAAATACTCTAAGATTTAATTTTGGAACATATAACTCTTTACATACCTAATTATTTATTAAAACATGGTATTTATTTATTAAAAGATGGTATTTACCCATAACTGCAAGATATTATTCTTCAATAACTGAATTCCAAAATAGTTTATAATTTACACAACTAATAATATTCTGTTTAGTTGTAGTAAAATTAAAATAAATATTTACATTAATAAAGGATATTGCATGACTTTAACCCTGACTACAGACTGAAAATATTTCTTACGTAAGTTGAATGTTCGATACATTTTTTTTCAACCGTTTAATGTTATATCAGACTTTGTTTTCCTTCCCTACATGGCGAATCTGATCCAATTCTTTGTATATAATTTATTTATTGGCATTCAGTTCGACAAATGATATATTGGAACAGTAAGTACGCATTTCACAAAGATCATCACTCTATGTATTTTGATATATTCATCGTAAACCACTTCAAACAGAACGCAAGAAGGAAATGTATTTCCGAGTTTGAATAATATTAACGAATACAGCAATGCCTAAATGATATTGTGGAACAAAGCAAAACAAAATACGCACGCATGTAATAGCCACGAAACAGAGATCCAGTAGCCTCTATTGGATTTCCTACATGATATTGTGGAACAAAGCAAAACAAAATACGCACGCATGTAATAGCCACGAAACAGAGATCCAGTAGCCTCTATTGGATTTTCTTGATATATATGTATGTACCATAACAATATCCAACCGCCCTGGAAGACACTAAAAGCTGCAAAAAAAGCAGGACACAGTGAAACTGAAATTCTCCTCCTCTTACTCGTTCATTGGGCAATCTCTTTCAGCTTACTGATTGCTCCATTCCCTCCCCGCTTCCTACATGGCTAAGCACTGTGCACTGACCTCTGATGTCTCATTTTTCTCGTCCTCACTTTCATATTTGATGGTGAAAAAAGAAGCACCCAGCGGCGACCCAAGTGCATTATTGGTAGCGAAATTTCTGGTACTAAAGTTTTCCCTATATTTGGGCGAAACGATGGGCCGAATATGACGAGTCTTGAACAATGTGAAAACTAGCATGTGGGCACCCGATCTTGGAGGTTCATAAGCAACAAGATCCACCGGCGGCAAATCCACTATTGCAGCACAAAGAAAGAAATATATTTCTGTCAACCGATTAACATTACGACACACATTCCATTTATCCAGAAATTTGAAGGTCAAAGAAAGAAACGTAACCATGATACCTGTAGCATGTTCGATGGAAAGGAAAGGCGCCGTTAACCTGCACAACGTAGCCATTATTAGTGTTATTATAAAATTTGTTAATGGATTCTGCGTGCCATATTACTGGAAATTTGTTTTGATTCCAGGTGGTTCACAACATACCAGTGCAGATACTCGCCTCCGGGAGCGTCAGGATCCGTCATAACCTGTTTACGGTTTTATGAAATGAATTTAAATTTTGACTAAACAGAGATAAATAAATTATTGTTGCAAATTATTAGGAAATAAACTTACAAGTACTACTAATTTCGGATTTCTGAAGATTTCCCGTAATTCTACATCAGAAGCATCGCTATACTGTACCAGACGAGTAGGGTGGCGTTGCACTTATCACGGTATACTTCGTCACCTAAGCCGATTCCTATATCACCGTAGAATACATGGAACTCCATACGAGGAATGAAATCGTCGACAACGCGTCCGATAACTCCTGATTCCACCAACTCCCGCTTTATCTGCTCCATTGAACTTTGCACAATTCAATGCGGGATGATCCGAAATGAAGAAGGATGAAAAAATGGACAGCGCCTCCGAAATCTCGGGAGCCTAAGATCCGCAATCAAGAAGAATCAATGGAAGAATGGATGGCGTTTCTGAAATCTCCCCAGCGGTATTTCGTTCTTTATAATATATCTCAAAGTGGGACCCACAATATATCGAAATTCAAACGTGAATAAGGTAAGAAGCGGAAATAATGTGATCAAGAGTCGGAAGTGGAGGTGGAAAGTTGAGTTTCACCTGCTTTGCCCTTTATCTAAATCCACGGTATCATCTTCAAGGAAATAAATACGGCGTTGTTTAACGGATGGGAAGGCAAAATATTATTTGAATTTGGCTATTTTTTTTTGTCGTCTAACGGATGGGAAGCAAAAAATTATTTCAATTTGGGTATGTTTTCTTAAATTTGATATAAAGAATGTTTAAATTTTGTTTTTGATATTGGAAATTGATTTAATATTATTGATGCTGGATATATATTCATCACTATCAAAAAAATACTATGCACAACTTAAAATCTTGAAACTTAATAACCATAAGTCAAATTTCTTAAAATTTCTACAATATTTATTCAAAATTTTAGCAGAATTTTTATTATTTTCTAAATTAAACTAAACCAATAAATCCATGACAAGATTATGGGGTAAACTAATCGGTCTAGAAGGCAATGAAGTAATGCTCAAAAAAGTAGAGGACAATGAATTAATGAATTGATGCTCAAACCAAAGTGTTAATGCTTCAACTAATATCAATAATAAATAGAAAATAATAATAATATTATTGTTGAGTTGAGGCTTTTATGATCCATATAAGTAAGAATTTTTTGGCGAAAATCACATCATAATTCATTTGTCCACGCGTTTCAAACCAACAAGTGTGGTTTATTGTTAGAACAAGTTGAAAAACCAGACCATGGTGGCAGTTTAAATAGAGAGAGCAGATCATCCAACATCTATCTTGATCATCCAACATCTATCTTTGACCAAGAAACGACTATGTTTGACTAGGAAATGAAGTGTGGTTTATTGTTAGAACAAGTTGAAAAACCAAACCAACAAGTGTGGTTTATTGTTAGAACAAGTTGAAAAACCAGACCATGGTGGCAGTTTAAATAGAGAGAGCAGATCATCCAACATCTATCTTGATCATCCAACATCTATCTTTGACCAAGAAACGACTATGTTTGACTAGGAAATGAAGTGTGGTTTATTGTTAGAACAAGTTGAAAAACCACCATGGCGGCAGTTTAAATAGAGAGAGCAGATCATCCAACATCTATCTTGATCATCCAACATCTATCTTTGACCAAGAAACGACTATGTTTGACTAGGAAATGACTTTGACCATGAAACTGTACTTGACCGAGGGATAGCCATATGAAAATTCAATTAGTTTTGTTAAATTTATTACTATATTTAATTAAATTTAACTGTTTATATTTAATAAGAACAAACTAATAATAAACTTGTTATTAAAGCTATATAAGAATATAAACTAACATTAGTAAATAGATTAAAGTTGTTTATTAGAGGCTTACCTACTTAGTTAGAGTAAAATTATTTTAAAGTTCTTAGTTCATATTCATTTATATCATTCTTTAAATTTTTACTTCATTAAGGTGAAACTTATTATATTAATTATTACATTATACTAATAATTAATTAAATCTTAATTTAACTTTATATTAATGCTAAAGTGATATTAATATTAATTTTTTCCTTATTCTTTAAAATTTTCTTTATTAAGGTGAAACTTATTATATTAATTATTACAGTAATTAACTAAGTATTAATTTAACTTTATATAATTAATGAGTATGGGTTCTTTTCCTTTAATGGGTTCTTGGGTTCTTCAGGTTCTTTGGGTTCTTCGAGTTGAGTTCTTGGGTTCTTCATAAAAAAAACTATATTAAAAAAACTATATTTGGAAAATACATACTAGGATATAGCGTGCATGAATGACGTGTTTATGCTACTTATAACTTTATAAGCTATTTCAAAAATTCAAACATAAAATAAGAATTTACATGTAACATTGTAAGATACTAAGATATAAAATAAGAATTTACATGTAACATTGTAAGATACTAAGATGTCTAATGCCAAAGCAGCGAGTCCAACATTTACTTAACTTAAGTAAATTCTAGACTCGGCTATTTTTGTGAAACTTGGGACAGATTTTGTCACACCCAGCTGACTGAAATACACTAACCAAGTTTCCTACAAACTCAGGAGTACGCTAAAAAATCCTAAAGTATTCTGAGTTCTCAAAGACTCAACATTTTAAACTTTATTTTATTTGGCTGCCTTGTGTGTTTGGTGGGACAACAGTGAAAATATATGCTGCGAGTAGCCATAATTTATACTTTAATGTAGCCACAATAAAAAAAAAAAACCATAGAATTTATATGTAATGATTCAAAATATATGTAGTATAAAAACTGCTCTCGATCTAGAAGCTTCTAAAAATTGTGTCCCCCACTCTGGCTCCCACTTCCAAGCAGCCTTGGTTCTTATACCTATTAGTTCTTTTTTAATAAAAAGGGATGCAATAATATTGGAGGTCAAATAACTTGTATTTTCCAGTTTTTTGGTCTTTGAGGAAGCCATTGTTCCTTAGGCTTTAGCTATTTAGTATTTTAAAATTTTCTAGTTCATGTTTGAAGATGCCTTAAGGCAAATTTTGAATGTAGTATGACAGTGGACATATATCATGATTCATGATTCTTATTAATATGTAAACAATGAACAATTTTTTGGTGATAAATTTTGAAATTTCAATGTCAATGTTGAATGTTCAATGATGTGCATGTTTAAATGATTAAAGTTTTCTTGTTCAAAGTTAAAAAAATATACAAATTCAAATTTCATATATATTATTAATTATAATTTATAAAATATAATTATTAAAATTTAATATTATTATATTACTCGACAAACCCACGCACCAATGTTGTCCTCGTCCCCAAACCCACGTTTCCTGGCACCATAGTTTTTTATTAATACTAAAGCCATATTAAAAATAAATAAATGAAATGAAGGGTCTAACATAATTGAAAAGGGGGCAATTTCTTAATTAAAAATTTATTTTAAGGATATTAAGGAACTACAGAGAAAGAAGATGGCAGTTTCTAATTAGTTAAATCCAAGAATAAATATTCATTAGTTTATGTTAAAGTTTAAATGGGATATTGGCATCATTCTTTAAAATTCCTTTATAAGGTAAAAAAATATTATGTTAATAATTTTAATTAATAAGGCTTAAATAGATCCTTACTACCTCCATAAATAGATATCTTATTATAATAAGAGAACAAGTAATGTTAAAAAAGGTTAAATAATTATTAAAATGAAAGAGAGAGAACGGATAAAGGACAACAGAAGGTCAAAGGGCAAGAGAATATCACAATAAAGGAACAACACAAGGGGCGGGGTAGGGTGGGGGCAGCTAGGAAGAAAGGGCAGGAATCCAACATCTGCTAATCTTCCAGTGATCATCCCTATTGAGATTGCTCTACCTTTTTTCAATTTCTATGGCCTCCCTAAACTTCCAGTGATGAAAAGGGGCAATCTTGGCAATAACACGAGCCTCCTCAATGCATACATCATGCTTAGCTATTTCTACGTGTTCTGCCAGGACAGAAGACCGGATCCTTCCATGTTTTATGTTGGTTGAGTGTTCATGAATTCTTTGATTAATAAAGCACCCAATCTCACCAGCATAGGCGGTCGCACAGGAATAAGGAATAACATAGACACCCTTCATGTCCTTGGGTTCGATGGGGTCTTTAATAGATCTAAGAGAGCTACGAATGGTGTTATGGGGTCTAAACGAAGAGGGCACATTATGCCTCCTGAGTATTCTCATAATTTTATCAGTGGTCCCCTAGATGAAAGGGAGATGAACCCCTAAGACCTTATCCTTAGGGTCTTTCTTAACCTGGGACTTTGGCTGGCTTTAAGGAAAGCTTCCAGACCTTGCTTCCTACTGTTACCATTATTAACAAAAACGTTAAGGAGATGGTATTTTTCCTTCTCAAGTTTCTTCTCATCAGAGATTCTCATCACACGAGTCACTAGCGTGTTGAGAACACCCAACTTTTGAGCAGGGAAATGATGGGAGCTGGCATGAAGATACTTCTGAGTATGAGTTTTCTTCCTAAACACTTGGCGGGAGATTTTTGAAATGAGAACATCCAGGAATGGTAAACAACCATCAAATTCTTGCTTCATGGTCAACTTAATAGAGGGGGGTTGATTGTTGAGATGCTGGAAGAAGAGATCTAACTCCTCCTGGCCATGAGACCAGATGACACCAGTGTCATCAACGAATATTTTCCAAAGCTTGGGAAAGAGTCGTGCAGAGGCCAAAGCCCTAGATTGATAGTTTTCCATAAAAATATTAGCAACCACTGGGGACAGGGGTGAGCCCATGGCAACCCCGTAGGTCTGTTCATAGAATTAACCTTCGAAGCTGAACAAAGTAGACGTGAGACAGATTTTGACTAAATGAGAGAAATCGGGATCGGTTAAGCAGTTGATGACCTCAATGACTTCCTTTATAGGAATGCATGTGTAAAGGGAGACCACATCGAAACTCACAAGAATGTCATCAAGGTCAAACTTTATGCCCTTAAGCTCATTGAAAAAAGACGAAGAGTCTTGAATGAATGACGCTGTGAGGTCCACAAGGGGTCTAAGCTTCACGGCCTGGTGTTTTGCAAGGAGGTAGGTTGGACCTCCTATGGTATTGACAATGGGTCTAAGGGGAGCCCCTTCTTTGTGAATCTTTGGAAGCCCATAGATCCTCGAAGTGATGGGGCTACTCTCAATAAGCTTATGGCAAAAGGAACCCACAATGCTACTAGATTTTATAGCTAGAGTGACTGTTCTCAAGATCTTTTTTAAGGAATTTTTGTTAATCTTTTAATAGCTGCCACTGTTACATAGATGATCCATCATCTTCTAGCAATAATCCTCTTTATTAAGGATGACAGTAGCCCCTCCTTTTCGGTTTTATGAACCACGATGTCCTTGTTGTGGTTCAAGGATTTTAGGGCTTCAAATGCAGCCTTACTAATATTGCTTCTAAGGGTCTTTTCCTTCCTAAGGAAAACAACGTAGTCTTGTCTAATAGAGTCCTTAATATTATCAGGTAATCCATTAACCCCAAACTCAACGTCGCACATAACGTCTTCCACTGGGATCTTCTTCAGGATAAGGGAAAAATTTAATCCTTCTTCAAGAAGGCCAAAGACAGAAGGGGAAAAGGAATATGTAGAAATATTAACAACCCTATTATGATGTCATTTTCACCCAAAAAAAATTCTTCTCAATATTATTATTATTTTTATATTGAGTAGTTTAGATATGAGTACGCAATTTTATAGAAAAGAAAAATAATATTATTACTTTTATATTGAGATAATTTCAATATGAGTATGCAATTCCATTTAAGGTGTGCAACTTATTTGTTATAAAGTTTTTTTTATAATTTTGGATTTTTTTTCAATTTTATGTAATATGGATGATAAATTATAAGGAAAAATGCTTTAAAAATTATTATATAAAATATGTGATTGAAAAGTTAAATTTTATAATTTAATTCATGAGTTATATATTTAAGTATGTTTGGTTTCATTTAGAATATCCTTTATCAAGAGAATAATTTAGTCATCAATTTCTCGAATCTATATATATATTAAAAAATAATATTATAATTTGGGATTAATTTATTTTTAAATATTTTTGTTTTATAAAAAGAAAAAAATAATTATTCTTTTAAAAAGTAATTATTTGTTTTAAATATCTTTGTTTTAGAAAACGAAAAAAGTAATTATTAAAAAAAAAAATAGAAAATCATGATTAAGAGCCTCTTTCTAAGAAAGACCTCGGTTTCAACCATTAACAATGATACAAGGTTTTTATGACAACCTTCTTCTACAAATCCAATGAATGATGCCTATAAGTATTTAAAACACAAAGATACCCTATAAAATTTTCTATGGTGGCTTAAATCAATATTAATAACCCTTGAGCTCTAGAAGCACCATTTAGTATCTGAAACCCTTATATGCCCAACCATGGGTAAAGGATAAAATCAACTAATGACACACATATTCCACCAAGAAGCCAATAATTCCCTAGTGAGGGCATGTGTGGTGACTTCAATCAAAATTGATGGATCTTAAGTCTATGAAGCTTAAATTAAAGAAAAAGTAATTCAATTTGCTACAAAAAATAGTGAGGGCCCCAACACCCATCCCTAGTGGATTTGACCTCATAACATCATCCATAATGTCATTCAAACACCAAATATTATTTGTAATATTTTTTTGTGCTAGCTTGAGTCCTTGTCCATAAAGTTTGAGTTCTAAAAGCTTCACATGGGAAATATGGCACTTGTTTTCCTTTTATTGTCAAGGCCCAAAGATCCATTTCTTATGTGAAAAACCTCATGTATAATTCTATATCCTACTTGAAGCCCAAACACTTACTAGAGATGAGATTCCCTATCATGAGTGTTTTATGAGATCTACTACCAAATTTATTATTATGTCATTCCTTATTGATAACCTTTAGTGAAATAATTGAATTTGAACCTATTCCCCATGGCCTCTACATAAATAAAATACCCTATGGGGATGGTTCACCAATTGAGCTAACCCAAAGCATATTATATGTTTATATTATATATGAAAAGAGCAAGGGTCGAAAACAAAACAATATTATTATCTTTTAAAAATATCATTTGAATATGCTTAAAACATAGATCTTAATCATAGTTTGAAAAACTGTTTTTTTCTTTGGAAACTCAAACAATTGAATTCATTTTGTCAAATGATAAATGTGACAAAGCCAAATCAGCAAACGTGTAAGCAAAAAATTAGAAATTCCCTAAAAAATGTTTTAATTTTAAAAAGCTCATAATTATTCATTTTACAAAAAAGAAAACCTTTGTGCTTTATAATAGATAAAAAAAAGTACATCTTCCATCATCCTTTTACAAAACAAGATATTTAACACTATCAACTCCCTTTAATGCCTACAGATTTAGTTTCTACACACAACCTTGATTTAGGCCCTTGGACACATACATCTTCCACAACGGATACTAATGACATCCATAATCTGTCATGGGACAAGGATACCCTATAAAGTTTTGTGCAATTATGAAAATCCTTACTCATCCCTTTGGGTTGTAGACTTGTCATTTAGGGTCTAAAGCCATTGGCTTCTTCAAATAGCCACAATTAAGGTGTAAAAGCTCAAAAGGTCAATCATATCTTTCCAATAGGACAAGGATCGCCTACGAATCTTAATTTAGAGCATTATGCATATCTTCAACAATATTGAGAATAAATGCTAGTTGCATAAAACCTTATAATTTCATCCATATTTTAACTTGGAGACCACAATAAACATCCCTTAATATGTCTTGCATAGTGGCTTAAAGCTTCATTCAAAGATTTTTGGTCCCATAATCATGAAATCTAAACTACAACACTTTGTTTCCTTCATTTACAATGGTAAAGGCCCCATAACCCATCTTTCATTCAAAAAACCCAATGGATAATTACATATGATATTCAAGGCCTAAATATCTCCTTTATATTGATAACACTAGCACCAATTATTTGTGAAATCTACTATAAAATGTGTTCTCCCAACATCCTTTACTTGCCTTATTGTTGACAATTACACTAATAAAAACAATGTTTATTTGTGTGTTATTTCCCATCAACCTTTGAATTATTTTTCATAATGCTTGATACCTAATGGGGGTAAAAGATAAGGGTAAAAGATATTCCATAGGAGCATAGGATTGATGTGTTCATAGGGACTTTAAAGGATAACATCCAACAACAGGTTCGCCTTTGGGAACCTGATTCATTGGAGAAGGCATTCAGGTTAGCAAGAAAAATGGAAAGCAAAATGATAGCAACCAGGAAGCCTACCACTCACAACTATAAAGATGGAAGTGTTGTTGCCCCTAGCCTTCCACAACCTATAAGGTTTACACACAAACAATTGGAAGAAAAAAGAGCAAAAGGGCTTTGTTATAGTTGTGATAGCAAATACACTAAAGGTCATAAGTGTGCTGAGAAGAAATTGTTCTACATAGATTGTGAAGAGGAGGAAGAAAAGGAACAAGAAATGTCAAAAGAAGAGGATATATTTGAGGAACAAACCCTAGATAAAGAAGTAATGAATCCAACCATATCTTGTAATGCATTGGGTGGAATTACCATTCCTCAAACTATCAAGATAGAAGGACATATCAAGAAGAAAAAGGTAATAGTGTTGATTGATTCAAGAAGTATCCACAATTTTATTCATTGTAAGATAGCAAAAGGATTGAATTGCTTCCTATATCCAACACCAGAGTGTCAAGTGATGGTTGCAAGTGGCAGAATGATAAATTGCTCTAGAAAGTGCCATAATATCAATCTATCCATGGGAGAATATGTATTAAATAGCCCAACGCTTTCCATTCCAATGGGAGGTGTTGATGTTGTACTAGGAGTCCAATGGCTACAATCCTTGGGTACAATAGCTTTTAATTTTCAAGAACTTTTCATGAAATTTTTTGCAGAAGGAAAGGAAGTTGAATTAAGGGGTATTGTAGGGAAACCATGAAAGATAATAAGTTCTAACGGTATAAAAAAGCTTCTAAAAAAGGAACAACGAGGTGTAATTGTGCAATTATGTTCGCTAGATGTTTCCACATCAAAATCATCTATTTCTCCAGATCTCCAAAAAGTCTTGGACAATCATTCTAAGGTATTTGAGAGTCCCAAAGGTCTCCCACCTATTCGTGATCATGATCATGCTATTCATTTGATTCCAGGAAGTGTTCCTCCAAACATCAGGCCATAAAGATATCCTTATGCCCAAAAGAGTGAAATTGAACATATGGTTGCATAAATTATAGAGGCTGGTATAATTCAACCTAGTCAAAGTTATTTCTCTACTCCAGTAGTATTGGTGCACAAGAAGGATGGATCATGGCGCATGTGTCCAGATTATAGGGAGCTCAACAATCTCACTATTAAAGATAAGTTTCCCATTCCTTTCATTTATGAATTACTGGATGAGTTGCATGGATCAATTTACTTTACCAAGTTGGATCTTCGTTCAGGATATCATCAAATTAGAATGAAGACTGAAGACATTTCGAAAAGGACATTTATAACTCATGAGGGTCATTATGAATTTTTGGTCATGCCTTTTGGCCTTACCAATGCACCTTCTACATTTCAATGTTTGATGAATTACATTTTCAAACCCTTTCTTAGAAATTTTTTGTTAGTGTTTTTTGATGATATACTAATCTACAACAAGTTTTGGAAGGATCATGTTGAACATGTTAACAAGGTGCTACAACTATGGAGGAGAAATAATTATATGCAAAAAGATCCAAATGTTTCTTTGGAGTACAAGTGGAATATTTGGGTCATATTGTATCTCATGAAGGAGTTAAGGTAGACCCTAGTAAAATTAAAGCCATTAAGGAATGGAAAATACCCACATCCATAAAGCATTTACAAGGATTTCTCAAGTTGACAGGGTATTATTGCAATTTTTTTAAGAATTATGGGAGAATAGCAGCACCTCTAACAACATTATTGAAGAAAGATGAATTTTTGATGGACTCCAGAAGCGACAAAGGCCTTTGAACATCTTAAAGAGGCAATGTGCCAAGAACCTGACTTCACAAAAAACTTTATTGTGGAATGTGATGCTTCAGGAAATGGAATTGGTGTTGTTTTAATGTAGGATGAAAGACCCATTGCTTTTGCAAGTCGTCCAATCAAGGGAAAGTTTTTACACAAAGCTATTTATGAGAAGGAAATGTTGGCAATACTACATGCACTTAAGAAATGGCAACCCTACCTAATAGGAAGACACTTCAAGGTAAAAATGGATCATGATAGCCTTAAACACTTTTTATAACAAATATTATCCTCTGAAGAGCAACAAAAGTGGGTCACAAAGATGTTGGTTTATGACTTTGAAATCATCTACAAAAAAGGGAAGCAAAATGTGGTGGCAGATGCACTCTCAAGAAAGGATGGGGATGTGGAAGCATTGTTGTGCGCCATTTCTATTATCCAACCATATTGGATAAACAAAGCAATGGAGGAATGGAAGAATGACGAAGAAGTGTGGGCACTTATTCGAAAGTTACAACAAGATTCCAGTAAATCTGATACATTTAGCTGGAAAAACGATTCGTTATGGTACAAATATCGCTTATACCGCTGTAAGAATTCTCGACTCAAACAAATGATTCTTATGGAATTGCACACTTCTCCCATAGGAGGGCACTCGGGATTTTTTAAAACTTACCACATGGTTAAGAAGGAATTTTTTTGGGATGGCCTTAAATCAGATATTCAAAAGTTTGTGGCGAAATGTTTGGTTTGACAACAAAATAAAAAACAATTAAGACCCCGGGTCTATTACAACCTTTATCCGTTCCAAGCCAATGTTGGGAGGAGGTTTCAATGGATTTTATCACATGTTTACCAAGGAAAATTTTAAGGATGGAAAATTTTCTTGAAGTTTAAAAACATTGGCGAATCTCACTAATCCCTAATATGCAAACTATAAATTTTTTAATGATATATTTTCAAAATTATTCAAATTTATAATGATTTTATATATAGTCTCATGTTGGCGATTTTTAAGATAAAATAATTTTATATTCTAAAATTTGGGCGAATCATCTTTTATAAAAATTGGAAATTGGCGAATCATTTTTTGGAAAAATCATGGAAAATTAGCCCACTGGGCGAACATTAGCCCCTAAAATTTTCCATGATGTTTACCCAAGTCTGAGGGAAAGAGTGTCATCGTGGTGGTAGTTGATTGACTTACCAAGTATGCACACTTTTGTGCATTATCACATCCATTTAAAGCCAGTACAGTTTCTATTGCATTTATGGAAACAATTCAAAAGCTACATGGAAACCCAAAGATTATTTCAAGTGACAAAGATCCCATTTTCACTGGAAATTTTTGGACAGACTTATTTTGTTGTCTTGGTACTCAGTTAGCTCATAGCTCATCTTATCATCCTCAATCCGATGGGAAAACTGAGATAGTAAATGAATGTTTGGAAGGATATCTTCGTTGCTTTTTATCTAATAAATAGACACAATGGGTCAAATGGTTGCCTTTGGCTGAATTGTGGTACAATACTTCCTTCCATACAACAACAAAAATGAACCCATTTATGGCAATTTATGGATATCAGCCACCATCCATCACATCATATTTAAGAGAAAATTCTAAGGTTCAAGCAGTGGAATCACATCGAACATCAACAACAAGTTCTCCAACTCTTAAAGGATAACCTCTTGTTGGCGCAGAATAGAATGAAACAACAGGCAGATCAACATCGCAGCGAAAGAAGTTTTGATGTAGGTGACTGGGTATTCCTACGGATACAACCATATAAACAAATGTCCCTCAAGCAAGCTAAGAAGGATAATAAATTATCACCAAAGTATTATGGTCCATACAAGGTGTTGCAAAATATTGGTACTATGGCATACAAATTGGAGCTTCCTGTAGCTTCTCAAGTGCACCTAGTTTTCCATGTTTCATGTTTAAAGAAGGTTATAGGCGACAAGCTCTCAGTTCAAACAATATTTCCAGAACTTGACAAGGAAGGAAAAATTATATTGGAACCGGAAGTAGTCACAAAAACAAGAACTCGATAGCTACGAAATCGATCACTTTTGGAGTATCTCATCAAGTGGAAGAACTTATCCGCTGAAGATTCCACATGGGAGGATGAGAATTTTATACAGAAGAATCCAGAACTACTCATGCATTGAGGACAACACTTTTTCGAAGGAGAGGGGCATGTTAGGTCCCTATAATACTAGTGATTACCCCATTACTATTGTAGTTGTATCCCTTATTAATATTGTTGTACCCCTATTGTCCCCATATCGTTATTATTGTGCCCCATAGAATCCCTCCATTGTTATTTTTGTGCCTTTATATTATTATTGTTAGGTCAGCTTGGTTATATTGTGACCCCTTAGACTCCTTTATATAGAAAGGAGGTTTTTTCATTTGAATCATCCAAGAATCATTCATTTGTGTAATGTAAAGGAGGTTGCCCCCTCGAAGAGGCTGAATTCTAAGGCGTTGATCTATATTTTCTATCTTTTTGTGAGCTGGTTTCATAACAGAAAATATTGTAGTACTCAGAGAGACCTTTCCAATAGGGTATTGTGCACACCAAATGGAGATAATATGATCAAGTTACAACCCTGGGAAGTTGGTTTCCCAACTAACCCCAACGTGGCCCATAAACTCTTGATGTTACATCTCTTGGTAACGCGGATGGAGAGCTTTCAGATGGTAGCCTGGAAATTTTTCACTATACCTGGGGGCATGCAAACCTTTTTGCATGCAAGCGAAGAGTGACCATTTATTTTCTTAGTTTGTAGTTTCTCAAACCTTTAAACTCGTAGGATTGGTTGTTCCTACCTTTCATAAAGAAAGGATCCATAGCAAAGTTTCGAATGGCGCAAGCTCCCTAAAAATTAAACCTATCGATGAGACATCCTTATTATATGATTGAAACGAGCAGTTTTTATGCGAAGCTCAAGCTCGTTAAAAATTAAACCTCAACAATGAGCTCAGAGAATTTACCTGCGTCTCATCCGCTGCAATACATTCACACTCCATTCTTTCATGACCGCCACCCTGAACCCTGTATCATCAGATCGTTTTCACCTCCAAAATCATTTACTTTGTTCCGTGTTTCTTCTTGTCGACATTAGCTCATTATCCAAGAAGTCGACTTAGGAACAACCCTTTTAGTACTTTGAAGCTTGCATGCCTCAATGGCAAGTTTCTCACTTCCGGTGATAGGTTTACATCATTGGCCTTCGACTGAAAGATTTTGTGTGGTGTTCGACGCCAAGTCCCTTTTCACACCACGCGTATTGTACTATAGTACCTTGAGGGTCATCATCATTATCGGTGATTCCTCTCGTGCCTCTTAACAGCTTACATCATTGGCTGGTAATCAGGCGATGTCTTTCCATGTTGGACTCCAGAACATCTTTTACATGGATCGACTTGTACTCCGAGTGAATATTGAACGAGTTTGAAGACCCCAGGTCTAGTTTCATCCATCCAGGCTACGATATATTCAGGAAAATAAAAACATAAAATGTACATTGTTTCTACGTAGATGATCATCCGAACCAAAGGATGATGACTCTATCAGAATCATCAGTCTACCACACAGACGGTCGTCTGTCTTATGTACATAAAAATGAATTTATAAAGCCGAGCATGGGAATGCCCGCCTCAGGTAGATCATGAAAAGTATTATGAAGATAATGTATTTTATTGTAACTTATTACAGGTTGCCTTCCAGCTCGAAAAAAATTCAGATCCTCATGATAAAGCATTTCACCCGACATCAAAAGATTAACGACCTCATGCTTTAGGGGGCAACTGTTATAGACATTTTTGGGCACTGCAACCCGAATCAAACATGTCCATAAACAAAGGGCTCCTAAGTCCCTAAAAGTATTGTTCCATACCCTAAAAGAACAAGGTCAGCTGATTACATCATCTCCCAGAAGTTCTCCACAGGAATCTGCTCAGAACTGGTTAAAACTGGACCATACAGATTGCCTAGTGCAGAGGGTGCGATGCATCCCACCTACTCAGTGAAAAAGGGTGCGATGCATACTGAAAAGACCTTTTGTAGGGTGCGATGGGCGAGAGTGGACAAATGACAGAGACAGTTTGCGAGGTGGATGATCATAGAATATTCCAAAAACTTCTCCTATGACACTTGCCTCTCTGAATTCGCCCAGGGATGAGTAGGAGATCATCAACCTCCAAGTGGAATCAATAACTATCAGAGAGATGACACTAATCAAATCCTAGAAGCTGACTCACCCCCCTGCAATCATCTATATATGGATCCCTCATCCCAGAGATCCAGAGGCTGGAATTTTGTATCTTGTAAGAAAGTGTTGTTGGTTTCTTGGTGGAACATCATAGTGTTGGGTGATCTAAGCTTTTCATGAGGTGAAAGAAGGGCTTTCATGCTGGAGGATGACGCTGGGTCAGAACAATTGGTTGTAATCCTCTTTTCTATTCTTGATATTAATAAAGCTATTCAAGTTTTCCTCCATGTTCTTGTATGTTTGATGATATGTGCATTTGTGTGGTCAATATATATTTGGTCCTATATTGTTTATGATTGTAGATCTCTGTTCTTCGATAGTATTATGCTTCTTTGATCCCACAGGTGCTCTTTGAATCTAGGTAGACAAAGGAGAGGTGGAAAGGATCTGTCAGAAAGGAGAGGAATCGAGCAAGGAACCAAGTGCAAGACTGAGGTTGGTGTCCTTCATTACCCTCTTATCTACTTCTCATAAAGGAAAACAAAAGTAGGTTTAGTTTATTTGTTTCTAAGATAGCTACCAGTCTTAGTGGGACTAGCAGCTCCGAGTGGACACTAGATTTCCCGATAACACTACCGCACCCTAGAGGGTTTCCACCTCAGCTTTGGTTAGCTTGTAGCTACTTGCGGCCACCAGCCCCATGGCCACATCACGAGGAACTTTCATTGCCTCGTCCACCAATCCCTGATACATGTTCACTCTAATACCTCCCCTGCTTAGGTGACGATGCTAGAAGGGTCACTTTATCCATTTTTCATCTTGGAGTTGGCCTCATTACGCACCCACTAAGCCAAGATAAAAGCCTCCAAAATATCCCATGGAATATGTGTGTCTTAAAGTGGCACCCATGCCCATACTCACACCCAATAGAAAACCAACCTCATGAAAGTCACCATATAGAAATAGGCTAGACTCGATCAATTTTCCAATTGAGCTAGCTCAGATAGAACGAAATTCTTTAGGCCTGAATCCCAACACCAATACCCTTGACCCAGTGGAGACTCGAGCACTGACCACCCCTAAAGAACAGTAACACCCAAATTTTAGATACGCACATGCAGGCACCACCTCATTAGCTCGAACCTTGGTCGAATGTCAAGTAAGGATAAAGGAACCCCATAAAAACCAAGACCACCTAGCTCCTAGAAGAAACCTCTCCACACTCAACCCAAGCTAGGAAAAATTTGTAGCAATAGGTTTCACTATTCAAACCTAGATAATAAGAACAAATATCCAAACTAGAATGCCCCCGCAAAAAGCAAGAGTTGACATAGGCAAAGACAAACCCAAAATACCAAGGTTGTAGTACATAGAGCAAACACCACGTAAATGATTGTCTGGTCTTAAGAGATTACAAACCAATGTCCTGAGATAAATAAGGACAGTGAAAAATCCTACGCACGTGACAAATAACCCAAATCCAATGAAAAATGACATAAAGTGCAAGCCAAACCAGCTTACCTCCTAGAGATGACGAACTATTTTCCTGAAGATGCCATGCCCCTCTGAATTTCTAGTGCCTTAGCCTACACTACCTCTTTGCCTCCTCTAGGAGCCTGGTGCCCACCCATGGGGAGGAAACACTTTCCATTGAACATTTTATCGCCACTATTGCGTTCGCAGAATAACTCAGGCCTCTCGCCACCTTCTATGTTAAGTTTCCAATTTTCCATTGTTGTTCGCATGCTTCCGTACAACACACACACATGAACATAATTAACATAACTGGATACACAACGTGGGAGGAAATATCCTCTACCTTCCCATCCTTCTATCGTATGCCCACTATCATATCCCATGCTTCAACGCTTTTACCTTTGTTTTCTTAAGATCTGATGCCACCATTGAGCAAGATTCAAAAATATCTTTAATGGTTAAATATATTAATCATAATTTGGAGAATAATTCAAACCATTAGGTTCATGATTCAGGTCCGAGTGTGAAGAAGGACCCTTCCAAGACCTTTTACTTTCATGATGTGTTAAAATTGATTTTTAAGAGAACATTAACAAATATAGCTGCAGACTGTAAGGAAGATGAACATAACAATCATCAACACATGAAAACATAAGTCATTGATAATGGAGTTCGTTCAGGAGGGACTACGTCTCCGGGCCCAGTGTCAAGATGGTGTAGGGCGCTACATTATGTGTTGTCAATAAAGATGATGTACATAGAGATGATGTATTTATCATACAAGTAAGAATTCCCTCACGTAGGAGTGGCTCTAAGAGATGTTCCACAACTAGAACTCTCAATAAAAAAAACTCTTATTAGTATGACACAACACAAGCATGGTGCGCATCCCGCCAACATGGCACAAAAGGGATGTCAAATCAAAACACATGCATGACAACAACAAGAGTATCCCAACAACATACAACAAGGGATCTCAAAGCATAACATAAAGAGTTATGACAGAATGTACATCACCTAGAAAGATTCTGCACCAAATCAAGAAAGGAATCATGACAACATGTAATAAACAAGATCTAGCAACAACATCAATCACGGATCTGTACAACATAATGCAGAAAGAAGAAGTACATGAACACATCATATGCCTCACCACCAAGGGCCATCTGAAGCAAAGGCTATCAAAGTGCTGAAGCTTGATAAAACATCGATCTCACATCATCAATCGTAAGAAGAAGACTGTTCACACATGAAGATGAACATCTTCACTGGCACTTAGAAAAGTGACTGAAAGAATAAATGAGAGAAAGACAAATTTGAATACACCATCAGATTTTTGGCGTTGAGTAGTGCTGAAATGATTGTCCAAAATCTGAATTCTGAGAAGTTGAAAATTTGGAGCTCAAGGAATCTTTTAGATTCCCTCAAGATTCCTCAAAGATTCTGTTTCAGGGATAAGTGGAAAATCGATTGCTCAGATGTCAAATCTGATTTCACCATTAGGATCCCTGCAAAAAACCATGAAAATCAAGTATAAACTTGACCATATTCTAACAAAGTGAAATTTTACCTCCTTGGGAAAATTTCATGGCTCATGGTTCCGCTATCTGTTTTCGCTGAAATCATGGTTCCGCATGCATTTTGGAAATCAATAGAAGATGCAGAACTCAGACTGAAAAATGGATAGTGCCATCGTATTCGTGGTGACGAGAAGTGTAAAATCCATATAAAATTTGTCAATATCTTAGAAGTTGAAAATTTTGCCCTTCTGCAAAATTCATGGTTCTTGCATTAAAAAATTATTAAAACTGCCTCGATTTGTGTGCCTGATCCTGTCTCAAAATTCATATAGTCCTCCTCCAAGCTCTGGCAAAACTGAGTTCTTAAATAAATTCATTGGTGGAATTACCAAAAAAATTTGTTTGAGTGGATTCGTAAAAGCATTAAAATAGTGTGGAGAAGGTTAGGAGGTCAAATCCTGCCCCTCCACAAATATCCTTTTAAAGTTTTGAAAACCAATAAATAACCCAACCACTTTAAATGTGGTAATTTTATACAACAACTCAACCATTATTTAAATATATAAAAACATTCTGTTGGGTAGCGGGCCCGCCATTTGGGCGGCCCGCACTCATCCCCAGGAACCAAGTTAACATAACAATACGCAGCGTATTAATGAGGTGGTTCATATGGTATGGGGGCTTTGTTACATGGTGGTGGCTTTGGGTGGCGGGACCACCTACATGGCCGCCTACCCAAGCCCCACGGAACCCTTGAAACTTCGTGGTTGCCATACGTTGACTATCAAACGGTTTTGGGTTTTGTTTTATACTCCACGTATATTCACCAAATGCGTTGAATATAACCATATGTGTTTGGGTTGGCACCATATATGGTGTATATATATATGTAACCTTTTAACCATATATTTGTTGAACCATTCACATTGGTTTATCCATGGGATTTTGTTATAACAAAATGACTTTGGTTATAGAGTTTGATCTTTGGCGTGTATATATATAATTGTTATAGTTTCATTTTAATATATATATATTTGGATTTAGGTATATAGTGAGGGTATTAACTATATAAAAACTATAACCAAATGTTATTTGTCTCTTGTGCAGGTTTAGGAGGCCATTGGGGAAAGTTATGTGTCGAGACTTGAAGGCTGCCATGTGGGTCCCACATGCTAACTGGGATGCCATGTGGCGCACTGTGGGCCCCATTTTTCTCTAGCCATACCAATCTTTGAAGAGCTCTATCTTTTGCATACGAGCTCAAATTGACGAACCGTTTGCACCACTGCGATCAAGAAGATGAGCCCTCTCAATTGATGCCATCGCATTCTCCTTTCTTCCATTTTGAATTTCGAGCCTTATTCATCCCCTTGATGTCTCGAGATCCACCTAGATTAGTTCATCATTTTAAATGGTAAAAATAAGGATTCTAAATCAACAAACTCATATGTGAATGTAGGAATATAAAAGAGCAAGATTTTTATCTTTTTACAAAAGAAGAATAAATGAAATTCTCATCATCCTTTTACAAAATACAATATCCAATGTTATAAAATTCAATTGAATCCTAATGACTTGGTTTTCACAGAAGAAAATGGTGAAATCACTTAAACCTATCCCTCTTCAAGAAAACCTACTCATGACTCCATAATCCAATTAGAGTACAAAGATACTTTATATATTCATGTGTGGTTGTTAAAAGAATTGTTCACACCTTTCAACTATAGAACTATCATTTAGGGTCTAAGGCCATCTAATTCTCATGCTAGGAGTGATTAAGGCGTCAAAACTCGTAATAACACCTATATCCTAGCAAGAGACTAAGGATAACATAGAAAATGATTGTGTGGTAAATTGAGTTAACATTCATGGCTTCTAATACTATGAATGTCAATTTAGAGTGTAATGGATGTTGGTTCCCTATCTGAAATAGTTAAGCACTCAATACCCATGTGGTGGGTGATAAAGTTGAGAGAGGGAGTGAGAAGAAGAGAATGAAGGGAAGACATAGTCAGAGAAATGAAGGGGGGAAGAGAGATTGGTAAAGAAAGATAGTGTGGGGGAGAGAGAGGGGTTAGTACTAAGCGAGGAAGGAGAGATATGAATGTTTAGGGAGAGGAGGAGAGAGTTGGGAGAAGAAAAAGAGGGGTACAAGAGGAGAGAGAGGAAGATGGTGGTAGAGAGGAAGGGTGAAATTTTGAGAGAGGGAGTGATGAAAGGGGATAGGGATAAATGAGGAGATAAAGTAAAACCTAAGAGAGATGTGAAGAAGGAAAGAAAGGGGGTACTAGGGAACAAAGAGAGAGTGAAAGTGGGTGATAGGGGTAGAGAGAGAGAGGTTAAAAGAGTTAGTGAGTGTGTGGGGGAGAGAGAGAGAGATTAGTTGAATATAGAGGGGGAGAGAGGGAGGGAGGGTGAGATAGAGCGAGAGGGATCAAGCGAGGTAGGGGAAGGGGAAGAGAGATAGGTGATCAAATATCTAGGGAAGAGGGAGTGAGGGAGTGAAGAAAAGAGGGAAAAATAGAAACACACACACACACACACGCATATATATATAGAGAGAGAGAGAGAGGAAAGGATGGAAAGAGGGAGGGGAAGAGAGACATAGCTTTTAAGGGTTCATTCTGAAGGAAGGCATAAGGGAGGGAAATAGAGATGGAGAAATAGATGAAGGGATAAGGAATAATTTATAGAGAGAGGGCCCATTAGGTGGGGAAGAGAGAGAGGGATAGAATGTGAGAAGCTTAGACAAAGATGGACAAGAAGTGAATGGGAGAGGGTTCTAAAGATGTGTGTGTGTGTGTGTCTATGTGTGCGTGTGCAAGATAGATAGAGAGAGAGAGAGTGAGAGGGTAGTGGGGAAAGAGGGAGACAGAGATTAAGAAAGAGGAGGGGGGATGAGAGAGAGAGAGAGAGAGAGAGAGAGAGAGAGAGAGAGAGAGAGAGAGGGAGGCATAGGGAGATTAATAAGAGAAATAATAGGGGTTGGGGAGAGTAATACATGTAGGGAGGGAGACTAAGAGGTGGGGAGTTAGGGGATAAAGAGAGAAAGAGGGAGGAATAGCAAGATGTGAAGAGGGAAATATGGGGGATAATGGAGAGGGGAGAGTGTGTGAGAGGGTTACATTTGGAGGATGATACATAGGAAGAGGTAGAGAGGGGAAGAGAGTGAGTGGGCATGTGATAGAGAGGGTGGGAGGCGAGGGGGAGAGATATAGGGAGTGAGGGAGGGTGGTGGGAGATGGAGTGGGAGACAAATTATATAAGGGAGATATGTATGGAGGGTGAGAGATAGTTGGAGAGGGTGTGAGAGAGGGATATTTCTTGAGATAATAATGGGGAAGAAAGAGACATGGGAAAGAGATAAAGATGGGTTTAAGAAATGAAGAGAAAATGGACACACACACAAACACACATAGAGAGAGACGGAATAGGAAGCACAAGAAAGAGGGAGTGAATGGGTAATGAGATAGAGGGATTAATATAAATTTATGAAGAGGTAAAGAGTGTGATATATTTGGGAAGTGAGGGAGAGGGAAAGTATTGGAGATGGAAAAATTTGGGTGGCGTGGAGACAAATAGTAATAGAGAACGAGGGAGAGAGAAGAAGTGAGAGAGGTAAATATAAAGTGGGGGGAGAGAGGATAGAGAGAAAGAGGGAGGAGGAGAGAGGATATTGTGGGGAGAAAGAGGCACTAATGAGAGAGAGAGGGGAGGTGGGAGGGTAGAGAAAATGAGGGATGGAAAAAGAAATATGGGAAGGGGAGTTGTTTTTGCTATGGAGAGACTGAGGAATGGAGGGATTAAGAAATATATTAGGTAATGGATGGAGAGAGATAATGAGAGAGGGTTGGGAAAGCTATGGGAAAGAGGGTCAGAGGTAAAGTGAGAGAGATAGAGAGAGAGAGGGGGAGAGAAAGTGATTCAAGAGAGATGATATCTCTCTCTCCACACACACATATATATCTGTGTGTGTGTTTGTGTGTGTGTGTGTGTGTACCTCCTCTTCTAATTAGTCCCATATCTATCTCTAACCCACCCTCTATCCCTCTATTTCTCTCCTTCTCTCTCCACTCTATCCATTCATATTTTCCCTCTCTCTCTGTCTCTCTCTTCTTCCCTCTCTCCTTCTCCTTTCCTCCCCCTCAGTCTCTCTCTCCTCTTCCTTCACTCTCTACCTCTCTCTCTCTTTATCTCTCCACACACACAGACATATATCCATGTATTATTCTCCCTCTCCCTCTCCCTCACTCTCTACCATCTAGTTATCTATCTAACTCTTTCACTCTCTCCTTCTCTCTCATTCTCTATCACTCTTTCTCCCTCTCTGATTGTACTTCCTAACTATAAATTTCTATATCACTCACCCTTCATATATATCCCCCCTCCTTTTTCTCCCTCACTCTCCTTTATCTTATTTTGTCTCTATCTCCACCCACACTATATATTTCTCTCACCCCAGTTTCTTACGTGCACACACACACACATATATATATATATATATATATATATATGTATATATATATATATATATATATATATATATATATATATATATGTATGTATGTATATGTATATATATATCACTCTCACTTGTTCCCTATATCTATCTCACTCTCTCCCCATCCATCTCCAATTATATCTCCCTCTCTCTTTCTCCCCTTATTCCTCAATCCCTCCACAAAAAACCCATTTCAACATTATTTCTCCTTCTCCACTTCTCTCCCTCTCTCGCTCATCCTCATTCTCTTCCGTTCATCTCTCCTTAACTACTTATCTCTGTCAATTACACCTCACTCCATAACACTATCTATCTATATATCCCCTTCACTCTCTCTCTATATATTTCCCCCATCTCTCTCTCTCTCTCTCTCTCTCTCTCTCTCTCAGTGAACCTTGTGCTTGGGTTATGTAACTATATGGGATTTATTTCATTTTGTCTTAAAAGGATGTTTGAAAACCTCAAAGAGTAGCAAATGTCCTAGAGACATATTCTGACACCATTCCTCGCTGGCTATAAGGTTCCCTAGAAGGTAGGCACCACATATGGCACTTTGTTATAGGTTGAGGGGAGCATGAACTTGTTATTGTAGACTGAGGCTATTTAGGTTGGTACCTTGGCTCGAGTATGTGGTGTGTTACTTAATGCACATATTATTTCCCTGGGAGTTAAAGCCCCAACTCAAGGGTGACTAGCAATAGAGAGTTTATGAACCATGAGGTCTACAACTAGGTGGAATGTGGAAGACTTGTAATTAGTTGGTTTATATTTAGATAAGTTCCTACTGTATAATTTATTATACTTATGTGTCATTCTTATAATTATATGTTGTTTCACTACAAAACCTAATTAGGGTTTGGTATTTGTGTGTATGTACTCCATTGTGCATGTTTTACCTGATGTGTGTAATTTTTATTTAATGTGAAATTAAATGGTTCCTTGTGTTGTTCTATTTAACTCGTATGCTTTTTCTTTCAAAGCCTTTTCTGGGTTTTGTGTATTAAATATGGTTGTTGCATATAATTTTGAATTACTATGTGTAAATTGCAATTTATATGTGAATGTTTAATATCTTATGTACGGCATGTATTATTCATTAACTACAATTATTTTAAGGGATTGAAATTCGAGGTCAGGTGGAAAAGTTACAACATGGTTTGCACAAAAGTATGTAGAGCCAGAAGGCTATATAGAGCCATGGTGGAAAAATTACAACATGGTGTTGCACAAAAGTATGTAGGGTCGAAGGGCTATATAGAGCCATGGTTTAATAGTTGAAATTATAAATTATGGGATTCTGTAGGAATTGTAAGCATTACAAATTATAGAATTAGTTATTTACAAATGAAGAATCTCCATGATAAAGTGGGGATGGTTAAACATCATGTTATATATTAGTGTGGTTCATTGTAATAAGCAATTATCTTTCATGTAGAAATTACTCCCAAGGAGAGAGTTTGTCAATCTGGATGGGACTGAACCTGGGTGGGAAGGATAAGAGAAGATCCTCCCAACTACCCAAGCTAGATGCACTTACCTTTTAAAAGATATATATATTTAAGTTATATATATATATTTTTAATCATTAATAATAATAATAATAATTTTAAATAAAGTTATAATTTAGTTAAATCTTATAATTTTTTAAATTGTAAGTAAAGATGTTTAATAAAGTAAAATTTTGAATTAAAATGATCTCTATAACATATGAAAATTAAATTTTTCATATACACTTAAAAAAATTATAAAAAAAACAAGCCTAAAAATCCTTTTCCTAGTATGTGCTTCACCAAAAATACATATAAACATAATCATAATCATAACATGAAAAGAATCCTCTTTAAAAAAAAATAAAAAATCTCATGATAACTTAAACCTGCCCTAACGAAGAGAGAAAAGATGGGTGGTCTCAATCTTGTACATGTTACCTAGGATACCTTCAATAAAATGCATGTGCCATACTCATAAAATGAATCTCCATTTTGTTCCATAATCTTTTGCATGTGCCATACTCATAAAATGAATCTCCATTTCGTTCCATAATCTTTCATATGCCTAGTGCTTGCTCTCCACTTACTTTGGAAAGGTCATCATCCATGGTATTCTTCTCTATGTAAATATGGAAATAGGAAATTTGATCAATTCAAGCGTAAGACTTTCTCTAGAATGAGAATGAGTGAGAATCAGCGTGCGCACCTGACATCTAGAATCTAGAAATTTCATTAAACTTCATTAAACTAGCTAATAATAATTAAAGAATCACGAGAAAGGTGGAGTTATTTATATCCCCTTTCAATTAAAAAAAAAACAATAACATAATCTTTACACTGAGCCGTTCAACCTAACAAAAACAACTTTGGTATTTCAAAAAACCTTTTTTGTTTAAATAAAATATTAAAACTCCCCCAACACTCATCTCTAGCCTCATAGGCATCATCAAAATAAGCTTATGGATATGAACTATCCACTTCTCCACGAGTGATATTCCGAGGCTTCTTGTAGATGTTTACATATGGAATCTAATCATATACAACCATAGTTGCCACTCTTTTAGGTGTTGTAGCTTTCTCCTAGAAAATAGTTTTCTAATATTACCATATCCCCAAACTAATAATGGGCCAAAAATATATGAGTTTCTTTGGACAAAAAATTCTGAGTTTCTTTGGACATGAAAATTTTTGAGCTTCCTTTGAGATGTATTTCCCATGAGTAAAATTTTTGTGTAAGATATTGCTTTCCATATTAGTTTATCCATATTTAACTAATATGGAAATGTGAAAAATATTACAAACATCAGAGAAAAAAGATATATTGGAAATAGGTACTGTAATTTATTTTTCCTCAGTTTATAACTGCTTTATTTATTGATAATTAAATTAAAGTTATAAAAATGTTATTTCAAAATAAACATATATATTTCTCAATATTCCAAAATATCTCATAAAAATTAAATCCTTATTATTTATAATTTAACATTTTAAACCTGGACTAGTATGCCTTAAAATCACTATATCTCATAAAAATTTAATCCTTATTATCTATAACTTAATATTCTAAACTTGGACCTAGAGTATGCCCTAAAATTGCTTTTGCTTGGCTAAGAGCTCATCTTCCTAGGACTTAAGGAAAGATGGTAGCGACCCAAGCAGGAATGAAAGTCTGGCTTGGTTTTCCTTGAATAATAGTGATGAATCAGTCTGCATTCATTGATAGCAGCCATAAATAACTATCCTTGCTGCTGGTTTGAGAACTGATAAATTTTTCCCCCTTCAAAAAACTTAACATTTTGAAAATTTTAAAACCCTTATTCCAAAATTAAACACATTTATCCACCTAAATATATTAAAAATAAAATTTACAACAAAATGTAACTATTACCCATCAATAGCTTATTCACAGCCCAGCGAAACGTTCCTTTTTAGTGCTCAATCTTCGATAAGTTATCTCTTCTCCAGTGTAACGGCATATCGACCTTTTCTTTCATTCCACTTTTTGCAGTTTAATCGAGGCAATAATCGAAAGATACATAAACCGGCTGTCCCATTTAAAAGTCAGTTTATGCAATAATCACAAGGGAGATAGATAGGCACCTTCATAGTCCCTTTCCAATGTTCAACAAACTATCTTAGTATTTGATCCATAAGAATGGTCAACGTATCTAAAACAGTGGTGGGGTATAATTTTTTTTGTATATATTTTATTTCTTGGCATTCGGTTTCGTAAGCAGTATCTATAGATGTTGTGCGGTATATATATATATATATATTTTTTTTTTTCTTGGCATTCGGTTTTGCAAATAACACATTGTAAAAATAATTGCACATTTCACAAATATCGTTGTATTGTAGGTTGATATATTCATCGTACTGTAATTTGATATGGTATTTTGAAAAAAAAATTACAAATATCACCATAGCCGTTTTCAAGACAATTCAAGAAATCATATTGTATTGTAGCTAGATATATTCAAATTGTATTGTATCTTGATATATTCAAAGTAACCAAATAAAGAAATTTATTTCCCACTTTGAATATTATTAACTAATACGAGAAACTCGGTACACAAGTCAAGTTAAAGCCCTAAACTTGGGATCCATCTCATTTTCTTGATATATGCACCATAACAATATCAAATCGCCCAATAAGACAGAAAAATATGTTCCGTATAACGCAGAAAATTTTGTCGCTACTTCAAATTCTTAGATGTTTTCGCTACCTACATGACCAATGTTTTCATGAAAATTATGAAAACATTATGGAACATATGTTTATCTAGGAGATAACAGATCACTTAAAGTTCAAGGTTATAGAATAATAGGTGTGAATTTTCCTAGTGGAGAAGAGAGACACATCCATAATGTGATGTATGTTCCTGGTATAAAAAAGAATTAAATTTTTGTTTCTACTATTGTTGACCAAGATTTGAAGGTGGAATTTGTTAAATCACAGTGTGTAGTGAAAGACATTCAAGATCACTACAAGGTTATTGCCATAGGTACCAGAGTTGGTGGCTTGTATAAGTTGGATGTGACCAAGAAAAGTCATCAAGCGTTGGCATATACAACAATATCAACAATAGAGTTATGGCATCAAAGGTATGGACATCTAAATCACAAGGATTTAATGCTACTTCAAAAGAACACAATGGTTGAAGGTCTTCCTGTCTTGAAGAATGATCATGTTGAATGTGAAGCATGTGTACTTGGCAAGCAACATAGGGAGGAATTTCCTATACATTAAAAAAAAAGGCAAATGGAAATACTTGAATTAATTCCTACTGATGTATGTGGACCTATGCAAACTAGATCTATTGGTGGAGCATGGTATTTTGTTATTTCTCTGGATGATAGATCTAGGTGTACACGGGTTTATTTAATAAGAAAGAAGAGTGATGTTTTTGAGTACTTTAAAGAGTTTAAGAGTATGGTGGAAAAACAAACTGGTAATTGCATAAAAAAAATTGAGATCTGATCATGGGGGAGAAAACAAATTAAGAGAATTTAATCAATATTGTAAAAGCAATGGGATTCTACAACAATTTACAGTGCCACATACACCTCAAAAAAATGGAGTTACTGAGAGGAAAAATAGAACACTAGTTGAATGTGCACATAGTATGCTTCAAGGTAAAAATATTTCTAATGGTTTTTGGGCTGAAGCCATTAATGCTATTGTTTATTTGAAAAATAGGAGTCCAACTAAAATTTTAGAGCTTAAAACACCTTTTGAAGCATTTTATGGGTATGTTGTGGTAAAAAACACAACCCCCCCATTATTGAGGTGTTCACCTCAAATAATGGGGACCCTTTCTATAAACATTTGGCTAAAACACCTTTTTGGATTTTTATTTTAGTTGATTGCCCGACGCTTTTGTTAATTTTTAGTTTTCTTTGGATTTTTGTTTTGATTGCTTTGTTAGAATCGATTTTTTATAAGCTTCCCATCGACGCTTGTTTCGCCTCATTTGGTCAACTGGTTTGAAAATGGTACTCCTTTGAAGTCTCATCATTTATGTAGCCTGGGTTAAAAAATGCATAAAATGTACAATATCGCATTTTGTAAATAAATTAGTTCAATAATGTATTCAGTTTAAATATTAACTCGTAGAGGGTTTTACTAACATTTTTCATTATACAGCCAAAATAGTAATTATCGGGATTTTAAGAAATTCACTCTAATTTCTTAATCAAATCCTAATTTCAAAAACCCAAACATAAGAGTGGCTGTAGTTTATATTTTTTTTTAAAGAGTGACTGTAGTTTAGAAACTTAAATTCATAGAAATAAAACCAAAATAAAATTTATGTTTAAAATTAAATTAATTAATATATTAAATTTAATTAATTTAATTAAATTAAAATTTAAAACAAACAAAAAAAACATATAATAAAATGGTTTGATCGCGTCGGGACTTTTATCGCATCGCAAGTTTTATTTGCGACATGTTTTATAAACTCCCGACATACCCCATAGACTACCCCCGATGCGAGTTGCCGATGAGCATAGGGCAATAAGGCATGCGATCGCATCGGAGCTTGTATGCATTAACACATTTTTAAAAACCTTATTACCCATCCCGATGCGAAGTGCCGATGAGCGAAAATCCCAAGTGCCGATAAGCGATAAAGCATAAAACGTGGGGTATTAAAGCCAAAGCATGTTTTAAAACTTTTGTATTAGTTTGCAGATTTTCAAAAAAAAAAACTCATACGCATGGTGATATGTTAGTAAGTGAGGAGTATAAATGGGGTAAGTAAAGTAGTGTAGGTTAGTGTATATTTTTAATATTAATTTGTATATTAATAAATAATATGTAATATATTATATTATTTAAATTAATATGTAGTATTTAATTAATAAATTTTAAATTAATCATATTAATTAATTTATGATATTTAATTAATTTAGATTTAAATATCATTTAGAATTAGTTTTTAATTAGATTTAATTTGTTTATAAATAGTTAATTAGATATTAGTTAGTTAGATTAATGATTAACAATTAAATTAGAAACTAATTTAAGATTAGATTTTTAATTCAAATTCTCATTTTTAGGCCAGCAACAGAATTTCCAGATTCATGCCAGATTTGACTCATCAACTTTGGAAGCTCATAAATTGAGTTATACTTGGCCAAATGAGGCCCAGGATGGCTCATTGGAAAGAGAAAATCAAGGAGAACATTTTGGAGGAGGTTTCACCAACAGATTTACTCATTTATTGGGTCAAAAATCAGGCAGAAGATCAGGCTCCGAATTTTGAAAAACAAAATCAATTTTCTGAGTTATTTTCTTCAATTTCATTTATCCAAAGCCTCTTCTAATTGCAGATCCATTGGTCAATAATATCCTTTGCCAATCAAATCATTCCAAGCATCAATACAGAGTTTATATTTTATTTTCAATTATTTATTTAAAATAGAATTTGATTGGGTTTGATTTAATTGCCAGAAATGATATTTTGATTGCATTTTAATTTATTTTGATTTCTTTTGCAGGAAAACAGTGGAAAAGATATGGAGAAAAGGATTTCAAGCAATGAGAATGCTCCAGCAATTGAAGATCAGAATTAGGAGCAAGTAAAATTATATTTGGCAGATTTCTCTTCAACAAACTCTCCTCTCCAAAATTCCTTCACAAATATTATAAATAACAGATTGGAGAATGTAAAAAGGGCTGCTCTCCTCTGCAATTTTAGAGACTTCTGAAAGCACTACTGTAATAGGAATTTAGAGTTGTAGGAGAGAGGAGAGAAAATCTCAGATCTGGGGATTATTGAGGATTTTTCCTTTGTATCTTGAATTATGTATGAGGGGCAGAGTTTTCACTATTGTGGCTTTAGCTTTGAAGGCAGAAGTTCAAGCAATGTAAAGGACTGTTGGAGACCAAGATCAGAGAAATGGATGCAATAAATTGGTATTTTTAATACTACTGTTTTAAATATCAGTTTCATTTTTATGGTAACAGGAATGTGTCATTTTATTCATGTTTGTGCATTATTGTCAATATGGGTAGTTTGTCTCAATGTTGTTATCATATATCTCTGTTCTTATGGATTAATTTCTGATTTCTGAGTAACTATTTACTCATAAATCTGCCTTATTAAAACTGATTTATTAAGTGGTAATATGTTGTGAACTATTTCCACATATTACTGTTTAATTATTGGATTTATTGATTTAATAATTAATATCATTTTTGTGAACTACTTCCTGAATGTTATTGATTTATTATTTTAGTTAAAAGGTCTCAATATGATGTGTTTTGATATCCATAATATCAGTTAATTGAACTACTTCATTAACTTGATATTCATTATAAACAAGACATATCTAAATCCCAATACTTTAATTATCTTGCTCTTAGTTGGGTTAGATCTATATCTGCCTAATTAAGATAGGATTTAGATTAGTTTCTTTTACTTGCATCATAGAATAAGCTTGCATTTAGAGTAAATTCTACATTCTTTTAAGTCCTCTCCTCAAAGAGGAAAAACTTTAGTTGTGGTTTGGCTGAACCCAAATCAGCTTAAGGGTCATTCTTTTGCCTGATCAGCAAGAAAAAGTCATCTGATGTCCCTGGCTAGTGGTAGTTAAAGATACATTATAAACCAATAGCAATAGGGAGAAGGTAACTAGACCTAGTTGAACAGTCGGAGCCACCACACCAAACGGAAAAGGAGCTGCTTTAAGGTCCGGACCAGGTGGTTATCCCCCAATGTTGTTGCAGCGATTTTCGAGGCATCAACATTTTTGGCGCTAGAAGGAGGGCCTGAGAAACTTGTCTGTTGTAGTCTTTTCAATTTTAATATTTTATTTATTGTGATGGCTCCTCTTAAACTTCCAATTTGGAGTTGTATCCATGGACGTGCATCCTCTAATACTCCACCCGAAGTGGTAAGACTCTTGTCTCAGGTAAAATTCAATGGTAAGAGAAATTCTTCGGCTTTTAACCATGTCTTTCAATTTATTCAAAACATTTCAAATTATGATTTTCAAGGAATTGATGAAGGCATCTTATGCAGAATTTTTACTCTTACATTTGCGGCAAAAGCCAGAAGCTGGTGTAGAACTCTTCCAGTTGCTTCAATCCACAGCTGGGATCAATTTGTTACAATTTTCATTTGTAAATTTGACGGCTACGATTATGAACAGGTATGTCAAGAAATTGAATATCTACAAAGGTTTAAAAATGAATCTGTTAATGATTTTCATATTCGATTTCACTTGAATTGTTTAACACTTAGCGACGAAGATAAACCTACGGAAGAAGAATCATTAGATTGGTTTAAATATATTAGTTCTCTTCCAACCATTCCCAATCCATATGAAATTGATTCAAGCTTTGTTCCATCCCCTTCCAATACAAATGAGAATCCCAATTTGAATGTGCAAATAAATTGTGATAAAGTGGTTTCACAAAGCTTGGAAAATATTTCCATTCAAATGCAAGAAGACAACAACAGCAATCTTGGAGAAAAAGCAGCCTGGAAATCTGAAAGCTACTGTGAAGAAAATTCGGAAAATCAAATCGCAAATCAGCAAGTACAAGCAGCAATCAAAATGCAAGCTGCTGTACAAATTTCTGAATTTCTCCATAATGAGCAAATGCCAAAATCAGAGCAGCAAAGCAGCGTTTTTCAAGAAAGTATGCGCATGCAAAGGAATGATCTGCAATCTGAAATTTACAATGAGCATAATGCACAAGAGCTTTCAAACATAGACAGTTTTAAATGCATTGTTTCAGGTTCACATTTTTCCCTTTATCCTGATATTTTTAATGATAGTAATTTTCCTCCTCTTAGTATCAATGATATTTCAGAAATTAAAGAGGATGGTTTAAATGAATTACCATTAAATTTTTATCAAGATAAAGAAACAATAATTGATCATTCTTTTGCCACTAATGAACATGAGATTTTTGTTCCTCCTTATTTCGGTATATTGGATGAAATCGAAGGGAATTCCAGACAATCTTATGAGGTCATTTATGATGATTACTCTGACATTGAGGATGTTGATTTTTATTATTCTCAAGAGAATCCTCATGATAAAATTCAAATAACATCTGAAAATGAGGAACGCTTCAATTTAGGAATTATCCCAACTAATCCTCATTTTAGAATAGCAAATTATTTTCATGATTTCATTATTCAAGAAAACATTCCAATTTATGATTCATATCATGATCAAACTCTCATTCCTACTTATAATCATAATTTGTTTTCTATTTCACAAGTTGGAATTCGAAATTACCCAAATTCCATAATTCTGGCCATTCTTTGTGAAAATGAAATCATTTCAAAACCATCCCAAATGTGCTGTAACATTAGTTGTAAAAATAGTAATTTAATTTAATTTTTATTTCCCCACTTATTTTGTATAAAATCAGATTTAATTTTTCAAATTTCCACACTTTTCGCTGGCATATTGAATACCTTACTATTAAACACTCAATTGATGCATTGCCCAATTGGGAAATTCAAGTTTCATATTATAATCATCAGCATCGAAAGATATTAATATTCCAATTTATATCAATGCTAATGTTTCATCAAAAGCTTATATCTTTTCAAAGGCAATGTCAACAAGAGAATGTATTTTTGCAATCTGGCCAGCAATTCAATTCAATTAATAAATTACCATTTTATTTGAAAGGCTTCCATCCATTTTTCATTGACTCATTTGAAAATTGTTTGGAAATTTTTCCTTCAAGGAAAATTGTCAATGATTTAACATTCATACATAACACTAACAAATTTTTTCAGGTCAAAGAATCTAAAAGCTTATCTTCACAATCTGGCCTGTTATCTCTTCCTTTGAACATTTCTCAATCCTTAATAGAAATCCATCCAGATTTTTATGATCCAATTGGTAGTCAATTGGAAAGGAAATTTCAGGAGAGAGAGATTTTAATTAAGTTCCTAACATTAACTGTACATTCTGATTTCATATTTATTTTCCTTAGTTCAGTCAAATCTGTATTTTTATTACTAACATTTGAACTGTACATAAACGCGGGAATAAAATTGAGAAAATGGCTACACTGGAAATATGACTATACCTAGTCATTTTCATGTATATGGTTAGAATAAGAGTAGAATTAATTTAGTTTGTTTGTTTTATGTAGTTAACTTATTTTCAACAGTTCTGTAGATTAAAAATAAAACAAAGCAATCAGCCATTCTCATACATGTTCACTGAAAACATTTTCTCCTTATCAGAAAGTTTTAATTATTGTTTTCCTTTTTTTAATTTCTTACAGCAATACCTCTACTCTGCCTATTCTGAATAATCTCTTGATTAAATTCAATTAAGGTTGCACATGACGTCGATCGCTTCAAAGCCACTTTTCTTTATTTTGAGATTTCCTTCTAAGATTTTCTTTTAAAATTTATATGATAAAGGTTGAGGATATAAAAGCTTCTTGATCCCATTATCCCATGAAATGTATGACTGTCCATGATAAGCTTAATTCTAATTCAATCATTATTAGTCAGTCTAACCTTTCATGGTAATCATATGAAGTTCATATTATCTTCCTCAGGATTTTCCAAACGCTGATCTTAAGGATGTCCATTTTGCCAAGTGCACACATTCAAATCTGTTTTGATATTTTTCTACAATTAATGGCTTAATCTCATTCTAATATTTAGTTTATTATCTGATGCTGTAAAATGCATCATATTTATTCACTAAATACATTATTAAATAGTCGCTATAACAATACAGATTCCTCTCAAGTTATTCAGAATACGCAGAGGGAATAAATTGCTGTCTCAATTCGAAAGAGAAGTTTATTTTTATATTTATTTATGGTAAAGTTTATATTTCCTGAACATGAATAAACAGATTTTATTTAGGCTGATTGCACACTTAGATTTAGAATAAATGATGAGATATTTTTGAACAAAGTCAAAACTTTGATAAATCGAAGGAAGAATTTGAAGATTCATAAGGTAAAATTTACAGACATTCTTTTCAGGTACGCATTTACAAGTTTATTCTCATCCATTATTAGTTCATATTTTCCTTAGTTTATTTTTAATTTGTGTTTTGTTTTATTCACAGGTTTTCATTTGTTTTCAAAAACTTGAAGTAAGCAGTAAACCCATTTCAAATTTGCAATAGGCTCAGGGAAATTTTATGTGTGATGCATTATAATTTAAGCATTTTTAATTTTGCTTTTATTCACTTAGAAAACACAATTGAAATCTCAAGGAATATCATAAGACCATTTGCATCATAAGATTTCATCGGAAGTAGTTCTTAGCATTTATTTTGATAACAAATTGTTCATAAAATGCCTCCGATGTATTATCTTACCCATATGCCATATCACATTTCGCATATCGGAGCTTTGCAGTTGACATATACTTCCATTATTGTGAATCGCCAATCTCTGATAATCAACTTTACGGATATTGCGATAAACACATAATTCTAGACCCGATATGAAATTCAAATCAAAGACATAAAATTATCGCGTCTGTTTAATCGCAATAATGGTAAGAGCATAACTTTTAAAGGGCCGATGTCTCGGATCCGATATGTTATCAAATTTTCATCATAAAGTTATCGGGTCCACTCTTCATCGCATATCGGCATATCAAATATTGTTTCATCATGGGCTTAAGATTGCCGATTGCGCCGATTAGCCACGACATTTATCGCACATCGGCATCGCAGGAATCATATTGTGTGACATCGGGTGCTTAAGATTGCCGATCGCCGATTATTTATGTCATCCATCGCATCGCCGATATCGCAATCGCTTCCTTGCATTTTTATTTATGGCCATATCATTATTCTGAATCTGCGATGCGCGATGTCCAAAGTACAAATTGCAAGATACGGTGTGCGATGTGCAATTTGTGACATAACTGTCCCCGATCCCCGATTTAATATTTCTTTAATGATTCGATCGCTCTATCTCATAGTACAACTTCTCATCGCATACTTTCATATCGGCGATTCGCCATTGCAACCTTTGATGCAAGAAATTCTAATGCATGCCTCTAAGCCGTTAACATTTAATCAATATATGGCATAGCAATAAAATTGAAGTCTTGCAAATTAAACTTAAAGCATGATGGAGAAACATGTTGTGTGGATCATCCGATGAGGCGATGTGTTAAAGCGAGCTTGGGTAACCACTATGGTAAGAAAGCAGTTAATGACCAAATTTGCAGCATACAAAAATCATTTCAATTTCTCATACATTTTAGTTTTAAATATATAATTCCATAATTAAAAATGGAATTCAAGACCTCTATCTTTATATTTAAATTTTAATATCTTGGATTTGGTCTTGATTCTGGACAATTTATCAAATCATGGAGTTTATATTA
The DNA here is from genome assembly GCA_031772625.1 of Pinus tabuliformis. NCBI lineage: Eukaryota > Viridiplantae > Streptophyta > Pinopsida > Pinales > Pinaceae > Pinus > Pinus tabuliformis. The sequence goes on from CM062819.1 coordinate 727,591,210, forward strand.
AACTTATAATATTTTGAGGAATAGTCATTACTACAAATTCTCATTCTCATCTCTGATGCATTTCTTTTAATTTCAATTCCCTTGAGCACTAATCATTCCATTTTTACTGCTTGCTTTAGTTTAAATAAAATAAATAATGATTCTGGGGTTATATGATTTTGGTTAGCTTGACTTCTTTATGTTTTTAATATTAATTAAAATAAGAAGTCAACCACTTTGGAGAAACTGATATCTTTCAGGTAAGATCAAAAGCAATGATCCAATGGTAAGATTCATGTACCCACTTTCATTAATTTCCATTTCATCACTCTAGTTTCATTTTTGTTTTTAAATTATGCTGATATAAAACTCTGTTTTGCAGCTCTTCACAAAATTTTTCAATCTTCTGCTGAATCATACTTTCAAAGTCCATACTCTTCTCCCAGCTTTATTTCAAGAAGCAGCGATAATCCTTATTGAAACAACCACACCAGGAAGTTTCTGAACCTTTAATCTGTTTCTTTAAGCATTCCTTTTCTTTTAGAAAATGATTAAGATGATGCTTGGAAACAAGAAGATTCATATCAGACAGAAGGTATTCATTGTGGCTGAATTTTACAATCACTTTTATCTAAAAGCCTAAAGCATTCACAACTCTGCAAGGTATGTTTTTCTAAATCTCAACATAAGAAGGAATGATTACATGCTTATTTTCTTTTTCTTCATATTGTTGGAGACATTGGCATAAACATTCTTGTTTGAGTTTATTTTGCGAAACTTGGATTTTCCTTTCCATTTTTAGAGATTTCTTTGTTTTTATTTTTGTTCGCTGATTTCTTTTCTCATTGTAGTATAAGAATTCTTTTCCTTCGGATTTCAGCTTTGATTTTGGGCACTTTGCCATTATTTATATGGAAAGCCTATTTGTTACCTAACAAATGATCAAGATACGTGGAAAAAATTGTTAATAGTCACCTATTGGCATTTTCTTAAATCTCTTTGTAAAGTTTGATTTTCTTATTATAAAAGTAGACATAATTAAGGAAGAGATTACCAATCAAGAGAAGTTGGCAAATTATCATAAAATCTGAAAATTTCTTTTTCATCAAATTGTAATCATTTTGAGATTTCAAAATTTCATTAGGATCTTTCAAAGTTCTATTATCAGTCAAGAAAAGTTATTTTTAACCAAGTAAAGACACTTTACAGCAAAGCACCTTTAACTCTGAAATTGTCATTCTTAACTCTTAAGGAGTCAATGATTCTCCCTGTCCCAAAGAGTCTTATTTTCTAGAGTATAGTCCAAGAAATATATTTAAACTTAAAAGATAAGGGGTCTCATCATGAGCCTGCTTACCACGATCATAGGGGAAAAATAGGCTGACATTACCAATACTGCTAAACAAACCAGGGTAATGGCTTATGATTGCAAACAATTATAAGACAAGGGGTCTCATCACGAGTCGGCTTGTTCAGCCCAATTTTAACCAGTGAATGGCATTGTCAACTATCTGGCTACCATACTAGGACAATGGATTTTAAGATTTAATAATAAAAAAAATAAAAATAAAAAAAAGTAATACATATATAAATGGATTTATTTCTAGGTCAATAATTCTTGAAAAGATGGGATTCTGAATCATTCATGATTAAAAAGTAACCCTGTCGAAACTATAGATGTTTGCTGGCAGCAGTGGCTCTACCTATGACAAAGGAGTACATTTTAAAAGCTAAGCTGTAAAGTGACCCCTGCTTTATTTCTACAACTAATTAAGGACTGATGAAGAGTTTTGAAATATTTTAATGTATGAGGAATTTTAAGAAAAATTACAATCAGATGATTCTTGTTTTTATTAAGATTAATGAACCTAGTCAAGCATTCCAAAAAATAATTCTCTCTTTTTAATTATTTTTGCTTTAATTTTAGGAAAATCTCATTCATAACAGAGATAACTGGTTCTTCTCCCGCATGTCGCCATTGTTGTGGTAAAAAACACAACCCCCCCATTATTGAGGTGTTCACCTCAAATAATGGGGACCCTTTCTATAAAAATTTGGCTAAAACACCTTTTTGGATTTTTATTTTAGTTGATTGCCCGACGCTTTTGTTAATTTTTAGTTTTCTTTGGATTTTTGTTTTGATTGCTTTGTTAGAATCGATTTTTTATAAGCTTCCCATCGACGCTTGTTTCGCCTCATTTGGTCAACTGGTTTGAAAATGGTACTCCTTTGAAGTCTCATCATTTATGTAGCCTGGGTTAAAAAATGCATAAAATGTACAATATCGCATTTTGTAAATAAATTAGTTCAATAATGTATTCAGTTTAAATATTAACTCGTAAAGAGTTTTACTAACATTTTTCATTATGCAGCCAAAATAGTAATTATCGGGATTTTAAGAAATTCACTCTAATTTCTTAATCAAATCCTAATCTCAAAAACCCAAACATAAGAGTGGCTGTAGTTTATATTTTTTTTTAAAGAGTGGCTGTAGTTTAGAAACTTAAATTCATAGAAATAAAACCAAAATAAAATTTATGTTTAAAATTAAATTTTAAATTAATTAAATTAATTAATATATTAAATATAATTAATTAAATTAAATTAAAATTTAAAACAAACAAAAAAAAACATATAATAAAATGGTTTGATCGCGTCGGGACTTTTATCGCATCGCAAGTTTTATTCGCGACATGTTTTATAAACTCCCGACATACCCCATAGGCTACCCCCGATGCGAGTTGCCGATGAGCATAAGGCAATAAGGCATGCGATCGCATCGGAGCTTGTATGCATTAACACATTTTTAAAAACCTTATTACCCATCCCGATGCGAAGTGCCGATAAGCGAAAATCCCAAGTGGTGATAAGCGATAAAGCATAAAACGTGGGGTATTAAAGCCAAAGCATGTTTTAAAACTTTTGTATTAGTTTGAAGATTTTCAAAAAAAAAAACTCATACGCATGGTGATATGTTAGTAAGTGAGGAGTATAAATGGGGTAAGTAAAGTAGTGTAGGTTAGTGTATATTTTTAATATTAATTTGTATATTAATAAATAATATGTAATATATTATATTATTTAAATTAATATGTAGTATTTAATTAATAAATTTTAAATTAATCATATTAATTAATTTATGATATTTAATTAATTTGATTAATTTAGATTTAAATATCATTTAGAATTAGTTTTTAATTAGATTTAATTTGTTTATAAATAGTTAATTAGATATTAGTTAGTTAGATTAATGATTAACAATTAAATTAGAAACTAATTTAAGATTAGATTTTTAATTCAAATTCTGATTTTTAGCCCAGCAACAGAATTTCCAGATTCATGCCAGATTTGACTCATCAACTTTGGAAGCTCATAAATTGAGTTATACTTGGCCAAATGAGGCCCAGGACGGCTCATTGGAAAGAGAAAATCAAGGAGAACATTTTGGAGGAGGTTTCACCAACAGATTTACTCATTTATTGGGTCAAAAATCAGGCAGAAGATCAGGCTCCGAATTTTGAAAAACAAAATCAATTTTCTGAGTTATTTTCTTCAATTTCATTTATTCAAAGCCTCTTCTAATTGCAGATCCATTGGTCAATAATATCCTTTGCCAATCAAATCATTCCAAGCATCAATACAGAGTTTATATTTTATTTTCAATTATTTATTTAAAATAGAATTTGATTGGGTTTGATTTAATTGCCAGAAATGATATTTTGATTGCATTTTAATTTATTTTGATTTCTTTTGCAGGAAAATAGTGGAAAAGATATGGAGAAAAGGATTTCAAGCAATGAGAATGCTCCAGCAATTGAAGATCAGAATTAGGAGCAAGTAAAATTAAATTTGGCAGATTTCTCTTCAACAAACTCTCATCTCCAAAATTCCTTCACAAATATTATAAATAACAGATTGCAGAATGTAAAAAGGGCTGCTCTCCTCTGCAATTTTAGAGACTTCTGAAAGCACTACTGTAATATGAATTTAGAGTTGTAGGAGAGAGGAGAGAAAATCTCAGATCTGGGGATTGTTGAGGATTTTTCCTTTGTATCTTGAATTATGTATGAGGGGCAGAGTTTTCACTATTGTGGCTTTAGCTTTGAAGGCAGAAGTTCAAGAAATGTAAAGGACTGTTGGAGACCAAGATTAGAGAAATGGATGCAATAAATTGGTATTTTTAATACTACTGTTTTAAATATCAGTTTCATTTTTATGGTAACAGGAATGTGTCATTTTATTCATGTTTGTGCATTATTGTCAATATGGGTAGTTTGTCTCAATGTTGTTATCATGTATCTCTGTTCTTATGGATTAATTTCTGATTTCTGAGTAACTATTTACTCATAAATCTGCCTTATTAAAACTGATTTATTAAGTGGTAATATGTTGTGAACTATTTCCACATATTACTGTTTAATTATTAGATTTATTGATTTAATAATTAATATCATTTTTGTGAACTACTTCCTGAATGTTATTGATTTATTATTTCAGTTAAAAGGTCTCAATAGGATGTGTTTTGATATCCATAATATCAGTTAATTGAACTACTTCATTAACTTGATATTCATTATAAACAAGACATATCCAAATCCCAATACTTTAATTATCTTGCTCTTAGTTGGGTTAGATCTATATCTGCCTAATTAAGATAGGATTTAGATTAGTTTCTTTTGCTTGCATCATAGAATAAGCTTGCATTTAGAGTAAATTCTACATTCTTTTAAGTCCTCTCCTCAAAGAGGCAAAACTTTAGTTGTGGTTTGGCTGAACCCAAATCAGCTTAAGGGTCATTCTCTTGCCTGATCAGCAAGAAGAAGTGATCTGATGTCCCTGGCTATTGGTAGTTAAAGATACATTATAAACCAATAGCAATAGGGAGAAGGTAACTGGACCTAGTTGAACAGTCGGATCCACCACACCAAACGGAAAAGGAGCTGCTTTAAGGTCCGGACCGGGTGGTTATCCCCCAATGTTGTTGCAGCGATTTTCGAGGCATCAACAGGGTACAACCAAAAGTGAGTCATTTAAGAGTTTTTGGTTGCAAGGCATTTTCTCATATTCTGAAAGATGAAAGAAGAAAACTTGATGCAAAGTCAATTAAGTGCATATTTATTGGTTATTGTGATGATCAGAAAGCATACAAGTTGTTTGATGCCAGTTCTCATATATTTCTTGCAAGTAGGGATGTGGTGTTTCATGAGAATGCAAATGAAGGTGATAAAATGAATAATACTAGTGTATGGCATGATACTGGTGATTATGTCAAATTAGATACAAGTGTTGAACAAGAATAGGAACAGGTACAAGTTCAAGAGCAAGGAGCATCAAGAAGTCATGACACTCAAGAAGAGGAGAGGAGACTCCGCAAAGCAGAAAGAAAGATGAAAGCTATAAAACTCCAAGAAGGTCATCATGTCAAAGTCAGGTACATGTAAGGTATAAAGATTATGCATTAATGTCTCTTGTTGTGAATGTTGTAGAACCTTCAAGCTATGAGGAAGCTAAAGAATATGAAGAATGGAGAGATGCAATGAATGAATAATATAACTCTATAATGAAGAATGACACATGGGAATTAACAGAATTGCCTAAAAACAAAGTTCCCATAGGATGCAAATGGCTTTATAAATCAAAGTTTAATTTTGATGGAAGTATTGATAAGCATAAAGCTAGATTGGTTGCAAAAGGATATTCATAAAGGAGGGAATTGATTATAATGATACTTTTGCACCTGTAGCTAAGTTGAACACAATTAGAATCGTGATTGCATTAGCTACAAAATATAATTGGAAAATGCATCAGTTAGATGTCAAATCTGCATTTTTGAATGGTGAGTTAAAAGAAGAAGTTTATTTGGTTAAGCCTGAAGGGTTTGAAAAACAGGGATAGGAGCATTTTGTTTGCAGGTTAAAGAAAGCTTTATATGGTTTGAAACAAGAACCAAGATCTTGGTATGTGAAAATTGATTCTTTCTTTTATGAGAAAGGTTTTATGAGAAGCAAAAATGATCTTAAATTGTACATCAAAGAAGATGAAGGTGGGAATTTTTTTTTAATATCTATATATGTTGATGATCTTATCATAACAGGAAATGCATGCAAGTTGATTGAAGAAATTAAAATTCAGTTGTCACATGTATTTGAGATTAAGGATCTTGGTGAATTGCATTATTATTTAGGTCTTGAAGTTTGGAGGGAATCTGGTAAGACACTAATCACACAAAGAAAATATACAAGGGAAATCCTTAAAAGGTTCAATATGATTGAATGCAAGGCAACATCTACTCCTTTAAAACAAAATGTCAAATTGTGAATTGATGATGGAACCAAAGAAGTGAATGGAACTTTATATCATCAACTGGTGGGAAGTCTGAACTATCTCACCACTGCCAGGCTAGATATAGCATATTTTGTCAACATACTTAATCATTTCATGGCTAAGCCTTGTGAAATCCATTGGAAAGTAGCAAAGGAAGTCCTTTGATATCTGAAATCAACACTTTATTTTGGTATTATGGATACTAATGAATTTGATGTTGAATTGGAAGGTTATTCTGATTCTGACTGGGTTGGAAATCTAGATGATATGAAATCTACTATTGGATACGTGTTCAATATTGGTTCAAGACCAATATCATGGAGTAGTAAGAAATAGCCAATTGTTTCCTTGTCATCCACTGAAGCTGAGTATAAAGCATTATGCAGTGCTACCTGTGAAGCAATATGGATTAGAAGGATACTTGAAGATGTTGGAGAAGCATAACAAGCACCTACAGTAATCAGATGTGACAATCAAAGCACTATCAAATTGGAAAACAATCCTATATATTATGCAAGGACAAAACACATTGACACAACATTATTTTGTAAGCGAAAAAGTGAAATCAAAAGAAATTGACTTATCATATTGTAATACAAATGAAAATGTGGCTGACATATTCACCAAGCCTCTCGAAAAGGCTAAATTTGAAATGTGTAGAAGTAAGTTGTGCATTATAGAAAATCCAAATTATGTTGTAAGCCTAGCTGAGACTTAGACCAGCATGCAAGTTATCATATAGATCTTGATTAAGGGGAGGTGTCAGGTATTGATCACGAACGACGCCACTCACTATTCAAATGGTGTCGATCATTGTTCAACAGTAAGTTAGTGTCAGTAGATAATAAAGTCATTCGACACAGTTATTGCTCCTCTGTAGTTGAAGATGTCTATAAATTGTAGTGTTTAGTAATGAAAGAAATAAGTTCTGAGTGTGCTTATGTTCTCTGATAAAGCTTTCCTTCAACTCCAGTTAGACATTTGTGGAAACTATTTTCTTCATTCTTACACCAAACTAACACTGACATCGAACACAGGAGAGGTATCCATAGGACAATTCTCCCATTTACAAAAATTGCATTAATTCCTTTCTCCCAATTACAAAAATTGCATTAATTACTTGCAACATTTTAGAATGTGTAAAGTAGTTTTATCATACTATGAATGCTCGTTCCCAACTTATGTTGAAAGGCCGCACAAAATTTTCATGTACCCTGTTCTTTGTGACATTATTGAAACTGAGGGTTGGCTAAATGGTTTGAATATTTTGAGTTGAAATTACAATGGATAATATTTGAATACAGAGTTTTGAGTTAAAAATACAATAGATAATATATGAATACAAGGTTAAGAACTAGAAATGTTGATCCCGTGAGATGGCTTGAGTACCAAGTTATCAAACATTAAGAAAATCTATGTCGCGCTATTGACAAATTAGCGACTAATCTTTGAAGGTTGTTCCCTTTAGTGTTTGCATGTTTCCTATATAAAAGTATATTCAAGTGCAATTTGTAAGATGAAATATTATAGACATTTTTTGAAATGTGTTGTGCAATTATGTTAGTAATTCCTGAAGAAAGAAAAAAATATATTTAAAAAAAAAAAAGAAAGAAAAATAAAAATAAAAAGAGGAAAAGAGGAAAAAAGGAAAAATGGTGTGGAAGTCATGTTATTGTATTACAATAATATATTAAAATCCATGAAACTATGTTTAAATAATACAAAATAAAATATTAGTTAGGTTTAAATATTTAATATAAAATTATACATTAATTTATCAAATAATTTTTTTAGAAAATGAGTTAAAAATTAGATTAGAGAATAAAGAAGCATTGAAAAGTTATTTCTCTCTATATATATATATATATATATATATATATATATATATATATATATATATATATATATATATACACACAAAAGGAATATAATAGTATTTTTTTTAATTAAAGTTTAGTAAACAAATATTGTAAAATTTATTGTGTACAAATGGATAATACTATATTATCATACTAAAATGATTAATATTAGATAAAAATAAAAATAAAAATATATTTAGTTGTATTTTTAAAAGGAGAATACATGAAAAGAAAAGGAATTAGGTACATGTGACTAAAAAATTCCATGTTTCAAAATGAATTGTCTATCAAGTAGTTGTGAATGTATTGTTTATGGTAAATTAAAAAAAAAAAACATGTAACATTTCAAATTTTATAAAAAATATTCACAAAAAATTTTCTAATATTATCAACATAACTATAGACAAATGACAAAAATAGTCTAATCATAAATAGATTTTCACTTGCTCCTAGCTACTAATTTTGAATCCTTATGAGCATTGACCGTTAAGAACATATTATATTAGCAAAAATGTATTGCTTAGTCAAGCCAATCAACACTAGTTTTCATAAGATTAATTTGTACTAATTGTTCTCATCTTGTGGTTAGGTCTATTACTGAGCTAAGCACTAGCATTTTAGAGGCTTACCAATTAGAATTGAGTTAAGACCATGGATGCAATTGTAACAGGAGAGCTAGAAAGATTATGAACTATGAAGAACCATAAATTCTTCTCCCTTATATCTTGTTCTTGATTTTAAAAATTTATAAATGAGCACAAATATTTTTTCCTTGTATTTACCATATTAAATTCAAGTGTATAAAATTGTAAAAAAATGATATGCTTATTTTCAGTATATTTAATCATTTTATATCAAAAATAATGTAGAAAATTATCAAGCTATCTTATCCCACATCTATAATCTTTATAATGGTGTTCCAAACCACAATATACTACTTTAATGATACCATAAATAAAACTTATTGATTTACAAAATTATCAAAAACTCCTAAAGTACCTATTTTGTTACTACAACATAAGGCTACCAAGACTACCCTCTACGGGCCATAAGATTACAAAATGAGATTCAATATATATAATGTTTCCATTTATATAAGAAATCATAAGTCATGAAATCACTAGTTGATGATTACTCAAAACATTTTCCTAACTTATTACCCATAAACATATTGATCTTACATTATTACACTCATTATAATTGTAGTCTTTCTTTACATGTGTATGTGAACTTTTGTTATGAAATTTCTATGTTTATCATAATGCATGCAAAACTTGACCAAAATGCATTGACTACAAACCATGATCTTGAGCTTTTATCATAGTTGAAAATTGGTTATTTGATATTTTTCTCGAATCTTAAAAACTTGAGAAGTTTATCTAATTTCCCCATCAAATTGAAACAATTACCTAATATATTCTTGTCCCTTAAAATTCAAATGCATTTTGTTATAACGTATATTTTCCAATTAAGACTTATGCACTATGGAAACAAATGATCTTCTCATTGGGATTGTAAATTTCCTTAGGCTCCACCAAATCTACATGATAGATTAACCTTACATCCGACCATTCTTATTATGTTCCTTCATTGTTTATTAAGTGGGATTAAGAAAATTCTATTAAGTGGGGATTAATATAATGGCCCTTCCTTACGCCTAAGGGAATCTTAAGTGGGGATGCAACTGTATAATATTGAATTTGGTCTAATTACCATTATTATTCATAATAATGTATACATGAGATGTGACAAAAAAAGTCACAAAATATTCTCGTATTCCCATATATATTGGGGATAACTTAGTGGAAATTTTTTCGTAAGTAGAATGTCTAAAGGCTTCAACATTTTGAACTTTGAAGGAAAAGTTCATCATCAAGACATAGGCATATTATTTCAAGCAATATATATATGTTTTTCATTGCGAAAATCATGTACAAGAAACATTTCCTCTCATTCTTCTTCAATTTTCATTAAAGGGCCAAAGTATAAAGAGAGTTGAAAACATTAAAATTATTTCTATCTTAGATGATTAGTTTTGTGGTGTCTTTGATTTTTAACAAATACACTCTATTTATATGGTTTTCAATTTTCATTGTCACTATTATGTGTACCTTGTTATTATTATCAATAGAAGCAATTATGTATAATTTATGAAAACAAATATGGTATTTTGGCATGTCCAAGTTCCCAACTAAAGTAGGGTTGTTTGTATGATTCTACATAATTATTTCTTTTTGTTTTCATTTATCCAAATATTGACCAATCTACTTGTCTCCTCAAAATATTCCCTTTTCATAAGAACAAGGTATTACATAAACATTATGTAGATATATAAACATGTATATATACCAACATATTATGAAAACATGCACACACACACACACCTAAAATCAAAACTAACTGAGCTCAAAGCACTTTTAGAAAAGAAAATTTACCACAAATATGAGGTTTGGTGACTGTGCACATGTTCTAATGAGTCAAATCTATGTTTCATCCAAGCTCTAGGTAAAAAAATTTGCAGAAAACCCAAAATACAAGGGCTAATTTCTCTAGAAAATCCAAAATAGGGCTTCAACACTCTGGCTATGACATGTTCGAGCATTGCAATGCTCTAAGAATCTTGCCTCGTAGCATAGGAAAGAGTTTCAACACTTTTTCAACACTCTAGAAGAGTGTTGAGACAAAATCTCAAGTTTTAAGAAAGAAAATAGATCTAACTCCTACAAAATCCCTAAACACAACCCAAAAATAGAATAAATAAAAAGTGACAACCAATTATGTGATCAAAATGTAAAAATAATATGATAGGTAACTAAATCTTAACAAATTCACTCTCCATTGGAGTTTCCATTTTTGTTTTCTTGGATTTTTCCTCTGTTGCTCGAGAGCCTATCTCAGACGCACACCCATTAGCCTATGATAGATATTGGTAGCTATAAACTTACTAACCACTATTGAGTCATGCACATGAACTTGAAAAATAAAGAAGGAAAATATCATAGATGATATTACTAATGATATTTTTATAAGGTATCAACAAAGAAGACATGAAAATACTCAATGAAGGAATTAGCCATATTCCAAATAGTTTGGACAAGAAGCTACAACAAAGTAATGACATCCACTAATCCAAGCAACCTTTTATTATCTTTGAGGGTTTTTAGATGAAGAAAAGAGATTTTAGATGAAAAAAAAAAAAAACAAAACAAAAAAATTACTCAACATTTTATCTACTCATCAAGCTAGATAGATTTTATTTAATTAAGTTTTTCTAAAACTACTTTGTTTGTGATATAGCCAATTTGGTGTTGGGTTGTATTATATTCTTTCCACAACTAGCCCACGTAGTTAACCGGGGGGTTAGAGGGGGGTGGAGCACCCCCTTCGTTGCACCGATTGCGTAGCAAGGGTGTCACAGGGGGTTTGAGGGGTGCAGGTAACCCGCCTCTATGGGGTCCGAGGCAGCGCCCTAGAAAATCTTGTTTTTTGGACCCTATATTAGGTTGTGTGGACCTACCTATGGTTTTGTGCATGTTTTTCACACATGTTTTTGGACATGATGGTTTTTTGTCCATGGTTTTGGAAGCGATGGTTTTCGGTCCATGGTATTGGATGCTTCGACATGTATAAATATGTATTGTAACATTGAAAGGAACATAATGAAAAATAAAGCTGGTAGTCTCGATTTTGGGATCCAGGGGAAAATCTCTGTGTATATGTGTTTTATGTGTTATGCTCTTGCATTGTTTATTTTCTGTGTTTAAGAATTCATATGCAGGTAATTTTTGTATGGGGTTAAAACCTACATTTGATATCAGAGTTGTTTTGGCTTCAAGGGGACGCCTTTATTGCTAAGGGGTTTTGCTCAGGCCTGTGGCAAACCTTGTTCAGTGGGAGATCTGAGAGATCGATTCTGGTGGTGAAAGAAGATGGTGAGAAATAGAAAGATAGAGATCGAGAAATTTAATGGTCAGAGTTTTGAGTTGTGGAAACTCAAGATGGAGCATCTGTTGGTGGATAAAGATAAGTGGATCGCAGTAGATCCAGGTACTAAACCAACAGGAGTGTCCAATGAAGAATGGAAGAAGTTGGATCGGAAGGCAAAGAGCACAATACGATTGTGTGTCTCAGATTTAGTATTGTTGAATGTATGAGGGGAATCTACGATAAAGGCTTTGTGGGACAAGTTAGGGAACTTGTACCAATCTAAGTCTCTAGTGAACTAACTGTTCCTACAAAAAAAATTGTATAGCCTGAGGATGAAAGATGGAGACTTGGTGACAGAGCATCTGAACGCATTTAATACTATGGTAAGTCAGTTATTATATGTTGATATTAAAACTTTAAAAGAAGATAAGTGCATCAGTTTGTTGTGTTCTCTACCAGATTCGTGGAATAGTCTGGTTATTGCAATAGGTAGCAATGCAACTGCCTTGCAGTTTGATGAAATAGTCTCATCCTTGCTGATGAAGGAGATGAGATAGAAAAATATGGAGAGCTAGAATGGTGTTGCCTTGTCTCTACGAGAACGGTCCTAGAATAGAAACAAAAATAAGTCATCGAGTGGGAGATCTAAATCTAGAGGGAGATCTAAATCTCTAAGAAAACCTATAAAGGTGGTTTGCTAGAAATGTGGAAAGGAAGGACACTACAAAAGGGACTGTAAATCTAAAGCTCTTGACAAAGGAAAGGGATCTGATGATGCTCCTCCTGCAGAGGCAAAAACCACCTCAAATGAAGGTGGGGATGTGTACTTGGCTTCTTCAAGTACACATGTAGATCATGAGGCATGGTTGATTGACTCAGGTGCATCCTTTCACTTCACTCCCCATAAAGAGTGGTTTTGTGAGTATGAGAAATATGATGGTGGTGATGTCTTCTTAGGGGATGATAGGAAGGCTAGAACCATTGGTCGTAGAAAAGTAAAGTTGAAGTTGCAAGTTGGAAGGGTTAGAACACTTCCAGGTGTTCTGCATATTCCTACATTGTCCAGAAATCTGATTTCCGTAAGCAAGATGGATGATGCAGGTGTAAAAACACTGTTCAAGAAGGATACCTGGAAGATGGTTCGGGAAGCACTGGTATTGATGCGGGGAGTTCAGATTGGAACTTTGTACAAGCTGCAAGGTAGCACTGTTGTTGATGGGTGCAACAGTTCTGTGGTTCCTAAAAGAGGAGCAAAAAATTTAGTGGTCTCTGGAGAGAAGACCATGTTGTGGCATCAAAGGCTTGGACATATTGGAGATAAGGGCCTTCGAATACTTCATGGTAAAGGTATGGTAGAAGGTATGAGTAATAGCTCTCTAGATTTTGATTTCTGAGAAAATTGTGTATATGGGAAGCAAAATCGGGTGAGTTTCCCCTCTGTTGGTAAGAGGGTGAAACAAATATTAGAGCTTGTGTACAGTGATGTGTTTGGACCTGTGAAGGTTCCATCACTGGGTAAGTCTATGTACTATGTATCATTTATAGATGACTTCCCAAGGCATACATGGATATATTTCCTTAAGAAGAAATTTGAAGTCTTTGATAGGTTTAAAGAATTTAAGGCTCTGGTGGAAAACGAGATAGAGAAGAAGATAAAGGTATTGAGGATAGATAATGGTGGAGATTTTTGTAGTAAGGAATTTGAAGAATTTTGTAAGAAGTGTGGTATAGCATGACAGAAGACTACTCCATACACAACTGAGCAAAATGGAGTTGAAGAAAGAATGAACAAGACATTGATGGAAAGGGAAAGAAGCATGCTCAGTGGTGTCGAGTTAGGACAGGAATTCTGGGCAGAGGAAGTGGATACATGTTACTTGGTCAATAGATCACCTTCATCAGTGTTGGAGGATAAGACTCCATCAGAGGCATGGATTGGTAAGAAACCCTGTCTTTCACATCTGAGGGTATTTGAATGTGATGCATATGTACATGTCCCAAATGAGAAAAGAACCAAGTTGGATAGTAAATCTGAAAAGTGAATATTTATTGGGTATAAGGATGGTTTAAAGGGTTATAAGCTTTGGAACCCAATAACAAGGAAGGTTATGTACAACCGAGATGTAGTGTTCAGAGAGGTGAAAGATGTTATTAAACATGAAGTCCAACCAAGATAACCTAAGAAGATATAGTTTGAGCTTAAGGAGGAAGAATCCGACTCTACAGTAGAGGAGGAATCAGAAGACGAAGAGCCACAAACTCCGGGTGTGATAAGATCAGTTCGAGAAAGAAGGTAGCCAGAAAGGTATAGTCCATCTTCTTTCTGTCAATTTTTTCTTTATCTGTTACTGATGATGATCCTAGAACTATGAAGGAAGCAGTAGATTCAGAGGATGGCAAACTCTGGAAAGAGGCCATGGTTGATGAAATGGTATCTTTGCACAAAAATGAGGCTTGGGATCTGGTGGAGTTGCCTGCTGGAAGGAAAACCATTGGTAGCAAATGGGTGTTCAAGAAGAAGACAAATGTAGAAGGAAAGGCGGAGAAATACAAAGCTCGGTTGGTAGAAAAATGTTATTCCCAAGTGCCAGGAATTGATTTTGGTGATATTTTTTCCCCTGTTTCCAAGGTAGCTTCTATTAGATTAATTTTATCTATTGCTACAACTTTTGATTTTGAGGTAGAACAGATGGATGTGAAGACAACATTTCTTCACATGGATTTGGAAGAGGAGATCTACATGAAGCAACCTGAAGGTTTTGCGGTGAAGGGTAAGAAATAAATGGTATGCAAGTTAAAAAATTCTCTGTATGGGTTAAAACAATCACCAAGGATGTGGTATCAGAAATTTGATACATTTATATGGGGACTTGGCTTCACCAGAAGAAAAGCAGATCACTGTGTGTATTTTAAATTAATTGGTGACTGTGTTATTTATCCGGTCTTGTATGTGGATTATATGTTGTTGGTTGGAAATGGCAAAGAAATTATCCAGTATTTGAAGACCCAATTGTCCTCCAAATTCGACATGAAAGATCTTGGTGCTGCAAACTATATTTTGGGCATGGAAATTAAAAGAGACCAGGAAAAGAGGAAGCTCTAGTTAAAATAGAGGAAGTATGTCGAGACAATACTACAGAGGTTTAATATGCAAGATAGTAAACTGGTGAAGGTTCCTATTCCTGTAGGTGTAAGGTTATCTGATCCAAAATGGATCCTAAACACCCTCTAAGTCTTCAAACATTCAAAACTATCACATAAGAAGAACCTTTAAAAATGGTGGATTACACTATTGGGAGGCAAAAACATGAAGAAAACAGTGAAATCAAGCCTATTGGAGGTCAAACCAACTTTGCACAAGAGTCGTCAGATCTGGTCTATCAACGGTTCAAATCCGATCAGCATATTGCAATCAGCAGTGACAGGCAGAGGCTATCGACAGTGACCACATGACAATTGCGATAACAATCAATGCAAGTCAACGAGGGTCATCGATCAACCGCGCAGATCGACGACCCAGATTGACTCGCAATATCGCATCGGTAGAATACAAAGGAGTGGGGCGATATACATACAACTGCGAAAGCTGGACCCGATAAAATTATAGATGATATTTTATATAATTTGAGATTCAGAAAATGACATTTTCCTTTGTATTTCGTATTTTCGTAAATAAATGAAAAACAAAGGAAATATGAATAAAGTGATGAATCCAGACCTGAAAGGGAAATACATACCGATATATATATTTTGAGTTCTGTAATGAGCGGATTTCGGGTGGGCCTTAGGAGGTAAGTAGTATTGGATGTGCTCCACTCGATCCCATCCACTGGCTGACACGTGGCATGAGAAAACTGCCTTTTCGGGCGGGTAATCTCCGTACGCCTTTTTCGCCTGAAATGAATCTCAGTTGTTGGATCAGGATCACGCAGATCAACAGTGGATATGCGATGGTGATATAAAACCGGACCCGATGGAACTTATAGATGCAAATGGATAAAATTTTAAGCCCGCCATAAAGCCATTTTGTGGGAATTTTAGTGTTTTAAGGTATTTTTACAAATACAAAGGAAACCTTGGCGTAGGGGCATTTGCAACATGTGATAGCGATTTAAAGGTGGACCCTATGGAATATAGGGTAGAATTCATAATATTTGAAGTCTGATGAATAGTGATTTGGTGAATTTTTCCCGTGTTTTACAGTGTTTCGCTGTGTAAACAAAAAACACTATTTTTGGGATTTCAAAGGCATTGATGGTCCATTCCGTTACAAAACAGGTGTCCACCATCCCTAAAGGCGTTTAGCAATGATTGCTAATGATTAGAGGGGGATTCGAGCGGATAGAGGCATGGAGCCAGAGAGCCCGAGAAGGGGAAATGAACAGATAGCGCTGATTGGCTTTAAAGCCACAAAAGACAAAAGACAGAGACAAGCAACATTGAGATAGAGAGCAAATAGAGACAGAGAGTCAGTGAGGAGAGTTTGTGTACTCAGAAAGACTTGGGGGATCCAAGTAAGGCCTTGTTGCTTTGTATTTGTTGTGTGAGACTCAAATTGACCTCACTTTTGTAAAAGCTTTGCCTCTGAAGACATAATAGAGAGGTTGCCACTAAAGGCTGGACAAGGAGACGTAGCCCAAGAGTGTTGGTTGAACTCCTTATTAAACTTGTTGTGTTTATGTGTGTTTGTCTGTTATGTTCTTTAACTGCTTCATTGTCTATGTATTTTGCAATCTTAAGAATCCATTGCACAATGTAACATAGGCAAATCCATCCACACAAGTCTATAATACCTTAATAATTGTCTAAGATCTCATTATCAGATCAAGTGGTATTAGAGCTTTAGGTTTGCTAAGGTTAGACAAGATTGTGCTAGATTGTTGAATGCTAACTAGGTCAAAGCTCAAATTATGAGAAGGAGAACTGGTTGAGGCTAACCCAGAAATTGGAAGAGTCTATCCTAGGAGGAGAATGGCAGAAGAAATTCCCTTGGAATCAGACTCTCAGTTCATGGACAGTTTCATGACCATGAGAGCCATAGTAGAAGAGATGTATCAAGAATTTAAGAAGGATTGAGGTGCAAGCACCTCAACACCTGAACGAAGCAAAGGAGTAGAGGAACCTCTTCTATTTGCCCATTTGGTGAGCTCTAGTATTGTAGCAATAATGCTACAACTCCTGGGGCTTCCTGTCTCTTAATTTTATCAACCCGGTAGTTCGTACAAACTTGGAAGCGGCGGTGCTATATGCACAAGTACTAGCTCTTGTCGCAGCTGTCACTTGGTCAGCTGGAACAAGTCCGCTAGGGCTCAAGCCAACTTCTATAGGCTCTCAGAAGAAGCTTGCTAATTGATGGACGAAAGCTATTCTCAAAGGAAAGCTACTTTACTTGACAAAAATGAACTGAAAGCAAATCAAAGCATGTAAACCTAGGAAACCCTAATTTGACTAGTCTAACCTCTACAATGCAAAGAATGTGAATAAAACTTCTACCAATGCTGTCATTACCTCTAATAAGTGAAAATGCATGGATCTAAGCTACTTGCATCATAAAAGACATGCTTTTGTATTTTTCCTTTAAGTGTATGGAATGATTGTGATTTTGTGCTAACTAGGGTTTGGTTGTGCAGATGGGATGGAGAAGGAAGGAAAGCATGGGAAAGGTTGGGGAGGTTAGGAGAGGTCCCTAGGGATCCTTAGCATCCATCCACAGAGGTTCCTCACGTTCAGAAGCTCAGCAACCGAGTGAGTGGCCTCCTACAGGATGTCTGCAGGGGATCCTACAGGATACTCAGAGGTTTCTACAGGAAGGCTGTGCAATTCTACAGGATGATTGGCCGTGGAGGTTTTGGGAGATGATGGAATGTTGGAGTGGTGTGGGAGGCTAAGTGAGATGGAGATGGACCTGATGATGGCTCAGGAGCTGGAAAATCAGATGAAGGAAGAGTGTATGCAATGGTTTGATGATTGGAAGGATGGAACCAACGAAAGTTGAAGGAGATGGAGCTATGTGGGAAATGAGAGAGTTGGAGGGTAAATGAGTGAGATAGAGGTTAAATAGAACTTGAGGAGATGATGAAGGTGCCCTGCATATTGTTTACAACTGAACCAACAAGGACATGCAAGAAAACAAAGATCTAGTTATGAAACCTATGACCTAGTTACTTTACTCTAATCTGCCCTAACAGCAAAGGAAATGAACAGAAGTTTATTCGGAATGAAATACGTGAAATGACTCTACAACTAAGCAATCATAAACTGAAGCATGAAATCAAAACTGATATCAAGTTCGACCACTAAAAATCCAACACTATTAATTGCATGGTGAAGCAAAGAATGTGTTTTTGTGGGCAGCAAGGTTACATTGGTCCCAGCTCATGATTCCACTGAAGGGGAGGTGAGATCCAAAGTACTTGGTAGCCTTTTTCTGAATATATTCCCTGTGATTAACATATCAAGTAAATCTGAACATGAAAAGCTATTTTACTCATCAAAAAGACAAACTAAATAACAAAACAAAATAGCAGATTTTATTCTCAGAATGCAGCAAAACACATAAAGATAAACAAGGGAGGTATTGGGCGCTTGAGATGGGCCCAACCCCAAGAGCTACAGCCTCCCAAGAGAGATTTAGAGCTGGTGCAAAGCTGGATTCATCTTTATTAAACAAGAATGAAAAGTACATCAAAACTGTCCATAAGGAGAGCTTGAGAATGAGCTGAAAGCAAAGCTAATCCATGGCCTAAAAATCGAACTACAAGCTAGCTAACTAATGGCTAAAACAAAATGACTAACTAGCTACAAAAATGACTACCAACTAGCTAACCAAAATGAGGCCCCAAGCCTTCTTATTTATACAATTTGAGGACCCAATAGTCCTCCTAAAAGTTAGGGACTTGGCTGCCCAAGACTTGGAGTTAACAGCAGTCCAACTTGACTTGCTTGGCTGCCCTTGAGCTGATTGATTCGGTGGCCCTTGAACTCCGAGCTAATGGTGGAGAATTCGAGGTAAGGGCCCATAAATGAGGGGGACACCTTCCTACAAATCCTCTAGCTTGTTCTCCCACGAATTTGGCTGCCAAGTGCTCATTAAGACCTTCAAATTTGTCTCCAAGTTGACCAACAAGGCTACACAAAGCACCCATTAGACTTGTTGGCATAATGACTAACCAAATTCACTCTATTAACATAAAAATAATCAAAAACATGCAATAAAAAAATGAGAATGGTGGATTAAGTCAAATTAGGAAGTTGAATGAGCCCAAATAATTGTACATTGTTGGGGCTCATCACCATTCAAAAGGAAAAAGGAAAGGTGAAGAGCCTCCTCCATCAACTCCTCCTTCTAGCCCTGAAAAGAAAAAGAAGAAAACATCTTTGATTAAATTAGATGTAAAATTTGATTTTCCAGTCTATGATGGAGAATTAAATGCAGGAAAGCTAGATAACTAGATTAGACATATTGATGTGTATTGTAGGGTGTAGAACATTGATTCAAAAAGGAGTAAAATTCAGCTGGCTAGCCTTCGCCTTGGAGGAACTGCCCTGGTGTGGTGGGAAGGCAGTACCCAAGCTGATTTGAAGAAGCATGGTAAAATTCTTTCTACCTGGAGTGATTTGTTTATGCCCTTAAAAAACAATTCTATCCATTATCTTATATGTAGCAAGCGATGATGAGTTGGCAAAATCTTCACCAATTAAAGGGCCAAAGTGTACAAAGCTATACCCAGGAATTTAGAAAAAGAGCTTTAATTCTAGGCATTTCTCTAGACTCACCTGAAACTTTGTTGAAGTATATAGGTGGTCTGCATAGCTATTTGAGGCACACCATTCTCATGTTTAACCCCACTAGCATAGATGAGGTAACTGTTCAGGCTGCACATCTAGAGGCTAGAGGCAAGAATGTGAACCCAGAGATTGGGGGATCATCAAAACCCACTTTAAGCAAGAACAAGGAAAAGAAGAAGCTGAGATGGAAAGAGAGGAAGGAAAACACTGTACAAAAAGACAAACCTTCATGCACTCACTGCAAGAAGGATGGAAATGATGATGAACACTGTTGATCTTTGCATCTAGAGCTGAAGCCCAAAAAGTTCGATGGCAAGAAAAAGAAGACTGTTGCTGCTATTCAGAAATATTTGGGGTCAAACTCAGGTGATGAAACAACAGTCACAACTACAGGTATAAAAGGTAAAAATTTTGAAGCATCTACTAGTAATTCTACACAATCTATTGATAATGAAGAAAATGAGAGGAAAAGACATGAGCTTTTTCATATTAGAGTTATTTCCATGCACCAAAAGATTGATACTTTATTTGATAGTGGTTCACAAGTAAACTTGATTTCTGAAGCAATTGTAAAGAAGTTTGGATTACTAACAACACCTCACAAGAAGCCATATCCATTAGGTTGGGGTTTTTGGTTACTATTTATTTAATTATTCATTTCCTTTCTAACCAGTCTCCCTAACTCATTGCTTGGATTTTCCTTTGCGTAACTTGTGAGTGGGACATTTCCAAAATTGTTTAGACTCGACACTTTCACTTCCATATTTCTTTGTCTCTCCATGCTAACCAGGTTCCATTTAAATTTTTGGACATATTTCCACTTTTTAAACACCTATACATATGAAAACATCTCCAGTTATGAATATTTATTAAGGCATGTTTACACGCTTCTAGTTAGCAAACCTGAAGATCATTCTACTTTAGGCCACTAGCTCCTACATTATCATGGCTATGTTATAAATTTTCTTTTCTATTGTTATCTTTATTCACTGGTAATCCTTGTGAATCTCTCTCTACTCACATCATTCAGCCCCTTCTCTCAACTGAATCTCCTTTTTACAATCGCACTTACATTTTAGTTTTGACTAGCAACTAAATAATGTAAAAGCAACAGGAGTTATAGCTTGAATACTTAAACATATACATTATACTCAACTTGCTATTGATATCTATTCATATGTCATACATTCAATTAAATATTAACTTCCTCTCACTTATCTGTATGTCATTCTTTTAATTAGTAATACACTACAAGTACTTTGATTCAACAACTATTCAGCTCACATTATCATAATTTATTCAAACATCTAATTTTAGTCTATGAATTAAATGCATATACATAATTTAGTCCAATTAAATTGTAACCTTCCTATTTAGTAGAGAATCATACGAACATAAAAACATTTTACAGTATCAAAAGAAAATAACATGAAATAACATTTTCTGCCTCCCAACCTTGAACCTTCTCTCCTGGTTCTCCCCCATGCTGAGATCTCTCTTTTCTTTTCCCCCAAAATCAACAACCTTTGTTACTCAGGTGAAAAAATTCTTATGCCTCACTTTCCTTAGCAGAATTTCTATAAAAATGTCTCATTTTTTTGGGTTTTGCCAATCCCCACAACCTAGGCTTTTCCTATTTTTCTCTTCTTAAAAAGTATTATTTTTCATCCTTTAAAGCCCGTATTTTTCCACTATGGTGCTCTTCCACTATTTTGATTTTGTTTCCCCCGCACTGAGTGATTTTCCTAGTTTTTTCTCTACTTATATAGTAAATCACATGATTTCACTTTGTTATGCCCCTATACCGATAGGTGTCATATATCATGATTGACTTGGTCTAGTTCTGAAATATGTTCATACCTTTACTTGTTGAAAAGTTTTTCCATATTTGTGAAAAATCAAAAAATTAAAAAATGTAAAGAGAGTATACCCTAGAAAAAGAATCAATGGGTAAAAATAATAAAGAAAAGGTCAAAATATGAAAGAAAATGAACCCCAACAAAAAGAAAAGACCATGAAAGTGTGCAATTCTAAATGTTGCTACTATTTAATTTATGCATAATAAAGATTGTGTGCAACTTGTTACCTATGCCACAATCCATGGTCACAAAATATCTTAATCTTGGTTATTCCATGTTTTAGATATAGAGAATAAAGATCTGACCAAACAGTTTAATCTTGGCAGATAAGCAGATAGGTAGAGTGAATAAGAGGAGCTCAATAGTTTAATTCGAGCCCTTGGATGTAATAAGTGTAGATTTAGATAGATATCACTATGTAAAAAAAAAGAAAGTTTGATAAGGGTTTTCCAGTCTAAGTGCACCCTAATAAAGAAGTGAAAATGCTAGGATAAAGTAGGTAGGGTAAGTAAATGATGGTTGTAGAATAAATGTGTGGTAAATGGTTAAGTTTAATGCTTAAATATTTTACTTTCATCACTTGGACAAAGCAAAACTCACATTGGAGACAGCACGTCAAGGAAGCAAAGTCAAATTAATTAACTTCCTTACTCCATTTTTCCCTAAAAATTCACTAATTTTCCCTAAGTGCTAAAGGTACCTATAAACAAGTTAGAGGGGCTCAGAGCATTTCTCTGACTTTTGGAGGGACCGGACCCTCGGCCCAATCATTTGAAATACCTAAAGTACTCAAATCCCCTTCATCAACATTTACCCCTCCATAAGATCATTCATTCCCTTGATAAAGCTTTTCCTAAGTAAAATCCTATTTTACTTAGGGAAATTAAAAACATTTCCATATCTCAAAACCCTCATAGGGAAATTAAAAACATTTCCATATCTCAAAACCCTCATATTCGTTTAGCCTAAGTTATAAATGTTATATGATGAAATACACTTTCGGAAACATTTTATCTTAGTGCATGTTAAATTTCCACAAAGTCATATTAACTTTTAACTTGTATTATTATTTAACTTCTGAAAACAAAACACCCACGCCCGTATTATTATAAAAATCCCAAATATTTACATATCCCGTCCCGCGGTTAAATATAACCTTAACAAAGTCAATAAACGGAATTAATTAACCAATTTGTGGTTAATTAAGAACCTGAACCCTGCCATACTAAATGAGGATTAATTAGTCACTAGGATTAATTAATAACTCAGTGACCTATCAAATCGCCCCTGATATGATTAACTCATTTAATTAATATCAGGCTCACCCTCTGTTATCCATCAGTCACATCATTACCCCGACCATCGTCTGATTGGATCCCTTAGATCCGATGGCTATTGCCCATATCGCACGGGTCTTTTAGTCAACCTTTAGCATGCGATGTGAGCGGTTTCCAAAATAGTGCCGATGCTACGTGTCGAAAGATGTGAGGAATTACGCGGTCCTCCCTAAAAACCATTTCACTCCCATAAGAAGTGTGATGAAACCTACTTACTTCTTTCCCATAAATGACAACAAACATCAAATCATCCCCACTAACACAACATGTCCGTGTCACAAACCCGCCAAAGGATTGACTTTGCATAAAAAACAAAGTATAATCCTTTTTCGTCCCTTATTCTGAAAAACTCATGCATGCAACCAGTATGTAGAAAATCAACCTACTCGTACCCAAACCATCAACCACCCTGAAAGTTGCTGCCTGACGTCGCTCCAGTCCACGGTGTGCTTCCAGTCAACCAGTACACCATTACGAATCGCTCCATAATAGGTATTTACCAGTTTTTTCCAGAAAACCTGTTAAATACTAAAATTCCATTACAATTATGTTGAAACCTAAAATTCCAATGTAAGTTAGTTGCTAGACTTAAAAATTAAGAATTCCCAGGACCCCTATTTCACCTATCTCACTTAAAAAAGCCCCATTTTCATTTTTGAATCCACAAGAACCAGAAATGGAAACCCCTGTGGCCCTCAATGTAGCTCCAGTCTCCACTCCTCACAGGGACTTGGACAACCTTCCCTTAGCTAATAGAGACTTCCAAATCAAGGACCTCACATTTGATGACTCCCCCCCTGAGACTACACTGCAAATATCGAGACCTTTACCTCAATAATGTTGACAATATTGATCTGTGGGAATAAAATCTCCCAAAGTACCAATTTCCTCCTGTACACATCTTCCTAGACATTGTCCATCAGTGCCATGCCAATTACAACCCTAAACTCAAAGTTGTAATGTCCCCTGACCAACAAATCCTTTTTACCATTACAGCAGACTCCATTAATGAAATATTACAGTTGCCACCTAGTCAGAACCTTCCCCTCTCTCTATTGCTGATTTACTTGACAAATCTTCCAAGCTATCCAGCTCAGAGATTGCCATAGTTTGCCAAACTTTCATGTTTAAAGAATACATCTCAAATAACCCTCCACCTTACATGACAGGTGCATTTACAAGCCTAGGGAAGGATATTATTACCATGATTGCCTGTATTCTTGGTTTCACAACCAGTGAATATGTAGATGAAATGACCTTTTCTTATATGACTATCTTCACCCCTGGCCAGCCTCCTGCTACCAAGTATGATTATGTTGCATTCATAGCTGACAAAATCCATGATCAGTTTATGAGATTGGAAAATGAGAGAATGTTCAAGTATTCCACAGTCTTGTATCACCTCTTCCTGTATTACCAAAATGAAAAATTCCCATTCTCTGTGAATAAGCTTGATACCAGAGGTAATCCTAGATCAGTCATTTTCTGGACTTCCATCTTCCACTACTCATACACTTCTCCCTATTCATACAATGAATTCATAGATCAATTTGTTTATCCTATAACCACCATGCTGACAGGACATTCTCTCCCCAGAATCAATGATGATATCAAGAGAATTCTTCAACTGTCAAATCAGTACAAGATAGTTGACTGGTACTTATACCAGAATCACACTGAGATCAGGATCTATGGGTGTGAATTACCTCCATTCAAATTGCCTAAGTATGTCCCTATGAGATTATTTGCCCTGGAGTACTACAGGAAAATAATCAGCTCTGACTTAATCCATTTCATGAAAGCCAAGAAGAAGGTCCAATTGAGGATCAAAGACCACTCAGGCCCATTTGTATGCAACAACAGAAACGCAGGGAAAGAAATAGAAGAAATGATAGAAACAACAATGAAACTAAAGAAAATCTTTTCTTGGGCTTATGACCCTCATGGTTTCATCAGTGATAGGAGGATAGAACATAAGTTGTCACCCTACATCCATCACAGAATCCCTAAGATAGAACAATATGCCAATTTAAATGAATGGAGGCAAGGGACATTGGTAGAACAAGATAGTGAAAAAGTGGAAGTTGAGAATGTGATGAAAGATTTGGAGAAGAGCCTTGACCTGGACTCCTTTGTACAGGTGCATGAAGAGTCTTCCCAAAGGCCAGCCCAGGAATCTAGTACTCCCACAGCAGAGCCTTCACAGAGGCAAACTTAGGAACCAAGTCCATCTACATCAAAACAGCCAGGAAAATTAGAGCAATAGCCTAAAATATTTATAGAGTTAGATCCACCACAACCACATCCAACTCAAACTAATATGGGAAATCCTCCAGTGCTACAGACTCCTCTAAATGAGGAAAGGAACCTAAAAAGAGATAGGGAAGTAGCTACCCCTCCAATCATACCAACAGATCAACCCTTTGCTAAGAGGCAGAGGATGAATCCATATTGAGAGGAGGAATTCATTGGAGAAACTACAAAGAGCTTGAGAAAGGAAGGAACAGATAGTTTACAGACATTCCCAACAGGTGGGACACCCTCAACTTCATAGAGGCAAGAGCTAGAAATACAATAGATCATAGAAGTTTCATCTCTCAAGTCTTCTTTTGAGATGGTTATAGATATAAATGGGAAGTTTAAAGAGATCAAGGAAAATAATGAGCAACTGAAGGCCCAAGCCTATGCTCAGTACTTAAAGATGGCCCCTACAAACCAAACTAGATTGATGTCAGCCTCTGACATCAAAGAGGGCAAAATGCAAATGAGTTTCCTGAAGCCCACAATGTTGTAGCCAAAATCCTTGGCAGTTTATCTCAAAACTAACTTTGAAGTCATGGGTAAAGACATCCACCCTATAAACCAGATTGAACTACACAAGCAAATGGGTTAGATGGTATATTCAACACTCACGAGCAAAGCAATGATGGCTCATAGACTGCAAAATTCATTGAGCAACACTACAACCCAATTGCAGCTGGAGAAAGCCTCCTCACAAGCAAAAGATAACATAATAAAATCACTGGAAGATTTAGTAATTGAGTTGGGTCATGACCCAAAAGATGTTAAGGCAGCAGAAAGCTTAATTAAGAAAAAGAATGAAGACATAGCTGCACTTAGAAAAATATTGAAGTTGCCACCACTCATTCACCCTCAAGCTGTTGAGGTTATAGAGAAGAAAAATAAAGAAGAACTTATGGACATGTTCCTTAAGTTAAATGAGAAATTAAAGGAAACAGAGCAGGAATTGGAGAAAGCAGTGCAGCCAAGGTAGAGTGAGTCGACCACACAGCCTCAAACTGTAGTGCCTATAGTTTCAACAACGGTCCCTTCCATAATGGTAACTGTTTTAGCATCAAACATTCCTTTGGCAACAACTGCAACCATAGAAGCAACAAGTACATCATAGACAGGTACACCAACACAAAGCATAGAGGACTTGATTAAGTCAATGGAAGAAAAGAAACTCCAAGTAACAGAGCTGCAAAAAGTAAAAGCGAAATTCACTACTTTGGAGCAGAAATATGATATATCAAAGATCAATTATGCAGAAGAGATAAGGAAAAACAAAGGCATGGCCCAACAAATCAAAGCCTTAGAGAAGGACCTGACATCTGACAAGCCTTTAACAGAGATCAGGAGGATATTGTGGACCAATATCATTGATTCCATCAATGATATTTGGTAATCAATTCAAATTATTTTTGAACAAATTGATTTAGTAAAGCTTTCACTTGAAGAAATTGAGAAGACCAAAGAAGAGATGGGTAGGAAACCTGAGGAAGTTATCAGATTAATCAATTTTCTGAACAGCAAAAACAGGCAACAGTTAGAACAATTAGACATTGAGGATAGGACTGCTACTATCCTCGAAATAAAGAAATTGTTTACCAAAAGGAATCTGATGCAAGGCCTTGAACAAAGATGTTAAAGTATGCAGGAAGACATAGATGAGTTCATGAGGAAGTTTGACATCTTAAAAAGTAAAGGACTCCCAAGTCCTTTAGTCATCAACGATAAGCTAATGGTTCAGATTGATTACATTAATAAATTACATCAGTATGCTGACAGTCAGGTTAGTTCATCTTCAGCCAAGGCATTACCAACAGGAAAAGTGCTTTACGATGGTTTAGATAACCTCTTTTTCATTGAACATGAAATAAATCACTTATTCCCAGTACAACCCGATTTGTAAAATATACAGAAGCAGATGAAATTTACAGGAAGCTGAAGAAAACAAGAATACCAAAATATGATTGGTGGACCAACATGACTAACATCCTATAAATTACAATGGTAAACAATGAAGTAAATAGAAATATTTACCACAGTAAATTTTTGGTAAAAAGGATGAAGGCTGGTGAACAGGTAAAGAGTATCAATTACAGGTGAAAGAGTATCAGTTAAAAAGATCAAATCAGATGTCCAGCACAGAGTTACTAGGGCAATAGCAAGACGCAAAATCATATAGCATGCCTCCAGCTCCTTCAAAGAAAACATGGACAGCAAAAATCAGTTCATTATTTGTCACTACAGTCGAGACCATCTGTCTCTATATTTGTGTAAAGAGATATTTTATATTCCTAGAATAAATCTCATTTAGTTATGAGATATTTTGATGTAAATTTTTGTATAAATACGTCTTTATTTGAAGTATTAGGGGTGGATTCTACAACATCTCTATATACATTTTATTTTAGAACTGAAGTGCTATTGTACCAACATCTGTATGGCTTGCTAGATCAAGGAATAAAGCTAAGGCAATTTACAGGATACTTGTGTCAAACAAAAATCAAATAAGTATTCTATATCTCTTGTGTTTTACTATTTTCCCTTCTGTTGATTAATGATCATATGTGTTTTCATGAAATCTGAATGATAAACGAAACAATGATATTTCAGAAGTTGCTTTGCTGCAATCTATTTTAAAAGGTTTATCTTTCTTAATGTTTTCTTCTAGACTATCATGGTTAGGGAATTCTTAAATGCTCCCTTACTTTCATAGTTTATCACAGTGACCCATTTAACAAAGAATACTTAATTTCTCCTTGTTAATGAGTACCCTCTATTCTGCATATTAAACCTGGTTAAAGGATTCTTCATTTCCCTTTCTCCCTGTTTATTACCATTTCATCCATCCATCTGAACTTGGAATTTTCCTTTTGTTTACTACCTTTCCCTGTGAGTTTTCCCTTTAGTAATTTGATCTGATCTAGTTGAGCCATCACTCAATTTGACTGCATAGCCCAATGGCTTGAAGGCCTTGTTCTATCAATCTATTACCAGAATTTCACCACCCAACCAAAATCCCCTACAAGCTTTCATAACTGGCCTAATATCCCATAAAACAAAGCTAAATCATAAAGGGAGAACCCTCTCTGAGTACAGATTGCCTAGATTATGTACTTAAAAAATTGGTTTGTGGTTACCTCGGACCCCTTTCTTTCTTCCCATAACTTCTAAGGAAAATCTGAGTGATAACACACTCCAAGGTTTTTTTTGTAGTGATTTGGGAAAGTATGATATTATTATTATTATATATATTTTTTCCTTTATCCAATCTATCCTTCCTAGATTATGGATTAGGATAATGATATCTTTCATTCCTTTGTTGTTTTGAGATAATTTATTCCACTACCAAATTTAATTACTTCAAATTCAAATAATTACATTATCATAGTATTCCCCCACAACGCAAACCCTGGCCATCATGCCATTATTATCAGTATTTCAATTACTAAATAACAATGTCTTAAATATTATAGTTTCTAAAATAGAGGAGCATTACAATGATTGGGAATGGTATGAGGGATACGTTGGGGTATTATCCTTTGTTGAAAATAATACTGAGAGGGGGGGTGAATCAGTATTATCAAGTTCTTTTAACAAATCTTTCTTATTTATACTTTGAATTATTTTTGCATATCAGTACCATAAAATAATGAGCATGAACAAGAAAAACAGATAGTCACACCAAAGAACACCAGATGTAAGGTGGAAACCCAATGTGGGTGAAAACCACCTGCTGCAATATGTCTCTATCTTCTTTCAAATTAGAAACTCCTTTTACAATGATTTTGTACTGGTGCAGTCATTTACCAGTACACAGGCTGCAACCTACAGAGGGCTAAAACTCTCTCTCGTTTTCCAGTCTTTCCTAGAAGGGAGCTACAACCCCCTACTTCTTTTCTTACAAGGACCACTTTTCATAAATTTTCAAATTGGATCCATAAGCATCAAATGATCATCAAGTACATGTAAATTACACAGTCAACTGCAGTAACCAGATCAACAGTAACAGAACTAACCCAGAACACCTTATCAATAGAAAAATTCAGTAAACAGAAGATCTTAAGACAAATACGCAGTTTTTCTTTCTCTGGCATGCGTCGCTACGCACTCCACCTTCTGCTTCCCTGCATATACCCGCAGAGAGCCTTCTGCTGCACCGCGTACCCACGCACTGATTCTTCAATCGCTCTACGTACTGTTATTGTAGGTACGCACCCAGAACTCTATCGCGCCGCGTACTGTTACTATAGGTACGCACCCAGAGACACTATCGCGCCGCGTACTGTTACTGAAGCCACGCACTCAAAGATACAATCGCGCCGTGTGCTTTTGCTGTGCGTACGCACCTGAACCTTTGTCGCACTGCATACCCACACAGTTCCCCTTCTTCTGCTCTGCATATCCATGCAGTACCCCTTCTTCCGCTCTGCGTACCCATGCAACTTTCCTGTTTCTGCTCTACGTACCCACGCACCTGTACCGTTAATCACCTGCGTACTTCTGATTAGGGCCAAATTCGCAGTTCACCAGTGTGGCACAGTTAGTCAGATGCCCAGATCTGATCGTGCGCTCGAGAGATTACCTTTCACAGATTCGCTTTTAACTTCACTTACATATAGATCAAGCTTTTAAGACCATAACCCAATATTTCAGATCTTGAGATATTCAATTGCAAAAGATGCTTAGCCAAGTGATCTCCTTTGCTTTATATAGGCAAGCTCCTCCTAAAATCATGGATCAATACCATAGATAACCAATACAAGGGGCCCAAAAACATGGGGCTCAATAATAATAACAATACCACGGGCCAAAACCATAGAATCAAGAGCGGCGGGCTAAATACCACGGGCCAAACATAGGAAACCCCACGTGAATGCGCTTCTCTGCCTTAAAGTAAGTGAAACTGGGGTTACACACCCTCTAAATGGGTTACCTGCGTGTCTGGGCGCGGTCCCTTCACGGTGTACCTGCGGGTACGCATCTTCTGAACTGTTCTCCTGCGTACTTCTTAATTTTCAACATTTTGAGAGCCTGATCAGAGCATTGCCACTTGAGGGTGTTCCCATCAAGTTCAACATCTGTAACATAGAGCCATATCAGAATCATAATGCCAACAATCTCCCCCTTTGGACTTGATGGCAACCTCAAAATCTTCAGCTTCATTCTCCCCCTTTGACATCAAGGGCAAAGGGTTATGCTTCCCCTAAGAACATGCTCCCCCTAAAGATGAACCAGATCTGCAAAGAAGAACCATAATCCACCAGACACCATAAATGACCATGAAAGAGATAGAGACATATTGCAGCTATATTCAGACCAGCTTCCATGATCTCCTTCTGTACATCCTCCATAATGCCAACAATGCATTATATGCTCCCCCTGAACCTGTGCCGCAACCCAGCACATGTACGCATATACCCCAGATGAACCATGCGTACAACCATCAATCAGAAGAGTTTCAACAATAAGATGATGCATCAACAACCCCCAGCTTTTGCCTGAGGTATTCAAAAGTCTCCCTGGGCAATGGTTTGGTGAGAATATCAGCAACTTGTTCCTTAGAAGGAACATACTCCAACTTGACCTTCTATTCAAGCACTTGTTCCCGGAGAAAATGATACTTGATTGGTATGTGCTTGGTTTTTGAATGCATGACAGGATTCTTTGAGATGCT
Organism: Pinus tabuliformis; assembly: GCA_031772625.1. NCBI lineage: Eukaryota > Viridiplantae > Streptophyta > Pinopsida > Pinales > Pinaceae > Pinus > Pinus tabuliformis. The sequence continues at coordinate 727,622,249 of CM062819.1, forward strand.
GATTGCACTTGTGTTATCACATAAGATGGGGATAGGTGGTGTACAAGTGATTTGAAAGTCCTACAAAGTCTGCATCATCCAAAGGAGTTGAGTGCAGCAAGATGCAGCAACAACATATTCCGCTTCGGCTGTAGACAAGGCAATCGAACTCTATTTCTTACTGAACCAGGATACTAGTCTGGGACCCATAAAGAACGCACCACCACTTGTGCTTTTCCTGTCATCCACGCTTCCGGCCCAATCTGCATCTGTATAAGCATGAAGTGTGAGATCTGTATCTCTAGGATACCATAAGCCATAATTTTGAGTCCCTTGAAGATATTTGAAAATTCTCTTCACTGCCTGAAGATGAGTCTCCTTCGGATTTTCCTGAAATCTTCCAACTATTCCAACTGCATGCATGATGTCCGGTCGGGTACCTGTCAGATAAAGTAAACTTCCAATCATAGATCTGTAGGTTGGTTGATGCACTGCTGCAGATTCATCATTTGCACTGAGGCTACATCCTGTGACCATGGGTGTACATACTGGTTTTGCATCTTCCATGCCATATTTCTTCAAAATCTATTTGAGATACTTGGTTTGAGACAAAAAGATCCCTCCTTCTTTTTGTTGGATTTGCAAACCAAGAAAATATGTCAGTTCTTCGAGCAAGGACATTTCAAATTCTTTCTGCATCACCAAGGCAAAGCTTTGACTCATAGCTTCTTCATTGCTGCCAAAGATAATGTCATCTACATACACAACAAGTATTAGCAATTTGTCATTTTCAACTTTTATATAAAGATTGCTATCTGTTGATCCTTTTGAAAAACCTTGTTGATGAAGATATTTGTCCAAACGATAGTACAAAGCCCTTGGAGCTTGTTTGAGACCATAGAGAGCCTTTTTCAATCTGCATACAAGATTTGGATCATTTCCAAGAATGAACCCATCTGGCTGCTCAATGTATACTTCTTCTTCCAAGTCTCCATTTAGAAAGGCTGATTTCACGTCCATTTGAAATACTTTGAAGTTTTGAAAGCTTGAGAGAGCAAGGAACATTCGGATGGCCTCAAGTCTTACAACAGGAGCAAAGGTTTCTTCAAAGTCTATTCCTTCTTGCTGTGCATACCCTTTACAAACCAGTATGGCCTTGTTTCTAATTACTTCTCCATTTTCATTCAATTTATTTTTGAAGACCCATTTTGTTTCGATAATATTCTTATCCTTTGGTCTAGGGACCAGCTCCCAAGTGTTGTTCTTTTCGATCTGCTCAAGTTCTTCATCCATTGCTTTCACCCAACATTCATCTTTGCATGCCTCTTTCACATTTTGTTGTTCAGTAGAGGAGATTAATGCCAAATAGCTTGAAGCTTCTACAACTGTTCTTCTTGTTTGTACACCTGCTTCTTTCTGCCCCATAATCTGAGATTCTGGATGATTCTTCTGAACATATCTGGATGGAGTCTTTTCTTCTATTCTTGTCTGCTCCTCTGGTTCTTCTTGAGGTTCTTCTTCTTCATCATTCTGTCTTTGAGGGTAGCCTTCATCTTCGATGTCTTCATGATGTACTTGCCTAGGAATGTATCCCTTCTCATCAACCACTACATCAATGCTGTCAACAATTCTGCCAAGTCTTTTATTGTAGCATTTGTATGCTTTTCTATGTGGAGAATAACCAAGAAGAATGCCTTCATCTGCTCTAGGTTCAAGTTTGCCAAGTTGCTCATCAGTATTCTTAATATAACATTTGCTCCCAAAGATTTTGAAGTGCTTTACCGAAGGAGTCTCACCACACCAGAGCTCATGAGGGGTTTGAGTGCTGTTCACCCGGACATTTGTTTTTTTGAGAATAACAACCGCAGCATGTGCAGCTTCACCCCAGAAAGTTGTGGGAGTTCCCGATTCATCAAGCATAGCACGTGCCATTTGTTGGACTGTTCTGTTCATTCTTTCCACAACTCCATTTTGCTGAGGAGTTCTAGTTGTAGAGAATTCTCTTCTTATCCCATGTTCTTCACAGAAATCGAAAAATTCATTTGAGGTAAACTCCCCACCTCTGTCGGATCTGAGGCACTTAATTTTGTGTCCTAATTCATTTTCAACCAAGGCTTTGAAGGATTTGAATTTTTCGAATGCTTCATCTTTGTGCTTCATAAGTCCTAACCAAACAAACCTGGAGAAGTCGTTAATGAATAATATCAAGTATTCTTCTCCTCGAGGTGTCCTTTTCCTGAATGGACCACATGTATCTGTATGAACTAGCTCAAGAGGCATGCTAGTTGATCCTTCCTTCTCTGGAAAGTTAGTTCTGGTTTGCTTTCCGAACTGACATGATTTTCATATGGTGTTGTCTGGAATTTTGATGTCTGGAAGATCGCGAACTCCCTGATATCTGCATGCTTTCCTTATTTGTGAAAAGCTTAGATGCCCCAACCTCCGATGCCATAACCAGTGTTCATCATCCTTGCTCAGATAGCATTGTTGTTGTCCTTCTTCAAATATGTATAGATTATTTGGATTTCTTTTACCTTTGATAACTGTTTTACCTGTATCAATATCACGAACAAGACATCCATTTGATCTGAATATCACCTCGGTTCTTTGATCACACATCTGGCTGACACTTAGAAGATTATGTTTCAATCCATCAACATACAAAACATTTCCAGCTTTGACCTTTTCTTTTAACTGAGCAGTGCCTTTTCCTTTTATAGTTGCAGGAGTATCATTTCCAAAAGAAACTTTCTTTCCTTTTTCTAGAGCAAAATATGATTCAAGTTTTTCTTTATCACCTGCCATATGCTTCGAACATCCACTGTCAATGTACCATAGATTTTCCTGTCCCTCTGCATAAAATGCTATCCCACATCTTTCTGGTTGTGGTTCCTTTATTCTCCATGTTTTGGTGCTTGAGGCTTGTTCCTTTGTCTGCTGAAACCTGCTCCTGCATTCAGAATCTTCATGACCAAAGTTATTGTAAATAGAACATTCAACTTCATTTTCAAGAACCAAAAAGTTGTTATAGGTCCTTTTTGTAATACCGGTCATACTTCTTTGTTTTTGAACTTCTCTAGTTATGATCGTTTTATATGCAACACATTGAGCTGCTTTGTGACCAAAGTTATGGCAAGAAAAGCATTGTCCATTGAAGAAACTTCTGCGGTTATCAAATCTACCGGCCAAATGATTGTAATTTCTATTGTCATCCATTCTTGAACCAAATTGAGAAGATTTTACCTGTGGCTGGTTGTAGCTTTTGTTCACCCTTAAGACGGATTGCCCCTGATAGTCTCTGTTTTCAATTCGTCCCTTCTTTACCTGATGGTCTACATTGTGCTTTTGCTCATTTCTTCTTGCTGCATCAAGATAACTTTTTGAGGTGGATGCTTGAGAAGTTTCTCCATTATAGCCCAGACCTGTCTTGTTTAGTGGAGAACGTTGTACATTGATAATCTCATCCAAAGTTTCAGATCCTTTGACAAACTTATGATTAATAGCTTTTGTTTTCTCAATCTCTTTTTTAAGACCAACAATTTCACCTTCTAATTTTTCAAGATGTTTTTCCTTTTCATCAATTTGAAATTGTAGAGTATCGATGATCATATTCTTTTCTTCTATACATCTCTTGAGTCTAGTAATTTCTTCATAAAGGTTATCCACATCTATAGCATCCATATAATCATCATCTTCAAATGCCATTAACAATTTATATTCAATACCTCGTTCATCTTCATCACTATTTGATAGACCATCACTATCTTCATGAGTGTAGTAGCTTTTCTTATTTGCACTCTTTTTCTTGTTCCATCTAGCAGGTTCCTTTCCTTTATCCTTATAAGGACATTTTGCAGCATAATGACCTACTCTTCCACAAGCAAAGCATTTAAAAGGTAACTTACCTCTGAACCTTCCAGAACCCCTTTGAAGATTTCTGACAAAATTTGATTCTTCTTCTTCTTCTTCTGGCACGTGACTTGCTTCATAATAATCTCCTTTGTCTGAAGCCTTAAAAGCAGCTTCTCTTCTGTCTGAAGGACCTCCCTTTCTCATTTCATAAGCAGTTAGAATTCCGTGAAGCTGAGACATAGTAAGAATTCGTAGATTTTCCTTTTCTTCTATTGCAGACACTTTAGATTCAAACTTGGGGGACAATGATCTTAGAACTTTTTCAACCACAATAGCCTCTTTTATTTCTTCACCCAAATTTTTCATGCAATTAACAATCTCATCTACCCGAAGAAAATAGTTAGCCACACTTTCATCATTATACATCCTGAGATTCTCATACTGAATCCTGAGAGTTTGAAGTTTAGCACGCTTTACCTATTCATCTCCTTCGTAGCTCAAGACAATCTTGTCCCATATTTCTTTTGCGGATTTATATTGCATAACCTTTACGAATTCTGTTTGAGATAAGCATCCCAACAAAGTATTGACTGCTTTAGCATTTGTTTCATATTTCTTCTTTTCAACCGCATTCTTAGGGGTAGCTGAAGGAAAGGTGTAGCCTGTATCTATGATATCCCAAACTTCTGTACCAAGAGATTGAAGATAGGCAGTAACTCTTACCTTCCAATAATTGAAGTTTGTCCCATCAAAAATTGGTGGCCTGATTGATGCTTCCCTCTCGTAGTTGCTCATAATGAATGATCTTCCTTCAAGCGATCAAGCTTCTCCGAAGGACCTGTTCTGATACCAATTGTTGAAAATAATACTGAGAGGGGGGTGAATCAGTATTATCAATTTCTTTTAACAAATCTTTCTTATTTATACTTTGAATTATTTTTGCATATCAGTACCATAAAATAATGAGCATGAACAAGAAAAACAGATAGTCACACCAAAGAACACCAGATGTAAGGTGGAAACCCAATGTGGGTGAAAACCACCTGCTGCAATATGTCTCTATCTTCTTTCAAATTGGAAACTCCTTTTACAATGATTTTGTACTGGTGCAGTCCTTTACCAGTACACAGGCTGTAACCTGGAGAGAGCTACAACTCTCTCTCGTTTTCCAGTCTTTCCTGGAAGGGAGCTACAACTCCCTACTTCTTTTCTTACAAGGACCACTTTTCATAAATTTTCAAACTGGATCCATAAGCATCAAATGATCATCAAGTACATGTAAATTACACAGTCAACTGCAGTAACCAGATCAACAGTAACAGAACTAACCCAGAACACCTTATCAACAGAAAAATTCAGTAAACAGAAGATCTTAAGATAGATACGCAGTTTTTCTTTCTCTGGCCTGTGTCGCTACGCACTCCACCTTCTGCTTCCCTGCGTATACCCGCAGAGAGCCTTTTGCTGCACCGCGTACCCACGCACTGATTCTTCAATCGCTCTACGTACTGTTACTGTAGGTACGCACCCAGAGACTCTATCGCGCCGGGTACTGTTACTGTAGGTACGCACCTAGAGACACTATCGCACCGCGTACTGTTACTGAAGCCACGCACTCAAAGATACAATCGCGCCGCGTACTTTTGCTGTGCGTACACACCTGAACCTTTGTCGCACTGCGTACCCACGCAGTTCCCCTTCTTCTGCTCTGCATACCCACGCAGTACCCCTTCTTCTGCTCTGTGTACCCACGCAGCTTTCCTGTTTCTGCTCTGCGTACCCACGCACCTGTACCGTTAATCACCTGCGTACTTCTGATTAGGGCCGAATTGGCAGTTCACCAGTGTGGCACAGTTAGTCAGATGCCCAGATCTGATCGTGCGCTCGAGAGATTACCCTTCACAGATTCGCTTTTAACTTCACTTACATATAGATCAAGCTTTTAAGACCATAACCCAATATTTCAGATCTTGAGATATTCAATTGCAAAAGATGCTTAGCCAAGTGATCTCCTTTGCTTTATATAGGCAAGCTCCTCCTAAAATCATGGATCAATACCATAGATAACCAATACAAGGGGTCCAAAAACATGGGGCTCAATAATAATAACAATACCACGGGCCAAAACCATAGAATCAAGAGCGACGGGCTAAATACCACGGGCCAAACATAGGAAACCCCACGTGAATGCGCTTCTCTGCCTTGAAGTAAGTGAAACTGGGGGTACGCACCCTCTAAACGGGTGACCTGCGTGTCTGGGCACGATCCCTTCATGGTGTACCTACGGGTACGCATCTTCTGAACTGTTCTCCTGCGTACTTCTTAATTTTCAACATTTTGAGAGCCTGATCAGAGCATTTCCACTTGAGGGTGTTGCCATCAAGTTCAACATCTGTAACATAGAGCCATATCAGAATCATAATGCCAACATCCTTAGCTATGGAGTGGGGATACACACAAACTCTCCCATGCTCTTATTGTAGGTTTTAACTTCGTACATAAATTTCCTGCATACGAATTCTAAAACACAAAAAATAAACAATGCGAGAGAATAACACATAAAATACATATACACAGAGATTTTCCCCTGGATCCTAAAACCGGGACTACCAGCTTGATTTTTCATTATGTTCCTTTCAATGTTACAATACATATTTATACATTCCGAAGCATCCAATACCATGGACCAAAAACCATCACGTCCAAAACCATGTGCGAAAAATCATGCACAAAACCATTGGTAGGTCCGCCAAACCTAATATAGGGTCCAAAAATAAAATTTTCCGAGGTGCTGCCCCAGACCCCATAGAGTGGGGTTACTTTCACCCCTCAAACCCCTTGTGACCCCCCCGGCTACGCAATATGCGCAATGAAGGGGGGGCTCCGCCTCCCTTCTAACCGCCCGGTTAACTACGTCGGCTAGTCATGGAAAGAATATAACACAACCCAACATTCTCCCACTTGTTGTTTTCTTTCCACAGGGGGCCATAGGGGAGCTTAGTCATTTATCCAGCCCTGCAATGACCATTGTTTCTCTACACCAAGAGAACTTCTCAAAGCTCACAGATTTTTTCAATGCATCTGCACTATTCTTCAAAGTGTCCACATTTACCAGCAACACCTTTTTGTCTTCTATCATATCCCTCACAAAGTGATACTAAACATCAATTTCCTTTGTCTTTGAATGATATGCAGGGTTCTTTTCCAAGAAAATTTCACTTTGGCTATCACAGTCTATCCTTATAGCTCCTTGTACTAACCCCATACTTGAACACAACCTATGCAACTAAACTACTTCCTTGGTTGCATGAGTGGCTACCATGTATTCTGCCTCTGTAGTTGATAGTGCCCCTACAGATTGTTTCTTACTCATCCAACTGACTGCACCTCCAAATAGGTTAAACACATACCCACTTGTAGATGTTCTCTGATCCATATCTCCAGCCCAGTTTGCATCAACAAAACCACGAATATCCAACACTCTGTCCAATCCTAGTACTCCTTGGTAGCACAAACCATAATCACAAGTGGCACGTAAATACCTGAAAACCCACTTCACTGTTGTCCAACGCTCCTTCCCTGGTTTTGACATAAACCTGCTCAATACTCCCACTACTTCTGCAATGTCTAGTCTAGTATAGACCATCACATACATCAGCCTACCAACTACACTTGCGTATGGAACATGAGACATGTCCTCTTCCTCTTCTTATGTCTTGGGACATTGTTCAGCAAATAACTTTACACCTACAGGAACAGGAACCTTCACCGGTTTAGTATCCTACATATTAAACCTCTGCGATATTGTCTCGACATATTTCCTTTGGTTTAGCCAAAGCTTCCTCTTTGTCCAGTCCCTTTTAATTTCCATGCCGAAAGTATAGTTTGCAGCACCAAGATCTTTCATGTCAAATTTGGAGGACAAATGGGTCTTCAAATCCTGGATAATTTCTTTGTCATTTCCAACCAACAAAATATCATCCACATACAAGACCAGATAAATAACACGGTCACAAATTAATTTCAAATACACATAGTGATCTACTTTGATTCTGGTGAATCTATGTCCCCGTATAAATGTATCAAATTTCTAATACCACATCCTTGGTGACTGGTTTTAACCCATATAGAGACTTCTTTAACTGCATACCAGTTCTTTCTTACCCTTCACCGCAAAACCTTCAGGTTGCTTCATGTATATCTCCTCTTCCAGATCCCCGTGAAGAAATGCTGTCTTCACATCCATCTGTTATACCTCAAAATCAAAAGCAACAACAACAGATAGAAGTAATCTAATAGAAGCTACCTTGGCAACAGGAGAAAAAATATCACCAAAATCAATTCCTGACACCTGGGAATAGCCTTTTTCTACCAACCGAGCTTTGTATTTCTCCACCTTTCCTTCTGCATTTTTCTTCTTCTTGAACACCCATTTGCTGCCAATGGGTTTCCTTCCAGCCGGCAACTCCAGCAGATCCCATGCCTCATTTTTGTGCAAAGATTCCATTTCATTAACCATGGCCTCTTTCCAGAGTTTTCCATCCTTTGAATCTACTGCTTTCTTCACAGTTATGGGATCATCACCAGTAATAGATAAAGCAAAATTTGAATAGAAAGTAGATGGATTGTACCTTTATGGCTGCCTTCTTTCTCGAACTGATCTTCTCGCGCCTAGAGTTTGTGGCTATTCATCTTCTGATTCCTCCTCTGTTGTAGAGTCTGAATCTTCCTCCTTAAGCTCAAACTTTATCTTCTCAAGTTCCTTTGGTTGGAATTCATGTTTAATAACATCTTTCACCTCTCTAAACACCACATCTCAGTTGTACACAACCTTCCTTGTTACTGAGTTCCAAAGCTTATAACCCTTTAAACCATCCTTATACCCAATAAAGATGAACTTTTCAGATTTACTATCCAACAATGTTCTTTTCTCCTTTGGAACATGTACATATGCATCACATCCAAATACCCTCAGATGTGAAAGAGAGGGTTTCTTACCAGTCCATACCTCTTGTGGAGTCTTATCCTCCAATGATGATGAAGGTGATCTGTTGACAAGGTAACATGCAGTATCCACCACTTCTGCCTAGAATTCTTGTCCTAACCCAACACCATTGAGCATGCTTCTTGCCATTTCCATCAACGTCTTGTTCATTCTTTCTGCAAATCCATTTTTCTCAGGTGTGTATGGAGTATTCTTCTGTCGTGTTATACCACACTTCTTACAGAATTATTCAAATTCCTTGCTGCAAAACTCTCCACCGTTATCTGTCCTCAACACCTTTATCTTCTTCTTTGTTTCGTTTTCCACTAGAGCCTTAAATTCTTTAAACATGTCAAAGGCTTCAGATTTCTTCTTAAGGAAATATATCCATATATTCCTTAAGAAGTCATCTATAAATGATACATAGTACACAGACTTACCCAGTGATGGAACCTTCAAAGGTCTAAACACATCATTATGCACAAGTTCTAATATATGTTTCACCCTTTTACCACCAGAGGGGAAACTCACCCGCTTCTGCTTCCCATATACACAATTTTCATAGAAATCAAAATCCAGAGAGCTATTAGTCATACCCTCTACCATATCGTTACCATTAACTATTCAAAGGCCCTTCTGTCCAATATGTCCAAGCCTTTGATGCCACAACATGGTCTTGTCTCCAAAGACCACTAGATTTTCTGCTCTAATTTTAGGAACCATAGAGATGTTGCACCCCTTAACAATAGTTGTACCTTGTAGCTTGTACAGAGTTCCAATCTGAACTCCCCGCATCAATACCAGTGCTTCCCAAACCATCTTGCAGGTATCCTTCTTGAACACTATTTTTACACCTGCATCATCCAGCTTGCTTACAGAAATCAGATTTTTGGCCTATGTAGGAATATGCAAAACACCGAGAAGTGTTCTAACCCTTCCACCTTGCAACTTCAACTTTACTTTTCCGCGACCAACAATTATAGCCTTCCTGGCATCCCCTAAGAAGACATCACCACCATCATATTTCTCATACTCGCAGAACCACTCTCTATGGGGAGTGAAGTGAAAGGATGCATCTAAGTCAATCAACCATGCCTCATGATCTACATGTGTACTTGAAGAAGCCAAGTACACATCCCCACCTTCATCTAAGGTAGTTTTCGCCTCTGCAGAAAGAGCATCATCAGATCCCTTTCCTTTATCAGGAGCTTTAGATTTATAGTCCCTTTTGTAGTGCCCTTCCTTTCTGCATTTCTAGCACACCACCTTTACAGGTTTTCCTAGAGATTTAGATCTCCCTTTAGATTTAGACCTCCCACTCGATGACTTATTTTTGTTTCTGTTCTGTTCTGGCATGACCATTCTGGCGCTCCATAGTTTTCCATCTCAGTTCCTTCGTTAGCAAGGATGAGACTATTTCATCAAACTGCAAGGCAGTTGTATTGCTACCTATTGCAATAACCAGACTATCCCACGAATCTGGTAGAGAACACAACAAACTAATGCACTTATCTTCATCTGAAATTTTGATATCAACAGATAATAATTGACTTACCACAGTATTAAATGCGTTTATATGCTCTGTCACCAAGTCTCCATCTTTCATCCTCAGGTTATACAACTTTTTCCGCAGGAACAGTTTATTCACCAAAGACTTAGATTAGTACAAAGTCTCTAACTTGTCCCACAAAGCCTTCGTCGTAGCTTCCCCTGATACATTTAGCAATACTACATTTAAGACACAGAATCGTATTGTTCTCTTTGCCTTCTAATCCAACTTATTCCATTCTTCATCGGACACTCCCATTGGTTTAGTACTCAGATGTACCGTGATCCACTGATCTTTATCCACCAACAGATCCTCCATCTTGAGTTTCCACAACTCAAAACTTTGACCATTAATTTTCTCGATCTCTATCTTTCCACTACTCACCATCTTCTTTTACCACTAGAATCGATCTCATAGATCTCCCACTGAATATGGTCTACCACATGCTCGAGTGAAACCCCTCAACAAAAAAGGTGTCCTCTTGAAGCCAAAACAACTCTGGTACCAAATGTAGGTTTTAACCCCATACAGAAATTACCTACATACAAATTCTAAAACACATGAAATAAATAATGCGAGAGCATAACACATAAAACACATATACACAAAGATTTTCCACTCGACCCCAAACCAGTTTGATTTTTCTTTATGTTCATTTCAATGTTACAATACATATTTATACATGCCGAAGCATCCAATACCATGGATCGAAAACCATCGTGTCAAAAACCATGGACCGAAAACCATCGCATCCAAAATCGTGTGCGAAAAATCATGCACAAAACCATAGGTAGGTCTGCCCAACCTAATAGAGGGTCCAAAAACAAAATTTTCAAGGGCGCTGCACTGGACCCCATGGAGTGGGGTTACCTACACCCCTCAAACCCCCTGTGACCACCCCGGCTATGCAATCGGCGCAATGAAGGGGGGGCTCTGCCCCCCTTTTAATGTCGTGGTTAACTACATCTACTAGTCGTGGAAAGAATATAACACAACCCAACACTTACTTACCATTTTAAATACTAATGTTTTTCCCAGTTCACCCATATAAATAGTCTGTCTCAAACTACAATCTGACAACAAGGTTGGTTATCTGTTGTTGAATTAAAACCTCTATGAATTTATAGGGCGGAATGGTAAAACTTTTAAGATTATTTGCATTCTCATATCAAAATTAATGATAATGATGATGAGTTGATCTAGTCTCTTGCTCCCTATGGTATTTATACTCCTGAGTTGGGATACATCGACCTCAATGTTCTTGTCCAAAATTTCGAGGTATATTAGTGGTATAGGGTGCTTTAGAAGTCAAAATTCGCCTCCAAAGCTCGTTTGTTGGTCTAGTGAATTATGTAGAGAAAATTTCCCATTTGGGATATTATGCAATGTAAACATAAAATAGGGCCTAGATGGTGTGCATTGTGCAAGGGAAGTGAAAAATTAATTGGTCATCCTTTTTTCCACTACTCCTTCAAAACACAAGTATTGTTGGCATGCAGTTCAAAGTTTAGTCAAGAATATAGATGGGAAGGTGTCTCATTCAAAGAGGCCTCTAAAGTATGGAATCTGAATAGGGTAACAAAAACTTTTAGGGCTCTCTCCCTCATTGTTAGTTGGGGCATATGGTTGGAAAGGAACAAGAATTTTTTTTGTAACTCTTCATCCCATAAAGAAAATATTGCAACTGACGGTTTAGTCATTCTCTCCTACTATCCCTAATCCAAGATTGCCTCAGGTGGTATAACAATGCTCATGGAAACTCCAGATGTCAACATTCCTTAGTATTTTTGTGGGGCTTAACAATGGGAGGAATCCATTTGTGGGGGTGGCTCTTTTAACATATCAATAATTCATTCTTTTCATATTAAAATGGGTTTGGGAAGAGGCACAAATAATTTGGCTAAAATTATAGCATGCATATCACTTATTTCTTCTGTGTAGGAAAAAGATTGTGATCATCTTGTGTTTTGGTGACTCCTTGTTATTGGTTAACTGGGTCATTGAGACTCAACAGTCCCACAATATATCATTTTATCATATTGTGGACGTTATTCAGAGACTAAAAAATTATTTACTTCCTTGCGATGCTTTCATGTATACACAAAGAGGAATCGTGTTTGTGACAAACTTTCAAAGGATGGCTTGCTTTTTAACCAGGGGTTATGGTAGGTGATTGAGATGATGGACATTTATCACTTTTAGTTTTATCATAGACCTTATATGGACAAGCCTCCACATGTTTTTCTTATTTAGTTATTTAATTTTTGACTCATATTATGATGCGTCTTATCAGATTTTGTATCTATATAATAGTTATTTTGTGACTAGTTCAAGTGTTTGATGTTGATCAATAATACAACGATTATATAATTTTTTTGATGTCCATAAGTGTAAGAACATATTTGTTAGCCTTCTTTTGTAGTTTTATATGTATGCCACAGAAGGATTTGGGGAGATTCCTGATGAATGCACACGTCTAGTGTGCATATGAAAGATGTATTTCTTTGAAATAAGAATGTAAGTACGATTTTTTTCGAAACGTATATATATATATATATATATATATATATATATATATATATATATATATATATATATATAATTTTTTTGTATCCCACACGAACCCAGAAGCCCGCCTAACATGTAACTACTAGTAAACCTCTAGGGGTCTACAACTTGTCCTCCTCTTTGTAAACTAGGCCACAAATAGGGGGGTTTGAAGCTTGTATCTTTCAGTTTTCTCAAATTTCACATTACTTCGATCACCAATTCAGGAAACCCCTTGGGATTAAGCTATTAATTTAGAAAGAAAGAATTGGAAATATCTATATATATATATATAGTCAATAAAATATATTACAATATTTTAATACATTAATATAGAAATAAATTCTATAATTATTACATAAAAATATTTAAAATCATAAATTGTAAAAAAAATTAATAGGAAAGGTAATTATTTTTTAATTACAAAAAGTCTTAACAACCAATATTTTGATCTTAATGGCATATGCAACTTGAATGGGCCTAATGGTTAAGAACATGTGTTTTATAATAATATGTCAGAGGTTGAAAACTATAGGGGGGTAGAGTATGTTTTCCTCCATAGTCTTTAACTGTGAGATTGTTATGCGGGGATGGGTCTCTTGACCCATAGACAAGGGGGTCTCATAAACCAATTTACTGATTTGGTGTCTGGCTTGACCTTGGCCTTAAAATTATATTATTGGTAACACTTAGCAAATTATCTCATGAGCTCCCTATAAATATGTTATAGGGGAATAGTTCAACTAATTGAACATATCTTTAATTACGTTATATGAAAAAGGAATGACAGATAAAAAGATATGAAACAAGACACCTTTTCTTTTTAATTATATTATTTGAATATCCCTACTTAAATTTTTGCGTATGTATTTTCACCATACATTAATATATGTCTCATATTCAAAAATAATTTTTTTTTGTAAGTCAATATTTTATTCCTTAATCCAAAGCGGAGTACATAGATACCAAAAAATAGATGGTCTCGCCCCAACCAAGTTTGTTGACCAATGCTAGCTAGGAATTAGATACAAGAAAAAAATATACTAAGGGAAGTAGTCCAGAGCATAGAAGGAAAAAAGCACTAAAATACATGAAAAATGTAAAAAATGACTATCACCATGCTTAATCATCTGAAGTAACAGAAGCTCTATTCTCTAGCCCAATACCTGGGGGGAGGAGGGCGATATGGATATCTAACATGGTACATAAAATTGAGATAGCTAGGTTTACATCATGTCTACCTTTTCAGCGATAAGATTATGCCTTTGCCAAATCACCACCATTCTTTCTCAGAGATGAAATTGGAAATATTGCAACTTATTAAGCATCTTCATCGCAGGTTCATGCTCTTCCTCACGAGTCTTATCTTGTGCCTCTAGAAGATCTTGTAGAGATTTTTCCAAATTCCACTAAGCATTGGAACAACTAGAAGAGCCATCTTTCCCATACATAGCCGTAACTCCTCTGCTACACTGACTACCGCACCCTAGAGTGTTTCCACCTCAACTTTGGTTAGCTTGCAGCTACTTGCCGCCACCAGCCCCATGGCCGCATCACAAGGAACTTTCATTGCCTCGTCCACCAATCCCTGATACCTGCTCACTCTAATACCTCACCTGCTTAGGTGAAGATGCTAGAAGGGGCACTTTATCCATTTTTCATCTTGGAGTTCGCCTCATTACGCACCCACTGAGCCAAGATAAAAGCCTCCAAACTATCCCATGGAATATGTGTGTCTTACAGTGGCACCCCCGCCCATACTCAAACCCAATAGAAAACCAACCTCATGAAAGTCACCATATAGAAATAGGCTAGACTCGATCAATTTTCCAGCTGAGCTAGCTTAGATAGAATGATATTCTTTAGGCCTGAATCCCAATACCAATACCCTTGATCTAGTGGAGACTTGAGCACTGACCACCCCTAAAGAACAGTAACACCCAAATTTTAGATACGCACATGTAGGCACCACCTCATTAGCTCGAACCTTGGTCGAATGTCAAGTAAGGATAAAGGAACCCCATAAAAACCAAGACCACCTAGCTCCTCGAAGAAAACCTCTCCACACTCAACCCGAGCTAGGAAAAATTTGCAGCAATAGGTTTCACTATTTAAACCTAGATAATAAGAACCAATATCCAAACTAGAATGCACCCGCGAAAAGCAAGAGTTGACCTAGGCAAAGACAAACCCAAAATACCAAGGTTGTAGTACACATAGAAAACACCACGTAAATGATCGCCTGGTCTTAAGAGACTACAAACCAATGTCTTGAGAGAAATAAGGACAGTGAAAAATCCTATGCACATGACAAATAACCCAAATCCAATGAAAAATGACATAAAGTGCAAGCCAAACCAGCTTACCTCCCACAGACGATGAACTATTTTCCTGAAGATGCTATGCCCCTCTGAATTTCTAGTGCCTTAGCCTACACTACCTCTCTGCCTCCTCTGGGAGCCTGGCGCCCACCCATGGGGAGGAAACACTTTCCATTGAACATTTTATCGCCACTCTTGCATTCTCAGAATAACTCAAGGCTCTCGCCACCTTCTATGTTAAGTTTCTAATTTTCCATTGTTGTTTGCATGCTTCCATACATCACACACACGTGAACATAATTAACATAACTAGATACACAACGTGGGAGGAAATATCCTCTGCCTTCCCATCCTTCTGCCATATGCCCACTATCATATCCCATGCTTCAGCGCTTGTACCTTTTTTTCTTAAGATCTGATGCCACCATTGAGCAAGATTCAAAAATATCTTTAATGGTAAAAATATTAATCATAATTTGGAGAACAATTCAAACCATTAGGTTCATGATCCAGGTCCGGGTGTGAAGAAGGACCCTTCTAAGACCTTTTACTTTCGTGATGCGTTAAAATTGCTTTTTAAAAGAACATTAACAAATATAGTTTCAGACTGTAAGGAAGAGGAACATAACAATCATCAACACATGAAAACATAAGTCGTTGATAATGGAGTTCGTTCAGGAGGGACTACGTCTCCGGGCCCAGTGTCAAGATGGTGTAGGCCGCTGCAATATGTGTTGTCAATAAAGATGATGTACACAGAGATGATGTCTCGATCATACAAGGAAGAATGCCCTCACACAGGAGTGGCTCTAAGAGATGTTCCACAGCTAGAACTCTCAATAAAAAAAAACTCCTATCAGTATGACACAAAACAAGCATGGTCTGAATCCCGCCAACATGGCACAAAAGGGATGTCAAAGCAAAACACATGCATGACAACAACAAGAGCATCCCAACAACATACAACAAGGGATCTCAAAGCATAACATAAAGAGTTATGACATAATGTACATCACATAGAAAGATTCTGCATCAAATCAAGCAAGGAATCATTACAACATGTAATAAACAAGATCCTACAACAACATCAATCATGGATCTGTACAACATAATGCAGAAAGAAGAAGTACATGAACACATCATATACCTCACCACCAAGGGCCATTTGAAGTAAAGGTTTTCAAAGTGTTGAAGCTTGTTGAAACATCGATCTCACATCATCGATCGCAAGAAGAAGACTGTTCGCACATGAAGATGAACATCTGCACTGGCACTTATAAAAGTGACTGAAAGAATAAATGAGAGAAAGACAAATTTGAATACACCATCAAATTTTTGGCGTCGAGTAGTGCTGACGACTATCCAAAATCTGAATTCTAAGAAGTTGAAAATTCGGAGCTCAAGGAATCTTTTAGATTCCCTCGGGATTCCTCAAAGATTCTGTTTCAGGGATGCGCTGAAAATCCGCTGCTCAGATGTCAAATCTAATTTCACCATTAGGATCCCTGTGAAAAACCGTGAAAAACAAGTATAAACTTGACTATATTCTGACAAAGTGAAATTTTACCTCCTTGGGAAAATCTCATGACTCATGGTTTTGCTACTTGTTTTCGCTGAAATCATGGTTCCGCATGCATCTTGGAAATGACTGGAAGATGAAAAACTTATATTGAAAAATAGATAGCGCCATCGTGTTCGTGGCGACGAGAGGTGTAAAATCTATATAAAATTTGTCAATTTCTTAGAAGTTGAAAATTTTACCCTTCTGCAAAATTCATGAGTCTTCTATTAAAAAATTATTAAAACTGCCTTGATTTGCATGCCCGCTCTTGTCTCAAAATTCATATAATCCTTCTCCAAGCTATGGTAAAACCGAATTCTTAAATAAATTCACTAGTGAAGTCATCAAAAATAGTAAAAACATTAAAATAGCGTGGAGAAGGTTAGGAGGTCAAATCCTGCCCCTCCACAAATGTCCTTTAATAATTTTGAAAACCAATAAATAACTTAACCACTTTACATGTGGTAATTTTATACAACAACCCAACCATTATTTAAATATATAAAAACATTATGTTGGGTAGCGGGCACGCCATTTGGGCGGCCCGCACGCATCCCCACGAACCAAGTTAACATAATAATAGGCAACGTATTAATGAGGCGGTTCATATGGTATGTGGGCTTTGTTACATGGTGGTGGCTTTGGGTGGCGGGACCACCTATGTGGCCATCTACCGAAGCCCCACGGAACCCTTGAAACTTCGTGCTTACCATACGTTGACTATCAAACGGTTTTGGGTTTTGTTTTATACTCCACGTATATTCACCAAATGCGTTGAATATAACCATATGCGTTTGGGTTGGCACCATATATGGTATATATATACATATATATATATATATATATATGTAACCTTTTAACAATATATTCGTTGAACCATTCATGTTGGTTTATCCATGGGATTTTGTTATAACAAAATGACTTTGTTTATAGAGTTTGATCTTTGGCATATATATATATAGTTGTTATAGTTTTGTTTTAATATATATTTGGATTTAGTTATATAGTTAGGGTATTAACTATATAAAAACTATAACTAAATGTTGTTGGTCTCTTGTGTAGGTTTAGGAGGTCATGGGAAAGTTAAGTGTCGAGATTTGAAGGCTGCTATGGGGGTCTCACGTGTTGACTGGGATGCTATGTGGCGCACTGTGGGCCCTATTTTTCTCCAGCCATACCAATCTTTGAAGAGCTCTATCTTTTGCATACGAGCTCAGATTGACGAATCGTTCGCACCACCACGATCAGGAAGATGAGCCCTCTCAACTGATGTCATCACATTCTCCTTTCTGCCATTTTGAATTTCGAGCCTTATTCATCCCCTTGATGTCTTGAGATCCACTTGGATTAGTTCATCATTTTAAATGGTAAAAATAAATATTCTAAATCAACAAACTCATATGTGAATGTAGGAATATAAAAGAGCAAGATTTTTATCTTTTTACAAAAGAAAAATAAATGAAATTCTCATCATCCTTTTACAAAATAAAATATCCAATGTTATAAAATTCAATTGAATCCTAATGACTTGGTTTTCACACACAAAAATGGTGAAATCACTTAAACCTATCACTCTTCAAGAAAACCTACTAATGACTCCATAATCCAATTAGAGTACAAAGATACTTTATATATTCATGTGTGGTTGTTAAAAGCATTGTTCACACCTTTCAACTATAAAACTATCATTTAGGGTCTAAGGCCATCTAATTCTCATGCTAGGAATGATTAAGGCGTCAAAACTCCTAATAACATTTATATCAAGCAAGAGGCTAAGGATCACATAGAAAAGGATTGTGTGGTAAATTGAATTAACCTTCATGGCTCCTAATACTATGAATGTCAATTTAGAGTGTAATGGATGTTGGTTCCCTATCTGAAATAGTTAAGCACTGAAAACCCATGTGGTGGGTGATAGAGGTGAGAGAGGGAGCGAGAAGAAGAGAATGAAGGGAAGACATAGTCAGAGAAATGAAGGGGGGAAGAGAGATTGGTAAAGAGAGATAGTGTGGGGGATAGAGAAGGGTTAGTATTGAGCGAGGGAGGGAAGGAGAGATATGAATGTTTAGGGAGAGGAGGAGAGAGTTGGGAGAAGAAAAAGAGGGGTACAAGAGGAGAGAGAGGAAGATGGTGGTGGAGAGGAAGGGTGAAATTTTGAGAGAGGGAGTGATGAAAAGGGATAGGGATAAACGAGGAGAGAAAGTAAAACCTAAGAGAGATGTGAAGAGGGAAAGAAAGGGGGTAATAGGGATCAAAGAGAGAGTGAAAGTGGGTGATAGGGGTAGAGAGAGAGAGGGTAAAAGAGTTAGTGAGCGTGAGAGAGAGAGAGAGAGAGAGAGAGAGAGAGAGTAGTTGAATATAGAGGGGGAGAGGGAGGGGGGGGGAGATAAAGCGAGAGGGATCAAGCGAGGGAGGGGAAGGGGAAGAGAGATAGGTGATCAAATATCTAGGGAAGAGGGAGTGAGGGAGTGAAGAAAAGAGGGAAAAATAGAAACACACGCACACACACACACACACACACATAGAGAGAGAGAGAGAGAGAGAGAGAGAGAGAGAGAGGAAATGATGGAAAGAGGGAGGGGGAGAGAGACATAGATTTTAAGGGTTCATTCTGAAGGAAGGCATAAGGGAGGGAGATAGAGATAGAGAAATAGATGAAGGGATAGGGAATAATTTAGAGAGAGGGCCAATTAGGTGGGGAAGAGAGAGAGGGACAGAATGTGAGAAGCTTAGACAAATATGGACAAGAAGTGAATGGGAGAGGGTTCTAACGATGTGTGTGTGTGCGTGTGTCAGTGTATGTGTGCGATATAGATAGAGAGAGAGAGAGAAAGTGAGAGAGTAGTGGGGGAAGAGGATGAGAGAGATCAAGAAAGAGGAGGGGGGATGGTGTGTGAGAGAGAGAGAGAGAGAGAAAGGGAGGGAGGCATAGGGAGATTAATAATAGAAATAATAGGGGTTGGGGAGAGTAATACATGTAGGGAGGGAGACTAAGAGGTGGAGAGTTAGGGGATAAAGAGAGAAAGACGGAGGAATAGCGAGATGTGAAGAGGTAAATATGGGGGGATAATGGAGAGGGGAGAGTGTGTGAGAGGGTTACATTTGGAGGATGATACATAGGAAGAGGTAGAGATGGGAAGAGAGTGAGTGGGCATGTGATAGAGAGGGTGGGAGGCGAGGGAGAGAGATACAGGGAGTGAGGGAGGGTGGTGGGAGATGGAGTGGGAGACAAATATAAGGGAGATATCTATGGAGGGTGAGATATAGTTGGAGAGAGTGGGAGAGAGGGAATGAGGGAGGGATATTGCTTGAGATAATAATGGGGAAGAGAGAGACATGGGAAAGAGATAAAGAGGGATTTCAGAAATGAAGAAAAAATGGACACACACAAACACACATAGAGAGAGATGGAATAGGAAGCACAAGAAATAGGGAGTGAACGGGTAATGAGATAGAGGGATTAATATAAATTTATGAAGAGGTAAAGAGTGTGATATATTTGGGAAGTGAGGGAGAGGGAAAGTATTGGAGATGGAAAAATTTGGGTGGGGTGGAGACAAATAGTAATAGAGAAGGAGGGAGAGAGAAGAAGTGAGAGAGGTAAATATAAAGTGGGGGAGAGAGAGGGTAGAGAGAAAGAGGGAAGAGGAGAGAGGATATTGTGGGGAGAAAGAGGCACTAATGACAGAGAGAGGGAAGGTGGGAGGGAAGAAATATGGGAAGGGGGGTTGTTTTTGTTATGGGGAGACCTAGGAATGGAGGGATTAAGAAATATATTAGGTAATGGCGGGAGAGAGATAATGAGAGAGGGTTGGGCAAACTATGGGAAAGAGGGTTAGAGGTAAAGTGAGAGAGATAGATAGAGAGAGGCAGAGAAAGTGATTCAAGAGAGATGATATCTCTCTCTCCACACACATATATGTGTGTGTACCTCCTTTTCTAATTAGTCTCCATATCTCTCTCTAACCCACCCTCTATCCCTCTATTTCTCTCCTTCTCTCTCCACTCTCTCCATTCATATTTTCCCTCTCTCTCTCTCTCTCTTCTTTCCTCTCTCCTTCTCCTTTTCTCCCCCTCACTCTCTCTCTCTCCTCTTCCTTCACTCTCTACCTCTCTCTCTCTCTATATCTCCACACACACAGACATATATCCATGTATTATTCTCCCTCTCCCTCTCCCTCACTCTATACCATCTAGTTATCTCTCTATCTCTTTCACTCTCTATCACTCTTTCTCCCTCTTTGATTGTACTTCCTAACTATAAATTTCTATATCACTCACCCTTCATATATATCCCCCCTCCTTTTTCTCCCTCACTCTCCTTTATCTTATTTTGTCTCTATCTCCATCCACACTATATATTTCTCTCACCCCAGTTTCTTACATGCACACACACACATTGATATATATATATATATATATATATATATATATATATATATATATATATATATCGCTCTCACTTGTTCCCTATATCTATCTCACTCTCTCCCCATCCATCTCCAATTATATCTCCCTCTCTCTTTCTCCCCTTATTCCTTAATCCCTCCACAAAAAACCCATTTCAACATTATTTCTCCTTCTCCCCTTCTCTCCCTCTCTCCCTCATCCTCATTCTCTTTCGTTCCTCTCTCCTTAGCTACTTATCTCTGTCAATTATACCTCACTCCATAACACTCTATCTATCTATATATCCCCTTCACTCTCTCTATATATATTTCCCCCATCTCTCTCTCTCTCTCTCCACCTCTCGGTGAACCTTGTGCTTGGGTTATGTAACTATATGGGAGTTATTTCATTTTGTCTTAGAAGGATGTTTGAAAACCTCAAAGAGTAGCAGATCTCCTAGAGTCATATTTTGACACCATTCCTGGCTGGCTATAAGGTTCCCTAGAAGGTAGGCACCACATATGGATGACTAGTTGTAGAGAAGTGTTGCTCCACTTTTTTATAGGTTGAGGGGAGCATGAGCTTGTTATTGTAGACTGAGGCTATTTAGGTTGGTACCTTGGCTCGAGTATGTGGTGTGTTACTTAATGCATATATTATTTCCCTGGGAGTTGAAGCCCCAACTCAAGGGTGACTAGCAATAGAGAGTTTATGAACCATGAGGTCTACGACTAGGTGGAATGTGGAAGACTTGTAATTAGTTGGTTTTATATTTAGATAAGTTCCTACTGGATAATTTATTATACCTATGTGTCATTCTTATAATTATATGTTGTTTCACTATAAAACCTAATTAGGGTTTGGTATTTATGTATATGTATTCCATTGTGTGTGTTTTACCTGATGTGTGTAATTTTTATTTAATGTGAGATTAAATGGATCCTTGTGTTGTTCTATTTAACACGTATGATTTTTCTTTCAAAGCCTTTTTTGGGTTTTGTGTATTAAATATGGTTGTTGCATATAATTTTGAATTACCATGTGTAAATTGCAATTTATATGTGAATGTTTAATTTCTTATGTACGACATGTATTATTCATTAACTATAATTATTTTAAGGGATTGAAATTTGGGGTCAGGTGGAAACGTTACAACATGGTTTGCACAAAAGTATGTAGAGCCAAAGGGCTATATAGAGCCATGGTGGAAAACTTACAACATGGTGTTGCAAAAAAGTATGTAGGGTCGAAGGGCTATATAGAGCCATGGTTTAATAGTTGAAATTATAAATTATGGGATTCTATAGGAATTGTAAACATTACAAATTATAGAATTAGTTATTTACAAATGAAGAATCTCCATGATAAAGTGGGGATGGTTAAAGATCGTGTTATATATTAGTGTGGTTCATTGTAATAAGCAATTATATTTCATGTAGAAATTACTCCCAAAGAGAAAGTATGTCAATCTGGATGGGACTGAACCTGGGTGGGAAGGATAAGAGAAGATCCTCCTAACTACCCAAGCTAGATGCACTTACCTTTTAAAAGGTGTATATGTTTATTTTTTAATCATTAATAATAATAATAATAATAATTTTAAATAAAGTTATAATTTAGTTAAATCTTATAATTTTTTAAATTGTAATTAAAGATGTCTAATGAAGTAAATTTTTGGATTAGAATGATCTCTATAACATATGAAAATTAAATTTTACATATACACTTGAGTGCATTTAAAAATAAGTTGTTATGAAGAAAATAGCCCTTAATAAAAAAATTATAAAAAAAAAAGCCTAAAAATCCTTTTCCTAGTATGTGCTTCACCAAAAATACATATAAACATAATCATAACATGAAGAGAATCCTCTTTAAGAAAAAAAATCTCATGATAACTTAAACCTGCCATAAAGAAGAGAGAAAAGATGGGTGGTCTCAATCTTGAACATGTTACCTAGCATACCTTCAATAAAATGCATGTGCCATACTCATAAAATGAATCTCCATTTCGTTCCATAATCTTTCATAAAATGAATCTCCATTTCGTTCCATAATCTTTCATATGCCTAGTGCTTGCTCTCCACTTACTTTGGAAAGGTCATCATCCATGGTATTATTCTCTTCGTAAATATGGAAATAGGAAATTTGATCAAATCTTTTTTCAAGTGTAAGACTTTCTCTAAAATGAGAATGAGCGTGCCCACCTGACATCTAGAATCTAGAAATTTCATTGAACTTCATTAAACTAGCTAATATTAATTAAAGAATCACGAGAAAGGTGGAGTTATTTATATCCCTTTTCAATAGAAAAAAAACAATAACATAATCTTTACACTGAGCCGTTCAACCTAACAAAAACAACTTTGGTATTTGAAAACACCTTTTTTTTGGTTTATATAAAATATTACTCCTCCCCAACCCCCTGAGAGGCATCATCAAAATAAGCTTATGGATATGAACTATCCACTTCTCCACGAGTGATATTCCGAGGCTTCTTGTTGATGTTTACATATGGAATCCAATCATATAGAAGCAAAGAATTATTTGTCATTCTTTTAGGTGGTGTAGTTTTTTTTAGAAAATAGTATTATTGGAGTAGCATGATCCGATTATCCACAGTATCATGTTCATTTTGTCCACGTTTCAAACCCAAAGGAGGTTCATCATCAGGACTAATTTTAGAATATGATTGATAGTTCTTTGAGAGAAGAATCTTGCGACCAAAGTATAAATAAACCTAAATCTTGATAAATTTTATAAAGAAGCCAACCCTTATATATACATATGAATATTATAATAATTTTAGTTTAATTAATTAATTAATTTTGATTTGATTTTAATTGTTTTACTTAACTGATTTTAATATGTAGATTTAGTTGTATTGTTTTAATTTTTATCTTCTTTCTATTGATTTTCTTATTTTTATTTTTTATTTTTTTATTTAACCAAAGAATCTAAAAAAATATATCTTTTAATTAATATAATTGATTCATAAATTATTTTAATTAATTAATTATAATTCTATCCATTGTTTTTATTATTATTTTTATTTTAGTTAATTAATCTTAAGTATCAAATAAAGAAACATTCTTGTTTAATTAATTAAATTAATTAGTTAATTAATTTTGTTTTATTTGATTAATTAATTTAATTCATAATTTTGTTAATTTTATTTAACCCTAATTGTTTAATTGATAAATAAGTAAATTTTTATTTTGATTAATTCATCAATTATTTAATTAATTATTTAATTTATTTATTTTTAATAAATTAATTAAAAATAAATTTAATTAATTTAATTTTAATTTTAATTTTTATTTAAAATTAATTTAATTAATTATTTTTTTTTAAATTAAATTAATTAATTAATTTAATTTAACTATTTTAGTTGATTAATGTAATTTTAATTAGTTTAATTTAATTAAAATTAATTAATTAATTAATTAATTTTATTAATCTTATTAATTTCGAAAACCTATGCTTCTAAAGGTTTCAAGGATTTATTTGGGAAGCCAATTTCCACTAATCTCACTCCCATTGTCACTGTTGAGGTACTGTTGAGGTTCTGAGGTCACTGTTGAGGTTTTGAGGAAATTTCATAATTTCGATGGCCTCTCTGGTTTTCCTTTTTTGATAATTATCCTCTCTAGCAATTATTTTAGCACCTTCTAGACACACATGATGTTTGGTTTTGGATGAGTGTTTTGCAAGGGCTGATGTATGGGATCTCCCATTCTTTATATCAGCTCCCTGCTCTTTAAGTTTTATTCTTAGAGACAGAATGAAAATCTAATAATATTATTATCCACTAACCATATTCCCCAACTAATAATGGGCCCAAAATTTCTAAGTTTCTTTGGACATGAAAATTTTTGAGCTTCCTTTGAGATGTATTTCCGATGAGTTAAAGTTTTGTGTAAGATATTGCTTTCCATTTTAAGTAAACTAATACGGAAATGTGAACAATATTATAAACATCAAAGAAAAAAGATATATTGGAAATAGGTACTGTAATTTATTTTTCCTCAGTTTATAGTTGCTTTATTTATTAATAATTAAATTAAAATTCTAAAAAGTTTATTTCAAAGTAAACATATATATTTCTCAATATTCCAAAATATCTCATAAAAATTAAATCCTTATTATCTATAACTTAACATTTTAAACGTGGACTAGTATGCCTTAAAATCACTATATCTCATAAAAATTCAATCCTTATTATCTATAACTTAACATTTTAAACTTGGACCTAGAGTATGTCCTAAAATCGCTTTTGATTGGGTAAGAGCTCATCTTCCTAGGACTTAAGAAAAGATGGTAACAACCCAAGTAGGAGTGAAAGTCTGACGTGGTTTTCCTTGAATAATGGTAATGAATCAGCCTGCATTCATTGATAGCAGCCATAAATAACTGTCCTCACTGCTGGTTTGAGAATTCATAAATTTTTCCACCCTTCAAAAAACTTAACATTTTGAAAATTTTAAAACCCTTATTCCAAAATTAAACACATTTATCCACTAAATATATTAAAAATAAAATTTAAAAGAAAATGTAACTATTACCCATCAATAGCTTATTCACAGCCCAGCGAAACGTTCCTTTTTAGTGCTCAATCTTCGATAAGTTATCTCTTCTCGAGTGTAACGGCATATCAACCTTTTCTTTCATTCCACTTTTTGCAGTTTAATCGAGGCAATAATCGAAAGATACATAAACCGGCTGTCCCATTTAAAAGTCAGTTTATGCAATAATCACAAGGGAGATAGATAGGCACCTTCATAGTCCCTTTCCAATTTTCAACAAACTATCTTAGTATTTGATCCATAAGAATTGTCAACGTATCTAAAGCAGTGGTGGGGTATAATTTTTTTTGTATATATTTTATTTCTTGGCATTCGGTTTCGTAAGCATGGCCAACGTATCTAAAGATGTTGTGGGGTATATGTATTTATTTATTTATTTATTTTCTTGGCATTCGGTTTTGCAAATAACACATTGTAAAAATAATTGCACATTTCACAAATATCATTGTATTGTAGGTTGATATATTCATCGTACTGTAATTTGATATGGTATTTTGAAAAAGAAAAAAAAATATCACCATAGCCGTTTTCAAGACAATTCAAGAAATCATATTGTATTGTAAATCATATTGTATTGTATCTCGATTTATTCAAATTGTATTGTATCTTGATATATTCAAAGTAACCAAACACAGAAATTTATTTCCCACTTTGAATATTATTAACTAATACGAGATACGAGAAACTCGGTACACAAGTCAAGTTAAAGCCCTAAACTTGGGATCCATCACATTTTCTTGATATATGCACCATAACAATATCAAATCGCGCAATAAGACAGAAAAATATGTTCCGTATAACGCAGAAAATTTTGTCGCTACTTCAAATTCTTAGATGTTTTCGCTACCTACATGACCATGCAACTGGATTCTTCACTATAGCCCTTCTTCTGAATTTCGTCCTCCTCCTCTTACATGACGCTGTAAAAAGCAAGACCCACTCAGATTGGAATTCTCCTGCTCACACTCATATTATCGGAATTCTCCTGCTCACACTCATATTAGAAAATAGAGAGCGCAAAGAAATTCATTAAACATAACATCAAATATAATATATTTTTTGATATCAAGGATTACATGTTTATAATATCTAGATAGCTATTACAACTCACACATAGGGAATTGACTATTTTTAGATTGACATTTAAGGACTCACAATGACAACTCACACATTACATAGAAGCATTACTTCCAGCACACTCCCTTAATGCTTACATGTAGAAAATATAAAAAACCCACATTAGAACAATAAATAAATTTTTGTCAAAACCCACATTCACTATGGAATCTAGTTTTGGAAAGGAATCAAGCTAGAATAGGCTCTTATACCATATTAGAAAATAGAGTGAAAACAAAAAAATCCATTAAACACAACATCAAACAAAGTATAATTTTATTCATATCAAGGATTACATATTTATAGTATCTAGATCACTGACAATAACATAGCTAAATAGCTATTACAAATCATACATAAGAAACTAACTACTTCTAAATTAACACCTAAAATAAACCATGATAACTCACACATTACATAAGAACATTACTTACAGCCACTCTTTCATTTGATAAAAACATTAGTTACAGCAACTCTTTCATTTGGCAGCAACTATTTCATTTGATAAAAACATTACTTACAGCAACTCTTTCATTTGGCAATGTATTTCAGGATTTTGGTCGATTGACTCTCTTCCCGGTTCCTACCTGGCCAAGAGCTGATGTAAGTAGACGATTCAGCACCGTCAATCTTTTGTTTCTCGTCCTCAATTTCATACTTGATCTTGAAGAAAGAAGCACCCAACGGCGATCCACAGCCATTATTATCAGCGAAAGTTCTGGTACTGAATTGCTCGCGCTTGTTGGGCTGAGAGATGAACAGCAAATCTTCAATCTTGAACAATGTCAAAACTAGCATGTGCGAACCTGATCTTGGAGGTTCATAGGCCACGAGGTCCACAGGCGGGAAATCTAATATTGCAGCACAAAGAAACAAACATATTCATCACAGTCAACCTTAAGGTGCACATTCTATCTATCAATAAATTTCAAGCTTAAAGAAAAGAGCACAACCATCATACCTGTGTTATGTCGGTTGGTAAGGAATGTCATGGTTAACCTGCACAATGTAGCCATTCACACTTGTATTATGAGATTTACTAATGGATTATGCGTGCCATTTTCCCTCCTTTCTGCTCAATTATAACATACCAGTGCAGATACTCGCCTCCAGGAGCGTCAGGATCCGTGATAACCTGATTACGGTTTTATGGAAAATATAATCTATGAATTTCAATTTGACTGTATACTAAAGAATAAAAAAGTATTGCTTAACATACTGATTAAATGGGGAATTAAACCTACCAATGCTACTAAGTCCCGGTTCTTGAAACTTTTGTGTAACTCTACATCACTGCAACCATCGTCATAGTGTTCAACACAAGTAGGATGGCGTTGCACTTCAGGAGGTGTCACTTCGTCACCTATGCGGATTCGTTTACGGCCGCAGGATACAATGATCTCCACACGAGGATTGAAATCGTCGAGAACGCGTGGGATAACTCCGGATTCCACCAGCTTCCGCTTTATCTCCTCCATTCATTGAACAACTCAATGCGGGAGGATCCGAAATCAAGAAAAATGAAAAAATCGACAGCGCCTCTGAAATCTGCGGAGCCGAAGATTCGAAATCAACGACAATCAAAGAAAAAATGGAGTGGAAGACTCGAAATCTGGTGAGTTGCATTTCATTCCTTTCTAAAGGAATAGCTGAAGAAATGGGGACCCCTTACGTTGCCAATACGAAGATTTAAATCATGTGATTAGAAGTAGATATTTAAATAAGGTGTGGAGTTTAGTATCCTCATGTTAGGAAGATTTAAATCATGTGATTAGAAGTAGATATTTAATTAAGGTGTGGACTTTAGTATCGTGTTTATAAAATGTTAGTTTCATCAAGTTATAAGTTATTATTTTTAAAAGTATTAAATAAGTTATATTATCTTTAAATGTATAAGTACGACTTAGGAGGATTTGTGGCTTAGTGCTTAGTTCAGATTCCGATTTTTTTTTTTTAACTTAGTCGCCAAGGGGAATCTCGTTTTCGAGCATCCACATGCCAGTTTACTCAATGATATTTGAACTATGGTCTTCTAGGTCAAGGGGAATCTCGGTCCCGAGCATCCACATGCCAGTTTACTCAATGATATTTGAACTATGGTGCTTCACCTAAGTAGACTTAGTGTCAAACCACACATCACTGTGTTGTAGATTGTAGTAGTATTAAGGTGCAATTAGTTAATTTGAGGGGAGTATTTTTTTTTTTATATTATGTTTTAGGTTTTTTAATTTCACTATTTTTTTTAATATAACAAACTTCCAAATTTCACCTATTTTGAAAATAATATTTTATTATTTATAAATTATTCTTATTTCTATATATAATCTACCACATTAATAAAGTAGCACAAATACATTTACTAATGTGGTTGATATACGCTAATAAATTTATGTCTACTACATTAATAATTATTAGATATAAAAATGATTAGATATTCTGTTAAAGACTAATTATTTCTCCTGATTAGTAATTATATAAATAATCACAACTATTTATCGTATATTTATATATTTCCTATACATTTATATATTTATGGTTATTATATTGATACTATATTATATATTAATATAATACTATGTTATTATATAATATTATACTAGCATAACTACATTAATATTAAGGAGTTGGTTTTTGTGTGACTTTTTGGACTTTGTGGTGTCAAATCTTCATATGTGTTATTTAAACTGATTTTTCACTGTATATATGGATTCAGCACCTTGAAAAACCTTTAGGGAACTTTGGATTGTGCAGGGGTTACCAATCAAACTTATGGTTTCAATAAATTCCTGCAGAATTTTAGAGATATTAGAGTGAAAAAATCCACCAGAAAAATTTCCAAAAAATCTCACTAAAGACAACTTATAATAGTAATATTAATTTGTATCTACCATTAATAAATATATAACAATAAAAATAATAATACCAAAAAATACTGCAATAAAAATATTATTATTACTATTATAATTAATAATAATTAGTAATTGGTATTGTTTATTATTTAATATTATTTAGTGTTATTTAATATTAAATTATGTAACTTAAATTAATTATTTAATAATATTATTAATGAATGTGGTGACCACTTTCCATATTTGATATATGTTTATTAATGCTAGATTCATTCTTTCGAAAGTATAATTTAGTATTATATTGATAATTGATTTATCTTTCATTTATTATTAATTAATTCATTTAGAAAATAGTTAGTTTAATAATTCATTAAATAATAAAAAATAATTCATTTTTCCTATTCATTATTTATTAATTTATTAAATAAATAATAATTAAAAATTAAATCTTCTATACTTAATTAATAAAAAATTATTATTATTATTATTTATTAATATTATTTTAATTATTATTTAAAAATATTATTGTATTATTTATTAATATAATTTCAATTAAATATAAAATATTTAATTAATTACATATTTTTTGTTAATATAATTAATTAAATATTAATATAAATATTATTAATTAAATACAATTGATTTAAGCTGAAGGCATATTATCATAAAATCACTACTATTATTAGTTAGTATGATTATAATATTACTATAATTACTAATTATTATTATAGTAAATTAAATTTAATAACATTATTAATTAATAAATATTAATATTAATTAATTCATTCATTAATCTTTGAAAAAAAGTAATTACACCAGGAAACAAACGCTTTTTAAAATAAAATAAATAAAACGGTATGAAATACTTTCTATTTGGGTGAACAGATATTTCATATTAAATCTTACCTCTATTTAGCGAGCGGTTTAAAGAAACAACCAGCCAAGCCGAAATTGTGCCTATTTTCAAAATATATATTAAAACATCGAAAAACTATTGTTATGATATCAAATAGGAGTTGTCTATAATGCGACTTTTTGGAGATTCCGATGACGGAATCCGGCGGAAGAAATTGAGGTTAAATCTTGATTTGTTGCAGTTAAAATGGTTTTTTAACTGCATATTTGGATTCAGCACCCTGGAAAACCCCTGGGACGCTTTCATTGTGCAGAAACTAGCTATCAAACTTGCGATTCCAATAAATTCCTGCCGGATTTCGACCGGAAAAACCCGCCGAAAAAGCTTTCAAAAAGTCGCGTTATAGACAACTGCTATCAAATATATAAATAGAAACCTTTTATGTAGAAAGTTGTTTGTCCGCACATCCATCCATTATTAGTCCTTGCCTCCGGCAATGCAGGGACTCTAGCGTTCGATAAGGCGTTGACCATTGATTAATTGATTGTTTGACCGAAAATTTTCAGTTTATTTCGGTGTTTAACCAAAGTTTCAGATTGGCTATTTCCATTCACTAAATTTTAACCAAAGTTTTAGAATTGCCCTCTTATTACAAACTTCACTTGCCCCGATGCTATTTTGGGGTGGACAGATTAGTTTATCCAAAGTTTCATAAGTGAGTTTCGAGCAAGTTTTTTTTTATGCAACGTTTTTAAAATGGTGGTTGAGGCAAGTGTTGTTAACCGAAGTTGCATGGGTGACTATGACCCTCATTTACACATGCTCCATTGTTTACAGCTGCCACCATCCAAACCACCAAACAGCCATAGTTTCCACCTGCCAAGATTTGAAGAACTTTAAGAACTTCAAGCTCTACCGATTCTTAACCCTCCTCAGAAGCTATCCCTTCCTCGGGCTGTAAGGTGATAGTTGCTACTCGTTCTTTTCCCTCCTACATGATAGTAGATGCTGTGTTGTGCCAAATTATTACTACTGAAACACAGAGTCTGTATTATGTATGGAGAGGTGCAACACGAGATATCATCTCTATATCAAAGTAAGTTCAACAACTCTTACCTCTATTTCTTTTCTGCTGCTACATCAAAGTGAGTTCATCAAGATAAGCTACACAATCTGTTGATGCTTCATGTTTCAACGCTGGCCCTGCAATTAGAGTAGTAAGTTTCAGTAGCAGAGTAGTAGAACAAAAAGCTGATAAAACGTTGATTTGATGTTGATTTTGTTTGTTCTGTGATCTCCTAATTTCATGACTCTCTGTGGCAAGCCAAAGTACTAAACGGATAGCCAACTCCACTAATGATTATATTTTTTCCCTCTAAGCCTAATTCCACTATCCTTAGACAGCTTTTCTTCTGAAGAAGCCAATTGGGATTGCAGCTCTGCTATTTTTACCGTAAGTCAATGATTACTCCTAAAGAACCATGGATAGGATCTCGACCGTCATGCAACAAGGGAAACCAGACCTGAAAACAAGAAAGCTACACAGAATGCAAGCTAAGTGAGAAAGACCAGCATACAAGAAGGGAAACGAGACTTGAAAACTAGAAAGCCACATAGAATGTAGGAAATAATGAAGCAAGATTTAATAAGTTTAGACTTAACTTCACGAAATTCACTGAGAAACTCGAGGCCAATCGTTGCACGTCTCCTTTGGTGGCTCTCAAAGCCAAGTTCGAGCAACAATGTCTATTTGTCCTTTGCTAGTTCTCAAAGGCAAAGTTCGAGCAACAATGTCTTTAGAGGCGAAGATCAACTCACTGCTCTCAAAGCCAAAATTTGAACAACAATGTCTTCATGAGCTCATTACTCTCAAAGCCAAAGTTTGAGCAACAATGTCATCTTTAGAGGCGAATATTAGCTCACTGCTCTCTCGGGTATGCACTACTTAAGAAAGGCGTCATTTACAATACTGGAGTTTACATGAAGATCAACTCATTGCTCTCTAGGGTATGCACCGGCTAAGGAAGACGTCATTTACAATACTGAAGCTTACAATACTAATGTTGCATGCATGCAAAAGGACATGCGGAAAGGTCCTTGGAAGGACACGTGGAATGTGAAAGCAGAGTTGTGTCAGTTTCTCACAGGATGGAATTCGTTGTGCATAGTCGCAGTTTTCTTAAACAGGATGGAATCTAGCGAAATTAGAAGAACGAGCCCTTGTCATAGAATGAGTCGTAGCCCATAGGTTGTTTAGGTTTACAGCAAGCTAACATACAAAGCAACAACATAACATAAAACTTGTAGCAAATATTAACAGGGAACAATTCCAAAAAACATCGCTTGGATTTTACACAGCCTTTTTTTACCATGTTCTTGTGATTATTTAATCTGAAACTTTGAAACAATCTAAAACCATAAATATGCTCATCTCATCGGCTGGCAAAGAGCAGATCATGAGTTTTGAATAGGAAGGAAACAATCCTTATTTCAATTTCACGCCTTCAGGAATAACTGATAGTGAATACCCATCTTGTATGCAAGTTCTCTTCTAGATCCATTTTCCCTATTTTCCCTTGTGCATGAATGCCGCTATTAACTATTCTCCTGCAACCAAGTATGAATGCCGCTATTCATTACCCTCCTGCAAGCAAGTATGCTGCACTATTTCTTAGGCAAGTATGAATGCTGCTATTCACTACCCTCCTGCAAACAAGAATGATGCACTGATTCTTAAGATTACTATGGAATATTTGTAGATACAATATTCAATTGTAGATTTCAATTGCAACGCATAAAGGAGATTTCAATGGCAGGGCTCGATCAAAATGGAGGTAATCGAGCTCAACAGAGAGACTCCAAGTAATCACATGGCATCCTCCATGTATTGCATGGTTATTTTGGGGAACTGAGTTGTAAGGCGCGTGGCCTTCATGTGGGGTCCACATGGCGCATGAAGTTAGTAGTTTATAATTTTGGTTACACAAAGCACTTTTGTCACTTACAATCTTTGCATGGCTTACAGGTGCGTCACTGTGAATCCAAGGGCGGTTACCCCAGGCTTATTGAACAAAATTCGAGCCGAGAAGGCAACATTAACATAAGACACTGCATTGCCAAGGGGACTATAGGCTGCTCTAGGAGGGTTTCTCTGATATTTTCACTGCTACTGAGTTTGGCAAAATTCTTTTCTATCTGACTATCTCCTGCATGAACCCACGACTCTTTCCTTCCATCAGTTTCATTTTTGCAGACTCATCCATATGTGGACATGCTGACAGGCACATTGTTGGCAAGAAGTTGTTCAGTTAATGGGTTTATGCTTATACTCTTCTGCTAATAAAGCTAACCATTCGAAGTTATTCGCATTTCTTTACTGAAGTTTTTGGAAACTTTCTTATAGTTTCCAATGTGCCATTCCACGTTCCAGCAGAAACAATTCTCGATGTGTAGCGACATATTTTCCAAAGAGTTGGTTAGTCCCTAACCCTAGCTATATTTCTTTGAATTTATGTCTAAGATATTTACTATGATTACCCTAATTCATTTCTCCTTTTCTTTGGGCAAGATTTAACCTAGGTAATATCTTGTCATATTTTGAAGATGATGGAATTTTCCGGAACGACAGTCACATGTGGATCTTGGCTCTGACAGAGGGTTTACTGTTGCTTTCAGGGGCACTCTTTAATGCCTTCTGTAAGAGTAACTTCGCAATCCAAAGTCATAAACTCTCTCTTCAAAAGGGGTCGCTTCCCGGAAGGATTTGAATCCTGAGTCTATTAGTCGTGAAGAGAAACTTTGCACAATGCCTTTAGTAATTTTAGGCTTTTTTTGTTTAAGTGTTTAATTCTGTAGAAAATGTAATGGCTTTTGGTCTTCTACGAGGAGGGTTTTACAATACTCTTTTGACGTTTTCCTATTTAGATATGAAAAATTATAAAATTTCATAAATATAAAATTAAAATAACTTTAATTCCTTCTATAAGAGTAACTTCGCAAGTCGAAGTCATAAACCCTCTCTTTGAAAGTGATCGCTTCCCATAATGTCTTTCCTGTGAGAAAAAATCAAAATTGTTTTGTAATTTTTTTTAAATGTTCGGTCCCAGAATTGGGAAGGGTTTTAATCCTGATTTTGTTAGCCATGAAGAGAAACTATGCACAGTTCCTGTAGTAAATTTAGACTTGTTTCGTTTAAGTGTTTAATTCTGTGGAAAATGTAATTGCTTTTGGTCTCCTACGAGGAAGGTTTTACAATACTGTTTGCACATTTTCCTATTCAGACACTGTGTATTATTGTTTGTAAATTTACATGAACTCACAATAAAATGAATTTTCTCTTAAATAAAATGAATTTCAAGATTTAGAAATGTGATTTCCTGTAGTAATGACTACAAGGATATACATTCCAATAACATTGAAATACCCTGTTGGGAATTGAAAGAATGTCGGGATTACGAGCCAAACCTCAGGTCATAGCAATTGAGTGCAAATTGTTTTGAGCTTTCATGATTTCTGCTTTTCTAACTAATTTGGAATCTGGATAATGCTTACTTTTTGTTGATCTGCCTAATTCATATGTTATTTATAAACTGCACTAGAATTTTCTATGGCGATTCCAAATAGGCCTTCTTCGGCATCTTCGATGGTCATAGCAGTCGAAAAGCTTCAGATTTCGCTGCCGAAAATATTGGGCACAATATTGTGGATGCTATGCTAGGCATGAAAGACAAAACAGAGAACCTTCTCGAAGACAAGTTGTCCATCTTGCAGTTTGAGCTATCGCATGCGAGACAAGTTGTAGGGTAGTGGACCCAAAGAGTTAGACAAATGGTAAATTTGTGGGCCTACAACATAAAATGCAGTGATTTATTACTACTTTGTATGTGACATCTTTGCATGCACTCCAAGTGTCCTTTGCAAAGGTACATCTCTACATCCATTACAGGTTTTGCATAGGCTCTAGAAGATGTTCTTAGTTTTATAAAAGACATTCAAAATGCTCCCTTCAAAGATATTTTCTTATCAAACATTCAGTTCTATTTTAACTCAGAGCCTTTCTGCAATTGTTCATTCGTGAGAGAATTGTCAGTGGTGGATGCATCTTTCTGCCATGACCCTGTGAATTCAAACATAGCATTAAATAGCCTAGATGGGATTTTGCCTGATATGTTGAGTTCCTGATTGAATTGCTCTGACATCTGCAAACATTATTTCCACAACAGGCTATGGCCACCTAGCTTCTTCATTCTGTTTTGAGCTTTCACGATTTCTGCTTTTCTAATTAATTTGGAATCTGGATAATGCTCACTTTTTGTTGATCTGCCTAATTCATATGTTATTTATAAACTGCACTAGAATTTTCTATGTAAGTAGTTATTTGCATCCATGAGCACACCATTTTAAGAACTGCACTAGAATTTTCTAAGTAGTTATTTGCATCCATAAGCCTACTTAGCTACAAGCAAAACAACCCCTGTCAGCTTGTCTATTGAAAGAGAAAAAGGGTAGCTACATATGGGGGAATAGTACTTACAAGGTGGGCTTCGAGCATATTATAGAATAAAAAAGCATTTACATGAGGGCAAGTTGCTGAATATATTGCAGGCTGATAGAAATATATTTTGTTGTTATGCAGGACTACATTGTAACTGTGTACTGCCTTTGGGTCTTCATGTTGCCACTGTTCAGCACAACCCTCAAACTCAGTTGGATGAAGGGGAAAAGAAACAACTAAGGAGCTCATTTAGTCGGTTCTCGGATTCTTTTTCTATGATGAGGACAAGACAAAGGCCTATTTCAGTTCCATCTGTGTGTATTGACTCATCCATGAAAGGAGGGGTGCTTCCTTGGGGTATGAAAGGTGAAAACATGGTGAAGTAAAGGTAGGGGAGCCTGTGATGAATTTTCTTTGTATTTGGGCTTGAGCAGATTGGTCAGCCTAGTGTATAAGCGTTCAAGAGGAAGTTAACATTTTCATTGTAGAAGAATGCAATTCTTGTTAATTAATTGGTCAAGGGAATTGAAGTTCCTGATTCATGACAACTTGCGGCAAGAGGTATCAGGACACCTGAAATGTCCTAGTTAATTGTGGGCTTGAATAACTGTTTCATCTTTTCCCTCAAGTTTTTCAATGCCAGGGAAATCTGTGAAGTAACTAGTTACTTTTCATTTTCATAATATAGTTGCCTGATTTCAGTAAGAAATTGATCTCACTTTGGGATTCAGATTCTCTGTCCCTGTTGATCTCAGAATCTTCAAGACACTTAGAGTTGATGGGATATATAGGGTGCCTAATATTGTATATGCTTGTAAATGTTGCTATTTTACAAAATACTTCTCAAAATTTTCTTTTTAACCATTTTCCTCCTGATTCCAGTTGTAAATTCTCATTTAGGTAATTTTCAATTTAAAATTGAAATGTTTTTAGATAGCTGCGTATCTAAATTTACAAGGGCTTCTGTGCATAAATTAATCTCTTTTCTTGTTTAGAGCAAACCAATTTTCTGATACATCAGATTGTAAGATAAGATTTTCAACTTCTTCAAGAATCTCACTGGCTAATTTAAACTTTCCAAAACAAAAAAATTGTTGGTTTGTCAAATGTATTGATACAATTGTCCTTGACAGGGTTTTATACAGTACTGAAAACTTGAAGTTCTTAAAAATATATGCTGGTTCAAAGTAGCCTTTAATTGGTTGTAATGTGTTTTTTGCATCTTTTAGAATTACTCTTGACCTGAAGTATGGTCTTGGCGGTAAAGCTTTCTACAAGAAAACCAATGCGGGAGCGTATTCTCTTATCTAAAGATGCCTGACCATGCGAGAGATTAGGGGTCCATTGATATGGTGTTTGCCATTGTATTGCACCCATTCCCGGCATCCGCTTAGATGCTTTCAACAGTTCTTCCATACCAACTTGGCTGCCCAGCACTGCTCACCTTTTGCCTTACCTTTTTGCCAGGAGCCTATAGGCCTTACCTTTATATATGGCTCAGAAGTTTAAAGCCTATTATTTCTCTGGCGGGTTTGGCCTTATATGATGGCTATCCACTTTCTCCCTCAGTTGTTTTGTCTCATCTTCATCGCTTACAAGGTCCCTCTACTCCACTATGAACCCTGCCCCCTGCTTTTCCACAAAACTTGCACAGAACCAGGCCCCTCTGTACCCCTCTTCATCACTGGACACCTCTACCAGGTCACCCTTGTTCAACTTCATTTTTTCCTCCTCACTAAACACTACAAAATCTAGCTGTGCTCCCACTCGTACAAATTCCTCCCTTAATTCTTCACCTGACCAGCTTCCAAACTCAGGCCTCATGAAACACTAGCCATCTACTCCTCCATGCATATGTTATTCAGCCCATCGATCCTTCAGTTGAAAGAGTCAATATATCAACCTGGGAATTATGCCATGATTGCTATAATTCATGGAGGAGGAAGGAAAAGTCTTGTCGATCCCAAGACTGCAATGTGTAACATTTATTGCAGCGTTAGGGTGCGTGGTGCATCTCAAATTCACAGAAAACAAATGGGTTGAAGCGTCAAAGGTATGCACGGTACTTAGCTACTTTCACTTCCCTGTAATAGTTATTGTTTTTCTTAATGAATGGCAGGATTTTTGTCCTGGTCGTGGTCCTCAAATGGATAAAGTGCTTTTAAGTTTGTTGTTTTCCCATTGTTTTGTAACTATTCCAGAGTGCTTACATCTCATTTCTTTCATGGCTCAAGGTTACCCTGTTCATATGTCTGACGATATTGTTAAATTTGTTTTGAACACATTAGACCTTGTTCCACGCTGACATACTTTTAGGTTTGTTGCTAGGCTTTTAAGTTAACTATAGCGTTTTGGGCCCCTTGTCAATCAGGATGCTGAGGTTCAGATGGTTGCATTATGAAGAAGATGAGTAAAATAGGGAAAGATTCATAAATATGAAACTCAATCCTTACTCAATATGAACACAGTGTAAACTACAAGCATACTCATCCATTTGCTGGGCAACCTTGATATTAAATCATCAGATGTTAGTTTCTACCACAACAAAGATATCAAATATCTATAAGAGTTTTGAACTCATGGCTCAAAAATGTGTAGCTTAATAATTCATACTGGGCAACCTTAATATCAAATCATCAGATGTTAGTTTCTACCACAAAAAAGATATAAAATGTCTATAAGAATTTTGAACTTGTGGCTCAAAAATGTGTAGCTTAATAATTTAGAATAGACAACTGTAGAAGCCTCAGACTTGTTAGTAGTCTCTCATAGGCAGGGACTACCGCTACACAGTTTCCCTTATTTATTTGATAATGGAATGAATGTATGTATAACGCTCTTTGTCGACAACCCATCTTTTGAAAACTATGTCAAGCTTGTCATGTATTAATCACGAACTGCGTTGCTCACTGTTTAGATGGTGTTGATCACTGTTCAGCAGTAAGTTACATAATAAAGTCATTCGGCACAATTATTGCTCCTTTGTCGTTGAAAATTTCCATAAATTGCAGTGTTTAGTAATGAAATAAACAAGTTTTGAGTGTGATTATGTTCTTTGATATTGTATCAGAGCTCGTTTCAAGAGAGGCCGAGTGGTAATTAGTTGCGTGAGGCCAATTTTTGTGCTACGTGTTTGAGTGTAGAGAGCAATGAGTTGTCCTGCTGTGCTTAGAACAGTGTGAGGGAGTGTTGTTTTGCTGTTGTTCGTAGAGCAATGTGAGAGAGTTGGCTAATGGTCATGGTGTCAAGCGGTTAGGCAAGTGGAAAATTGAGTGTCAAAAGAGTTGCGAACCTATGGAATCGCTGAGCAGAGTTGAGTTGAAGCTGAGCTATTTGCCGAAGGGAAGATTGGTGAAGAGAATTAAGTTGGAGTTTTGTTGTTTGAGGTGAATGCTGCAACCAGATCTTCCAGTGTCAGACCTACTATAAGTGAATATGAGTGTCCATAATGGATAGGTGTTGTTTCTAATATTTGTTGTGTTGCAAATCTCGTGGTTATTGGTGTATGCCTTAACCCTCACATTTACAGATTCCAACTACCGAAGCATTAGAGGTGCCCCCGACCAACTAATGCATTGAAGCAAAGAATTTTCATGTTGCTTGAAAATCATGGAAGTGATTTGACTTAAAATGTTTCAGCGTTCTTTTAAACATTTTAAAACAAAGAAAATCAAAGTTTGGTTTTTTTTTTGTTGGGAAACATAAGTTTTTTTTAAAAAGATTTGGTTTATTTTAAGTGAAGATACTTAAAAATTTAAAAAGGGGTTGTTTGTTATCATGAGGAGTGATAAGGTTTTCTATTATTTGTTTTTTATTTAAAGTGGTGAAAGGTTTTAAAAAAAAAAGGTGTTGGTGGAAATTTTTAATAGTGAAAAGGAGTTAGTAAATATCTTTATGGTGCATGTGTGGTGAAAATGTTTTGGGATTTGATGAATTTGGGTACATTTGGATTTAGATTTGGTGGCATTTTGGTGATTGGAGAAAGTTTTTCTTTTCCATCATGTCAAATTTGTTGGCTGATACTTATTTGAATGAATCCACCAAACTTGATGGAGGAAATTATGTGAATTGGAAATTCAAGTTGCTAACTATTCTAGAATGTTATAATTCGTGGTCCATTGTGAGTGAGGATGAGCCCAAACCCACTATTGCAGTTTCTATTCCAGATTGGGAGAGAAAGGAGACAAAAGCAAAGGTGTGGTTGCATATGTCTGTAAAGGACAACATTATTCCTCACATCAGAGATTGCTAGACATCAAAGGAAACATGGGATATGCTAAAGGGTTTGTATGAAACAACAAATACAAATCGGATTTTGTTTTTGAACACTAAGCTTTTATCTCTAAAAATGGAAGCAAATGAAAATATAAGCAATTTCATATCTCATGTCAAAGATTTAAGTGATAAGTTAGGAGATATTGGTGAAAAGGTGTCTAGTACTGACTTAGTCACCATCACATTAAATGGCTTAGTGCAAGATTATAAATTTTTTATTTCAAGTCTTTCAGCTAGAGAGAATCCCCCTACATTTGATGAATTGACATGAATTCTTCTACAAGAGGAGGATAGGACGAAGAGATTTAATTTGGGCTCTAGTAGTTTAGATTTGGCATTGGTAGCCAAGGGCAAACATCCGTACAGAGGCAAGCCATGGGACAAGAACAAAGGAGGCAAGTTTCAAGAAAAATAGAAAGGTATGACACAGTCTAAATTTCCAATCCATGATAAGAGAAATGATGATTGTTATTATTGTGGCAAACCTGGGCATCATTCTAAAGATTGCTATAAAAGGAAATAAAATGAGTCTAGGCAAAGAAACAGAAGGCATAATGGAAATTTTGTGGACAAAGACACCTCAATCAGTGATGGATTTAAAAATCTTAAATTTTTTGTTTTTGATGCTGCATTGTCTGTGGAAAATGATGATATGAATGCTTGGTTCATTGATTCTGGTGCATCACTCCATATGTCTTATAATAAGGAGTGGTTTGATGAAAATTATGAAAACATTATGGAACATATGTTTATCTAGGAGATAACAGATCACTTAAAGTTCAAGGTTATAGAATAATAGGTGTGAATTTTCCTAGTGGAGAAGAGAGACAAATCCATAATGTGATGTATGTTCCTGGTATAAAAAAGAATTAAATTTTTGTTTCTACTATTGTTGACCAAGATTTGAAGGTGGAATTTGTTAAATCACAGTGTGTAGTGAAAGACATTCAAGATCACTACAAGGTTATTGCCATAGGTACCAGAGTTGGTGGCTTGTATAAGTTGGATGTGACCAAGAAAAGTCATCAAGCGTTGGCATATACAACAATATCAACAATAGAGTTATGGCATCAAAGGTATGGACATCTAAATCACAAGGATTTAATGCTACTTCAAAAGAACACAATGGTTGAAGGTCTTCCTGTCTTGAAGAATGATCATGTTGAATGTGAAGCATGTGTACTTGGCAAGCAACATGGGGAGGAATTTCCTATACATTAAAAAAAAAGGTAAATGGAAATACTTGAATTAATTCCTACTGTTGTATGTGGACCTATGCAAACTAGATCTATTGGTGGAGCATGGTATTTTGTTATTTTTCTGGATGATAGATCTAGGTGTACACGGGTTTATTTAATAAGAAAGAAGAGTGATGTTTTTGAGTACTTTAAAGAGTTTAAGAGTATGGTGGAAAAACAAACTGGTAATTGCATAAAAAAAATTGAGATCTGATCATGGGGGAGAAAACAAATTAAAAGAATTTAATCAATATTGTAAAAGCAATGGGATTCTACAACAATTTACAGTGCCACATACACCTCAAAAAAATGGAGTTAGTGAGAGGAAAAATAGAACACTAGTTGAATGTGCACATAGTATGCTTCAAGGTAAAAATATTTCTAATGGTTTTTGGGCTGAAGCCATTAATGCTATTGTTTATTTAAAAAATAGGAGTCCAACTAAAATTTTAGAGCTTAAAACACCTTTTGAAGCATTTTATGGGTATGTTGTGGTAAAAAACACAACCCCCCCATTATTGAGGTGTTCACCTCAAATAATGGGGACCCTTTCTATAAAAATTTGGCTAAAACACCTTTTTGGATTTTTATTTTAGTTGATTGCCCGACGCTTTTGTTAATTTTTAGTTTTCTTTGGATTTTTGTTTTGATTGCTTTGTTAGAATCGATTTTTTATAAGCTTCCCATTGACGCTTGTTTCGCCTCATTTGGTCAACTGGTTTGAAAATGGTACTCCTTTGAAGTCTCATCATTTATGTAGCCTGGGTTAAAAAATGCATAAAATGTACAATATCGCATTTTGTAAATAAATTAGTTCAATAATGTATTCAGTTTAAATATTAACTCGTAGAGGGTTTTACTAACATTTTTCATTATGCAGCCAAAATAGTAATTATCGGGATTTTAAGAAATTCACTCTAATTTCTTAATCAAATCCTAATCTCAAAAACCCAAACATAAGAGTGGCTGTAGTTTATATTTTTTTTTAAAGAGTGGCTGTAGTTTAGAAACTTAAATTCATAGAAATAAAACCAAAATAAAATTTATGTTTAAAATTAAATTTTAAATTTAAATTAATATATTAAATATAATTAATTTAATTAAATTAAAATTTAAAACAAACAAAAAAAACATATAATAAAATGGTTTGATCGCGTCGGGACTTTTATCGCATCGCAAGTTTTATTCGCGACATGTTTTATAAACTCCCGACATACCCCATAGGCTACCCCCGATGCGAGTTGCCGATGAGCATAGGGCAATAAGGCATGCGATCGCATCGGAGCTTGTATGCATTAACACATTTTTAAAAACCTTATTACCCATCCCGATGCGAAGTGCCGATGAGCGAAAATCCCAAGTGCCGATAAGCGATAAAGCATAAAACGTGGGGTATTAAAGCCAAAGCATGTTTTAAAACTTTTGTATTAGTTTGAAGATTTTCAAAAAAAAAACTCATACGCATGGTGATATGTTAGTAAGTGAGGAGTATAAATGGGGTAAGTAAAGTAGTGTAGGTTAGTGTATATTTTTAATATTAATTTGTATATTAATAAATAATATGTAATATATTATATTATTTAAATTAATATGTAGTATTTAATTAATAAATTTTAAATTAATCATATTAATTAATTTATGATATTTAATTAATTTGATTAATTTAGATTTAAATATCATTTAGAATTAGTTTTTAATTAGATTTAATTTGTTTATAAATAGTTAATTAGATATTAGTTAGTTAGATTAATGATTAACAATTAAATTAGAAACTAATTTAAGATTAGATTTTTAATTCAAATTCTGATTTTTAGCCCCACAACAGAATTTCCAGATTCATGCCAGATTTGACTCATCAACTTTGGAAGCTCATAAATTGAGTTATACTTGGCCAAAT
Organism: Pinus tabuliformis; assembly: GCA_031772625.1. Taxonomy (NCBI): domain Eukaryota; kingdom Viridiplantae; phylum Streptophyta; class Pinopsida; order Pinales; family Pinaceae; genus Pinus; species Pinus tabuliformis. The sequence goes on from CM062819.1 coordinate 727,665,739, forward strand.
GAGACCCAGGACGGCTCATTGGAAAGAGAAAATCAATGAGAACATTTTGGAGGAGGTTTCACCAACAGATTTACTCATTTATTGGGTCAAAAATCAGGCAGAAGATCAGGCTCCGAATTTTGAAAAACAAAATCAATTTTCTGAGTTATTTTCTTCAATTTCATTTATCCAAAGCCTCTTCTAATTGCAGATCCATTGGTCAATAATATCCTTTGCCAATCAAATCATTCCAAGCATCAATACAGAGTTTATATTTTATTTTCAATTATTTATTTAAAATAGAATTTGATTGGGTTTGATTTAATTGCCAGAAATGATATTTTGATTGCATTTTAATTTATTTTGATTTCTTTTGCAGGAAAACAGTGGAAAAGATATGGAGAAAAGGATTTCAAGCAATGAGAATGCTCCAGCAATTGAAGATCAGAATTAGGAGCAAGTAAAATTATATTTGGCAGATTTCTCTTCAACAAACTCTCCTCTCCAAAATTCCTTCACAAATATTATAAATAACAGATTGCAGAATGTAAAAAGGGCTGCTCTCCTCTGCAATTTTAGAGACTTCTGAAAGCACTACTGTAATAGGAATTTAGAGTTGTAGGAGAGAGGAGAGAAAATCTCAGATCTGGGGATTATTGAGGATTTTTCCTTTGTATCTTGAATTATGTATGAGGGGCAGAGTTTTCACTATTGTGGCTTTAGCTTTGAAGGCAGAAGTTCAAGCAATGTAAAGGACTGTTGGAGACCAAGATCAGAGAAATGGATGCAATAAATTGGTATTTTTAATACTACTGTTTTAAATATCAGTTTCATTTTTATGGTAACAGGAATGTGTCATTTTATTCATGTTTGTGCATTATTGTCAATATGGGTAGTTTGTCTCAATGTTGTTATCATGTATCTCTGTTCTTATGGATTAATTTCTGATTTCTGAGTAACTATTTACTCATAAATCTGCCTTATTAAAACTGATTTATTAAGTGGTAATATGTTGTGAACTATTTCCACATATTACTGTTTAATTATTGGATTTATTGATTTAATAATTAATATCATTTTTGTGAACTACTTCCTGAATGTTATTGATTTATTATTTCAGTTAAAAGGTCTCAATAGGATGTGTTTTGATATCCATAATATCAGTTAATTGAACTACTTCATTAACTTGATATTCATTATAAACAAGACATATCTAAATCCCAATACTTTAATTATCTTGCTCTTAGTTGGGTTAGATCTATATCTGCCTAATTAAGATAGGATTTAGATTAGTTTCTTTTGCTTGCATCATAGAATAAGCTTGCATTTAGAGTAAATTCTACATTCTTTTAAGTCCTCTCCTCAAAGAGGCAAAACTTTAGTTGTGGTTTGGCTGAACCCAAATCAGCTTAAGGGTCATTCTCTTGCCTGATCAGCAAGAAGAAGTGATCTGATGTCCCTGGCTATTGGTAGTTAAAGATACATTATAAACCAATAGCAATAGGGAGAAGGTAACTGGACCTAGTTGAACAGTCGGAGCCACCACACCAAACGGAAAAGGAGCTGCTTTAAGGTCCGGACCGGGTGGTTATCCCCCAATGTTGTTGCAGCGATTTTCGAGGCATCAACATTTTTGGCGCTAGAAGGAGGGCCTGAGAAACTTGTCTGTTGGAGTCTTTTCAATTTTAATATTTTATTTATTGTGATGGCTCCTCTTAAACTTCCAATTTGGAGTTGTATCCATGGACGTGCATCCTCTAATACTCCACCCGAAGTGGTAAGACTCTTGTCTCAGGTAAAATTCAATGGTAAGAGAAATTCTTCGGCTTTTAACCATGTCTTTCAATTTATTCAAAACATTTCAAATTATGATTTTCAAGGAATTGATGAAGGCATCTTATGCAGAATTTTTACTCTTACATTTGCGGCAAAAGCCAGAAGCTGGTGTAGAACTCTTCCAGTTGCTTCAATCCACAGCTGGGATCAATTTGTTACAATTTTCATTTGTAAATTTGACGGCTACGATTATGAACAGGTATGTCAAGAAATTGAATATCTACGAAGGTTTAAAAATGAATCTGTTAATGATTTTCATATTCGATTTCACTTGAATTGTTTAAGATTTAGCGACGAAGATAAACCTACGGAAGAAGAATCATTAGATTGGTTTAAATATATTAGTTCTCTTCCAACCATTCCCAATCCATATGAAATTGATTCAAGCTTTGTTCCATCCCCTTCCAATACAAATGAGAATCCCAATTTGGATGTGCAAATAAATTGTGATAAAGTGGTTTCACAAAGCTTGGAAAATATTTCCATTCAAATGCAAGAAGACAACAACAGCAATCTTGGAGAAAAAGCAGCCTGGAAATCTGAAAGCTACTGTGAAGAAAATTCGGAAAATCAAATCGCAAATCAGCAAGTACAAGCAGCAATCAAAATGCAAACTGCTGTACAAATTTCTGAATTTCTCCATAATGAGCAAATGCCAAAATCAGAGCAGCAAAGCAGCGTTTTTCAAGAAAGTATGCGCATGCAAAGGAATGATCTGCAATCTGAAATTTACAATGAGCATAATGCACAAGAGCTTTCAAACAGAGACAGTTTTAAATGCATTGTTTCAGGTTCACATTTTTCCCTTTATCCTGATATTTTTAATGATAGTAATTTTCCTCCTCTTAGTATCAATGATATTTCAGAAATTAAAGAGGATGGTTTAAATGAATTACCATTAAATTTTTATCAAGATAAAGAAACAATAATTGATCATTCTTTTGCCACTAATGAACATGAGATTTTTGTTCCTCCTTGTTTCGGTATATTGGATGAAATCGAAGGGAATTCCAGACAATCTTGTGAGGTCATTTATGATGATTACTCTGACATTGAGGATGTTGATTTCTATTATTCTCAAGAGAATCCTCATGATAAAATTCAAATAACATCTGAAAATGAGGAACGCTTCAATTTAGGAATTATCCCAACTAATCCTCATTTTAGAGTAGCAAATTATTTTCATGATTTCATTATTCAAGAAAACATTCCAATTTATGATTCATATCATGATCAAACTCTCATTCCTACTTATAATCATAATTCGTTTTCTATTTCACAAGTTGGAATTCGAAATTACCCAAATTCCATAATTCTGGCCATTCCTTGTGAAAATGAAATCATTTCAAAACCATCCCAAATGTGCTGTAACATTAGTTGTAAAAATAGTAATTTAATTTATTTTTATTTCCCCACTTATTTTGTATAAAATCAGATTTAATTTTTCAAATTTTCCACACTTTTCGCTGGCATATTGAATACCTTACTATTAAAAACTCAATTGATGCATTGCCCAATTGGGAAATTCAAGTTTCATATTATAATCATCAGCATCGAAAGATATTAATATTCCAATTTATATCAATGCTAATGTTTCATCAAAAACTTCTATCTTTTCAAAGGCAATGTCAACAAGAGAATGTATTTTTGCAATCTGGCCAGCAATTCAATTCAATTAATAAATTACCATTTTATTTGAAAGGCTTCCATCCATTTTTCATTGACTCATTTGAAAATTGTTTGGAAATTTTTCCTTCAAGGAAAATTGTCAATGATTTAACATTCGTACATAACACTAACAAATTTTTTCAGGTCAAAGAATCTAAAAGCTTATCTTCACAATCTGGCCTGTTATCTCTTCCTTTGAACATTTCTCAATCCTTAATAGAAATCCATCCAGATTTTTATGATCCAATTGGTAGTCAATTGGAAAGGAAATTTCAGGAGAGAGAGATTTTAATTAAGTTCCTAACATTAACTGTACATTCTGATTTCATATTTATTTTCCTTAGTTTAGTCAAATCTGTATTTTTATTACTAACATTTGAACTGTACATAAACGCGGGAATAAAATTGAGAAAATGGCTACACTGGAAATATGACTATACCTAGTCATTTTCATGTATATGGTTAGAATAAGAGTAGAATTAATTTAGTTAGTTTGTTTTATGTAGTTAATTTATTTTCAACAGTTCTGTAGATTAAAAATAAAACAAAGCAATCAGCCATTCTCATACATGTTCACTGAAAACATTTTCTCCTTATCAGAAAGTTTTAATTATTGTTTTCCTTTTTTTAATTTCTTACAGCAATACCTCTACTCTGCCTATTCTGAATAATCTCTTGATTAAATTCAATTAAGGTTGCACATGACATCGATCGCTTCAAAGCCACTTTTCTTTATTTTGAGATTTCCTTCTAAGATTTTCTTTTAAAATTTATATGATAAAGGTTGAGGATATAAAAGCTTCTTGATCCCATTATCCCATGAAATGTATGACTGTCCATGATAAGCTTAATTCTAATTCAATCATTATTAGTCAGTCTAACCTTTCATGGTAATCATATGAAGTTCATATTATCTTCCTCAGAATTTTCCAAACGCTGATCTTAAGGATGTCCATTTTGCCAAGTGCACACATTCAAATCTGTTTTGATATTTTTCTACAATTAATGGCTTAATCTCATTCTAATATTTAGTTTATTATCTGATGCTGTAAAATGCATCATATTTATTCACTAAAGACATTATTAAATAGTCGCTATAACAATACAGATTCCTCTCAAGTTATTCAGAATAAGCAGAGGGAATAAATTGCTGTCTCAATTCGAAAGAGAAGTTTATTTTTATATTTATTTCTGGTAAAGTTTATATTTCCTGGACATGAATAAACAGATTTTATTTAGGCTGATTGCACACTTAGATTTAGAATAAATGATGAGATATTTTTGAACAAAGTCAAAACTTTGATAAATCGAAGGAAGAATTTGAAGATTCATAAGGTAAAATTTACAGACATTCTTTTCAGGTACGCATTTACAAGTTTATTCTCATCCATTATTAGTTCATATTTTCCTTAGTTTATTTTTAATTTGTGTTTTGTTTTATTCACAGGTTTTCATTTGTTTTCAAAATCTTGAAGCAGTAAACCCATTTCAAATTTGCAATAGGCTCAGGGAAATTTTATGTGTGATGCATTATAATTTAAGCATTTTTAATTTTGCTTTTATTCACTTAGAAAACACAATTGAAATCTCAAGGAATATCATAAGACCATTTGCATCATAAGATTTCATCGGAAGTAGTTCTTAGCATTTATTTTGATAACAAATTGTTCATAAAATACCTCCGATGTATTATCTTACTCATATGCCATATCACATTTCGCATATCGGAGCTTTGCAGTTGACATATACTTCCATTATCGTGAATCGCCAATCTCTGATAATCAACTTTACCGATATTGCGATAAACACATAATTCTGGACCCGATATGAAATTCAAATCAAAGACATAAAATTATCGCGTCCGTTTAATCGCAATAATGGTAAGAGCATAACTTTTAAAGGGCCGATGTCTCGGATCCGATATGTTATCAAATTTTCATCATAAAGTTATCGGGTCCACTCTTCATCGCATATCGGCATATCAAATATTGTTTCATCATGGGCTTAAGATTGCCGATTGCGCCGATTAGCCACGACATTTATCGCACATCGGCATCGCAGGAATCATATTGTGTGACATCGGGTGCTTAAGATTGCCGATCGCCGATTATTTATGTCATCCATCGCATCGCCGATATCGCAATCGCTTCCTTGCATTTTTATTTATGGCCATATCATTATTCTGAATCTGCGATGCGCGATGTCCAAAGTACAAATCGCAAGATACGGTGTGCGATGTGCAATTTGTGACATAACTGTCCCCGATCCCCGATTTAATATTTCTTTAATGATTCGATCGCTCTATCTCATAGTACAACTTCTCATCGCATACTTTCATATCGGCGATTCGCCATTGCAACCTTTGATGCAAGAACTTCTAATGCATGCCTCTAAGCCGTTAACATTTAATCAATATATGGCATAGCAATAAAATTGAAGTCTTGCAAATTAAACTTAAAGCATGATGGAGAAACATGTTGTGTGGATCATCCGATGAGGCGATGTGTTAAAGCGAGCTTGGGTAACCACTATGGTAAGAAAGCAGTTAATGACCAAATCTGCAGCATACAAAAATCATTTCAATTTCTCATACATTTTAGTTTTAAATATATAATTCCATAATTAAAAATGGAATTCAAGACCTCTATCTTTATATTTAAATTTTAATATCTTGGATTTGGTCTTGATTCTGGACAATTTATCAAATCATGGAGTTTATATTAAACTTATAATATTTTGAGGAATAGTCATTACTACAAATTCTCATTCTCATCTCTGATGCATTTCTTTTAATTTCAATTCCCTTGAGCACTAAGCATTCCATTTTTACTGCTTGCTTTAGTTTAAATAAAATAAATAATGATTTTGGGGTTATATGATTTTGGTTAGCTTGACTTCTTTATGTTTTTAATATTAATTAAAATAAGAAGTCAACCACTTTGGAGAAACTGATATCTTTCAGGTAAGATCAAAAGCAATGATCCAATGGTAAGATTCATGTACCCACTTTCATTAATTTCCATTTCATCACTCTAGTTTCATTTTTGTTTTTAAATTATGCTGATATAAAACTCTGTTTTGCAGCTCTTCACAAAATTTTTCAATCTTCTGCTGAATCATACTTTCAAAGTCCATACTCTTCTCCCGGCTTTATTTCAAGAAGCAGCGATAATCCTTATTGAAACAGCCACACCAGGAAGTTTCTGAACCTTTAATATGTTTCTTTAAGCATTCCTTTTCTTTTAGAAAATGATTAAGATGATGCTTGGAAACAAGAAGATTCATATCAGACAGAAGGTATTCATTGTGGCTGAATTTTACAATCACTGTTATCTAAAAGCCTAAAGCATTCACAACTCTGCAAGGTATGTTTTTCTAAATCTCAACATAAGAAGGAATGATTACATGCTTATTTTCTTTTTCTTCATATTGTTGGAGACATTGGCATAAACATTCTTGTTTGAGTTTATTTTGCGAAACTTGGATTTTCCTTTCCATTTTTAGAGATTTCTTTGTTTTTATTTTTGTTCGCTGATTTCTTTTCTCATTGTAGTATAAGAATTCTTTTCCTTCGGATTTCAGCTTTGATTTTGGGCACTTTGCCATTATTTATATGGAAAGCCTATTTGTTACCTAACAAATGATCAGGATACGTGGAAAAAATTGTTAATAGTCACCTATTGGCATTTTCTTAAATCTCTTTGTAAAGTTTGATTTTCTTATTATAAAAGTAGACATACTTAAGGAAGAGATTACCAATCAAGAGAAGTTGGCAAAGTATCATAAAATCTGAAAATTTCTTTTTCATCAAATTGTAATCATTTTGAGATTTCAAAATTTCATTAGGATCTTTCAAAGTTCTATTATCAGTCAAGAAAAGTTATTTTTAACCAAGTAAAGACACTTTACAGCAAAGCACCTTTAACTCTGAAATTGTCATTCTTAACTCTTAAGGAGTCAATGATTCTCCCTGTCCCAAAGAGTCTTATTTTCTAGAGTATAGTCCAGAAATATATTTAAACTTAAAAGATAAGGGGTCTCATCATGAGCCTGCTTACCATGATCATAGGGGAAAAATAGGCTGACATTACCAATACTGCTAAACAAACCAGGGTAATGGCTTATGATTGCAAACAATTATAAGACAAGGGGTCTCATCACGAGCCGGCTTGTTCAGCCCAATTTTAACCAGTGAATGGCATTGTCAACTATCTGGCTACCATACTAGGACAATGGCTTTTAAGATTTAATAAAAAAAAAAAAAAAAAAAAAGTAATACATATATAAATGGATTTATCTCTAGGTCAATAATTCTTGAAAAGATGGGATTCTGAATCATTGATGATTAAAAGGTAACCCTGTCGAAACTATAGATGTTTGCTGGCAGCAGTGGCTCTACCTATGACAAAGGAGTACATTTTAAAAGCTAAGCTGTAAAGTGACCCCTGCTTTATTTCTACAACTAATTAAGGACTGATGAAGAGTTTTGAAATATTTTAATGTATGAGGAATTTTAAGAAAAATTACAATCAGATGATTCTTGTTTTTATTAAGATTAATGAACCTAGTCAAGCATTCCAAAAAATAATTCTCTCTTTTTAATTATTTTTGCTTTAATTTTAGGAAAATCTCATTCATAACAGAGATAACTGGTTCTTCTCCCGCATGTCGCCATTGTTGTGGTAAAAAACACAACCCCCCCATTATTGAGGTGTTCACCTCAAATAATGGGGACCCTTTCTATAAAAATTTGGCTAAAACACCTTTTTGGATTTTTATTTTAGTTGATTGCCCGACGCTTTTGTTAATTTTTAGTTTTCTTTGGATTTTTGTTTTGATTGCTTTGTTAGAATCGATTTTTTATAAGCTTCCCATCGACGCTTGTTTCGCCTCATTTGGTCAACTGGTTTGAAAATGGTACTCCTTTGAAGTCTCATCATTTATGTAGCCTGGGTTAAAAAATGCATAAAATGTACAATATCGCATTTTGTAAATAAATTAGTTCAATAATGTATTCAGTTTAAATATTAACTCGTAGAGGGTTTTACTAACATTTTTCATTATGCAGCCAAAATAGTAATTATCGGGATTTTAAGAAATTCACTCTAATTTCTTAATCAAATCCTAATCTCAAAAACCCAAACATAAGAGTGGCTGTAGTTTATATTTTTTTTTAAAGAGTGGCTGTAGTTTAGAAACTTAAATTCATAGAAATAAAACCAAAATAAAATTTATGTTTAAAATTAAATTTTAAATTAATTAAATTAATTAATATATTAAATATAATTAATTTAATTAAATTAAAATTTAAAACAAACAAAAAAAAACATATAATAAAATGGTTTGATCGCGTCGGGACTTTTATCGCATCGCAAGTTTTATTCGCGACATGTTTTATAAACTCCCGACATACCCCATAGGCTACCCCCGATGCGAGTTGCCGATGAGCATAAGGCAATAAGGCATGCGATCGCATCGGAGCTTGTATGCATTAACACATTTTTAAAAACCTTATTACCCATCCCGATGCGAAGTGCCGATGAGCGAAAATCCCAAGTGCCGATAAGCGATAAAGCATAAAACGTGGGGTATTAAAGCCAAAGCATGTTTTAAAACTTTTGTATTAGTTTGAAGATTTTCAAAAAAAAAACTCATACGCATGGTGATATGTTAGTAAGTGAGGAGTATAAATGGGGTAAGTAAAGTAGTGTAGGTTAGTGTATATTTTTAATATTAATTTGTATATTAATAAATAATATGTAATATATTATATTATTTAAATTAATATGTAGTATTTAATTAATAAATTTTAAATTAATCATATTAATTAATTTATGATATTTAATTAATTTGATTAATTTAGATTTAAATATCATTTAGAATTAGTTTTTAATTAGATTTAATTTGTTTATAAATAGTTAATTAGATATTAGTTAGTTAGATTAATGATTAACAATTAAATTAGAAACTAATTTAAGATTAGATTTTTAATTCAAATTCTGATTTTTAGCCCAGCAACAGAATTTCCAGATTCATGCCAGATTTGACTCATCAACTTTGGAAGCTCATAAATTGAGTTATACTTGGCCAAATGAGGCCCAGGACGGCTCATTGGAAAGAGAAAATCAAGGAAAACATTTTGGAGGAGGTTTCACCAACAGATTTACTCATTTATTGGGTCAAAAATCAGGCAGAAGATCAGGCTCCGAATTTTGAAAAACAAAATCAATTTTCTGAGTTATTTTCTTCAATTTCATTTATCCAAAGCCTCTTCTAATTGCAGATCCATTGGTCAATAATATCCTTTGCCAATCAAATCATTCCAAGCATCAATACAGAGTTTATATTTTATTTTCAATTATTTATTTAAAATAGAATTTGATTGGGTTTGATTTAATTGCCAGAAATGATATTTTGATTGCATTTTAATTTATTTTGATTTCTTTTGCAGGAAAACAGTGGAAAAGATATGGAGAAAAGGATTTCAAGCAATGAGAATGCTCCAGCAATTGAAGATCAGAATTAGGAGCAAGTAAAATTATATTTGGCAGATTTCTCTTCAACAAACTCTCCTCTCCAAAATTCCTTCACAAATATTATAAATAACAGATTGCAGAATGTAAAAAGGGCTGCTCTCCTCTGCAATTTTAGAGACTTCTGAAAGCACTACTGTAATAGGAATTTAGAGTTGTAGGAGAGAGGAGAGAAAATCTCAGATCTGGGGATTATTGAGGATTTTTCCTTTGTATCTTGAATTATGTATGAGGGGCAGAGTTTTCACTATTGTGGCTTTAGCTTTGAAGGCAGAAGTTCAAGCAATGTAAAGGACTGTTGGAGACCAAGATCAGAGAAATGGATGCAATAAATTGGTATTTTTAATACTACTGTTTTAAATATCAGTTTCATTTTTATGGTAACAGGAATGTGTCATTTTATTCATGTTTGTGCATTATTGTCAATATGGGTAGTTTGTCTCAATGTTGTTATCATGTATCTCTGTTCTTATGGATTAATTTCTGATTTCTGAGTAACTATTTACTCATAAATCTGCCTTATTAAAACTGATTTATTAAGTGGTAATATGTTGTGAACTATTTCCACATATTACTGTTTAATTATTGGATTTATTGATTTAATAATTAATATCATTTTTGTGAACTACTTCCTGAATGTTATTGATTTATTATTTCAGTTAAAAGGTCTCAATAGGATGTGTTTTGATATCCATAATATCAGTTAATTGAACTACTTCATTAACTTGATATTCATTATAAACAAGACATATCTAAATCCCAATACTTTAATTATCTTGCTCTTAGTTGGGTTAGATCTATATCTGCCTAATTAAGATAGGATTTAGATTAGTTTCTTTTGCTTGCATCATAGAATAAGCTTGCATTTAGAGTAAATTCTACATTCTTTTAAGTCCTCTCCTCAAAGAGGCAAAACTTTAGTTGTGGTTTGGCTGAACCCAAATCAGCTTAAGGGTCATTCTCTTGCCTGATCAGCAAGAAGAAGTGATCTGATGTCCCTGGCTATTGGTAGTTAAAGATACATTATAAACCAATAGCAATAGGGAGAAGGTAACTGGACCTAGTTGAACAGTCGGAGCCACCACACCAAACGGAAAAGGAGCTGCTTTAAGGTCCGGACCGGGTGGTTATCCCCCAATGTTGTTGCAGCGATTTTCGAGGCATCAACAGGGTACAACCAAAAGTGAGTCATTTAAGAGTTTTTGGTTGCAAGGCATTTTCTCATATTCCAAAAGATGAAAGAAGAAAACTTGATGCAAAGTCAATTAAGTGCATATTTATTGGTTATTGTGATGATCAGAAAGCATACAAGTTGTTTGATGCCAGTTCTCATATATTTCTTGCAAGTAGGGATGTGGTGTTTCATGAGAATGCAAATGAAGGTGATAAAATGAATAATACTAGTGTATGGCATGATACTGGTGATTATGTCAAATTAGATACAAGTGTTGAACAAGAATAGGAACAGGTACAAGTTCAAGAGCAAGGAGCATCAAGAAGTCATGACACTCAAGAAGAGGAGAGGAGACTCCGCAAAGCAGAAAGAAAGATGAAAGCTATAAAACTCCAAGAAGGTCATCATGTCAAAGTCAGGTACATGTAAGGTATAAAGATTATGCATTAATGTCTCTTATTGTGAATGTTGTAGAACCTTCAAGCTATGAGGAAGCTAAAGAATATGAAGAATGGAGAGATGCAATGAATGAATAATATAACTCTATAATGAAGAATGACACATGGGAATTAACAGAATTGCCTAAAAACAAAGTTCCCATAGGATGCAAATGGCTTTATAAATCAAAGTTTAATTTTGATGGAAGTATTGATAAGCATAAAGCTAGATTGGTTGCAAAAGGATATTCACAAAGGAGGGAATTGATTATAATGATACTTTTGCACCTGTAGCTAAGTTGAACACAATTAGAATCGTGATTGCATTAGCTACAAAATATAATTGGAAAATGCATCAGTTAGATGTCAAATCTGCATTTTTGAATGGTGAGTTAAAAGAAGAAGTTTATTTGGTTAAGCCTGAAGGGTTTGAAAAACAGGGATAGGAGCATCTTGTTTGCAGGTTAAAGAAAGCTTTATATGGTTTGAAACAAGAACCAAGATCTTGGTATGTGAAAATTGATTCTTTCTTTTATGAGAAAGGTTTTATGAGAAGCAAAAATGATCTTAAATTGTACATCAAAGAAGATGAAGGTGGGAATTTTTCTTTAATATCTATATATGTTGATGATCTTATCATAACAGGAAATGCATGCAAGTTGATTGAAGAAATTAAAATTCAGTTGTCACATGTATTTGAGATTAAGGATCTTGGTGAATTGCATTATTATTTAGGTCTTGAAGTTTGGAGGGAATCTGGTAAGACACTAATCACACAAAGAAAATATACAAGGGAAATCCTTAAAAGGTTCAATATGATTGAATGCAAGGCAACATCTACTCCTTTAAAACAAAATGTCAAATTGTGAAGTGATGATGGAACCAAAGAAGTGAATGGAACTTTATATCATCAACTGGTGGGAAGTCTGAACTATCTCACCACTGCCAGGCTAGATATAGCATATTTTGTCAACATACTTAATCATTTCATGGCTAAGCCTTGTGAAAGCCATTGGAAAGTAGCAAAGGAAGTCCTTTGATATCTGAAATCAACACTTTATTTTGGTATTATGGATACTAATGAATTTGATGTTGAATTGGAAGGTTATTCTGATTCTGACTGGGTTGGAAATCTAGATGATATGAAATCTACTATTGGATACGTGTTCAATATTGGTTCAAGACCAATATCATGGAGTAGTAAGAAATAGCCAATTGTTTCCTTGTCATCCACTGAAGCTGAGTATAAAGCATTATGCAGTGCTACCTGTGAAGCAATATGGATTAGAAGGATACTTGAAGATGTTGGAGAAGCATAACAAGCACCTACAGTAATCAGATGTGACAATCAAAGCACTATCAAATTGGAAAACAATCCTATATATTATGCAAGGACAAAACACATTGACACAACATCATTTTGTAAGCGAAAAAGTGCAATCAAAAGAAATTGACTTATCATATTGTAATACAAATGAAAATGTGGCTGACATATTCACCAAGCCTCTCGAAAAGGCTAAATTTGAAATGTGTAGAAGTAAGTTGTGCATTATAGAAAATCCAAATTATGTTGTAAGCCTAGCTGAGACTTAGACCAGCATGCAAGTTATCATATAGATCTTGATTAAGGGGAGGTGTCAGGTATTGATCACGAACGACGCCGCTCACTATTCAAATGGTGCCGATCATTGTTCAACAGTAAGTTAGTGTCAGTAGATAATAAAGTCATTCGACACAGTTATTGCTCCTCTGTAGTTGAAGATGTCTATAAATTGCAGTGTTTAGTAATGAAAGAAATAAGTTCTGAGTGTGCTTATGTTCTCTGATAAAGCTTTCCTTCAACTCCAGTTAGACATTTGTGGAAACTATTTTCTTCATTCTTACACCAAACTAACACTGACATCGAACACAGGAGAGGTATCCATAGGACAATTCTCCCATTTACAAAAATTGCATTAATTCCTTTCTCCCAATTACAAAAATTGCATTAATTACTTGCAACATTTTAGAATGTGTAAAGTAGTTTTATCATACTATGAATGCTCGTTCCCAACTTATGTTGAAAGGCCGCACAAAATTTTCATGTACCCTGTTCTTTGTGACATTATTGAAACTGAGGGTTGGCTAAATGGTTTGAATATTTTGAGTTGAAATTACAATGGATAATATTTGAATACAGAGTTTTGAGTTAAAAATACAATAGATAATATATGAATACAAGGTTAAGAACTAGAAATGTTGATCCCGTGAGATGGCTTGAGTACCAAGTTATCAAACATTAAGAAAATCTATGTCGCGCTATTGACAAATTAGCGACTAATCTTTGAAGGTTGTTCCCTTTAGTGTTTGCATGTTTCCTATATAAAAGTATATTCAAGTGCAATTTGTAAGATGAAATATTATAGACATTTTTTGAAATGTGTTGTGCAATTATATTAGTAATTCCTGAAGAAAGAAAAAAATATATTTAAAAAAAAAAAGAAGAAAGAAAAATAAAAATAAAAAGAGGAAAAGAGGAAAAAAGGAAAAAAGGAAAAATGGTGTGGAAGTCATGTTATTGTATTACAATAATATATTAAAATCCATGAAACTATGTTTAAATAATACAAAATAAAATATTAGTTAGGTTTAAATATTTAATATAAAATTATACATTAATTTATCAAATAATTTTTTTAGAAAATGAGTTCAAAAATTAGATTAGAGAATAAAGAAGCATTGAAAAGTTATTTCTCTCTTTAATTATATATATATATATATATATATATATATATATATATATATATATATATATATATATACACACAAAAGGAATATAATAGTATTTTTTTTAATTAAAGTTTAGTAAACAAATATTGTAAAATTTATTGTGTACAAATGGATAATACTATATTATCATACTAAAATGATTAATATTAGATAAAAATAAAAATAAAAATATATTTAGTTGTATTTTGAAAAGGAGAATACATGAAAAGAAAAAGTATTAGGTACATGTGACTAAAAAATTCCATGTTTCAAAATGGATTGTCTATAAAGTAGTTGTGAATGTATTGTTTATGGTAAATTAAAAAAAACATGTAACATTTCAAATTTTATAAAACATATTCACAAAAAAATTTCCAATATTATCAACATAACTATAGACAAATGACAAAAATAGTCCAATCATAAATAGATTTTTACTTGCTCCTAGCTACTAATTTTGAACCCTTATGAGCACTAACCACTAAGAACATATTATGTTAGCAAAAATGTATTGCTTAGTCAAGCCAAACAACACTATTTTTCATAAGCTTAATTTGTACTAATTGTTCTCATCTTGTGGTTAGGTCTATTACTGAGCTAAGCACTAGCATTTTAGAGGCTTACCAATTAGAATTGAGTGAAGACCATGGATGCAATTGTAAGAGGAGAGCTAGAAAGATTGTGAACTATGAAGAACCATAAATTCTTCTCCCTTATATCTTGTTCTTGATTTTAAAAATTTATAAATGAGCACAAATATTTTTTCCTTGTCATTACCATATTAAATTCAAGTGTATAAAATTGTAAAAAAATGATATGCTTATTTTCAGTATATTTAATCATTTTATATCAAAAATAATGTAGAAAATTATCAAGCTATCTTATCCCACATCTATAATCTTTATAATGGTGTTCCAAACCACCATATACTACTTTAATGATACCATAAATACAACTTAATGATTTACAAAATTATCAAAAACTTCTATGGTACCTATTTTGTTACTACAACATAAGACTACCAAGACTACCCTTTACGGGCCATAGGATTACAAAATGAGATTCTAAATATATAATGTTTCCATTTATCTAAGAAATCATAAGTCATGAAATCACTAGTTGATGATTACTCAAAACATTGTCCTAACTTATTACCCATAGACATATTGATCTTACATGATTACACTCATTATAATTTCACTCTTTCTTTGCATGTGTATGTGCACTTTTGTTGTGAAATTTCTATGTGTATCATAATGCATGCAAAACTCGACCAAAATGCATTGACTAAAAACCATGATCTTGAGCTTTTATCATAGTTTAAAATTTGTTATTTGATAATTTTCTCGAATCTTAAAAACTTGAGAAGTTTATCTAATTTCCCCATCAAATTGAAACAATTACCTAATATATTCTTGTCCCTTAAAATTCAAATGCATTTTGTTATAACGTATATTTTCCAATTAAGACTTATGCACTATGGAAACAAATGATCTTCTCATTGGGATTGTAAATTTCCTTAGGCTCCACCAAATCTACATGATAGATTAACCTTACATCCGACCATTCTTATTATGTTCCTTCATTGTTTATTAAGTGGGATTAAGAAAATTCTATTAAGTGGGGATTAATATAATGGCCCTTCCTTACGCCTAAGGGAATCTTAAGTGGGGATGCAACTGTATAATATTGAATTTGGTCTAATTACCATTATTATTCATAATAATGTATACATGAGATGTGACAAAAAAAGTCACAAAATATTCTCGTATTCCCATATATATTGGGGATAACTTAGTGGAAATTTTTTCGTAAGTAGAATGTCTAAAGGCTTCAACATTTTGAACTTTGAAGGAAAAGTTCATCATCAAGACATAGGCATATTATTTCAAGCAATATATATATGTTTTTCATTGCGAAAATCATGTACAAGAAACATTGCCTCTCATTCTTCTTCAATTTTCATTAAAGGGCCAAAGTATAAAGAGAGTTGAAAACATTAAAATTATTTCTATCTTAGATGATTAGTTTTGTGGTGTCTTTGATTTTTAACAAATACACTCTATTTATATGGTTTTCAATTTTCATTGTCACTATTATGTGTACCTTGTTATTATTATCAATAGAAGCAATTATGTATAATTTATGAAAACAAATATGGTATTTTGGCATGTCCAAGTTCCCAACTAAAGTAGGGTTGTTTGTATGATTCTACATAATTATTTCTTTTTGTTTTCATTTATCCAAATATTGACCAATCTACTTGTCTCCTCAAAATATTCCCTTTTCATAAGAACAAGGTATTACATAAACATTATGTAGATATATAAACATGTATATATACCAACATATTATGAAAACATGCACACACACACACACCTAAAATCAAAACTAACTGAGCTCAAAGCACTTTTAGAAAAGAAAATTTACCACAAATATGAGGTTTGGTGACTGTGCACATGTTCTAATGAGTCAAATCTATGTTTCATCCAAGCTCTAGGTAAAAAAATTTGCAGAAAACCCAAAATACAAGGGCTAATTTCTCTAGAAAATCCAAAATAGGGCTTCAACACTCTGGCTATGACATGTTCGAGCATTGCAATGCTCTAAGAATCTTGCCTCGTAGCATAGGAAAGAGTTTCAACACTTTTTCAACACTCTAGAAGAGTGTTGAGACAAAATCTCAAGTTTTAAGAAAGAAAATAGATCTAACTCCTACAAAATCCCTAAACACAACCCAAAAATAGAATAAATAAAAAGTGACAACCAATTATGTGATCAAAATGTAAAAATAATATGATAGGTAACTAAATCTTAACAAATTCACTCTCCATTGGAGTTTCCATTTTTGTTTTCTTGGATTTTTCCTCTATTGCTCGAGAGTCTATCTCAGACGCACACCCATTAGCCTATGATAGATATTGGTAGCTATAAACTTACTAACCACTATTGAGTCATGCACATGAACTTGAAAAATAAAGAAGGAAAATATCATAGATGATATTACTAATGATATTTTTATAAGGTATCAACAAAGAAGACATGAAAATACTCAATGAAGGAATTAGCCATATTCCAAATAGTTTGGACAAGAAGCTACAACAAAGTAATGACATCCACTAATCCAAGCAACCTTTTATTATCTTCGAGGGTTTTTAGATGAAGAAAAGAGATTTTAGATGAAAAAAAAAAAAAAAAACAAAAAAATTACTCAACATTTTATCTACTCATCAAGCTAGATAGATTTTATTTAATTAAGTTTTTCTAAAACTACTCTGTTTGTGATATAGCCAATTTGGTGTTGGGTTGTATTATATTCTTTCCACGACTAGCCCACGTAGTTAACCGGGGGGTTAGAGGGGGGTGGAGCACCCCCTTCGTTGCACCGATTGCGTAGCAAGGGTGTCACAGGGGGTTTGAGGGGTGCAGGTAACCCTCCTCTATGGGGTCCGAGGCAGCGCCCTAGAAAATCTTGTTTTTTGGACCCTATATTAGGTTGTGTGGACCTACCTATGGTTTTGTGCATGTTTTTCACACATGTTTTTGGACACGATGGTTTTTTGTCCATGGTTTTGGAAGCGATGGTTTTCGGTCCATGGTATTGGATGCTTCGACATGTATAAATATGTATTGTAACATTGAAAGGAACATAATGAAAAATCAAGCTGGTAGTCTCGATTTTGGGATCCAGGGGAAAATCTCTGTGTATATGTGTTTTATGTGTTATGCTCTTGCATTGTTTATTTTCTGTGTTTAAGAATTCATATGCAGGTAATTTTTGTATGGGGTTAAAACCTACATTTGATATCAGAGTTGTTTTGGCTTCAAGGGGACGCCTTTATTGCTAAGGGGTTTTGCTCAGGCCTGTGGTAAACCTTGTTCAGTGGGAGATCGATTCTGGTGGTGAAAGAAGATGGTGAGAAATAGAAAGATAGAGATCGAGAAATTTAATGGTCAGAGTTTTGAGTTGTGGATACTCAAGATGGAGCATCTGTTGGTGGATAAAGATAAGATCCAGGTACTAAACCAACAGGAGTGTCCAATGAAGAATGGAAGAAGTTGGATCGGAAGGAAAAGAGCACAATACGATTGTGTGTCTCAGATTTAGTATTGTTGAATGTATGAGGGGAATCTACGATAAAGGCTTTGTGGGACAAGTTAGGGAACTTGTACCAATCTAAGTCTCTAGTGAACTAACTGTTCCTACAAAAAAAATTGTATAGCCTGAGGATGAAAGATGGAGACTTGGTGACAGAGCATCTGAACGCATTTAATACTATGGTAAGTCAGTTATTATATGTTGATATTAAAAATTTAAAAGAAGATAAGTGCATCAGTTTGTTGTGTTCTCTACCAGATTCGTGGAATAGTCTGGTTATTGCAATAGGTAGCAATGCAACTGCCTTGCAGTTTGATGAAATAGTCTCATCCTTGCTGATGAAGGAGATGAGATAGAAAAATATGGAGAGCTAGAATGGTGTTGCCTTGTCTCTACGAGGACGGTCCTAGAATAGAAACAAAAATAAGTCATCGAGTGGGAGATCTAAATCTAGAGGGAGATCTAAATCTCTAAGAAAACCTATAAAGGTGGTTTGCTAGAAATGTGGAAAGGAAGGACACTACAAAAGGGACTGTAAATCTAAAGCTCTTGACAAAGGAAAGGGATCTGATGATGCTCCTTCTGCAGAGGCAAAAACCACCTCAAATGAAGGTGGGGATGTGTACTTGGCTTCTTCAAGTACACATGTAGATCATGAGGCATGGTTGATTGACTCAGGTGCATCCTTTCACTTCACTCCCCATAAAGAGTGGTTTTGTGAGTATGAGAAATATGATGGTGGTGATGTCTTCTTAGGGGATGATAGGAAGGCTAGAACCATTGGTCGTAGAAAAGTAAAGTTGAAGTTGCAAGTTGGAAGGGTTAGAACACTTCCAGGTGTTCTGCATATTCCTACATTGTCCAGAAATCTGATTTCCGTAAGCAAGATGGATGATGCAGGTGTAAAAACAGTGTTCAAGAAGGATACCTGGAAGATGGTTCGGGAAGCACTGGTATTGATGCGGGGAGTTCAGATTGGAACTTTGTACAAGCTGCAAGGTAGCACTGTTGTTGATGGGTGCAACAGTTCTGTGGTTCCTAAAAGAGGAGCAAAAAATTTAGTGGTCTCTGGAGAGAAGACCATGCTGTGGCATCAAAGGCTTGGACATATTGGAGATAAGGGCCTTCGAATACTTCATGGTAAAGGTATGGTAGAAGGTATGAGTAATAGCTCTCTAGATTTTGATTTCTGAGAAAATTGTGTATATGGGAAGCAAAATTGGGTGAGTTGCCCCTTTGCTGGTAAGAGGGTGAAACAAATATTAGAGCTTGTGTACAGTGATGTGTTTGGACCTGTGAAGGTTCCATCACTGGGTAAGTCTATGTACTATGTATCATTTATAGATGACTTCCCAAGGCATACATGGATATATTTCCTTAAGAAGAAATTTGAAGTCTTTGATAGGTTTAAAGAATTTAAGGCTCTGGTGGAAAACGAGATAGAGAAGAAGATAAAGGTATTGAGGACAGATAATGGTGGAGATTTTTGTAGTAAGGAATTTGAAGAATTTTGTAAGAAGTGTGGTATAGCATGACAGAAGACTACTCCATACACAACTGAGCAAAATGGAGTTGAAGAAAGAATGAACAAGACATTGATGGAAAGGGCAAGAAGCATGCTCAGTGGTGTCGAGTTAGGACATGAATTCTGGGCAGAGGAAGTGGATACATGTTACTTGGTCAATAGATCACCTTCATCAGTGTTGGAGGATAAGACTCCATCAGAGGTATGGATTGGTAAGAAACCCTGTCTTTCACATCTGAGGGTATTTGAATGTGATGCATATGTACATGTCCCAAATGAGAAAAGAACCAAGTTGGATAGTAAATCTGAAAAGTGCATATTTATTGGGTATAAGGATGGTTTAAAGGGTTATAAGCTTTGGAACCCAATAACAAGGAAGGTTATGTACAACCGAGATGTAGTGTTCAGAGAGGTGAAAGATGTTATTAAACATGAAGTCCAACCAAGATAACCTAAGAAGATATAGTTTGAGCTTAAGGAGGAAGAATCCGACTCTACAGCAGAGGAGGAATCAGAAGACGAAGAGCCACAAACTCCGGGTGTGATAAGATCAGTTCGAGAAAGAAGGCAGCCAGAAAGGTATAGTCCATCTTCTTTCTGTCAATTTTTTCTTTATCTGTTACTGATGATGATCCTAGAACTATGAAGGAAGCAGTAGATTCAGAGGATGGCAAACTCTGGAAAGAGGCCATGGTTGATGAAATGGTATCTTTGCACAAAAATGAGGCTTGGGATCTGGTGGAGTTGCCTGCTGGAAGGAAAACCATTGGCAGCAAATGGGTGTTCAAGAAGAAGACAAATGTAGAAGGAAAGGCGGAGAAATACAAAGCTCGGTTGGTAGAAAAATGTTATTCCCAAGTGCCAGGAATTGATTTTGGTGATATTTTTTCCCCTGTTTCCAAGGTAGCTTCTATTAGATTAATTTTATCTATTGCTACTACTTTTGATTTTGAGGTAGAACAGATGGATGTGAAGACAACATTTCTTCACATGGATTTGGAAGAGGAGATCTACATGAAGCAACCTGAAGGTTTTGCGGTGAAGGGTAAGAAATAAATGGTATGCAAGTTAAAAAATTCTCTGTATGGGTTAAAACAATCACCAAGGATGTGGTATCATAAATTTGATACATTTATATGGGGACTTGGCTTCACCAGAAGAAAAGCAGATCACTGTGTGTATTTTAAATTAATTGGTGACTGTGTTATTTATCCGGTCTTGTATGTGGATTATATGTTGTTGGTTGGAAATGGCAAAGAAATTATCCAGTATTTGAAGACCCAATTGTCCTCCAAATTCGACATGAAAGATCTTGGTGCTGCAAACTATATTTTGGGCATGGAAATTAAAAGAGACCAGGAAAAGAGGAAGCTCTAGTTAAAATAGAGGAAGTATGTCGAGACAATACTACAGAGGTTTAATATGCAAGATAGTAAACTGGTGAAGGTTCCTATTCCTGTAGGTGTAAGGTTATCTGATCCAAAATGGATCCTAAACACCCTCTAAGTCTTCAAACATTCAAAACTATCACATAAGAAGAACCTTTAAAAATGGTGGATTACACTATTGGGAGGAAAAAACATGAAGAAAACAATGAAATCAAGCCTATCAGAGGTCAAACCAACTTTGCACAAGAGTCGTCAGATCTGGTCTATCAACGGTTCAAATCCGATCAGCATATTGCAATCAGCAGTGACAGGCGGAGGCTATCGACAGTGACCACATGACAATTGCGATAACAATCAATGCAAGTCAACGAGGGTCATCGATCAACCGCGCAGATCGACGACCCAGATTGACTCGCAATATCGCATCGGTAGAATACAAAGGAGTGGGGCGATATACATACAACTGCGAAAGCTGGACCCGATAAAATTATAGATGATATTTTATATAATTTGAGATTCAGAAAATGACATTTTCCTTTGTATTTCGTATTTTCGTAAATAAATGAAAAACAAAGGAAATATGAATAAAGTGATGAATCCAGACCTGAAAGGGAAATACATACCGATATATATATTTTGAGTTCTGTAATGAGCGGATTTCGGGTGGGCCTTAGGAGGTAAGTAGTATTGGATGTGCTCCACTCGATCCCATCCACTGGCTGACACGTGGCATGAGAAAACTGCCTTTTCGGGCGGGTAATCTCCGTACGCCTTTGTCGCCTGAAATGAATCTCAGTTGTTGGATCAGGATCACGCAGATCAACAGTGGATATGCGATGGTGATATAAAACCGGACCCGATGGAACTTATAGATGCAAATGGATAAAATTTTAAGCCCGCCATAAAGCCATTTTGTGGGAATTTTAGTGTTTTAAGGTATTTTTACAAATACAAAGGAAACCTTGGCGTAGGGGCATTTGCAACATGTGATAGCGATTTAAAGGTGGACCCGATGGAATATAGGGTAGAATTCATAATATTTGAAGTCTGATGAATAGTGATTTGGTGAATTTTTCCCGTGTTTTACAGTGTTTCGCTGTGTAAACAGAAAACACTATTTTTGGGATTTCAAAGACATTGATGGTCCATTCCGTTACAAAACAGGTGTCCACCATCCCTAAAGGCGTTTAGCAATGATTGCTAATGATTAGAGGGGGATTCGAGCGGATAGAGGCATGGAGCCAGAGAGCCCGAGAAGGGGAAACGAACAGATAGCGCTGATTGGCTTTAAAGCCACAAAAGACAAAAGACAGAGACAAGCAACATTGAGATAGAGAGCAAATAGAGACAGAGAGTCAGTGAGGAGAGTTTGTGTACTCAGAAAGACTTGGGGGATCCAAGTAAGGCCTTGTTGCTTTGTATTTGTTGTGTGAGACTCAAATTGAGCTCACTTTTGTAAAAGCTTTGCTTCTGAAGACATAATAGAGAGGTTGCCACTAAAGGCTGGACAAGGAGACGTAGCCCAAGAGTGTTGGTTGAACTCCTTATTAAACTTGTTGTGTTTATGTGTGTTTGTCTGTTATGTTCTTTAACTGCTTCATTGTCTATGTATTTTGCAATCTTAAGAATCCATTGCACAATGTAACATAGGCAAATCCATCCACACAAGTCTATAATACCTTAATAATTGTCTAAGATCTCATTATCAGATCAAGTGGTATTAGAGCTTTAGGTTTGCTAAGGTTAGACAAGCTTGTGCTAGATTGTTGAATGCTAACTAGGTCAAAGCTCAAATTATGAGAAGGAGAACTGGTTGAGGCTAACCCAGAAATTGGAAGAGTCTATCCTAGGAGGAGAATGGCAGAAGAAATTCCCTTGGAATCAGACTCTCAGTTCATGGACAGTTTCATGACCATGAGAGCCATAGTAGAAGAGATGTATCAAGAATTTAAGAAGGATTGAGGTGCAAGCACCTCAACACCTGAACGAAGCAAAGGAGTAGAGGAACCTCTTCTATTTGCCCCTCCATCAACTCCTCCTTCTAGCCCTGAAAAGAAAAAGAAGAAAACATCTTTGATTAAATTAGATGTAAAATTTGATTTTCCAGTCTATGATGGAGAATTAAATGCAGGAAAGCTAGATAACTAGATTAGACATATTGATGTGTATTGTAGGGTGTAGAACATTGATTCAAAAAGGAGTAAAATTCAGCTGGCTAGCCTTCGCCTTGGAGGAACTGCCCTGGTGTGGTGGGAAGGCAGTACCGAAGCTGATTTGAAGAAGCATGGTAAAATTCTTTCTACCTAGAGTGATTTGTTTATGCCCTTAAAAAACAATTCTATCCATTATCTTATATGTAGCAAGCGATGATGAGTTGGCAAAATCTTCACCAATTAAAGGGCCAAAGTGTACAAAGCTATACCCAGGAATTTAGAAAAAGAGCTTTAATTCTAGGCATTTCTCTAGACTCACCTGAAACTTTGTTGAAGTATATAGGTGGTCTGCATAGCTATTTGAGGCACACCATTCTCATGTTTAACCCCACTAGCATAGATGAGGTATCCGTTCAGGCTGCAAATCTAGAGGCTAGAGGCAAGAATGTGAACCCAGAGATTGGGGGATCATCAAAACCCACTTTAAGCTAGAACAAGGAAAAGAAGAAGCTGAGATGGAAAGAGAGGAAGGAAAACACTGTACAAAAAGACAAACCTTCATGCAATCACTGCAAGAAGGATGGAAATGATGATGAACACTGTTGATCTTTGCATCTAGAGCTGAAGCCCAAAAAGTTCGATGGCAAGAAGAAGAAGATTGTTGCTGCTATTCAGAAATATTTGGGGTCAGACTCAGGTGATGAAACAACAGTCACAACTACAGGTTATAAAAGGTAAAAATTTTGAAGCATCTATTAGTCATTCTACACAATCTATTGATAATGAAGAAAATGAGAGGAAAAGACATGAGCTTTTTCATATTAGAGTTATTTCCAAGCACCAAAAGATTAATACTTTATTTGATAGTGGTTCACAAGTAAACTTGATTTCTGAAGCAATTGTAAAGAAGTTTGGATTACTAACAACACCTCACAAGAAGCCATATCCATTAGGTTGGATATGTGATAAATCAAAGCTACAAGTGACTAGACAATGTAAAACTAGGTTTGCATTTGGGTCAACATTTGTAGATGAGGTTGAGTTAAATATAGTTCCCTTGGATATATGTGGTATTGTTTTAAGAAGTCCTTACTTGTATGATAGAAAAGCCATTTTCTATAGAATTGAAAATAAGTATCAACTCACAAAATATGGAATAGAATATATTGTAAGAGCTCATCAACTCAAAAATAATTATACTCTCATAAACTCAAGGCAGATGAAAAGAATTGTAAATTCATGCAGGAAATTTTTACTAATGGTTGTAAAGGAAAAGAGCGCTGATAAAACTAATGTATTTGAAGGCTATGATGCTAAACATAAATCTGATTTAGAAAAAGTTGTTTTAGAATATGATATCCTATTTCAAGAGCCTAAAGGTCTGCCACCCAAAAGTGAAATAGTACATGATATTCATTTGTAGGAAGATGCTCCATTGCCTAACATCAGAATGTACAGGTTATCCGCTTTAGAGGATGCAGAGATCAAGAAGTAGGTACAGGAGCTGCTAGATAAAGGGTTCATAAGGCCAAGCACATCACCATGCAGATCTCCAATCGCGTTGGTGAGAAAGAAAGATGGTTTGTGGAGGATGTGCATTGATTACAAAGCACTAAATAAAATAACGATCAAGAATCATTATCCCCTTCCTCACATTGATGATATATTAGATAAGCTGAAAGAGGCAGTTTACTTTTCCAGGTTGGACTTACGTAGTGGCTATCATCATGTCGGAGTAGCAGAACAAGATGCATGGAAGACTGCTTTCAAAACAAAGCAAGGGCTACATGAATGGCTCGTTATGCCTTTTGGCTTAACTAATGCTCCTGCCACTTTCTTGAGAGTTATGAATGATGTACTCCAACCTTTTATTGATGATTTTGTAATTGTATATTTAGATGACATTCTTGTTTTCAGTAAAACATGGGAAGAACATTTGAAGCATGTAAAGTAGATTTTAGATGTTTTGAAAAGAGAAATTCTCTATGTTAAGTTATCAAAATGTGAATTTGGCAAAACATATTTAAATTATTTGGGTCATATTTTAAGGGGTGGTGAATTGAAGATAGATCCCTCTAAGGTCGAAGTCATTGTGAACTGGCCTAAACCCAAGTCTGCTACAAAAGTTAGGAGCTTCCTAGGAGCAACACAATATTGGAGAAAGTTTATTGCTAACTTTTCCTAGATTGCAGCTCCCTTAAATGCTTTGACATGATTGAACAAGGTGTTTTAGTGGGGAGGCAAACAACAGAAAGCCTTAGACACCTTGAAAGAAAAAATTATTACAGCACCAGTACTAGCATTGCCAGATCTTCAAATACCATTTGAGATTGAAACAGATGCCAGTGATTATGCCATGGAAGCAGTGTTGATGCAGCACAGTAAACCCATATGTTATCATTTTGAGACATTTAATTCTGCAATAGTTAATTATCCCACATATGATAAAGAATTGTATGCATTAGTGTAGCGTGTGAAAAAGTGGAAACATTACATACTGTGCAAGGAAAAAATTATACATACAGATCATCTACCACTTCAATATTTGCACTCACAAACTAAATTGCAGCAATCAACACACTATAGGTGGATGGGTTTTCTACAACAATTTCATCTTTTCATCAGATATAAGAAAGGCATACACAATAAGGTTGCAGATATGTTATCAAGACCAATCATAAATGCATCCACTATACTTAAGCATAATTCAGTATTGCATGAAAGCTACATTGAACAATATGCTCAAGATGTAGATTTTAAAGATGTATATGCAACTTTAAGTCATGGTAAACAAGTAGAAGAATTGGATTATTATGTTAAGGACCAACTCTTGTATCATTTGGGAAAGCTATGCATTCCATAATCTGAAAGAGTTAACATAATCTAGGAAGCACATACTTCTCTTATATTAGGTCATTTTAGTGCAAGTAAAATAGTTGCACAGCTTCAAAGGTTCTGCTATTGGCCAAGAATGCATGAAACAGTTTCTAGATATATTAAAGGGTGTACCATATGTGCTAAAAGCAAGCCCAGCAATAGAAAACTAGGCTTATACACTCCACTTCCAGTTCCTTCCCATCCTAGGGAAAGTGTTTCCATGGACTTTGTTGGGGGATTGCCAAAATCTAGAAAAGGTCATGACTATTTATATGTTATTATGGATAGGTTCAGCGAAATGTGTATTTTAATACCTTGTATCAAGTAGACTACAACTGAACAAACAACAAAGTTGTTCTTTCAGCATGTATGGGTTCAATTTGGGTTACCCACTTCTATTGCATCTGATCGATATTCCTGATTTGTTAGGAAGTTTTGGTCAAGTCTGTGGGAACTGATGGACACCAGACTGAAGAAGAGCACAACCTTTCATCCAAAAATAGATGTCCAAACAGAGGTGGTCAATATGACAGTGATCCAGTTGCTCAGGAGCTATTGTAGCAAGCATCCCAACATTTGGGATGAACATTTGTGTTATGTGCAACATGCTTACAACCGTGCTAAGCACTCTTCTACACAGAGATCTCCTTTTGAGACTTGATTTGGTTTTACACCAAGGTCTCCCTTAGATTTTGTCTTTAGTAAAGACACAATAGTTGATGGACACAGTGATGTGGACAGAGCAACCAAGTTCATTGAATAGATCCAAGAAATTCACCAGGTAGTGCAGGAACAGCTGGAAAAGAGCCAGGCCAAGTACAAGGCAAGGCATGATAAGCATTGAATTGAGCATAGCTTCCAAGTTGGTGATCAAGTCTGGCTTTACATCAGCAAATACAGAATGCAAGGTGAAGGGAAGAAGCTGAAGCCAATAAGGTATGGGCCATTCAAGGTACTTGAGAAAATTGGTGAGAACGCTTTTCACCTTGATTTTCCAGCTTACATGCACATCTATTCAATAGTTAATGCAAAGAACTTGAGACTATTTGAACCTTCATTGATTGAAGATCTCGAAGAGAAAATTTAGTTGCCTTCTATTGATGATCTGTTGCTTGAATATCTCAATGAGTTGCAGGAAGATACAATTCTGGACAGGAAGGTGAGAACTACACGTAGAGGGGATGTTGAGTACCTCGGAATTAGACTCAAAGGTTCAAAACCAAGTAGTGCAAGACAGATAGAGATTGGACAAGTGAGGAAGCTGTATCCTCACTTGATTGATGCTTAAAAACCAACTTTTGGTGGTCCAAATTATTTCCCAGTGGGAAGGCATGATCCAAAATGGATCCTAAACACCCTCTAAGTCTTCAAACATTCAAAACTATCACATAAGAAGAACCTTTAAAAATGGCGGATTACATTATCGGGAGGCAAAAACATGAAGAAAATAGTGAAATCGAGCCTATCGGAGGTCAAACCAACTTGCACAGGAGCTGTCAGATTTGGCCGATCAACGGTCTAGATCCGATCGACATATCGCAATCGGCAGTGACCACATGACAATTGTGATAACGATCAACGCAAGTCAAAGAGGATCGTCGATCAAGTGCGCAGATTAATGGCCCAGATTGACTTGTGATATTGCATTGGTAGAATAAGGAGTGGGGCGATATACATATGACTGCGATAGCTGGACCCAATAAAATTATAGATGATATTTTATATAATTTGAGATCTGGAAAACAACATTTCCTTTGTATTTCATATTTTTGTAAATAAATGAAAAACAAAGGAAATATGAATAAAGTGATGAATCCAGAACCAAAAAGGAAATACATGCTGATATATATATTTTGAGTTTTGTAATGAGCGGATTTTGGGTAGGTCTTAGGTGGTAAGTGGTATTGGACAGGCTCCACTCAAGGCGTGAGAAAACCGCCTTTTTAGGTGGGTAATCTCTGTACGTCTTTGCCACCCGAAATGAATCTCAGTTGTTGGATCAGGATCACGCAGATCAATGGTGGATATGCAATGGCGATATAAAATCGGACCCAATGGAACTTATAGATGCAAATGGATAACATTTCAAGTCCACCATAAAGCCATTTTGCGGGAATTTCAGTGTTTTAATGTATTTTTACAAATACAAAGGAAACCTTGGCGCAGGGGCATTTGCAACATGTAACAGCGATTTAAAGGCAGACCTGATGGAATATAGGGTGAAATTCATAATATTTGAAGTCCGATGAACAATGATTTGGTGGATTTTTCCCGTGTTTTACAGTGTTTCTCTGTGTAAACAGAAAACACTATTTTTGGGATTTCAAAGGCATTGATGGTCCATTCCATTACAGAACAAGTGGACACCATCCCTGAAGGCATTTAGCAATGATCACTAACACTTAGAGGGGGATTCAAGTGAACAGGTGCCAAGAGCCAGATAACTCAAGAAGGGGAAACGAACAGACAACGCCGATTTTCTTTAAAGCCACATAAGATAGAATACAGAGACAAGCAGTAATGAGACTGATAGCAAACAGAGACAGAGAGTCAGTGAGCAGAGTCTGTGTACTCAAAAAGACTTGGGGGATCCAAGTAAAGCCTTATTGTTTTGCATCTGTTGTGTGAGACTCAAATTGAGGTCACTTTTGTAAAAACTCTGCTTCTGAAGACATAATAGAGAGGTCACCACTGAAGGCTAGACTAGGAGATGTAACCCAGGAGTGTTGGGTGAACTCCTTATTAAACTTGTTTTGTTTATGTGTGTTTGCATATTATGTTCTTTAACTACTTCATTGTCTATGTATTTCACAATCTTATTGATCCATTGCACAAAGTAACATAGGAAAATCCATGCACATGAGTCTGTAATACCTTAATAATTGTCTAAGATCTCATTATCAGATCATTATCTGCTGAATAGTGTATCAAGACACAAGAAGAGGAAGAGGACATATCCAGTGTTCCATATGGAAGTGTAGTTGGTAGCCTGATGTATGAAATGGTCTGTACTAGACCAAACATTGCAAATGCAGTGGGAGTATTGAGTAGGTTTATGTCAAAAACAGGGAAGGAGCACTAGACAGTAGTGAAGTGGGTTTTCAGGTATTTGCGTGGCACTAGTGATTATGGTTTGTGCTACCAAGGAAGACCAGGATTGGATATAGTGTTGGATATTTGTGGCTTTGTTGATGTAGATTAGGTTGGAGATCTGGATCAAAGAATATCTACAAGTGGGTATGTGTTTAACCTATTTGGAGGTGCAGTCATTTGGATGAGTAAGAAACAATCTATAGGGGCACTATCAACTATAAAGGTAGGATACATGGCAGCCACTCATGCAAGAAAGGAAGCAGTTTGGTTGCAGAGATTGTGTTCAAATATGGGGTTAGTACAGGGAGCTATAATGATAGACTGTGACAACGAAAGTGTAATTTTCTTGGCTAAGAACCCTGCATATCTTTCAAATAAAAAGCACATTGATGTTCTGTATCACTTTGTGAGGGATATGATAGAAGACAAAAAGTTGTTGCTGGTAAAGGTGGACACTTTGAAGAATACTACAAATGCATTGACAAAATCTGTGAGCTCTGAGAAGATCTCTTGGTGTAGAGAAACATGGGCATTGCAGGGCTGGATAAATGACTAATCTCTCTTGTGGACCCCTATGGAAAGAAAACAACAAGTGGGAGAGTGTTGGGTTGTGTTATATTCTTTCCATGGCTAGACCGCATAATTAACTGGGGGGTTAGAGAGGGGGTGGAGCGCCCCCTTCATTGCACCAATTGCAAAGTGGGGGGGTCACAGGGGGTTTGAGGGGTGGAGATAACCACTCTAAATGGGGTCTAGGGCAGCGCCCCAGAAAATTTTGTTTTTTGGACCCTATATTAGGTTGGGCAGACCTGCCTATGGTTTTGTACATGTTTTTTGCACATGGTTTTGGACGCGATGGTTTTTGGTCCATGGTTTTGGATGCTATGGTTTTTGGTCCATGGTATTGGATGCTTCGACATGTATAAATATGTATTATAACATTGAAAGGAACATAATGAAAAATCAAGCTGGTTGTCCCAGTTTTAGGATCTAGGGGAAAATCTCTGTGTATATGTGTTTTATGTGTTATGCTCTCGCATTGTTTATTTTATGTGTTTTAGAATTCAAATGCAGGTTAAAACCTACATTTGGTTAAAAAATACATATCTAAAAAATTTGCAAATATATAATTTCCAAATTGTTGTGGATTTCGACAGGAACAAAAGATTATAAATAGAAGAGTTGTTGTGAGTGTAACATCATCATTATTATCAATGTTTATGTCAGGATAGCAGGTAACTCATCAAAATGAATTGTGTTCCTTCATTAAGATTGTTCATGGATATATACAATGAGGGAGAGAGTCTTGGGTTCTCTCCCACTACCTCTTCATTTCCATATTCTCCATTATTGACAAATATTCACCCAATCCCAATGATTAGGTGTCAACATTCCCCCTCTTAATTTCAAGGGATGTTGGTGAATCCAAGCATCATTCTGAATCTTTCAAACTTTTCTCTTCGAAGCACTTTGGTGAAGATGTCTACAATCAGCTCACTAGTTGAACAATGGCATAGATGGATTGTATTAGCCTCAACATGATGTCAAATCAGATGGTATTTTGTATTGATGTGCTTTGTTCGATCATGGAACTTTGGGTTCTTGGACAAATTTATTCTAGAGGTGTTATCAATCATGAGTGGAGTTGAATGCACTTGTTTCGCCTGCAAATATTCCAGAATTTTCCTGAGCCACACGATTTTTTTTTTTCCTCAGCTACTGTCACATATTCTTCCTCTATTGTGTAATCTAATCAAACTAATTGTTTGTGTGATCTCTAAGGGACAACTCTTGGTCCAAGACTCATAGCATAACCTAAAGTAGATACCCTTGTTTATTTGTCTCTATCGAAGTCTAAATCAGAGTATCCAATCAAGCTGAAGTCGCCCACTTGTGTATACTTGAGTCCAAAGTGTTGAGTTCCTTTCAATTATTTTAGAACTCTTTTTACAGCAGACTAATGTCCCTCACAAGGCTTTTGCATATACCTAGAGAGGATTCCAACAAAAAATGAAATTCCTGGTCTGGTAGTAGTCAATTAGTTGAGACTTCCTACAAGTTGCCTATACTTTGTTCCATCCTCAAATTCTTTTCCTTCAATGGGTGCGAGCTTCAATTTCTATTCCATTGGAGTAGTCATAGGATTACACTCAGCCATGCCAGAAATGTTCAACAGATCTCCAATATAATTCTCTTGAGAGAGGAATATAGACTTCATATGTTGAGTTGCTTCAATACTAAGATAGTAGTGAACATAGCCCAAGTCAGTCATTTCAAAACCTTTCCTCAATTCCTTCTTTATGGATGCAATGTAGCTCTCATTTCTCCCTGTCATCAAAATATCATCTACATATACCATTAGATATACAATTATTTTGCCAACTTTCTTGACAAACAAAGTTGCATCATCAAGATTATAATGTTTGAAGTTGAGTTTCAAAATATGCTCAACTTTTCATACCAGTCTTGTGGTGCTTACTTGATGCCATACATGGATTTCAAAAGTTTTCATACTTTTCATTCTTGGCCCTTCACAAAAAATCCATATGGATGGGACATAAAAACATTCTCTTTCAGATCTCCATTCAAGAAAGCAATTTTACATCCATTTGATTACTTTCCAACCATTCTAAGCTGCCAAGGCAAAGAGTGTCTGGATGGTAGCTTATTTTGCTATGGGGGAAAAATTATCCTCATAATCGACCCCTTCCTTATGTGCAAAACCTTTTTCCACAAGCCTCGCTTTGTGATTTTCAAGTGAGCCATCATATTTATACTTGTTCTTGTAGACCCACTTGCAACCAATTGGTTTGGTTCCCAAAAAAGGATCAACCAACTTCCAAGTGCCATTCTCTATAAAGGCATCATATTCCTTCTGCATTGCTTCTTTCCATTGATCTTGTGAAGCAGATTCTTTGAAGGATGTTGGTACAAAATCTGTAGAAAAATTCCTTTCACAATCATAAGAAACATCCATATCAACAGGTGAATCAAAATCATTTACATCATCTCCATTTTTCCTGGTTGAATTTATTGTTCCTGTCTTTCCAACCTCAACAGGATGAACACTTTCAAGTGTCTTTGTCAGCCATTTTGGAGGACCATTCTGAGATGGCCTAGGCTGCTAAGCTGATTGTGCTGGGATTGAATCGAGATTGAGTTTCCCAATTATTTCAATCACATCACTCAAGGTGTCATTAGTGGCTAGAGCTTCATGTGGGGAGAGAGTGCTTAAGAAGAATATTACACAGATTGATCTAGTATAGGAATCCCCCCTTCAAGATGTGGAATCTGATTATCAAATTCTTGCAACATTTTTGCATGTTCGAATCTATCCAAGCAATCAAGCTACCTCTCAACAACATTGTTAGATTTGGAAGATTCAGGAAAGATTACATCTCTAGATGTAACAAACTCCTTAGTAACTTTACCATAGAGACGGTATGCTTTGGATGTATTTGAATACCCCAAGAAGATACACTTACGACTCCTTGCACCAAGTTTGTTTCTTTGTTCCTCTGGTATCAAGGCATAACAGGTGGAACTAAAGACCCTAATATGCTTTACTGAAGGAATGTGGCCATACCACATTTCATAAGGAGTATTGTTTCTAATAACATTATATGGAAATATATTCTTTACATACACAACACATAGAATTGCATCAACCCAAAACATCAATTTTACATTTGTGAAAAACATCATGCAAAAGAAAGTCTGAAAGACCAGGGAATTTGAGCCTGATTGTGCCAAGCCATGATGGCTTGAGTTTTGAATTTTATGCAAATTATACTACTCCATCAACATTATCAGTAAATTCTTCAAAAAAAAATCTTCTAAAAGTCACGTGGCAAGTTTCTCCTAAATTAAGCAACCAATCATTTTTCCAAGAATAAAGTGAAGCATTAAACAAGTCTTCAGTTACTCCAATATTACAATGTTCCACAACATAGTGAGAGGATTCAGGTGCTATACCTTTCTCTTTGTCACTGGTTTTACCTTTGTCTTTATTTCTTTCTTGCTCAATTTTGTCCCAAGGCAACTTGCATGTAGATGAATCATGTCCATCTTTATTGCAACATATGCAATGAAGATCAAACTTTTCTCCTTGAGAGCTTCCCCCCCCCCCCCCCCCCCCCTTTAAAATTTCTTCTTCCTCTTCCTCTTCGACCACCTCTTCCTCTAATAGAATATTTGGTATGATTCTTCTCTCTATGTGCAAGATACACAACTTCCTCAAAAGACTGAGGAGTTGTCTTCTTCCCCAAAACTTTTTCTCTCTCAACAACTTTCTTCACAAGGGAGTCAAAGGTAATATCTTTGAAGTTTCCATTTGCTTGCAATGAATCAAGATAATTTGAATAAGTGGGACAAAGTTCCTTGGAAAAATCTCTAAGAGGAATGTGTAGTTCAACATCAGTGGGTTTGATATCATGCATAATAAATCATACTTCTGATGGAAAATCAAGAGGATCATTATTTCTAATTCAAGGCTAAACAATTTAATCATCAATTGGACAAATTCAAGTTCAGAGTGTGATTCATATAGTTCGTTCAACTTTTGTTAGGCTTCAAAAGAATTTGAAAATGGTGAAATATGGCGACTCGCCTCTTCATTTACAGAAGTTGCAATCAAGGCACATGCCCTGTTGTTCTTGTTTTCCCAAATGGTGAACCCCTTGTATGAAGTGGGAGTTTTAGGTGCATTG
Source organism: Pinus tabuliformis (assembly GCA_031772625.1). NCBI lineage: Eukaryota > Viridiplantae > Streptophyta > Pinopsida > Pinales > Pinaceae > Pinus > Pinus tabuliformis. Next base: position 727,699,958 of record CM062819.1, read on the forward strand.
TCTCCTACACCTTCACAAACTCCTTTCCACAACTCATTGAAAATGGGAGTGTGTTTGATCTTCTAAGACCACTTAGGATAATTCTCCTTGCCATTGAGAACCACTCTACCAATATATATTAATGAACGCATTTTAAATATGTGTATTGTAAAAAAATGTACTTATGTTGCCTATATGCTATAAGAAATTACAGTTATTGTATAAAAATTGGTACTTTGATATAAGCTACAGAGGTATTACTTGGGGGATCTAGTGGAAATATGGAATCCAGAAAATCAAAATTGTATCAAAAACTTTAAAATGCGACTATTGACAACTCGAATGGAAAAATTTGTTATACAATACCCAGATACATTCCTTCCAAATACAAAGCTCAAGTAACATTTATTGTTCTAGCCTCATAGGATATGGAGTAACTCAACTCCCAAATGGAAAACTTTGTTCAAACTATTCTCATGTGAAAGCCAACTATTTATGCCCATGGCCTAAAAAATATATATGGTTATTATCTATTATACACCATGGCTTCTTTAAAAAAAACAAACTCATATATACATCACTCACCATTCATATACTCCATACATAATACCCACCTACTCCATTCAAACTCCATGTTCTTGAAAAAACAAAGCATATACATTCACGCACTTCATATGTGTGCCAACCAAAAGCTTCAACAAATTTTAAAAGAATATCGGTCTTCAACGAGGAGATACCATGCTTCCATTGTGCCAGGTCCTGGTAAGATTTACACTCTTCCTCTCTACCAAGTGTGTGATCATCCTCTACATGATCCTCTAGAAATGAAGTACAACTGCTGAAGATGAACTTCTAGGTGGACTTAGAGAGAGGAGCATTTGTAGCATTTTTAGTGAACTGTGTAACACGGAGTCGGGTCCAGTGGAGAGGCAATGAAGCACGGTCAGGTTGGGAGAGGTATAAGATGTGTAGAGGGTATAAACTATGTAGAGGAGTAGCTTAAGGTATGGTGCAATGTTGGGGAGACTACAAAAATGGTGAACATTTTGGTCAGTGGTAGGATAAATGTTAAAAAAAATGTAGAAGGCAATATTCAGCTACTGCAACTGTGGAGGGAGGTCGAAGTGGTACATAGTGAGAACGGTGATGGGTATACCATAGTGGGTAGGCATCATTTGGACCAGTGGATAGTGGAGCATTTGGAGTGATTAGGGTGGAGCACACAATGTTTGCAGTGAAGTATAGGATACTGATGGTGGTATGACAGTGGCTTGAACAAAGGTGAGGCAACGTTGAAAAATTATGTGGATGTACACCAGATTATAAAACAAATAGAGTATAAAGAGCATAGGAGTGAATGATATGAAAGAAGTGTCAGTTCTGCAAAATAGGTAGAAAAGGAGGGAGTTATAAGGGCAGACAAGCTAAAATAGAGCTAGCTCCCATAACATGTTAGGCCAGGAAGTAACTCCTCAAAATGAATTACGTTCCTTCATTAAGATTTCTCATGTATATATACAATGAGTGAGAGACTCTTGGGCTTCACTTGCCACTGTCTCTTCATTTGCCTACTCTCCATTATTTACTATTTACATTATTTACAAATATTCACCCAATCCCCATGATTAGGTGTCAACAATTTCCTACAAGTTTTTTTCTATATATTTTTAGATTCTCCTCTAGAATCGATAAAAGTTGACATAAATATTGTATAAGCCATACAACTATAGAAAAGGGGTAAATTCAAAAAAAGAAGATTAGAACTCTCTGCTTTGAACTAAGAGTTGAGGAAGAGAATATTTATTAGGAATATTGAAGAGTATAATTTATTTATCTACCTAGAATTTTCACTTTAGAAACACAAATTATTGAGAAATCAAAAGACAACAACTAGTGGCCTTAAAGAGTAGAAAAATGATGTATAGTTTCTAGAATTGTTGAATTGTTTTTATATAATAGAATTTTGTTGCATACACATATTACAATATTAAGGATAAGAGCATCTTATAGTAAGTTTGGAATGTCAACATATATAGGTATGTATGCATGTATTTGTAAACATAATATGTTAGTATATATCCTAGGATGTATACATGTATATATTATGTCATTATATATACAAGAATATTATGTTGATATAATGTATATACTATTATTTATACTAGTAATAGTATTTTATATATCAACACACACACAGATTAGGCTTCATTCTCAGCTTCAAATGATCTTGAGACAATTCCTCACTAGCTTATTTTATCGAGCAATCAAACTTTTGAAACAATGGAGATTTTCTTTATTCTAGACATTACTCTAACTGAATAGGTATTATGCAGGTTTGTGCATCACAGAGTCTAGCTAAATATCTATGCAATGTACTATCATTAAGTGTCCCATTACTTAACATAACCTCATATCCATCTATAGGTAGGGTTAGTATTTTCACATGTGTCAATTCTTAATCAATATAATGGTTTTGGATTCTCTAGAATATTCTTGGAAGTCTAACACAAAACTACCATTGTGCGTGAGAAATAGGGATTTGATGTGTCATATACTCAGTTCCATGATGGTTAATAAGATCGTTCAACTTGTAGAGGGCATAAGTTATAATAAGACAAGTCCACTTATAGGGGCATAAATTCTACATATGAGCTTCGATTGAGGTGATTTCCTTAGTGTTGGAATTCTTTTAGTATGTAAAACACTTTGAGGAGTTGAGGCCTATTTTTGGAAATTTTTTTATTACAAAAGGTGTAATTATATGCCTAAAATTAGCCTCCAAAGTTTTTATTAATGAATTATCAAACTAGGACCCACCCTTAAAATGAGGATTACAAACCAATTCCTCCATTTTTCCCCACTTAGAGATTACAAAGTTAGATGAAAAATTATATTATCAATAAAAACTGTAACCCCTCCCATCTTTGGCATACCTTCATAGTTGGTTATAACTACTATCATCCATTTAAATAGCCAATGTTTACGACATTGCCATTAAAAATTCAAAGCTCCATTCTACATTCTTTATATATAATAAAGCAAACTTTGAACCAAATTACTTTCATAATTGCCTAATTTAATGTGTTAGTATTCACTTCTTGCAATAATAATAGCTTGGGAATCAAGTGATGGAGAGTCATTATTTGTTGGGATGAAACTAATATGGAATGTATCCTTATACCCACTCCTCTCTTTCCTATGTACATGCACATACTCGCCTTTCCAGTTGTCTACTATCTTCCCATCCATCCATAACACCTCATACTTGATTTTATATATTTTAAAAGGATAGAAATTTTAAAAATTTCATTACCAAAAAATAATAATGAAATGGAACACATATTTTCAGAAAATTAATGTGCATACACATAAGAAACATGTGAATATTTGTATTAAAAATTAATATGGTTACAAGGCCAAAACCTTTACATCTTCCAATATTCCTTGCAGGTTTGAGATTGAACATGAAGACTCAATCCAAACCTTTAAGTGATAACCCCATGTTGCACAAATTTTAGTCCCTCTCTAGTTAAAAAATTTCCAAAAAACTCCCAATATCCAAATACAATTACATTCCATTTTTAATTACTTTTGATGTGATTTTTGCTGACTTCTTGTTTTCCTTGGTGAAATATTTTCTCCCTTCTTCCCAACTTGAATGCAACTCGTGTTTTCTACTAATTTTGATTGGTCACTCTTTAATGGAGGAGTGTTGCTAATTTTCATTCAAAAATACAATTTAAACAATGAAAAATAACATTGTATTTTTCACTCTAAAAAGTTTTGTAGGTGAAGAAATTTGATTCGTGTGGGCTCATGTTAGATCAGTACTTAAGATGGATCTATGTTGGTAGTGTACTAGTCAATAAACTCCTTTCTTGAAAGACGATCGTTGCCTTTGAAATAAATCATTAAACCTATAAAGAATGGTGGAAGCATACATTATTAACATTGACATTAAGTGGCTAGTGATGAAGAAAATTGTAAAAATAATGAAACATCTCCACAGAGGTGTTGAATATTTTTGGACCAAGATTCACACGACCTTGTTAGCTTCGCTAACAGAAGGCCCAAAATTGGGTCCATACATGTCCTAAAAATCTTCAAAGTTGCTTAAAAGTCATCCCAAGGGATCCATATATACTCCAAGGCACTCCCTTAGTCTTAAAAAATGCTCAAAAATCATCCGTCGATCGAAATGAGCAAGGGAGGAAAGCCCTTGGAAGGGTTGAAAATCACTATCGGGAGGCAAAAAACCAAAGGAAAACAATGAAAAACCTATAAACGTAGGCTTATACAGAGAAGGAACAACCATTGTTAGATCTGGCCGATCAATGACCTAGATCTAGGTAGCTAATCGCAATCGGCCAAGCAGAGGGGACAGACAGAAGGCAGGCACACAACACTATCAATCAGCGATCACCGATGATTGGATCAACGGGTCCATAGACGAGAGGCATATGTCATATATATGTAAAGGGGCCCGGGCATTGAGTGATCAGTGATTGTGATCGGATCGCATCGCTGTATTGCATCGACGGTATCACAGAGGAGGACTTACGAAGGGGTGCAGGACACCGCCAATCAGCGATCGCCGATGATCGGATCAACGGGGAGCTATGTATATATATATATATATATATATATATATATACCCGAGGAATGAGCGATCAGTGATTGCGATCGGATCGCATCGCTGTATTGCATCGATGGAAACCAAAGGGGCGGGGTTTTAACATATGCATATGGTGTGACTCGATAGCGGGACCTGAAAGGGTTCCGGAGTTAAAATGTATATTTTTCCAGTTCCGCCAGCGCCCAACTTTTAATGTATTTCGTTGTTTAAACGAAATACGAAGGAACACACGACAACACTGATAGTGATACAAACCAGACCCGAAAGGGTTTCAGAATAAAAATATATATATTTTGAAATCTGGGGTAAGCTGATTTTCAATGTTTTTCGAAGATTTTGTGTATTTTCGTTGTATAAACAAAATACAAAGGGAAGTTGGGTTTGCAATATACGATAAGACCCAGACCCAAAAGGGTCTGACAAGTGGAATATATGAAAATTGAAGTCCGCCCAAAGCATTTTTCATGCATTTTCCAGTGTTTTCACATATTTCAAAAAACAAGGAAAATATGTAGGGCAGGCTTCTTGACAATTTGCAATGGAAACAAGAGCAAACCTGAGAGGATATAAACCATTTTTTAGGACTCTTTGAAGTTCGAAAAGGATAGAGAATGGTGGGATTTCTCAGTATGGCTGTGATTTCTATTTATAACAGAAACAGTGATAGTTCACAGTTTAATGAGAAAAAAAGACCCTTTCCACTACCCAACAGAGGCCGAGAGACAGTGATAGAGGCTGGAAAGCATCAATAGATAGCACAACTCATCCATAAAACAACAAAATCATCATGGAGCTTCTCTGGCACAAGAGAACTCCCAGACAGCGCAATAAGCAGCCAAAATGTCTGAAAGTTGTTATTCCTCTGTCAGAAGGAGGAAAAACCTCCAGGCCAGGCTTGTCTTCAGGGAATCAAACGGTTAAGAGATAGAGGGGCATCAAATCAGTTAGCAATTGCTATTAGGCAAATTAAGACTCCAAGCCTTCTAGAGAGCTCAGGAGCATTGTAAACATGATATAAATAACTGAAACTAAGATGTAATAGAGGTTCAACTTTTGGAGATTATTCCTCCATTATTCCTTCAAGCTTCTCATCTTCATTCTAGAAATACAAGCCTCCTTTGCATTATATGTTCAACATCCATTCTCTTTGCTATTCTATGCTTGCACTTGAACAATTTGTTCATGTTTCCTTTGTGTCTAAGGCCAGATAACTATCATCTTATCTCTACTTTGATAACTAGATTTGCAAGCTTCTTTGTTTCTTATAACTAACCATTTATATGTGGTCATATATGCATCTGCCAGTATAGTCAGTATTCTCTTTTGCTGCCTATAGCTAGTCATTCATTTATGTTTATATACAATTTGCTGATATAGTTAGTATTCTCCATATATCCATTAAATCTATAAACTATTGAGCATTAGTGGTTTAAATCCTTATGTTGTTGAGAGTGTTCATGCATGCCTTAAGTGGGAATAGAGCTGAAATGATCATCTAACTTGATCCAAACCGTCATCCATTCCAATAGTTCTGAGAACAGTATTGAAGATTATATGTTACCAGGAATCTCCGAGCTACAACCTAGGAGAGTTTCCTGGAGTGATAACATAATTGGCATCATTTCCAGGGAGAGGAAACTAAAGCTGAGCTTCCATGGGAAACGACACAAATCTAGCTTTGATGATAGACAAAGTCTGGGCACATTTTTGGTTGTAATCATCTATCTGGTGACTCTACTGGAGACTGAACCTCTTGGCGACTCCACTTCATATTTCTTGCTCAGTTTGTGAGGCATACTCGGAGAAACCCTCAGAAGTCACAAGCTGACTGAGTACCTGACCCTGAAAAGATCATCAAAGAAAGAAATGTATTACAAAAAGGAGCATCAGGTTCAGGTAAACCTAAACAATATTCTATATCTCTACAAAAAAATCCTCCAATAGAACAAATACATGTTGAGAGGACAGATTCTAATACTAGCAGTGAAGAAAAACTCTCAGAAATTCATAAATCTCCTTATTCTTTAGGTTCTCCTTTTGTTGTAAGCCCAAAGGAAACCTCTCCTCCTATTGATCATACTCCTTTAGTCTTATCAGTCACTCCTTAGCCCTCTGTCATTCAGACTGCCGGTACTCTTATAGCCACCACAACTATGGAAGGTCCATAAGCACCTACCAAAATGGAAAGAATCATCGTTGCTAGGTATGGAACTTTAATACTATCCACTCCTTCGAATTCCATGCCTACTGGATAATATCAGAAATATAGGCCTAAGTTCACTGGGACTGAAGGTGTTACTGCTGAAGAACATCTTGAGTCATTCTATAGCTATGCTGATAATCTGGACATTAGTGAAGATGATGTCTGGATGAGATATTTCGTCCAAAGCCTAGATGGAGAGGCTAGAAAATGGTTCAGAGAACTAACCCCAAGATTTATAGTAGATATTGAAGCTTTAGATGATGCATTCCTAAAGCATTGGGGGGATAAAAAGGACCCCCTCTACTACCACATTGAGTTTGGAAACTTAAAGAGAGAAAATGGTGAGTTTCTGTTTGATTTCAATAAGAGGTTTAACCGTATGTACAACAAGATACCAACTAAAGTAAAACCCACTACTACCTCTGTTGAACTCGTCTATGCTAGTGCTTTTGATTCTAACTTTTGCCTAATATTGAGGGGGAGGCGATGTGCTACTTTGGCTGACATGCAGGATGCAACCTTGGAAGTGGAATCAAACATCATGGCCATAAAGAAGATCAAGGGAAATGTTGATAGAAGAAGACAAAGGGGCGAGTCCTCATCATCCTTTGATCCTAAGATAGATAAAATGACCAAAATGATCGAGTCATTAGCCTCTAAAATCTCCAAATTAAAGTTTGAGCAGCACCCAAGGAAAGGGAGAGCTCCTAATACCTTTGCTCCTAGAAATCCAAATTTGAATCCATATAGAAGAACTAATGAGCAGTTGCAAATTTTGCAAAGAAACAAAGATGCTAATGAAGACCAAAGGGTGAAGGCTCCTTTTCAAAATACAATCATGGAAGAAGAGAAGTTTGAAGAAGACGATGAGATCCATTGTCTGGAAGACAAAGGAAATGCTTCCTTTTTTATCTCCGCTGCTTATGAAAGGTCATTATGCAATGACCAGATCAGCTAAGAATGGGATGGTAAAGCTATTTTACAACCTTTAGATCAGCAAAGATATAATCTGAGGCCAAAGATAAATAACGCCAAGGAAACTCTTGTTCAATTTTTTTTTGTCCCTATAGTACAACAAGCTAATAAGCAAAAACAACCCACAGTTGATCCCATCATCCTCAAAGCTCCAGCTCATGGGGTAAGAGCTCTTGAAAAATCTCCTTCTCCTTTCAATTTTCAAACAGAAATTCAGAAGCTAAAGATACCCATGCCTCTGATTGAACTATTGAAGAATGAATCCTTCAAAAGATCCATCCTCAAGGCCATCGAGCCTAAAGCCATTTGAGCCTCCACTGATTATGTGAATCTCCAAGATGACAAGCCAACTGTTATTCTCAGCGCAATGATTGAAAATTGTGAAGACAACTCCCCATCATTCTATGTCTCTCTGACTATTCATGATAAAATCCTTCACAACTGCCTTCTGGATACTGGATCCAGCCATAATCTAATGCCCGAGGCTGTCATGGATGAGTTGGGTCTTGACATCACTAAGCCTTATCATGACTTATTTTCTCTTGACTCTAGAAAGTGAAATATATGGGATTAATCAAAGACCTAGCCATCACTTTGTCTTAGCTGCCCATGAAAAGCATGATGATGGATATTGTGGTAGCAGATGTTCCCCCCAAGTTTAGCATGTTACTTTCCAGAGGTTGGATCAAGAGACTGGGTGGATAATTACAAAATTAACTGTCTTATGCTACTGTCCAAGTTTTCAGAGGTGAGAGAAAGAGACTTTACAAAGAGGCACAGTTGGCTTATATCATTAGAGATGAGAAGAATCCCACTAATCATCCCATATATGCTGTTGACACTGATTTCAGAGCATGTATTCTTCATATTGAAGAATCCTAGTTGGCCACCACGCAACTTAAAAAACCAGTTTCCCAAATCGTTGAGGAAGGAGACCCACAGATTTGGGATATGTTTATTGATGGGGCTTGCTCTAAAGAAGCTGTAGGGGTAGGTGTAGTCCCTGTGTCCCCAACGCAGGAATACATTCATTTGTCTTTCAAATTAATCTTTCAGGTCACAAACAACATTGTAGAGTACGAAGCTTTGATTTTGGGCTCGAACGCTACTAAAGAAATGGGTATCAAAGGCCTGAAATTGTTTGGGGACGCAGATCTCATTATTCAGTAGGTAAATAAAACTTTCCAAGTTAAGCATCCAAGGCTGAAAGCATTCAGGGATGAGGTTTGGAGGCTTAAGGATTCTTTTAATGATTTCAACATTTCTTGTATTCCAAGAATAAAGAACCAGCTTTCCGACTCCCTTGATGTCTCTGCTAGCATGTTTATTTCGTCGTTGCCTCCCAAATTGACATATGAAGTTTAGATAAGATACATATCATCTCTGCTTGACAATGTCAAATATTGGAGGGATTTTGAGGACGATAAGGAAATTAACAGGTTTTTGCAAGTCGTTGGGGAATTTTTTGAAACACGCATCGATCAAGAAAATGAAACCATGGAAGAAGGCAACCAGTCCAAGCTGAAAAGCGAAATCGGCCAAAGAAGCATCATCCATTTGCCCAGTAATCACATACCAAAGGGATTGGTGTCTCTAGAGAGGCTTTTTGATCATAATGACGTGCCCTATAATGCGGCCAAATCAGAGAATGAGTCTATTGTCTATAAACACAATATAGGCAACCCAGCCTATCCAAAAAACATAAATCTGTCCACACATTTATCCTCTACCAAGAATTCTGAGTATTGTACCCTCATGAAGCAATTCACTGACATTTTTTCCTGGAAATGTTGGGTTGTCTTATATTCTTTCCACGTAGTTAATAGGGGGTTTTAATGGCACCCGTAACCCCACTTTATGGGGTCCAAGGCGAGCCTCGGAAAATTTTGGTTTTGGACCCTATATTAGGTTGGGCAGAACTACCTATGGTTTTGTGCATGATTTTCACACATGTTTTTGGATGCGATGGTTTTCGGTTCATGGTATTGGACGCGATGTTTTTCGGTCCATGGTATTGGACACGATGGTTTTCGGTCCATGGTATTGGATGGTTCGGCATGTATAAATATGTATTGTAACATTGAAAGGAATATAATGAAAAATCAAGCTGGTAGTCCTAGTTTTGGGATCCAGGGGAAAATCTCTATGTATATGTGTCATGATCTTGCATTTTTTAATTTCTGTGTTTTAGAATTTGTATGCAGGTAATTTCTGTACGGGGTTAAAACCTACATTTGGTATCGGAAAGATTTTGGCTTCAAGGGGACGCCTTTTTTGCTGAGGGGTTTCGCTTGGGCCTGCAGTAGACCCTGTTCAGTGGGAGATCTGCAAGATCAATTCTCGTGGTGAAAGAAGATGGCGAGTAGTGGAAAGATAAAGATTGAGAAATTTAATGGTCAGAGTTTTGAGTTGTGGAAACTCAAGATGGAGGATCTATTGGTGGATAAATACCAGTGGATCGCGGTAGATCCGGGTACTAAACCAACAGGATTGTCCGATGAAGAATGGAAGAAGTTGGATCAAAAGGCAAAGCGCATAATACGATTGTGTGTCTCCGATCCAGTATTGCTGAATGTATCAGGGGAAGCTACGACGAAGGCTTTTTGGGACAAGTTAGGGACTTTGTACCAATCTAAGTCTCTGGTGAATTAATTGTTCCTACGGAAAAAGCTGTATAACCTGAGGATGAAATATGGAGACTCGGTGATAGAGCATCTGAATGCATTTAACACTGTGATAAGTCAGTTAGCATCTGTTGATATTAAAATTTCATATGAAGATGAGTGCATCAGTTTGTTGTGTTCTCTACCAAATTCGTGGGATAGTCTGGTTATTGCAATAGGTAGCAATGCAATTGCCTTGCATTTTGATGAAATAGTCTCATCCTTGCTGACGGAGGAGATGAGACGGAAAAATATGGAGAGCCAAAATGGTGATGCCTTGTCTGTATGAGGGCAAACCCAGAACAGAAAAAAAAAAAGTCATCGAGTGGGAGATCTAAATCTCCAGGAAAAACTGTAAAGGTGGTGTGCTGGAAATGTGGAAAGGAAGGGCACTACAAAAGGGACTGTAAATCTAAAGCTCCTGACGAAGGAAAGGGATCTGATGAGGCTCCTTCTACAGAGGCGAAAACCACCTCAGATGAAGGTGGGGATGTGTACTTGGCTTCTTCAAGTACACATGTAGATCATGAGGCATAATTGATTAACTAAGGTGCATCCTTTCACTTCACTCCCCATAGAGAGTGGTTCTACGAGTATGAGAAATATGATGGTGGTGATGTCTTCTTGGGGGATGACAGGAAGGCTAGAATCATTGGTCGTGGAAAAGTAAAGTTGAAGTTGCAAGGTGGAAGGGTTAGAACGCTTCCAGGTGTTCTACATATTCCTGCATTAGCCAGAAATCTGATTTCTGTTAGCAAGTTGGATGATGCAGGTGTAAAAACAGTGTTCGAGAAGGATACCTGCAAGATGGTTCAGGGAGCACTGGTATTTATGTGGGGAGTTCGGATTGGAACTCTATATAAGCTACAAGGTAGCACTGTTATTGACGGGTGCAATAGTTCTGTGGTTCCTGAAAGTGGAGCAGAAAATCTAGTGGTCTCTAGAGAGAAGACCATGCTGTGGCATCAAAGGCTTGGACATATTGGAGAAAAGGCCTTCGAATACTTCATGGTAAAGGTATGGTAGAAGGTATGAGTAATAGCTCTCTGGATTTCTGTGAAAATTGTGTATATGGGAAGTAGAATCATGTGAGTTTCCCCTCTGGTAGTAAGAGGGCGAAATAGATATTAAAACTTGTGCACAGTGATGTGTTTGGACCTATGAAGGTTCCATCACTGGGTAAGTCTATGTACTATGTATAATTTATAGATCACTTCTAAAGGAAAACATGGATATATTTTTTAATAAGAAATTTGAAGTCTTTGACAGGTTTAAAGAATTTAAGGCTCTGGTAGAAAACCAGACAGAGAAGAAGATAAGGGTGCTAAGTACAGATAATGGTGGAGAGTTTTGCAGTATAGAATTTGAAGAATCCTGTAAGAAGTGTGGTATAGCACGGCAGAAGACTACTCCATATACACCTCAGCAAAATGAAGTTGCAGAAAGAATGAATAAGATGTTGATGGAAAGGGCAAGAAGCATGCTTAGTGGTGTCGAGTTAGGACAGGAATTCAAGGTAGAGGCGGTGGATATTGCATGTTACCTGGTCAACAGGTCACCTTCATCAACGTTGGAGAATAAGACTCCACAAGAAGCATGGACTGGTAAGAAACCCTCTCTTTCACATCTGAGGGTATTTGGATGTGATGCATATGTACGTGTTCCAAAGGAGAAACGAACCAAGTTGGATAGTAAATATGAAAACTGCATCTTTATTGGGTATAAGGATGGTTTAAAGGGTTATAAGATTTGGATCCCACTCACACGGAAGGTTGTGTATAGCTGAGATGTGGTGTTCAGAGAGGTGAAAGATGTTATTAAACATGAAGTCCAATGAAAGGAACTTGAGAAGATAGAGTTTGAGCTAAAGGAGGAAGAATCGGACTCTACAGTAGAGGAGGAATCAGAAGATGAAGAGCCACAAACTCCAGCTGTGAGAAG